>OX376195.1:0-2400000 GCA_947363905.1 Lithophane semibrunnea | reverse complement strand
TGACACAAAAGCAATTCATAATGTGTGGACCATTTTACGAATCTCCATAAAAACTGTCAAACAGATGAATTATTTCGTAATATGAATCGCACGTAGATTATATTATGAATTGTCAGTTTGTGACTTATTACGATGATTCATAATATTTTCCTATTATGATTCGGCCTTACTGGCTGTTTTAAGTCCTCAGAGCTCGGTTGACCAGATACATTTTATAAAATTGACTTGTTCTTGTATGCCTCGTTGGTTCTGTCATGGCTGCGAGTGTGAAAGAACTTTAGAATTTAGAAGTGTCAACGTTATCTTCTTACGTTCTTCTTAGAACCATTTGTGTCAATAATATTAAAGTCATTGTTCCTCGACTAGAATTTATTGTTTCTGTCTTAGTCCAATGATCAATCTACGCCGCATATTTCAATTTAATATTCTGCGCTACAAAACCAACGAGATACTAATCGTTTTCTCCTGGAATTAATTCAAGCATACAACCATAGCCCAGCTCAGCTGTACTAACAAGACTTATTTATGTAACCAAAGCAATATCTGACAAGTGAACTCTTGACCATTTAACTAACTAAATCATGCGTATCAATTCGCCTAAATTATTAGGTGTCATAACGAATTCTCTTATCAATCCACAGAAAAAAATTACCGTGACAAATGATAGCTCGATCACGCTTAACTTCCAAGCGTATGCGCACGATTTAGAGAGAGAGGGAGGTAGGGTTAGCAGTGGGAGTGAAAGAGAGGGGTGATAGATTTAAATTAGGTGTATCAGAATCGATCTTGATTTGCTAGTCGCTGACAAGTGATCAGAGAAACAAACGGACGTGTGCAGGGTTGTCTGATGTGTTCAGATTTTTGTGTGTGTCAGATTTTGATGTTAGTTCTTGTGTTATGTAAGATGAGGTCATGGTGGAGTCGAAAGGTTAACTTTTGATAGAAGATGAAAGCGTAATGAAAGCTAAGAAAAAAATGCCTTTTATACTAACTTTTTATAGTAACTTAGTTTCGCCGTCAGCGAATTCAGCTGCGTGTATTTTATATACCATTTAAAAAAAAATACAAATTACCATGAAAATAATTGCCAGGTTTTTCTTCACGTTCCAGGCTACTTATCTGCCATATTAAAACAATCGATTTAATGGTTTTGGGGTGAAAACAAACAGGCAGAGAGACAGAGTTACTTTTGCATTAATATAAGGATGCAAGTCCGGTACCATTACGTAATGCGAGTGTAATTATATGAAGCAAAAAAAACCTGACCCTTGACTAAACAGCTCATTGTTAGAAAAGAAAACAGTAACCAGTCCCGTTACCAGACTTTATTGCCAATCTGGCCAACATTATTGCCAATCTGGCCAACATTATGTTAACTTAGACTCTACTTTTTATGCAACTTTACTGCTAAGTCCTCCAATAAGTTGTTAACTTCCACTTAATTTGCCCCAACTACCTTCCAAGTTCCAACCGTTACAATGGCTGTAGAAAGGGCCATATCTTTGGCTCTGTCTCCGGTAGAATGTGGAGCAAAGTACGTAGTTTTTGGGTTCCGTACCCTAAAGGTGTCAAAGAGACCCAGACAGCTGTGCTGCTGAGGAGTTTGTTGCGCTACTCCCAGCTAAAGCACTAGGACGTGGTGAAGGGTGGGCCTTTTGAGGGACTCTTATGTAATTTTGACGTTCCAAAAGTGCTGATTCTCAGCCTAGTTTGAATATATGACTTTAGATTGACCCTATTGCCTAAGACTCCGCTGTCCGTCCGTCTATCACAGGCTGTATCTTTTGAACCTTAATAGGTAGACGCTTGAAATTTTCACACAGCGTTTACTAATTTGGCTGATATATCAAGCAATAATAAAATAATGTAAAAAATTAAAGGGTTTCCCCCATACAAGAAAAGTGTTTTTTACTAAAGTATTTTTTTTAATACTGTGTAGTGTTAAGTATTGTACAATGGTACGGAACCCTTCGTGTTGCCGCCGCTTTTTCGAGTTGTCAGCCCTATGGGAAACAATGGCGGGTGTGGCCTGTCAGGAGAGTATCGGTTCAATGCCGTGCGATATCCGATAGGGAGTGAATTGACATTGAAATATAATGTGGCGACGTTTGGTGTGTGCCACTGACTGATGTAGTTGAAAAAGGTGAGGATATTATCATGGTAGCTATTCTTTTTGAAGATTTAATATAGCCAGAGAAGTATCCACCTTAGTGCTGACTGAGGCATCTCGCGCTCCAGTCGGCCACGACTCTGGCCAGTCGTGGCCGTCTAGTGTTATTGTAGTGGTCTGCGGCTAGTTGGCCGTTGCGACCAAGTGCGCGATTTCTACCACTGGTCGTGGTCATGGCCTGAAGTGTGCGAGATCCTTAAGACGTGTTTGATGGGAATGATGGGATACCTTCCAGTGAGCTGAGTCTAGGAGGGCTGGTGTATTAATTAAGCCTTACTTTAGTTAGAAAGCTGTTAGGATTTCCAGGATTATTCCAGCCTGGTTTTCCAGGTTATCGCTACAGAAATGAGTAGCCAAATGGTCTGACTGCGCAGTTTGAAATGAAACCATACTTAGCTTGTCGTTCAGACCTCTTCCAAAGTATTTATCCTAACCGTCATTGCTGACTAAATAAACAAAACCAAAACATTCAAAGCAATTAGTAGAAGAATAAACACAGTCATGGCCGCACGATATTCAAATACTAAACAAACCACTCAATCAATTGAGGCGCGTCGAATGATTCCATGCGACAAAAGCCAGATAAATTGCCCGCTAAATAGCTTGGCATAGCAACAACTGCCCGGGACACTTTCACTACATTTCACTGTCCCTATCTTAAGAATGCACCATTTCACCTACTCATTAGCAAGTCTGTCCACCCGTCTCGCTCTGCGATGCATAATTTGTGTATGTGAGAAAGGGATAGCATGTGTTATCGGAGATCGGTATGCGAATGTCGTGTAGAGTTCGATCAGGATAACAATGTTTTTGGTAATTGAATTTTGTTAATGTTGACATTGTGTAACATTCTCCTTTTGACATATGGGGTGGTCAGTGGGCCTACCACCACCGCTTACAGCAATATTATTTTAATATTACTTCAGTGTAGGAAAGAGATGAAGCTCTACAGGGCGTATAGCTCCATCTCTTTCCCCCACTGAAGTAAGATTATATTAATACTGCTGTAAGCGGTGGTGGTAGGCCCCCTGGGCTGGTAAAATACATGTCTCGTGAGTCGCGTCGCGTCTCCAACAATCAGAAATTGAGAAAATAACTTCAATCAATCGGCCTACCCTTTTGGGTTATCGCTATGCTTATCTTTGGGTCGGCTTCTAGTCCTTCCGGATGCAGCTGAATACGAGTTATTCGTAAATTCGTCCTACATGCCCACGGCCCGTTAAGGACGGCTTGCAGAAAATCAAAAGAACGTCCTAAATGGGCCGTAGGTATGTAGGACGAGTTGACGAATTACTCTTGAATACCAGTATTTTACATGCGAGTGACTGCCTATCTCACCGCCACAACCCATTTACTGAGTAACACAATATACCTTGATAAGACTGGTTGTCAGACTTTTGGGCTTCTGACTACCCGTAACGACTGTCAGAGATCTAGTAATGACAGCCGAAACCAACGGCATAACGGGCTTTCCGAGGCACGGAGGAGTCTAGATATACTATATAACAGATCACCCATCCAGGAACCGACTGCGGCGAGCGTAGCTTAACCACTTAAAATCAATACTGTTTTATGTAATAGATGCGAATGAACCTATACAGATGAAATTCACTAATGATTTATCAAAACTAATAGTATTATCGTTTGTTAACAGGTAAGCATCAAGAATTTACAATATCTTGGAAGTAGCCGTAAATATCAACGACCTTGGTAAGTATTCAAGAAAGATGAGAGCTTCTATGAAAGCAGCTTTGAAATAGACAAGAGGGCCTAGACAAAGTGATATTTTATCAGCGATGACGATGATTGAACAGTCAAAAATTCATGGGACTGACAAGCTACCGAAAACCTTTATGTCTATTTTGTTGAAAGCCGTTGTAGACATACGGAACGCTTTGAAAGCGATTGCCACTTATCTAGGCCCCAATGTTGAGTTGTGATAACCTGTTGTGTCTTGAAGCTTAATGATGATCGTTTAATTAATGCCATCTCCAACGATATTCGGGGCACAGGCAGGTTGAAACAAGACCAATGCAGTTCGTCCACTGATGATGACCAGCCTTCTTAAAAATAATCCTAGCTCATTAATTTCTTAATGAACTCTCATATTTTATTTAAGTGCTGACAACACTACGTTAAATAAAGTGGGCACACTTAACTCCCTCTTAACTTAAGTATCACTTGAGTCTTCGTTATCTTAAAAGTAAAAGTTACTATTCAAGTACCGCGGAAAGTGAAACATGGTGATATAAAGTATAATGTTTAAGCAGAATTGTGACTGAAAAAATAACAGTGAACAATATTATGAACTGAATAGTTGATGTGTGGTCTCAAATATAGTTTATGGTGAACATAAACTGTGATGATAATAGACATTCTAACTTAATATTATTAATGCAAAAGTGAGTTTATTTGTATGTTACGCTTTCACGCTAAAACGGCTGAACGGATTTGGATGAAATTTGGCACAGGGGTAGACCACGACTTAGGTTAGGACATAGGATACTTTTTATCCCGAAATTCCCACGGGATCGAGATTTATGCGGGTGAAACCGCGGGGCGCAGCTAGTAAGTTATATATATGAATATGGATGGTCACATGAGTAGAGGAAGAGGAAAGACCAAAGGTACGATGGCTGGAATGTGTGACAGATAATATGGCTAGAAAGGGGGTGACTATCGCGATTAAGGCTTCTAATACATAGAATAGAAAAATGTGTGTATAGTATGGAACAAGAAGACATTCTGAAACCCCAAATAATTTGGGATAAGATCAGCAGGCGTAGCATAGCGTTTTCTATCTCTACGAAGAATAGACAGCTTTTTCTATACAAAGTGACAGTTCGTTTCTTCATTTTTGACATCCACCGTAGAAATCTTTCTACAATCTGTCATTTTGTCTTTCATTTCTAACGATCTTTGTCTACGTCTTTTTATATGTAGACTATTTTGGAAGAAAGTTTTCTATCCTTACTGTCAAAATCACACTGACAACCGATAAATCTTATGATAAAACAAAGAATTCTGAGTCGAATTATGTAAAAGAGTGAATTTCGTAAAAAGTGTAGTTGACTCTTTCTATTTTGCTGCCGTCTCGTACTGTTTACTGTCTACAGGAAACGTCATTTTTGTCTACTCTTCCGTCGACAAAACGGTGCTCATGCTACGCCTGCAGGAGAATTACAATGAAATATAATGGATTGAAGTAAATTAGACTGTGGCGACATCTACATCGTCCCATGCGAACTACGCATAAAAGACCTGACGTCATACAAAATCCTGCATCGCGCAATTAGAGTTTACCGCGCGATCAACATATTATAATCAAGATCCCGACATTAATGGATGGGCAGATGCCCGCCAGACACGACACCCGTCTGGTCGGAAGATCCTCCCTTTTCTATAGACGATGAGTGAACTTTACACCCTGTTCCTCGTACCTCTAAACGCACATTATCTATAATGGAACACTGACCCTACCTACTACGAAATATTCAAATACGCATTCTCACACTTGAAAACCAAGCCAAGGACGTGTGACAGACGTTTGTAAAATCTATTAATCAACGTGAATAATTAATTAAGTGCTCGCTGTACTGAGTGACATAATATTTGTAAAGATGCGCCGGCGCAAGGTCGCTTGCGTATTGTGTGTCGGCAGAATGGCCACACCTTACATACTTGTTGATGTAGAACTGTACAAATGTGTTTATTTGGTATAGATATAAAAGAAAATCGTGGAGTATTAATACAGCATGTTGTACTCAGACATTTAAAAAATCACAGGTAAGACCTTGATACTTAAATAAAAGACAATGCAAAATAAACAAAAATGACAATAAATGACAACTTCGTCGTATTTTCACGACTGGTTCCGGGAGTCTAAAACGGCCACATTAGCAATTCCTCTAAAAGCAATTCATTTCGTGATTTTCCAGCTGTCATTAGCAATTCCTCTAATTTGACACAAAAGCAATTCATTTTGTGTGGACCATTTTACGAATCTCCATAGAAAACTGTCAACAGATGAATTATTTCGTAATATGAATCGCACGCAGATAATATTATTATGAATTGACAGTTTGTGACATTTTTACGATGATTTTTACGTTTACGTTTTTTACGATGATTCATAATATTTTCCTATTATATGTATGTCTGCCAAAGTGCTGTTTTAAGCCCCCTGTTCAATAAAGCAGTTTTTTTTTTACAAAATAAGGCAGAATTTTGTAAAAAAAAAACTGCCATGTAGATTAATAAAATAGGAACCTGTTTGAGACTCGCACAGACCAGGGAAGCATGGCACAAGACGGAGGAGTCCTATACTTACTCAGCAGTGGGTGGAACAGGGCTACAGGGCTGCCAATAATGATGATGATGATCAATAAGAGATTCTTTGTTTTTATTTCCTTTCCGTCATGATCTTTAAACAATATCAATTCAATTGCCTCTTGTTGTGTTGTATTCTACACCTTTATTGTATAATGAATTTGTTTTCATAATAACATTCATAGTGACAATTCAACAATATCCATGGCGGTATGTTTTATAAATCCTTGTTCCCAGAAACCAAAACAACGCACTGGAATTCGTAGGATTGAACTGTCAATAGTAAACCAATTCTGTATGAATATAGTGTTAGAATTATTGTAATCTGTCACACACACTTTGACATAAAATGTATCTATCTATTCTTTAGTGTTCAGTGGTCCAGCCATCAATCAACCAACAAAGCTAACAAAGATAAACGGAGAATATCTACAATCAACAGAACACATGTTTACCGGCGCCCACACACGTGGACTCAGATAAATTAGCCGAGCCAATTAACTTGATTATTTGTGCAATTAACTGCAATTGTTCCATTCAGGCTGTTATTTATCGTGGCTTTATGTTCGAGCACTTCGAGCCAGTTACGGCGCAGGCGCAGAGGTCAACTGCGTCAACCCGCGTCAATATTGGATGCATCAACGTCGTTCGAAATAGCAACTACCTTATTCTGTTAAGTGCTTATAGTTTGTCCTAAAAGTATCAAATGAAAATGTAAACAAATCCTGTTCAGAATTCATTCTTACACAATCACACAATAAAGGGAATCTGTAACACATTCATCTGTATTTAAAAGGTTTCTTTCAACTTTATATCGCAGCACTTCTTCAAACAATTAATATTGTTTAAAAAAATTATTTAGGTAATTATAATTAAAAAATCATTGACGTAAATTTTATTGAGGTTATCAATGTAACCTCAATTATCAAATAAAAAAAATCTGTAATTGTGATTTAAAATTGGAATATATTCAAGTAATTAAAACCAAAGCACTCAATTTGTAAGTGGCACTAGAAATTGGCATCCACTGTTAAATACGTTTTCTGATCCATTTGTTTGTTTACATTTTTATCAAACACTTTTGAATCAGAACATAGATAGGTTGTTCGTCAACTATAGTTCTTCATACATATTGTTTTAACCACACATAATTACAAAACCTGCTGGTCACTAGACATATGGTCCACCGAGATGTCCTTAATAATCTTGTTTCGCTTTTAAGTTCGAAGATAGTAGCAGTACTTTAATCGTTGTAGATTAAAAAAAAAAAAATTACTACTACTACTCAGTGCCCTTTAATTTTTAAACATTTTATGAACGTTTTTGTCTATGATGGCGTGTTATAAATAGCAGACTGTACTGCAATAGATAGTAGATAAATTAATTTAAAGAAAACAGTATGCCACAGCTTAACAACGAAAGTATAGAAACCAACTGCCGATCCTCTATACAACTAAATAAGGAAAATGTAACTTCCCTTGCGCAAAAGTTCAACATTCTCAGCCTTTCATTACGTTGGAAAAATAAAAGGAATCACCTTTATTAGTTTAACAATTCTACAGAATTAACCTGTAATAGGGTTGTCTCCTGCGAAAATAATATTAGGGCTATGAGGAAAGGATCATGATTTGTAAACAAAATAATTTACGCATTAATCGATTTAGACTTATTATTTAAATCGATTAATGCGCGACTTATTTACTAATCTAGGTTAATGCTAAAGTATCATGTACCTTTATTCTAATTTTCTAACTATTCCACGCAATTTGGAAAAATCACTAAATAACCGATTATATACTAATGACATTTTAGAATATTCCGAAAAAATTTGTAGCATGGCAACCCTACAATCTGCAGTCGAATAACATTCGATGCGCGTGCGCACTAAAGGGTTTTAGTACAATTTATCCCGGGTTTTACAGCTCTTTGCGGCTCACATTAATTAAATAACCCTTATTTTAATGTTACCAATCTGTGGTTAACATTAATAAGATGTCTTCAACGTTTTTAATAATAAATTGATCGTTAATCATTGTCTGTACGGTTATAGTCTGTTCTTAGTTATTAAAAAAATATTATATTGTTTTTATTAAACTGCTTTATTCTGTTTCCTTTGGCTGTCAGGGTTTAATATGATTTAATTTGCGATATTTTTGCTCAATTATGTTGATTGTTATTTCTTTGTGACTGGTTTAAACGAACATCTTGAATAATAATATATATAGGGTATATTTCAGGCAAGTTTAACAAAACAGACCGGAGGGCCTAGACAAAGTGAGATTCTATCAGCGATAACGATGATGGAAAAGGCAAAAATGTATCGGATTGACATAAGCGTCGAAGTATAAGTCAATTCTGTTGAAAGTCGTTGTAGAAATACGAATCGCTTTGGAAGCGATTGTCACTTGTCTAGGCCCTCAGAAAACGATCAAATACATGATTTGATTTGGTTATTTATAACCTTCTTCTGTAAAGAAAAGTCGTATTTCTTTTCTATTTTGGCTTAAACACAAATTCCACGACTGGTCCCAAGTTAAATGGACCAATAACGTGTAGAATTAAACACCACTTAGGTAGCTGGTCTGGACTATAAAAAGTACGTAAAACCAGCTTAGCTTTAATTAAATTAATATATGTATACAACAACCGCATCATTTACCTCAGTCAACATATAATTTAGATTCTCTTTAACATAACCCCCTACTGGGCGCTTATACAAGCATTGGTCTCTTGGTCCTAAGAACTTATTTTACCTTTTCCATACATTGTGTACCGCCTTTTGTGCAGTATGGGAAGCTTAATTATCAATAACCCTGTATAATTTACAAACCTTTTCTTTAAATCGTTTTCACCCTTATCTTCTGAGATATAAGGTAAAAAATTTGTTAATCATTGTTCGCAGTTGTAGGCATTGAAGACAAATATTCTTTTCAATACGTGAAATGTTTCGGCAAAGGTATTATTAGTAAAGATGGCGGCTGCGGCGATATCTCGATTGAATTGATTCGTATCGCAATAATCGAATGTTTGTATGGATTTAATAATAGAGGTCTTGAAAGGCGATCAAAGGATGTATGGCATTCAAATGTTTGGCGCATTAAAATAAAATAATGATGATTGTACATAAGATTTTGCTGGATTGGACTTGGTTAAAGGTAGAAAAGTAAATGAGATTTTTTAGGGGTTGCTCACACGGCTGCTTTTTATTTATTTAGAACCAAAACTAGAACGAGTCTTGTAAGAATCTCATCTGTCGAAACGAAAAGTTGTATTACGTTTACGATCATCATGCTATGTTTCAGAAGACCTCAGGGGCTTTTTATGTAAGTGTCAATGTCAATGAAGTCCATTATCATCAACATTAGTTGCCTTGTTCCACCAACTGCTGAGCGTAGGCCTCCTTTTTGTGCCATGCTTCCCTGGTCTGAGCGAGTCTCATCCAGAGGGCCTAGACAAGTGACAATCGCTTCCAAAGCGTTGCGTATTTTTACAACAACTTTCAACAGGATTGACATAAGCTTTTCGATAGTTTATGCCAGTTCTATACATTTTTGCCTTTTCCATCATCGTTATCGCTGATAGAATGTCACTTTGTCTAGGGCCTCAGGTCTTCACCGCGATCTTTTGTAGGTCGACACCACCCACCTTGAAGTTACAGAAGATTGAACCTAACTTGAGCATACCTATAGGTACATATCCCTTCAATTGAACTCTAAAGGCTTTTGAGAACTCATTGTTTATCCGCCAAAAAAAACCAAAAAATATACAACACCTCTCAAATCCTGCTGTTCTTCAAAACCTCAAACATCCTGTGTATTCATACAGATTCCATTTGATCATCAATCATAATTACATCCTTTGTATTTTTATATTTTCGGCTCTGCGGCTTCATTGTGATGTTGGCGAATAATTTTAAACATTTTAGCACGAGTTTATTAATAATTTAAGACGCAGATAAACTGTGATGGATTCGTTGAATAATGAGTAATGACTGCGAGGTGTGAAGGAAATCTGTCTTTACCTAAAAATTACAAAAAAAAGTTGATCATACACGTATAATAGTAGGAAATTAACAGAAAAATGAAAAACCTATAATAAAGCCTGTAATGAAAAAAACTCGTCAGCATGTTCCTGCCATAATTCAATTTTACTTGGGGTCAGCACCTAGGTACGTTTTTTCTTGTATAGATACTTCTATCAACCGGCACCTCAGTTGCAGTGTAAACTTCTTCCCTATTCAAGTAGGAATGTAGTAGAAACGAAAAGTATGCATTTTTTCGTTAATTTTAACCTAACTGATGACGTCAATATGCAGATCAGATAAGAAGTCACATTCCGTTCTAGACTAAACCCTAATTCTTGCTGCAGTTACGACATTGATTACCAAATGAACTGTTTAATTAAACAATTAGTCCAAACCATTGCGTAAGACCTATTTTAATTACCAACGATAAAGTAAAACACTCTGAATGCGAACTACAAAATCGTGGGCAAACCAATGAAAATAATGCAAAAGCTATGCAACCAATACGAATACCAGCCATTCATAACTTTTTGTAATCGATTCCGAATCGATTCAAACGTTCCAATGAATCGATTATTAATTGCGAGAACTCGATTGTAACCTCAAAATAGTGTCCCACGCTGGAAATCGACTATTTTCTCCAATCACTAGGGTTGACTAAAATGGTATTTATATCTTTGACATAAGGGCTTTTGTGGATGAATGAATAAGTTGGTTTATGAGTCAATATGGCTAGGTAATTAACATTTTACCTTGCTCTAGATAACAGGTGTGGGTTTATCTTAGTATGGGGCAGGTTGCGACTTACAGAGATTTTTAATTAAGTCAATAAGTTTGTTGACTTTTTAGGACTACTGTACAATTGGTTACGTTGGCGTTTACTATGTTTATTGAGTAATTCAGATGTCATTAAGGAACGCCTTGAATATTATTGAAGGTAAAATAGGTCATTAATTGTAGGGACATCTAAATGAAGATTTTGGACAATTTGACCTTTTTGAATTAGATTAAGACTAGCTGCGCCCCGCGGTTTTACCAGCGTAAGTCTCGATTCCGTGGGAATATCGAGATAAAAAGTATCCTATGTCCTATTCCAGGTCATGGTCTACCCCTGTGCCAAATATCATCCAAATCCGTTCAGCCGTTTTAGCGTGACAGCGTAACAAACAAATAAACTCACTTTCGCATTTATAATAATAGTTAGGATTAAACAATACTATGTAACCACCACCCGGTTACGTTGGTGTGAAAATATAATGTCTTGGGAACAATTTCAATGGACTTTATTAATAATAGAATTTGTTGCTTTTTGCTAAGAGCGCCGAAAATCGCAATATTCATATTGGCAGTTTGAAATTGCAACGTAATTTTTTATGCCATAGGCAGCATGGGCCGATATCACACAAAACAGAGAGATTTGGAAGAACGGGAGGCCTTTGCCCAGCAGAGGGACACATTAGGTATGGGCTGTTCCAGGGTTCCGGGTTAGTCCGAAAGGGATACTGGGACCTTGGCAACAGGCAACTGAAGGAACACGGGTGGGTTTTAGTCAGTAAAAGTCTGACACACCCTTCCGCTCCACCCAGAGCGGGAGAAGTCATAGGATGAATTACCAACCTCAAAAAAAAAAAGTTGCGTATAGGCTATTAACAACAAAAACTGCCCAAAACACACTGTTTTTTTTATAGGCTCTTTAGTTTGCAAAAACTCCAAACACAGGTTAAAAACCCTCTAAAAGAGAAAACCTGTCTAAGCATTACAAAATATAACTCTAAACTTTAAGCTCAAACAGCGAATCATATCCATGTCTACCCAGGTACGTGTTACATCGCAGCATCCGAGTGATTTCAGTGAAATTGCGCTCGAGAAACTTTCATCGGTCTTAGGAAATTGATTTCCTTCACAAATCGCTGAGAATCACTTTCTCATACGATGTCGATATGCCACGTACAATAATGTTAGTATCGATTACCTGTGCATTACCTAAGTTATATACAGCAGGCGTAGCATGAGCACCGTTTTGTCGACGGAAGAGTAGGCAAAAATGACGTTTCCTGTAGACAGTAGACAGTACGAGACGGCAGCAAAATAGAAAGAGTCAACTGCACTTTTTACGAAATTCACTCTTTTACATAATTCGACTCAGAATTCTTGGTTTTATCATAGGATTACTATCGGTTGTCAGTGTGATTTTGACAGTAAGGATAGAAAACTTTCTTCCGAAATAGTCTACATATAAAAAGACCTAGACAAGGATCGTTAGAAATGAAAGACAAAATGACAGATTGTAGGAAGATTTCTACGGTGGATGTCAAAAATGAAGAAACGAACTGTCACTTTGTATAGAAAAAGCTATGTCTATTCTTCGTAGAGATGGAAAACGCCATGCTACGCCTGCAGGGCGTCCCACGGATATGCCACATGGAGGGAAAGTACCTTGAATATTGTAGATGGAACATTTTACTGAAAGAAGACATTAAATGAAATTTAAAAAACAATTTAAACTGCATTCATAGATATTTAAATAATTACATGATTGAACCGGGAATCGAACCCGTTACATGAGAAAAATAATCACCCTGTAGCTTTATCATACCGATCGAAAGGCTTCATCATAAGGATTATTTTTTGCTAAATAACATAGTGTACTTTCGCTCCATGTGGCATATCCGTGGGACGCCCTGTATAGTAACGAACATGATTTTCTAATACAGCAGATAGAAAATATACAAATGTGTGTGACTGTCTCGTTGATCAAGTGGTCGCAAGCGCTACAGCTGAGCAATTGAGCATGGTCGTTTCCCGGGTCGGGTAAAGTGATATTCATAAAGTGAATTTCTCAGTAGCAGCCCGGAGTCTGGATTTGTTCCCGGTTGATGGCAATAGGCTCGCCCCCTATTACATGGGACTTAAACATAACCTCTGACTAACCCTTTGGGGAATAAACAGAGGAAGACAATAATTGGCACTACAGCAAAAAAAAACAACTTTAAACACAGGCGTGCGTGATTTTATGTTAATATGCATATGTCGGTAACTCCTACCGAAATTGCCGAAATGGGATAAATGCACACTTGCACAGTATAAATGCATACTTGCACAGTGTGAATTGCACACTTGCACAGTATGCAAATTAGTCAAGCTATGTCGAATTTCGATTTCGAAATGCCGCCCGCCCTCTAAAATCCGTCCCACGACATAATTATTGACCATCAACTCACAATTAAGTACCTCAGATGTGTTCAGTAAGTGCCAATTCAAAATACATTTTGCTACTGGCGACTGTCTGGTAATCAGAGACTTTTAGGACTCGCATTAAGGCCCTGGAGCAAAACAAAACGTAAAAGGCTCCCGAAAGAAAACAGAATTTATCCCATACGACCAAAATACAACCCATATTACAAACCTGACCAAAAAATCTTTACTCACTCAATAATTAAATCACGCACACTCGTGACAGTTGCACATGTAGCATCCCTAACGCGTGCACTCACGCGCAGCCCGTCGGTCCATGGCATGGGTTTAGAGATGCCCAAACGCACCATAATTGGCGCCAACGCTTTTTGGCTCGGTATTTTTATTCATGGATTCTTGCGGCCTCTTTTGTAACCTTAAAGCCTTTTACGGCCCATCCTTTTTGCTGCCAAACGTGCGCACGCGCCGCTGCTAAGACGAGTGAGCAATTAACATTACCCCGCTTTGCGATTGGTCAAAACCAAAACAATACATATGCAATGTATTGTCAGTCAGTTTTTCGTGGATTTTTGCCTGTCACCGTTTTGGGACTGACAGTCGATCTTTTATGGATGGCTTGCGCAACATTTAATGTATACGATGTAATGTATACGTTGGTTTTTGTTTTATTACATTTACTCGATGGACGTATACGGAGTAGTGAAATATTTTACAGAAGAATTGCATCATTAACTTGTTCTTTCAACAGAAAAACTTGACGTTTGAGTCGTTTGTCGTCCAACTAGTTTCATGCAGCAGTACGGTGCAATGTCTGGCAAAGATACCAACGTTTAGAAAGTTAATTCCAAATTCTAAAAAAACCGTAGAAACAATGTAAAATTCAAAATAACCGTGGAACAGACAAAGGGCCGCCTTGCCACCGACTTTCTTTAAGTCACTGCATATTTGAACAGCCAATTTGCATTCCCTCAAAACGCTCAGTAAATCACAGTACTTTCTTAAACAAACAGAGCTTTCATTACAAAACCAAATACAGTTTATCTGGGCTCTGTAAATTTTAAAGAGAAAACAATGGCAACGCCTTTCCATTTCTCTAAATCAAATAGTACCAAAACCGGGCGGCGGTTATGAGAGGCGCTGTCGCTGCCCGCGCCGCTGAGTTATGCTGCGCGCGCGCACCTCAACAATTTATGGCGATTAGAACACTCTTTGTGGTAGCTGTGATTCAGATGTGCTGCGTTTTACTTGGATGTTGTTTATGGAATAGAATAGCAATATGTATCTCGGTGTCTGAAATGAAAAGCTGTTTATAAATAGTTGGAATATTTTCGTAGTGGCAATTTACCGGCGAATGCGATTTAGGAACGTTGGAACTGCAATTTTAAAGCCTATAATTTATTTAAATGCATAAACTCTTCATTGATGCATGTAGATTATTCCTTTTTTGGCAAGAAGCGTGAGCGAAACTAACATATTAAGCCAAATCGATCTCAATTGCACTTTTTTGGCTCGATCACCTTAGCCGTGATCACAGGGCTATCTACTAGGTATCCTTATTTAATCTTAAACAGGTAATTACATCAATTATACACGAATTCGAACCTGCGATCTCCATTCTTACTGGCATCTTAACTGCCGGCCTTACAAGGCGATCGAATTACACACAATACAAACATTTCGGATCAATTAGGTGCTTGCGCGGGCGCACCCAGTCCGAATCAATTATAATGCACTAATCTCTTATCTTGGCTATAAGCTTGTAAAAGCTCTTTAAAGGCTCTTGTATACTGGCGCGATTCGCCGCGCGACGCGAATTTTAACAAAACAATTTCTGAGAAAACTTCACGGCGAACAATGCGGCGGCGGCGTCGCGTCGAGTGACGAATCGCGCCAGTATGTAAGAGCCTAAAATTGCTTGTACGACACTGAAACGCGAGTCTTTAAAATACAGGATCAAATGAGATTAGCTTGCGAAACTACACCACCAAAAGTCGTGACCCCCAAAAATATATTTTTTTTGTTTATTATTCAGTTTTTTTATCAGTTTAGATATCGATACCTTCACGTCTTCGGAGTTTCGCTAAGTAATTTTATTGGACCCTGTATACAGGTTGTAGAAAGACCCATCACGTAAGTAACATTGCACAAAAATATTTTTGGTGTATAAAATCACTGTTTACGGTCGCAACGGTTCAGGGTTTGTGAGGGTATTTAAAATTAAGTTACAACATTTAAAACTTTGTTTCATTAAAAAACGTCTGAAAAATTGGAACTTTGACCTTCAATATCTCCGTAACCAGACGGTTCCCAGAACAAAAAAAAAATCGCAAAGACAGGAATAACAAGTGACTTTCGGCTTCGTTAAAAGCGTCTTTTTACACCAGTTATATTTTTTATGGCAAAGCTATAATCAGAATTCCTGTAAGCTCTTTGCCTTTAGCTATCTCCATCTTGTAAACACGGAAGCCAGTAAACGTTATTAATAAAATTATTTATTATCAATACTGGTGGCTAGATATTAGCCCTTACATTGCACCAGGATTTATAGCCGTGGTCCTACTCAACACGGTCGTTATTTAGTACCGCATAAAATATTCACCCTGCCGCACACTATCCCCCGATCCGTGTGAGAGGGCCTTATGGTAAGCCGACATTACTATTGTAAACTATTGTGAAAGAGTTCAATATTCCTAATCATTGGTCAGGATTTAATTTATTATTGCGTAACTTATTTTCGTAACCGATTAAGACTAATTTGTTTCATTTTGACAGTTCAACAATATTTATTGCGTTATTTACATTGTTGAGCAGATTTTTTTAGAATTTATGGAGCTCAGACTAAATAAAAAACCAAGACAGAGCGCTGTCAACAGTGACGTGAGGCCAGTTTCGTAAACATGTGTGCACTTAGTGAGGTGTAGTTTGATTGTAAATGGTTGTAAGTGTGTGCGTGTATGCACAGAGCGGTGGTGTAGTTTTGGCATGTTTCACTGTATTGTTCGTAGCGCTCTGTCTTGGTTTTTTATTTGGTCTGAGTTATGAAGCAATGGATCATTCACAATCTGCATCGTTTTGAAACACTAGCAATCTGTTTCAAAACGATTCAGTTTGTGATTGATGGCGTATTACGCAATTAGGGTGCAGTGTTTCGAAAATAATAGGTTTTGCGGTACCAAATTCGGCGAGCTCTTTCTCTTATGTGCCAGTTAACAATCTATCCATATGTTATTCTAATGATGTTGAGCCTAGTTTCAGTCCAAACTTGGTAGTCCATTAACTACAGTTTGAATCCGTTTTCAATCAAAACAAAATTAACATTAATTGATTTATGCCTAAATGAGACGTATACAAAAAAGCCTATCCATATGTAACATGATTTGATTTTCATCTAATTAATCAATTTCTCTTGACTCCAAATATAGCCAAAGCGTAGGTTTTTAGCAAATTAATCTTTTATTCCCACGATTGTATCGAAACCAGAAAGTATTTTTTTAAAAGGAATCATGTCCTCAATCACACTGGATATTCGTCAGATTCGCCACACTCCCAAATTGGTTGCATTCGCCATTCGTTACGGTGTAAATGCTCACTTTACTCGATTGGCGGATATTCAAATAAGTGGTACAAACCTTAGGAAAGGTACTCTCTCTTTGGAGTCAGAACAGGTCACCATGATAACTTAGGTCTCAGCGTCGAGGGCGAAGACTTGAAATATGGCCTGAGAATCGCAGTGTTTAGAATAATAAGTATCACCATAATTTTGAATTTATTTGAAAGTTGATATTCATTTTGGGTGGTGCTGGTACAGTTTACCACTCTACATTAACATTTGTGACTGTTTCGTTATCAATTGGAAGGGCAAGATGTAAGGGAGCCCCGAATAATAAATCTGTAGCTCTTGCTTTATTAAAATTAATTAATAGTTAACACTTTCGCGGACAGTAAACGCCCATAGACGTAATAACAATAGAACTTCAATCGTGTCTTTGCTTTTCAATTTTCGTTTTTTGCCACCGACTTCCGAAATCAAAGTTATTTTTCACTTTTTTGTATTTTTTGGAAGGCGGTATTTTTTTTTTTTTTCACTTTTTAGTTGTGGTATCTACCCCACACAAATTAGAATACCACTACCTGCTATGTAAATAACAGTGACGGAGTGACATATAAGATGTCGTCTACATAGACTAAGTGGAAAAAATACGTAATTAATATTGAAGCTTACTCAAGCAAAGTTAATAAAATTTATATGGGACCACCTCTGAAGCATAATTGGCGGAGATATCTCGTAACAAACACACAAAAAAAAAACACAAATTGAGAACCTCCTTCTTTTTGAAGAAGTCGGTTAAAAACTGCAATTACTCTCAAACAATAGCCAGGCTTAATCCAATAGGGAATATGCATGTGATTCAAATATGGGTCAAATATTTTTTTTATAAACTATGTTACTTCAGAATGATGCCTCCATCAATATTTTTGAATAAAATTTCTTTTTGAGCGAGAAATTATTTTTTTTAAACTCCCAAAAAACTGTGGGTAATTCAAATACTTGAAAAGGCTAAGAGCGGATGTGACGTAACAATCTAGGATAACAATCAAAATGTCAATGTCAAGTCAATCAACAAGTGTCAAGTCAATGTCAAACGCTCATAGAAAAAGGAGTGTTTGACGTTGACTTGACAGTTGCTTGTCTGTTTTCACGGTCTGTGACGTCACCACACCAAGCGCGCCAAATGGAGGGCGTTTAAATAGCCCGGATCGGTTGGATATTTTTAAACATTTTTTTAACTACTTTAAATTGTTTTTTTGCCGTCGAATTTCTTTTTACTATTATTTGACGATGTAAACTATCGAATAAAAATATTAAAAAAATACATGCATATTCCCTATTACCTTGATGCAGACTCTTCCGCTCCATATCCTTATCAGCTTCATCTATAATCATGCTCGGAGATCTTCTCTATTACACACGCGTTTCATTCTCTCAAGCGGCGGCCTTGCCCCCCGTTTCCGTGCCCTCGGGTTATACTTTCACTAACAGTGCCTCCCTCTTCACATAAAAGCCATTTCTAGGTACCATTTCATACATTCCAAAACACTTATGTTGTTATTCTTCATCGTTGCTAAATTCTTGAGTTCGCTTTTAGTTCAAAAGTATCAGATTTCATTGACTTTTGGTGTCTTATGATGCCATTTGGATAAAGCCTACGTTGATTTAACCGCTATTTTTCTTATAAAGTTATCTTAATTTTTCTTATAAAGTATGTTCCAACCTAATAGGTTCTTTCATCACATACTTAAGAGGAAATAGGGTCGGTCCCTTCTCCATACAAACGCTCTCGCCTGTTTTCTCTCTGGTTTATGACCTTAGTAGAGCAATGTTTTTTTTTTCAGTAAAATAAATATCAACTAGTTTTATGCCCCTATGTTTTCCGTTTTGATGATACATTATCTGTAGAAGCACTAGAACCCTCAGAAAATGCTCAAAATTGGCTGTTTAGACCGCTGTCATCAGTCGCCCGTTGTAAAAATTTGACAACTATTAATGAAAAAAGAATAACATAGGGGCACAGTAAATATCCTTCTTATTCAATTTATAAAATATCTTTCAAATTGGTCCAATATTGGAGAAGGAAATAGACGAGAGCCGAACCTCGAATTATGACTTTTTGTATGGAGAAAAGACCGACCCTATTTCCTCTTAATAATATAATTTGAGTAAACATGAAGAAGTTATTACTGGTACATATCGTTTCATTTGTCCAGGTTCCATGATACAGTGCCGATACCGAGTGCCCGGTATCAACGTCAGTAATTGAACACACATTTTATGTGACTAAACTGTGATAGAACGTGTGACTCAAGCCAAATCACAAAGCGTGCTTGCCCTGTAGGTGTCATACTTGATCAATGTAAATCAGCCTTAAGAAGAAGCAGCTTATACTATATTAAAAACCAGCGGTGGATACTGGATGCTGGACTGGAATTTTCGCGCTAGGTCTATGAAAATCAGCCATTATACTCGTTGCGAGGTTGACCTTCTTCAAATATTTTTTGAAAAGGTTTCATCAATTTGAAATCCTGTCAATACTATTTTGACATCGAAAAAATCTTCTTTATTCTTTCTGTATCAGTCCGTATTGTCAATGTCAAACATATGTAACGCTTACACAGAGTATTCTTAATTCTTACCAACGGTTTTACTGGTATTATTATTTTCATAGTTTAATTTGTACTTTATTTATTTTCCTTCACTGAAATCAATCAATCTAAATAACGACGATGGACGACTCAGAAGAAGCTGTGACAGTGCCGGTGGACAAGATCTTCTCAGTCCACTCTTTGGTTAGTTCCGAGGAACCGCCGATGGAATACTGGTCTTCATTGGAAATATTTGCGTCAGAAGAAAACGAGAAGAAAATTTTATTTAACGACGGGTTGTATGACCCTGGTAGCGGAGAAATATGCGGAAAGTACGTAACTATGTCTGCCAGTTCCGTTTTCATACACCCGTACTACAATTACCCGCCAATCGTAGATCCAGGAATAAATGACGCTTTGTTAAAACCTGAAGTTGCAATCACATACCCGGACGATGGGCAAGCCTTGTACCTAGCTCTCTGTAAAGAGATGAATCAGTGCCCAGTCAGAATTTTCTATAGAGGGCTACTTGAAAGCCGAATAGATCTACGGTATTACTGCATCAATCCAGATGGATTCCGGGCAATGGCCAAAGCTTTGCAATACAATAAGACAGTACAAGTATTAAATCTTACTGATAACTTTTTAAGCAATGATGCTTGCTATCATATGGGTGATTTGTTTTTATCAAATAAAACGCTTACTGAACTCAATTTGAGTGGTTGCAGAATTGGCCCTCATGGTGCCAAACGACTGTTTTTTAGTTTGCACCTTAACAGAGGACTGAAGGTTCTTGATTTGAGTCGTAATCAATTGTGCGATGACGGGATGGAGCATTTAGCAAAGTCTGTACTTTCCGGACTTAGCGTGAAAGAACTTAATTTAAGCTACAACAGGATCACCGGGAGAGGAGTAGAGTTACTAGTAGAACCATTTGAAACTCATAACCATTTTACTCACTTAGACCTTTCGTGGAACATGATCATCACTCCAGGAGGTTCCGCGTTTCTCAAAATGCTCTCAGAAAGCACTTGTATTGAAGTCTTGAATTTGGCTTGGAACTCCTTGGCTAGCCCTCGGTTAAGCCAAGCGTTAGCACGCATATTACGGTGCCCGACCTTGAAAGAGCTAAATCTTAGCAATAATATGCTTAAAGCCGAAGGTATAACGAAATTGGTACCAGGTTTAGACAGTTCAAAATTGACATCGTTGAATTTGTCATACAATCCTATGAGCCCTAGTGACGCCTTGTGCGTTTTGGATAAAGTAGCGGCGGTTACATCGAAAGTGCGCACTTTATTATTGGAAAACGTGTTAGTTACAAAAGAATTTGTATCTTTGCTCAAACAGATGAAACAAATTAAATCAAAGAAAAACTTAGTTGTAACGTACGGGGGCATAACAGGTGGATTTATAGCTAAAGGGGCAGACGTCAGGGAATTAGTACTTAACAGAATTGACTACATTACTAATAAGAAACCGAAAAAGAACAAGACTGATATTGCAATGATGGCGCTGCAACTCAAAAAAGACAAGGTAGATATAATGGACACGAAACAGCTCATGTACTATTTCCGCCGCGCTGGAACGCCTCTAGATGAAGATATTATTGAAGAATTGGCCATTACTTTTCCGGGACCAGGCCCAAAGAATGCTAAAGTCAAGAATATGGATGTGAACCTGCTAGTAGAATATATCCAACGAAAATGGCCAGAGAGAAAGTTACCCCCCACCCCTCCCCCTGAACTGGAACCGCCAAAGCCGCCACCCAAAAAAGGAAAAGGGAAAAAGTGATTAGTTAAATTATTAATTATTATTTTTATAATTGAATAATCATAGCTTACTCTATATTAGTGTATTTTGTTAGAATTATTTAGTTGTTTACTTATGTTTAGCATATACAATGATTTTGTATAAATATAATTAATTTTTTAAGAAAGTACATTAATGGGATAATTAATGTCAACTAGTAAGTTTTGCTTTGTTTAGATTTCTTTTTGTAACTTTTGTCGTTCTAATATTTATAATAAATTGTAATAATATCTTTTCTCATGGGGAAGACGAATTAATTGTAAATTAATCGTAAGTAAACATAATGAATACTTACGTTTAATGATTAGTTCTACTATGAAGTGGGGTGAACTTTTAGATTATAATTTATTTTAGAGTTGTGTGTATAGGTAAAGATTAAATATATATATGTTTAATGATGTTTCTTTTTATAATTCTGTTCTATAATATAAATGGGTGATTTACATCGTGGATATGAAGCTGCGCGTGATTTGTGGCCATCGTCTCGCGTCACGAGACATGGTCCGTGTGATCATAGTTATGACGATACCAAAAAGTTTACAATGGAGATTGCATAGCCAGTGCCAGCCTCGTGCCACTGTATTGTAGTCACTAATGCTGAGCATGAGGTCCTGGATTAGATTTGGGAATCGGGATTTGGTTCAGGGGGCTAAAAACGGACACTTTAGCAGTATCATAATATGAAAATATTATGAATCATCGTAAAGTGTCACAAACGGACAATTCATAATATGATCTGCGTGTAATTCATACAACGTAAAATGGTCCACAAATTATGAATTGCTTTTATGTCAAATTAGAGGAATTGCTAATGTCAGCTGGGATTCAGGAAATGAACTGCTTTTAGAGGAATTGCTAATATGGCCGGTTTATGCCCCCTGTCAAGCAATGTGTTATTGGGTTTAACTATTCAGGAATTTCTCAGTAACAGCGTTTTTTTTTTTTAACGGTGGGACATCATCCAATGACTTCTCCCGCTCTGGGCGGAGCAGAAGGGCGTGTCAGACTATTACTGACAATTCGATTTGTGCCCGGTTGATGGCAATAGGCGCGCCCTATGACATAGGACTTTAAAAATAAATGGCGAAATGTGGTTGTAATAACTATATGTACAGCTCTGCCTAATCCTTCGTGGTTTACAGGCGTGATGTTATATTATTTGCATCGCAATAGGTGTCCGTATATGTACTACGTGCTATGTAGATCACCAGTCGCAGAAACGTAATAGAATCTACCCGCGACTTCGTCCGCGTAATATTTCGGCCGCCAAACCACCGCATCGCATCGCATAGCCCGTCTTGGCTGTTATTTCGTTTTTGCTTATCGTTCTTTCTGACTTTTTTATTTTTTTCGACTCCTAAGGGTCGCAGCGTGATGTTAATCCCACTCCATACTATAAAAATCTCAAGCAGTCGGAGGCATCTTCCCGGAGACAGAAATAGGCCATCTTGTTTCCATTTTTTTTTACCCGACTACGGCGAAGAAAACAGGAGGGTTATGATTTTGACCGGTACGTATGTATGTATGAATGTTCACCTGTTCCCTCATATCTTCTAAACGACTCATTACAATTTGACAAATGAGGTATCGTTGGAAGCATCTTGATTTAAACTCTAGACAAATTAAAAATCCGGAGTCACACGTACCTAATCTGTTTCATTTATGCTCTAACACGTGTGACTCCGGATTTTTAATTTGTCTGTCTGTGGTGTCTTGTTTTATACCATTTTAGTTGATTGACTTTCTTGTCGTAGTTGGGTTGTAGTTTTTATTACTTTAATTTTTTTTGAGTTCACTTTTTACGCAGTCGGGTTTTTATTTTTTTAATTTACACTTTTTACTTAGGATTTTTTTTAATCACTTTTTACGTAGGATTTTTGGATGTTTTGATTTTTTGGGGTCGGCGCTACTTGTCTTTTTCTTCCACACTTTTCTATTAGTCGTCATCTCAGTAGTCACCTGCTTTCTAGCTGATATCATCTTTGACATCGTTTCATAAGTCCAATAAACGAAATACCTTAACTCATGAACCTGTAAGCAGCCCTTTGTGATTAACATTACAAATTGCCGCAGGACTATGGAGCCGCGCACGCCGCGGCTGCGCGGGCGCTCGGTAGCGTGCGTCACGCAACCTGGAGTTGTCCGCTTTATTATTATTTATTGCTTTCAAATAATCTCCGACTAGATAATGCTATACAAAATGCGGCAGCACAGCATTCTTGCCGTAATGTGGGATTCTGAGTGAGATGTTCAACGATTCGTGCTGAAGCTCTCATATTGTGATGTCCTGTGATAGATCTTATCGGTAAGGGTTGTCGACGGGTATGGCCGTGTTTCCATCGTTCCCTTTTTGGGTGGGATGTCTCCATGTATAGGGGGAATAAAGTTCTTGCCTGGAACTATGCTGGATAAGATATGGTGTGTCATCAATGTGTTTACACATTATGTTTTTATTTTTATTATGTGCATTACTAATAGTGTTTTCCAAATAACCGGTGTCTTCTATTCTTCGGTAAAAACAAATATTTCTTTGAATAATAAGGGACTGGACATTGGGCTCTGGGAATTTTAAATTTTTGAAATTATGTCTCTATTTTTAATTTTTATAATGATAAAATCGAATTAAATTTTAATTGTTATTTTTAAATAATGGGAACCATAAACATACATACAAATTGAGTCAGTTACGAAAAAAAAAAAAACCGTTTTAAAAAAAAAACACTACAAAGTGAAAAATAGCCTTATTTCACTTTGTTGTGTTTTATGGAAGTCGGTTGTTTTTCTATGTTAATGCTCAATGTCAGGTCTTACTTACCTAATATTTACCATTTTTTGTTGCAGGTAACTTTCTCTGCGACTTGAAAGAAAGTGCTGACATTAGTACTGGTAACACCCGCAGACTAACACAAAGTAAGTCTGTGTTGACAATATCTGTAGATCTTCTGTACTGCAATATTGTCTACATTTTTTTATATGCATATTTCTTGTTTCTATGTTTTATATTGAAGCTATTTGTTGTTCCAATGATTAAAAAAAAAAAATTGTCGAGTTACGCAAACATGGAGCAGCAGATTTTTCGTGATTTCAGGGTTGGTCTCAGAGTTACAAAGTATAAGTGACAGTGACCCCTTTAGTCATTTCATAAATATCGTGAGAGTTCGTGAGAGTCCGTGAGAGTATTCCTAGTAGACCAATATTAACAGCTACTTTGTGTACTTACAAATACATTATTATTTATTCCTATTAGTATAATCGAATACTAATGCTAATGGAATTTTATCATGACACAGGAAACAGTGGTGGCCCACTGGTAACAGCCGTGACTGACGAGTGGTCGTGGGTTCGAACTCAAGCAGGCACTTTACTTGGTGTAAATTATTTCGTCACCAGAACGGTGAAGAAAACATCGTGAGAAACCGGCATGTCCTAGAATCAAAAATACGAAGACTGCGAGGCATGCATGGTAGATTACAGCCCACACCCTCTCGCCGAGAGGAGGCCTGTGTCCCAGCAGTGGGAACATTATAGGCTGATTATGCTACAGGAAATTTAACTAGCAACTCCTACCATTGATTTATTAGATCAGCATTTTTATTAAGTACTTTTTTTTCTGCCACATCTATCCTACCCCTTGAAATATACGTTATAACGCACTCCCATTCACGGTATCTTATTAGATAAAAATAATTTGACGCCCCTAATCATTGGTTATCATCCTATGAATATTTATGAAACTTAAGTACTTTTACAGATATTTTTCTTCAAAGATTTATTGATCTTCCGCTACAGCCTCCGAGATTGAATTAACTTTTTAATTAAACATTTAATTGGTCCTATTATGTGTTATCTCATAATAGTTAAGCTAGTAATATAATTGAGTTTTGATAAGAATGGTGGTGGCGATACTAAAATGGTCATAATTTTACCTAACTTTTACCTAATACTCAATACTTTTATTGCATTTCACATGTAGGTATTCTTAGGTGGTAAACTAATAAAGGTTCTTACATACTGGCGCGATTCGCCGCGCGACGCGAATTTTAACAAAATAATTTCTGAGAAAACTTCACGGCGAACAATGCGGCGGGGGCGGCGTCGCGTCACGCGAAGAATCGCACCAGTATGTAAGAGCCTTAATAATTAGATCATATGTGTCGGGCACAGCAAAATAAGTGAGTTAGGACAAAAAAAGTAGCTATGCTTATCTGTTTGCCTTTTTTCTCCAAATCCATTCAGTAGTTTTCACGTGAAAGAGTAACAAACATCTATCCATCCATCCATCCATCCATACTTACAAACTTTCGCGTTTATAATATTAGTTCGATTATATATCCTATTACAGATTTGCGCAGTGGCAGTTTGTCAACATTTGAATGGAAATGAAACTTCATTTGAACTTTTTAGAGAAACTATCATCATTGACAGCCTTTTCTGTTGAGTAAACGCCCCCCTCCCATTCGGTCTATATCAATGACATATATATTGAAAAGGTCCATATAATGAAAAGATCAGCAATGTCCCAAAGCACATTGCTGATCACCTCCACGACTTTGCCAAAAACTTATCCAAATCTCCCGAACTGCTTAAACTTCTGCTGCCAGGCAGCAATCCAGGACAACTAAAAAATCACCTGCCCACTTGAGGACGTCTACAATTTAGCGCACGTCTGCTTCACCGCTAGACGATGTTGATTGCGCCCGCGCCTCGGTTGTCGCTATAAATTGAAAGTAACGCGTCAATATTTTTCGCCTATCATTACCTACGAACTGTATCAGCAGTTTGTCCATTTGATTCAGGGTTGCCGATTGCATCTTTAATATAATTTTATGAAGTTTTTGCGTGTATATTGTATGACTAGATGTATGAATGTAAACGAAACAAAATGAGTATGTAAGGATCGTACCAAGTTGCGTTCTGTAGTTTCTACCTTCTTTTCTTCGTGAGTATACAGGGTGTTAGTGTAAACACCGTTATCCTTGAAACCAGCGGTTTGGTTTCACTTATAGAACGTAAAATCAATGGGAAAATACAACTTTTTTTTTAAAAGAAAATCTACATTTTTCCACAAGAATATGTCACCCTACACGCAAGGGCAACGACCGGGCGCGGCCGGTCGTTGCCCTTGCGTGCGTTGGTTGGTGGGGGCGGGCGGGGCGCGCGGGACGTTACATGACCGGCCGTCAGCTGTTTCGCAGCTCTCTCGAACTCGTATCCATGAGTATCGGGACAGTGACGGATTTACTTTTTACAATCTTTTAATGAAAATAAGGTTTTTTTTTGTTGTTACTGGGTCATTTATTTTTATATTTAAGTCAACTGCCCATGGTTTGAGTGACAACGGTGTTTACCCTTGCATACTGTATAAACAACATTCGTTTTTGTTTATGGTAAACCCGAAAAGGGGTCATTGTACTCATCTTTTTGAACAACTTTTTCTATGGGAACAACTTTGAAATCGCGAAAAAAAAATCTGCTGTTCCATACATTTTGTCGATTTAAGTGAACACAAATGTATGGAACAGCATATTTTTTTTATAAATAAACAAAAACTAATGTTGTATATGTTATTGGGAATTTCACTTGTCGAAGGCTCTTTCGTCTGTTTTCCATCATTATTTTAGTATTGTTTTCTATCATAGACAATAGTTTCCCGGTTTAATCTTAATTTTTGTGTCATTCCTTGCTGTTAATGTCTCAGCTCATACTTTTGGGGTCTTTATTTCCTCCCATATTTGCTACATCATCTATCCGGCCGAGGGTCTAAACACAGCCTTGCCCATTGCTGTTCTATGCTGGACATACACCTGCCTCAAGAAAGATGTACTGTCTGTTATTATCATGATGCACAATGGTATTGGTGATTAGAGCCATACCTATCACATGAGTGCCACTCATCATCTGCCTAGCCTTTTCCCAACTATGTTGGGGTCGGCTTCCAGTCTATCCGGATGCAGCTGAATACCAGTGTATTACATGGAGCGACCTGACCTTCACAACCCAGTTTCTGGGTAACATGATACCCCTTGGTAAGACTGGTTGTCAGACTTTCGGGCTTCTGAAGACCCGTAACAACTGTCAAAGATCTACAAATGACAGCCGGGACCAACGGCTTAACGTGCTTTCCGAGGCACGGCGGGGTCTTGGTGACCATGAGTGCCACTAGTGGTCAATATTATAGGTTCTTCCCAAAAGCCGGCAACCCTGCCAACAAAGTGTAAGTTTAGTGTCAGTAGAAAGTGTACCAAGTGGCGACCGTGGGCGAACACTTATTACTTATTCGACCATCGCTTTTCCACACCGAATCGTTCACACTTTTACTTTTAGCGTCGCCATCACGCCTCCATGCCTGGGGGCGAAATAGCGAACTAATATCGTTTATAAAATTATAACCTAGAGATCGATCTCGAGCGGTCGTAAAATTAATCGGAAAGTCCAGGCTTTTTATCGGAATAAGTGTTATGGGATCAATAAACTCAGGGGGCTCTAATAGCAATTTTCGTTTTCGATTTTTTCTAACTTACCAAGCTAGCAGTTTTCGTGAGCCGCCTATCTGCGTAGCGTAGGTACTTACTAAAGTTATTTACTCAAATCGTTCACATTCAAAAAGACATATCTATTCTGTACATTATAAAGTAGGTAATTAATGATTTTGGTAAGTATGTTAATGACATTTTCACTTTTTCAGACGGGCAATGTGATCCCACTTTAATAAATTCGAAATCCCACATAACCTACTTTTCACCAATTTAAGTTCCCATCACGAACTATGAATCACATAAATCGACGAAGAACCTTCGCAATATTTATTTGTATATCAATGACATAACTTCCCAGTACCAACAAAAACTCATTACATGATCCGCCATTGTTACGAAGGCAAAGTAATCGACCATAACCCCATATAGGACGAAAAGTAGCCCATAACCAGCCCATCTTTGATCTCTTCCGCATGAATTATTCAAAAAAAGAAGGTAACCCGAAAATGCCCGAAGCGTTTTCGTAAATTGCGTGTGCGAATCATTCGGTCGCCATAAAAATTTTCATCGGATAAGAAATTGAATTTACTCTTGTAACTCGTAAAATTTTAAAGGTAGCATTTTTATGTTGATTTATTTATTATTATGGGAAGATTCTCGGCGCGTCGCGGAGGGCACTTTCCTTTTCAGCGCTAAAAAGGTAATAAGGTGGATCGATCAAGTTTTTTTAATACAAATTAAAGCCTCGACGTGGACGGAATTTAATTGGTAACCCAAAAAGCCTCCAAAAATATAATTTTGAGGTGTTTCTTATTGTGAGTGTCATTGTAATTTCATTAATGCAGTTTTTCGTATACGCCTGTAAAAGCCACTTTGGGTCACTGAATATAAAATATTATTTCTTTTCAAAGCAATATTACAGCAATATTTTCCTTTGGTCCTAGGTAGCGAAGATTTCTATTGATATGAAATGGTTTATTCTGTACATAGGACACCGGAATCACTTTTACATGTCATACTAAAAATATTAAAAATAAGCTAGATGAGGTCGGCGTTTCCTATCTGACTGCCTTGAGAAAAAAGGCTGAAACTAACTCAGAGGTGACAGTCTCTTTTAAAGTACACATAATCTTGGTCAGACCATGGAGATTTGTGTCTTAAACGCTCGCTACTTAGGACCAACTGATACCTAGTAAGTTTCAGATGGTCCAACATTTTTACTTTTCATCTCTCTTAAACTTAGCTTAAAATTAAAATACGACATAATTATTATTTAAGAAAACTAAATAATATTAACTTACTAGCTGCACCCCGCGGTTTCACCTGCGTAAGTCTCGATCCAGTGGGAATATAGGGATAAAAAATATCATATATCGTATTACAGGTCCTGGTCTACCCATGTGCCAAATTTCATTGAAATCCATTCAGCCGTTTTAGCGTGAAACCGTAACAAACAAACAAACTCTTTTTCGCATTTATAATATTGGTTAGGATTATGCTAGCTTTCACAGAGTCACATTACAGTAATATATTATTCTCCGTGCAACACACAAACGGTTTCGCAAAAGCGTTTAAAGACGTGAGTTCGAACACGCATGCGCGGTACGAAAGGGAAATGCGTCCGCGCATAAGAAAGTACGCGGTTCAAGTTTTATTATTATTATTTCTGATTAGTTAGGACCCTAAAGCGACAATTATTGTTTGTTTAAGGGCAAATTGAAGGAGAAAAGTTTTAGACGACGGTTTTTTGGAAGATTGACGAATTTATTTCTGAAAATACAATAAGGTCTGTGAAAGTGTGAATATAGGATAGGCAATATAGGAAAAATGTCTAAAGTAGAAAAAAAATCACAAGAAGCATTAATCTGTTAAATACTTGTATTGCTGCATATAAGAAAAAAAAATATCGAAATCGATTCATAATTGGCGGAGAAATCGTGAAAAAATACACAAACAAAAAAAAAATGAAAAGACGAATTGAGAACCTCCTCCTTTTTGAAGAAATTGGTTAATTTTTTTTAGAAAAATTGCAAATATTACGTCTTTCAATTTCATTTCGATTGCGTTGTCTGCCAGAGTTAATATTCAAAGCATTTCCTAATTCCCGATGAGCATCGTATTATAAAGAGTAACGAGAGAGTTATGAAGGGCACCGCTTACTGCATCATCAGTCATGAGGAAATACGGGGATAAAATGGTGACGGACCCGCTGCGGTCAAAAAGACCAGGAAATTCATCAGTAGGTATCGTTAATGTAGGGGATTTACATTAAGGTACTGTTGATTCAACTGCATCATTCTTTTTTTTAAACCTGTTTGCCTGGTAAACACACACTCACAGGTAAACAGGATTTTTTTTATTAATTTAATATTTATTATTTACTTGTAAGACTAAATATTAGGGTTTACCTAAGTAGGCGACTGACAGATTGCCTTGTGGTATTAGACTCGCCTTGTGACACTCTATGTTTAATAGTAATTATATTTTTTATATGTCATTCATAATAATAAAGAGTATCAGCCAATGGCTTAATTGCCAAGAGCCTCGATCAACACCTATGGAGGCTCTCGTTTTGCAGCTGGATTAAGGGCTTGATTCAAACAGCGGTACTCCTGGACACGGCTCGCATTGTTAGGAGGTTTCTCTCTCTGGAGCCCTGACCGCCGGTGGCTTGGCCTGTTCCCGATACCGGTGGGCTACTATTTATTATTTTTAACGTTTTCTTTAAGTTTCTGCTTCCGATACCGGTGGGTTACTATTTTTTTAGTAAAACGAAAACATAGCCCAAAATAATGTAAAAATGATTTATTTACAATAAAAAATCTTCGCACTTTTAATAAGACGTCGTTCAAATACAACACTTCAAAATTAGCACCTCAGCGCACAAGCCCACAATACTCACCCGTATGTTTACACTCAAATCTGGAACACCTGCGCAAAGTGGCCAGTTGACCCCAAGAAGACCCACATCGCTGCCCATACCTTTATTATTAATAGTTATGATATTATTTATACCTCGTTATGCACGTGTTTAACATTTAATGTTGTAAGCCAACATGTTGGACATATACTGTGTTAATCCTGATTGGTAGTCGGTGTTGTAAAGGAAATTGTGTTTTTTAAGGCGTGATGACAAGTTTCTTTGTGGTTATGTTAATTTTATAGGCTTGACATCTTTGTGAATAAAATAAAACTAATTTTTAAAGGAATAAATAAAACTAATTTTGGGATTATTTACGAAATTACTTAACCGAATTGAAAACGGTTTTTTGAATATTATTCGGACAATTTGAATAAAATATGTATAGTAAAGGGCCTAAGAACTCGGACACCAGGTAAGTCATTAACCACACGAAAGAAGAAAGGAGATGAGGTCCTAAGCACAGGTTTTATTAAACACGCTGCAAATACGCGCTGCAAATGCAACGAGTACTGATTTTTCAAGTTTAGCGAGGCGAGAAAACGCGCTATCGACGCGCAGTTGTCGCGCGTTACTTCAAAAGAGCGTAAAAAAACACCGTGTGCATAGGTCCTAAGCAAAACCTATCTTTTGCTCGCACTAAAAGTCCAAATAAAGCAGCTTTTCACATGTTTGAATATGATTCAGGGGCTCCTGAAATAATAACTCACACTTCTGACTGTACCCTTTCTAATATAAGTTAGAACATCTATAAATAAACGAAATTCAAAAGATACATAGCTACTGTGGCTAACGTATTTCGCAGTTTTCGTACTAGTATTTCATGGACACCGACAGGTGGCAATGCCTGTCACCGTCCTACAACACATACGTTACATTTTATTATTAAAACCAGTATATTCTCCTAAGTTATTTATGCTTGGGGGATTCTGTCGTGTCTATGTCTTTGTTGAGAAAAAGTAGTGTCCGACCGAAACACGATTTTCAGCCGAAAACGAAACCGTAACGGAATCTTCGGCTCCTCTACATTCGTCCAAAACCGAAACGAAACTCGATTTAAAAAGAAACAATAAAGTAAACGAAAAGAAGAGATTTAAAAGTCATTTAAATAGACGTTATTTTCTGTGACCAAACATTTTTCGTAGGTTTTTAACCTCAAATTATCTGTTCAAGGGCTGATTTTCGGGGTGGTAAACAGAAATTGTGGCCGACCTGACTTTTTCGCCGAAACCCAAACCGAATCTTCGGTCGGATACAGAAAAAGTATCGAAGGACCAAGACCAATACTTGAGTTGTGTACATCAACCACGTCAAGTGACAGATTAACAAAAAGATGAAGATACGGCCGTCCTTAGTAAACACTTGGTTGAGAATTCTTTTAATCTGACATACTTTCATAACAATGTGTTTGTTTGAAGGTTGATATGGTTAGAAACCTCTTAGAAATGTGAGTTAAAAACCAAATCAAGGCTCGAGCAAACAGGCGCGACGCGACAATTCGACGCTACTTCAACAAAACAATTTCTGAGAATACTTCACGGTAGGACAATTACCGGTGTCGCGTCGCGCAACAAGACGCGCCTGTCTGTACAAGCCTTAAACCGGGATAAGAGTAGCACCCTAATTGCGTAGGTAACACACTTTCATTTACAATTCGAGGGTTTTTAAGGAAATTCCTAGTCCATTGTTTCATAGGTTTGATAAAATCGTCTCCTAAACGACGTAAATAGCGCATAAACGTGAATGAACTGTCAAAATGAAAGTCATTGAGATCGATTGCCCCCAGGTGATATGTGTGTTACGCAATTACCTCCAGGTTTATTACCTACATTCAGAGCCATTTGTTGATTAGCAGATTGGTCGCAATCTATATTTATTACACATAAGTATCCGATACTCCGAAGCGGATAAATACCAAGCTAATCAAACTTTTATTACTTAACCCCGCCTTATAGAGATCAATACAAATTATTTTAAAAAAAAACAACCATCTTCCAAAAGGAAAAACAAAAAAGTGAAAAATGTCTTTAATTTCGGAAGTCAGTGTCTTTGCTTTTCAATTTTCGTTGTTTGCTACCGACTTCCGAAATTTCAGACTTCACGCGACCTGCTACCATCCTTACATACTCCTTTTGCTTTATTTACGTTCATCCACTAGTCATACACGCACGCCGGTTGAGACAAATATGCACCTGACCTTTTTGAAGAACATCACTAATAAGGTTACTAAATGACCTCCTAGGGTGTCCCCTCCCGTTGTTTCCACTCATTTCTGCGTTGTATATGTCGCAGGGTGATTTGATAATTCGACTTTTCGCGAAAACCCTAGGGATATTGCGAAAACCCGGATAATAATCCAACATTGTCTAATAATCTAATCGCAGGCAGATTGTATGATTCGCCAGCGAGCGCTACTTCCAAGTTGCTCGCAGAAATTTTTCCACCATTTTCTAATTATCCGGGTTTTCGCAATATTAAAGTCATAGTCAAATAATGTATTTCCATTGGACACATAATAAGGTACTTTAGAACTTCAAAAACAAAGAAATAGAAATTATTCTAAAAAATCCCTCCCCCACTGCTACCCCTAGAATTAACCTGTCCCTAGAATTTTCACGAAAAGTTGAATTATAATATCCATAGGTTATACAGGCTGTAAGGGTAAACACTCTTGTCATTCAAACCATGGGTAGTTGACTTAAATATTAAAATAAATGACCGAACACAACAAAAAAAAAACGTCATTTTCATTAAAAGATTTTAAAAAGTTTATATCCGACACCGTGCTCTCTAGCGAAACAGCTGACTGACTGAGGGAGGGGTCGCGCTCGCGGCCGGTCAGGTGACATCCCGCACCCCCCGCCCGTGTTGAGACGCAAGTTCGTTGCCCTAGCGCATAGGGCAACGAACTTGCGTCTCTTGTGGTAAAATGTTGATTTAAAAAAAAGAAAAAAAAAGTTGTAATTTTCCATTGCCTCTGGTTGCAAGGATAACGGTGTTTACCCTAACACCCTGTATACCCTACTTAATATCATTCCAAACTCCACTGACAAACCCACATTCATCACCAACAGTCCCATAACCAATGGTTTAAAAAAACACCGTGGTAACGTTCACACGGTCAACAATACGTATCGTATAAACTCGGCGACTCAATCGGAACTAATAAATAGAGATATTTTTCTTGGTACGGCATCGATCACTCGGCCAATTTGCAATTACTGCCCGCTATAGGCCATGGTGGTACTATTTTAGTGATGTGGTACACGGTAAAACATAAAAGAAGACTTGATTCTAATGACAAAAAAAAATTATTTGTCACAGAAACACGTGCATACAAAAAGATAACTGTACCTGACTGCATCGTTCATCTAGTGGCCGTAAGCTACTGCTGGGATGAGGTCCTGGGTTCGATTCCCAGGTCGGTCAGTGTTATTGGGTTTTTCCATTTGCAATTTCTCAGTAGCAACCCCGAGTCTGGATTTGTGCCCGGTTGATGGCAATAGGCTCGCCTCCTGTTACATGGGACTTAAACATAACTGGCTAAATGTGTTTGTCGTTTTTGTCTTTAGACAATGTCCTATAATTGGCTTTCTTTATCATTTGTACATAAGGACCATAAAACATATTATTATGAATAGTGCATAAATTGACGATGAGCTGTCAACTCCAGCAACTTTCTCGCGATCAATGTTATGACTGCAATACAATTTTTTTTTCTTAGAAAGTTTTGAAAATACATACCATGAATATTCTTACTCAATTCCCAAACTCCATAATGTTGCCTACACTGCACACGTAAAATAAATGTCGGCTCATGGTCCCCAGCCCTAAGAACACGCAGGTCGGCGCCCGCGCAGATATATTACCGACACGGCAAGAATATGATTAGTGTATTGTGTTCCTGTTTATTTATTTACAAACTACTTCGTGAAGGATTGGGTTTGCTAACTGACGGTCTGTTTTTCTAGGTATCGTTTGAGAAATATTGCTGAGAAAGGATGCATTGACGTTTGAAGATTTATTTTAATAGTTTATTTTGCTGCTTTAGTGAAGTTAGAGTGAGGATACTGACATGTTGCTTTTGATTTGTGACTGGAAGTGTTGCATTATGGTGGTAAAAGTTTATTATTATTTTTAGTGAATATTTTACTATAAAAATTAAAAAACTTTTTTTTTATATGGTAATACTAGCTTCCGCCCGCATAGTATGACGATAAAAAGTAACATATGTCCTTTCTCAGGCTCTCGACTATCTTTGTACCAAATTTCATTTAAATCGGTTCCGTAGTTTTGGCGTGAAAGCGCGACAGAGAGACAGACAGAGTTACTTTCGCATTTATAATATTAGTATTTTTTAGCATGTATGGACGCAATGCTATTGCGGGTTAGCGGGAGCCCCTATGTTAGTTAACATACTGATATCGATCGGTAAGTAAAACTGATTTTTCAAGGTCTTTTTCCCCGTTTTGAACTTTATCGATTAACTTATGAGTATCCTTTCCTCCATAAGAGAATCCACAAGATTAACTGAGTCTGTAGTGCCCTCACCTAAAACATTTTGCCATAGGTACTCAATCGCATTGCACAGATTCCTAATTAATATTAACATTTAAGCTTCTGGGAATGTATCGCACCCGTTGAAGTTCAAAATAAACGTAAATTCCAAAGTTAACTTAGACTTAAAACTAAATTCTATACATTCCAAGTTACTGGCAATTAAAAGGTAAGCTAAGTTTGTTTACCAGTGAGGAGCTCGTGGCTAAGTAATAACAGCCGCACGGGTCGATCCGTCAGGTTAAGCTACGCTTGCCGGGGTTGGTCCGTGGATGGGTGACCATCTTTACATATCGAGACTCCTCCGTGCCTCGGAAAGCACGTTAAGCCGTTGGTCCCGGCTGTCATTCGTTGATCTTTGACAATCGTTACGGGTCGTCAGAAGCCCGAAAGTCTGACAACCAGTCTTACCAAGGGGTATCGTATTACCCAATTACTGGGTTGTGGAGGTCAGATAGGCAGTCGCTCCATGTAAAATACTGGTATTAAGCTGCATCTGGTTAGACTGGAAGCCGACCCCAATATAGTTGGGAAAGGCTAGGCAGATGATGAAGTTTGTTTACCAGTTAACCTAACCAAGCTTACAGAACCAAGGTTAGTTCTAAATACTACTTACTTAGGTGCATAACCTACCTCAATTTTAAGCTCTTTTAAATTCTCGAAGGTATAACATAAAACCTTAAAGATAACGGAACATAAAATTCATCTGTAAGTCGGAGATCTCCTCCATTACGCCGGCGGTTGATTGCGTATCGCGACGATTAGGTGCGCGCGCGCACGACACAAAGGCACCGCCGCGCGCGCCGCGAACGCGGAACCTAATCCCGGATTAGGCCGGGATCATTTCAAGTTTCCCGGGACACGTCCGTCCCACGGGACCCTTGTTCCGGGGTAATCTCGGTTATTGAAAGCAATCTTATTTTATAGAATAACTAACTGTAGTAGTATGAGATTTTTATTGGTTAGATTTCCATAAGTAGTTACTGGTCACTGGTCAGGTATTACCGTATTTATTTACGTATTTATAAGGGACTCTTTAGTATTCAATTGTTTGTATTTGAATAAGAAAGTTTGACGTCCTTACATAACTTAGAATCTAAGTTGATTCTTACAAGTTACATACAGTATGCAAGGGTAAACACCGTTGTCACTCATACCATGGGTAGTTGACTTAAATATAACAATAAATGACCCAGTAACAACAAAAAAAACCTTAATTTCATTAAAAGATTTTAAAAAGTAAATATCCGTCACTGTCCCGATACTCATGGATACACGCTCGAGAGAACTGCGAAACAAGCTGACTGAAGAGGGGCCGCGGTCATGTAACGTCCCGCGCGCCCCGCTCGCCCCCGCCAACCACTGCCCGCCGTGTTGAGAAGCAAGTTCGTTGCCCTTGCGTATAGGGTGCAATATCTTTGTGGAAAAATGTAGATTTTCTTTTTTTTTTAAAGTTGATTTTTTCCATTGGTTTTACGTTCTATGAATGAAACTAAACCACTGGTTTCAAGGATAACGGTGTTTAGAGTAACACCCTGTATAGCCTGTCTGGTTGGTCTAATGGTCGCCATAGCTACTGCTGCTGATGCGGTTCTGGGTTCAATTCCCAGGTCGGGTAAAGTGTTATTTTTCCATCTGGAATTTCTCAGTAGCAGCCCGGAGTGTCCGGTTGTTGGCAATAGGCTCGCCCTTTATTATATGAGACTTAACTATAACTGCTGAACTATGCGTGTATATACTATTGGTACACTTCTGCCTAACCCTTTGGGGAATACAGGCGTGATGTTATGTTACCCCTTGGCAACAGGCAACTGAAGGAACACGATTGGGTTTTAGTCAGTTAAAGTCTGACACGCCTTCTGCCCAGAGCGGGAGAAGTTATTTGAAGATTACCCACAATCAAAAAAAAATACGTCGTTTTATGTAAAAAAAATATATAAAAATGTTACTTTTATTTCAGACAACTTAGTCCATATTACTACAATTGTTTTTTCGAATACTTACAGCACTTATAATAGAGTATAACAATAAATAACAAAAGAGATACATTTACGTCGTGGACGAATACTCGTACCTATAACACTATGTACTGAGTAAATAATAAAATAAGAAAACAATGAGATCGTAGCTTAGGTACCATTGACTCTAAAACAACAAAGCTAAGCTAGTACAATTATTAGTAATACTGATATGTAGAGAAGTGACTGGATCCCGTTGCCGCCATTAGGATGTTAGCACGTGCTTAACACAGATATTAATGTCCAATAACAATAATCGTTAACAGTTCCAATAAATAACCTATTTCATTTAATCGATCTTTACAGTTTTAGCCTAATTAAACTATCTTCTTCAAATTCCGCAATCGCCATTCAGATTGTAGAACGACGATTAAATTTTACTGGCAAATTCTAATTAATTATTCTTTTGTACTTAACGTTTTGTCGGGTGCCGCTGGATATTAGCTTCCCCGGAGTTAGGTTAGGGAACGGCCGTATTCGTCATGCTATAAAGTTGTTATAGGGAGAGATTATCGCTTTACATGGGTTGGGCTATAATTTTGAAAGTATTTATTTCAATAAGACTTAAAATTCTAGTAGAATCCATGTTTCTGGGGAAAAAGGCCAAGAAATTCATGGTTACTCTTTTATATCAAGTTATTACATTGCTCTCATGACAAATATAATTTACTAGCTGCGCCCCGCGGTTTCACCCCCTTAAGTCTCGATCCTATGGGAATTTCGAGATAAAAAGTATCCTATGTCCAAATCCAGGTCATGGTTTAGGTACCTATGTGACAAATTTTATCTAAATCCGTTCAGCCGTTTTAGCGTAAAAGTAACGAACTAATAAAAAACTGACATTCGTACTTATAATATTAGTTAGGATTTGAGACCAAAAATAGTAACGTAGGTGTCTGTCTACTAACTAAAATAAAAACCGCTCGTTACTCGATATTTCATCTTCAAACAAAAAACTCCTATTCAGAAGCGTCTGACAGATAAAGGCATTAAGGTCTAACCAACCGACGAGGTCAAATATTGATTCAGCACACGAACAATTAAGGTTCAACAATGCAGCGGTATTGCTGTATACGGGGCGCCATTAAATTTAATTACCGCTGCCGCGCGAGTTTCGGATGCGCGATGGCTTGCGCAAGCGCAGGTGCGCGTAAATGTCAGGTGGCGCGCGTGCGCGTAACATACACTGTTGCCTTATGGTAGTGCAGGTCGATATGCCCTTAAATATCAGACTTGTGGGAAAAAAGTATGTGCCCGTGTTTGTTTTTTTGGTCCTTCCGTACAACATTGATGTAAGCTTGTGTGATACGGACTACAATAGAAAGGATATTTATCTTTGATACAGCCTACTGACTGAAGCAGAGTAGAAAGGAATCTGAGGGACTAGATGTAAATAATGATCTTAATTGTAAAGTTAAATTATTATTTCCTTTATTTATTTAATTTTTATACATATAATTTACGTTTTTAAATATTTTTATAAAAACATTTAAAAAAAAACGTATTATTATATCGTTTATTCATTTTATATTTTATCTCATTACATTTTTAAACGAATCTGCCTAGACACATTACCTTTTTAAATTTTTCTTAAAATAAAAAATACAAAAAGGAACGTTCAATTTATTTTTTATTAAAAAATTAAATTAATTCATAAGAAAAAAAAACAATTAATTCCTTGGGACTAAGTTTCTTCTTCTTCAGGCTTCTTTTTTAACCCATAGAACCAAATTCCAAGACCACTCTCAGATGTCTACCACACTCACCGCTCGAGGCATATGGCATATGAAGACCTGACGTGTGGGGTTAAAGATCATGATTGTGTAAAAGGATTTATGTAAGTATTCCAATCAGCCGTGAGATTAGTCATGACACGAGGTTGATTGAAGTACGGAGATCCTTGTACGTCGTGGTTTAGCTTTTTCTTGGCTTTAATGAGAGGAATTGTAAAGATCATCAAAAGATACGAACCTGTTTATAGAATGGCTAGCTTCCGCCCGCGGCTTCGTTCGCTCGATAAAAAGTAGCCTATGTCCTACCTCAGGCTCTAGAGATCAAATTTCATTTAAATCGGTTCAGTAGTTTTGGCGTGAAAGCGCGACAGACAGACAGACAGATCGAGTTACTTTCGCATTTATAATATTAAGTAAGGATTTTACCAGAAGATGCATAAGCTGTTTGGAAGCCTATCAAAGTAGTCCGGACGACTACTGGTGATATGAACTTCAGCTGGCTAACTCCGGTTGAAATTCTGCTAAGTCTGGCTAGAATGTACACCATGACTTGGCTACAATTCTCACCTAAGACCATATTCTCACACAAAGGAAAGAAAAGAAATAGTGCCAAGAAATTATAATACAGTGTTAGTAACCTGTTCATAATTAAAACTTTGAACACTACCTAAAAATTACAGTTCGCCACCAATCAATCTGCCTAGCCTTTTCCCAACTATGTTGGGGTCGGCTTTCAGTCTAACCGGATGCAGCTGAATACCAGTATTTTACATGGAGCGACTGCCTATCTGACCTCCACAACCCAGTAACTGTGTAATACAAGACTGGTTGTCAGACTTCCGTGCTTCTGACGACCCGTAACGACTGTCAAAGATCTACGAATGACTGCCGGGACCAAAGTCTTAAAGAGCTTTCCGAGGCACGGAGGAGGCTCGGTATGTACAGATGGTCACCCATCCACGGACCAACCCCAGCAAGCGTAGCTTAACCTGATGGATCGACCCGTGCGGCTGTTATTACTTAGCCACGAGCTTCTCACAGTTTTGAGAATTGGAGTTTACCAACAATAAAACAAAACATTCCTATAATATTTGCAATAAAACAATAGCCAACCAAATCAGGTGTTCCGAACTATGACACGATAATGGTTCATTCTGTTTCGAACTCATAACCGCGCGTAACACCGCCCGGCAGATTCCCACGGAGCCGAAGGTTGATCACGACTCGATACTTGCGAAATGTAATCATTCAAACATATATACAGAATGTTTGCTTTGTTCGTATATATTGTACTATTGGTTAGTTCAATTGGGACAGGTCTCGTTAGGTCGAAAGCTATGAAGAAAAATATACTGTAATTATATTGAATACATACATAATGGTACAGTCGAAAAAATGTAATTCTGACCCACCATAAGCTTATTTTCTTACAGACATTCAAATACAATTAGGTCGACATTTGCGTAAACATACATTTCCGTAGTAACGAACTTATCCTCTGCCATCTCTGTTATTTTGACGGTTTCAAACGATTTATCGTCAAAGTGGGTCATGATTCACTTAGGCTGACTGTACATTATTAGACTATTAACCTTTTAAACTAGGTACGAAATTAAATTACTAACTATTCATGTAATTACTTATACAAAAACAAAAGAACACTTGTTATACTCCTCCACACTGCTGTCATCCGGAAAGGTCCCAGAAGATGATTTTTTAATATACTTACAGTCCGGGACATACTATATGCTAGTAACTTAGTGTCGAAGTGTCTTTAATGAAAAACTATCTTTGGTAAAACTGTGAGTATACCGAGACTCACAGTTTTACCAAAGATAGTTTTGCTAACGGATCAAAAAAAAAACAGATCAAAACGTCACGCTATCATTCACTCCCTCCGCTTTCATATCATTCCTCACACAATCCATCCATCTTTTCTTTGGCCTTCCTCTCCTGCTCCATCCATCAACATTTATATTCATCACTCTTTTAGGCACATGCGTTTCCTCCCTCATCACATGCCCATGCCAAGCCAAACGATTTTCTTTTCAACTTTTCTGCCACTGTGGCGCCACTTTCAGACTTCCCCATAAATACTCAATTCTTACTCTAACCATTTTCTTCACTGCACACGGTCAACAATGGACGTATGAGACGAATATTATCACCGGCCTTAATAAACTCTCTCTCGAAATACGCAGCTGCCTTATTGTTACAAGTACTTGTATCGTAATGCACCCGTTACACAATTGAGAACTGCCGATCAAGTTTATAAATAACTTGCAGTGTGTTTAACATCGACAGCTGCTTATCGTTAAGAAAAACATTATTGATTATGATACTTATGTTCTGACGATAAAATTTTAAAGCCAAATTATTTGATGCTATTATCAAGTTTAACTGGGTTACCGGAACTCTTGCGCATAGGTTAACTACTTTGTTTTCTGGCCTCAGGACCTGAATATTCAAAGTTTTTCTTTCTGTGCAATTTGGGATCTACTCAGACTTTATTTATGAGCTGGTGAGATGGATTCGATATCACACCAGTTAGGAGGAGCTCATGTCTAAGTAATAACAGCCACACGGGTCGATCCTTCAGGTTAAGCTACACATACCGGGGTTGATCGATGGATGAGTGACCATCTTTACATATCGAGACTCCTCCGTGTCTCGGAAAGCATGTTAAGCCGTTGGTCCCGGCTGTCATTCGTGGATCTTTGACATTATTACAGTTAGGATTAAATACAATACCTGTTACTCCACTCACATAAACATAGTAAACATATATATTATGGCTACGATATTTCCAAGAAGTCTTCATTGTTTAGCGAGGCGTGCGCCCGCGCACCTTCAAAACAATCATTAGTCGGTTCGCGTGAATAGTTTAAATGTGTACAAGTACTTGTTAATGTGGGTGGAGATCACGCTTTTCCTTTGCGGGCTAAGCTAATTTTGGTCCTAGGTGGCGCCGAACAGTTTTTAAGCATTCTGGAACGGTATTCTAGGTTGAAAATAGAAGATTAATACGCCTGTGTTTCTCGAAGGGTTGCGCAGAGGTGTATAGTAACATCCACATTAAAAACCAACCAACCACACAAACAACAAATCTGACCAAGGGGTATCGTATTATCTAGTAACTGGGTTGTGGAGGTCAGATAGGCAGTCGCTCCATGTAAAATACTGGTATTCAGCTGCGTCCGGTTAGACTGGAAGCCGACCCCAACATAGTTGGGAAAAGGCAGATTGATTGCTTCTGAACTTTTTTGGTGTGTCATCTAAGGGCGAAAGTTCAATCCAATTTGTATAGTGTAGTCAGTCATAGCTTAGTTGCAATTGCAATACAGGATGGAATTTTTAATTTTATAAATTAAACTAGCACTTTGCCTGCGGCGTCGCCCGCGTGGGTGTCGGTTATTATATACTAAATCCTTCCTCGAGAACCACTCTATCCATTGGTGAAAACAGCATGAAAATCGGTGCAGTAGTTTTTGAGTTTATCGCGAACAGACAGACAGACAGACGCGACGGAGGACTTTGTTTTATAATATGTAAGGATTCATATTGAATTATTAATAACGATGTGTTCTTGTAGTTTTAGCCACTTATTTAGATGGCTAACAATGCTATCATAAAAAGACCAATCTGTGACATATCGTGGTCACTATCCTTCTTAGTAAAATATTATAGTCATCCCATCGTGTCGCATCTCTATTCCCCCTTTAATCTTGCGCCAACGCAGCGAGCTACCGCGCATGCGTTGAAGCCTGCAATCACTACCAGTACCAGCTCCGCAGTTATTTGTCGAGGTGACTGCCCTGATCTCCGCGCTGTAAGGAGGTTATGTTTTTTCTATTATTTATTTATTCAGCTGCAACGGTAGAATTTGAGAAAAATATTTAGCGTCTAAAATAAGTGCATACGAAATTTTTTTTACCTCATTCTAAAAAGTACTATTAATGGGTTTTTAGTATAGAGATTTTATTATAGGGTTTTTAATATTTCTTCCTCCAAATCTTGTTCAAATCACAGCGTTCAAATCACAGGCACTTTTAATGTGTCCTCTTGGAGGCGATTGGCGGCGGTGACCTCTCGCGTCCGGCCCTGGTCCAGGCCATGGTACGGAGCCAGAGAGCATGGGAAGCAGTCACCTCCTTCTGCGGAACACAACTGAAGGAACACGGTTGGGTTTTAGTCAGTAAAAGTCTGACACGCCCTTCTGCTTCGCCCAGAGCGGGAGAAGTCATTGGACGATATCCCAAATTCAAAAAAAAAAAAAAATGATGTCAATCCATTACAACTATAGACCGAATTATTATTAAAACTGAAGTCATGGTAGCCAGTCTTCGAGGATACTTTGGTAAGAAAAAGAACTACACCGCTACTGCATAATGACTTCTTGTATTACTTACACCACCAAATGGGGTACACTTACACAAAACACTAACGATTAAATTATGAGTAAGTAATCAATTATAAAATAAATCACATTTTTCTTTTACTCAAAAATGTTTATTAACAAGGCAAGTACCAAATTACTTCCAAAAATTCTAACCTTAGCGATCCAATGATCAAAAATTTACATCCACACAAGTTCGGAGATGCGTCAATAATAATCATTAGTTGTATGCCTACAACCAAAAGATTGCGTCCTCATTTAAATAATTATGTCTTAGTCAACATGAAATATGAGAATTAACAGGTCCATCCATTTTATTTACTTACTTACTAAGCATATTAAAGTTACAACATTATAATGTTGTAACTTTAATATGCTTATCAAACCCAAATTCAAACTCTAAGCATTTATTTCAAATAAACAGTATTGAATTGTCAAGGGGTCGGTCGGTCAGTCAAAAAGATGAAGCTAGTTGCCCATTCCAAAGCGTAGTAAGTTCCTATGGAGAAGAACGGACATGATGTAACTATATGTGAACTTCAAAAGCTTACCACTGCAAAATCTGACACTCCTTAACGTACTTTACCTGATAGGTAACAAAAGCGTCTTATGTCATAGAAATGAACCGTCTGATGTCCCAATTTACATAATCATTGTCCTTCCTCCCGTCTCCAGTAATTACGGCAACTCTGATAGGATTATAAATTAACAGAACCAAAAATGGCGACTACAGCGTCGGTGCGCGCGCGCCGCCCAAACGTTGTTCATTACGTCATTTGCATATGAGTTTTATGCGTACGCGCAACAGAAAGGAAAATGACTTGAGAACCTTATTCGTTGCTAATTCACTTTCGATTGACAGGTGCGTGATGTAAACCTATGAGGAATATTAGCATAGGTTTTAAGTGTAGTTGTATGTATACACATGAAGTGATAATTAGATGCCAGTGAAACGGTTTGGCGATGTCCTTTTTTGAATTTATGATACCGTAATGTAACGGTGGTTTTTTATTCGTGTTTAGGCTGCTCAACAGAATTAATAATTTAGGAATTTAATGATTTCATTTTCTACTTTTCCTTTTCAATTATTAGACCAAGCCTTTTTTTTTTTTGTTTTTATTTTTTTTGTGGGTGGGAAATCATCCAATGACTTCTCCCGCTCTGGGCGGAGCGGAAGGGCGTGTCAGACTTTTACTGACTAAAACCCACCCGTGTTCCTTCAGTTGCCTGTTGCCAAGGTCCCGGTATCCCTTTCGGACTAACCCGCAACCCTGGCAGGCATCGGTCCTAGCGGACCCCGCCAATTGTGCTGACATCTCTTTGAGGCGCGCGTGGAACTCGACGCGCCATCGACCTGGGCCTGGTCCTAATCGGACGGCGAGCTACCCATTGCTCGCAGTCCGCAAGCCCGCGCCTATAGCGTCTCCAACGGCGGCGGTTAGGGGCGTGAGGGCGCAAACTTTGCCTCTCCCTCACGCGTTCCGCCTCCTATTAGAACAAGCCTACGTTGGGCCTGACATAAACGTTTGGGATAGATACGTAATCTAAATCCAAAACATCGTCATCCGTAAACTTTCTTCAGAATGTTTCGTTTCGTATTAGGTACAAGATTCAGTACTAAAAGCAAAAGTTTATTTACCGACACAATATTACAATTACAACATAATTATAATTGACATAAAGACACTCCACTTCTAACGAACAGCGCGAAATTGATATTTTAATTCAATTGATACAGCTCTCATTTAAAATTACACACTCCATCTGGAGAATGTTCAATTTAAATCGACTTAATTTCCAAGTTGGATACGGTTATAAAAGAAAACGATAAGTTCATTGGCTGTTTTCTATCTTTTGAAGAAAGATAGTAGAAGTTCTCTTTTTATGATTTACTAGCCTTCGGCTTTGCCCGCGTGGGTGTCGGTTATTATTATTATATACTAAAACCTCTAGAGAACCACTCTATCCATTGGTGAAAACAGCATGAAAATCGGTGCAGTAGATTTTGAGTTTATCGCGAACAGACAGACAGATGCGGCGGAGGACTTTGTTTTATAATATGTAGTGATAGAGTTATGATTTTATGAACTTACGAATGATAATCTAGATTTCAGTCTGAAGTTTGTATAGACGCTAGAAAAAGTTACTGTCTTCTTGGGAAAGCGAAGTCGTAGATCTCACCGGGACGTCATGCCTGCCAACTAAATGTATGAAACTATAATGGGTGGCTCACCTGGCGTTCGCTTGGTTACTCAGCCAATCATACATTTTGGTGGAGACGCGACCTGGATGCTCCGTCATGGCGTCCCGGTGAGATATTGCTCTTAGCGTGTAAATATGAATTTAGTGTTAATTAATTTACTGACTAAAATAACTCGTTATAAAACACTTTTCCAACCAAAGCAATGATAATGATATAGGGGAAACAACATAATCGACAAGTGTAATAATATCGGAAAAACAACATTATCAGTAGTTGATTTTGTTTGCCTGGTTAAACTATCACAAAATCTTAACCCCTCTTCTGAGTCATCGACAATCATTTTCACTCACATCACTATAAACTATGATTACACTAAAGTCTTCAAGTAATATATTTACTCTATTAACTGTAATTTCAAACGGGCAGCGCCGTAGGCTCTGGTTAAATTATTTTTTACACGTAGTACGGTGTGGTTGGAGCGACGAAGGATCAAGTTGCTACTCCGTACTTCGTTTTTTTTGGTCCTTCGGTACTTGCGGTTTGCAAAGGAAGTTTCGTATTCTGCCTTAATAGTGTTGCCACATGTTACGTCAACTTTAAGATGCTATGACATTTTAATATTAAAATCATTTGTAATCATTATGATTTAAAGATATTCTTGCTTTTCCTCCTCTACTTCATTAACGAAACAAAGATGTTTGAAATAATTTTGTCAAAATATGTAAGAGCTTTTAATATAATTTGAACACCAGATTTTACCATAGTCATAAGTCCTAATTAGATACGATACATTTTTTTACATCCTTTTTACGCCTGGTTCAAAACTTTTCTTTCAAATCTGGCAACACTAGCCGATCCTCTCAAGCTTTTAACGTACAAGCTACAGGATCTGCGGTTTTCGATATGGATTACGGTTCCCATGTCGTTAGTGATCGGTCTTTTTAATATTATTTTGACCCTCTACATAAAGTCACACGGGGTTTTTCTGGTGTGTAATCCGATGGTAAAGTATTTAATGTTTTTCTTAGTAACATCTTGGTTAGGAACTTACGAGCAGCCTACGCAATATTGTTCACTGACTGTTTCAAATTCTGTGAAATGATTTTGGAATTCTTAAATCGAATTGAGTTTTTTTTTTTTTTTTGTTTGTTAATGATTCTGTATTCAAATATCTGTTCCACTAAGCCGTGGAGGTCGCCAGTGCCAAAATATTTATTCATAAGGATTGGTGAATTAACTTTTTCGGTAGAACTTCATACTTCGCTACGTTTTTTCTTCGCGTCTGAACCTTGTGAATGTGCTCCTTGATAGACAAGACCTGATGTGATCTATCATAGTTAAGAAACAGTATCTATTGCAATTTCAATATCAGCGCAACTACACTAAACCTAACACAACGATTTATCTTAACGAAACAGCCCAACAAATCACGCATACATTGAAATGATCAATCTTCGCAAATGATAAATGATAATTATAGCGAGGTTCATAGTGCAAGGGTGCGCGGGCGCAGTGCGTGAGACGGCGCGTGCGCTGGTCACGGCGCGCTCCCGATATTATTAGTTATATTGTTTGTTATGTAATGTTGGTTTTCGAATAGTTTGTGGTTGGTGAAAAAGTTAATTAGACCGCAGAGAGAGTGTTTGTTTGTGGTTGATAGTTATGTTAAATGTATGCTTAGATTTGGTGGTTGATTTGATTTGGAATGCTATTTGCTTCAGGTTTATCAAAAACTAGCTATTGCCGGTGACTTCGTCTGCGATCCAGAATGAAAAGTAGTATGTCCTTTTCCGGGCCATGGTCAACCCATATGCCAAATTTTGGCCGTTTTTAGCCGTTTTTGGCTAAACGGAGATTTCAGTCAAACAAAAAACACAAACAAAGTCAGTTTCGCATTTATAATATTAGTTAGGATTAGGACTAGTTAGGATACAATGAATTCAACAGCCTAATACGAAATAAAATGTCAACTAAAGATAGATTTCAAAGTATCTAGGATACCTTTAGGGAAAGGACGATAGTTATCAAAAAAATCTAACCGAACTACTGGGCAAAGAGTCGCTTCTCATGCAATGAAGGAGCGAACATGTCTTCGATCTCAAGTAGATATGCAAATGCATATTTCAAATTAGATTAATCATTAATAACAGTTAGGTCACGACACTTTGCCAATTACATACACAGATGAACAGATAAGACGCGCATACGCAGGTCCTTGACTAGTTCATGCTCCATTTTTTAGCATCTGCAGCAAAAAGAACCTAAAACTTTTAACAATACTCTTCTTTTGTTTCTTCCGATATATCAGAAAGTATAAACATATACATACATAATCAGCCTATAATGTTGAACTGCTGGGACACAGGACTCCTCTCTGTGAGAGGGAGTGGGCCGTAATCCACCACGCGGGCCCACTGCGGGTTGGTAGACACATGTCTTCGAATTTTTGGTTCCAAGACATGCCGGTTTCCTCACGATGTTTTCCGTCACCGTTTTGAGAGCAGTGGTGATGATATTATTTACACAAAGTAAAGGGTCTGTCAGGGTTCGAACCTACGACGTACAACTTGTAAGTCGCTGCCGTTACCACTGGGCTCAAAAGTAAAAAGAAAGTATATAATTTCGGGGTAAAAAAGTTACCTAGTCAGCAAGCTTGATGGCTGGGCTCGCTGACTGCCCCAGGTTAGTAGGATGTACTTGAGTTTGTCATTAGTGGAAGCTCATCAAATGCCTTGAGACTGGAAAAGAACAGTTGAACGCTATATATGTATTCCTTAACAATCATTCGTCGACACTGCAGTATATTCCTCACATTATAATATTTCGTAATCATATGTGTCACATACTATTTCTCCGAAGGTGTCGTAACCAACTCCGATTACATGATACACAATCATTACATAAAAACATCATCAATTCGTAATATTGAGTGCCTCCGGCCTAAACTAAACGTAATCTACTCTAGATGGTAATGAGTTGTATGCGTTTGCTCTGTTTAGCAACGAACGCACGGCGATGTCAACTGCCTGACGAAATATCACGGCGTGCCAGCGATTGGCAAATAATATGTGCTGTATTCAATGAGTATATTGAAGTTGCAAAACAGAAGCATGAGTTTATTTGGGTATTTTCTTAACATTGTCAAGTGACAAATTACTGTGTTGATAGCCTTGGTGTTACTGCGTAAGAGATACCTATTAACGCTCTTGAAATTATTTGCATCACTCTTGATATTCAAAGCTGGAAAGGTAAGGACTACTGAGATGACGACTAATAGAGAAGTAGGGAAAATAAAAACTTTTTACACAAAAAAAAAGACTAAAACGTGAAAAACAATTCATAAATAATTGGTGGAGTAATCGCGCAACATACACACAAAAAAAAATACAGACGAATTGAGAACCTCCTCCTTTTGAAGTCGGTTAAAAGATAGGTATGTTTCGCCGATGCCGACCCCAAATAAATTGGGATAAGGTGATAAGGCAGGAGAATGAATGACGCTTAATATTCTAATAATTCTAAGAGACGTGTCTCATAATTACCACTTTTAGGGACCAGTTGCTAAACAGCATTCGACCAATTATTTTGACAGATTCTTCATTTATAACGCAAGTTTTTTTAGTTACGGTTTTAATTGCATTTACAACTGGTTTACAAGAGATCAAGGTTTTTTTAATAAAATCAAGCAGTCTTTTCATTGTCATTCCATAAAATTTCATGTTTTACTTCATCCTTAAACTCACTTGTTTCGTCCAGTTCATTTGCTACATTCACATTTATTCCCGAACCATATTTTTTGTCGTTTGTCACGCATTTTGGACAGGACCATCTGATATTATCTAATGGACATTCCTCTGTCGCTCCTGTATCATTTTTTATTTGAGCATGACTGATGACGACTTCTTTTTGTCCTTTTTTGTTACCGACAAAAGATTGTGGGGGTATCTTGAGATTTTGGGCAAGGGATGTGAGCTTTCAATGTTGAAGTTTAGTTTACCACTTTTATACTGAATAAAAGACTTATCCTGCGGATAAATTTGAATTTTTGACAGTTTTTTCCATACAAAAACTGTCAGACGACTTTGATAAAATCAGCCCCTAGTCGAATAGTTTCTGAAATAAGTTCTGAGAGAAAACTTTTAATAGAATGTTGGCTGAAAATAATTCAGTAAATTAGGTTCTATTTTTTTTTGTTTGAGGAGCTCGTGGCTAAGTAATAACAGCCGCTCGGGTCGATCCATCAGGTTAAGCTACGCTTGCCGGGGTTGGTCCGTGGATGGGTGACCATTTTCACATATCGAGACTCCTCCGTGCCTCGGAAAGCACGTTAAGCCGTTGGTCCCGGCTGTCATTTGTGGATCTTTGACTGTCGTTACGAGTCGTCAGAAGCACGAAAGTCTGACAACCAGTCTAACCAAGGGGTATCGTATTACCCAGTTACTGGATTGTGTAGGTCAGATAGGCAGTCGCTCCATGTAAAATACTGGTATTCAGCTGCATCCGGTTAGACTGGAAGCCGACCCCAACATAGTTGGGAAAAGGCTAGACAGATTGATTGATTGAGGTTCCATTTTGTTTGCAGCTTTACTAATTATTGTTTTTTTTTTGTTTCAGGTAAATTTTGGCACCACCTCACCAAGCAGAAAACTAAGAGCGAACTTAGGCTTAGAAAAACAGATCAGAATAAATAAAAACTTCACATCACTATATATTATAAAACAAAGTCCTCCGCCGGGTCTGTCTGTCTGTTCGCGTTAAACTCAAAAACGACTGCACCGAGTTTCAAGCTGTTTTCACCAATAGATAGAGTGGTTCTCTAGGAAGGTTTTTGTATATAATAACCGACATCCACGCGGACGAAGCCGCGTGCATAAATAAAAATAAAAACTTCTAACAAATCTTAATTCACAAATTTATTAATGACAGCAGCAACAGTCTTAGCAGTACATCTAGCTACCAAGCTATCATAGTAACCTGTGTACGCCCTTTCGATTAGAGAGTTCCTTGTAAAAAGGAATTCCAAAACAATAGATATCCGACTTTATCAGCAACCTCTGACACGTCCTCCCAAAAATCCGAAACATGTTTCGGCCACCTGGAATCTTTAGAACACGGCACGCGCCTATCGAAGCACTTTCAAAACTAGATATCGAAGGAATGTTTACACCAATCCCCTAAACTATTGAACATCACAATCTACCCTTAAACGTTCGGATCCTTTTAAAGGTATTATCATAGTCATTAGAAGAGAAAAAAGTGGGCGGGGAGAAATTTGATGGGGCTACATTTAGACACGCCGTGAGCGCCCTAAATCGGTGAACACGTCTACAGGTGCTCCCCTTTGAATCCCGACCGTGTAATTATAAAATCAGGATGGGCGCTTTGTCGAATGGGATAGAGAAAATTATTTTTTATGATTTTCTTTTTATATTTCATAGGTGTTAGAAGCCCATAATTTTGAGTGCGTTCACCTATGAAGGAACCTGGGAGGCCTTGCTGGATTATTTTTGATTATCGGTTTTTGTCGGATAAAAGTACTCGCTTCAGATTATATTGCGAAGACACGATTATATCGGTAGTTGGATTCATTAATCTTCAAGTATGATACTAAAAAAAAAGTCGTAGTCATGAACACGTACCCAAGGACCAAGATTAAGAATTATACGAATAAAAGCGAACGCGATACGTCAAGGCATTCCATCTTCTCAACAGACCCGCGTTGAATAAATCGCGAAGATCGCATCAAAAGACTGTAATTAATTATCCCCAGCCGTTCTCTTACGCGTAACTACCTCGACCGCGACCGGATTAATGTGTTTCGTCCCGACAACCCTTGTTTACCTTCAACCCGTCATACTGTCTTGTTTCAAACAAAACCAACATGCGTTTTCACTTCAAAGACTTCATTCTGACCCAGAAATACGGCCAACTTCGTCCTGACTTCTCCCTCGACAACCGCAAACACAAACTTGTCCCAACAGCTATTTAAATCCTGTCCCAAAAAGTAAACAACGTCCCGAAACGTAGTTCGGACTCTTTTTTGGGTGTCCATCCGTATCTTGATTGATGGCGCGGACTCATCTCGGGGGCCAGGCTTTAATGGACTTCTGACATTGATTTAATAAAAACCCTTCATTACGGCATCAAAGACTGGGGTCAGGCCAGAGAGCCAGCCAGCCAAGCACGCGATGTATGTACTCGTACGTTAATTATTTGAATCCGAGATCACGTTCTTTACTTAGCAATTAATGTACGCTCGAAATTGGCTTTCTCTTGTAATCACATAGTTTGCTTTTGTAATTGATTAATTGGTTTAAAAGTTGAGCGGTCGTTTTAGGGAGATTGTAACTGTATCTTATTAGATTAACTAGTAAGAACATCGACCTTCTTCAGGTTATTAAGACCCTCGATGATCCCGAATGCCTTCCGTGACATTTGCTGGGTATTGCGATGTTAAATACTTTGAACCCGGATATTGCTTCACTTGAAAACGATACTCTCACTACGACGCTAGTCGATGCCGTAGCGAACAAGCTTGGAATACAGAAATTCTTTCTTTATCTTTTTTAATTATCTCGTATGTCATTGCACATATCCCTTCCCGTAACGAGATCGCTTTGTTCTTATTAACACCACAATTAGCTTATCTTACTCGAACACTTAAAGAACAACTTGCAGATAGACTTGTTTGCAGATAAAACTTAATACGTATTTCAGCAGGACATCGGCACGAGTCGAGACGAATTCGGAGTATGTAATGGAAAAACAGGATTGTTTGAATTCTGCTCATTTATAAGGACCACCTTGAGGTCCAATAAAAACACGTCGCCCCTAAGGTCAATGCACAATTAGATGCCTCCAAACCTGATGAGAGCAATCACTCACGACGTCAAGTGAAATATTTGGCAGTCGTGAACGTTGGAATATACGGATGGTAATGAGAACATTTTTGTTTGTTGATGAATAACTGCAAAAAACGTGCGGAGAGACCCCTGAGGTGTCCGAGTGGGCTTCGGCTGATGGGTGAAGATTAAAAAGAGTAATACTATGTCTAATACGATGAGATATGCTTTCAAAGATAAACTTTTTTGTACGAAAAGAAGACGTCTTAAAATACAACTGATGTCCATAATATATAAAAAGAGCAAAACGTGAAACGTTTTACTATAAAGTAGTAGCTGTCCGGTATCATTTAGTAATTCCGCAAGCGAAACCGCAGCAAAAACAGGACACGTGCGCTTGCGCAGCGATGCGCCCATAAAACCTTTTTTCTCCCTCCATCTTGATGGATAAAAAATTCGGTAGGGCCGTTAATAACATCCTTTTTTCTTGTTTCAGCTACCGAAATAATGAGTTCCTTCGCACTTCAAATTGGACCCCAATTTGAATTCGTCTTTCGACGAGTTTTCGCATTATGCCGTTTTGTTTTTTCTTTAACACCGTTCTTGGAAACCTCAGGTTAATTAGACGGTTCAGTTATGGAAATATTTGAGTTGTGGCGAGTGCCGAGATCAAATAACCACATGCTGGGCCTTCTTTGATCTGTTGCGTGTCTTATTTGCGTTGAAACAGGGTGTCGCTAGAAAGCAAATTGATTTTAAGCGACATTACGTTTGTAAAGCTTTTGAAGTATGTGTTATGTTATTTTCCGCCCACTGTGATACACAAAGATTTTACGGCGTAATTTGTCTTTGTTGTTTTAAGTTTAATTACTGAAGCTGGACTTCAAACAAGTGGTAGAAACATTAGACGTATTTTACCGAATGTGGAACTTGAAACTGTGCCGACAAGTTAAAAACTCGTTTTTCTTTGTAATGTGCCTATAAAGTTTTATGTTATTGCTACATAATCCTTTATTTTTCCTACAAACACCATGATTAGTCTTTTTAAGTACCATCCGAAACCTTGACAAATACAAACTTAAACGTAACATTCTTACAATCCAGTTAATATGATTTGAGTGGTCGCAAGCCTTACTGTTGAGCATGAGGTCCTGGGTTCGGTTCCCAGGTCCGGCAAAGTATTATCTGGAATTTCTCAGTAGCAGTCTGGAGTCAGGATTTGTGCCCGATTGATAGCAATAGGCTCGCCCCTATTTCATGGGACTTAAACCTAACTGGTGAATTGTGGGTACACCTCTGTCCAACTCTTCGGAAACAAGGTTTGATGTTATGTATGTTAATTTACCAAAAAAATAAACATCGGATGAAAGGGCCACCATCACATGCCAAGGTCACAATTCTCGACAAACATAAGAAACAAAAAAAAAAAAGGATTTCATCGAAACTGCTCTATCAGGGAAATCAAAACCATTGCTACCATACCAGGCGCGGTCCGAGGGGGGGGTCCTGGGGGTCATGACCTATGACCCCCCCCCCTAAATAATTCAAGCTGTCGAGAGACTGAATGCTTTACGTACTTATCAATTAACCATTTCCCTAAAAATATTCCTCGGCACCAATGGTGACCCCCCAAAATCTTGGGCTGCGACCGCGCCTGAACTTACTCGATTACTATTCTAATGCTGTTAATCGATATCTCGATTAACAGCATTAGAGACGACTGTTTTTATACCATTAGTAATACAAATGTGAAGATTTGGTCTCAGTTACCTCAGGCTTACTGCGACAAAATTTTCTCGTAGCAGCATGTTGCGTCGGAGCTAGACATGACTGCGCGTAAAAAGAGACATAATTTTGTCGCGTGCGCATGTTTGCCCTGCTGGTTTCTTGTCATTGGGCAACGGTGACCGGTACCGGACGGTTACTAATACTTTTATATAAGTAGTCAATTAGTTGGCTAATAGTATAATGGGCAAGCTGTTGAGGCAGATTATTTTAATTGTCTTCGATTGGTTTTTAAATGCTTAAGTTATAGTGACATTGTTGATAAGGCTGTCGTTAGGTTAAGAAACTGTAATGTTGTTATTAAAATCGTATATAGTGTAGAATTTCATTATACCTGACGATATTCAACATTATCAGATTGTTACATTATCCAAGGGGACTGATAGGTAGTTTGTTGAACAACATCAACATGAAAGAACATGAATTTGTTTGTTGACGTTTTAGAAGATCCCAATATTTCACTATCAATTTGGTTCAAATTGTATCTTAAGAAATATTTAATCATCAGTCTAGCATCAAAATAATTAGATAAGGAATTCCAGATAAAAAAAACAATGATAATAACGACATTATTTTTTTTTTATTTAAATAAAAACAGCACTAATTCCCGAAATCTCCAAACAATACCCCATTCACCTTTATTTAACGCCCGAATCGATTCGACTATTCGATTGTCTCGCTAATTATCAATCGACTAATTTGCCCCATGTCTATGCTCTAGAGTTCGTTGTCTCTGGCGACTGTTATTGTTCAATTTTTTGCGCAGTTCATTGTGTATGGTGATTTAGTTTTGTGCTGTCATTACCTGGCAGGCTGGCAGGTCTCGGGTCATCTGCCTCTGTTTGACAAAAGACCTGTGCCAGCCTGCCAGGGTTGGCCAAAGTACATTAGACTTTTCTGACGGCTGTGTCGTTTCGATTTGAAGATTAAATTCCATTTTGGTAATAGATCCTTAACTTCACATTCAAATGATTGACATTTCATTTCTTCTTATTCTTATGGCTCTCTCTGTCTAGAGTGTTGCATTAAATAGTTCCTATGCTATAATGTTGGCTCCAATGTTAAACTTTAACAACGGACCTAGTAAGTAGCGCCGTTGCCTACACATGTTCGTCCTAGAACAGTGAAACCAACATTATGGCATACGAACTATTTGATGAAACGCACTATAATTTTACACTGAGTTTCCTGATGGACAAGTGGCGATCGCTTTCAAAGCGTTTCGTTTTTCTAAAAAGACTTTCTGGATTGACATACTTAAGCGTTTCGGTAGCTGATGTTAATCCAGTTTCCATCATCGTTATCGCTGTCAGAATGCCACTGTCTCTAGGCCCTCTGCTGGCATTTAGCAGATGTAAGTATTCACCCACATATCGTTACTCTTGCATGTAGCAACTTCACATAAATTCGCATGACCATAAATAAAGACATGTAAACTGTCAACTCTGACACATATAGTTCCCTAACCTTTATTCAATCATATTTATTGTAATTCGCAATTATGTATAACATTCATTCACAATACTAGAGCCCACCTACATCTGACATTTGTTTTTAGAGCCACAGTAATAATTCCCATAATTAGAGACGGCCTTTGTACCAGAGACAATAGGAGTAAACTTTTTAATCAATCACGTGTTGCAAGGGTCGGCCATGTCTGTTAGTTTTGGCAGTTTGCGCAAGAACACGCCGACTGTGTTATGCGTGCAAGTTTTGACAAACGACCTATTATAGGGTTGTCGTCAAATTTGTTGAATGCGAAAGAACAATTACATTTATTTTTTAATTTTAATTTTATATTTTCATATTTCATAACGCAACATTTTTTTTGTATCCAGCGATTACCTTACAAAATCGATATCATTGTATGTCTTATCAAACACGAGTTAATTAGCCGTGTTATTACTATTATTTGATTCTATTTCGACATAATTAGTTCCTAAGACAAATGGTTCGCTAAAAAATTTCAGTACAGTTAGTATTAATGATAGAACTTATTATGAAATATTATGGTCTAATTAGAAAGGTTCCAGTGTTACTCAATCGTGGGTTACCGTTTCGGGTTCGTGATTTACGATAGCGAGTTAAAACTTGATTTTGGATCTTGATACATAATGAATATGTATGCATCTAGTGCCCTCAAATCAAATAAAAAATCAAGGCGGAGCGCTGTCAACTGAGGCCGGTTTCGTAAACGTGTGTGCACTTAGTGAGGTGGAGTTTGATTGTAAATGTGTGCGTGTGAGCGTGTATACACAGAGCGAAGGTGTAGTTTTGGCATACTTCACTGTATTGTTTGCAGCGCTATGTCTTAGTTTTTTATTTGGTTTGAGCTGCCAAGGAATGTCATGAACGGATTTTATAAGGAGTTGGTTGCGCTATTTATTCCCAGCTCAAATACTAGGAACTGGTAGACTTTCAAAAATACAGATTCTCAGCCTAATTTGCATAAACAAGAGTTTGCTTTCAGACAATGTGATAATATACAATCAGAAAAAAAAAGTAATTGAACGTAAGAAAATTAATATGCAATAAGTAAACTATAATATAGAACAACTTATTATTTACACACAAAACATCACGCCTGTACTCCCAAACGGTTAGGCAGAGAGACCTATGGTACACCCACATTTCGCCAGTTATGTTTAAGCCCCATGTAATAGGGTGCGACCCTATTGCCATCAACCGGGGTCAAGACTCCGGGGTCCTACTGAGTAATTCCTGATGGAAAAACCCAATAATAATTTGCACAACCTGGGAATCGAAGTCGGAACCTCATGCTATTTACACTAAGTACTAAATCAAATGTATTGGTTACCTTTATAAAATTAAGCAGTAACTTCCATCCCAGGCGGGCAATGGAAACAGTCGTAAACGATGTAAAAATGAATGACCTAGAGTTCATTAACTTGTATATGTACGACCTTTGGCAAAACTACATAGGCACAATGAAACACGGTCCTTTACCTTCAAGGTTCCTCACTTTCGACCTTTTCCATCAACAGCATTTTGACACCTCATAGATTCGTCCTTGCTTTGACAGAAACATACATTTCAGTATTGCCCAACCATAAAACAATTAACAGCTCAATTTTAAAACTGAAATGTGTTGAAAACTTTACTGTCCCGTTGTATCTAGTGGTCGTGTGTTTTCTGAGCACGGATTCGAGCCACAGGATGGGCTCTGTTAATGGCATTTTCAATTTAAAAAAATCAGTAAAAGCCTGAATTTGGGCCCGGTAGATGGCAATATACTCGCCCCCTATTACATGGGACTTAAACATAGCTGGCGTAAAGGGGGTGGAAGGGGGCCTACGGTGCCTACTTCTCCCGAGTTCTTAGAGGAATACAGACGAGATGTAAACTGAATACTCATTGAACTCACTCAACTCATTCGGTAATCAATCACTCGATCACACGTGCGTTCCTGTCATCTGCAATGACATTTGCTGGTTGCGTCACTACAATGCCAACAAAATGATGAAGCCATGTAGCTCACTCCTTATTCGGAACGCGCGTTATTTGGCGATAGGGTTGGTAACTGCTCAGAGACTGACTACTAAAAATAAATCTAGGAATGGGAACGTAGGTATGTGAGAATAATGAGTGTGATTTTCTGCCTTTCCTTAAGCTTTGGGGACGCTTAGGTTATTCTTATAATCATCCTATAAATCCTACTATCCTACTAATATTATAAATGTGAAAGTTTGTGTGTTTTGATGTTTGTTACTCAATCAGGCAAAAACGGCTGAATGGATTTGGATGAAATTTGGCAAACAGATAGCTTATAACCTGGATTAACACATAGGATACTTTTTATCCCGATATTCCCACGGGATCGAGACTTACGCGGGTGAAACCGCGGGGCGCAGCTAGTTATACATATAATTAATGTATACAAAATATTCTAAAACATTTTAAAAGAGTAACTATGGTGTTTCTTGCCCATTCTTCTCCATAAGAAACTAACTTTCGGGATGAGCGCCTACAATCAATTTTATTTTCTTGTAAATTCTGACGTTCAAAAAATGATATGACTTTGATATCTTACAAATTGCAAGACACAGAGACACCTGCCAGGATCTGTCGTTTTTTCTTGCTCTCAAAATACGGGCGTCTGTTTTAAGTTCTATCTTTATCCACGACTAGCTTCCGTCCGCGGCTTCGCCCGCGTTGTATATCGATAAAAAGTAGCCTATGTCTTTTCCTGGGATGCCATCTATCTCCTTGCCAATTTTATCGAAATCCGTTCAGTGGTTTAGGCGTGAAAAGGTAACAAACAGACAGATAGACATAGTTACTTTCTTAATGTTTTCTCTGCCGATACGAGAATAGGAAAAACCACATTTCCCTGATTTTTCAGGGTTGCCATTTTGTGTAACTCTTGTATTATTTCTTACTTAGAAAACAAAAAAACTAAAGTAAACATATTAGATCGTCAAGATACACTTCATTCAGCTTTGTAGAAGTATCTAAGCTAGTTATCACAGCCCTAACTCTAATCTTAAACACCGAAGAACATTGTTTTCGTGCAGAGTAAATAAATAGGTACCACAGTCGTTGTGAAACTGATTTTGTAAATTCACAAAGAACTATGTATTAGAATTAGCTGTGGCGAATCACCGCCTTTGTAGCTTCGTTTGTTTTGGTCAAGCTTAGGTCATGTGCGTCATTGATTTTTTATGTTTTGAGTACTGTGTAGGATTTACAAATAAAATTGGTATTTTTATGGAGATGGGAAAGTGGCAGATTTACTCAGTACTGTGACCAAAAAATACAATAGACGTAGATATTAATATTTCGTAACCTATTCCGCTTAACTATTCTTCAAGAGTTATAAAAAACCCCCCGTTTTTTATTTGCCGGGTGATTTGATTTGATGCACTCTGTGTCCAGCGCTCGGTGTGGCAACACGTCGTGTTCTGGTTTGCGACTAGTCAATCGTCATCCTGAGTATGCCTTGTTGAGAGGTGAAACACGTGTCGATTCCTTACAGGGTTTTTTTTTTCATAATGTATACCTACGATTCAGTGTTAATTTGATGTCAAAAATCGTACATAATTTACGTGAAGAAATTGAGAATGTTTTTGTTTAATTATTACCTATAAGCTTACCTTGCGTTTGCACTGGCGAAACATTCGCAACAAAACATGTTGAAATCTCTATTTTCTTTGAATTTTCCATACAATTTTTGTCAGGAACTACAGATTTTAACATGTTTATGCAAACACACGGTTAGGTGATAAGTCTCACTTATGAAATGAAGTTACTAGTTAAAGCCTCCTGGCAACTTTGAACTCATTATTTCTACGACATTTGTATTCCGAGCAAAGTGACAGTGACGATCAACGGACAGATAAACAGACCGACTACACATGCAATGGAAACATTCGATAACATCTACATTACTATCAATAACACACAAAGAATTTTAAACTCTAACATAACGTACTCAAGTTCAAATTCCTTCGGGCTGTCAAACGTAAAGCTTTTTAAAATATCGTGTGTGGTGCGTTTACAGAATGTGTCGTAATTAAAAAAACTCGCGAGTAATTACTCGAGTGTCGAAAGCCGACTTCGTGAACGATGAACTAAGCTGTCTATGGTATGTCCGAATTTTCGTGAGGGCAACGACATCGTATGATGAATTAACTGCGATGTTGTGACAGTGTTTGATTAAAAAAATGCTGTATTTTTTATGATTTGTAGCTTTTTTGTGTGGGCCACCTAGGTTGATGAAGACATATTTTTCAAACCATTCATATATCATCATGTCTGTATTTCTCGAAGGTATTGGCAATGTCTTGTAGTTCACTTCATTTGGCCTTGTTATATGGAGGGGGGGGCGACCCTATTGCCAAAAATCCATACTAATATTATAAATTCGAAAGTAACTCTGTCTGTCTGTATGTTACCTTTTCACGCCTAAACCACTGAACGGATTTCGATAAAATTTGGCAAGGAGATAGATGGCATCCCGGGAAAGGACATAGGCTACTTTTTATCGACAAACCACGCGTCGAAGCCGCGTGCGGAAGCTAGTCTTACATATTTTCTGAACAGTTAGGTCTTGCCAGCCTGATGACTATCACATCACCTTTTTACCGGACTGCCCCAGAATGAGGGTAATGTTTTTATAAAAATAAATTTTCAGTACGTCCTATTATTATTCCTATTCACGATCTTCAGGACCACAGATTTGTACAAAATGCGACTTTTTAATAATAAATGCAACATTGTTTGATGCGTTCATTTAATTCTCGTCGAAACGACCCATAAAGGACGCTGTTCCCAAAACGTTAAAAATATAAACTGTATTAAAGCAGCTATTTTGTATCATTTACTTTTATGCCACACACGTGTGTACCTTTCCTTATAAAAAACACACGCAAAAATCAACCATAACTCTAAAGAACTAAGGTTCAAAATAGGAACACCCGAAGCGTATACGTGCAATTATTTGAGATTCCCGAAATCGTTTAGTAACAGTTTAATATCACACATTGGAGGGAAACATGGTCATCATATAATTTGGACACCCATCAAAATTCCATGTACAGGTTGATTTTAAATGTATTTTTGGGCCTTTGGTGTTATGTCTGGCACACCTCCTTATTGAAAGCCTGGCCAGTTCTGCCAAATCTGTCAAATGTTACCTGTTCGCTGATTGACTGACTGACTAGCTAACCAATCATATAAAGATGTAGTAGGATATATCAGTGCGTGGCCAAAAGTGGAACTAACGCCGCCATTTTTTTCTATACAATTTCACTTAAACATGTCCTTAAAAAACCTTATTACAAAATTAAAGACTACGATGAAGACAAGGATGTTTGGCGATTGTACCCTTTGCAGATGTATTAATTGAATTTAATTTAAATCTGAAAATAATTTCAACGAAAGTTTAAGTAAACTTTTGTTATGTTTAATGTCATTTAACCGGCAAAAGGTTATTGCAGCACTGCACTGTAACAGTAGGGTTATGAAAGCTTGTGCATGCTCTAGAAAAAAAACATTTACGTCCAAGTAGTGCGGACTCTTTGAAGTAATTTTAAATTTTACCATAACCAGAGGCCAAACGTCGGGGCGCTTGTGATTAAGAGCCTCACAAGTAGACGGCTTGATTATCTACTAATCTGTCAATGCCTGGAGCTATAGTATAACTCAAAAAAATCTCTTCATTCGCCTATCATGTAAGTACTTCTATCAATTCCTATAGTTGGGTGGCCTCGACAAAAAACAATACCATTTTACCGCCCATTAAAATTGTTCTACACTAGCTTCTGCTCGTGACTTCTTGTCTAACATAAAATTTATCCTATGCCACTCGGTAACACTGTAGCTACCCATTAATCCATACTTAATATTATAAATTCGAAATTAACTCTTTCTGTCTGTATGTTACCTTTTCACGCCTAAACCACTGAACGGATTTCGATAAAATTTGGCATGGAGATAGATGACATCCCGGGGAAGGACATAGGCTTCTTTTTATCGACATACCACCGGGCGGATAAGATAAGATAATATTTTATTTGCTAAACATGTGTCATACATACAAGAAAGAACATGCATGCAAGATGGTAAAAGAAAAACATTAAGTACAGGCATGTTTGCCACATGATGTGACGTGCAAATTTCCAGAAATGGTATTAATAAAAACATTCTAATAAAATCACATTAAAATAAATTAAGAATGAAAGTCAAGTCAAGTATTAAACACAAAAAAAAAAATATTATAATCAAATCAAATAAGCTATTATGTCAATACAATTCTTTCATCTAGGAACTCATTAATGTTATAATATGCTTTATTTACTAAATATGTCTTAAGTTTACTTTTCAAGTGTACATTATTAAGCTCCTTCCAACTTTTAGGCAACTTATTATAAACAGTTGGAGCCATATGAAAAACACTTTTGCGCATAAGTGCAGTCCTACAGGGAGGTACACGCAGCTGAGTTTGGTCACGCCTGTTCCTGGGGAATTGATCCGCTCTGCGCGGAAATAATTTAGGATTGTTCCTGATAAACATAACAATTTCAAGAATGTATAAGGATGGCAGTGTTAAAATTTTATGCATTATAAAGTAGGGTTTGCAGCTGTCCGTGGTTTTCAAATGAAATATTGCTCTAAGGCATCTCTTCTGTGCTTTAAATGCTACTTCTCTATCAGTCGAGTTACCCCAAGAGATAACACCATATCTAAGAACGGATTCAACGAGACCGTAGTAAGCTGTTAATAACGCCTCCCTATTGACATTTCGTGACAGTAAGTACAATGCATAGGCACTACTACTAATTCTTTTACTCAGACCATCTATGTGATCCTTCCAATTTAATTGTCGGTCAATAATTAGTCCCAGAAACTTAGTTGTATTAACCGTGTCAATTGTTATATTATTATATGTTATGTCAAGATTGGAAAATGTCAATAAACGCTGGCTAAAATGCATAATTACTGTCTTACTTAGATTTATTTTCAAATTATTATTGTCTAACCATTGTATAGTATTGATCAGTGTATTATTAATGTCATATTTATATAGGTCTTTATTATTACAGGGTATAGTTATAGTACTGTCGTCTGCGAAAAGTGTTACAGGATGGTCAATTGACTTTGGAAAGTCATTTATGTAAAGTGTAAAAAGTGGAGGACCTAACACACTTCCTTGGGGAACTCCGTAGGTAACGGTTCGTTCCTCCGATAGAATGTTCGGAAGCTAGTGAAAAATAAATTGATCTACTATTGTAGGACCAATACGAAGACGCCACGCTGATATGGCGCTACCTAATAGGTCCGTTTTTAAATTTAACAGTTTAGCCAACATTACGGAAAGATACTATTATGAAACGCACTCTGGTTCCGAAGATTAGACCTACACACAAACTATTACCTCTTCATAATATAAGTACCTATAGATTAATCCCAACACTTAATCTCAACAACAGCCTGTATAGGCTGACGTCAAAATGGCGCGCATAGCCTATGCTAATAGTTATTTAATTTGTTTAGACATTTAATATCGTTTCTTTATTTTATTGCTCATTGGGACCAATTACAGCGATCAAGGGAACTGTCTTCACTAGCGATGAGTTTTTCTTGTTGTTTTATGATCCCATTTTGAGAGCCTGTTTCATAATGTCCAGAGACGCACTATATTACAAATTCGAAAGTAAAGCGTCTGTCTATCTGTCTGTTACCTTTTCACGCCCAAACCACAGAACCGTTCGTTATGAAATTTTAAAGATAGGTAGTCTTGGACCTGGAGAAGGACATCGGCTATTTTTATCCTGGATTTTCGTATTAAAAAACAATGAAATACAAAATACACGCAGCCGATGCCACGATAAGTTTACAGCATGAGATGGTGAAACAGATCAAAAGGAGTATGTAAGGATCGTACCAGGTGGCATTTTGTAGTTTCTGTTTACCCCCCGGTTTCGGTTGGGAAGAAGGCGTGAATTAATGTTTGTATGCGGGTGTCTGCGTCCAGCGCTCGGCGTGGCAAGATGTCGTGTTCGGGTTCGCGACTGGTCAATCGTCATCCTGAGGATGCCTCGTTGAGAGGTGAAACGTGTCGATTTCTTACAGGGTTGTTTTATGACGGAATAGGTTACTAAATATATGAACGTCTATTGTTTTTTTTAATGTATATGAATGTGATGGATCATACAAAATAACACAAGATTGTCAGCAGATTCTGTAATTTCTCTTGTCGTCATCGAAACATATAGGCACCAATTTATTATAACCATCTTACTAGACAAGATAGTTGTCTCATATCAACTAAACCTCCTAAATACGAACCGACACAGCTGTTACATAAAGAAACGAGCATGTTATTATAATAATTTCTCGCACAGCTACATGTGTTACAAAAAACCGTTCCTGCTAATTATAACGCATCAAGACCATTCGGTCGTACTATAGCGTTTGACAGTTCCGTTAACATTTAAATAAATGTACCTACGCTTAAATGCTGATTAAATTGCTTTTAATATTAGAGGCAGAAATGATAAATTAGAGGCTTTTTTTAAAGGATAAAACTGTAACGTTACTTTGTATTGTATGCCGAAAAAAGTTAGTAAAAAGACTTCGTTAGCTTACTTTATAAATGTAATTCTAATTATTAGTTCATCAATGGACATTGCATGAGATATAACGTGGGTGTTGTGCCTTTGTATTACAAACATCATAGGATTGATTCTTTTGAGTCTAAGCAATTCTTTCTGCAAATGTACTGTTAAGTACAGCTAGGCCAAACTTCCTCTTCATAGGAAGTCTCGACTGACCCAGTAGGCTTTAATAGGAAAATAACAATGATAATTAAATTAAACATACTAGGTAGAACAAATTAACTCAGATATCCGAGCCCCAAGATACTGACTTATGTAATTAAAATGTTCAAATTAAGACGTCTTCGATGGGAGCGTCGATGGGACATGTCCTCAGTCCTGCTGAGGACATGTCCCATGAACTGTTAGAGAGAAAAAGCTGGAAATAGGTCACGCGTAACACAACCACAATCTGAATCATTTTGCAGGATATTATTGCTAATCCATTGCTTCATTTGTTCTACAATTTTTTTTAACGCAATGAATTTTGTTGAACTGCCAAAATGAATGTGATTTATTTTATTTTTTATTTTATATATTTGGTTCACCAACGAATGTTTACACTAATAATATACATAAAAACTATTTTATAAACAAGTAACAATGTAACACTCACTTAAAGGTAAACACCACAAGCGCAATATTAAGCTAAGTTAGTAATCTAAATTTACAATATAACTATAATGATACATTACACATTAATGATACATATTGTACATAACATTGTAACTATAATTAAACATCAAGTTAACACATATCGGACAGAGATTTCACAAACAGATATTTTAGCTTTGCTAGATTATCATGGTGTACATCAATTAAATCGCTACAACTGTTTATGATTTGACAAAATCTGGCATACGGAGAGTTGGAGCCCAAAACTGTTCGGCGAAAGGGAGGACTGAGTGATTGATCGTGTGTTACGTTATTAGGGTGCAGGCTAAGGCCCATCCGCGGCTGGAAAGCCTTAGATGATAATGATGATGATACAGACGTCCTTTATTACCACAAAATCGTGTTTATCAGTTGTTTTGCCTAAACGCCTTTTAAACATGACATTTCTGTATGGAGTTTGACATAAAAGTGACATTAAACACATTGAACAAGTGTCTAAGTTTTTGTAGTAAGGCCCTAACTGTCTAGTTTGGGATTCACCAGTGAATCATTCTTTGTAACCTAACTGTAGGTAATACTTTAAGCTACTCATGTTGTCTCAACTTGGTGTATTACATGGCAATACATGGAAAATAATCTACATTTCCATTTTCTATCTAACATCGATATTACTATCACCGGTATATCGAAAATCTTTAATCCTGTGCTCCTTAGCAATAAACTTTTCCTATCTAAAACTCGGAAATCGACTTTAATCAAATCGATATTTAAATTAACTCCCATTCCACATACCACACAATGTAACAATCTAGTTAGCAACTCACACGCACACGAGCTTACACTCTCGGTACATCAGTTGACATAAAAATCGATTAGAACAATGATCGATGTGAACAATCTAGAACAATTCGTTACACACGAAACACTAGTATCTGCTTTGCGATAAGGCTTAACAATCACAACACTAATTAATTCTGATGGATGCGGTCCTCAGTCATGTCATACATGGTTGTTTTACTAAGATAAAAGTGATAGTTTTTGTTCTATTTTCACTTTACGATCTTCTTTGATTGTAGGCAATTAAATATAGCGGGAAAAAATAATCACAATGAATTTAGAGATGTTCATAAAAGACTACTTTAATCGAATACAAAGTCGATTCTGGAGGCTAATTCTCGCGTTTTCACTCGTACATGTCATTTTCGACATTACCACTGGGACAGGAAAATATCTTATCTTATAGTGCCCCACGTTAGGAAATCGTACAGTATTCCACATTTGAACAAGCCTATCTCGCTCTATTCTCTATGCCCAGTAAACAAGCACACGTATGATACAATCAGTACGCACTCTCAATACAACACTATGACAAATCGACTCGCAGTAACATCGATCCATCGCGTCACTTGATGATCGATACACTCTTAGTCGAATTATCGGCTGTCGACTCGTGTGAACGATTACATAATAAATAATGGTCAATTCGAGTCGATAACAATCACACATTAGGACGCCCTGCTGCTCTTGAACACCTGATATTTATTATAATAAAACATTGATAATCGAGCTATTGTTTAAAAAAAATCGCGAATGAATATGTTTTATTAATGGGTGGTTTTTTTTTTGGTCGGCCATAGGTCATGGCGTGTCAAACTCTGGGCGGTCTATCCTTGAAACTATTACTCTGTAATTCGGGTACATATGATTATGACTATATTATGCAATCAAAGACGTTCACATACATAAAGGTCAAGTTTGCGATGTTAACATCCACACACACACAAAATGAAGATATTATTGTAATCTTCAGTTATTCCTAGCGCTTTATTGACATAATTTCCTTCCCGATATGGGAAGCATAAACATGGCGTATCAGCGCTTTATCTTTTCTCAGAGGTAGTAAAAGCGTACTAAAGAAAACTGTAATGGTCATAATGCTTATGGTGTAATAAACAGACGATAGGGACAGTAAGCACTAACGTATCTCCAAATAAGTGTCGTTGCAGCTTTTAGATTTAAGAAAATATCTTCTATTGGCTTTCACATAAAGTTTGCGCACCTAAAATTCCCTATTAAGGAAAAGACGTGACAATGCCCATTGCGAAATTAATACAGACAGTACTGTGAATGTACCGTTTAACTTAAAACCAAGATCGAAATTAATAATACATGAGCTTAGTAACTAAACAATCGATTTGCTGTCGCTTTAGTCGATTTTCTTATCGATGTCAATGGACGCCGTTCGATTATTTCGAGTTCGTTATTATGCCAATATATCACGTGAATAGTTACGTAAGTTTATAGCACTTGTTTCAATGTTTTAGGCATTGGTTACGATGAAACTAATCGGAAATTCAGTCGGTCATTCGGCACCCCGCGATGTATGTCGGACGGACAGCAAAATAAATCATGAATTTGTTTAAATATTAAGAATATCATCAAGAGTTGTTTGCATGTTCTTGTAATTATAAAGGGTTAGTATATTTGGGATCATTTATTTGTTTATAAAATATGAATAACGTTTACATTGTGTTCCTATTTGTCATAAAAGCATCATTTCCTCACGTAAAAGTTTTGATAAGTTTGACTCAATTTATGTTAATACCTTATTGTTCATAAACTCAACAGCTAACCAACATTGTGCTTTGCAGTGCCCTGACAGGGTTCATGTACAAAAACCGACATAACCTAATTTATTGTAAAATTTGTGATGTGCATGAGAGCAAATAAATAAAAACAACGTATATATTTTCTAGATTTTATCGCTACAACAATTACTAAACTTTCAAGTCTATTGTAAACTTTACTCCTCATTAAAGTAAGTATAGCTTACACCGATATCTTGCACTTAGACATCATGTATTTTCATTAAAAAAGTTTCACTTTTACAACAATTAATAAGCCAAGAAAAAAGTTCGATTCTAAGCGATTGCCAGTGTGAAAAATTCGCTCACAATGGATAATTTAAAGTGATCGCATCAGAATCTTTCTTGCTGACGCTCCCAAGCAAGCAACCTCTTTGTAATAGCAAGATAATTATTTTAATACGCACAAGAACATAGCAACACTTTCACTTTGAATTTGCATTTTGCTCTTACGCTGATGTCGACAAGGTTTTTGCAAACAAAGGCTTTATTAGAGTTCCCTTGCCTTCGTTTTTCGCGCCAATCGTTTGACAGGTTGAATAATGATACCATAATTTCTTCCAATGTGTCAGATAGCTTTTAAAGTTTTAATTAATACTATAATTACACTTAATTATAGTTTTACAATGCACTTCCGGACCAGATCAACCAATTTATTGCTGCAATAAATAAAATCTTGATTAAGAATTATTTTGCTTAACTAAAATCTCTCTTGATGCGTTTTCGTTAAAGAATTTACGTTACCGTAATAGCAATAATACGATCAATCATGAGTAGCCAAAATTATATTAGAAGCTCTCTAAGCAACATCTTTGTTATTAAATTCAAAGAGCAATCCTTGCGGTATTTAATACAATAAAAAATATTAAAAATAAATAAAAAAACTCATCCTTTTAGATGCCCAATAAGATTAAATATGTGCACAAAATATACCAAATCACTGCCGCTAATTGAACGATGTTGCCACTAAAAAAATATCAAAGCGACCGGCGGAAATGACTTAATATGTTCAGCCAGTAATGTTGAATGCTTCATTAGAAGCATTTTGATAGCGTAATCACATGTTCTGATCGCACTTTGCCGCGGTGCGAAATGATCCGATTGGCTGATATCCGTGCGTGCGTTCCAAACATTCAGTTTGAACGTATTTGATAGAAAGGCATTCTTGGGGTTGCTATTGGTAAATAATTAATGATGACAGTCGTTGATCTGAATTCTTGATGGTTACGATTTATTACTGTTTCTTTGCAGGTGTAATTGTCGGGTTGTTTTAAATAGTTTACTTTCATACTACGATTTTATCATTTTCTGCATATTTCACTTGCAATTTTTTTACAAACCGGTTAATTCAACTTTTGACGTATTTTTTTTATATTATCCTATTTTAATGTCACCATCTTTACCGTAACACTACCGTACTATAAGGTCACCGCCCCAATTGTTGTCGGTTAATGTTAACACCTCCAGCATACAGCAGCGGTAGATAATGGCTATCTTATCGGCTTGTATCAGCCCAGCCCAGTGCCATTAGCTGGCCGACCGACTTTCCCCGTGGGGTAGACCGCGATTGTTGACGATTGTCCTCTGTGTACGTTGAAGTTGGAGTTAGAGGTAGGGCCGCATAGCTTGTACAAATACGGCGAAATAATACGAAGAGAGGCTTTGATTTTGCGTGTTCCCTTGAACCAATAAGAGGTATGTAAGCCATTACTGTAACACTGGCTGGTATATTCATAAAAAAAAAACCAAAATTCATGACTCGCGACAACCTAAGAAGTCCGTTTTAACAGCTATAAAAATGCTATGTGTAGCGATGAAAATAAAAATTGGTTTCTTATAAACTGATTCTCGAGACATCGATTGAACATACTTAGAGAGTTTGTAATCGACGACTTATACTACATTGCTTAAAACTGATTCTCAAGGCATTACGTTTTATTACATGTACGTGAACGAAATGTCAAAACGGACTTCTTAGATTGTCGCGAGTATAAGTAACTTTTTTTCTGCAAGCCGATTCAAGACGTTTCTGACCATGGGTTTATGAAGCAATTATTAAAAAATAAAAGTAATATAGGTAAGTAGTCATTACCATTTAGTCCTCTGTATCTGCTCTTAGAAGACCATTGAAAATCAAAACCACGGACAAATACAGTTCACCACCAAAAAAATCAAATGCCTAAACCACCTTTACACAATCCTAGTGCACTCCGATCATTGTAACAAGCCCTATTTATGCCTCAGCGCGACTTTCCAATGACACTTGCCGCACAGTCGCCTGCGCAGGTAAGTAGTAAGTACTATTGCGAATAATGAGCGTTTCTGATCCATAACTAATTGCGGTGCGATTATTTTTGAGGTTAAGACCTTGTTGCTGGTAGGACTCCTGAATAGGCCGAGGTATTTGTTATACAAGATGTTTGTGATAGTGTCGTAATGATCTAGAATTGTAGGATTGGAAGTGGACTGAGTAGCAGGAATGTGGTCATGTATTTTGTTATAGAAGAAGAGCGACAAGAGCGATAGTTGTCGTTTTATAAAATTTGATTTGGGTCGAATCCTACAACTTACAAAATATTCCTAAATATCTTTTCCCAAATCTGCCAATTTTGGAAAACTGTAAAAAGATCATGTTTTGTAATGTGGTATGATTATTCCTTTACATTTCTTTTTATAGATGAGGGAAAAAATACAATAGACGTAGATATATTGAGTGTTTCCCCGTGGTTCCGGTGGGTTGACCCATTACCGGGTCCACATGGAAATTTCATTACCCGTGGTCCCATGGCATTAGGGATCCCTCAACTAAAATAGATATAGATAGATGAGGAAATTTATTATTTATGTAATATTAGTAACATTACATTTAGTATATTTGATTTCCCATAAAAAAATAAAATAATTTTAATATCTTCTTAATTATTCGCACTTACCGTGTGCATTGCTAAGTTGACCAAACATTTATAGGTGAACACCCTAATTTAGTTTTTTGGTATCCTTGACTTAATGGCTTCTAGCATCACAACCTAAAACAATCAGCCATCTAGTTACTTGTTACCCGATGCAAAACAGAACAGCGAAGTATCTTTTAGCAAAATTACCGTTAACATAGACAATGAAACTCAAATCCTACTTACTCCAACAATTGTATTTTCCCAACAAGCCCCTATGTATGTATTCCACTTTCCAGTCACACTTGCAGAAATAACGTATCGTTAGTAATGAGCCTCTGATTCATAACTGATAGTCAGGAGACTATTTGAGGTCAGTAGGAACTGGTGACTGCCGCACGTGGCGCTGGGAAGTACATAACAAGTAATTGTTGGAGTATTTTTAGAGAGAAACCATTTGTTTATGGTAGATAACGAGAAAATTGAGGCAATAGTAAATTGAGATGAAGGAAAATGAGTGGTGTCAGAAGAATATTGGTTTTGCAGATCAAAAGTCTTGAATTAGAAGCTGACGGTGCTTCGGCTGATGCTGATGTATGTAATTAATACAATACAGATGAGGTAACTCGTTATTTGATTCAGGCGTGTTTGGACGCAGAGAACGGACATGCTCTGCGTCCAGCGGTCGCCGGTCGGTGTGGCAACACGTCGTGTTCTGGTTTGGGACTGGTCAATCGTCATCCTGAGGATTCCTCGTTAAAGAAATCGACACGTATTTCGAGAGATGAAACACGTGTCGATTTCTTACAGGGTTTTTTATGACTCTTGAAGAATAGTTAAGCGAAATAGGTTACTAAATGTAAAATATCAAAGTCTAAGTATATTGTATTTCATCTAGTCAATTTACCCACACAAATAAAATTACGAAAAGTATAAGACATAGGGTAACCATGTTAGCGAAATTGTGATATGCTGAAAGCAACCCAAAATATTATGTCATAGATAAACGATTTGCTAACTATGTATTTCTTATAGTTACAGATATCCGTATTGCAGTAAATCTAAACAAAGGTAACTTATATAATTAAATATCTGTAATTAATGTATGATTTGTTAGATTGCGCAGCCAACAAGTAGCACCGACACGATTGCTTTAATAAGGGCCGCAATGTATTAACAGTACAGTGAGGTTCATCGCCCATGCATACGACAGGAGAAATGTCAAATTCTTGTCATTTGTCATTACCTTAGTCTTAGTATATTATACCTAAGTGTAGCCCCTTTACACCCCTTTCCTCCGCAAGACTGCTCTGCGAAAACGCTACCGTTGAACTACAGTGGGTGTCGTCTGTGTCAGTTATTCCTTTGCTACATCTCAGTCTAATTGAGCGTTGTGTTAAAGATTTGTTTATGAGCCGCCTACAGCGTACAGGGACGTTAAGTTATTGTTGAACCCACTACTTGGCACTTGCATTTGGTTTACAAATTACGTTGTTCCTCTGTTATGGAGCTTAGAATGAAGGATAGGTTGCTTGATTTTGTGTATTGTTATTGATTATCTGAATCGGATTACCTATATGATAGCGACACCTCCATGCTTTGCAGGGTTTTTGCAGCTTTATAAAACATTGAGTTCGGTCAAAAAACAGTAAAGCCGCGGCAGGGCTAACCTAGCCCTCTCTACGAACGAGAGGTGACTCATCATCTTTCTTGCCTGTTTTATTTTATGTTTCTCAACTACATCCATCATTCATCTGCCTAGCCTTTTCCCAGCTATGTTGGGGTCGGCTTCCAGTCTAACCGGATTTTGCATGGATTTTGCATGGAGCGACTGCCTATCTGACCTCCACAACCCAGTATAAGACTGGTTGTCAGACTTTCGAGCTTCTGACGACCCGTAACGACTGTCAAAGATCCACAAATGACAGCGGCATAACGTGCTTTCCGAGGCACGGAGGAGTCTCGATATGTAAAGATTGTAACCCATCCACGGACCAACCCCGGCAAGCGTAGCTTAACCTGATGGATCGACCCGTGCGGCTGTTATTACTTAGCCACGAGCTCCTCCTTATGTTTCTCAACTACATCATATTATATGTTATTTTTATCTAACCAGTGATAGCTGAACTTCGCTTTATAATCGACTTTGTTAATAGTGGTACGTTTAATTAATTCCATTCTCATTGAAATCGTTTCTAGGTAAGTATTTCTAATAGAAAAGTAAAAACTGGTTGCCGTCTAAGAAAAGGCAGTATTACCAACGTCTTCAGGTTGGCAAGTGGTTACAAAACGAGCACATATCTAATACCAATTACTTACCGTGTTCGACTTAATTGCCAACAATTAAACTGTTTGTCTGTTTGTCTTTCTCACGGCATTCTGATTGCACGCTCATTATTTGTCGAGTGTATTGCATAATTTCGTCTTTCTACTATTTTTTCATTACATTTTCTATGTCAATTTATGTGTACAAAAACATAGTAGGTACTACTAGGTACTCTGGCTAAGGTTAGGTTACCAAAATGTTACAAGAAAAGCATGCTAAAATTTTATGAAAAAAATATGTGAAAAATGATAATTTTACAAATAGCCACCACTTGTAGGGTAAATCACCCAATTATCGCGCTTACACAAATCGTGCCAAGTGTCACGTAGGCTGAATGGTGTGATATCTTTGCATCGTTCATGTTCCCGAGGTGTGGCAAAGAGCTAGGGCCCTAATTATGTTGATCGCACGCAGATATAGTTTGACATTTTAGTGAACATTACTACACGAAATGAAAGGCTCAGTTCAGCTTGAACAAGATTTGTGACATTATGGTATCATCGCTTCTTGTTCGTTTTTAGGGCAAGCTGTACGACTGGTTCTTGCTTGTAAGTGATAAATGAAAGTCGTATACTGCATCGATACCTTTATTTTTGAGCCAATTGGGTATCAGTGTGTCACAAACTTATCTGTTCAAAAGCCAGTCTTGGAACTTCGCGCATCTCACTTTACAAGGCAGATGACACATTCTGCAAACATTTCCTGAACAGATAACTCTGTAGCTCTTTAAAATAGTTTAGAACTCAACACAAACCAACGTCACATGAAATACGATACTCCCACGCTTGTCAGTCAGGAGTCAGGTGACTTCACACGTCATCTAAGTATAAAACACTACCCCAATGCCACAACCCTGAACCCAACACCGTCACGGATGACTGACAGCCCTATCTTACTGACTCACGCAACCAGATATCTGAGTCAGGGATAACAGACATCAGTTAAGAGCTAATAGGTTAATTGGGCTAGCTTTAATTGTTAAATGTAGGTGCAGATACGATAACTCAGTTTATCATCGAGAATAAATCGTTTGTTTTGTTGTAATTATGTTTTCAATCTTGATTGCATAGGTGTTAACAAGCCTCCTCGGATAACAAGCAGTTTGAAAATTCGTATGTCGAACGTCAGTATTGCCAGTTGCAAAAAAGTTTTATAACTTTTTCTGTGGCAATCGCGGTTGTTATTGCATTAGAACCTTTTTAGTTCTTACTATAATGTCTTCCTATAACTAATGAAGGTTTTTGTTTGTTACAGAGATGGCAGCGGAGGTGGTTCGTCCTGTATGACGATGGAGAGCTGACGTATTCGCTGGACGAACACGTAAGTACAAACATAAATACAGAGAAACGATAGCTCTATTAGCGACTGGAGATATTAAGTTCACACCCAAGTTCGAACTAACGACTGCCTTCCCAATAACCACAGAACTATCAGGGAGTAGCAAAAATAACTTCGATCAATCAAATAGGGCATCACCTTGTTATCGACACCGTCGCTTTCGACTTTTTACCGCGAATCGACTAAAAAGGCAGTTGTAATCGTTTCCTCGTACTTTTATATCGACTAACTACAATTATCTCGCTTCTTGCCCAGCCTAATCTATCGGCTGAACAAATTCAGAGTCGTCCGGCGCCTTAAAGGGCTCTGTATTGAAACCGAGTAGGGTAACACGACCAATAGTTGACTCGTTACTAGAAATAGTGGCGAGACGTCCTCCGATAGATAAAACCCTAATTTGGTTCCGTTTCGTGCGGAAAATTATGTTGTACTGCATTAGTTTTATGCCGTTTGTAGGACGAGAAACTTGTTTAAGGTAAACTCGTCGTTTAATCCGCGCTCTGATAAAATAAATATAAAACCAAGGAATCGTTCCGCTCTTCGCGAATCAAGGCGCTAAGATAAAATTGTGTTAATTATACATATATAAACTTTTACAAAGCAATAAAAAACAAAATAAAAATGCCAATAATTATGCCGACACACATAACGTTGTGTTTCGTTTTTTGTTAATAATAAATTCATCCGCGTATAATATTAGCGTTTTATAAAAACAAACATCGCCAAGCTGGTAACCGGAGCCGAGCCGGACCGGCACGAGACTCGGTTTCATCGGCACCTCGCTTTATCAGTATCAAATCTTTCACATTTTTCTCCGGCACTCATAAATATTCATAATAATTGGCGTCGTTGCAATTTCAAGTGAGTACATGAATTTTAATACGCGCCGTATATAGGCGGCCGCCGTGCTGCGCGAGGGAGACAAAAACTTAACGCGCAATGTAAACCAACCAGGAACAATGAACACAGGAAGACTAGGAAGGCTTTCACCGTTTCCAGCTTGAAATAAAACAAGCTACCTTTTATGGTGTCAAATCCCGGGATTCTAAAATTCGTTGGACGAGAGTTGGGTTATTCACCCTTAATTTTTGCGGTTGACAATATCTTGTTGAATAGTTGAGAAGCTGAGATGTTTATCAGCCAATCGTAACGGAATGCGCGTTAGTGTCGGGTCTATAAAGTATACTGGATGTAGAACAACAGAATCAGTTCGTCTGGTTAGAGGCTGGGTAGATATTTCAGTTGGTTCGGGGTAAAGGGGCCAGCCAGCCGTCAATGTGACGCATATAATGTATTCGTTGGTTCGTTCGCACCTCGCGGCTCGTTATCATGTGAATGGGCCGAAGATTTGCAATGCGGCTCACAAGTTTAAATGGAAGGAAGTCGTTACCGTCTTCTATGGAGAAAGTAGGAAAATTAATGGTGTTTAAGTGTTTGAGGTAACTAGCGTTTATTTGTTCACTCAGTTGTATGAAGCCGGTAATTGATTGGTTCTACAGAATAGTTGCAATAGTAAATGGATTCTATGACATTTACAGAGATTTACAAGTGTTTTAACATTATTGCGTCTAGAAAGGGGATCGTTATTTTAAATGTGTTTGATTATTATGTGAATAGCATTGATTTCCTGTTGTTTTTGTCGTCGAATTGTCAGAATAAGTTCCGTTAAGATTACTTTAAATTGTGCTTTAACTCATACTCAGGCATGTAGGTATGGCAAGTTAGGGATTGGGATAGGCCGGTCCTACTACCTAAAGCAGTAATTATCAGTCTCCGTCTGCGATCCAGGTTGACAACTAGCCTAGGTCATTCTCCAGGTCCCAGGCTACCTATCTGTCAAACATAACGATCGATTTAATGGTTTAGATGTGAAAAGGTAACAGACACACAGACAGTTGTTTTCGCATATATAAATATTAGTAAGGATTTTTTTTACGTAGGCAACATTTTGAATAAAAATTAAATAGAAAGCAAAGACAACAAACACATTCCAAATTAAAAAAAAACCTTTAAAAAAAAGCAGCATTGCCAACTGCAGCAACCTAACTCGCCAGTTTTTATTCAAACACCTAGTTAGCAAGCTGGTTAGAACTAGCTGGTCAAATACCAATGCCTTATCATCAGCGATCGTGTACCGTTGCCGCTAAACACTGGCATACCTGTTATCTTGACCATTAGACCATGATACAAGGCCGGATGGGCGATAAATGGCTTCTTCAAGTTGATGGATGCGAGACATCGGCTCAAATTAATATATGTCAATGTGTAGTGAATAGTTTAGATATTGATGAGTAGTGTTTAGGTATAGAGTACAGTCTGTGTACGGGGCACATGATTGTTGTGAGATAAATAGATTTTTTGCCATGGGTGGCACTAGGTAGGTATAATTAAATAATTGAAATGGAAGAAAGCTCTCGATTCCTGAAAGATATTACTTAACCAACTAATTTTGAATATCTGACACATCATACATCATTACACTTGGGTCAGATAATATGATTAATTATGAAAATAACTAATGTATTGTTTAGATTTGCAATTTGAAGACTACAGTTTTTTGAAACTTTTAAAATGATAAATACATATAGTCCTGACTCACTCCCTCACTGAATTACTAACTCATCAACACCCAGCCTAAACCCTTGGACCTAGAAAGCTACAATTTTGTCCAAAAGTATCCCAGGAGTATCCCTACATAATAATTGAAGACAAGGAAAAAGACCGGATTTTTTTTAAATCCCCCGTTGTACGGAATATAGTGCGCAAGAAGTCACTGGCACAGTGTTAGTACGTACTAAATAATAGGAAAACATAGCTCATATGTAGTGTATCGAATGCCTACCACCCTTCAAACACCCACAGCCAGACAGCCGTCGAACGTTCGTCACCAATGAATATGCAAGCCCATCATAATAATGTGAGAGGTAATGAGAAACGCGGAACAGAATAGCAAGCAGCTCAACAAGCTATGTTGAACAGCAAGTGGGCTGTATCGAGGACTATTAGATGCTTGTTTGTGTTCTGTGTTTACGACGGTCCATATTGCTGATAGAGTTAGTAATATGTGTGTAGTAGCAGCGGTTGAATAGGCAATGATAGCATGCAGATAGGTGCATGAGAGATAGATAGATAATAATAAATTCTTTATTGGAAATTGGATTTCTTTACTGAAAAGATCATAGAGGAGAGAAAATTCCTCCGAGGGAAGGACGAACAACAGGACACATCCTATACTAGAACGGCGTCCAAATGGCGGTTTTGGCGGTGGAGTATTGTCTCTCCTTCTTACTTTAATCCATCCAAAGGTTGTCTGTAAAAGATCGCTTTTAGCGATAAGACCGCCCATTGTGTCACCCTATGTAAAATTTCTAATAATTTATGTCTGTAATTTTTATGGTGTACACACGGCTACACATCAAGCTATACATGTCCAGTTTATGCTGATCTCGCATTGTAGGATAGGATTTCCGTACAATGCGAGGACAGCTTATATTGGAAATGTATAGCTTGATGTGTAGCCGTGTGTACATAATAAAGAGTATTTTATTCTATTCTATTCTTTTATCGCCAAATAATTTCTTAGACACAGCCAATTTCTTCAAAAAAAGGATCCATTACAACAAATGGTATGAATCAGTAGAATACAATATAGAAATATTTATATGTATAGTGCAGTGAAAAGATGAAAACTATAGTCTTCCCTAACTTTCAAATGGGCGCTATTTGTGATTGAAACACACAAAGCTTACCCAAAATCCTAAAATAGAGCGAAATATAGCAGAAATATACGTCAACAATACATTTTATACGGTGTCCTTAAAATTCTAGCTAAACTAAAACGGATACGTTTAAAAATGCAATGTAAATGTAAAAATACGAGTATTTTGATCAAAGAAGAAATAAAATAAAGTCGTGTAAAGTGAACGTGGCCCACGGCGGCGAGTATGTTATGAATAATTATGTTCTATTGATTGCATAGAATTTATAGTTTGAACACGGATTCGTTACAGTCATATAATATACATGTACATAGATGCTATATACAGGGTGTTTGGTAGAAGGACCGACACAATTTTCTTAGAGATAGGGGTAGTAAACTATAAGTTTTCACCCATAGAAACTATATTTTATGTGAGCACCATGTATTTTAATATAATTAATTTATGTGTTATTGCTTCGTTTTAATACTTAAAACCTATTGTAGTATACTATTTTAATATTTTTATTCGAAGTGCTTCGTCTTTACATTTAATGTAGCTATAATCAAAATATAGTAAAAAATTTAAAAGAGTAACTTGGGAGTTTCTTGCGCATTCTTCTCCATACTAAACTACCGTTTGGGAGGGGCCAATAGAATCAATTGTATTTTCTTGTAATGTAAACGTTCAAATGTGCGTTTTGGCTTATTTCAAATAAACGATATGATCATACACATTTTTACTTTGCTTTACTATCATACAGTATGCAAGGGTAAACACCGTTGTCAATCAAACCATGGGTAGTTGACTAAAATCTAAAAATAAATGACCCAGTAACAACAAAAAAAAACCTTATTTTCATTAAAAGATTTTAAAAAGTAAATATCCGTCACTGTCCCGATACTCATGGAAACGCGTTCGAGAGAGCTGCGAAACAGCTGACGGCCGGTCATGTAACGTCCCGCGCGCCCCGCCCGCCACCGCCAACCGCCGGCCGCCGTGTTGAGACGCAAGTTCGTTGCCTTTGCGTGTAGGGTGAAATATTCTTGTGGAAAAATGTAGATTTTCTTTAAAAAAAAAGTTGTATTTTTCCATTGATTTAACGTTCTATAAATGAAACTAAACCACTGGTTTCAAGGATAACGGTGTTTACACTAACACCCTGTATATCTGGTCATATATCTTTCTCATGGATCGACTATTGCCAGCTCCTCCTAATCCATTTATTCGCGATCTTTCTGAGCGTTTTTTCTATCAAAGAAAAAATGGCGAATACATCACTAAATCGATGAACACGTCACTAGAAGCCGTAGAGTCTATTGGATTATATGCGAGGCCATACGAGTAGTGTCATGAGTGTACCGAGTGACCCGCGTATTTGCAACATTGGAATTACTACTCTTGAATTGAAGTATATGAGATTTGCAATCTCCGATAGCTGAATATACACCATTTCTTGCACAATGCACATTGCAATCTCCTGGATGTGGGCTTTCCCGAAAATAGAAAAAGATCAAGATCGTTCTTAGCCAGTTTCTGACATGATGATCTAATAATTGGGGCATTTCGAAAAGTCATTCATCAATCGATCATTATTTAAAATTACGTCGTATCTGTATGTATTTTACTGAGTGTACATAAATAATAAAATAAATAAATAAGGTTTTATCAGCGAAACTGAATTTGCAGCAACTTCACGGGATGCTACCCAACTTCGCTTCATGTAAAATGGACAGACAAAAAACCAAGATATTTAAGTGCAGTGATAAAAGCAAACTCAGACAGTGAATCTAAATTCAGTAAGATCTAATGACTAAACGAAATATTTACTTGGTCTGTTTCAGGTTTTCAAACCTGAAACAGACCAAGTAAATATTTAGCTCTAAAATAATAATATAGTGTAGAATTTTAGATTAGTTTCGGTTGCATAAGATAAGTACATAACAATATGTCTACAATGTTAGGCTTCGGAGTATAAAATACAAAAATCGCATAAAAAGTAGAAGCAATAGTTTTTTTTATATAAAAATATAAATTGTATGTTTTTCACAAAGATGTTTACAAAAGGAAACCACGTCATTTTGATTTTTAACCGATTTCTTCAAAAAGGAGGAGGTTCTCAATTCGGTTCTTTTTTTGTATGTTTGTTACGCCATTACTCGGCCAATTATGAATCGATTTTGACGATTCTACTTTTGTTTGGTAGGTTATGCTTCAGAGGTGGTCCCATATAAATTTTATTAACTTTGCTTGTGTAGTTTGGTACTATGGAAAAGAACAGGATACAATGAGCAAATTATATGCAATTTACGAGAATAACATAATTTTCCCATCTTTCTTAAAACTTCTTCTTCGTAAGTTAAGCAAACGAAGGCAGGCGAACTACCAAGCATTTATGATGTTAGTTAACATTCAACGGGGGAGCCAAATTAAATCACTTCGTGCACAAATAAATAGTGATTTTGCATCAAATTGATTATGCTATGTGCATGTGCCAATGCACTGGATTTAGGCTTCATTCACACTATATTAAATGGCTGTCGATAGAGAAGGCTTTAATTTAGTATCATTGAGTTCTTCGATTAGAAAAAAATGCCTTAAAATCTCAATGGATCAGTGCAGGGACATGGCCAATATGTTAATTCCTTTTGGCCTATTGCATTTCTATCAATGACATCGATCATCGATGATCGGGACATGGAACAAAAATACATCATCTGTTACAAATAGTTACAATAGGAATGTTGAATTTTTTTTTGTTCGTCATATAGGTACATTATTCAAAAATATTGGAAACGTATTTTTAATTTTTACGTAATCAATCAATCAACAATTACGGCAATACATTGAGTTAAAATGTGGCATGACGTCACTGGTCGTAATTTTATACTGAATTGTGACGTAGCGAGCCCCTACTCCCCAACTTTAATGCATTTTATCTAAATCATTTTTTAATATTATGATAAAGCAAAAAATACGTGTCTGATATTTTTTTATTATCTGACTGACGTACTAAATAGTTTTTTTCTTTTTTATCCAGTTAACCTCCCTATTTTGGAGATAGATGACCAAGTTTGTTGTGTAGCTAAACGGAATGTAAATAAAAGCTATGTAATTATAAGCTAGGACCCATGGATCTGAACCTTACTGACATTTACCCAGGGGGCCAAGTCTACTAATTTACAAACGTGTCAGTGGTCTCGCAATGATGAGTTTTTGACAGATTTTGTATGGCATATCTGTCAAAAACTCATCATTGCGAGACCATTGACACGTTTGTAAATTAGTAGACTTGGCCCCCAGTACATACCCTACCTACACGTAACCTAGCCAGAAGATAAATCAATTACAACAATAATTTAGCATTCCAGTCGGCCGTGTGCAGCATGACGTGTCAATTAGGACACGTTGGTGTAGGCAGCACAGTTGATGCTCGCATCAATATTTATGAGACAAAATAAACCTACACTGGCCTACTAAAACATTGTATGGTGTAGGAGCGTTTACCTTTTAGTTACGTGGTAATGGGGACCATTTTGCATTAGTAAAATTACTTGTGACAAAGGGCATCTATTTTTTTTTTGATGGTGGGAAATTATCAAATGGCTTCTTCCGCTATGGGCGGAGTGGCAGGACATATTTCTCGATGTCGTGAAGCCAAGTCAGAACCCCCATGGGCGGCATAAAAACTCTGACACCAGGGGGCCAAGTTTACTAAATTACAAACGTGTCAGTGGTCTCACAATGATAAGTTTTCGACAGATATGCCATACAAAATCTGTCAAAAACTCATCATTGTGACACCACTGACACGTTTGTAAATTAGTAGACTTGGCCCCCAGGTTAGTCACTAACCACGCGAAAAAGAAAGATTTGACTCCCCCTTCTTACACTTTTTCTCATTAAAATGTTTCTCATCAGTTTCCAACTCCTTATATCAATTTTAATCCACTGCTCGACCTTTTACACAGACATGTTTATTTCATTGCAGTTTGTTAAGTACCTACTGTTGTTGGTCCTACTTAATTCCGCCGTAGGGGAATTATAAGCGAATGTCTCACGGAATTATCCCAAGTAATTATTTGTTGTTTATCGCCCACGCCCAACTGTGGGGCAGCTGATACTATCAGATACAAATCATTTTCGTAATTGTCGAGCAATTAATGCATTCCATTGTTGTATGAGATTGCGTTGATAAGGTAACGTTTTTATTTCGGTATGTGTATGAGAGATCACTCATGAATGTATGGAGTCAATGGAGTGATGTAACTCTGCCAAATGATTGAAGATAATTATGCTTGTGTCATAGTGATAAAGGGCTGGTTATGCGAATTACCTAATCAAATCGTAGAAACACATATATCGTTAATAATTTAAATTAAAGAATAATTAATAGTTTTAATTAATTAAAGTACTTAGCGATAGCTTACAAGTTAATTATTTCTAAATAGACATAATTTGCGCGAAAATCAAAAACAGCTGTCAAGTGAGTAGGCTCTACAGCGAAGCAAATTGAGATGTCTTAAAATATCTTCACCTAAAACACGTAAAATTCCTCGTAATATAAAACTTACGTAGAACCCTTATCTCCTACAATCAACAATGTTTTAAGTAAGGAGTGAACCGTAAACGCGTGCACCCGCTGCAGAGTCCGCCGGCGGAATGCGGCCGCGTTGTGCAAGCGATGCGCCCGCGCATGCCGCACCTACACGTCGATTCACCTGCGCTTCCGTGTGTGCTTGCCCAATAAGGGCTGTTTAGACAAACCGACACCAGTTTTGGCGTGGAAATTGGGAAATGGAGGGCAAAGTAAGGAGGACATGACAAGGCACCTTACAGGAAGTACTAGGTACTCTGGATTTGAATTCCGGATTCGGACATGTCTTTTCACATAAAGATTTAGATAGAAAAAGAACATTGAAGGAAGTGGAAGGAATGGAGGAAGGCATTTGCCTGTCTGCAGCAGAACAGGGTTAAGAAACTGTTTTTGGTAAAGTCGTTTTATTTTTCTTTCTTTTCAGCTAAAACTAGTATCGTACGGTATAAAAATGATCTTTTTCATCGATTGCCGATCGCGTATCTCATGAACCACGGCCCGGCGCGGGCACATGATGCAACCCTCTCTCTTTGGCAATCAAGTTGATTTGTGCCATTCTGCGAGAAATAGAAAATTGTTGGAAGAAAAATTTCGTCAGATTAACAATTGACTTTTACCCTACATACAGTGGTTATGTTGCGTTCCACTTGCTGCTAAGTGGGGGGTACTCGTATAATTAGATGCCTGGCTGTGTGAAAATCCTTGACGTAATTCGAAAATTATTTTTATCTTCGCTTCCTGGCTTCAACTTTTTAAGCTAGAGAGTTGGTAATACTTACTAAATGAAAGTATGAGAGCTACAAAAATTCAGCTATGTTCCAGTTACATACATAAGACCATTCACGCCTTTTTCCCCGAAGCCACGCGCGAGCATTTATTACCATTATGCTAAGTACCTACTGCTGGTAGGTACTTAGAAATTCCTGAGAGAATAACCCACTTTCCAACCTGGGTAAAACGTCAATCGCTCCGATAAAGGACCTCTTGATCACAACAGTAACAGTTGTACAACATGCAACCATTAGACGAACGAGGCAGTTCCACTCGTAAACACTATTTCGTCCGTGAACTTCTGAGATCTTCTATCTACTTTCAAACTAATTTTACAGGAGGAACGTAAAATTGTTTTTATTTTAATCGAAATTAGGACTTTTTAATAAAAATAAAGTTTTTCGAAAAAATGTTAGTTGGGAGGTATCAGAAGTTCACGGACGATTTGCCAATTCGATTAAAAACTAAAACTTAACAAAGTCTGTAGATACTCCTTATCTTAAAAACACTAACCCTATTACCACAAAACTGTATTTATCAGCTGTTTAGCCTAAACACCCTTAACATGACATTTCTGTATTTTCACATAAAACTGACATTAAACACGCGATAAGTGAATAAGTGTCTAAGTTTTTGTGGTAAGACCCTAGGATTTTCGTATTTTCAAGTTATTTTCCAGTTATTTATAAATCATCATCTGCCTAGCCTTTTCCCAACTATGTTGGGGTCGGCTTCCAGTCTAACCGGATGCAGCTGAATACCAGTATTTTACATGGAGCGACTGCCTATCTGACCTCCACAACCCAGTAACTGGGTAATACGATACCCCTTGGTTAGACTGGTTGTCAGACTTTCGTGCTTCTGACGACTCGTAACGACTGTCAAAGATCCACAAATGACAGCCGGGACCAACGGCTTAACGTGCTTTCCGAGGCACGGCGGAGTCTCGATATGTGAAAATGGTCACCCATCCACGGACCAACCCCGGCAAGCGTAGCTTAACCGGATGGATCGACCCGAGCGGCTGTTATTACTTAGCCACGAGCTCCTCATCTTCTTTATTTTTAAATATTTTATTGTATTAATATTTCCTATTTATTTATAATATTATATTTTTTATTTATAAATTATACTTGCACTAGGAGCGGCTTTATCACAATAGTTTAACAAGAATTTCTACTCACGATAAGTTTATCGCTAGTCAACGCTTTGGGCGTTTAGTTAGGTACTGTTTATTGCTTCAAAGGTTACAAACTTAACAGCCACGCCCATTTTTCCGGTCTTAGGGACTGCCGTAGGTACTTTAGTTCATACACAAATAACGATAAAAGGGCTCACCTTTTGCCTTAATCTCGGGCACTTTGGAATTCTGAGGAAGTAGAGTTTTTTATTTTCTAAATTTGGAATATTAGGAAATGAAAATCCAACTAATCTGATAAAAAATGGAATATGGTGTATATTCCATTTATTTATATTATATATTTTTTTAGTATATTTAGCTTGATAAATTAAGGGGCATTCAAAATGAGAAGAGAAACAACATATAAGTAGTTACTAACTAAAGTAAAAGAATAGTGCTGAAGAGTTTTGGTCAGAACCTATTCTGACCAAAACTGAAATGAGCCAGGAGTCCAAATAAATGCTTTTATTTTCATTTAAGTGATGATCTATCGATCTCATATTATTATTACCAGAGAATAAACGGTAACACCATTTACCCCAATCCTTCGAATCACTAACCATTTTGTCACCAATCACGACTCTCGGCGGAAGTAGCCGAAGGTAATTAGAACGCCCCGTTCGGCTCGTGGTTGCGCAAGCGCATCCGTTCCTGCCCGCCCGGCAAGTTACTGCAAGCCTTGCAGTCATCAAAAATAATAATTGTTGTACTTGAAGCTAGATTTCCTGTGCGAAATATTTCGTAAGAACAAATATTTGTTTTGATGAAAATAAATAAGTACTACAACACAATAATATTATATACATTTTAGTGTTAGCTCGTTTATTGAAAAAATTAGTTTACCTGAACCATAATACACCAGACAGCCAAGTAATATCTCAATTTTTTAGCTCACAACACGAACGTTATTCCATAAAACATTTCTTATTACAATGCAGTAATAGAATCGAAAGTGAAACCATAATAATTATTATTGACACTTAAGTGACATAACAATAGGCCGTAATAGTGTTGCTCCCACGCGCGGGAAAAAGTCACAGATTAAAAATAATAAAGTTATCTGTGCAAAGCGAGCTTTATTATTAGATAACATTATTATCTAACTGATATCTTGTTTTAGAAATAAATATCCGTAGATAAACTTATAAGATTGATTTCGGAACATAATATAGGCGTATATTTGTTGCGTAACATTCAACATTGATTCGATCATTTCGAAATGGAATTCATTCATTCATTCACTCGATCGAATCGAGATCGGTGGTTGGACTCGTTATTTTTCTAGGGCTGTTACTTTGCATTTTTATTTATTATTTTAATGAATTCGCAAAAGTTAGTCTTCTTCGGTGCATCCTTACCTAAAATAGACTCTAGTGACAAATAAAGCATCAAGTTTCATCGCTAAGATTTGGGTTGCTTCGTGTACTGTGCGTTCAATATAAAATGAACGGTCTGTACTTAGTTATTTTTAGACAATGGCAGTATGGTTGACATAGAATATGTAGTTATTTTCATAAAGTCCACAGCATAAACTAATGACAGGTCAAAGTATAGTCACTTAGATGTGTAATGGTTTCATAATTTCCTCTTTAAATAGAGATTCACATAAGATAGACCATACTTCACTAACGCGGTCTTAAGTTACAACTTACAAATTATGTGCTTATCTAGATAAAACCACGTACTTACAACTTAGTTAGAGACTATATGAAAATATAATGTCTTGTGGCATATGGCGTTTAGAAAAGACTGAGAATAATAAATCTTTTTAGAACTAAAATATGTAAAAGGCGTTCATATTGTACAACCACATTAAATACACTCGTCCAAGCAGTCCTACAGAACGAATTACGATCAATGGCGGCCAATCTCCGCGGAGACTAGCTATCGTCGCGGGAGATATTACACAAGTGTGTGCGCAGACACAGGTGCACTCACCCTTCCCTCACTCTCATAGTCCGATAGGACGGCAATCAGACACGACCGGTAGAGAGATCAGGCGCAGTACCAACAGTTTTTTACTCACAGTGGATTATCGCCCGTACATTTGACAAGACTTGAGTTATGTCATTTATGACACGTTCAACTTATGTAAGGCAAGATTTTTCTGCGAAATCCCTCTCCTTGATTGACTGAGTATAGGTAGACTGTGACACAACCCTAGGTTAGTAATTTGCGCGTCCAATAACTTGTTGTAATGACATTTACAGTTTTACACGTAATCCGACGATTTGGTGTCGCTGTTTTTCAAACTGATAACTGGTCGAGTGACGAAATCGCAGTGATCAAAGTAACTGTGATTTAAATAACTTGCGCACGCGCTTCGGGTGTAAAAGCCTATCCTGATATTCCCTTATACGGTCAATGACCTTACAATGTTTAGGTAATTTACAATTTCGCACTATGATTCTTCAAAGTTTAAAAACTGGAAGGAGGTTTTGTATTCACTTTTTTTTAATAATTGTTGATGTGTTTATAATTATTCTTGGTGTCATTAAAGGTAAACCAGATTGGACCCTGGTCATGCATGAATAGGCACCTACTTATATGCCATCGGAACCCCGTGAGACTGATTCTGACCTACTAGTTGATACTACACCTTCATTTTGTGATATGTGTCATAATTAATAACATTTTTCGAAAGTTGATTTTCAAGGTAATTAATTAATATCTTGTAGATATTATAGTGAGAACTAGGTAGGTGCAATTTGTTGTCAAGCAGGACGAGGGCCATTTTCTTGTAATTTTTTGCCCATCTATTAGGAATTTGGGTACAGACAGAAAATTATCCGAGACAGGCAAAGGTAATCTTTCTATTAGAACTCTGCTGCCATAAATTTTAGACTGACTCCACTCTGATTCAATAGAAACAGAACGACCACCAAATAAAATAAAATCCACACAAAACTTCACCTACTTACCTCTTAACAACTAAGTTCGTGAACCGCTTATGTATCGATAACAACAAAACACTAAAGCGTTAGTTCTGACGATAATATCGACGTGTCACTACACTAGTAGAACTAGTGAGCTGTTCTCTGATTGTTATCTATTAAGGGCGCACCCAATCACAAATTGCTTAGCATGATCCTCTGTTATGCCGAAAATACTGCAGCATTAATTTTGAAATAAATATATGTTGTTGAGGATTGATGCTAGGTCGTATGTGAGGCGAACACACGATTACATAAAATTTTCTCTATAGAAAAAAAATCCAAAGTTACCTCTCTGCAAAAAATACTTCAAATTAGATCATGAAACTTTACATGATAACTGAACTAGCTATAAAGCATTATGTGTGTCATTTTTTTTTAATTACCATTATTTTCAACGTAAAAAGCAATTACCTAAACTTTAGAGACGTTTTAGAGCCGGTAGCGCCCCACTCCGTCTCGTTCTCACTCAGGTCGCGAGTAGTATGGTGCGAGCGGGATAAAATCTGAGGTAGGGTGCGCCCTTAAATAGAACTGGGGTAAAGTCAAGACCATGGTTTCTACTAACACGATAAGGAGAATTGTCCCAAATTGGTGATGGGTTTTGTAATCTTAGAAGACTTCTTGTATGTGAAGAGAACAAGTCGCCATTTATCGTCATGGTCTTCCAGGTACATGGTAGGTCTTTCATAAGGATTATTGGTTCTTCTAAAGCTAATAAGCCATTTTAGTGAAGGTCCCTAAACTAAAAGTGATAGCGTATCTTTTAGAGGTCACAAAAGACGCGCATTCTACATTGTTCTCACATGTATAATTTCAACATAAATGATGTAACCAATATATTGTAACAATATTTTGATTTAAAAGAGTGTCCGTGGTAATTCTTGCCCGTTCTTCCCCATAGGTACCTACTACGCTTTGGAATGGCCAACTAGCTTCATATTTGTGACTGACCGACTCCTTGATAATTCAAAAGTGCCTGTAAACTGTTTAATTGAAATAAACGCTTTGAGTTAGAGTTTGACTTTGATAAACCATGAAAAGAATCTCTTTGCTCATGACCACCGTTTGGTAATAGCATTCACGTTTATCAACCAGTCAACAGTAAATTATTCATGACATAACCTTACTACATAAATCTGATCCTTCTAAAACTAATTTATTATACATAGTAAGTCCGCCATACCACGTAAATCCAGAAACTCCTTTAGTTCCTAATGAACGCACAACCATTCCTTTGAACGCAGTAGTTGGCAACAAGCCCAAAGCTCTAGGAAGAGCAGCATTAGTAAAACAAGTTCATATAATTTACTCTCGCGGCCGTAAGCAAATGCGGCTGCCAATCAGGAGATGGCAACCAAGTAAGACCTTTGCAGGCTCCCCCTAGCGTGTGTTTAGTTGCAAAATAACATGGCTAATAAATAGTGATTTGAGTCGGCATTCGCTCTAAAACGTCGTCATGGAAACGGCAAAAGGCGGGTCTCGTGGCCTGCGCTGGCGCACCTAGTTGAAGACGCAAGTTTGGAGATACAGCGGGGTGAAAAACGCTGTAATGGCGATGAAGTCGTTCAGTTCTATGCATAACTTGATTATCAGATCCATATATTCTATGCATAACTTGATTACCAGATATTATCTCCATATATTGATGTAATTCTTGTAATATCTTCTCTCGTAACAAAATATTTAATCCCCATAGTTTTATGATGAGGTTAGTAGTCCAAAGGGAACTTATAGGTTCTTTAGAACTCATGGGAGTTGTTGTCAATCATGTCTAAAGTTTTTGATTCAGAGTCTTTCGAAGCAATGTTTCATTTTTTGGCCACTCTTGCTTGCTGGTGAAATGTGGATGTACTATAGGTACACATATGCCTCATCCTTCGCGGAAAACAGGTGTGATGTAATGTTGTTATGTTGTCTTGCTTGCTCAGCTCTTTTAACCATAACTCATGACATAAAATTATTCATACCACCGCTTCTACCTTACACCCTACATCAGCTATCATTAGCGCTCGGGGCAAGCGACATAGCCTACGTTACTATGTAAACTGTACGCTGGCAATCTGCATAACACATGCCAAGTAAAAAACGGGTTACTGTACTCTGTGACACATGCTCACGGATCTCTGTCACGGCTAATGTGATGGGCTTTGTCGAGATAAGTAGATGCTGTTCTGATTGAGATGTTCTGATTGTGGAGATACTGGTGTTGAACGGCATTTGTTTTAGTATTTGATGTTAGCTGGCTGATAATGAATATTTTGAGGTATTCCATTTAGAGCACCGATTTGAACTTTATTTGAACGAACGGCAGCTAAGGTATTCCAATTTCGACACCGTTTTTTTTTTTTTAATAGGTTTTATCAGTTGATGAAGAATGTCGAGATTATGCTTAGATTTCCTCTTTTGCTATAAAACTATACGTCATCTACTGGCAGAAGGGGTAAGCCCTTTCTTTACTGGGAAACGTGTAGCGTAAATGCTTATTATAACTCGTTGGTCTTCTCCGAACGACTCTAGGAAAGCAATCTTTGCATCTTATTTCAAAGAAGGATATTCGCAGTTGGTACGCACGGCTACACTTCAAGCTATACATTTCCAGTATAAGCTGACCTCGCATTGTACGGAAATCTTATACAATGCGAGATCAGCATAAACTGGAAATGTATAGCTTGACGTGGAGCCGTGTGTACCAGGAATTGCTACTATAAATAAAACAAACCGCCTGTTATACCAAAATTCTACAGATTATAATGCTTGTTTTTCTCTTTTATAAGTTATGCATTTTTGCAGGCGGGTTTTTTGTTTTTTAAATAATTTGTTTTATTTCAAGCTTTTTAGTTTTATTAATTTACTAGCTGTGCCCGCCACTTCGTCCGCGTGGACTTATATCTATCTCAGCCTGTTATTATAAAACGCAACATGTTCTTTAAGTTTTGCTAAGTTAAGTTAAGCCCGTGGCTAAGTAATAACAGCCGCACCGGTCGACCCAACAGGTTTTTGCAGGCGGGTTTTTTGTTTTTTAAATAATTTTGTTATATATCAAGCTTTTTTTAAAATTAAATTATGTTTTTGGAATTACTTAACTACTAGCTTTTATTTGATACCAATATTGTAATTTATTTAAAAAAAAACTTCCGCTCCCTTTTTTTTTTGTTTGCAGATGAAATATATAACGACACCTCAAATGTTAAAATCCATCAAGCCGTTTAGGCTACAGAGCGTGCCAAAGAAATAGACATACATACATACAAACATACATACAAACTCTCGAAAAACATTACCCTCCTTCTGGGGCAGTCGGGTAAAAATTACGACGCCGTATTTTCCTTTTGGCGACATTTGGTTGGTTATCATAATTACTGAAAATACTTGCGTATTTTTGAAGTAAAAACTTCTTTAGGCGCGTTGAGCACTTTTTTGGGTGAACAAAAATCATGGAACTCGCGTCATCGTCACGCATGAAGTGATTTGTTTTGTTTTAGCGAGGTTACGCATTGTTGCTTAGTTTTCACTTCTATCGGCAGTCCCCAGTCTGTTTATCAAATAAATGGCTGTAGCTACGTAATGCACGTAGCATTTACATCCTTTTACCAACAAAATGATCAGTCGATCGATGAAGAACGACCGGAAATTCACTTGCAGAACTTTCTTTTAAATATCTCAAAATTGCTTTCAAGAAACGCTCATAAATACTAGCTTTTTTTTAAACGTTTAATTGTGAATCATACAAGGAAAGTATTAAAACGTGTAATAGGTGATAGTGTGAGAAAGGCAATGACTTATTGGAAAGTCGGGAGTGAAAATTGTGACGTAAAACTTATATGCAAGTCATTACTTTGAGCTGTGTAAAGTATGAGTCAGTCTTCAGTTGTATAATGGATGGGCCAGCAATATGTCACTATTGTATGGACAGTAGATTATTGCCATCAAAGACAACTTGCTATTTATATCAGTCCGTAAACGTATTACTTGACATGAGCCCTATAATGATATACAGTATGTTAACTAACAAAAGGCGTTCCCGTTAACCCGAAATGGTATAGCGTCCAAGCGTCCAAACATGCTAAAAAAAATATTACAATTATAAGTTTTTTTTTTAATATAAGTAGTGAAATATTCACAAAGCTGTACACGCACACTTGTATTTCTTCAATGCACATAGGAAGACAAGTGTGCGTGTACAGAGTGTTTCTTTTCCGTATCAATTTAATATTTTTTGTGAATATTTTACTATATTTTTTATTTTTTTATGGTAAGTAATTTTTTTTGCCTATACTGACGCTATATTTTTGCAAGTTAACGGGAACACGCTTCGTTAGATGACATACTGTATATGATAACAGTTATATTATGGTTCTTAAAAGTATCTTTCGGCGCGTAGCCAAAATCGGAACAACCGCCGCCATCTTGTTTTTTTTTTCAATTTCACAAATGCTTCACAAATGCATACCTCTCCTCCTCCTCAATGTTTTTGCGACGCCTTATGAGCTTTGTAGCACACTACAACCTGTGGGTATAGTCGAATAGTACTATAGTAATATCTTCTCCATAGGTATCCACCTAAATACCTTTTAAAATTGCCAGAGATATAAAGCGATATAATACAAATAAAAAAAAAACTGATTATTTTTACCCAAGAGTCAAAGTAAATGATGTCTGCAGTAATAAATTGAACTGTTAACTTTATCTCGGATGTATTCAGCACATTTTTTACAAGCTTATCTTTGCAAATGGAAACATTTTAACATACGTATCTAAAGATGACCTTAAAAAACTAGGATAGTACGACACGAGATAAACATTGCACTGTATCGGGAAGGGCCTTTACAAAAATGCATGGAATATTCAGATATTTTTCTTGCATTGAAATGATTATAATTATGAATTTTATTGCAGGCTCTTTAGGCTAACTAGTTTCAATGGTGGATAGGATTTTGAAATCATTTAACATTAGCCAAAAATATTTAATAAAAAATATTTAAAAAAAACTACGCAAAATAGAGAAGACTGTCCCAAAAACAGACCCCGGCAAAATAACCTGCCGAGAAACACATAAAACGTAGCCTAATCTTTTCCTTAAACTAAATAGCTAACGCGCCTTGTAAAACACGGGTCCACACACATTAACGTTGCACATTTGCAAGCGGTAAGTGTCTCCGCGACTCATAAAGTACCTTTTATCTCGCGTCCAATTATCGGCCAGGATCCTGGACAATGAATAAGGACGCTATTTTTAAATGAATTCAAATTAACATGCTTTTAGCGGACCGCACACGAGACAGATAAACAGAATCTGTTTACATTATCTCCGGATTTTTACAAATGTTGTACAAACTTGGAACCCTAGTCTTCTATACATATAATAAAATGGTAACGAAGTCAAGACATGTATATTGAATATTTTTGAAAGAAAGTAATTTCTACGTAGGAACGAGTCCGATGCCGAAAATATAGTGTTTAGAATTTTTGTCTCTTTGTCTGGATGTATTTTCCGGATTGGCGTAAAAACGGCTGAACGGATTTGTATGAAATTTGGCACATAGATAGTTTATAACCTGGATTAACAGATAGGGTTACTTTTAATCCCGGTAGTACAGTCGAAAAAATTGAATTCTGACCCATCATAAGCTTATTTTCTTACAGACATTCAAATACAATTTGGTCGACATTCGCGTAAACATACATTTCCTTGGTAACTTTGACAGTTTCAAACTTTGATATCTTCAAAGTGGGTTATGATTCACTTAGCGTACTTAGCCTGACTGTACATCCCCGTGGGATATTTTCCGACTGCACTCGGCCGGAGACACGGGCAAAAGCACGTTTTTAACAAATAGATGAGCTTTAATTGTTGTTATCTCTGTCATCGATCTTGTTTATTGATTGACTTTTGATTCTTGAGACGATATTAATTGTTGTGATAACGACCTGATCGGCTGCGGTAAGATATTTGGTCAGGTATGTTGTGGCGCCAACGTTATTAATGTTATTGGAATTCTTTTGCAAGATTACTGTGGCAAGCTTTTGTTTTTTTTTAATTATTTATTTAAACTTTATGCACAAGCAAAAAAAAATGGCCAATGCCAAGGAGTTACAGCTTAGGCTAGTAAAAAAATAAAAAAATAGAATACGAAATGAGTACTTAAGAGGAATTAGGGTCGGTATTTTCTCCATGCTAAAGCTAAGGCTAAGGTGTACTACTATTTATTCTGTGGCTAAGGCTTAATTCTTCGCACGTGGGGACCACAAAGCATTAGGAATTAGGATAATGAGTGAGTAATATAATACCCAGTGTCGGCATCGTTTAGTTCGTAGAGCTGGCGATCAGCTGATCCCCTTAAATCGGCTTACCGAAGTTACCGAAGGTTTTAACTGACTCACTAAGTCTTTGGTAAAATGCTTTGAATTTGATCCGTGGCGTGGGTGGTATTTGTTATTGTCACCTCACTGAGGAGTGTGGTCAGAGATCCTAAACTTGGTAGCAAGTTATCACGGATTTTCTTGTGGATCTGTGGCGACATCTACATCGCCACATGCGAACTATGCATCAAAGACCTGACGTCACACAAAATTCTGCATCGCGCAATTAGAGTTTACCGTGCGGTCAACATAATATAACTACAAGATTCCAACATCAATCATTGGGCAGTTGCCTGCCAGACACAACACCCGTCTGGTTGGAGGATCCTCCCTTTTTTGTAGAGGATGAGTTCACTTTACACCCTGTTCCTCATACCTCTAAAGATCCTTTTGGAAAACAACATTCATAAATGGTCTGCTTTTCAACTGGAACTATTTAAGGCTTGAAATCTTATTTTAAAATGACCATATCTGAATAATGTACCAGCTATGTAATTACGTAACTTATTTTCGTAACCGATTAAGACTAATTTGTTTCATTTTGACAATTCAACAACATTCATTGCGTTGTTGAGCAGATTTTTGTTTCGAACTTATGTAAAGGATATGGAAAGGATTTGTTTGAAACCGATTCCGATTCTAATTGAATGGGTATGATGCAATTAGGGTGTTGAAACATCTATGAATGATAAATGGTACTTACTTTTCGCAGTGCGCGTGCGTGCGAATTGTAACTGATCATCAAATACACCGTTACAGATCCATCTCACTAAGCTCGTTACTGTCGCCTTATTGACCCTTATAACCGCCAAAACTTCAACAACAGAGCTAACAACGTTCCAAACAACAGTAGTTTCAACAACGCCCATCTCGACGAAACAATACCCTCGATAGCGATCAGTAGGATGAGCGGCGCGCGCGCAGGATGCTCTCACAGGCCGGAAGTGTCGCGCTGTCACAGACAATGGCCCATTGTGGACAGTAATTACCATGCCGGATCCTACGTCATTACAGTGTGGCCCGATTTGAATGGGAGCTCGATTGTAGAGGTGTGGGATATATCAGTTCGTTTTTGTATGAAAATTGTGCAGGAAATGAACTATAATAATATGATGTAATTGAAGTGAATTTTTGAGTCTTTTGATCTTATTTTTCTGTGTTAATCGGCAACTAGTAACTATACTAGCTCCACTAACTTTATTAGCATAGGAACTGGCAGCCTTTGAACCTGGCAAAAGCCTTCAGTAATATTTAAAACGCCAATCCCGCCAATATGACCTCATATTTACTACAATCCTGCCAAGCCGAGAAAAATAATTTAACCTGCCAACTCCAGGCCTTAGCGCGACCTTTAAGGAAATTGCGGTAGCCCGCGAAGTTCAATTTTTTTAAAGAGTTTTTCAATTTGCAGTTCTGTGTCAGGTTATACAGGGTGTTAGGGTAAACACCGTTATCCTTGCAACCAGTGGTTTGGTTTCATTTATAGAACGTAAAATCAATGGTAAATTACACCTTTTTTTTTCGTTTTTTTAATTTTTCATTTTACCACAAGAGACGCAAGTTCGTTGTCCTATGCGAAGGGCAACGAACTTGCGTCTCAACACGGGCGGGGGGTGCGGGATGTGACGTGACCGGCCGCGAGCGCGACCCCTCCCTCAGTCAGTCAGCTGTTTCGCTAGAGAGCACGGTGTCGGATAGAAACTTTTTAAAATCTTTTAATGAAAATGACGTTTTTTTTTGTTGTGTTCGGTCATTTATTTTTATATTTTAGTCAACTACCCACGGTTTGAATGACAAGACTGTTTACCATTACAGCCTGTATATGTTAATTAAGGCCCCTCGCCCACGGCGACTTTTTGTAGCGATACTGTCGCGCGTTTTTTAAACGCGCTTCTTTTATTGCGTTATTTACATTCGTCTGTTTAACAACATATTATGTTATGATTCGCGACCGTAACAAATATCGCTTTACAAAATTACAATCATTCGAATCAGCAGTATAACTCCATATGTTGGGATTGGCCAACCAACCAACCCACTCAACTCAACCCAACTCAACAACAACAACAACACAACAACAACAAGACAACAACAACAACACAACAACAACAAGACAACAACAACAACACAACAACAACAACTCAACACAACTTTCTCTTTTTTTCAACTTATTTTTCAGGAGATTTCATGAAATATCATTCAATAGGGTAATATAGTCTTGCTGTTGCTATGAAATCCTCTTACAAGAAATCTACCCTACTTAATACGTCCCGCGTTACAAAAATTAGGACGGCAACTAAAAAGTGCCCATTCTGTACTCACCGCACGCATACACTTCCATAGTGTACACCGTTCCTTACCATCAAATTATGGTTGTCTTATTACAATACAATACGCAATCAAGCATCGAATGATGTCGTATGTTATGCGGCGCGTGCGCTTGTGTTATCAATTAAATTCAGTTTAATTTGGAGCATGTATGACCTGAGGTTTAAAAAGAGAATGGGGAATGTTTGAAAAATGTGTGGAAGAAAAGACTTTTAATGTTGCTAGAAAAAAGAACTTACAATTTCAGTGTTACTAGTGTAGAAACTTGAATAAACTTAAGTATTTAAAAAAAAATTGTTCCGGAAATGAAATCATTTATTTTTACGATTAAATAACATTGCCACACCTTTGCTTTCAACATCAACAAATCTACAATTACAGAACATTATTAAATTAAATTACATTTTTACAATTATTACATCAGACACTTTCTCTTGAAAGCGAGATATCGATATCAGTTCATCGTATTGAAATATAAATCATATGGCCCATGGGCGGCACTCAAAGCCATATATAATCGAAATCGATTAAAAAATCGAATTTATTCAATCAATTCGAGTTTTCGCATCGATTGAGATCTTTATCTATCGAATGATTAAACTCTTGGATGTCATCGTGCATGTTTCTTGAATAAGAAAGTTTATTTTATTAATAAAACAGTTTAAATGTCATGCGTGTGGTATGTATTGCATGTCGATGTTAATTATGTTTTTTATCTTACCACATCTTTTGTACAGCTGCCATCTTCTTGGCAAAACGAACAATTTCGCCTTAGACAGAGTGTCAGTCTTACCTCAGTAATTCAAAATTAACACCCTATGTAAAGCAATCTTTCAGTTGATATCATGAATAAAACAAAAAAAGTGTTGATTCTCTACGTGGTGCTTCTGCTAAATAAATACTTACATTGTGTCGAAAGACTGTCGCCCAACATAGTTAATTGATTCAGGCGTGACGCTAGTAACCTTGTCCGCTTAACTATTTCTCAAGCAACCCTGTAAGAAATCGACACGTGTTTCACCTCTCAAGGAGGCATCCTCAGGATGACGATTGACCAGTCGCGAACCTGAACACGATGTGTTGCCAAGCCGAGCGCTGGACGCAGACTCACTCTGCGTCCAGCGGTCGGCGTGGCGTATCTAAAGCAAGAGAGAGTCCATAAATCCTATAAACCAATGGCACCAACCAGACCTTCACTATAGAAATTGGTCATAAAAATCTAGTATCTCCATATTTTCAGCACTCCAACGCGTAAAACCCACGCTGATATTATAAAATGAGTGTAAGATAAGCAAGTTTGGTGTTTCATGATGTACGCAGCGATTGCCATCAGCTATTACCATGTTTATGAGGTTTTTATGGGAACCTCGCACATTGTCAACACCTGTTGTCGATTGAATGTCAGAACTTGTTATTGCTTACCATCAAGCATGTTGATAAAGCCGAGAAATATGGATGAGAGACATCATCATCTGCCTAGCTTTTTCCCAACAATGTTGGGGTCGGCTTCCAGTCTAACCGGATGCAGCTGAATACCAGTATTTTACATGGAGCGACTGCCTATCTGACCTCCACAACCCAGTTACTGGGTAACACGATACCCCTTGGTAAGACTGGTTGTCAGACTTTCGGGCTTCTGACGACCCGTAACGACTGTCAAAGATCTACAAATGACAGCCGGGACCAACGGCTTAAATATGGATGAGAGAGTTGAGGGTAATTGTAGCAGCAGCTATCGTATATATGTTGACAGAACATTTAAAAGAAAGTGTTGTCAAAAATATGCTGTCAAAGAATGAGGATCCTGAGGAAAAAATCCTCCCCAAATGCCAACACGTCAAGGCCATCTCAGTGCATTAGTTGAGCCTGACCTTCTTTCAGTCAACAAAGTCATTTTGATCATAAACAGCTGCACATGTCAATCTTGATGCACGTTTACAATGTTCCAATAAAAACGCGCGATATTGAGTAAACAATTTAGATCTACCGCCTCTAGTACAATCAAATCTAGCTCTCAATTTCCGAACCGAACCAAACCGATCAATCCACAATAATTTAAGATTATCGCCGACCAACACGCAAATATGAAACCCAATCACTACAAACCAATAACTCAATGGGAAATCAAACTAACTCCCGTTGCTCAAATAAATCCCGCGATTTCCCCAACAGAACGAATTAAGGGAACAACGGTCTTCATACAATCTACATGTAACCGCAGCCCAGTTTAGACGTCGATCCGAATCGGCCAGCGGCGCAAGCGCACCGCTAGACACGCAAAAACTATAGATATCACCTTAATATTGTAATGCAAACAAAGCTGGAGGAAATGTGAATGGTTTTGGTGCGAGTTTGGAGGGAGCAGCGGTTTTCGATGAGAAATTGGAATCGGATTCTTCGCCTAAACGTTTCAAGCTGTGATCATCTTTTGGACCATATTTCAAATATTCAAATATTACGAGTGGTGGTGTGTGCTGTAACTATAATGCCAGATGCCACACAATCACATCCAACTCTTCAGAGAGTTCAAATATTCAAATTATCCACACAAAGTAGCGTGTTGTTAATATATTTAGAAGGTTATAAGCCTAATGCAATGATCATGCTAGTAAAGTTAGTAGACAATTCTGCTGCAAAACACACAATGTTTATTGAATTTACTGTCATTGTTGCTTCTGCTTTCTCCAACCAACGTTGTTTTAACAATGTCACTGGATACACTTCTATCTAATTGCGTAATTTATTTTCGTAACCAATTAAGACTAATTAAGAGCAGTGGTGGCACAGTGGTAACGGCCACGACTTACGAGTTGTAGGTCGTAGGTTCGAACCCTGAGAGGCGCTTTACTTTGTGTAAATTATTTCATCGCCACTGCTCTCAAAACGGTGAAGGAAAACATCGTGAGGAAACCGGCATGTACTAGAACCAAAAATTCGTAGACATGTGACATCTACCAACCCGCACTGGGCCCGCGTGGTGGATTACGGCCCACTCCCTCTCACAGAGAGGAGGCCTGTGTCCCAGCAGTGGGAACATTATTGTTAAGTTAAGACTAATTTGTTTAATTTTGACAGTTCAACAACATTCATTGCGTATTTATAGTTTGTGGAGCAGATTTTTTTTGAACTTATGAAGCAATGGATTAGACATTTGTTTCATTCGGATTCCGATTCTGATTGATCGTGTAATATGCAATTAGGGTGTTGTTGCATATTGAGGAAAATTTACAGGAAGGTCCGTTCAACCTGGCGATTTATCCGCCATGTCCTCCACTTGTCCACTTGCTCCCCAACCATCCGTCTCAGGCAGCGACTTCGACACCGCTATCTGCAATTTTTGTTACGCCAGTACATACCGCGGTTCTATTTCCACCTTTTGCTCCATTTATGTGTTTTATGCTTCATTGCCCACTATTCTGAACGGCTACGGTTGAAGAACCGTTATTGAAAATAACCAATATTGTATAGCGGTAGTCACATTTTCATAATATAATTAAGTCATAACTTTGTATTGAGATATGGTTATGCAGAACACCTGGGGTTGGACGATTTCTAATCTGTATCCAGTTTTATGCATCTGGTAGGTGCTTGGAATTGTCGGACTTAGAGACCATCCATTTACACTTCTGAAGTAGGCTTCTATTGCAGGCTTTTCGTTTATTGGGCATCTCATAAATACATAATATTATTATGACTTTGCGATACGAAATGACAAATCTCCGGTGTCGAAAAACAGTACCATTTCCTCAAGGATTTCGATGAAGCAGAGAGGAGGACAAACTTGTATCTTTAAAAAAAGGATACTCTTGATGAAATGGACCACAGGTGTCACCAACCGCATCCTCCATAATTATGAAGCTATTTTCCTGCCAATGCTCTGTATTTATAATAACAAACATAGTATTATGAAGACGGACATGCATCGACTCGGTCTACATACGTCGTGCGTCGCCACCTACGAAGACTGCCACGCCCCTTCGCGTCAGGGATGTCACTTCGCTAAATGGTGCACATGATCCGAATCAGTGGTTACTGATACTTGAGACGCTTTCTTCATGGTCTTCGCTGCCTTTGATATTTATCAATAAATCACTAGGGATGCAGAATTGGATTATTCAAAGCATCGTCTCCGTTGTATTTGTGGTACAGTAGGACTAATATTTTGAACATCGTTTTGTTTTTCTCCTTTCTTAATTGTCTAACACAGCCACTGTTGTAAGATCTTCAGAATTGATGTAAGTAATCAAAATTATTATCGACCCCTAACTTGCTAACTTATATGTCCACAATCAGAGAAATTTGCTAGATAAATCGACGTGATATGCGAGGTGTTCAAAACTACAGTGACACCCTGTAACCGTAGATCTCATCTATACCTAAAATTAATAATCCAAAATTACCTGACAAAGTGGCAACTGGCAACCCTAACCTGCGCACGCGCAAATAGCCCAAGTGACACGAACGACACCGCAATCTCTGATTAACACGGAATGGCTAATCTCTGAAACGCGGACGCGGTGTTGCCAACCTAATGGATTACCCCGTAAATGGGGTAACACACCCAATTATAGGGTGTACCCGTCAGGTACACGGGCTGGTTATCATGACTTATAAACTTGAAATTAAACAAGCATTGGGGATTGCGATAACCACAATGAGGTGTGGTCTGGTCAGTTTTGTAGACGTTCCGGATCTGAACAAGATGAATTTATGTTGCTAAATAAATGTATGTTTGGTTCGGGTAAAAATTGTTTTTTAACTTGATGTTATTTAATTAAAGAACTTTCCTGGAAGCATATTCAATTCATATCAACAGCTACCTAGATGAGATGTTTTCATTGAACAAATGGAAAACAATGGCAAAGTTTGCGTTTGGTACAGATTTTTTTGTTTGGGGATTTCAGTAGGTTTAAACCCCTAAACCTCGACATAAACATGAATGTTAAAATTAGATAAGGCTCTACACAGCTAAAGTTATAGGAAAACTCCGTTCAGTACCTACCTACATTTTTTTTTAAATAACTTTTGTTTTCTCGCTCGGTCCTCACGTTCCGTCTAGCCACTTAAAATAAATCATTCCTCTTCCTTACCCTAGGTCCTTGATCCATTCCCCCCGATAACCCCAGGGTGATGTGCCCGCGTGCGTGAGGTCCATAACTCTAGGGATAATCGCTGCGCCCGCGCACCGTGGGCGACAAACCTACATAACGGTGTTAAATGCTGTGACACTAAAGTTTGACTTGTGTCGGGGATTATAATGAAGGTAGTTGAGTGAGGGGGTGAAGGGGGGGTAGTTGTAGCTGTCAAGTAAGAATAGTAGTTAAGTTTATGTCAAGTTTATGGTTGTGGAGCAGGGTTTTTAGATTTTACGGATATTAGATACTGTGTTGAATGGTTTTTATCATTAACTAGTTGATGTCCGCGGCTTCGCCCGATTGGATGTCGGTTATTATACAAAAACCTTCCTCGAGAGCCACTCTATTAATTGGTGAAAACAGCATGAAAATCGGTACAGTAGTTTTTGAGTTTATCGCGAACAGACGGATAGACGTGGCGGAGGACTGTGTAGTGATGTAAGAAAATTGTTAGAAGTGAATATTTTCAGGTCAAAAATATTTATTGGGAGCATTCAAACTTCGATTTTAACTCTCGTTTTCTCTTGGAAACGGGAGGCACACTAAAAGTCTCCAATTCACATTAATTTAATGCTTATTTCTCACCCAACCTTGGCCTTAACCCCCAACATTGGCCCAACACGCCAACCACCCAATCATCTCTACACCCAACGGTACAGACTGCATGACAAATTTATAATGTGCCAACTACGACCCGACCACTCCACCTGACCCCTACCCTGAACCAATTTACCAGCATCTTGGAGCCAATGAGGGGTCATTTTGAGCTGGTTTTCTCTGTTAAAGGTGTAAGGCTAATTGTTTCGAGTTCCAGCACTAGATTTATGACGTCACGAACGATGCGACTTCCGGGCCCTGAGAGTGTTGCTAACTTGTGCATCATTAGCAGGAACCAGACGTTAGGATTTATATCGTTTGTATTTTAATGATGGCTCGAAACGCAAAAGGTATAAGTATATTTTATTGGAGGAATTTCAGAGCTGAGTTATTTCTTTAGACATTGCGAAATTGAAAGCTGAACATACGACAATCATGTCACAGACGTCTAAGCATTACGATTTTGTATTTTTCTTATTTCAACCAAACTCCTCCTGACTGAAGAAAGGCACCACAAAATGTCACGCGATTTGCAAGTATTTAATGTACCAAATAATGTACAAATAGGTACCTATTTGTACATTGAAAGACTGTAAAATCATAGAAGAGCCTTCTCACTTCTCTCTCAGTCGCGCGAAAAACATAAATTAATAAAAGTATTCATAGTATCAAATTCAAATGTAGAAAAGTCAACCAAACTATCAAAACTACTCAAAAATTTTAATATCGTAGCATTCTAAATGCTAAAATACAATTTATAGGCAAACATATTACATATTCTGAACAGAAATTAACAGCCGAATAGTCGGCAAAATGCAATCAACGACCAATTGACTTTCGCACAACTGTCACAATAATAATAAGTACCTGGGCGAGGGAGGTTGCCATGGGTTCGAACCCAGGGGGTCGCTTTACTAAATAATTTCATCACCACTGCTCTCAAAACGGTCGTTAGGGGTCGTCAGTAGCCCAAAAGTTTGACAACCAGTCTTCCCAAGGGGTATTGTATTACGCAGTTACTGGGTTGGAGTCCTGTTTCAAAGCAGTGGGAAATATTATAGGCTGATTATGCAAAGAGTATCAATGAAAGCTTTCCCAGCTCAATGCGCAAGAGTTCTAAGACCTAACTTTTATTTAATCAAACACTCAACTTACATAACGGAAACCTATAAAATTGAACACAGATAACTGTGGTATTAAATAGCTTGATAAATATAGTCGTGTTGAGATGCAAATAAATGTATGAATTCAGAATTAATTGAATTTTGTAACTGTTTTAATAATATGGTGTGAGACGATGCAGTTTCTGCCTTGACTGTTTATTTAAAGTTAAACATATTTGATAGCACTGCTATAATTTATAAACATAGATTTACAGTACTCTCGTAACAGCTTTCAATCACTATCCGAGAGTTTTTGAAGGATACTGCTAATACATTGCTTCTTAGATTTAGATTAAAGAACGAAACAAAATTAGAAGTAGCCTATAATGTCCCACAAGCAAATGTCTCCCCTCTTCCTTCCAATATACAATATTATCAATATATTTATAGAAACAAAAATCCTGACTCATTCACTGACTCACTCTCACAGCCAAAGAATAATAACTATTACACCAGACTGACCAGCTCTCTCGTAACACACTTTCAATCACAATTTTGAAGAGAGTTTTGAAGGATACTCCTAATACATTGCTTCATATGTTTGAAAAAGCTTCTGCTGCTACGTAATTACCGCAATGAACGTGGGTGAACTGTCAAAATGAAACCCATTGCGATCAATTGTCATTTTTTATTTTTGTTACGCAAACACCCCCTGCACTTTTAGATTAAAAAATCAAACAAAATTAGTTATTAAAACTGGCTTATCAAATTATTATGTTTTTTTTTTTGTTCTATTATTGGCCCACTGCTGGGCAAAGGCCTCCCCTTTTCCTTCCAATATATTTATAAATCCTGACTCATTCACAGACTGACTCTTCAGCGCCCAGCCCAACCTAGAAAGCTGAAAAGCACAGAGATTTCCTTAATGATGAAGACAAGGAAAAAGGCCGTATCTTTTTAAATTCTCGCGGAATACAATGTAGGGCGAACGAAGTCGCTGACAAAATGCTAGTTATATTTTTTAAATCAATCAACCTGCCTACTGCCTAACCTTCCTAACCCCAACATAGTTGGGGTCGGCTTCCAGTCTAACCGGATGCAGCTGAATAGGTATGTAACATTATTTTACATGGAGCGACTACCTATCTGACCTGGGGGCCTAGACAATATCCCTTTTCTGTAAGCGTTAACGCCAACGAAAAAATAAAAATGTATGGCGTTGACAGCAGCAGTCACGTGACATCTCTAAAGCTAATGTCAACTCCATACAATTTGATCTTTCCGTTAGCGTTAACGCTTACAGAAAAGGGATTTTGTCTATAGACTCTGTTCTTAGAAGGACTAAAAAGGAGTCTGTAACAGTCGCGAGTGTGTCTGACTTTACAAAGTCTGGAAAAGCAGAAATAACTGCATAATCAAAATTACAGAAACTTAACATCTCATAAAATCAATTTTCATATGAACCACGACCTCTGGGTACCGTTGGAACATAAAATAGGTGTTAAGTAACAATAATTGCCAACGGTGACCCCAAGCTGCGTGCGGTACGAAATGCGAACAAACTCATAAAACCTTTGATGTCTAAACTAACCTAAAATAGTACAACAAGTATTGAGAATTTTGCCCATTCACTAGATACTTCACCATTTTAGAGATGTCATTGGTAATAAAATGTCGAATGCATCGAGTACTTACCGTCGCTTTAGCATCTATGTTAGGATCTCAATGATAGCTATAGTTTGACTGATACCGCTGTACCGCGCCTTAGGTATGTGCGAGACATAGGGGGCGGTGCAGGCCGCTCATTCGTCAACGCTCATGGCGTCCCGCCACTCATTCGTCAACGCTCCCGCTCCCGCTCGCCGCGCATTCCTAAAGCGCGGTACAGCGGTCTCAGTCAAACTATACAATCAATAATTATTATGATGAATTTTATGTTTGTCTGCATATAACTGGTGGTAACAGTCCCGACTTACGTGTTGTGGGTTCGAACCCAGTCAGGCGCTTTACTTTGTGTAAATAATTTCACCACCACTACTCTCAAAACGGTGAAGGAAAACATCGTGAGGAAACCAGCATGTCTTAGAACTAAATGTTCGAAGACATAAAGACATCTACCAACCCGCACTGGGCCCGCGTGGTAGATTATGACCCACTCCATCTCATAGAGAGGAGGCCTGTGTCCCAGCAGTGGGAACATTATAGGCTGATTATGCTTATGCTGCACATAACTGAACCTACAGTTAATTCTCTGTAATAGTCCACAATCTCTTGAGAAAATCACACAAATTGTTTAATAATAATCACAATTTATTGTATCTATTCGAATCAGTATATTGTCAGTCGAGACGTCAGTTACATCTCTATTCAATAGAACGCGTAACCATGCCAACGGAGATTATGACGTAATATAGATCGGTGCGCGCGCGCATTTGAACTCTCAAATCAAATCGTTTGCGGAGACGGCGAAAGTTATGCTATAAATCAAATTAAACCATGTTATTGTCAATGTCTGTACATTAATCAGTTTGGTAATGTATTATTTATTTGAAGCTGAATGAATGTTCTGTCTCTCTCCGGCGCAAGCGCAAATAGTACAATTTGATATACGAGTTTCGTAAGATAAACACTAAAGTTAGATTCGACAATCTTGAGGCTCGAATTACAGTTACATAATTTGGAAAGTACTAAAATACAATTATTCTGCAATTACTGACTTCCGAATGATTAATAAATCGAATCAATTATTTTACAATCAAACAGAATAAATAGTAAATACTACTGACGTTTAAGTGTTAAGAATAATATTAATTAATCAATATTCCTACCATAACTATACTCATTATCCACAATTACTGACCAGTAGCGACAATTCTTATGCATATCGTCATTGAACCGATAAACTGGTACCAGAAATATTACGGCAAGTGCTGCTAGTTGAGTACCGTTGTAAAAGACTCGGGTGCGCGGGCGACGATCGTCAACTGTTTCTGTTTACGCAGATTCTCTTGCTCTTATCTCAATTTATTTGAGTCGGCGCAACATGTCTTTTTCTTCTATATTTCGCTATTATTCGTCATCTCTGTCACCTCCTTTAGGACTGTGTAGCATAATCAGCCTAAAATGTACTTTGAATTTGGAATTCAATTTGATTGAAAATCTGTTCAGACAATTCAAATCGCTTTCGACTTAGCAGTTGATCAACTAAAATCGAACCGCGTGAAACTCGGTAAAACTTGCAAGCAAGAAACTTGCATCGTGTAAATCGATGCAAGTTGTCAACTGGAAAGGTGTTAAAGGCCTAAAGTAATGGACTTAATATAGCATTAAATAAGTTATGAGATTGATTTCATCGCGATATTTCCTTTAACGGCATTATTTATTCGGACGTGTACTCCTCTGGCTCTGAGATTCCTCCAAAGAAATCAAGATTATTAATTTACAAATGTTATTATTTACAGTTACACTCAGTCACTCAGTTAGTTCACAGTTTACACTCAGTGCATCTTATAGACCTATTAATTTTCAATAACAATAATAAAAAAGACAGATATTTTTTTATCAACTAGGTACCTCATCTTGTAAAATCGTAATCTTACATTATGAGCGACGGTCATTCACAACTCAGGCAGAACGCTAGCTACAAATCTAGGCATTAGCATACCGCTAGGATAAGCACTAGGTCATGAGCTCTGATAAGTACAAAATTACAGAGCTAGGCGATTAAACACTGCCTAGTCCTAGCCTCCTAGGTTCAAGTTTATAAAGTGCAAGGTCTACAAATTAAAATACGTAATTGTGCTAGTTTGTCAGATGAATGTTAACGATGTTAAATTATAGTTTTGCTCTGTTTGTGATGTAATTTTAAATATTCTTATCATTTCATTCAAACTCAGAGCATTTTTTTTAAATGATAATTTCATTTTAAAAAAATGCTCTGAGTTTGAATTATACACCATTTAAATTGTAACTATTGTTTTCATAGTTGTAAATCTGAATTTTTCTATTAGATATTTTAATTCTAATCGCGAGAGATTCACAGAGCCTATGTTCAGAGGCCCTAGACAAAGTGAGATTCTATCAGCGATAACAATGATGGAAAAGGCAAAAATGTTTAAGACTGACATAAGTTATCGAAAAGCTTATGTCAATCTTGTTGAAAGTCGTTGTAGAAATACGAAACGCTTTCGAAGCGATTGTCACTTGTCTACGCCCTCAACCTGCCAAGTTATATCGACCGTACTGTAAAGATAACAAATCACTAACTAATTAAAACACTCCACGCAGCAGCTACAGAGCTTAATTAATAAAAATCTAAAGCGCCACATTGCTGACGGGTAGAACACGGTAAAGTAATCACCCGACCCTCTATGAGATATGTACCCAGAGCTAAAGAGACTATTACCGACGGTATCGGCCTAGTAATGTGACTGGGAAAAATTGCCTGGGTTCCTGCCTATAACTCATAGAGAACAGGAGCTGTTTTCTTAATGATCTCATTAATTAAAGCTTATCGCAGTAAAAAGTTATAATTGAAAAGGAATTGAGATCTGTGTGATTGGAGATAAGTTATCTTTTAGCGAGCAGCGATGGTTTTTTTTCTACTAGTCAGCCGGTCTATTATTATATGTAAAATCTCACCGTGAAAACTTGGGTGAAGAGAGCTGTCATCCCTAGCATCAGCTGAAATGACAGTTGACTTCAAGCTAACTTCATACTAATAATTATATTCTTTAACATTTTTTTATTACCCTTTAACTTTTTTTATATTATTATCTTCATGACTGTAGCTTTCGTAATATTGCAAAAGATCAAACGGGTCCTGCCCTGATGACTAGTCCAATAAAAGAATTTAATTATTTCGATATTTCAAACCTCTGTACACATACAGCATACTATCAGAAAGGTCTTTAAGAGGAAATAGGGTCGGTCTTTTTCTCCATACAAAAAGTCATAAATCGAGGTTCGGCTCTCGTCTATTTCCTCCTCTAATATTGGACCAATTTTAAAGATATTTTATAAATTGAATAAGAAGGATGTATACTGTGCCTCTATGTTTTTCTTTTTTCATTCATAGTTATCAAATTTGTACAATAGGCCTCTGATGATAGCGGTCTAAACAAGCAATTTGGAGTATTTTCTGAGGTTGCAGGTCTGTTCTACAGATAATGTATCATCTAAACGGAAAACATAGGGGCATAGAGCTAGTTGATATTTATTTTCCTGTAAAAAATCATTGCTCTAAGGTCATAAACCAGAGAGAAAACAGGCGAAAGTGTTTGTGTGGAGAGGGGACAGACCCTATTTCCTCTTAAGTTGGTGTATATTAAAAAAAAAACACAAATTTTAAATCATTCAGAATACAATGTGTGATGTCAAACCTGGTTTTAATAGAAAAAATGCAACAAATGTTTACCTACATAACAGCGCCTGTTATCGTCAGTGTTCGTCACTAATTTGTCACAAACAAACATTCTAACGTCACGTTTCTCTCTTCCACAGCCAGACACAGTCCCTCAAGCCAGTATCGACATGACAACAGTCTTGGAGGTCAGTGAGGCTGACAGCGTCACAGGGCATCCCTTCAGCCTGGCCATCACGGCTCCGGAGAGGGTCACCTTCGTGAAGGGCACCTGCAGGGAGGAGGCCAGGTGGTGGTCTGATGTGCTTAGTGTTTATCCGAGGAGTAAGGTAAGGATCTGCTGTTTATTAATTGGGTTTTAATACACACACGTAGTGAAAGGACTTTATTACCGGTAATATATTATACACTTATATAAAAGCAATAGGGTTCGGGGTGAAGGAGGAGCTCGTGGCTAAGTAGTAACAGCCGCACGGGTCGATCCATCAGGTTAGGCTACGCTTGCCGGGGTTAGTCCGTGGATGGGTGAAAATCTTTACATATCGAGACTCGTCCGTGCCTCGGAAAGCACGTTAAGCCGTTGGTCTCGGTTGTCATTTGTGAATCTTTGACAGTTGTTACGGGTCGTCAGAAGCCCGAAAGTCTGACAACCACTCTTGCCAAGGGGTATCGTATTACCCAGTTACTGGGTTGTGGAGGTCACATAGGCAGTCGCTCCGTGTAAAATATTGGCATTCTGCTGGGAAAAGGCTAGGCAGATGATGAGGGTTCGGGGCGAAGATGGCGGCGGCGCCGGTTAACAACTTTCCACGTGAACATACCCTTAGATATAATGGTTGATCATAATGATCATGTTGGTTTGCGCACTTTCGCGTCTGATTTGGTTATGTGGACATATGTTTTTGTGGAAAATACCATTAATATGAAAAAAAAAGTTCAATAACTTCGAATTTCATAACAAGGTACCAACTTAAAAAAAGTCAAATTCAATTCAAATTCTTTATTGCTTTATTAAGGCAGCAGCAATGTTTTTAATTTTACTTCTATGAAACCAAGTTATACACGATGTTAGATCCTGTAATTTCAAAGCTTTAAATTAACCTCGACACTCATTCATTTTACTATTCTTCAATAATCATAAAAAGACTTAAGAACATGTAATTTCTGAAACGATCTACCCACCTAGCAGTTTCCAATCAGTACTCTAGTACGCTATCTCGCCCTTTCTCAGGCATAGGTCAATCACCAATTATGTACTCACAAACCCATACAAAACTTAGCGCGAACCAGTCATAGAATCAGCGTAATTGCGTACTTCCTGCGCAGGAGTCTGTCCAATAATCTGGCCATTCACACCTCCTAGTTATTGAGGGTAGGGTAACTTAAGTGGGTGATAAGTGTATAACATACACAGGCTGTTTGCCACGGTGTAATCTATTGTTAAAATAATTGGATACACTGCTGATGATGCAATATTCTTGGCTCGGATTGTATGCCGCTTTTGAAGTATTTGCTATTATACGCAATTAATAAAATACCTTGCAATCGTAATGGAATTTAATTGTGTCATCGGCAATTAAAAACGTCGCCCAACGGCATTCAATAAATGATTTGTTTACCAACTCTTGGCAAATTTAGTAACGCTCTAAATACTGCTTGATTTCTTGAACTCATCAAGGTAGTGTGATGCCTCCCTTACATGGAAGGGAAGTCAAAACACCATGTTTTCTAAACACCAATCGAGGTGTAATAAGACGTGTGCTTCCTGTAGCGAAAGCTGCGCCAGCGCAAATTGTTGGGCAAGTTATGAACCGACGCAATTTTATAGACTATGTTAATAGGCTCGGCGTTTCCTATAATAAGATGTTGGTATAGCCCTGTGGTCGATTTAATACGGCACAAATTATAAAGTGCGGGTCGGTATTTTCATTTCCACTGGAATCTGTCCTGGACCGGTAGATATACGTTTTAATAATCAATAAGTAAGTATCGCGTTATTTTTGCATCCCTCGATTAGATTTTTTTTGCCTTTCTTTGTCACGTCTTTTATTTGCGACTGGCTTCCGCCCGCGGCTTCACCCGCGTGGTATGTCGATAAAAAGTAACCTATGTAATTCCCCGGGATGCCATCTATCTCCTTGCCAAATTTTATCGAAATCCGATCAGTGGTTTAGGCGTGAAAAGGTAACATACAGACAGACAGACAAACAGAGTTACTTTCGAATTTATAATATCAGTATGGATTTACGATGTGTATCAAAGTCTTTTACACAGATCGAAGTATAATCTCGTCAATTTTTAGATGCCCCATAAAATGTTTTAGCATTTCTCCTAACTCTCTCTCGTCACATGTTTGCATTATGTAGTCTCAAACATCAGACCTATACCACTGACACCCGACCCGCGTCACGAATGCTGATCACCAACAACATGGCTGGCTACCGTGACGACAGGCGACAGGTCGACAGGTTCTCGTCGCCCTTGGATCCAAATGATCCTGTTTCGCCGCATACCTTACAATGAGATTTAATAATGGGTGTATGAGCAAGGCTGTTGGGTTCTCGCGGAATCTGTACCTACAGATTTGATGTAGGATGACGATGTGCCTATGGACAAGAAAAAGGAAATAATTTGCCTTGGAAGAAGTTGTGGCTGTATTTAGGAGAACAGGAATGTCTAAGAAATCTTTACATAACACCAATTCAATGCTTCATGCTTTGATACGTCACAAAGTACTCAAAAATCATTATTTGGTATTATTTATCCATACTTTCGTAGGGTGATTGAATGCAGAAATTTTGCTTATCCTAGCTTATTAGATTGGACATTGCGGCGTATCTTTTTCTTAGCACATATGTCCTAAACATATTCTCAAGAAATGTTATAGTTAGTTTAATGTTTATTTAAAAGATAACAACTGTGCAAAATTAATGGCAGGATGTTAGCTTCGATATCGCGCCGTAACACACTCATTTCCCTTAGTTAATACTCTCCCATTCCTCTCCAACGTGTGCCCGATAATAGGCGAGCCATAATTATGTTTTTTCCCATCCAGTTCAACGTGAAAATTAATCAATTCAGACATTCGTGTAACGGGGCTTTTTGACAGTTAAATTCCAGGCAGACCATGACTCACTATCAGGAAATAATGAAAGCTTTTAATGTTGCAATTTTGTGAAACACCATGAGAGCCATTTTGTTTGATGCCTTAAAATTACACCACACCGAGACACTGGCAAGCATTTCATTGAAACAGATCCCAGAAAAATGATGACGTCATTGAGTTCTACTTTTGAAAAAGGCGCAAACATTCGTCCAATTTTTCAATTGGTCGTAATCGTTCGATCGATTCCTTTGAAGTCGGTCGCCTGCAGCTGCGCGATTGGCCCAGTTTCCATCAAATGGGGCGAGGTAATTAGCGCAGGATCACGTTACGTGCGCCCGCGCATGTTTGTGACTCACTCGCCGTTGATTGTGAGCTTCAGGAGAAACTTGGTCTAATTCGGGAAATGGGTCGCCTTTTATGATTTGTTTAGTCGACTTAATGCGTTTTCGCATGCAGGATGATCAAAATTAGAAAAAGTAAATATTATTCTTTTGATTTCCAACTAAAAGACCAGCTATTTGCTTTAAGTTAAAACATAAACGAATAACGAAATGTTTAACATTTCCTACATACGAGTACATTCCATGGATAATTTCTCTAAAAGGATATTAAGTTATTAACTTCAGTAATCTTTGGGTTGTAAAATTGGCGTAAAATCTTTGTCTTGTCTTAAAAAACTGGTTAATTACTGCTCTTATATTCTGTTCAGGATTTATCATCAACTTTAAATGATTCATTCATGATTCAATTTCCTAAGACGATTAAATTATTTTCGAGGAAATTAATGACAATTATGTTAGTATGAAAAAGTATAAAACTATATTTAAAACACCAAAATGGATTTTACAGAAATAATAACTTAATTTCTTTGTATCTTTTTTCTTTCAATTGTCCTGTTTTTTCCTTAGATCGATTATAATATATGTTTAAGTATGGCTTTTTGAGCGCTATCCATAAAGTTTTTATTCAATACATACAAGCTGGCCAATTTCAAGTGATTTTTTTTTGTAGCCTCTTCTTTTCGTATCCCCATGTACCTATGTTCAGTAATTATTTATAGCTGTTCACTTCCGCAATGAAATTCCTTCCTCACAAAATCAACAAACAACGTTCACACCACAGCTCGACACCAACTACAAAATAAAACCATTAAATTCCTGGAAAGGAAGATCAATTGAATTGGATCATGATATTCAATGGCCATATGTCATAACTCTTCTATAAGAAACCAGTTATCAATTATATTGGATTTTTTATCAACACACGGAAGATACACATTGTGGTGACCATAGTTGGATCCTGGGATGACAGGAAAAGTCAAGTAATTGGCCAGTTAGACGGCTATGGTGTTATACACCATCTGATAAGGGGATTGATATAAATAATATAATTATAGAAGGTTGAAGCCATCTTCTTTGAGCAATTGTAACTTCGCTTCCTCACTGCGCCTCAGGTCCCGTTGAAAACCAGCGTCAGGCACTAGTTTTCTGGCATTTTTGCTGAACTGGGCCTATTTAGCGCAGCCGCGAGGCACACTTTTTTTCCTAGGTACCTACACTTTAAAATTGTTTCTTTTATTTTATTTTTCTACATGTAGTTACATGTGTTGTGTGCCCTGTCTGTGCTAAATAAATGTATTTTCTTTCTTTCTTTCTTTCTTAACATTTCAAACCATTGCGCATTGCCAGGCCAGAGGCACTTCGCATTTTATGAAGCTACAAGTACGCGGCGGGCTCGACTAGCTAGGTCAATCCAATGGGCGTAACGTAGTCAGAAGTTACTTGTAAGGTTAGGAGACAAAAAACTTTTTACAAAAAAAAAACAACCGTCTTCCAAAAAAAACACCATAAAGTGAAAAATTACTTTAATAAGTAGGTAGGAGGTGCGGCGACCTCAGGCGCATATCCATGAATTTGTGGACGGTGTCGGATAGAAACTTTTTAAAATCTTTTAATGAAAATTATGTTTTTTTTTTTGTTGTGACTCGCTCATTTATAATTAACTCAAATACCCATGGTTTGAGTGACAACGCTGTTTACCCTTACACCCTGTATGTATAATATGGCACAATCGAACTCTATATCATAGATAACTACATATGTAAGAACAGGGTATCAAACCACTTCGAATTTGTTGCGTAACAAATCGATCATTGTTATAAAGTATAACATGCTATAATTAATGTCTGCGGTAACTACCACCTCCAACCTTCAAGCCACCACAATAGGGGGTTATCAGAACCATTCGATGCACACTGTGTTAGTATTAATTTGTTACTTCATACCGGAATATGAGGGTATATGACTTAGATATAAAGTAATTGGTCAGGTTGTAAACTGGGAAAATGTTTGTAATGGTATTTATTGATCCAATTAAATGGACTTTTACTTAATTGTTAGGATCGTATTTTTTTGGGCAATCAATTAATTATTATTTTTAAGATTTCTAAGCTACCTTTTTTATGTCTTATTCAAAAGTCCAAACGGTCAGCAATTGCATTTAGGTCTGAGGTAATCAGCTCATTAGGTACAGGCACTTTTGAATGAAATGAAATGAAATTGTTTATTCTGTAAATAGGTTATCGGAATCACTTTAACACGTAATATAAAAAAAAAAAAATAAGCTAGATGAGGTCCGCAATAATTGTCATATAATATTTTTACAAAGGTTCGTTGCAAAATCTTTGTGGTCGCGACGTCTATGTTCGCAGATCTACTAGTAAATAGCTCCCTCTAACAGCTCTCTTTTGCAAAATAACCCCACAGTAAAATGCCATACGATTTATTGCTGTGGAAGTAGCTAAAATAGACCAATAGCACGGTTTCTATATAGAAACCGAAAATAACAAGCATTCATTTATATGAATATAAATGAATGCTTGTTATTTTCTTCAATGATTAGGTGGTCATGGTCTTCCTTTAATTGGCCGCTTTCCCAAAACCTTTCAATCTTATAACAGGTACTTATAAAAATGCGTATTGAATCTTCTACCATCCAGCAACCTTCGTCTAATTGTTACTTTGTTCTATAGTTTCTCTCTACCTAAGGAGAAAAAGGCGTTAATGTCTGTATGTGTTTTATGTGTATGTTTGCATTCGAAATTAAAAAGATAGAGTTAAAAAAAAATAACTTTATTTTACAAAACTTATAAGTAACTTCTAAAAACTAAGCTTTATTTAACAAAATAGTAACACGAGGCTCAAAAATAACTTTAATTAGCAAAATTGTAACATGAGTGACAAAAATAACTTTATTTAACAAAATCTTATAATTAACATGAACTTCGAAAAAATAACTGTATTTAACAAAATTGCAACTTGAGCGCCAAAAATAACTTTATTTAACAAAACTTATAATTAACATGAACTTCGAAAAAATAACTGTATTTAACAAAATTGCAACATGAGCGCCAAAAATAACTTTATTTAACAAAACTTATAATTAACATGAACTTCGAAAAAATAACTGTATTTAACAAAATTGTAACATGAGCGCAAAAAATAACTTTATTTAACAAAATTGTAACATGAGCGACAAAAATAACTTTATTTAACAAAAACTGTATTAAGAGCGTCAAAAATATCTTCATTTTACATAATAAATCGAAGCAAAACATAAGCGTGCAAAAGTAATATTTCAGCTACGTCTTAAAAATAAAAACTTACAAAATTATATAAGGCTAAATTATTGAATAAAAATGCATTTATGCAGTGATGATAAAGATCATAAGAAATCAATGTGATTATTCACTTTTTTCCTTTGCTTTTGCCTTTTCCTTTTCCTTCTCCTTTGGGTTTGGGTGGTTCGGGTACCGGTTCCGGTTCAGGAGGTGGAGTTGGGGGTAACTCCCTATCTGGCCATTTTCGTTTTATATAGTCCACCATTGAGTTTATATTTATCGTTTTCATTTTAGCATTCTTTGCAGGCGGCGGCGGTCCCGGAAAGACAGTACACAGTGCATCCACAAGATCTTCATCTATAACAGCTCCACTCTGCTTTAAAGCGTAACTTAATTCTTTCGAATTCATTGCAGGGGTTTCTTTTTGAATTTCCAGCGCAATCAATGCAATATCAGCCTTGTTCTTTTTCGGTTTTTTTGTAATATACTCAACTCTGTCGAGCACTATGCCCCTAAAGTCTGGCCCTATAGCTTTAAAAACACTTTCAACGGCCCCGTACGTTACGATTAAGTTTTTCTTTGATTTCTTTTGTTTTGTGCGTTCGAGCAAAGATACAAATTCTACATTAACGTCCACGTTCTCCATTAGTAAATTTTTCACTTTCGAAGTAACCTTCGTTACCATATCCAAAACGCTTAAAGCGTCTCTAGGGGATAACGGATTATATGATAAATTCAACGTATTCAATTTTTTAGCTTTCGATAAAACTCCTACAATTGGCGTAATAGCTTCTCCTTCTAGTTTGTTATTGCTGAGATTTAGCTCATTCAAGCACGGGCACAGTAAGATGCGTTTTAAGGCCAGGCTGATCCGAGAGCCAGTCAAGGAGTTCCATGACAAATTCAAGACTTCAAGACGAGTACTTTCTGATAATTGTACGAGAAACGCGTAACCTCCTACACTATATATTGAGTTCCACGAAAGGTCTAAGTGAGTAAAATTGTTATGGGTTTCGAATGGTTCTACTAGTAACGCGAACCCTTTACCACTTATGTTATTGTACCTTAAATTAAGTTTTTTCACAGTAAGTCCGAAAAGTACAGCCTTAGCTAAATGCTCCATCGCTTCATCGCCCAACTTGTTATAACTCAAATCAAGAACCTTGAGCGTTCTGTTAAGGTGCAAGCTATGAAACAATCGATTGGCACCTTGAGGGCCAATTCTGCAACCACGCAAATTAATTTCAGTAATCGTGTTGTTTGTCAAAAACATATTTCCCATATGATAGCAGGCATCATCGTTTAAAAAGTTATCAGTAAGATTTAATACTTGTACTTTCTTATTATATTGCAAAGCTTTGGCCATTGCCCGGAATCCATCTGGATTGATGCAGTAATACCGTAGATCTATTTGGGTTTCAAGGAGCCCTCTGTAGAAACTTCTGACTGGGCACTGATTCATCTCCTTGCAGAGAGCTAGGTACAAGGCTTGCCCATCGTCCGGGTATGTTATTGCATCTTCAGGACTAAACAAAGCGTACTCTATTCCTGGATCTATGATCGCCGGGTAACTGAAGTACGGGTGTCTTAACACGGAACTGGCAGACATAGCTACATATTTTCCGCATATTCCTCCGCAACCAGCGTCATACAACCCATCGTTATATAAAATTTTCTTCTGGTTTTCTTCAGGACCTAATAATTCCAATGAAGACCACTCTCCCATTGGCGGATCCTCGGAACTCACCACGGAGTGGACTGAGAAGAGCACGTTGACCGACACTATCTCAGTGTTGCTGCCGTCTGAATCCATTTTTATTTAGACTGATGATTGAATTCGGTCAAAGAAAATAAATAACATACACAAAATAAATCTACTAAAAAGTAAACGTTTCAGTGATTCACACTGACAATCCAGACTGATTGATATAGATTGTCAAAATAGTACTGACAGGGGTTGAAATTTATGGAAAGAAAAGATATAGGCCGGTATCAATTCTTAAAACAAAGACTTTTTCCTTCGCACATATTCCTTGGACACCTTTTTGAACACCAAAAAAAAACCAGCCAGAGGCGCATCGGACCACGCACATTTATAATGCACAGTATTGATGTTATCGAATTTCGTAATTTTTTATCATTCTTTTTTTATATTTCATATTATTCTTTGAAGAAAACTATGAAAAAAGAATTATTACTGCGTTTGTAACCGAACATATTCCATAAGGCCATAACTCAAAATAAAAAAGTCTATCTTTTTAAATATGGAGATCCAACAGCGTTTGCTCCGTGGATTCAACGGTTATTTGGATGTTTTTTTTCCCCCTCAATAACATTTATGAGGAGATCCTTTTTTTTTTTCATAATTTCACTACACCAATATTTAGCGGCACACAGAATACTCCTTCTTACCAAGAGGTCAGCTTCCAGTCTTACCGGATGCAGCTGAATACATGGAGCGACTACCTATCTGACCTCCACAACCAAGTAACTGGGTAATACGATACCCGTTGGTAAGACTGGTTGTCAGACGTTCGGGCTTCTGACGACCCTTAACGACACCATATAATATATGATTACCCATTCTTGGACCGACCCCGGCAAGCATAGCTTAAACTGATGTAACGATCCGTGCGGCTGATATTACTTAACCACAAGCTAACCACAATCTCAGAAATTGTTTGGTTAAAATTCGCGTCTCGCGGCGAGTCGCGCCAGTATGTAAGAGCCTTTAGCCTCAATTAGTCAAAGAACACTGGACTTCTAATCGCCAAATATACCTAAACCGTTTTATGCCATTAAACGCATTTCTCTTTTATATTCTTTCAAAAGCTTTATCAAGTGAGCAAGTTCAAATGCGTCGATAAGAAACTTTGAACCGACACGAACTTTCCGTATTTAATTAATTACAAGTATCCTTTCATTACAATCTGTTACATATTACGATAAGATGAACAGTGCGCTCCTGATATCCGCTCCCACGTTGCCTTATCACGACTGCTCATAAAATCTGGCTAGGTCAATGACCCGGTAGGTCTGCTACGGAGATGCGTCTTTCTTTAATTTTGAAGTTGATGATTCATAGCGAATGGTTAAAAAATATTAATTATTGAGGCTCAGATTTAAGTTAAAAAAAAATGCAGCACACGTGATAGACGTGGAACTTCTTAAAAAATAAGAGAGTCTGACCAACGAAAGCTGTCCACGAATTATTATCTGTGGAATATTTTATTTCGCTTCTAAGTAACATTATTACATGTCTAATTATTATATAAATAATGAAATACTGATGAAATTATCGCATAATATATCTTGAATAATAAATAGTATCGACTCCGTTTATGCAGTGTATAACAAGCTCTTGATTTTTTAAATTGCCGCCTTTTTTCTTGGACAACTTTCGTTGGTCAGACTCTAAGAGAAAATTTAGAAACGTGCCGTCTCGATAGAGGGTGGGAGAGGGGGGGTGAGAGGGGCCAGGGTTAGTAAAGCCCGCCGGAGATACATGGTTTTTTTAAAACGATTTTTTAATTTGACGTAAATCTCATAATTTAAAAAATGTAGATATGATATGTAGAGAGACGTGGAAGGGCGGAGAGAGGAAGAGCGCAAGCCGCCTGTTCAGAGGAGCCACATTTTCAAGGTCATTGTCAAATGTCCCGAAGGTCAAGGTCAATTTAATGAAAAGCATGTTAAATGGATAATTAAAAAAAAATACAAAAAATGTTGAAGTAAGTATTCAACTGAGATTTTTTATAAACTTACCTACCTAAAAAAAAGTTTTATTAAATATAGAAAATCGTCGCCGGAAAAAAAGCCTGTCAGATCTAGTACATTTCAAGTTATAGCGCCCCGAGGTTGTTTTGGCGCCTGGCCAAATTCGGAACTACGCGGTGCTAATCTTCTTACATAACCTATAAAACTCAGTTGCCTTTCGGATCAATTTAGAGACTAAATTCACCAAAAAAGAAGACGAAACGACGCAACGAGAAACAAAATTTTAATCAAACGAGAAGCCAGGATAGAGTGCGTTTCATCAAATAGTATGTACTTTGCCCAAAATGTTGGCTCCACTGTTAAATTTTTTTAAAGCGGACCTATTAGGTAGCGCCGTACGTTCGTATTGGTCCTACAACAGCGGAGCCAATACATAGGTGTGCTATGTGATGAAACGCACAGCGCACTCTAATTTGATATCTCTAATTAAAAATACTGAAAGTCCGTCTAGTCGCGCGTGTGCAACTAGCCTTAACCCGCTAACGGGCCAAGCGGCGCCGGCGCACCGATTTTATTATTGTTTTATATTCGAAACAATTAATTTTATATTTCGCTATTGAGATGATTCATACGTTTTTTATAGTCATACATTATTTTAGACGTCAAGAGTTTTTGCTGCCTGGACACAGTCTGGCTTATTATAGTCTGAAGTTTTTTGCTGACTGTACGTTTTTTGCTGAGTGTAGTGAAAATTATAGCTTAACAGATGATTTAATTACAGAGAAAATTGCTGTTTTCTTTGAGTAATGCCGAGGTTAATGATTCTTGCATCTTTTGATGTAGCATCAGACTTTCCCAGTATCGAAATCCCTTCCGCCTTAAAGGCGTGAAAGAAAGGTAACAGACGGATAGACAGATATTTTCGCATTTATAATATTAAAAAGACATGAATAAGATAAATGAAAACTTGGAAAAAATTCAATTAAACACACAAAAGCTCAACACTATTTTAATCATATTACAACGTGAAGAAGATCTATACATAATGATTATTGTTGTAAAATCCGCCTGTTACTATAAGAAAAGAACTTCTTGGGCGTATCGTAATTCGTAATAGAAAAAAAAATCGTTTTTTTTTTTTTTGTTGTTGGTAACCAATTCCATTTCTGCACCACCCGACTCTGCGACTGCGACCTATTGACTAGACACCGTCCTCTGGAATCATCAAACCCACATTCAAAGAAACAATAAAGGCTCTTACATACTGGGGCTATTCGTCGCGCGACGCGACGCCGCCGCATTGTTCGCCGTGAAGTTTTCTTAGATTTTTTTTGTTAAAATTCGCGTCGCGCGGCGAATCGCGCCAGTATGTAAGAGCCTTTAATCTAACCACTTCTTAAAACACTGATCTCAAATAATTGTAGAATCAAAATAAACGACAATAGCAACAAAATTTCACTTTCGCGATAGTTCAATTGTCCATCGAGCACAATTGTGATAAATCCATTACAACTGCGAGCGACCAGTTTCTCAGTAATTTGCCAATTAATCCATTGTGGCCGATTAACGAGCGAAGACTGAACAGCTTCGCCTGAAGCGACGGGTTTGATCAATCTTCGTTGTTTAGGCGAAGAGATATTGCTTTTGTCTTGCTGTTGATCCCAATTGGGAGTATGATGATGTAGCATTCATAATAGAAGGATTTTTTGGGTATTTTGTCAAAGAAGGGAAATAGTTCAGTATCTTTAGGTATGTGAAAACCGTTGGGTTTCTTGCCGGCTTTCTCCATATGAAATCTCCAATTGGAACCCTGCACTTAGTTTCTGTCGTTCCATAAGTGCCCTATGAATTAAAATATTTTGAAAGCACTGACCCCGTATATTACCCAGCTTAGCGTTATTTTCACAATGAAATTCATAGTTTTTAATCCACCATATTCATTATAAAGTACAGTCGGTCAGTTCAGTTATGAACTCGTTGTTTTTCTAAGTATTATTCAAAAGATCATATATTTTTAGAAATACAAACCGGATATTAACAATAGCTGCTGTTTTTATGGAAGATACCAAAATCGTGAGGAATAAATAAATAATAACGATACACGTGAACTATAAATGTGTCAGTAAACCAAATACAATAACTTTTTTGCCAGTTTTAATTTTATGCTTAAACTTTCGAATAGATCTAAATTAATTTTTGTCATCACCAGCACCATCTTTGTTCACTCTATTATCGTCATTCCTGCTACGGTCCTATGTTACTTGGGGTGGGCGCAAAACGTTTTCTTCTTCCATTCTCACTCCCTTTTCTTTCATATCACTCCTCTCCCTCTCCATCCAGCAACATTTATATTCATCAGTCTTTTAGTAACATGCGTTTCATCCCTCTTCATGACGTACCAAGACAAACGATTCCCTTTCAACTTTTCGGTCACTGCCACCGCTTTCGAACTTACTATATACACATATTTCTTACTTTATACATTTACCATCACCATCTTAGTTCACTCCATAACCCAGTTCTCTTCAGACATAACGTCGCTTGATACAATTTGCGTTCGACTCCGATATGGCCCGTTTCGCGTTTCAACCAGTTTGTTAGGCATGTGCTTTCGAACAATTAAGCGATACCTATCGGAACGGTTTCACATCGCCATTGCTTCCCAAGGATGGGTGGGGTCAGGGAAACTACGCCTCAGTCTCAACGCAATAGAGATGTTGTCGATTAGAAATCTTTTGCTAATTGGTATCGGTCTCGTTAGGAAGTTGGTATTTGAAGACTGGTTGGAATTGGCATATAGGTGTTGGAAATGAATAATATTGGCATATAGGTGTTGGAAATAATATTACTGAATAGGAGTGTATTGGACATTTTTGCGGCAAAGATTTGACCTTTGAATTAGTAGCTTGAGCTTATATTTAATTGGATGGATAAGATGCTTTAGCAAGAATAGCACTGCAGAGTGGTATTCTATAACCATCACGCCGTGAAAACTTAGGTGAACAAAATGAATGAGGTCTCATAAGAAATTCATTCATTTCAATAGAAATTAGGACAACAGAGGAAACCTCTTGCATAATAAATGAAGAAAATATAAATACTGGTTTAAATCATCAAAATATTTCAAAAAGTTCTTCTGTAATATCATCTCACCCATCAAATTGTAATCTAAATAAATATAATAATAATACTCTAAAAATTGTTCATCAAAATATACAGGGTGTGATAGGTAAGGAATTAGAATTGGAGCTGTTTATGAACTGTAGTTTTATTGATATCCTATGTGTAACCGAACATTGGTTAAAAGTCCACCAGTTCATGTTCAGCTTTAACAACCACCAGGTTGCCAGCTCATTCAGCAGAGTTAATATGATACGTGGTGGCTCCCTAATAATTGCTCGTAACAATATTAAATTTAAAGAACGTAAAGATATTGTGAGCCTCTCTGTTGAGCGAGTTATTGAAATAGCATGCATTGAGCTTGAGCAGTTCATTGTAATGAGCGTGTACAGGCCCCCATGTGCTTCATATGATATTTTTGAGAAATGTATGGAAGAAGTATTATTAAAGACTTCTAACAGTAATAAAACAGTTGTTGTCTGTGGAGACTTCAATATCAATATACTAGAAAAATCTGCTACAGTAAATAGGTTTATAACTCTATTAAAGTCGTATAACTTATACAATACATTCTCTGAGCCGACTAGAATAACTGCCACTAGTGCTACCTGTATTGACAATATTTTTACGAACTTAAGACCTTCTAGCCATTTAATTATAAATGAGTTGGACTCTGATCACTGTGGCCAGTTAGTCACTTTCCCTCAGAAAATAGTCAGAGCTCAAAGGAAACTTGTGAGTTTTGTTCCTGTAAACAAGAATCGCTTAGGTCAATTTAGAAATAATTTAATGGAAAAACTACCGGGTTTGCCTTATCACGACGACCCGGATCAAGCTTATACATTACTATTTAACCTAATCAATTGTGAGTTTAGAAAAGTTTTCACCTCAAAAACATTGCCTGTTTGTGACCGCGTTTTATTTAGTGATTGGGCTACGACGGGTATTTACAAGAGTAGGCAACGGTTATTTGAATTATATCATGAAAAAACATATAACCATGATGAAGCTTTTAAAGAATTTGTTAAAAAATATTCCAATACTTTTAAACGAGCCTGTTCCTTAGCAAAAACCATACACATTAAAAATAAAATAAAATCTTCTGGAAATAAAATTAAAACCACTTGGAATATTATTAATTCAGAAACGGGAAGAACGACAGTACGGAATCGTGACTTCCATCTAAAAATCAATGATGTAGATATTAAGGCAGACGTGGAGGTGGCGACTGAGTTTGAAAATTTCTTTACAAATATTCCCATTTTAACAACCAAAACTCTATCATCATCGTCCTCCACGTCTGCTTATTCAATACTAAAAGAATGTGTACCAGAATGTGACAAGCTTTTTGCATTTACAATTATTACTGCCGAAGACATTTTAGAATCTTTTAAAAATCTTGATGTAAAAAAAACTGCTGACCTTTGGGGGTTGTCAGTACATACCATGTCTTCAATAATTGATGTTATTTCACCCTTTTTAGCAATTGTTTTTAACTCTTGTATTGCATCTGGTGTATTTCCTGATCTGATGAAATTTAGTAAAGTGATTCCATTGTTCAAATCTGGCAGCACAACTGATCCTACGAATTTTCGGCCTATTTCGATATTACCTACTTTGAGCAAAATCTTTGAAAAATTAATTTTAAAACAAATGTTAGGACATTTCAATGCACATAATTTACTACATCTGAAACAGTTTGGTTTTACAAAAGGTCGTTCTACTACAGACGCGGGCGTGGAATTACTAAAGAGCATATTCGAGGCCTGGGAGAAGTCGCAAGATGCTCTTGGCATTTTCTGCGACTTGTCCAAGGCCTTCGATTGCGTACATCATGATATACTCATCAGGAAACTGTACCACTATGGTTTGAGGGACAAGGCTCTCGAACTTCTGACTTCTTATTTGAATAACAGAATTCAGAGGGTCGATGTTAATGGCAAGAGATCTGCAGGATCTGCGGTCACTATGGGCGTTCCACAGGGTTCAATTCTAGGTCCATTCTTATTTCTAATTTATATAAATGACTTACCTTATCATATAAGGGATAATAACAAGATCGTATTATTCGCAGATGACACTTCGCTCATTTTTAAAATCAAACGTCAGTTAGTCAACTTTGAACAAGTCAACGATGCACTCTCTAAAGTTGTGCATTGGTTTAATGTAAATAATCTACTCCTGAATGAGAAAAAGACTAAACTGATTAAATTTTCAACGCCAAATGTCAGGCAGCTAACTACCAACGTTCAAGTCAATGGAATAGAGTTGGACCCTGTTGAGTCAACGGTTTTTCTTGGAATAACTATTGACGGCAAATTACAATGGGGCCCACACATAGAAAAATTGTCAGGAAAGCTTAGTTCGGCCGCCTATGCTGTTAAAAAAATTAGACAGATAACCGACGTAGATACAGCCAGAATTGTTTATTTTAGCTATTTTCATAGTCTTATGTCCTATGGGATTCTTCTCTGGGGAACCTGTGCGGACATCAATAATATCTTTGTTTTACAAAAAAGGGCTGTTCGAGCCATTTACAACCTAGGTCCAAGAGATTCCCTTAGAGAAAAATTCAAAGAAATAGATATTCTGACTGTAGCCTCACAATATATATTTGAAAACCTGTTGTATGTACACAAGGATATATCAAATTTTAAGAAAATGTCCGATATTCATAGTATAAATACTAGGAATAAACACAATCTTGCTGTACATCGCACTCGTCTCCACAGAGTAGGCAACTCGTTCATGGGTCAATGTATACGCTTTTACAACAAACTTCCCATTGATATTAGAAACTTACCCATTAAACGATTTAAAAGCAGTATTAAAACCAAACTATGTAAAAAAGGGTACTATAAAATTTCGGATTATTTAGTAGACAGAAATGCATGGGATTGAGCTGCTCGCTCTGCTAAGCCTTGAAAAAACCCTAGAACTTGACATTTTAATATTAATTAGTATCTAAAATCATTAAATTATACCAGTTTTATATACCTACAAATTGACATTGTTGATTATTCTTTATACAACATGACATTATTACTTTGTAAAGTATTATTTTGTTTTGATTATTGTGAATGTGAGGACTATGTGGATCATTTTTTATTTTTTGCTCCTCTTTCCCTGTTTTAATGATGGTCTGGTAGTTTTGAGTACTTTCTGCGGCCTACCCAAATGTCCTTTTTTTGGTATTGTTCGTCGAGTCGTTGAGCTCCTTCAGCTCTGAGTTGAGCTCCTCGGTTACTGACAAATGCTTGCACTGACTGGACAGGTCCACTCAAATCTGTGTGGTTCTTTCCTCAAAAGACCATTTCAGACATTAATCTACATGGTCCTCATATGGCTTGACCAAGATTATATCTGGACCTTAAAAGAGACTGCGACCTCTGAGTTTGTTTCGGCCTTTCTTCTCAGAGTAGTCAGATAGGAAACGCCGACCTCATCTAGCTTATTTTATTTTTTTAATAATATGACGTGTAAAAGTGATTGCGATATCCTATTTACAGAATAAACAATTTCATTTCATTTCATTTCATTTCATTTAAGTGTCGAAATGGGCCAACAACCTTTTGAAGTACTGATGTCGTGGACTGCTACTTACTGTGTAATCTCCACAACAAAGTATGGCCTGTAAATTGATGATAAATCTTTTACTAATTGATTGGTTTTTGTCTACAGGGACGACATAAAAGGAATGCGACATTTCCTGGAGGCCAGACTGCGAGCCTGCTGCAGTCTTCAACAACTAGAAGTGAGTATCGTTTTATTGAATAGTAATTCAACTAAAAGGAACTGGTTGAGTCTTGTAACTTATCACAAGTCTGTTCTACGATTAAAATATGTTGTTTGATAGAAACAGTCTGCGATTTCTGCATCCTTTTCTTTGACTAGGTACCTATGTCAGTTTTTTTTCTGACTGACCAAGTTTTCCAAAAGAGAATTCAAGAGTTCCTTTTTTTTATAAGCCTGTGTTTTCCCACTTTTCCAGGTCTCCTGCGATTGCGGGCCATTCCTTTGGGGTCTAAAATGGCCAACTTAACCATTCCTCTAAAAGCAATTCATTTCCTGAATTTCCAGCTTTCATTAGCTAAATCCTCTAATTTGACACAAAAGCAATTCATAAATAAGTGGACTATTTTACGAATCTCCATAAAAAAACTGTCAAACTGATTAATTATTTCGGAACATGAATCGCACGTAGTATATGAATTGTCAGTTTGTGACATTTTACGATGATTCATAATATTGTCCTATTATGATTCTGCCAAAGTGGCTGTTTTAAGCCCCCTGTACACAGTAACACATACATGTACGTGAATCTAGTGCAATGAATACTTCTTGATACTTTACCTCAACCATCCCTAATCATTCCAGAGTACTCGGCAGACGCGTCAACTCTTCGTGACGTAGCAGACGGGTGCCAGGCCACCAGGCCTCGGTACTGTTCAGGCGGCACCACCACCTGGCCCGGCCCCAGAGTGCAGCCACCACAACCCGAGATCCCCAGCCTGGCTGCCCCCACACCCATCGACACCAAAGGTTTTTTTTTTTTTTTTTTCATATTTTTATAATTGTCTACAGAATAACACAAGAAAGAATTATAGCAATGATATGACATGATGATATATTGCATTGCATCTGAAAACTAGATGACCTTAATAAGTAATAGATATTCCTAATTTTAGAGCTAATACTTCTAAAAATCAAAATCGAAACATTGCGTAAAGGCTTCTTATTATGATTCCATAAATAACAAAAGTTTCAAAACGTTACTAAGTACTTACAAAAAATAAATATATTCGATGTGATAATTTATTAACAATTTCTTTACAAATCTTAAATTTTTAAATACAATCTAACACTAAAATTATATTCAAAGCGAAATAAAAATTATATACAAAGGAAGGGCTCATACGACGCCCTATGAGCCCTTCCTTTGTATAATATTTTTTATTTCACCTGATAATTTAGCAAACATAAAAGTCAACTGGTACAATATTGTCATTTTTTTTTTTTACTGGAACGATTTTATTTTGGATTGTAGCGTGCGACCTATGCAATCCATTCTAAGCTATCCTGAATTAAACGGGATATTGACTTTCCAATTGTTCACAAACTAAAATCGTATCACCAACCACACACCAACTCCATAAACAAATGATAAGAACCAAGACAATCCTAGCCACTTAGCCTCACTATAACAAATGTCCACTTTCCACCACCATTACCGACCACATACCATCCATCCATTGTGGCTGCCGTTAGCTGCCACTAAATACCAGTTCTATGCGCGTGAGCAGGTGCGCCTGCGCAGACCCAGTCAGCTCTGGCCAGACTGACCATAAATCTCGATGTCCGGCAAAGCGTTAGACCTAATTAAAAGATGTAAGATGGAGGAGATGGTGTAACCTTTTAGTGATGGTGTTATAAGCTATAAGTGGTAGCGGAATCGATATAATATTATTATATCGATGGGTAGCGGAAATTGATTTGTAGAGGGGAAACTAAGTTATTAGAAGACAGGAAAAATCGGGAATAACCTAAAACACACTACACATTTTAAGAGCCTTTGACACAGTTTTACTATGCCCTTAGTTGTATGCTTTCATCAAACATAAAATATTTCGACACATACTTAGATTACTTAGTAACATGCAAAGATCAGTTTTTTCTCAGTTTAACCACAATTTTCTCAGAAATATCTTGGCATGTTTTGCTATTTTAGCCGTTTTTCAAACGACCTATCTTTATAACGTTATCATATCACCACACCAGTTTTGTTCGAATTGCTCGGGCTGCCTTTGCGTATCCCCCTTAACCAAAAAACACCAAGCTAACCGCGAAATACCATCCCCATTTCTCAAGTTTGTACCACCGCTGTCGCCCATCCCTCGCACCCCCACACATTAGAGACGATGATTCACACCCTGCACTGGAACGCGGGTTTACGTCAATTAAATTTAGCACCGTTACGATAAATATCCCATCGGAAGCCTGACCTAGCGGAGCAGCCTGTCCCATCCGACAAGCGTGAATATGTTACTTAGTAAATTGATGTCGCTACTTACTTTGCTTGATAGTCCAAGCACTATAGACTGACCAGTTTGAATAAATAAAGTTACTGACCAACTTTGTTTGCTGACTGATATTCCTGGTAATGAAAGGAAATCAGATAACGATTTCCTGTTTGCTTATTGCCTTTTTTCACCACTTCTGTTTTAGTTTCAGTTCATTTTTCTGGTAGATAACTGGCTCCAAATTCTGTTCCATTTTTTATTAATTTATCGGTGCTCTTGCTGCGCCCCGCGGTTTCAGCCGTATAAGTCTCGATCCCGTGGGAATATCGGGATAAAAAGTATCCTATGTCCTTACCCAGGTCATTCAAAATCAAAATCAAAATATTTTATTTCACATAAACCTACATGGCCACTTATGAAACGTCAGAAGCTAGGTGCACGGTTCCAATTGGTCGTTTCCTAGTGAGAAGAGCCGGCAAGAAACTCCATGGTTACTCTTTTAAAAATAATTGGCTTTTACAATACTTTCAAATTACAGTGTTGGTAGGCATGAGAGGACAATGTAGGCCTTTCAACAAGTATGTACCAGGTACTTAACAAAAATAGAAGGTGTTCAATAAATCTACAGTCCAATAAGCCTACAACGTTCTCACAGCAGTGGTGGCCCAGTGGTAACGGCCGCGACTTACGAGTTGTAGGTCGTAGGTTCGAACCCCGACAGGCGCTTTACTTTGTGTAAATAATTTCATCACCACTGCTCTCAAAACGGTGATGGAAAACATCGTGAGGAAACCGGCATGTCTTAGAACCAAAAATTCGAAGACATGTGACATCTACCAACCCGCACTGGGCCCGCGTGGCGGATTACGGCCCACTCCCTCTCATAGAGAGGAGGCCTGTGTCCCAGCACTGGGAACATTATAGGCTGATTATGTTATGTTCTCACATTCACAAAATAGAAAATAATCTATCTAAAAGACTAATAATAATAAAACTCAAATTCAAATAAAAATAAAAACCTATTTTAAACCAATTGACGTGATTGCTATTACAACTGTAACAAATTGAATAATTGTAATCCTGTCCACAAAATCCACTAAGAGTTGAAATTAATTGGAGGTATATAATGTCAAATACAATGATTATAAGTCAAGGATGAATGTAAAGAAAATAAACATGGTAATTTGGGAGCAGTTAATAGACTCTTACATAAATATGCCGTTAATGAGGTACCAGGGAAGCCACATGTGCAGAAGGAATTATTGCCAAACTTCCTTGTCTTCAACGTAGTCTTTAATCTTATAATATGCTTTTTTGATAAGGACACGTTTGATGTGGGTTTTGAACTTTCCATCGCTAAGTTCTGTAACCGACATTGTCTACTCACGTGCCTTTCATCCAAATCCGTTCAGCCGTTTTAGCGTGAAAGCGTATAGTGGAAAGCGTAAGCTGAAATCCATCAAATTCAAAATAGTAGATGACAGTTTTAGACCATCAATTTCTTGGACGAGTTTCAATTGCACTGTTATATTGTACAATCGTTAAACAAGATCTGATACGCCACATAAAATCAGTATTCGCAGAAAGAGACACTAACCTCCTGAAAACTGGAACTTCTCGCGAAATCGGACCATCATTATGACACCCCAATAAACATTTATTAATATGGTACGTAATAATGTCCAATTTATTCGTATACATAACTGAACTGGCGCCAAATCCTTGGCATCAAAACACAAGTTCCAATCGCTTAGTTTACATTAGATATTTATGTGTCAAGATAAATAAATACTAATATCCAAAAGTTAATTAACACGTCTATAAATCCAGCCCACTGCACAAACAATTGCAATCACAATACGAATATAATAATTATCATAGCTAGGAACAAATATATAAATAATACTAAATGCGACCTCGGCAAGGCAAGGCCAGTGCAACACAATTATTATTTAAGTTCAGAAGGATCGCTTTAAAATAAATAAATAGTCGTCATAACTTATGGTGGAAAACGACAATTTTCAATTTTTAGCAATTCCTCTATAAGCAATTCATTTCCTGAATTTCCAGCTGTCATTAGCATTTGCTCTAATTTGACACAAAAGCAATTCATATTGTGTGGACCAATTCACGAATCTCCATAGAAAACTGTCGTAACAAATGAATTATTTCGTAATATGAATTGCATGCAGATGATATTATGAATTGTCAGTTTGTAACATTTTACGATGATTCATAATATTTTCCTATCACTATTATATTTCCTATGATTCTGCCAAAGTGACTGCTTCAGTTTTCATCATATCAATTAATTTACAAATTGGTATATTACCCTCTTGTGCGCCATTCACTGAGTGGAAGTCACATCCGGTGATAGTCGCCACTTGTGTCATGTCGTCAACCTTGCTAAAATATAGGACGTCCTTCAGTATCTCTTCCTCTGCTTCATATATCATCATCTCGCATTTCTACCTTCATAAGAAGAGTCATCCGTCTTTTTCACCTTTATCGCTATTTTAATTTAAGCAAACTGTTCTATGTAATGGCTTTAGCTTTTTCATTTTGTCTGGTCCAGTGTGACCAATTTCTTATCGCATTGTTAAAAGTGGACTGGACACTCTGCCTCTTACTTTATGGTCAGAAACCCCACCCATATTTATGTGTGGTGCGCCTACGCAGTGCGGTGCGTGCGCTTGCGCCGATCCTAATTACTGATCTAACGGCGGTCAAGCGCGCCCTCTAATTACAGATTGTGATAATGTTATTTAGAAACTCCATCGGGCTATAATGTTGTTGTTTTCATCGTATTTTCTGTATCTGCACCACATTGCGGTCTATCTCCGTAATTTATATTAATTGCTTTACATTTTCATGTCTGGGAAAGTAATGTAGAATGTATGGGATTGTTTTCGTAGTGTTGGTTGTTCAAATTACGTTCGCAATTTTTTAACCCTAGTGGGCGATTGTTCTGCTAGACTTATCAAGTTGTTTTTCTAAGCGAAATACAAATAGTTTTAACTGATAAAATCAATCAAGAGTGTAGGTCAAAATAAAATTAATTTATGGAATTTCAGGATCGAAATCATTTATAGAATTTGTCGATTGGAGGACTAACGAATACCTCGTTCATGGCTGTTTGACGATGGTATATTAATATACATAATGTCAGTAACTACGTACCTCGTTTAAAGACTACCTTCCTACTTACATTACGTAGTAAATGTCAATTACGAGAAGGGTCAACAAGATTATAAGACGAGGCAGCAAATTGCTAGTACACGCTGCTACAAATCAAGCTATAAGTTTCTAGACCTCGCATTGTACGGAAATCATATACAATGCGAGATCAGCATGAACTGGAAATGTAGCTTGATGTGTAGCCGTGTGTACATACTACACAATATGTCTGCCGTAGCTCCCAGCCATTCATACTAACTTACCAACACACCTTTTTAAGCAAATATTAGATACTAGCTTCGCCCCGCGGTTTCACCCGCATAAGTCTCGATCCCGTGGGAATATCGGAATAAAATGTATCCTATGTCCTTCTCCAGTTCATGGTCTATCCATGAGCTAAATTTTATCCAAATCCGTTCAGCCGTTTTAGCGTGACAGCGTAATAAACAAACAAACTCACTTTTGCATTTACTTATATTCATTAGTTAGGATTATAGACAAATAACGGGTTCCACTAACAAATTGCTGTATCCATATTTAGTAAGCTCACTATAATTTGCGAATATGAATGCTGATAACTTAAATGTTAAGAGGGCTATTACAATTTTTCTTGAATTTGAGCGTTTGACGCTAGTTTTGATGTGTGATTATGATTAAGTTATAGCTTCAAACTTAAAAAAAAAATATGTCCGAGGAAGTCTCATTATATAATCTTGACAGTGTTTTAAATAAATATTTCAATTTGTTTACACAAATCAGTAAAAAACTTGTCTTTGTAAAGGATGTTTCATAAAATTTAACTTTTGGGCGTCTTTTGATGCTTTGTTACATCAAAGATACAGTAATTTAATCATTTATAAAAATGTCCATGGTACAACTGTATCTTGAACTTTGGAATGTATAAGTCAATTTTTTTATGTTTCATTTAGTAATACACCAAAAATAATTCCGTAACACAGATAGTTATTGACAATTTTTCGTCCGAAATTCTATTTTTTATCTATGAATTTACTTTCCAAATTTTAACAAAAAGTATTTAATAACATAGGCTACTATCTAATCTTGCTTGAAAAAAAAAAATAACTTTTTTTAAAGTAAAATAATATTTTTAAACAATTGTTGTATGCAATGCTAAAAATAACAGTAACACGAACTATAAATAACTGTAACTTAATTTATTTCAAAAGTAAAGTGGAAAGGATCAAGTTGATCACGCCCGGTTTTCATGTGTGCGTAGCGTACTTCAATAGACTCACACGAGCGCATCTTTGCCGCGCCCCGTCAAATTTACCTAAATCTGCACTTCGATTTTGTAATAGCGCTCTTAACATCATAAATTAATGTTGTTTTATTATTCACTGTCGGTTGGTATTGATGCTGAATGTACTCCTGTGTTTAAGTTTCGAAATCTAGTAAAATTACATTAGTGCTTGGCTATTTATTAGTCTTCATGCAATATCTGATCTACCGGTTAAATTAACATACGCAGAAGTTGTGCATACTTCGATCCGAAACAACATAGGTATGTAGTTGTTTTTATGGTTCTTGCAATTCAAATGCAACTGCGTTCGAATTTCGATCAAAACATTTATAAATCTTTTATAAGAGCGTGAATTCTAAAAGTAGGAAACGACGCACATAGATGTCAAATATTTCGCTGTATTGATTCATTTTGTAATATTACTGTATGGTTTGAAATATGGCTTACTAATTAACTAAAATATTGATTATGAAATCCAATAATTAATATCGTAACACCGAATATTTCGTTTTAGATGTAAAAAAAGTATTTGGAAACTTTCCAAATGCCTTTTTTACACCTAAAACGGTTACAACCTCAAATTCAGTGTTATTATTGCAATTCATTATTAATATTCTAGTTAGTTAAGTACAGTTCAATTCAAACTTAATGGCGGCTCGGAACATGAGGCGAGTCGCTGCGCAGTAACAATTTCTTGTGTCAGCGGGTGTGAGGGGTGGGGTACTACGCAGCGAAAAGCTAACTTCTGAGCCGCCATTTTTGAATCGAACTGTAGTTAGCGATATTCCATATTTCCATACAGTAATATTGCTAAAATAATCAAAACAGGTAAATATTTGGCAGCTATTGCTAACTTTTAGAATCAACGCTTTTATTATGTTTAATGATATAAGCTAATGCAATTTTATATTCTACTGATTCCCATAAAACTTAAGTTGAATAAATCAAAAGCAGTAACTCATAATTTTATTACTGAATCAAATCAAAACATAGTAGTTACAGCGAGCAATATATTATTTATAGTTGCGTTATCGTTAAATTTAATTTATGGCCTGTAAAGCGAATTAATGAAAAACGTTTTAAAACAATCCTCTTGTTTCCAAGAATCGTAAATGGTGGTTCTTGTAAATTGTACTTAATAGGGAACTGTCATCTCAGATAATTATTTGTGGCGAGTCTTAACTACTGTTTATTTTAAACCCACTAGGCAGAATTGAACAGTACAATCGTTTTCCCAAACATGCTTGGAAATTCGAGCATAGATAAATCGAAATTGCTGTACCGGTCAAAAACAAATGACGATGCGGCCGGAAAATAATAGTCCATCAATAGCCCAGTTGCAGGCCGCGACAGTAATGTACTATTTTCTTCAATGAGTTAGGCCGTTGATCTCTCTTCAAATGATTTTTCAGAATTGTGTGCCATTCAATCCTTAATAAAATACTTGCCGATATAGACATAGGTCATAGACTAAGCAAGCTGAAGTGGCCGGCCATATTAGCCGTAAAACCGATGACCGTTGGGGTAGACGTGTTCTTGAGTGGAGACCGCGAAACGGCAAACGTAAGGTAGGACGCTCTCAGGCTAGGTGGAGCGACGATCTTCGCAGGGTGGCTGGTAGCAGCTGGATAAGAGTTGCCGAGATCGAGCTGAATGGCTTGCAATTGGAGAGGCCTATGTCCAGCAGTGGACTGCTGTAGGCTGATGATGATGATGATGACAATGGTTAAAACCTACCTCATCGTCTTAGGCAGATCTTTTCCAACTATATTGGGGTCGGTTTCCAGTCTAACTGGATGCAGCTGTAACCAGTATTTTACATACAGCGGCTGCCTAGCTGACCTCCACAACCCAGTGTCAATTAGTGACACAATACTCGAAGAACCTAGAACCGAATTGACACACCTATGGGTCCAGAACACGGGCCTTTTCCTCCATAGTAACTCATATGACGACAGTTTAAAAACTTATTTTTTACTTGAAAGTACCATATGGTTTGATTCTGTTCTATGTACGAAGAGTGCGGTTCTGTTTCACTTTCGTTGAGTTACGGTGCGCGCGCGCCTTAGAGCGTGTCGGCGACAGAATGTAGGTCCCACTGCCTGCGCAGACGCAGACGCAGCCAAACGAGACATTTGACGGAAAGTACGGATGCTAGAAGTGTTGAGAATGTTCAACCATGTTCTTGCGTCTTTTGTTTAAGCAAGCAAGTTCTGACTGTACTTTAAAAGTTTAAAACAAAAAAAAGGATAGTTAACTTTCGGAAATGAGAAATGTGTCGAAAAAAAATTGATCCTTGTTTAATTTAAAAAAAAAGAACATTTATTTGGACACAGTTCGTGAAACACAATATGCAAAATAATAAAAAAGTGAAAATAATGTTTTATCAATAATGTGTGCCTCACGGCTGCGCCAAAAAGGTTTATTTCAGCATTAATGCCAGACAAACGCTGTCTGACGCTGGTTTTCTAATGAACCCTTACGGACAAGTAACGGGGAGTACACACAGTTACACAATTTAGTTTCTAACTATCATTCATTGTTAGTTTAGGACTTAGGTGAATAAAAGAAGCTCAAACAGCAAAACACGGCTACGTGGCAGGCACCAGTAAAATAATGTAGTACTAGGGAAACAACTGTTCAAAAGATTGGCCAAAGATTGCTGCTTGTCAAAGGGAGCTTCCTCCAGGCTTATCTTGAGTTAAACAACTGGCGACGTGTTTAATATTACTTGACGTAAGCTAGTTAAAAAGACATAAAATAACCATAATTATTGAATAAAATAACTACTCTTGAAACATTAACTGGTAACTTTTTTCTACATCTCCACGTTACATGGACCAGCAAATTTTTACAAAAACCACAATTTCCACGCACTGTGTAAACCAAGCTACAGACATCGGTAAGTATTTAGTTAGCCCGAGGGCCCAATCTATTGAAGACTTGTCTTGTCTCGTTCCACAATATTTGTGGTTTTTATTTACATATTGTTGCTTGTAAACTAAAGTAATACTAGTTCTTGTGTTACTGGTGATTGGCATTGACTGAAACATCCTCGGAAACGTAATCATTAGGGAGTTAATTACATTGACAAATAACCAATCAGCTGATTTAGTTGGTTGGTTTGTTGGTGTCTTGGTGACAATTTAATTAAAGGTATTTTCTGCTACATATTAGTTGGTAGTTACATTAGCAAAAAGGTTTTTCGATTAATGTTATTTAAATAATGTAACCTGTTGCAAATACTTGCATCGACTTTCAACTAACGTTTCCTAACAAAGTTCCAATCACAATCCGAGAGTAATTTCTAAATTTTCTAATCGATTGCCCTCAAGTTTAATAAATTCTTCTGCTCAACTACGTAAATAACACAATGAACGTGGGTGAACTGTCCGAATGAAAGAAATTGCGAGCAATTGTCATTTTATGTGTGTTACACTTCGCAGTTCCTCCCAAACTTTCAGCAAGAATACGTTCTATTTCAAGCCAATATTCAAAAAACCTAATGAAATTCCTGTAGGTACATAAGCGATATAAAAGACTATAACATAATCTTAACAACCACCCTGTGACCATAGCGTAGCAAAAAACCTCGGTAATTCCATGCGCCTTCTCAGACAGCTGTGTCAGTTCAGCATATCACATGAGTACATGACTAACGGGGGTCAACGACCCCAACTAATGGATTTTCTGGCTCCTACATTTTTTTGCTAGTCTTAAAATGTACGTACTTTTAAACCCGTAATGATATTTCATTGAAATTACATAAAGAAATGTGGTCATTAGCTGTCTTTTTCTTCAGAGCATCAATTTTGGTGCCTATTTTAAGATTAGACACTTATAGATCATAATTCTGAAATACTTACCTATTACCTATCTAAGTACTAAAAAAGTACGTACCTACTATATTTTTGTCGTGTCAAATCAACTGTGGAATGATTTGAAAGTCAATTTAGCTTTATAAGTAGGTATTCATAAATTAGTTTAACATAACATTAAGTACTATAAATTCGAAAATATAAAATTATATTAACCTTACTAAAACTATTAACAAACTCAAATATGGCGTCGACAAATTCCTACCCATCACTGTCGCGGTTAGTCCCCCTATGCTCTAGTTCCGCTATGCTCGACTCGTAAAATACCTACTAAAAAGTTTCGCTATGCACGAAATCACATTCGCGGGCAGGGATGAAGAAAACTGTTATAGTGTTATATTTTATTACCATTTAAGCACCACAGAACAACTAACTTGGCTGAATCTTGGATTGGTAGATTTAACAGATCTATTGACAGAAACCCTAGCTTTTGTAATTTTTTTATTATTAGTATTTTATTTGTGTAATTAATAAGACTGAAATTTTATAAATACAGGTGATTTGACTTTGAGAACCTCAGACCAACAAATAAGGAAAGACGGAGCGCGCCGTACATCAAAAGTGAAGCCAACTTTTTATCTATATGTGTGTGTAAAAAGGGTTGTCATTTTTAAAGTTTTTCCCTATTATTTGGGGAATAATATTGTATGGGTAGGATAATATTGTAGGAGTAAGATATTGTTGAGTATGATATTATAACTCGATTGTTAAGAAGGACTTATATACCGAAACAAAAACAAAAAAAAATACGTCGTTATTTCGTATAGCTACTATCCATTTACTTTTAGATTCAGTATCACTTGGAAATCTAAAATATAAATACATAAAAAAAGAAAACAGGAATATAAATTACTCGAAATAAGAAATCATAATTTAAATCGGTTTAATCGAATGGGAAAATTTGAAATAACATTATGGCAACCCTAACACGTTATGTCACTGCTTTCATTCGTTCATTCGTTGAGGTTTTTTGTTCCAAGTAACCTAAAATTCATAGTTCATTAAATTAAAAAACGATGTTATTTCAAGTAAAAGTGATTCCGTGAGACTTTTTATGTGATTTGCTATTGTTTTTACAAGTTTTTACTACACAGGAAGGCATAATTCTATTTTTTTTATTGATGTTTACTAGACGACGACTCGTGATGTACTAGGAGCGATGAGCATGGTTTTAGTGTAGGTGTGTGCGTGAGCCTGTGTGTTTACTTGCAGGAGCATGGTTTTGTGGCTTCACTTTTGATGTACGGCGTGATCCGTCTTCCTTTTTTGTTGGTCTGAGTTGAGAACGGACTTTTTATTTAGGTACGCTCTTTTATATTTTACTAGTTTTCTGCTTACATTACATATAATACATACAGTATTAGTTAGGGAGATAGGAACGATACGATACGATAGGATATGTAACGAAGTCTACAGACTTCGTCAAATCTTGTGGGTACAGTATTGACTTACAGCTCTTTTCATTAACATTTCTTAACTTCGAATTGCTCTGAAACTAGTTTGTCCATATCCGTTATTTTGACTTTTTTGATTGTCAGAACGAGATAAAACCAATTTCAACTTACAGACGCTTACGCATATACGACTAGCGATATAAAAAAATAATTTCAAACAATTTTCTTTCCAGCTGTACCTTCCATTGTTTAAGAAGAGTCGAAGAATTTCGTGCATAGCGAAACTTTTTTGTAGGTATTTTTCGAGTAGAGCATAGCGGGACTAGAGCATAGGGGGACTAACCGCACTGTCGACTGGTAATGTACCCAAGAAAATGGTGGCATTGCCCCGTTGTATGGCAATGCTTAACCTTATAATAGTTTTATTTAATTAATGAATTAGGTTAGGTATAAGTTGTTACTTTTTAATATAATAATGATAATGAGCCTTTATTAACAATCTTAAATCCATTTACATATTATTTAACTAATAAAAATAAAAAACTTTTTAATTTATTTCATTTTAATTCTGAATAAACCGTTGCGAATCTAAAATAAATATTTGAAACGAACCATCAAACTAATTAAAAACCTTACGATATAAAAAAGTTATCATCGTTGTTACGACTAATTACATTACTTGTCGATGAACTTTCACTTGCTAAAGAAACAGATATTAAAAACCTGTTTTTACACAATTTATGTTATAACAGCTTCAAGTTTGTACATACTTAATATTATGTAATGTAAATAATTGGTAAAGTTGACACTGCTTACATCAAAAATAAGTACGAAAACAGCAAACTGGCAATATCTGAAACTAGTCTGAGTCAAAATAATAAAAAACATATGAAAAATTAATTTATCGCATTGTTATAAATTAAACGTGCTTTTCAGAACGATGTTTTGACGCTGAAAGCTGAAACATTTCTCGCGAGTGTCATTTTTAATCATTTATGTAATATCTACATACTCTAAAGGGTTGCACTTTCTGTTTTCTAAATCATAAATCAGGCAACCAAGTTCTAGCAGTGTAGACGAGCCTTATAAAATCTGTGTTTGTAAAAGAAGAGTGCACATGTTACATAAAGTTCCAATTCCCATCTCAAAGCGTGCTCGTAGTCGCCCCACGGGCAGCACAATGCGATGCGCACGCGCAGTGGGTGTCGATGATTTACACCCGCCCGTCTACGGCCAGCTTCATTCATATTTATTAAACTTCGCAGTTTTTTCAATTGTAAATCTTTTCTGTATGATGAACGTGACACGTTGGGATTGCGCTATTTTGTGAGCCCCAGCATTCGAATAAAAAAAAGATAATTTTTATTATTATTATTTGTCAATGGTTATTGCATTTTTGTTAGAGTTTTATTTATGGGGGGATAAATAAGGTGTTTTATGGTAAATGTGCGAGTAATGTATCTATTATTGTAATACTGTAAATCTTTTTTTGATAGGCACACCTGTTGATTTTCACCTTTCCCATAACATTTTTTAACATGCATTTATTCAATATCACTCAACTTTATAAATAAACTAGCTGCTATTCCAGATCATGGTCTACCGTGTGCCAAATTTCATCTAAATCCGTTCAGCCGTTTTACTGTGAAAACGTAACAAACAATCTCACTTTCGCATTTAAAATATTATAGGATACAATAATATGGACTACAGCCCATTACAACCGCTTCAGCTTCAATTAATAATATTAATTGACAAAATGAACGAGATGGCGTGAAGCGCGCTTTTGTCGGCGTGAGAGCAACTGCGCATAAAAGTTTATACTCCTTTTTATGGAGACTTATTATTATCTGTATTCTTTAAATGGATCATGATTATAAGCTGCAGGTGAGGAGTTTGTTATCATTAGTGGATAACATCATATTCATTTCACTGTTGAACATTACTAGGAAGAGCTCGTGGCTAAGTAATAACATCCGCACGGGTCCATCCAACAGGTTAAGCTTGTCGGGGTTGGAGATGGGTGACCATCTTTACATACCGAGACTCCTCCGTGCCTCGGAAAGCATGGTCCCGGCTGTCATTTATGGATCTTTGATAGTCGTTACAGGTCGTCAGAAGCCCGAAAGTCTGACCAACAAAGGGTATCGTATTACCCAGTTACTGGGTTGTAAAGATCAGATAGGCAGTCGCTCCATGTAAAATATTGGTATTCAACTGCATCCGGTTAGACTGTAAGTCGACCCCAATATAGTTGGGAAAAGGCTAGGCAGATTGATTTTTTGTTGAATATTACTAGTTTTGCCTATCAATCCTTTCAAATGAATCATTTTAAATGAAAGACTCTTTTACTTTTGTGAAGCTGGGTTATTAGTTTTTTTATTCTAATTCCAAGACACTTATGAGCACTTAAACCATCTTAGTCTGTAATTCCCGATGTGCCATCATGTTTTTACGAATGATTTTGGTTCATCTGACGTCATATAAAAATTCCACTAAGCGACTCGGTTTATCATAAAGAGCTGACTATAGTCGTTTTTTAGGGTTTCGTAAAAACGGAACCCTTATAGGATCACTTCGTTGTCCGTCGGTCTGTCTGTTTGTCAAGACCCTTTTTTCTTATGAACTCGGAATACGTAGGTCTACGGTCTCTGGGAAACATCTCGTATGTCATAAACCTACTTATTTTACTCTGTGGTCATAAAATAATTAAGTACCGATATTCTTTTGCTTACCCTCTCCCGGCAACTCGTAAATTATTAAACCTCGCTGAAAACGCGCGCCTATTTTTAAAACGCATCTTATTTTTATTGGGTGCCGTACATACCTTCATGCGATCACCTCGTTATGACGGTGTGTTGCTGTAGGTCAACCAGTTCATGTATCGTGTGAGATGGCTCAAAATAGGCGGGATTTTAGTTGAGAGATAACATTGAATAGGTTATTAATGTGTTGCAAAAGTTTAATAATAAATAATAAGATTAAAAATAGTTTATTTCTCACTAGCTTATCAACAAGGATTACATAATAATTGTGTCTATTTATTTTCGCTTTGTAAAGTCATAAATAAAAAAAAACGGGTTATTCCGTTTATACACCCCAAAACATCATATTAGGCCTAGGGTGGATTCTCGGACAAACGTTTCCAAAATTTCTAAATTACTTTTAAACACAGAGTCTAAATAATTGGGAGACTAATTAATTTTCGTCAGTGCATCTTTGCATCAGTAAAAATGATTAAACCTTATCCAGAATTTAAGAGCCACGAGAAAGACGTGTTCTTTCAAATCTATTTTTTTTTTATTGTAATGTTTTTATTAGCAATTTACATTGTGTTATGTTTATAAATACTTACAGAAATCTTACTAAAAGTCGTATAATCTAATATTATAATTTTATTATGTATTATAAACCCCGCTAACATTTCCCACCTACTAATAAACGTAATGTCAAATATCTAAACTATTTCTCTCCTGTTTCAGTATACACAGACCAGCCAGTATCATCAGCATCGCCGCCAACCCGCGATAAGATTAACGGAGAGGAGAAGGCGAGGTCTCGCCGCAGGGATACCTGGGCAGAGCCTACCACACCACCTGTTACTGACGATGGTAAGTCTACTACCTCTTTTAGTTCACCAATATAGCAGTGAAGCCTATAGTGGTGTTACCGTCGGACTCCCAACTCATAGATCTTGAGTTCGAACCTTAGCTACGCACCTCTGACTTTTCTGATTACTTGCTTCAAAAACGGTGAAGGAAAACATCGTGAGGAAACCGGCATGCCTGAGAGATATTTCTCGACGGCATGTTAATCCAAGTCAGAGGCGCCAGAGGTCCATGGCATAAAAAAAATCTGGCACCAGGTTAGTCACAAACCACACGAAAAAGAGTTCGCCAAGAAATTGTAAAATAGTAAAACAACGAGTTATTAGGGCTACCGACAGTCAAGTATGCAGAAATAGATATGGAATCCTGCCTAAAGGAAATCTAAATAAAATCGGCCTATTACGGGCCAGTGCTGCACGATAGGCCTTTCACAAGTTGTACCATAACAACCGGTTATAGGCATTCACATCATGACATCAATCTTCTATTTTCAACCATTTTTTTCTCCTCCAGCCACCGTCGGAGTACGCTCACCACTTCTCCAACATCAGCACCAGCAGTATGACGAACAGCTCCGCGACATCGCAGCATCCCTCACCAGACCTCGGTCCAGACGGGCGCTTCCACCTACTCTCGAGAGACCTACAAGACTGCCACCACCAGATCGACTACCGGTTAGTAACTATGCTTTATTTTCCCTTTGTCTGGTAGAACATTTGTACAAAATAAATTTGGGATATTTTCGGATAAGTGTCCAGGGGGGACATGAGGAACCTGTATAGTGTGTAAGGGTAACGGGAGTCTTAGTTAAAGGCACAAAATCAACAACTTTTTAATAAGGGACCAATTCAGAAAAAAACTTCCATGCAAAAGTGCAACACTAATACGATCAAAATGTATAGAACAGCTTTCTTTTTGTGCTCGTTTATCCTATAATAATAACACACTGTATAGTTTTTTGAATTACTATTTAAACAAAAAAAAAAAACTCATTGAATCCTCAGATTACCAATCTTGAATTGATTTAAATCACTTTCTTAAACAATTAATAAAGAACTTTTCTTTCCTTTCTTCTTCATAGATAACTGATAGCTATTGAAACATATCAGTTGGATTATCACTTACTCATCCGTGAAAGTCATGTGTTGTTGCCAATATTGTAATACTCACAATTATATTTTTTTACTAAACACTTTATTGTACATCACATAAAACAAAAAGGACAAACACACTTATTTAAGTTAATCGGTTGAAGGTAGTCCCATAAAGTATTAATATTTAATTTTAATCTTATGTCTCTTTCAGGCCCGTGGGTCACCAGACGGTGGCGCCCCACCAGAAGAGGCCAGCTCCAGTTCAGCAAGTGAAGGTAGCGAGCCTACTGACGTAGTGGAACCAACAGAAAATGGAGAAGGAGGTAGGGTGGAACTGCCTGCTGAAAGACTCCTCCACGCAAGAGCAGGGTGGCTGCAGAGACGAGGGCCTGCAGGCTGGTCACGTCACTGGTTTGTGTTGAGAGGAGCAGCCCTACTGTACTTCCGGGATCCTCACGCGGAACATCGCGGACTGATGGATGGAGTTATTGACTTGAGTGGAATATCACGAGTGGTTGAACTGCCGAATTCTACTAATGGATATGCTTTTGAGACTGAGGTACGTAACACCTCCAACAAAATGTATGGCGTGTTGGTAGCACAAGTGAGTCATGTCTCTAATAAATCATGTTTTGTTTCACAGACTTGGGATGGAAAACATATAGTCCTGTCGGCGGTAACAGCAGGCATCAGAGCAAACTGGGTGTCGGCCATGAAAAGAACAGCTGGTCTACCTGATACAGGACCATTATCACTGATCCTACGCGAGGATACCGTTGACCAAGCTTCGGAATCCTCAACATCACCTGTTACCCCCGTAACGCCTATCACAGGCAGATCAGCACCATTCTCATCCGACGAAGAATACCGAACGGCTTCCGAAGGTGGCCGAAGAGATAGCGCTGACTGGGGAGACATGGGACCTCAACCACCTCCATCCCCACTCCTCACAAGAACTCCGATATCCAAAGTCAAAGAAAAGGTTCGCATCAGGAGTTCCCACCAGGCTCCTCCGCGACCAGACACCCCTAAAGGTGACCGAGACGAAATTGACTCTACCAAAGAAAAAGAACGCACCGTCGACGAGGTTGATGAAAACGAGAAACCCGTCGAAGCGAGAAAACGTAGCTACATATCGACTATCGACAAACAATCAATCGAAATAGACGATCTAAGAAAACAACTAAAACTAGCACTTAACGACGTCGGCGCGGCTGAAGCCGAGATCACAAGGCTGCAGAAATTAAAAACAGAGGCTACTTTGCAAGAAAAGAAAATGGAAGAACTGGTAACAACGTTGCAAAAGAAAGAAGAGGAACTGTCAGTAAGAACTAAAGAGGCTGAAAACTTAGACGCGATAAAAGAACTATACAACCAAGATAAAAGTCTTTGGGAGAGCAAGTTGACGGAAACGCAGAACTTCTTGAAAGAATCGACTGAACATTGCGAGTTGCTGACGAGGCAGTTAGCGTCAGCACAGGAGACGATAGCGCAGTTACAGCGAGAGGTGAACGAACTCAATGAGAAACTGCTAAAGAGTGTTAAAGAAAGTGATAGTTTATACACAAGGATACGCGATCTGGAAGGAAGATCACTAGTTGAGTCAGCATTACCAACTAAAGAGAAGAGGAAGAGCATAGGGTCTCTCAGCGACCTCACGAACTTGAACCAAGACATGAACTTAGAATCGATGGAAAAAGACAGGCTAATAGAAGAGTACGCGGAATTAAGAGACCGATTCGTGAAGGCTATTGAAGAAATAAAAGCCATGAAGAAGGAACTGCGTGACTCACATAACATGTACGATGAGCTCGAAATAACCAATCTCAAGTTAAGGAATGAGATGAAGCTTAGGGAGCAATGCAGCCGATCAGAGATAGATCTGATGGCAGCCCGCATACTCGACCTGACGCAGAAGTTAACTGCTTCAGACAAACAAGTCCGAACGTTAAAACACAAAATCCAAAAGTCTGAATCTAGAGAGAAAAGACGCAGTCTGTCGTTAAAAGGCAGAGAGTCCTTCACTCTAGGCAAAGAAGTGGAAGAGAAATTAACAGAGCTCGAAAACAAAATCACAATGCTCGAATCAGGCGAACCGGTCCCAACGATAAACTCTCCCTCCAAAAGTGCGTCACCTGCCAAAGAAAAAACATCGAAATCTGAAAACACTTCGGACGAAAAACGGATGAAACGCCTCGCCGCTCGTCTGAGACGGAAGTCACTCGATAGTGCCACTAGCTCCGAGCCCATGAAGATGCTAGTGAGATTGAGTTCGCTAGAAACCAAAGTAGCCTCCGCCTTGGAGAACCGCAAGGACCTCACAAACTCCTGTGAGTCTCTAAGTCAGGTAACCAGATCAGTAGAGAGTCCATCTTTAAATGAGAGCCCTGAGACTTCCAGTATTGGCACGCAGTCACAGAGGCATCTACTAGAGAGGCTACAGAGTCTAGAGAACGTGGTGATACACTCGAGAAATAAGGTGAACGAGTGCCTCTGCCAAATGAGTGCGATGCGAGCGGCGAAGTCTCGAAGATCACCCTCACCGAGTCTCGAAAAGAAATACAGCCTCAAATCGATGGAGAAGTGTCTGACAGACGTCAGCAAGAGGCTACAGGAGTGCTTCGACAAGTGTGTCGTTGACTTTGACCAAAACCAAAACAATAATCAGGAAGAGGTGAACGACAGTGTCGCTCAGGTGGTCGTACAGCTGGAAGAACAACTGAGAACGAAACTCCTGGAGATATCCAGGAGGAAGGCGGCGTTATACGAGGCAGGCGAGCTGACGCAGAGGAAGAGCCTGGAGATCCTCGCCGAGAAACTAGCGTATGAAGCGGTCCTCGTCGGCAGGATACAGGAGGCGCTCGAGTCCTCGAATGGCAGCAGATTCTTCGCTCGATTGATTAAGTCTGAAATTATCGAAACTAGTCAACTAATAGATAACCTCAAACGCAAGATCAACGGCGAGAGCAGCAAGGGCGGCACCGGCACCAGGAGCTCGCTGGACTACCTCGCCATGATCCTCACGAGGAAGATCGACATCGTCAACGGATCGCAGGAGGCGCGCGAGAGACGTCGCTCCGAGCTCATAATCCACGGAGCTGACCTCGACGCGCTCAAAGCATCACAGCGTGAAGTCGCCGAAGCGGTCGACCGGTACAAGAGCGAGAAGCTAGCCGAGCTATGTTCCGCACTCGCATGCGAGACACTCAGCTACGCGGCGCCGGCCGACGGCGACATCGAGAGGCAACGCTCCAACATGGAGGCGGCGCGCGTGCGGGAGGCCTGGGCCTCCGCGCGCGACGCGCTGGGCGCCGAGCTCGTGCAGGCCGAGGTCACGCGCGCGCTGGCCCGCGCCGCCGCCTCGTGCGACGGGCGCCTGGAGCACGCGCGCCGCACGCGCCTCACGCTCACGGCGCAGGACCGCGCCGACCTGGAGCTGTGGTGGCAGGCCGCGCACGACCATCTGCGCTGCGAGATGGACGCCGCCGTCAAGGACATCGCCGCGAGGTACCGCGCCTGCCTCACGGAGCGCCGCCCGCGCGACCCGGAGCCCGGGCCCGACTCGCGCGCGCTGCTGGCGCAGCTGGCCGAGGCCCTGGCGCAGCGGGCCCTGGTGGACGCGCGCGTGGCCGTGCTGGACGGCACGTACCGCGCCAGCTCGCCGCGCGCGGCGGGCCCGCGCCGCTCCGCCGAGGACGCCGTGTCCTCGCTGGAGGCGGACCCGGCGCAGGAGGCGGAGTTCGTGTACCTGTTCCAACGATTCTCGACCGAGTGCCGAGCGCTCTTCTCCAGTGACTGTTCGGGTAACAGTGAAGACTCGATGAAGATCGGCGAGAGCCTCGAGCGGGTGGAGGCGGCCGTAGCGGACGTGGCGCGGCAGCTGTGCGCGCGCGGGGAGGAGGGGGCGGGGCGGGACAGTCGCGAGGCCACGCCCACCGGAGCCACGCCCACCGGAGCCACGCCCCCCGGCGCCAGCGCGCTCGATCGCATCGACGCGCTGCGCCGCCGCGTCGAAGCTCTGCAAGCGCTGGTGCCCTGCCAGCACTGCAAGCAGCTGCAGGACGCGTTGGACAGGTGAGATACATGTAGTCCGGTTCAGCGCTTGTATTAATATTATAAAAACTCCATAGAACAGTCCCACTTACCCCCTACTTTTGCCTCAGACTCCACGAGGAGCGTGCTCGCGGGGAGTGCGCACTAGCTCAACAAGCGCACGCACTGGCCGCAGCGCGTCGCGCACGCGCACAGCTGCAGACGCAGCACGAGCGCGAGCGCGCGGGACTGCGCGAGCGCGCGCGCACGCTGCAGCGCCGCCTGGCCGCGCTGGACTCCGAGTACTCCGCGCAGCTGGAGAACTTGCGAGCCGCTTATCAGGTACAAGAAATGCGCATCGATGTATATTTTGACCTCAATCACTAACCTAGTATACACTTAATTTCAGAATCTTAGACAAAAACATTATATTGCCACTTAATTAATCATCTACTTTAGCTTAAAGCAGTTTAAGTTGATTTTTGAGTAATGAGCCAGGTCCAAAACTATTTTGCTTGCAAAAATGAAATTTAGTTTGTCATATTGTGTCAAAACTTGGGCTCTAAACTAAATAAAGTACTTACTACATCTTGACTGTCTATTTTGAGTACTTAGATGATCATGGCGTGAACGTCACGACCTCTCGTGACGAGCTCGAGTTTCACTCCACACAATCCTAAAGAGTCACCTGTACGCCCCACAGAGCGCAGTAGCCGCGGACACGCACGGCGACGGGCTGCGCGCGCGCTACCAGCAGGAGATCGAGCAGCTGCGCGCGCTGTGCGAGAAGGGGCTGCTGGCCATGGAGAGCTCGCATCGCCGCATCGTGCGCGAGATGGAAGACAAGCATCGCGCCGAGCGGGAACAGCTCAGGTAACTAGCGAAAGACCTGGCCGACTACCCTGATCTTCTGTCCTAATCAAAATCTCTATTGGTCTTTCGCCACCTGAGCCAAGAGAATGATCCCATCTTATCTGTATTCAGCCTCAAAAGGCCATAAGACCCCGTTAGTGGCAGCAGGGTACCACAGGTGTACAAAACGATTACCTGTATTATGTATTGTTCCAGCATGTCGATTGGTAGACGCGAAAACAATAAGTTCGTGGATAAAAACCCCTAAATTCTAATGCTGCGTTTAATTACTCGGAATTTTTGTTGTGAAACTTCAAAGACTTATTAAATATATAAATTGTCGAAAGTCGGTATCTTATTGTCCATGGAATGTCCCAATTTTACAGTTTTTTTACCCCTAATAATCTCTACTTCCAGGCTAGACAAAGAGCAAGCTCTAGCAGAAGAAACACGCGCGACCCTGGCGGCTCTCGATGCGATGCGCAAGGCACACGAGAGTGAGGTGCGGCGAGAGGTCGACAAGTTCAAGGCAGAGTATCTCAGCAGAGGCGCGCATAATGGAGAGCTCACACAGCTTAGCTCGAGGCACCAGTAAGTTACTTGGGTTTTGGGGCTTTGGGACTAGAAATTTCGTGTATTCCTTCCTAGAAACTCAAAAACTTTTATCTAATTCATTCTCTAGTATTACATCTAGTTTGTAGTTGAATGTCAGCGACAAAAACATCTGAATTTGAAGGTATGAGTGAAATAAATTATGGGAGCTCAAAATGGCGGCCTATACTCAGCAGTGGCAGTGGAACAAGGCTGCCAATGTGAAAGAATGAAATACTTACTAACAAAACTTAATGAAACTATTTTTTAACCTTAGCGAATCTTCTTCTTGTTGTACTAAAATTAAAAACAATAAATTCAACCAACCTTCTCTTATTGTATCAGAGATCAAAACCACAACGACGAAGCTAGCTTGGGTTCCAATTTCCACCATATACCCATGTATGTATTACTCCCCTTCCATACAAATATGTCATAAAACCGTTCCCCAAATAGTAAAGTCTTTTAGTAATCTTTCCAGGCAAGAGATGGAGGAGATAAAACGGGAGATACTCTCCCTCTCTGAGAAGTATTCCGTGAAGTGCGTGGAGTCGGCTGCGTTGGAAGAGAGACTGGCGACGGCGACCGCGCAGCTTACGCAGGCGCATAACCATATCATGCAGCTGGATGCCAGGTATGTATGCTGATGAGAGCATAGCATACTACATTTATAGGGCGGAGAAAAAAAAAACCGAAGTTTTTTTTGAACTACAAATTATTTATCCAAGAGTAAAATACAATAGACGTAGACATATTAATTTAGGGCGAATTTCACCAAACTATTATACCGAGTATAAGTCTTATATATAAGTATTATCCTGCGAATAAATTTTGAATTTTTGAGAGTTTTTCTATACAAAAACTGTCAGACGACAATTTTATTCCATGGATAAAAGATATCTGACTTTGATGAAATCAGCCCTTAGTAACCTATCCCGCTTAACTATTCTTCAAGAGTCATAAAAAACCCTGTAAGAAATCGACACGTGTTTCACCTCTCAACGAGGCATCCTGAGGATGACGATTGACCAGTCGCAAACCAGAACACGACGACGTGTTGCCACCAGCCAGCTCTGCGTTCCCTAAGCCTGATGTTATTAGATTGAAGATTAAGACACGTCATACCAAACCCAAATTTTTTTTTATAACATTTTAAAATACTCTTTATTTTACAATTTGTTATTTCTTTCATTTCAGAAACAAGCAACTCCGCGCCCACCTAATATCGGAAGCCAATGAAATGAAGAACTCAGAAGCGTCCACTCTCTCCCAGCTCATAGAAGAGACTGGCTCGGTACGTCAACGTTTCTCGCTACTTTTTTAATTTTAATCACACCGACACCACGGTGCACGCTTGTACAGCCTATGCTAGCTTCTCTTCACTTGACCATAAGGCAAAGGCCACACGCTTGCATGACCATACATCGCACTTAACAGTTATACATCACCGTTCGAAAATGAACTACTAAAAGTTCTAAAGTATAAATATAATATAGTATTCTCGTATCGTAATATAGTATTCCCGTTTTGTACGACACTTTCAATTTTCTTTTTTAAATATTTCAGTATTTAATTTTACTTTCTTGGTATCGTAATACTCACGCACGAATTGAGCTCAATTAAGACAAAACCATTTTTACAATTATATTCTATATAATCGGTCCATGAATACCAATTCACTTACCCCAGCCATAGCTATTAATTCCTTTGCTCAATTCGCGCGATCATGTGTAGTATAGAACTATTTCACATTTCTTGGAGCATATAAATTGGAGACATCTTGGCATTTACTGAAAGTAATCATGTGTCAGTCTTCTTATAGGCGTCAATAACTCATCCTCAATAAATCAGTCTCCAATCAGTAACTCTTCTGTCAAAAATCATTAGCTTTTGTGGTTGGTTTTACAAATTTTTACTCAACAGATTTGAAAATTGAAAAAAAAAAAGCTCTCGTCACAGTGTCAGGATTTATAAAATTGGTTTAAAGAAACCGCGGATCAAATGGCTGCATGCTATTGCCTGGCTGAGGTATCAATAAAAACGATCTCCAGGTTTACTTTTGGTTTTGGTTTACATCATTCACGCACCCACGAAAAACAAACATGCCGTCTCCAATTTCCATGCTCCAAGACGTAGACTCTATCCTACATTGTAAGCAACTGGCGTAACGGTACATTGTATGGGGTGCACTAACAGCATGGGAGGGCGGCGCCGCTGTGGAGCCACCTGCGACACCTCGCCGCCGTCTGGCAGAGGGCAGGCAGCCACGCAGGTACACACTATGCCACCAGTCTACCATGCTATGGGTTTGGTTGAGGGAAGAATGATAGATTATTAGTTGTAGCACTGATTTGAAACCTCTTTTTAATTATTTCTGGAGAAGCTGCGATTGCGTCTATGCTATGTCGTATGTGGAATTTCGAATTGCCAGGTACTGTTCTATTACTTCTGCAAATCAAAATATCCACTAGGTATGGTCAACAAGAAAGGTCGATTAACACTTGAGTGTACTTCACTTCACTTCAACATAATTATTGAGCAAATATTAATAAATAATTGGTACTTACAAATGTTAAATTCTGATAATAAAAACTCTTAGCTATTACATTGTAGACCTTTACTAACTTAGTTATAATGTGTGTGTGTATTATGTGCTCACAATTTATGGAATGTAAATTATTCTGAATTAAATTATATAAAAAAATAAAAAATAAACTGATAATTAATATGTCTAAATTTTGGGTCTAGTTATAACGTATGTAAAAGTAACAGTTTTAATCTACTGCTGACCATACCTACTATTGTTTTTATTATGTTGCTAAAGGTAACTCCAATAATCGACAATTTCAGAATTTTAACAGCATTGCGGTTTTTAATGTTTGTCCCTTACTAGAAACACCAGACTATATGTCCTGATTAACCTATCTATTAATATTTATCACTACAAAGGGAATGAAGATTGTAAATATTCTTGTAATTTCTTATCAATGACTAAAAAATAGCAAATATTTCTTTTTTTTTAAATAATATTATTACTTTTTTTTTTGACAATCCACTTGTCACTAACAAAATGCTTTTGCAGCCTAATAATTCCACATAGCAGGACAAATAAATTGCTTTTTGGGCGCCGAACAATAATAAACACACCAGTTTTTTGTTAATTGTCAATAGGGAATATGCATGTATTTTTTTAATATTTTTATTCGATAGTTTACATCGTCAAATAATAGTTTAAAAAAATTCGACGGCACAAAAGCAATTTAAAGTAGTTAAAAAAATGTTTAAAAATGTCCAACCGATCCGGGCTATTTAAACGCCCTCCATTTGGCGCGCTTGGTGTGGTGACGTCACAGTCCGTAAAAACAGACAAGCAACTGTCAAGTCAACGTCAAACACACCTTTTTCTATGAGCGTTTGACATTGACTTGACACTTGTTGATTGACTTGACATTGACATTTTGATTGTTATATCGGATTGTTACGTCACATCCGCTCTTAGCCTTTTCAAGTATTTGAATTACCCACAGTTTTTTTGGACTTTAAAAAAAATAATTTCTCGCTCAAAAAGAAATTTTATTCAAAAATATTGATGGAGGCATAATTCTGAAGTAACATAGTTTATAAAAAAAAAATATTTGACCCGTATTTGAATCACATGCATATTCCCTATTGAGCACTAGTTATATCAACGGAATATAATAATATTAATGTGATATATTATGTATTATAGACGAAGTCGTCCCGGACGAGCCCCCTGCTGGAGGCGGCGAGACCGGCGCGCGCAGCCAAGATACAGTACGCGAAGACAGAGAGCACGAGAAACCTGCAGCTCTCACCCGTCCAGGTAAATACAACTTTTAATGTTTGCTACAAGGATCTTTTGGCGCTCGAATGACGTTATCACGTGCAGTTGTTATACATTTGTGCAATTGTTTTGAGAAATGTCATGAAAAACAAAATGGCGACGTTAATTCTGATTTTGGCCACGCGCCAAAAGAACTTACTAGATATAGTTAGGTTCAAATAAATTAACAAGAGACGTCTTTTCGAAAAAAACAGCACTAAACAAAACTCCAATTCAGAATCCCAGACAATTAACAAGTTTTGAAACAAAAACTCAATATCACACCTAGGACATACGAAAGTTTCAAGTCCATTGATTGACCAAAATTTATTTAAGACCCTTTTGGTCCAAATGGTCCCCTTAATATCAAGTTAGACAGCATAACGCTAAAGTTGTTATTTGATTGTCACTTTGCAATGAATGTAGATTATCTGAGAATCTGAATTCAAGTAATTTATAGAAATGTTATGATTTCCAATCACCACCACGTGAAAGTGGCGAAAATACATGGTTGGTATGGTTTTTTTTTTTAGCATTATAGCTCTTCTTTCGTCAATTTCACAGTCTTTCTCATACCTAACGTTGCCCGAGCAATAATTAACCTTCTAAACGTGTGTTTTCAGAACTAAAAGCGCCAAAGCGCTGCTCGGTAAGCGGGCGAGCGACAATCGCTCCGCTCGTGGGCATGGTCGCCGAGCGCAAGAAGCGCTTCGAGCTATAACCGACTACGACCGACGCGACACTGTACGTCGCAGACACCCACCACGCTTGCACCTGGCCACTCGCTTCATACCCCACCCACGACACAAATATATACCCAGATATATAATCACAAGTGGATAGGTTATTGAGACAACTGTATTTCTCGGCAAAATTTACTGCCTGAATATTATATTCCTGAATATTATAATCGTCGTCAATGGTAGCTTAGTAACTTAAAAAAAAAATTAATAGCATATATCCAACAAATATATCTAATAAAAACGTCAATTTGTTCAACTAAAACGTCGTTACTAAGTTATAAAACCCAAATGAGTTAGTTAAACGACGTATAGAGACTGTATGTTATCAACGTACTAATATTTTAATTATTAATTAATATGTTAAGACCAAATACACTTTCTACCATAAAAAAATAAAAGTGGCCAGACCTTTTCTCCCACCACACAATTGTATATAATCTTTGAGATCGGTATATAATGTACTAATTTTCTAAGTTGTAGTTTTAGTCGATTCGGTTAGTGATGTGACTTGTGTAAATTATATACTTAATGTAAATACTAACGATTGTATCCTCATTGTTTGTTTTCTGTATGTTAATCTTTAAGACGTTGTTACCAAATATTTCTTTGTATTTAAAGTGTTTTGCAAGCATTGGGGACGCAATTATCGGTAAAACAATTAATTTAAAAAGTTTTTTTCTACTGAGGTCTCGAACCTAACTGTATTATTTATTACTCTATTTATTATGTTTAATTTGTATTTATTCTGAACCTAGGTTTTACTCTCTTACTCTCCATCTTTACAAAGTCTCTCTAAGATTGTACTGAACCCGGTGGTTGCGTCTCCCTCGCGACTTGATGCATTCTAACCGTGTTTTGAAAGCGTGGACTTATTTGTATGTGTGTCTAGAATTTATTACTAAAGTGTTTTAATCGTTTCATGGCATTTATAATCCATATTTCGGCAAACAAAATCGATTTTTCATAAAACATGATGAAATCATTAAATATTGTTGAGAATAATTTAAGTAAATGCCAATGAGCGGTTAGTATAGAGGCATATTTATATCTTATTATTAACATGTTTACGAAAATGAAATATATAATTCGCGTTAATTTTGACTTTGAGCTCCACCTTGTAGCGTGTGCAACTGTTACCATTCTCCCCACTCTGGGCATTGAACCGTCTTCCAACGCACCTTCACATTGTTGTGTATAGATAAACACTAACTAGCGGATAGTTTTATGTACCTAATATCTAACATGTCACGAAAAATTGTATACATAATTTATAAATGGAATAAATTGCTCAATGTTATCTAGTGGGTTAAAAAATGTTATACCAAAACTATAGTATGCATTGTAAGTAATACATGAGTAGACGACAATATAAACGTAATTCTTCACGGCTATAATAAATTAACTTATGTTACTTGAGCTTTTTTATACGCAGTCGACGGCAGACTATGTACGTTGTGTTCCCTTGTTTTGAATGTGTGTTGACATATCTAGGCTGCCGACTGTACTAGTTGACGTTGTGTTTATAATAACATATAAAATGAACAGTAAACTTACATAATACAAAAATATCGTTGTTTTATTGAGTCCATTTTCACCACCCAACCCATATAGACAGTGTATCAGGGAGGTATTGTCAAACTTCACTTTCCTGGAGCTGTTTGCACGTAGATTTAGAAGTTTAAAGCTCTCCTTCAAGGCTCTCCTTCAAGGCAGTTTCAAATTTCATATAATCGTGTTTTCGCCAAACATAGGACCTAGCATCAATCCTCAACTTTTTTATTTCAAAATTAATGCTGCAGTATTTGCAGCATAATGGAGGATCATGCTAAGCAATTTGGCCGCTGCCATTTCAGTGTGAATTGAGCCAAAGGCGTAAATATTCTGTTTGATATAATATGTAGTATTATTCAACATTAAAAAGATAAAAAATGACAAGAAATTACTTTATTTTACAAAACTTAAGTAACATGAGCTTCTAAAAACTAAGCTTTATTTAACAAAATTGTAACATAATTAACAAAACTTATAAATAATTAACAGGAGCTCTTAAAAAAAAATAACTTTCATTTATCAAAATAAATGAGCGTCTGAAATAACTCATGTAACAAACTAAATCGAAACAAAACAGTAAACCCTTGCATGAAAAATAATATTTAAGCTTTAAAGATACGTTTACAAAAATAAAAACTTACATAAAATACAATTATATAAAACTAAATTATTAAATAAAAATGCATGTATGCAGTGATGATAAAGATTACGTTGGAGTGATTCTGATTATTCACTTTTTTCCTTTGCCTTTTTTGCCTTTTACTTTTCCTTCCGGTTTGGATGGTTCGGGTTCCGGTTCCGGTTCAGGAGGTGGAGTTGGGGGTAACTTCCTATCTGGCCATTTTCGTTTTATATAGTCCACCATTAAGTTTATACTTATCACTTTGATTTTAGCATTCTTTTGAGGCGGTCCCGGAAAGACATTACACATTTCATCCACAAGACCTTCATCTAGATCAGCTCCACCTTGCTTTAAAGCGTCGGCTAATTCTTTCGCATTCATTACGTCATATTTTTCTTTTTCCAATTCCAGCGCAATCAATGCAATATCAGCCTTGTTCTTTTTCGGTTTTTTTGTAATATACTCAACTCTGTCGAGCACTATGCCCCTAAAGTCTGGCCCTTTAGCTTTAAAAACACTTTCAACGGCCCCGTACGTTACGATTAAGTTTTTCTTTGATTTCTTTTGTTTTGTGAGTTCGAGGAAAGATACAAATTGTTCACTAACGTCCACGTTCTCCATTAGTAAATTTTTCACTTTCGAAGTAACCTTCGCTACCATATCCAAAACGCTTAAAGCGTCACTAGGGGATAACGGATTATATGATAAATTCAACGTATTCAATTTTTTAGCTTTCGATAAAACTCCTACAATTGGCGTAATAGCTTCTCCTTCTAGTTTGTTATTGCTGAGATTTAGCTCATTCAAGCACGGGCACAGTAAGATGCGTTTTAAGGCCAGGCTGATCCGAGAGCCAGTCAAGGAGTTCCATGACAAATTCAAGACTTCAAGACGAGTACTTTCTGATAATTGTACGAGAAACGCGTAACCTCCTACACTATATATTGAGTTCCACGAAAGGTCTAAGTGAGTAAAATTGTTATGGGTTTCGAATGGTTCTACTAGTAACGCGAATCCTTTCCCACTTATGTCATTGTACCTTAAATTAAGATTTTTCACAGTAAGTCCGAAAAGTATAGCCTTAGCTAAATACTCCATCGCTTCATCGCCCAACTTGTTATAATTCAAATCAAGAACCTTGAGCGTTCTGTTAAGGTGCAAGCTATTAAACAATCGTCTGGCACCTTGAGGGCCAATTCTGCAACCACGCAAATTAATTTCAGTAATCGTGTTGTTTGTCAAAAGCATATTTCCCATATGATAGCAGGCATCATCGTTTAAAAAGTTATCAGTAAGATTTAATACTTGTACTTTCTTATTATATTGCAAAGCTTTGGCCATTGCCCGGAATCCATCTGGATTGATGCAGTAATACCGTAGATCTATTTGGGTTTCAAGGAGCCCTCTGTAGAAACTTCTGACTGGGCACTGATTCATCTCCGTGCATAGAGCTAGGTACAAAGCTTGCCCATCGTCTGGGTATATTATTGCATCATCAGGTTTAAACAAAGCGTCCTCTATTCCTGGATCTGTGATCGCCGGATAACTGAAGTAAGGGTGTCTCAACACGGAACTGGCAGACATAGTTATGTACTTTCCACATATTTCTCCGCTACCAGGGTCATACAACCCGTCGGTATATAAATTTTTCTTCTTGTTTTCTTCAGGCGCAAATAATTCCAATGAAGACCACTCTTCCATCGGCGGATCCTCGGAACTCACCACGGATTGGACTGAGAAGACCACGTTGACCGGCACTATCTCAGTATTGCTGCCGTCTGAATCCATTTTTATTTAGACTGATGATTGAATTCGGTCAAAGAAAATAAATGACATACACAAAATAAATCTACTAAAAAGTAAACGTTTCAGTGATTCACACTGACAATCCAGACTGATTGATTGATATTATTTAGATTGTCAAAACATTACTGACAGGGATTAAAGTTGATGGAATTAAAGGATGCCGTTACCATACCTTAAAAAAAAAACCTTCCCTGTGTTTCCTTCGCACCTACTTTCCTTGGTCGCCTTTTTGAACACGTACTTGAAAAACCGGCCAAATGCGTGTCGGACCACGCACAGTTCCGCAGTTGGGATGAATATATAGGTACAAATAAATAAAATTGAAGTGTCTGCTAAATGTATTTGAAAGTAAGTATATGCGGTATGTTTAACAAAAAAACATTTTTAGTCTATCTGTCTGTCTGGTTGTTCCGGCTAATCTCTGGAACGGCTGGACCGATTTTGACGTGACGGGACTTTCGCTGGCACATAGCTGATGTGATATGTTATTCCAATAACCTAGGCTACTTTTATTCCAGAATAAAATTATGAAGTTTAAAAAACGCACTTTTTAGTTTTGTGTTCTTTTAATAATGAATTTAAACAAAGCGCCTACTTTACCTACGTTAAATATTATTTGGCGATGTAAACTGTCGAATAAAAATATAAAAAAAATACATTCTTTGTAGGATAATCGATAAAATCGGCTCTGCGAAAATCCTAGAATTATTTCTTGTAAAAGGCTTTGTCGTTCCACAAACACTGCCGAAACGAATGTGTCGAACAAGTGTTTAGCACGAAGCACGCCTCAACGCCATAGGCGATTTTATTATATTTCTATGCTACTATTTGCGCAGATTTGTACATATCCCCGAATATGCCTCTTCTGATGTATGTCTATGTACTCAAATCAATCAATCTGCCTAGCCGTTTCCCAAATATGTTGGGGTCGGCTTCCAGTCTAACCGGATGCAGCTGAATACCAGTATTTTACTTGGAGCGACTGCCTATCTGACCTCCACAACCCAGTAACTGGGTAATACGATACCTCTTGGTAAGACTGGTGGTCAGACATTCGGGGTTCTGACGACCCGTAACGACTGTCAAAGATCCACTAATGAGAGCCGGGTATATCTATGTACTCGTCTCTAACATAAAAAAAAAGAATTATGCTTGTTGTTCATTTTATTGTGTCATACAATATTTTTTTTTTCTAATTACAAATTAACTTACAACAAAAAATAACTATATCGGCAAGCGGTTTACAACATAAATAAAAAATAAGCGTCGTTTACATGGCAGATTTTGAACTGAGTTCGCGATTTAGTTTCCAAATACTTGTGTTTTTGGAAAAATAACTTTAATACCCACGAATAAAGTTCAGTTTGCGCTTCAATTGCAATTTTTTGTCATTTTCAGTATTACTACTATTCTGAAATCAACTTAATTTACACTAGAAGAAAGTTGATGTAGAAGAGAACATCAATTGGAAACAAGGATTTGTGTATAGAATAGGACATGTGGGTCGTCCTGCGCAAGCACACCATTACATTTATACCGTACATAACTCCAATAAATCTGAGACTAATTTCGTTTGACAAGACACAACAGTGGCATAGACAAAAGTTCAAAATCTGCCAATTACTACTTAAACAATAATCATAGCCTACATTGTGATAAATGTCGTACAACACAAACGAAATATTAATTCTTATTAAAGTTATTTTTAACTAGATGCAAATACATTATAATCAATAATTAAATAAATTCAATTTGTTACTTTTTAACTCGTTCTTCATATCTTTACTTAGGGCGAGATTTACAGACCGCGCTTTGACTTAATTTGGATAAGCAAAGTTAGCGTTTCATACGAATACCACCCATATTAGTGTAAAACAGTTACTCACGAAGGGCAAATTTCACCAATGAAACTGAACGCGATCAGCACATTTAAACCGCGTTTAAGAGCTGTCAGTCCTCATACGCACTAGCGGTAAACCGCGGGGGCGGCAAACCGCGCGGCATGCCGCTTTTTCATTTTTTAATTTGCAACCTTGCTTGTACGCCATCAAACGCGACGGTTGAGTGAAATGAAATGAAATGAAATGAAATGAAATGAAATTGTTTATTCTGTAAATAGGATATCGCAATCACTTTTACACGTCATATTATTAAAAAAATAAAATAAGCTAGATGAGGTCGGCGTTTCCTATCTGACTACTCTGAGAAGAAAGGCCGAAACAAACTCAGAGGTCGCAGTCTCTTTTAAGGTCCAGACATAATCTTGGTCAAGCCATATGAGGACCATGTAGATTAATGTCTGAAATGGTCTTTTGAGGAAAGAACCACACAGATTTGAGTGGACCTGTCCAGTCAGTGCAAGCATTTGTCAGTAACCGAGGAGCTCAACTCAGAGCTGAAGGAGCTCAACGACTCGACGAACAATACCAAAAAAAGGACATTTGGGTAGGCCGCAGAAAGTACTCAAAACTGCCAGACCATCATTAAAACAGGGAAAGAGGAGCAAAAAATAAAAAATGATCCACATAGTCCTCACATTCACAATAATCAAAACAAAATAATACTTTACAAAGTAGTGGGCCGTGTATTCAAATCATTTCAGCCGTTATAGCGTGAAAGTGTACCTAACAAATAAACACTTTCAACAAATTCGCATTTATAGTATTAGTTAGGATAAATAAACGTATAATTGAATAACACCCAGACTCAAATTGTTCAGTGGGACCAATGGGAATTGAAAATAAAATTACTAAATCATTCCCACACGGAGTGGGCGGCAATCATTATTGTGGAATATTAACACTAACAGCTCTTGAACGCAGTTTAAATGCGCTGATCGCGTTCAACTTCATTGGTGAAATTCACCCTAATCTCGGCCATAGAAGCTGTCTAAGCTTTAAATATAAAAATATAGCTTTATAAATACTATTACTGGTCCTTACTAAGTCCTTGACTAGGGTCAAGATTCATTTAATTGATACTTTTATAGTATTAGAAAATATAGAAACTACTGTGGAGAATAAAATTGGACTACTAAGATTTTTAATATAAAAAAGAGGTATATACTGTCAGGGAAATTAATTTTTTATCAACTTGACAGCTATCTTTGATGCTTAGAAGGATTTTCAGGGATTTTCTTTTTTTTTATAAGTGTGAAACGTGTGATTAATAATTTGATTCGAGTTGTAAAGAGCTACATATTATATTTTAGAAAAAAAATATAGTTTAAAAAGTCTCAAAGTTTGTTCATAGTAATACTGGCTAAACATACAACTACATGTTTCTTTTACATAAAAATATGACTTTATTTCATTATTATTATCAAGGATTTGTGTCCTACACATGAACATTTTCGGTATTCTCAAAGAATGAAAAAAAAAAATTGGAAAATTTGGCCTTGTATTTAAATCGTCTTATTAATAATTATTGCAAGCACAAATTGATGTAACAATTTAACTACCCAGATCCAATTCCTGTAATTATTAAGAACGTTCGCATGCGCATCTCATTCGTAATGATCAATTCGCTAATGACAAGTTTGACAGATTGCGTCTGAATGAGAACGTTTTTAAGGTTTCAAGGACATTTTAATTAGCTTAATTAAACAGTAAAGTAAGCTTCAGTGTTTTTTGGCTACGCGCGGGGCCAGAAGGCCAATTCTCTTATAAAATTATCAATAAAAAAACGTTCACATTCAAGTCGCAATCTGTCAAACTTGTCAAAAATGTTGGTAAATTTATGGTTTCTTGACAGATTGCGCATGCGATGCGATTGTGAATGTTCTAGGGAATTGCTCCGCCGGCTGGTAGCTTAGCGGTAGTACGAAAATTGGCCTTTTGATGTAACCAGATGTATGAACGTAAACGATGCAAAAGGAGTATGTAAGGATCGTAGCAGGTGACGTTCCGTAGTTTCTGCCTACCCCCATGGGAAGCAGGCGTGAGTTTATGTATGTATTGTGTAATATAACTAAATAAGCGTAAGTACTTCTATTCTAACATAAATAATAATTAACATACTGCACCTGTAGTTCTGACATTTTGCTCATCATGTTGATTGAACTATCATTAAATAATTTAAATCACTATTAAGGTACAGTCGAACAAGCTATTTGATATACAGTCAAAATATATTCGTTATCCGCTACACTGCCAAAATTAGTGTTTCTGTGTGTAATATAACTTTTTGAGCTTATGGCTTAGGAGAGTGACGTAAAAGGATTATTGAATACTGAAAACACTTACAAAATTGTTTAAAGTAGTAGTTATCTGCCTGTAAACCAAATACCTTGTTCGACTGTACAAGTCCGTAACCGTTTGCCTGCAGGCTATGGAATCGTAGTTTTAGTGTTCATTGTAATATTTCAAACATCAATTCATATACAAAATAAACCATGTTAGAAGTAATAATGCCACTATGGGACGGTACTGACCACGAGCATTCACTTCGCCAATTTGTTTTGTAATATCGCGAATGAATGTTCGTTGTGTAAAGGTGGGTTTAGACCAAACGAGCGAATGCTCATTCTAACCCCACTCCATCAAATGCTTTTGGTGTAAACAGAGACAGAGCATTCATTCGCTGTCCTATCTTGTTTGCTCGCTCTCTTGATGTAAACGGCGAACGAGCGTGCGAACAGTTGCTTAGAACGTTCTTTCGTGTTAACGAAATGATCGTTAACGGTCAGTTCACACCGAGACGCGAAGCGACGCGCGCTTTTTTATGATCCGATACAATATCGAATTTATCTACTATACATTAAGGTACACGCGCTGCGCAGCCCCGCGCATCTCAGCGTACTTTGACACGTGTCAACACTCGCACTGAAATTATACCTTTTCGTTTAGAAAATAAGTGGCAATGCCGCCAGTCTCTTGGGTACACTACCAGCCGACAGCTATGCGGAGGAATTTTTCGACGCCAAATTTTAGATATTAGTTGTTTATTTGTACAGTTAGTTTTATTTAATATTAGTTAGAAAATTATTTAGTGTTAGATTGTAATTTTATTTAAAGTTGTAAAGAAAATAAGTTCGATAATTGTTAAAAAGTGCGTGCAGCGTCGCGTCGCTTCACGCCGCGGTCTCAGCTGACCCTTAGACGAAAAAAAGCAACAACCAATGACGTTTTTGTCCTAGCTCTAGCTCTATGTTCGTTTGGTCTAAACCCACCTTTACAAAAGCGCGCGAAACAAACGTTTGGCGAAACGAATGCTCGCAGTGAGTACGGTCCTTACATATCCGCAGGGTTTGACATTACTAAAAGACAACAGTACACGAATACGTATAAAGATAACTTTATTGGTATCTATTGTTCGAAACAGGAAAGTGTCACAGGAAAACCAGACCGCGGTTTTGAAACATAATATTTTTATCCTTAAACATGAAAAAAATCCGACAATAAACAGCTTTTTTTTTAATAAGCTAGGTGATGGGCGTTTGTTATAGACGTTATAGTTCCAGAAAGGTAATTCAACATAATTTGTCATAACTATAAGTTGTGTAAATATTGTGGTGCAAGTTTTGCGTTCGTAATAATCTTGTAAAATGCACTGTTGTGGAACCTACCTTACGTCTTTCACTGAAACTAAGCCACGCCATTACAGCTATTGTAATGTCTTAAAATTATTTGTTACCATATACAGTATGTTATCTAATAAAGGACGTTCCCGTTAAGCTGCAATCGTATAGCGCTTATATAAGCTAAAAAAAATTACATAAAATAATGTTTTTTTTTTTTTTTATAGTAGAATATTCACAAATCCTATTAAATTGATACGGAAAAAAAAATACTCGGTACACGCATACTTGTATTACAACGTGGAAAGACAAGTGTGCGTGTACAGAGTGTTTCTTTTACGTATCAATTTAATATTTTTGTGAATATTTCACTACATATACAGGCTGTAAGGGTAAACAGTCTTGTCATTCAAACCATGGGTAGTTGACTTAAATATAAACATAAATGACCGAAAACAACAAAAAAAAAACTTTATTTTCATTAAAAGATTTTAAAAAGTTTCTATCCGACACCGTGCTCGCTAGCGAAGCAGCTGACTAACTGAGGGAGGGGTCGCGCTCGCGGCCGGTCAGGTCGCGTCCCGCACCCCCCGCCAGTGTTGAGACGGAAGTTCGTTGCCCTAGCGCATAGAGCAACGAACTTGCGTCTTTTGTGGAAAAATGTAGATTAAAAAAAAAGAAAAAAAAAAGTTGTAATTTTCCATTGATTTTACGTTTTATAAATGAAACCAAACCACTAGTTGCAAGGATAACGGTGTTTACCCTAACACCCTGTATTAATTTAAAAAAAAGAAAATGGGTTATTTTTTTTTTTTGCGTGGGAACGCGTGCTATTTCGGGTTAACGGGAACGCTCTTTGTTAGTTAACATACTGTATATTCTCTAGTTATGGTGCAAATGTCTGCTCTCTAAATTAAATACTAAATCCTACTTAACTACAACTGAATAAGAGGTTGTGATGTGTCCTCCCTCTGTTTGGTCACTTTGGCTCGCCACGCGCTCCTGTCTGCTAATATCTTACGTCCGTACGCCGTGTGGATGTCACGGAAGGGGACCTTCTTGCGAGGTAGATCAGGTCGGAGGTTCTCTTTGTCTGAAAAGAGAGAGAAAATAGTGTTTCGTTGTGTCAAAAGATATTTGGAAATGGCGCCACATTTCGACTGTTCGGTTGTTACCTTTGGCTCAGGAAAGTTCAGCACGCGTAGCATGACCACGACAGAAACGGGTTTCGTCGACGAAAGAATAGATAAAATGACAGATAAACAATCACAACCTGTCATTTTGTCTATTCCTCCGTCGACAAAACCCGTTGCTGTGGTGGGGTGGTTAAAAGACTTAAAATAAAAATGAAGTACCGGGATAAGGATAAGGATGACCACTGAACAGTCGAAGAATTTTTATATTATGGCTGTTAAAAGATATAGCCCTGAATATACTATATTTTACATTGGAGACATTGGATATCTCCTACAAATAATCTGGTACTAGGGCAAGGCGTGTTTACCCGATTTAACAAGTGCGCGTGCAGCATATCTTCCTTATCATTTTCATAATTATAATAAACTAGCTGCGCCCCGCGGTTTCACCCGCGTACGTCTCAATCCCGTTGGAATATCGGGATAAAAAGTATCCTATGTGTTAATCCAGGTCATAAACTAAACCCTGTTTGCCACATTTCATCCAAATCCATTCAGTAGTTTTTACATGAAAGAGTAACAAACATCCATCCATCCATCCATATTTACAAACTTTCGCGTTTATAATATCAGTTAGAAGTTAGATTAGATTAGAAGTTAGATTGTTAGAAGTTAGACAAGTAAAAGTTTACTCATGAATACTTACGATGTCTACTGCCTTGCACTGCCTTGGTCTCTCCATCTGCAACCCTATTGAATGGGTTGTACCTCTGCCCTCTAGGTGGGACTTTAGGCTCGTCCTCTGGCGGAGTTATTGTCACTAGCGCCGCTTCGGCGGCTGCTTCCGCTGTAATTAGAAAATAAAAATTTCCAATGACAATAGGGATGATGCCTGGATAAGATAAAAGAAATTCTCTTTAGTCCGTCAGCCAGATAATCAAAAAAAACATTAGACACCTATTTTTTGCTTTATCATTAAACCACTGACCGAATTTCAACAAAATTTGATAAGGAGATAGATGGCATCCTGGGGAGGACATAGGCTACTTTTTATCGACATACCACGCGGGCGAAGCCGCGGGAGAAAGCTAGTTAATAAAAAAATATTTCAAGTTTTGCTAGGTTGCAGCATGAAGGCAAAACATTCAGTAGACTTATTACCATAAGGCATAAGGCCTTGGACCAGCCCACCTTGGGTCATATCAAGGTTAATTATCTTTAGCTCTATTGATTAAATCAAATCCTTAACTTACCTTGAGCCTCATCCAACTGCCTCTGTAGATCATTCACCATGAGCTTCATATAATCGTAACTGGCGCAGGCGAGGGCTTTCATCCATGTCTCCATGGACGCCTGTGAATTGGTACACAGGTAGTATGTGCGTCCACCCTCACACTGGAACAATATCTTGAAACTGTATGCTTCTTCTTCTGTTAACTCTGAAAAAGATAAACATATTGGGCCTTACCACAAAAACGTACACACTTGTTCAGCACATGTTTAATGTCAGTTTTATGTCAAACTCCATACAGGGCATACAGTAATGTCAAAAGGTGTTTAGGCTAAACATTTTTATCAAGGATTAATTATTGTTATCAAGGTTGAGCTTTTGTTTCAATCTTTTAAAATAAGTAGGATTATTGGATTTGTGCAAGTTTTACCATAAAGATTTTTATGATAATGCACTGTTTATAGTTTTATCGTACCAAAGAAACAATAGATTGTTTATGTGAAAGATGATATTACAAGGGGGTGAAAACTGAGTTCATGGCTTGTAAGGATGTATGAAAGAAGACAAAATGCTGTACATGACCAGACCATGGATAATACTTACAGAAAAACTGTATTTAGTTAATAATAATAAAGATTTATTGTTCAACTAGGACCAGGTTACATGGGTAGGTATAAAGATAAATCATAAAGTTTATCTAGTCTAGTTAGTGGGTACCATACTGTTCTCTTATATAGGTAACAAAATAACCTGTGTTTTGTTTAGGAGAAACAAAATGTTTGGTAAAGGTGAGGCTATGAACTGGTCCATGAAATTTTAGATGATATTTCTAAATTAAAAGAAATACAAGTATAAGAGAGTCTTACCTATTGTACACCCCTCCAGTATGATCACACCGACAGGTTCTTTATCACCTTTCTTATCGAAATAGAACAGTAGGTTTCCTTTCAACACGAACCATCGTTTCTGATAGCTCTTTCCGACTTCGCCCCTCATGTCCAGCCAGCCGTCGCGGTCCACCGGCGTCAAAGACGACGCGAAAGCGCACAAATTCTTCTCGTTTATTTTCATTGTCATTTATAAATATTCATACAAACACACGGAACATGGAAAGAGGGAAATGGGAGAGTTTGTCTACTTGTTAGCGTTTAAATTTTGTATAGTATGGATCAAGAGATTTATATTACGGATGAAAACGCATATTTACTCTTTAAGAATTGCTATAATTATAGTTAAATCCTAATAAATTAGTGAATAAATGGAAATTACACCCACGACTTTTGACCTTAAAATCTTGAATTTACTTGTCAGTGTCAATGTCAATAACACTATCAACCAATCAAATTGTCATTGTGACGCAACTTTTTTCGTTCGCTAACACCCACCTGACATCAAAATAAAAATCGATATTCTTGGGTTGTATCTGGATTCATTTTTAGAATAATCGCATCTCTGGGCAGCATGTTTTGTAAAAACTTATCCGATTTATTTTCGTTCTATTCATTTAATCAGAAGGCACAAGTAATTAGATTTATATTTTTACTTCACCTCCGGAGGACACACTGGCACACACACACACTTTTGATCTAAAACAAGTTTGACCGATACCTAATTTTCGTTCTTCTTATGACAGTTTTTTTTTTTGTCGGGACAGATTTTTTGGTCGCCAGTCGCCACTCGCCGTGGGTTTTTTATTATATCAATGGTCGCCACGCGCCATACTAAAAGGTGCTACTGACGACGATACAAGATAATATGATCTAAGATAGGTTCCGAGATCTTGACCATCTACGTCTAGAATTTATTTATTACTAGCTGCGCCCCGTGGTTTCACCCGCGTAAGTCTCGATCCCGTGGGAATATCGGGATAAAAGTATCCTATGTCCTATTCCAGGTCATGGTCTACCCCTGTGCCAAATTTCATCCAAATCCGTTCAGCCGTTCACGCGTGATGGCGTGACCAAGGGAAATAAAGATTCATTTTTATAAATATAGATTATTGGTCGCATCTATGGGCAGCAAATTGGGTTATTACGACCACACACTTCAACAGGAAAACTATTGGAACACCTCTGCCTAACCCTTCGGATATTAGTGGGGTGATGTTATGTTATGAAATAGTCTGGAATTGCTGAGCGTACGAAACTATGGGAAGATTGTAATTATTAGTGTTATCTAATAATGTACGCCACGGCCCACCGAAAACTTTATACCGTCTTTGATGTGCGGCCGACTTTACATCTGACTGCATAGATCATTGCTGAAAAGTAGATCAAACCAAAAATTTGTTAGGAAAATATGAGGCTCTAGGATGCGTTATCTTGAGAGTTAGACATATTTAATGTGTAACTGAAATGCTGTATTCAGGCAGCTTCTATTATGTACTAAATTGGTGACGTTCAATAGTTTCAGCTTACCCCATGGCCAATTGTGTTTTGTGTTGTCAAATTATTACTTAGCTCACACTTGATCATTCATGCAAGTTTTTTTTTTTCTTTTGTTTTTATGATAGCACTGGAGAGACTAACGGTTATACCGCAGTTATAAAACGAAACAATGCTTTTTAAATATGTAATATTTTATTAATAATTATTATTACCTATTTTCACAGTTATTTATAAAGTTATATTAATATCAAGTATTACACTAATTTTGTTTTACGAATTTCTAATGATTGCTCCATTTAGAAAATTTGATTTCCACATCAATCATCAGATTTGACCGCTTACAACTAATATATGACAAAATGGTGAGGTCTATGTACAGTACAATCCCAATTCCCTAAAAAAATTGACAAATTCACAATAACAAAAAAGTTAAAAAAAACGAAATCCTTAAAATAATCCATTCAACTACGAATCTCGCTTAACAACTGTACAAAATATTACGAGTGGTTTCTTTAAAACGTGCTCCATTATACATCGGCAATGTGGGCAAATAATTAACGGTATTCGATACTACATCGAGTATATGTACAAAATGTCGTTATACAAAACAAAATAATAAACTATATACAACATCATTAAATATTCTCAAATGCTGTAACACATTTAAAACATTTCATATTATTCAACTAGGCATAATTCAGTTAAGTGGCGGGCGGGCCGCGTCTACAATTAAATAATTTATGCAAACCGCCGCGGCGCTGCGCACGCGCATTACATACAAAACCTGTACAAATTGCCTACGATCACTTGACAATACAAAAAATAATTAGGTACTAAGCAACAAAAAAATAATTTACAATCTGATTTCTGATAATTTGTTCAATACGAAAAATTAATTAAGGATTTTTGATTTTTCCGAACTCAGTCCACAGAAATAAGATTAAAAATGGAATAATATATCAATAGAAAATGAGTAATACACGATCCAAACCACGCATCGGACATATTTACAGATTTGTTTTCACAGCACACCTCCCTACACTTACGCTTTAATAATATATTAAAATAGAAAATTTCATTATAACTACTAAACTGTCGGAGATTCGACGTATCAACACGCTCTTCTGTTGTTTCAAATGGCTCCATTTTATATTTTTTGTTAAAAAACGACAATGTCTAATTATACAAATGCTACTTCGAACATCATCTAGGGGGCTCTCTTTATCACTATTTTATTTTTACTAACCATAAACTATTGGTGTTCCTAATTAGCGTTCTGCAGCCTGATTGCATAACACTGCCACAATATGAATTGCCTCAAGAGAGCTTTTTCTTGATGAATAATGCTTTTTCAGCAGTATTGTTATGCCTAACAGAATCTTGCACTCACTGCACTCAAGGGCTATTCAGGTAGTAGTTTTGAGACATTTCACACTAAAGGCAATGGCTATCATGTGAGCGTTACACAATTAAGGTTACTGATCAGATTTTCATTTCATTATCATAAGAAATACTAATAAGCTGTCTGTTTGTTATAGAATGATGTACACCGCACTGACACTATTGGTAGCTAATGTTAGTGAATTATATAATTTGAACATTGGTTTTCCACTAAAATGCCAGTGCAATGCGGTACTCGTGTGAAGCAATGTTGAGCGTTTGTTCCCTCTTATAAAAGTGTACAGAATTACATAATTCCGTGGTCAATTTAATTACTAAATACATTTGTCCCTAGAGATTGTGAAGAAGTCGTCCACAACTTGATAAATTAGGAAATAAATTGCGTTTTCGAAAAAGCCTACAAAAAATAATGAATGAACGAACTAGTCGACAAGTGTCGTTATATTAAGTGAGATGTTTAGGTGGACGATTTTAAAAGAAACGTCAGTAAAAAAATATCTAAAATACTATACATATCTAACTCCTTTGGTAATTCATACCGGTTTATTAAAATAACGAAAAATTACAAAAAATATATTACATACACTGCAACAAAAATGTTACAGTTGTAAATGTTGTGACGTTATTTTCATTACGAAATAAATATTTCATTGTGTCGCAGTTAAAACATTTGCAATAAGAAAGTCAGAAAAGTAGTGTGATGTTAAACTCATAATATTGTGAAGTCACAATACCTTGGACATTGATGTTGAAAAAATAGTAGAAATTTAGGTAGCCATTGAGATCAAAATAAAACTTGATGTGAATGATAAACATGAAGTGTTAAGCAATACTAAAATTAAAGCTCAAATAGTTATAAAATTGGACTCAAAATTTTCTACATTGCAGAAAATATCAATTTAATACAAGCTAAATGAGCTCAAAATTCTTATTTGTTTACTAATGTATTTTGAAAACATGCAAATTTTATTTTGCTAATAATTTTAATACTAGCTACAATAAAAATCGACGGAAGTTAATGTCGAGGTGTGAAAATATTTGAGGTAAAAGAGAGAGAAAAGGGATATTGTGAGCAATTAACTATCTAAATACAATATTCCCACATAAAATCCTTATTTATTTGCATTTAGCCGTTTTGGCGCGTTATTTAAAGTTTTCGACATTTTTATAATTATTTTCAAGGTCTTTGTATGCATGTGGTTGTCTAATTAAATGTTAGCTACATAAAATGAGGTTCACTTTCGATTCTGGAATGAGAGATCAGGAAGTATTTTGCATAGAAACAAGACTGAATGGAAGTGTTTTCTTGGTATGTGAAAAAATTCAAAAGACAAAGAATCTTCAACATAATGCTGTTAGGAAGAGGAAAAAATAAGTTTACCTCTAAAATTTGATTGAAATTATATAACAAAAATTGTAAGCATGCAATTTCATCAACTTTGAAAAATGTCAATTTTGTCAGAAAATCTTTTTTTTTGCCTAGTATAAAATTATTTCAACTCGCTTTCAATCCGAAAGCTAGGTAGAGCTATGAAGTTGTGTATAAGACCTTGATTTATTCGACTTAATGCTGATAAATATAATAACTGCAATGAAAATAAAGTGCCTTTTGACATGTCATGAATGATTCATATATAAAACATGGAAAACTGTTTTTATGCCGAATTGGACCTTATTTTGTCATCAAACTTATAAATCCTAGATTCCCCGGCTTAATTAACTTGCATTTTTAAAATTTTCCTAGTAATTAATTTATAACATTTTTGATATTTCAATTTAAAACTTTGTGCATGGTTATTATTCACTTTGTTTAGTATGGCATATTTTAGTAACTTGTTTTAGCAAATGGTATGATAGAAATATTTGCAATTCTTGTATTCTGAACTCACGTTCACTTATAGATAAGTGGACGAGCTGTACTGTCCTAGGTGTCAAAAAATCTCATAAGTGTGTGAAATCATTTGCTAAGACATGTTACTATGTTTCCGTTACTAAGCGCAGTGAACAACAACACCACTCCAACAGCATCCCCTACAACATGTAGGAGACGTACCAACACTTGACAACAACAACATATCGTAACGAGGCCCTTACACTCCCTACTAGTTAATTTATCTAAGTACTGTCATCAACTACGAGTCTACGTTTACGCTGCCTTTTAGTCCTTACCTTACACATAGTGGTATATGGGTAATATAGTGATTAATATTTATGACTGAATTGTAAATTAGCTATTTTGCATGGTTGTATGGAGACGCAACAAGGCAAATTGTGTTAAACATGATTTAGATTGAAATTGATTATGTCAATGTATTTGTAAATTAAATATCAATTTGTAAAATTAAATAGTCTATAAATGGGGATATTGTTCTACTAATGTCCCTATTTATTTTTCAGAATTAAAGCTGCTCTTATAGAAATAAGGTGAAAGAAAGTTAGGGAAACGGGGGTTTTCTGAAATGACATTCACCAGGTGGCAGCACTGAGACGTCAGGTCCAGGCTTCTGTCAAAAGTGTCAAACTGCCTTTAATTTCTTTAGTTGTGAATGAATGATGAACGTCATTATATTTTATATTGATTGTCGAAATAGAAGACCTCTTGTCAAAGTGGCGCCAACTGGTGGCGTAAATTTTCATGAAAACCCTAATCCTAAAAATATTCAGATAAAAAACAGTAATATTACCCATATAACCACTACAACTGCCTTCCAAATACCAAGATCAATAATTTACTCTAATAAATAGTAATAGGCAGGCATGACGTCATGTTACATCTCAGACACATAGTGCCATCTCTTTCCAACACCTTGTAATTTTACAAAGTGGAAACCTCCAAACATTAGGTAATTGAGACAAAACTTTGTTTTTAAGGCTTCCCTGCACCATACTATATTATTATTATAAATAAATCCAGTTCTCGTCCATTTCAGATCCGCTTCTTCACCACCACTTCACCGTTTCACTGACCATTCATGGGCACATCACAAACACTTGACACATGTATCTCATACCGCACATAGCACTAGTGTTGAAGATCACATTTTCGTAGCAGTTAGACGCTGCATACGCAGTAGGTGGTTGATGGAAGGCCTCAGCCAGTGTTGACCCTGCTTCATAGTTCAACTCCATAGGTTCGAAGGTGGTTGGTGGCCTAGCCCAACGCTGCGGCTGTGTGATACAGTTGCATGAGGACTTGCACGTGCAGGGGTAGGCAGGAGAGGCGGTCGTGTGTGTTGCCATCGAGAGCCAGCCATGACAGCGCGTTGTAACCTTCTAGCACGTATCTGTAACAAAATTGTTTGGGTCAATATCAGAAAAAATAACAAAAAAAATGGTGGTACATTTTCTTCCTATGAAATCGTGAATGGTTTGTCAAGAAATTTTCTAAATTTTTGCCGTGTTTATCATGTTCGAAGCGTACGGCCGCTGTTGGAAAAGGAACTCTTATAGGTGTTGCAGATTCATAATAACTACTATTCTTTAGGTGCGTAGTTCGTCGTGTTCTGTTCTGGCTATCTGGTAGTCGTCGTCAGTGGAAAGAGTGTCGGTATACTGCAGCGTATAATGATGGCGCTCGTCCGTGGTCGTGTACCTGAGCACGTCGGTGGTGGTCTGCGAGTCGAGCGGGTGCGTGTTGTGGTCGCGGCGCTGCGTGAGCGACGTGTAGTCGTCGGCGGCCTGCAGGCTGCCCGCGTGCAGGTGCAGCGCGCTCTTGAGGAAGGCGGGGCAGGCGTCGCGCAGGTGCGCGCAGCCCGCCCACCACCAGGCCGGCATGGCGCCCAGCGGGGCCGTGGACACCAGGTAGCCCAGCGCCAGCGGCTGCTGCAGCAGCGCGCCCACCGCCTCCTGCCGAACAGATTAGCGTTCAAATTGAAAAGTTCATTGATTGTCATCCTTATTGATCTAAAACTGTAGGCGAACGTTCGAGAATGACGGACTGCGTGTGCGCCTAGTTCTGTTTAATCAAAAAGCCACACTACATGGAGCGGGTCGACCATTTGAATTGGACATCGAACATCCTGAATTGTAAATTTAACAGCCTCATTAATTTCATATTTTGTCATTAGAAAGATTTTGTACTCAAAGCAAATTACAAGTTAGGAACTAGGTCAAAAGGTCATTGAACCGTAACAAAGGTTTTGTTGGTTGACTTACAGAAGCATTGTCATCCTGATGATGGAACGCCGCCTGGTGATGGTGGTGCGCCTGCGGGCTCGCGGCGGGGTCGTCGTCGGTCCTGCGCGGGCTGCCGGCGGCCCACATGTTGTTGAACATGTCCCCGATGAGCAAGTCCGTCATGTTGTCCTCGCCCATATCCTCGTCGCCCATGTCCACGTTCAAGAACATCATGTCACTTTCGTCGCCGCCCGCCATTGGGGGCTCGAATGGCATTTGGTTTGACTGAGGATAAAAACAATAATTTAGATATTGTGCTACAGAGGTTCATGAAAGAGAGCTCTGATTGATTCGGAAAGTTCCCTTCCGTAACCTTTTTTCAAAAACAGAATTTTAATAAATATCACCGTATTTTAACATTCTTACCTGTGTAGTAGCCGAGGTGGGAAACACAAGTATATGCGTCGCAGTGACATCTCTAGGCGTGTGCAGATGAGACTGTATGGAGGCCTGCGAGAATCTCTCGTCGGGCGTGAACCTATCGGCCATGAGGCGCAGGCAGGAGTCGGGCTCCGTGGACACGAGGCACGCCGACAGGATGCAGGGCACGCCGCCCGGGTACAGCACGCCGCAGCTGGCGCAGATGTCGCGCAGCATGGCGGAGGCGCGCACTAGGTGCTTGCGGGATAGGAGCCAGCTCCAACCTGGTAACACACCAAATTTCAATTTTAAACTCACATTTACTTAATTTTAAACTTGAACAAGTCTTAATAAAGTTATCACCAGCGGTCCCCCTCCACAGATATTTTTATTTGTATTGTTTTTCATTTGTAAAAATATTTTAACAATAGCGATAGGATATCAACGGACTTTGTATCTGTTTTTGTGCTTGCAACCTTATTTAGAACCAACTTTAGAGTCGCCAGCTTTTTAGTTTTCTAGCAACTAGGATAGTTTTGCTATTCATAGTCAAGATTATCAATCTCTGTCTTACCTTTCAGTTCTCCATGTCCGATGCGGCCCACCCGCCCGACGACCAGCCGCCAGGGCTGCGCCGCCTGGCTCATGACTCCCAGAGTAAAGTCCATCAGCTTGGTGAGCCCCAGCCGCCGCGCAGGGCCGCTCCGTCGTCGGCGCGATCTGGAAGAGTTCGAACTGAATATTTAATTAGAGATAAGTTTGGGAAGCTGGTTACGGTTGACGCGTTATTTATTGAGTTTCCTTCTCATGGTGAATTATGCCTAGGGGCAAAAGGCAAATTATACATAATGCAAACGAATTTCTGATAGGAGTCCTACCGTCAAATCGGCTGATTTGTTTTTAGCGAGAGCCTTTTGTTTTTCAACATAACATTTCTTTTTTTTCAACATAACATTTTGATATTAGGTTTTATTTATTTCTAGAATAGATTCAACTCTTATTAAATTTTGTACAGACCTGTGCGGCACATGAATATTGATGGCGGCTGTATCCAGTAGTTCTCCTCTCGCATCAGTCGCCGACGCCAGCAGCCACCTCTGGTCGTGACTGAGACAGTACGCCAGGAATAGGACTCCGCCCTGCTCGCCGGAGCCCTGGCCCCACGTCTCGGCGACTTCTTTGAGGGCACGGGGAGCGGCGAGAACCCAGGCGGGGGAGAAGAGCTTGTAGGGTTCGCGGTTCTTTTCCTGTGCAGATGATAATATGTGTTCATTAGTAGTGTTTATCGAAAGTAGGTGACCATTATGTAAGAAATGAGTCAACATTTTGGTCGATAAGAGAGTACGAGTACTGTACGGGCACGTCTGTACGGCAAACGTAGCTTTTAAGATATTCCATGCGCGCACTCACATCCTTATTCTGCAGGAACAGGTTGGAGTCGGCGGCGGTGCCGAAGCCCGTGAGCGACTTGCCGTGCGCCTGGTGCGCCAGCAGGCGGCGCGCGCCGCTGAACACGCTGAAGGCCAGCGCGCGCACGTCGGCCGCGCCGCCCGCGCCCGCGCCCGCGCCCGCGCCCGCGCCCGCGCTGTGCGTGCCCAGGCCCCAGCGGGAGCACACGCTCTCCAACGAGATTATCTGGAAATTAGGAGATGGTTAGTAAATACTTCGTAGTTATATGCAGGTACGAGGAAAATAATAAAAATGTAAAGATGGTTTAGGCTAAAATTGCGCGTATGCAAGTACGAACACATTAAAAGTATTGGTACACACGCAATACACACAGATGGGTCACCATCATGAATAATACAGTCACTAACTCGATCTAAACGTACAAAATTAGGTGTAATAAGTACCTATTTTAATCTCACATAATTATTGAATAAAATTAAGTTAGTGCAGGGGCGCTTGATATTAGTTTAGACAATCTCTAAACTACGCAGACGTAAACATAAAACATCAAATATTGAAAGAAAAGAAACAAATAGTGAGTAACAAGAAAGGGCTCTCTAGAAAGCAGAACTTTTATTTGAACTCTCTTATGTGCCATATTTACGTCCGGCTTCGCTGTGTGCATGAAAGAAACAAAGCCTACCTTGACAAGAGGATTATGGTGATGTAAATGGTCCATCGTTCGCGCCGCAAGTCTTAGCAACGCATGTAACGCAAGCGGTCGATGCGCGTGCGACGAAGGGGGCTCCACAACATACACGACAAGCGCGGGCGCTCCGCCCTCCTCCTCATCCCAAGACCCTGCTGTTGAGGACGCTCCAGGTACACCAGGACCAGAAGAACCGCTACAGCCTCCAGTCGAAGAGTCGTTGTCAGGTTCTGCAGCACTGGTTGGTGTCGCAGGATGGTCAGGAGTGGAAGGTGGGCGCATAGGTTCTGACGCGGGTCGGTCGGCGTCTAGCAACGCGCGGTCTACCGTAAGCGCGGCGAGCTGAGGCAGTAATGTGCTTCGTAACGTGTCGGAGTATGCTCGTAAATGTTCGCCTAAACGACCAGGAGGAAGTGATCCGCTCCAATCATCTCTCTCATCTCTTCTTTCACCTGTCGTCGAACAACGGACGATACCATCTCTGGCAATTCGTCCTATGGGCTGATGACGACCGAGCCTACAGGATTCGTAAGCAGTGGATAGTTCTCTGAAGAAGGCGCGTAGAGGTTCCGCGAGGGCGTCATTATCTGCTGCTACGACAACATAGGCGACGTCTCTTGCGTAGGAATAAGGTTCTAGGGCTAATCTCTCCCAATGCCTTAGTGCATAGGGTGATAAGGAGATCCAGTCCCGGTCGTGTCCAACTAGTAAAGGTGGTACAGGTTGCGGTTCGCACAGGTCTTCGTTCCCCCTGCCGGCCAGTCGGTGGAACTGTCGCCACGTTAGAGGGCCGGTGACTCCGTCCCACATGCGCGCGCCGCAACAACGCTTCTGTATCGCGTCTTGGAGGAGTGGCCTTAGCCGCCGCATCAATCTGTGGATGGAGAGAAATGATTACAAGATTTTGTTGGCGTCATAATAGGGAATATGCATGTATTTTTTTAATATTTTTATTCGATAGTTTACATCGTCATATAATAGTGAAAAAAAAATTCGACGGCAAAAAAGCAAATTAAAGTAGTTAAAAAAATGTTTAAAAATATCCAACCGATCCGGGCTATTTAAACGCCCTCCATTTGGCGCGCTTGGTGTGGTGACGTCACAGACCGTGAAAACAGACAAGCAACTGTCAAGTCAACGTCAAACACTCCTTTTTCTATGAGCGTTTGACATTGACTTGACACTTGTTGATTGACTTGACATTGACATTTTGATTGTTATCCCGGATTGTTACGTCACATGCGCTCTTAGCCTTTTCAAGTATTTGAATTACCAACAGTTTTGTGGGACTTTAAAAAAATTAATTTCTCGCTCAAAAAGAAATTTTATTCAAAAATATTGATGGAGGCATAATTCTGAAGTAACATAGTTTATAGAAAAAAATATTTGACCCACATTTGAATCACATGCATATTCCCTATTTATTTATTCAATAAGTACACCAACAGTATATACCTTATCAAAACTTTAGCTTAAAACAGTTTTTTTTTGTGAACAATTGTTGGCTTCAAATAAGGCTTTTTTAGTTGTTCTACATACCGGACTACGTCACGGGAGGAGCGCGGTGCGCGCGCGCCGATGAAGGGCCAGCGATGCACGCCAGCCTGCGCGCCCGCGCCCGCCGGCGCGCCCGCCTGTCCCGCGCCCGCCTGCCCCGCGCCCGCCGGCCCCGCGCCCGCCTGCCCTGCGCCCGCCGGCCCCGCGCCCGCCGGCCCCGCGCCCGCCTGCCCTGCGCCCGCCGGCCCCGCGCCCGCCGGCCCCGCGCCCGCCGGCCCCGCGCTGGCGGCCGCGCGCAGGGCCAGCGCGCACGCCGTGCCGCCGTCCGTGTACCTGCGGGACGAGTGAGTTATTGTAATAATACGTTTTGGAAGAAGTGCCTGGAATTTTATAATGGTAATAGATAGAGGAAAGTGCGGTCGATGGCAATAATCCATAGTTAAGCGTCCTCATTCAAGGGTTACGCAAATGTGTAAGTGACTGGGAGTCTGTATTTGTGCCTAGTTTATGGCAATATTCTACTGAGTGTAGTACTCACTCGAGTAAGTTCAGTCCTCGTTCGTCAGCGGGCGGATGGTCGGCGGCCTGCTGGGCCGCGCGGGCCAGCGCGGAGGCGGGCCCGCCGGGCGGGGCCGCGGACTGCGCTAACACGACACGTGCGACTTCGCCTAAACCAGCGCCACGAACGCCACGTAAGCCTGGTTCTTCTGCGAGACCGGTGATTTCCATCTCGTCCTGGAGAGTAAGCAACAAATTAGTTTATTTAACGTGTTATCAAGGCTTTAGTAAACACAAAGCTGATAACTTGGTTAAATATTGAGGATTTCGAAATATTTGGGGATTTCGAAATATTTGGCGTCTCCGCAGAGTTTATGTTCAGCGTAACACGCTACACAACTTCAGTGTCGCATTTGCTTTAAAGCTACGTAAAAATTTGCCTAACGCTGAAGCACTGCTAAGCTAAACGGGAACTAGACTTCCTAACTGCCTAATGATGTTATTTTCATCCTAATTAATATTATAAATGCGAAAGTGTTACTCTTTGACGCTAAAACAGCTGAACGGATTTGGATGAAATTTGGCACATGGGTAGACGATGGGTTAGGTCATAGGATACTTACTATCCCGATAGTCCCACGTGATCAAGATTCACGCGGGTGAAACCGCGGGGCGTAGCTAGTAATAAATAAAAGCCTGAAACCTTCCTATTCTTTCCACTTCTCCTTTTTTATTCTTTTCTGTTCTTTATTGTTTCTTCTTCCCTACTCATGTATAGTTACCTCATAGAACAGGCCGGCCCGGTGCGCGCGGCGCCTGTTGAGGATGGCGCTGAAGCCGCACGTGCAGTGCGCCGGCTCGTCGTCGGGCTGCGTCGCGCGAGCCGCGCCCGCGCAGCCCGCCAGGTACGTGGCCGCGTCCGCGCCGCGGATGTTGCCGACCACCTGGGGGTGGTACGACTCGGTTAATATGTCGCGTTCATGTGAACATTCACCCGAATTCTCTAAGATTTACTGGATGATGAAAACCCTTCACAGAGGATCATCATCGTTCAGTTGAAAAACAGTCACTGCTGGACGGCGACCCTTTTGCGTCCCGAATCGAGCGGATTCTAAGACCTTCACCAGGTCGTCGGTTCATTTTTTGGGGGAATTAAATCACAGTGAGCGGGTTGCAGAACTTGAAATTGATCCACTTATTACTTAAAATCATCAAAATTAAAACGCGTATTCTTACCTTAGGCCCAGCATTACACACGCAGAGCGTGCAGCTATCAAAGTTATGGTCTCTGAACACATTGAGCACGGTGTCGGCCAGCAGCACGTTGAGCATGAGCGGGCAGGCCGCGTGCGCCGGGCCGGGCGCGGCGGCGGGCGGGCGCGGCGCGCCGGCCGCGGGCGCCGGCTCGCCCGGGCGCCGCTGTCGCTCCCGGGTTTCAGGGGTAGGCGGTGCTGAACGTTTTACACCTGCTGAAATGGACATGATGAGTGAATATAACTGTTAAATAAAAAGTTCGAAACACGTTGCAAATAAAAACAATAGAATGTACCACAGTATTTTTATTTTATTTGCACCTGCGTCTCTTCTTGTCTGTCTCTCTCTAAGCACTCTGCGTGTCTTATGCCAAACAAGGTATACAGAAATATCATTTTGAGCTCAGAAAAAAAGCACCGTAACGATAACCTAGCAGTAATACATGGAAGAGTTCATCAGAAAAATGTATGTATAACATTAATTATCAATTTATCATGTTTATGTGAAGTCTTTTTAATTGTGTTTTTAATTTTATTTATACCTTACTAGCTGATGCCCGCGACTTCACCCGCCAAATTTGTATACTAATACCTTCCTCGAGAACCACTCTATCCATTGGTAAAAACAGCATGAAAATCGGTGCAGCAGTTTTTAAGTTCAGCAGACAGTCAGACGGACGCGGCGGAGGACTTTGTTTTATAATATGTAAGGATATGACCCACTATTGAAACAATCATTTATTATTACTAACCTGTCCTATTGGTCTCGGCCTCCGAGTCGTCCCTCTGCTTGCTGGGCTCGTGCTCGTGCTCGTGCTCGTGGTGACAGCGCGGCCGGTACACGGCGTGCGCCGGGAGCGTGACGGGCGGCATCAGCTGGCTGGGGAGGGTTGACAGCGGCGCGTACTTCGATGAGCCCACGTATTTGAACACAGTTGGTGGTTTGAAAACGTATGACCAGTCCTGTGAGAAAAGAAGATAAATATTTTAATTATTTTCGTAGTCTTAAAGCAACATCATTCTACAGTTAACTCACTAGTTTCGGCGAAAGAATTTGGTGAAATGACGAGTTTCGAGTTATGACAGAAACGACATGCATTTCTCGTTTGACAAGAAATTGCATAAATAACTTTAATCATGTAAGTAAAAAATACAAATTCTCAGATTTTTTGATTTGTTAACCAAGTTTTTGTCCCCTGTTTTTTTTGTAGGAGCCATTGTTGATTTCAGTTAATCTCTTTTTCTGTCTTATCCATAAGTTGACTTAGCAATCGAGATATTTGCAATTTACGCTGCAGTTTTTTTTGCTAGCGAATTCTGTCTCATTCTTAGACTACGTCCTCCGCTTCCTCCAGTTTTCGCGATTCCGCGGATTTAGACATTCGTAGGAATGAAGTGGTATCGGTCGCACCTCAATGCTGGTGTCGGGCGGCGGCGAGCCCTGGCCGGGCGCGAGCAGGCGCAGCGGCGTGGCGTCGTCGGGCAGCGAGAAGCCCGGCGAGGCCTGCGCGTGCGCCTCCATGCTGGGCGGCGTGGGGAACATCTTGGACAGCTCCTCGGCGCGCGGGCAGCCGCGCCCGCCGCAGCGCGCCTCGTCGGCCGACTTGTTGGAGTCGGGCGGCGTCGACACTTGCAGCTGGAACGGACGAGCGTTAGGCTAACACGAGTTTGCACTAACTAGTGACAAAACATTCAAGGCGATGGAGATTTCTGTGGTCAATGTGAACAATACGGTAGGTTTATTTAAGATGCAGAAACTTAATAAAACCGAATAACATGTCTCTGGTTTTATATTCATCATGCATTTTTATTTTTATTTCATTTATAATACATATCATTTAGATTTTTAAATATTGATAATAACGGTAATCAAGACTTGTGAACACCTTCACAATATAATTAAGCTCACTTTTTTATAATCTTTTTATTGTTATCTCAGACGGGATGACTGACTATAAATCCACAACACATAAAATCCATGCAAAAATATCCATTCAATGAAATAATTTTCTTTCCATCCATAGATAGAGAGTACAAGAATATAAGTATATTTGCTAAGAATCATGCTCACATAAAACACAGATCTGTCTACGATAAGTATAAAGAAAGGTGTACACTCACAAGTCTTACCGTCTCATCGCCGCTGGTGGCGTCGTCCGACGTGTCAAACATTTGCTCGAGGTCTTTTAGCGCCGGACATAGGCCGTCCGACGTGAATAGGTTCTTGTACTCTTTTGTATCTTCCTGTAGAGAACAGGCAGAGAAAACTGTGAGTTTATGTTGTGAACATGAAAGCTAGTATGGTACTCTTCATGGATGTTCGACGGTGCTAAAAGCTTACCGTTTATGAAATATATGACAGCCTCTGAGGTATTTTTTACTCCTATGATTTCTACACTGTAGTTCTTTAACAATAGGGGCCCGTAAATACGGTACATCATAGAGTTTTTAGAAAAACTTTGGATTTATAGAGGGTCACCTCTATCACCTGTGGGAGTTTCCTAAAGCACGAACCGAGACTTTACACCCGAGTATCGTATGTATGCATTTATATTGTCAAGTTATACGATACTATTGTAGGTCAAACGCCCTCATTGAATAAACGTGTTGTTAGAGCCTATCTGTAGAGGCCTATGTCCTGCTAGGATGGATATAGTAAAGTCAACTCACATTATGGTCATGTTTCTCCTGCTTGATGTCGAGCAGCGCGTGGTCGCGCATGGCGGCCATCTTGGTGTGGTCGTGTCCCGCGTACAGGTCGCCGGCCGCGCCCGCGCCCAGCGCCATCTCTTCGCGGAAACTGCTTTGTGATGACTTGAAGCGCTTTACGGGATGCTCCAGCCTATAGGAGATGATTTATTAGTTGGCTATACCTAGGTGCCTAGTAAAAACACTCAAAAGTTTAGAAGACCCTGCCTATAAATATAAATGATTGATCCCGCTACAGGTTATGTTAAGCAGTTAAAATAAGCTCTTAGCAAAGGGTTAGTGATGGTAGTTTGTCATGGTTATCGCCCAAAGATTAGATAATAAAGATATTTTTTTTGTGGAATTGCTGAATAGCGCAAAGTCGTATCTTGAAACTATTACAGTTGCCTCAACGCAAGAAAGCTAATTATGGTGGGTACACATATCTGAAACGTAATGCAACATGAAGTGTAACACAACAACAAGGCGAATTTGTGTCAACATAATATGCTACATTTCATATTGCATTGCATATATTTGGACGGCATGTTCGTTTCAACGTGTTACATTTCATGTTACGTCTCACATATGTGTACCCACCATTAGAGTATAGAAACCAAGTAAAACAGTTGCAGAGAAAGAAGAATGTAACCAAGCATTGAACACAATAAGAAAAGCTTGAATGATATTGATGCGCAAACTGGTGTATAATGTAGCGAGTGCTAAGATCCACGTCAAGTCAACTTTAGCATGACGCGCCCGTGTATAGCTCGCATATTAATTTAGGGCCCTGAGGCTAGGGAGAAATCTGCAAGTTTAGTTTCGAAAATGCCATGTCTAAGCCATGACGCTATAGCGGCATCTACATCGCCACATACGAACTACGCATCACACTGACGTCACGCAAAATCCTGCATCGCGCAAGCAGTGTTTACCGCGCGACTTGCATATATACAATGTCCCGACATCAGTCGTCGGGCAGCTACCCACCGGACACAACATCCGTCCGGTCGGAGGATCCTCTCATTTCTATGGAGGATGAGAGTACTTTACACCCTGTTCCTTCTCATACCGTACCATAATACGATAATCGTTATTTTACAGGTTTTCCACTCAGACTTATGACACTAGCCTTCGATGCGAATGTTCATTAACTTGTGAAACTATTGAACATTTGAACTTTACAACTTGCGTCTACGCAGTTGTTTTCTTCAACACATGTTGCATTGATATGCTATAGCTTACCATGCGTAGACGGTGGTGTAGTCGTAGAGCATGTGCAGCGAGTGCTCATCTTCTAGCGGGTCCAGGCGAGGCGCTGCGGCCGGCAGGGTGGGCCGCCGGGTCACCTCGCAGCTCGGGGATTCGCCCTGCATACAATATTACACATTATAACATACGTGTACCTTAAACAAGGCAGGTTATCGTAGGACAATTTGCTTCTCAAAGTTATCGTAAGTGGAAGCGGAACCAACAGTCTGCCCTACTCTTAAAGAGACCTACATAAAGAATCCATTCTTACTTATTTTCTCATAGAGGGTGATAAAAAGTAGACTCCCACCTCGGGAGCAATTTAAGGAGTTATTTTAAGCTCGAGTGACGTACTTTGAATCCCTCGCTACGCTCAGGATTCTCCGCTCCCTCGTTATGTACCCCTTGATAAGTCTGACAACTAGTCTCATCAAGGTCTTATCCATGTAAAATATCTATCTATACTAGTATTCAGCTGCGTCCGGTTAGACTGGAATCGTACCTCAACATAGTTGGAGAAAGGCTAGGGAAATGATGATGATAAGTAGTTTAGTTTACCTGAGGGTAAGTCTTGGGCGGCGGCAACGATGGCGGTGCGGGCGTCGGTGGCGCGTGCGGGTCGGGCGTCGGGGCCGGCGTGTGCAGCGTCGTAGGGACGATGCCCGTTGACTAAAAAAATTATGTTATTAGGCATTTGTTCAACATACTTTCGTTAATAATCAATTCATTTTGCAATGGCTAATTATATAGCATGTTGCAATCTACTGCTGAATGTAGAACTTCATTTCCATAATCTGTGCTTCCTCTAAAAAATCCTATGATGCGGATTGATTTTGGAATCTAAGAGAGTAAGTTATCTTGCATTTCTATCGTGGCTACTCTTTACTTACCAGTTACAGAAAGAGACAAGCTTAACAATGTAGTTGCTCGCTCGGATGAGTAATGGAGCATTTCAGAAGCTGATGAGGGTTCGCACTCTTGCACAAAGTGACGAGGCATAGTCTCATATACCATGTCTCCTTACGTTCACGTCGGATCTTAGCGCTACCAAAGTGAAGTTCCCCTACCTGATGGTTGGGCAGCGCGAGGTGGTGCGGCGAGGGCGGCGGCGCGCCGGCCGAGGGCGGCGCCGACCCGCCCGGCGCCGGCGAGCCGCCGCCGCAGCTGCCGGGCGAGCACGCCGCGCCGCCGCAAGGGGCTCTGGGGGGGGAGCGGGTTGTACAGTTGCTCTTGTTGACGACGGGGAGTCAGGTCGTAAGGTGACAGTGAAGAAGGAAATTAAATATCAATGTTACGTAACTTCTTTGCCAGTTAAATTATGAAAAATATCGAAGAACAACCCCTTTATTATTGTAACTACTCATTGCTGTTACCTACTTTTAACAGAATGTTATTACTATTAATAGTGCCCACCAAATTCTTCGTTACCAAAAGTTATACGTAACTCCTCGTGAGGGAAAATGACTACATTTGAGTAAATCCGGCCCCATTTTTTAATAATCTGACTTTCAATTCAATTCTTCCACAAAATTATCAATTTATCAACCACAAAAAATCTCCCATTTACCTACTTATCTTACTTCATCTAGTGTAGATGTTACTTTCCTTCACTTTCACCCCACTCCCATCAAACACAATAATGAATGTTACCCATGAATGAAAGACCCATGGACTAGAACAGACATGGACATTAGACCCCCAATGAAAGGTAGATGTTATCATGTGTACCGCAACTTATTACTGCAACGTCACTGCTTGTAAGTGTCAAGTTTAGTTCAAATTGGATTAAATTCTGTTTAGATCACGCAATAAATTCAATGCATTAATTATGTCCTTGTTTTTAACAATATTTTCCAGTAATGTATTTTCCTTTTCTAAATTAATGCACTAAATTTAATATACTGCTGGCAAAGGCCATTTTATTTACGAATGAAAGTGTGCAATGCGATCAAAATAAGAATTCCTTTTTGTACAATTTGCAATATTGTTCTGTGAAACACTTTAGTTGAGTTTGGTAAGCTTTTTAAGGGCGAATTTCACCAAACTTTTATACCGAGTATAAGTCTTATCCTGCGAGTAAATTTTGAATTTTTGACAGTTTTTCCAAACAAAAACTGTCAGACGACAATTTTATTCCACGGATAAAAGATATCTGACTTTGATGAAATCAGCCCTAAGCCAGTTATATTTAGTCAATGCTTATTTTAATCTCAAAGTTGCGTTTTTTTTTAATCTGTCCTCAAAAACGGAATATTATTGACACATTACAAGCAACAACAATGTAGCAAATACAAGTAAATGTGTGAAGATGAACGAAGCGAGGTTTCAGTGCTCAAGAGAAGCCGCACAGAGCACTTCGACATGATACAGGAAGGTCGTCTTGGAGACAGAGAGGCTGTTTACTGTACCAGCTTATACTTTCTATGATGACTGTTGACAACTTTATTACTTCGGCCGTTTACTGATTTTTTAATAGAGTTTTTGATATCTTAAATGGTTGTTTTTTTATGAATAAGGGTATATTTACACATTTCAGGACCAGTGCCCTGTTGTGTGTGAACGTGTAGACTTGTAACTTTTGATAAACAGGGCCAAGGGCCTTCCGGCATCAGTGTCCATCACGTATGGTTAAAATTGCGTGTAAACATTTTGTATGAACTTTTATGAATATTTGACGCATGCACGCTCCGACGAAATACTGCCCGAAAGGCCCCAACCAGGAATTGTGTGGATATAGCTTTAGTAATAAAAATCTGATGCATGAAGACAGTGTTACTTTATTTTCGAATAACCGATAACTGTCAATAGTCGAACTGACGATGATGGAACAGGCAAAAATGTATAGGACTGACATAAGCTATCGAAAAGCCTATGTCAATCCTGTTGAAAGTCGTTGTAGAAATATGAAACTTTTTCGAAGCGATTGTCACTTGTCTAGGCTCTCTGGGCTAAAATGTTAGTCATTCCGTAAAGTTAGGCGTTTGTAAAGTTTGGGATGACATTTTTTTATTAATTTGCAACCTGCGGCACTTTATTCGAGACACCATTTCTAATTAATTAACCAGTAGCAGAGTCGAACATAATAAGGTTGCCATAGTAACATAACAATGTTTATTTAGACAAAAATATGGTAAAGACACAAAACATGCAATTTGTATGATAAATATCATCAGCATTCGATAAATATGTCCATGCACTATAAGATGTCTACGATATAATAAAATAAATGATAATTTGGAGGCATTAACACATGCGATATGAAGCGGCATTGCATTATTTGTGGCTCGATTTCCTGTTAACTAGTGTAAAGTGTAAATTGTGTTTAGTGTAAATTTATGTCTTTGCTCTGAGAGTTCGGAAAATTAATAGTAAGTAAATTAAGCAGACTAGCAAGCAATCTGCTTTATGCTATGCTATGTTATGCTATAACAATAGCAATATGCTAGTTATTAAAGCTGCTTATAAATGACTATAGACTTGCTTCTCTGTCGCATTTATCAGTTTTTTTTTGTTTTGTTATAACATGTAATTAATTCATTTTTGTTTATTCGAGTTAAGGTACATTGAAGCCTTGTTATCAGAAAAAGTTTCCGAACAATTTTGCACAAGTTTTGTTTACCGTGAATATGAGGCCTTATGTTTCTAGCAACACAAAAACATGTTGCTGCAACAATTTTGTGAAACTTTTGTTTGTAAAATGAACATGGGGTTTCATTTATTTAATTTTTGCTTGGCTATAAGTAGAGCAGGTGTGTGTGCGTGTTATATCGGCACTTCAATTGGCGTATTTGTCAAAATATTCGCGTTACTTGGGCTTGGGAATGAAATACTCTTTATTTATGTACACTATATAAATTACAGAAATGTCGAAATTTTACAATGGGTAGTCTTATCGCTTGAAGCGATCTTTTATAAGACCTTTGGATAATACAGCGCACTAGATTCACCCGAGTGCCGCCAGAGCTTCATATAAAATAAACATTAATTCAATCCGAACAGGGTATTTTGTTGTATTACCCAAATAACGCGAACTCGTGTGTCGTGTCGTGCGCCTCGTGTGTGTGTACTCACGGGGCGGGGCGCTGCGCGGGCGCACGGCGCGCGGCGCGGCGGTGGAAGGGCGGCGGGCGCGGCGCGCGGCGCCGGCGCAGCCTGCACACAAAGCGAGCTCAGCCGCGCGAGGGCCCGGGCCCGGCCCGCGGCCACTCTCTCTTTGTCGACTAGCGACTGCCACCGAGACCGACTAACTGCTGCCGTGACCGAACTCTAACGGCCAGCAGCGGTGTAATTTAATTCCTACATTCGAATCTTTTTAAGAATCGACCGAAACCGATACCCCGATTGAGACCGACCCCTGCCGCAGGGACCGAGACCCCGAATACTCCAAAAGCGGTGACCGAAAGCTAACAAGCTAGCGGTGTAATTCAATATATTAGTTACGTTTGTTATTCGTTGCGATTTTGATCATTAGAACCGATTCATCTTACGTCACTAAACGATTGATTTTTCTACCCAAAAAAAAGTGGTCTTTTGACCCGAACAATTTAGTCTTTGGGCCCTAATAAAGGATATAAATTTTTATGTAAAACCAAAAAACGACCCCGACTAAGAAACAACTAAAAATTCAACAACGGTTTAGTAATACTAGGTACTCATTCGGTTGTTCTATCGCGACCAGACAAGAAGCATACCCAATCAATACTGATTTAATCGATAAACTACTAAAAACACGTTTTCTAGTACACCGCTGTTTCTAACTAAACCAAACCAGTCGGACAAGAGATATCAAAGTGTGACAAGAGTCGCCGCGTGTCTAACGAAGGAATTCAAACAAAAATACACCTTATGTCAATGATTTAAAAGTTTTAGAACATGTAGAGGATTTTTAAAAAGATAAGTTTCAAATTCCTTCGTCACAAGTACCAATAACCATAATACGGTTATGTATATTGGTCAAGCTGTACCCTCTACTGCTTATATAACTACAAATAATTATATTATTGCTATATAAAAATAAAACATTCACATACATAACATCTACCTATCAAATCTACACCCTGTTAAATCGCTTACTAATAGTTTTCTACACATATAGCCATCCACCGGTAAATTGATTCTTATTGTGTTAATCGTAAGGCTCAAAATGCTCGGTGGAAGACTCGCCTGAAACTCTCATTCAAATGCAAAGATATTGAAAAATATAGCGTTATATAATTCTTTCATACATGTCATACGTAAGATATAGATGCATAACACACAATTTCGTACAACTACTGCTATATACTGCTCCTATCTACTTATATATTATTATAATATCGTTCACCGAGTATATGCACTGTAGAACATGGCATGCAACATTAAAATTTATGCAGTCTTTGATTTAACTGAATCATGACATTTTCAGAAACTAAGGACTGCTTGCACCAAGAATCAATAAATACGTTAGCCGTAAAGTAATTTAAAACATCGTTATGTTTCTGTCACTCGTTTGAAGATGAGAGAGACAGTAATTATGTTTTAAATATGTCGAGCGGTAATCTAATTTCAGTTGCAAGCTTAGTTCTTGAGTAACAAGCCTTTATTAACCCAAGATTGTAGCAGTTACATCATTTTATGTTACCAACATGTTTCATGCAACAAAAACATGTTGCTGAAACATTATTGTGCAACTTTTGTTTTCCGTGAATACGGGGTTTGTCTATGCCTTTTTTTGTGGCGTAACAGGGCATTTTTAAATTAATCGTCATACAGTGCATACACCCAGCGACACACAACAATACAGTACATATTATGCGCGATATAGTAGCACTACTAGTGTATTATGTGTTAGTACTCACTTCGCACAGGTACACGGAGTTTTTCGGGTGGGATCTATGAAGTCGTCGCTCTTGTCGCCCGCTGCCTCGCCGTAGCAGATTTCGGCCGCCTGAAAAGGTTACAGTATGTTATTTTAAGGTACTTTATTTGGTGAAAGCTGGTCTTTGTCTGTAAATAAGTAAGAAGATTTTAGGAATTAGGATTATAAGAATGCTTCTTATGTGTCACGAGCTGATATATTTCGATGCTGCGTCATTCATCATTTGCCTAGCCTTTTCCCAACCAAGTTGGGGTCGGCTTCCAGTCTAACCGGATGCACCTGAATAGCGACTGCCTATCTAACCTCCACAACTCAGTAACTGGGTAATACGATGCTCCTTGGCAAGACTGGTTGTCAAACTTTCGGGCTTCTGACGACCCGTAACGACTGTCAAAGATCCACAAATGACAGCCGGGACCAACGGCTTAACGTGCTTTCCGAGGCACGGAGGAGTCTCGATATGTAAAGATGGTCACCCATTCACGGACCAGCCCTGGCAAGCGTAGCTTAACCTGATGGATCGACCAGTGTGGCTGTTATAACGAGCTACTGCTGCGTCATTATGATGAGGTGAAGACCAATCTAGTTGGCTGGTAGAGTGATCGCGGTACTGATACTGTACCAAACGCCATGCTACATCGCTCAGAACGTTTCTTAGATAGTGCAGTGCTGTTGTTTAAGTTGAATTAGATTTTAATGTTAGAATAGAAAGTAATAATGCCACTCGTATTTCAAGAATGACATTATAATATGATTGATAAATGGTTAATTCTATGTTAATTTCGGAAGCTTTATCTCGGAACTAGTCCAAATGCTTACAAGACTGTTCTGTTTCCCACTTCCATATTACAAGTTGATGAATAAGACCAAATTCTACATTATAAACGTTACTACTTTGACCTGTTCCCGTCTCTATCCTGTATTTGTAGTTTGACAGTTGTGCGACAGTGACAGGAATAACGCACGGATAACGTTTAATGATCTCGGCCTTAGTTTCAAGAATTCAGTGTAGTGTATTGACTGACACGAACCATGAAAAATTATGTATTTTGTTTTTTGTAGAATAAAAGAACAAGCACCGTGTGCCTAGTGAACGCAATCGATAAGTTGTCTAGGAGGTGTTATTGCTGAGTTAGATAAATTAAAGCACGTAATAATAACGTTTATAATAAACGTTGCCACTTGTCATGTATCGGCGCCATTCTGCCTAGCGGTAGTTTACACTTATGTAAAGGGTTCCCCTTACACCGTGTACAACATAAGTGTACTGACGTAAGTGTACCCACATAAGTGTATCGACGCAGCAACTGAAATCAGAACGTGATTGTTGACCAAAATCGGCTGTTCCATACATTTTGACCGTGTAGATATTGCACTTTTGTATGAAGCAACAGTTTTTTTTAATAAAATACAATAGACGCAGATATATTTAGTAACCTATTCCGCTTAACTATTCCTCAAGAGTCATAAAAAAACCCTGTAAGAAATCGACACGTGGCGTTTCACCTCTCGACGAGGCATCCTCAGGATAACAATTGACCAGACGCGAACCATATATGTTGCCACGATGTACAATACGACGTGTTGCCACGCCGAGCGCTGGACGAGTAGGTTACTAAATATACCTATTGTATTTTATAATAGATTTCCGCAAAGTCGCTCTTGAATCAATTAACTAGTTTTTTTACTATTATAACCGGCGAATTTCCGCCTTGGTGGGTGAAATCATGTACTGAATATATGTTAATATTTTACGCGTCGATGTCTCATACACCCTTTACACCAGTTCAGTCCTAGTTCTCGTTAGCATAAATATGTTTTATTTTATTTATCACGTACGGCAGCGGGTAGCGTGTAGGGCCTACCTGATGCGGCGCGGGCGTGGTGAGCGCGGCCAGAGCTCGGTGCGCCATGTGCGGCGCGTGCGCAGGCGGCGCGCCCGCCTCCATGTGCGTCACCAGCACGTACGGCAGCGGGTAGCGTGTAGGGCCTACCTGATGCGGCGCGGGCGTGGTGAGCGCGGCCAGAGCTCGGTGCGCCATGTGCGGCGCGTGCGCAGGCGGCGCGCCCGCCTCCATGTGCGTCACCAGCACGTACGGCAGCGGGTAGCGTGTAGGGCCTACCTGATGCGGCGCGGGCGTGGTGAGCGCGGCCAGAGCTCGGTGCGCCATGTGCGGCGCGTGCGCAGGCGGCGCGCCCGCCTCCATGTGCGTCACCAGCACGTACGGCAGCGGGTAGCGTGTAGGGCCTACCTGATGCGGCGCGGGCGTGGTGAGCGCGGCCAGAGCTCGGTGCGCCATGTGCGGCGCGTGCGCAGGCGGCGCGCCCGCCTCCATGTGCGTCACCAGCACGTACGGCAGCGGGTAGCGCATGCGGGCTCCGCCGCAGAGGACCTGCGGGAACAGAACACAAGGTTAGGTGTTAGAACATACATAAATGGAAGTTATCTTGAGGAATTGCAGAAGATAAAAACAGTATCAAAAAAGTGTCTGGTTTTCGAACTGATCTACTTTCAGGATTCGTTGGTTGACTATGAAATTGGTATTCACCAACCCGCACGGGCCCGCGTGCGGGTTTATAGCCCACCCCCTCTCACAAAGAGGTGGTCTGTGTCCCAGCAGTGGGAACGTTATAGGCAGATTATGCTAAGCAGGTCGAATGGTACGCCAAGCTACCTCGACGGCGCCGCAGCCCTGCTCGAGCGGGTACAGCTGGCGCCACGCGTCCAGCAGGCGCGCCGTGCCCGCGTCGGCGTCGCTCCACTCGCGGCCCGTCAGCGTACCCTCCAGGCCGAACGGGGCCAGGATCACTGGAACAATAACAACACAACGTTACACATTATCTATTGTTACGAACAGATTTACCATTATGTGGTGGAGAACCTTCGTTCAACTTGAAATAAAATGAATGGATAGGAGAATTGCGGGTTGGATTTTTATCGATGATTGATACAGGCCAAACAAGGCCGTGACTTAAGAGCTTTTGGGCATTTCAATTCAATTCTCTTTTCAATTGTAAAGTCTCTCTTTTTCTTGTAAACATCTTTTGTTTAAATTATATATGAAACATTTTCAAATTATTTTATTTTACATAAACCTACATGGGCACCTATGTCGACTTCTTTCATGAAAAAAGCCTCTAAAGCGTGAAATCCACTATGCCTTACCTTTGGCATCAGCCTGGTTGTCGGGCGAGTTGACCTTGGCGAGCCGCTTGGCCGTGAGCGTGCGAACGGGCGGGTGCTGCCGCACGTCCACAGACGCACACACAGTGCTTTCGCCGTGCAGGAAGAACGCGAACGAAAACGACAGGTGCCAGGGACTGGAAATAATGAAGAAATGAACGAATTAATACAGGGTTTCATAATTTTATGTAACACATAACATTACGCCAATTTTTACCGAAGATAAGGCAGAGGTTAAATACTGAAAATTAAAACAAATATAGAAACAAATTAACTAAAATAATACAGTTTTAACAACAATATCATCATTCTCCTGCGCTTTTTCCGATTCACTTAGGATCGGTACAGCATTTTTTCACTCCCATAAATCTCTGTTAGTAGTCATCTCGATTACTATCAAGAATTTGGTCGTATAAAGTGAGTCATTCTCACTTTCAGGGATAATAAACATGTTATCATTTGTTTATAGTCAAAACAAACATACATAAAAATTAGGTCAGCTAAGCGACCGGAAGTTACTCCCACTAGATTATTCTGGACAAAGACCTCCTCTCTATTTCTTTCATTTCTCACTATCCCACGCAAATTGTATTTAATCCAATAATCAAAGAAATTCATACATTTAAAAATAAGTTTTGAAACAATGAAAAGAACTAGATGCTTCGTAACATGTCGGTTCTAAGTTCGCGGTGCAAGGCGGTGCGGCGCTCCGGAATACCGCAAGGTGCGTCGCCTATAAAGATAGTATTATAGACGCGATGCCGCCCGTATCTCGCGACGCGGCAGCTTCAAATCAAATTGCAATCGATCGGTACACATTGACATATTGCTGCGGAGAACCAATGGTGTTGCTACCCTACTTTTTACCCGACTGCGCGACGGCAAGGACAGGGTTATTATACAACTGACTGTATAATATGATTTTGACTTGAATAGCTACAAAACATTGTATTGATGTAATGTTTGATACACTGTAACAGCCTATGTTATTTAATTTTAGTTTTTAAGTGTTATTTGAAGTATTTTTTATTTTTATTCAAAGGAACAACAAACAGCTACAATATACAGTATAGAAAAGTATACGGTGTATATCACCTGGAGAGGAGAGGAAAAGCAATGGTTTTGGCTACCGAACACATCATTAGGTCAATATATATCAATTTTGAAAAACTCTCTTTAGCCATTCTGGATTGCATAGTTTTCCAATGCCCAATGTAAAAAAAGGAACAGGGTCTTTAGAAAAATCAATCTACACTAATATTATAAAGAGGAAAGATTTTCATTTTTGTGTGTATGCGCCGATTTAAAAAATTCTTTCACCATTAGAAAGCTACATTCACCCTGAGTAACATAGGCTATAATTTATAAAGATTACTCGCGGGCGAAGCCGCTGGCGGCAGCTAGTGTGTTATAAAAATGTTAGAAGGTGAACGAAGTTATGCCCTGATTTCTTGTCGAGCAGAACACAGAGATCTTCTTTATAATCTAGGAAGTGAGACCTGTGTTGCCACGGTTCATTTGAAAACAATCCATGGAGAGAATTGCCTTCAATTTTAACTTCCATTACTTTTTAATTTTCCCGAACTGGGGTTCGAACCCAGGACTTTATACTCGGTAGTCGCGTTTCCCACCACTAGACCAACGAGGCAGTCAAGGACTAAGATGTATTTGGCTTATTATAGCATGATACTGTTGTCAGAGGGACTATGTTTAAATTTTAGTTTAGTCCTGTCACATTAATCAGCGCCTCACATAAATTGACGTAATTTTAGCAGGCAAATTTTTAATCACTTCTAAACTTGTATGGAGTAGTGACAGGCGCTGATTAATTTGACAGGACTAAACTAAAATTTATCTTCTGCCCTTTACTTAATGAAATAGAAAGAAAAAGATGCACTGAACTTAAATTAAGTTTAGTTTGTGAACAACAGAATCGGCACCATTTTCTCCAATATTGCGGGATTTAGAATTGCCTTGTGTGATTTAGGATTGTATTTCGTCAATGATACAGTGGCGCAATTGTTGATATGAGTTTGCTGATAGACTGCGTATTATTTGTGTAGCCATTTAAGCATTGTTTTGATACTAACGGCAAAACGATGGCACTTTCGTCATCTTATTGATTATAGACCAATTTGATCAATAAATCGTGAGCTCTTCCTTGCGAGATGTAAGTACATATTGGGTAAGGGTTTTTTCCTTTAGGGGTTTTCCTTTAGTCGCTTTAATGACATAGATTGGAAGCGACTGATCGACGAGTTATTCACAAGAAATTCTATTACCTGTATTCCCAAGAATTATTTTATTTTTTTGTACCAAAAAAATCCAATCAGCGCACAATTAAAATCTTGCAGATACAATCAACATCTAGTAATTAGCTAACATGTAACGCGCACACGCAAAAGACAAGCGTGTCATATCGTAACTTCGACTTTCACTATCAGACGCTGCTCAATAGTGAAATTAATTCTTATCGCGTTAACAATAAGGTTTGTTATTCATTACCTCTTGCCGACTTCTTCTTCGTCGCCGTCGTAAGGCTGGACGAACCATTTGCCAAGTCTCACGAAGTCTCGCGATAGAAGACATCTGTAAAGTAAAAAGTTATAATTAATATGTGTCGATTATGTCGATGTTAGGCGTCAATCATTTTATTTATGGGGGAACTTTGTCTCTGTAAAGACGGTTAATTAAGATATATTTTTTGTTAGCACATTCTTGGATCAACATAAGCTAGGATAAGTCGTAAAATGTCATCGTATATTGAATTTCTCAGTAGCAGCCCGGAGTTGGATTTGTTCCCGGTTGATAGCGATAGGCTCGCCCGCACATGGGACTTAAAAATAACGGGCGAAATGTGGGCATGCTATTGGTGCACCTCTAGCTAACCATTCGGGGAAAGCAGCCATGATGTTATGGTTATGTCATTGCCCTATATTAATGATAGTAAACATAAATCTTTAAGACACTTTTGCCCATTTCCAGACCTTGTTAAAAATCCCATGAAAAAGGAATCTCGTCTTCAGTTAACGAGGGGCGATAATATTGAGAAGTAACACCCAACATAAGCTATACAATTTCACAGCCCAGCAACTTAGAACACGAGATCTGGTAACATTTGCCGGTTTACGACTGTATCACGTTTCTTTTATTGGCATACCGTTTGAACGATAAAATGAGGGGAGGCGCAAGACTGTCTTATGTTACCAGACAAAATCTGTTTGATACAAATTGAGCTGTTTTGGAACTAATGCAGAAATGCTGATCTTCATGATATGGCTATCTTGAATTTCTGGAAGTAATGTCTGTTCCAAAAGTATCTAACGTAAATGTAAACAAATGGATCAGAAAACGTTCCTGTGGGTGCTAATTTGTAGTGCCATATTTGAATACTTAAACCCAACATTCGAATTTCAAATCACCTTAAAGATGTTTTTAAATTTACAATTGAGGTTTATTTACTTTATTGTACAGGGTGTTAGGGTAAACACCGTTATCCTTGCAACCAGTGGTTTGGTTTCATTTATAGAACGTAAAATCAATGGAAAATTACAACTTTTTTTTTAAATTTTTTAGATCTAAATTTTACCACAAGAGACGCAAGTTCGTGGCCCTATGCGCTAGGGCAACGAACTTGCGTCTCAACACGGGCGGGGGGTACGGGATGTGACCTGACCGGCAGCGAGCGCGATCCCTCCCTTAGTTAGTCAGCTGTTTCGTTAGCAAGCACGGTGTCAGATAGAAACTTTTTAAAATCTTTTAATGAAAATAACGTTTTTTTTTTGTTGTGTTCGGTCATTTAAATTTATATTTAAGTCAACTACCCATGGTTTGAATGACAAGAGAGTTTACCCTTACATCCTGTATAACCTCAATTGCAGTTTCATAATGTTATTCAAACATTAATTGCTGGAAAAGTAGCTTGTGATTGAAAATTGCTGGCTAGTGATGTATAAAGTTGAATTGAAACATTTTAAAATACAGATGAATGTGTTACTATACTAACTCCGTTAGGTAAGTGAGTAATTGTTTGAGAATTTAACCTAAACAGGGTTTGTTTACACTTTCACCAGATACTTTTGAAATAGACTATAGATAGAGAGCAGACTATGAACCATTTAAATTTTCAAAAAGCATTTTACTTGTTTATTCTCTCTTGTAAGGTCCACAAACCGTATAGAAATGTAACTGCAACAGAGCTTAAACAAAGCCGTCTACATAACCATAGCAATGCATTTCCATAGAACATCGCTCGGTTTCCAAACTAAACGTATTACAAGACGATATAGAGGCGCGGGCGTGTCGTAACTCTGCTCGGCTATCGATTATATTACCATAGCGAATATTATTGTGTCACCGCCGAACGCAGTAGTCGACGCGTGAAACGACGACTAAGCAGTGAGAACTACTTGTTGACTTGGAATGTGAATCATGTACTTGTGATAAATAATATGACACATAGATGCAGTTTTTAATTAAGAGACATTTGTAAGACTGAGTAATTGTTGATAAATTATATAAAGCAAATGATTTAAATGGAGGGACAAACGAATCAAGACTTTATGGTCTTGAATTTACAGCATTTTTTAGCTGGTGCCGTGGTTTTGTTGTAAATAAATTGTGCAACTTGGATGCTGTCACAAGAGCATGCTAGTTGACCTAAAGAACTATTTCACTTTCTGGTAACTACGTGTGAAGAGGGCTATTAATTTTATAGAATTGCTGCTTCTTTGCTTCTTATTGTTTCTATTAATTTAAGCTGGGCTCTAAAGATTTAGGACAGTGCTTACAATTTTAATGCACTTTAATGCATTATGGCGCCGGCTGTTGTTTGTATCAAACATTCATATTTATGAGACATTTCCATCTTTAGGTGTTTCTGGTCAAAACAATGTTTAGTGTGCAGTCCTGAACTTTTACACAAAATCGGCATTATAAAAACATGTTATAACAAAACAAATATTAATTTCCCATGTGCAGTGAGTAGTGAGTACTGTATAGATAATGTAGTAGTTCGTCGATAGTTTATTTCGAGCGATGTCTATCTTTAAACGTACGCACTCCACTGTTTCTAATAAAGTTTAGTTGTAAACATCTCTTTCTAGTGACTCAAGAGTGTCAAACTGCAGTTTTCTACACTTTTTTATCAGACAGACAGAAACTCCCTGTGCCATATTTACGATCGGGTATCGTAAATATGGACACGAGTTTTAGAACGTAACTTACAAACTCACGCCTTTATCCCATGGGGGTAGGCAGAAACTACAAATCGTCACCTGCTACGATCCTTACATTAAATACTCCTTGTATTAATGTAACGATCGTAGCAGGTGACGTTGCTTAGTTTACGTTCATACATCGAACGTAACGTCCAGTTGAAAACCAGCGCATTGCATTATTGCAGCATTTAGTTGGACCTATTTGGCGCTTTTTTTTTTTCTAGAATTTATTTTTTTCCTTTTGTGCTTATGATATGTGGAAAATAAACATTCATTTTCTTTCTTTCGCTTTTGGAAAAAGTTCGAATTTGTCGCGTCGGCGGTCATTTCTGTCATTCATACCAATATACAGGGTGTTAGGGTAAACACCGTTATCCTTGTAACCAGTGGTTTGGTTTCATTTATAGAACGTAAAATCAATGGAAAATTACACTATTTTTTTCTTTTTTTTTAAACTACATTTTTCCACAAAAGACGCAACTTCGTTGCCCTATGTGCTAGGGCAACGAACTTGCGTCTCAACACGGGTGGGGGGTGCGGGAAGCGAACTGACCGGCCGCGAGCGCGACCACTCCCTCAGTTAGTCAGCTGTTTCGCTAGCGAACACGGTGTCGGATAGAAACTTTTTAAAATCTTTTAATGTTAATAACGTTTTTTTTTGTTGTTTTCGGTCATTTATTTTTATATATAAGTCAACTACCCATGGTTTGAATGACAAGACTGTTTACCCTTACAGCCTGTATAGGTATACAGTCCCATTTCAAAGTTCGATGTGTCATATCAACGCCCAGTTGACTGTAACACTTTGCCCTCGAATTGAATTTAGCATGATAGTATGACGACGCCGACGTTGTGGTTGGTCAATTAAATTTTCCTTTGTACATGTTGCGATGGGAAAGGATTTCAAATGTCAAATAGAATTCAATTACAAATTGACTGGTCACATTGTTTATCACTGTGTGATTCATATAATTTATGTAGTTAATTCGTTAATATTACATACATTGGAATTGTTGTATGCGTAAGCAATATTATAACTTTATCCTTTCAAATTGCCTTAACAAATATGTTATAATATACTTAGCTCCTTTTATTGCTTTATTTTTTTAAGATATGAGCACGATACTTGCATTATTACCTCAAGATGGCGAATTCTGTTATATACGCTCTATGTGTAGTTGAGAATCAAAGAAACCGTGTTGACCGCTCACTCGAGCGCGGCGAGGGCGTTCAGCGCCGGCGTACGGCAGCAGTGCAAACTGCCGTGCGTCGTAACGGGAGAGATTTAGGTGCGCGCGCGCAGGTGTCGCTACAAAAGCGTCAAGCACACACCACAAGGAATGCATTTCTACGCTTTGAATATGTATCAAACAGGTGCGAATTTGTTTTTCATCGCGCTTGGTGCTATCTGATGATAGGAGACAATTTAGTTCTCAAATAATAAACTCATTAAAATGTATTTTCTTGCTGGCTGAAAGATGTCATAAAGTAGATGAGTTAAGCATCTATTGTTAAGTTTTTGCAATTCGTTTATTACATCGCAACAAAAAGCGAAGCAGTTAAATATCAAACCAGTCAGTTGTAAAATGCATTTTTACAACGTCAACACTCCAATGTGAGCTTTAGTTGCATTTTATTACGGAATGAAAATAATATCGTTTCAAGACGGGAATATTACAAGCTTGTAGAATTAAGCAATTCGATGTCGACCATTTAGCATATCTGGGGTCTTTGAACCAGTTTCAACGAGATGCCGCCGCAGATGCCGCAAAAAATGCTGTAAACGTTATTTGTGAGTGCTTAAACGGCACATAAACCGTAAATAAAAATTCAGGATCAGTTCCGAATGCATTCGCTTGTACGTCGAGGAAATCTAAAAGTACCGAGCATACATAGATCGACCCGATTAATTTTAGCGTTTTTCGAGAGACCGCCTCATAAAGATGTAAACCGAATAATCGCCTCCGATTTAAATATCCAAAAACTGATTTGCTAAAACAAAATCATATATCACGTGTAAAACAGGAACATACTGAACACTAAAATTATTTCATTACGCACCGTTTTAAATCTATAAAAGTTAATTTAAAACACGAGAAGGTGCTTGCTAATAATGGTGAGGACTGTAAAATGGACATAAATACGTTAACTCAATCGCGGCAGTGTCTTGCAGGCCTAACGCGAAATCTTGGCGCATTTTATTGCACCCTTTACTACTACGTACGTAAGTAACTACTTACAGTAAAGCTAAGGAAAACTAACAGTAAGTTATGGTTTTTCATGTTTGCGAGTGCAAGTTTTAATTAGTTTGCAATCCCACTCATCTCTCGTCTTCCAAATTTGGACCTCTCAATTTTTTGGTATTTAAAATGGACATTTTTTTTTGCCAAATTCAATCTATTTAACTTTACTATGCTTGGATTCACAGAGATCACTCGCCCGCAACTTTTGTATACCGTACAAAAAGCTGAATAAAAGGTCGTATCGTGTTTGGGGTCTAATCGTTTTACAGCAGAAGTAACGACTTATAAACGACCCTCAATTCACGGTTGCTACCTTAAAATCGTGAAGCTGAACGCGTGTGTATATTGTCGCAGTGTTGGGATCGCATCCCCGGTTCACCGCGACGCATTGTTTCTTTGACGCGCCGCCAGCCGCCACGGGGGTCAACGACTCGTCTGGATTTCGTTCATACGCCCGAGATTCCGTCGCTCACCGCTCCCGACTCAGAGTAGCGTCATGGCAATGCATTGGCCACTTACGTCATATGTGGTCTTCCATGGAGTGTTTGGATAGTTACTGATGCGTTCGAAGGAGGCGATAAAATAGACGAGTTTGAACCAAATCTGTCGGAAACGCGTTGAAACTATTGTAAGTCACCGTTTTATTTGTACTTGCTTACTTTAATGGTCTGGGTGGTATGTTGCGAATATAGAAGAGAACGTAACAATAAGCTCTAGAAATACACACTGAAGGTAGGGTGTACCGTAAATCTGTCAAATCATTAACACAATAATTCAGTCCACAATTCTCTAACATCTCAAGGCTATGAGATGACACAGCACCAAATCTAGCAAAATTTCATGCTCTTCTAAATGAGTTAGTAAAATATAACATTATAATTAATTGGACTAATAGGACCAATACGTTAAGGTACATAACGAACATAATACATAAATGATTAATTTGTTTTAAAGTAAACTTATTAGTATAATGCTCTGTCTGAGTCGAGCGGATCTGCTGCATTAAGAAGTCGTCAAAATAATTTAAAATCTAAACTTTAATTTAGGCATGTTACCTTGACAATTTAGCTCAAAAAACAATAGTATCAATAACGGCGGGAATTTAAACAAGTCTGCTCCTTCACGAGTGTCTAAAGAAAACGCGGCAAAAAACGACATTAGAACATTTAGAACGCCCCGACCTTCGTTTCGTACTGACTGCTACGAGTGATTCCGATGCGCCCGCGCACCAGGTGCAACATTAGCCACGCAAATTGCAATTGAGTAAACGGCCGCTAATTGCTCGTCTCATTTCATTTCTATTAATTAAACGACTATTTTAAGTGCCATGTGGATTAGGATACGTTTATGCAAATATTTAGTAACACATTTGAAGTCTTGGGATCTATTTTCCGAAAATGATTAATTACTGCAAAGTGTTAGGAATAGATTTGGCGTTGTCTGCTTGTGTTATTTATCAAGTTTAGCAGTGTTTGCATTGCACTTTGCACTAATTAGTAAGTTTCTGGTTAGAGAACTAATGAGGTGAGGCGAGTAGCAACAGATATGCTTTTTGCATAGTTAATAAATTATGGGTTTCGTGTAATATCTACATTCTACGAATATGACTTTTAAACTCTAAAAATGTTCCATAGATGGAATATTTACAATAACAGAACAAATTGTCCGTTAGATTCACAGAAATTTTGCTACCTCGAACTTGCGATTGCTGGGATAGTTTGTATGACATTAGATAACATGAAACTGCTAGAATAGGCATCAGATATACCAGATAGCAAGCATAGGTAATTGAGTTTATCAAGCGTCTAATCTATTACTCTTAACAACTTTGGATATAATACACTTAAAACTTTTAACGAGTCAATTACAATCACAAAATTAACTTTCATTTGAGTTTTCCAAAGCGAGGAATGCGTGGGCAATAATAAAGGACCGAGTATTGTTCCTTGCGGAACACCTACCGTACGCACGACTCTGAATACGAAATGTCTTTGTGAGCGTACAAGCAGCATACACGAAGCGGTCAATAGGAATGATTTCATAATAAATCACGAGCAATTAGCTCGCGAGACGCATTGCAACTAAGTGCGCGCGCGACGCTGACTGTGTGACACGCATCATCGAGTTCAAATTGTGTACTCGATCGGCAATGATTAACAAGTTATTTGTTAGTATTGTTAGTACCGTACGGGTTTTTCAATCACGTTTTTGTTGCGAATGCTAATCGTGTAACGTTTGAGGCGGCCAATTGGAAAACAGTAAAATCAATGCGGATAAAGTAGATTGGCTAAAGTTTTACACCTACTATTTGAAGACCAATCATATCTTAGTAGATAATATTGATAGTCGTTGTTTTGATTAGTTGATGAGCATTATTTAATGTTGTGTTTTATGATTTTACCTTTCAATAAGATTATGAAGAGCCTTGAACAGCAGCGAGCGACATTCGTAAGAGAGTCCACTCTCCCAAGATCCTTGGTCACCTTCTGAAAATAAAGGAAACGGTCGTAAGTTCATGGAATGAAAAAATGAGATCCTAGAAAAAATAGATCACTAGGATTAAATCCAGCATCGTATTAACCTTGACCTCGCTATCTTAAATGCTCAACCTTGCCATTGTCCCAGTTACTACAATACTTTTTCCATTACGATCATTGTGTTAAAGTAGTTAATTATCGAAACCCTTAATTTGAGTAAATATTTTTATAAAAACAGAATTAACATTCAAGGTCGAAATGACAATGAAAATGTCCACAATAGCGGAACGTGTAGCTGAGAAGCGATAAAATCGGGTTGTTGCAATGTGGTAAGTAAAGCTAGAAATAGCTGTTGTTGCATTCGCAATCGGAAGATAAACTCGGCCTATCACCGACGTTAGATGCGAAAACAAACCGGCGCGCGCGACGTTGCCGCTCCGTCGCCATAACGTCGTCCTTGTCTAGCTAGGAGGCGGGGCGGGGGCGACCCATGTGACGTCAGCGGCCGCTCAGCGCACGTGCTTGTGTTTGTAGCGCGCGCCGCACACGACACACATGCGAGCGTTGCTTAGCGCCCGCTGAGTATTTAATTGACATTGAATTTTATATTCAAAACATTATTAAACTGGAGGATATACATATGGACTATCCTAATTTCACTAACTTATACATTCAATAGATGAAATTCTTTACGATTTGCAAAGTACGGTACCAGACTGTATGCTAGATGAAACTGAACAAAACTGTAAAGTTAATGAGTTATTACTGCGGTTTATCGTTCCCGCACCCGGCAATACCGTGATAAATTGATAGTATACAACTGAGAAGTTTTACTAACGTTTTTCGGCGTCCGTTGCCGTCTCTTACTGGAGCGTTTCCAAGCGTTCAGCCTTGACATTAGTGCTCCAGGTGTAATCGCGTCTGTCTCATTTGAACTAGTTTTTTAGGACACTAATGGTTCTATGAATTAGTAGGTATTTCTTAGTAGCACCTGCTTATCGGACTCAAGTATTGAGGGTTCTAGTCACAATAATGTGGAACACATTTCAAAATAAGGTCTTTTTATTTTGGCAATCACATTATCACCGTCTGCATCACTCCACGATGACTGAAGACATCGTGGAATACATCAGAAGCAAGACCAAGTGAACCTTGAGAGTAGAGAAGTTGGAGTCGCGCCATAACATAAATTTCAAGTCGTTTGTGGTGCGGGTTCCAACTCAGTACCTAGAATCCTTCATGAAAGAAGAGTTTTGGCCGAAAGGTGTGGCGTACCGACGTTTTCGTGGAAGGTTACGCGACACCACGCAGCGCAACTCGACGCCGAAGTCATCATTTCGTGTACCATAATTTTAAGTTATTTTAATAAAGATATGTATGTTTAGGTTAAGGTATTTATCTATGGGCCTGAGTCGCCTGAAATAAATAAAAATTATCTTCACAAAGGAAAATGGTAAGGATCCACCGAGAGTTCCGATTAAATCTCATCATTTGGTAATTGTTGTTGCTAAATGACTGAAAAGTAAAGTTTGCATCCAGTGGCACGGCTAGGCAGTTACCTAGCCGTAACAAATGAAGGTGTCATCTTTGATTCGTTGGATTTTATTGGGATCGGTACTACTGGCGAGGCCTTCTCAGGTTTACCTCGCTCGGTTGTCGTTTATAAATTTTCCGTCCGTTAAACCAAAGGAACTTGCTTGAAAATCCATTAGATTTAACTATGTGAATAATTTAATTCAAGAACTTCTTAGTGGTACAGGATCGGTAAGGCGTATATTCAGTGATAAGTGCGGTAATTAACCAGGTACCGCTAGTATGTATGTTGGTGCTACTCGTACAGGCACTGCAATTATTATTGAGCCGGTCGGTTCGGCACCATCGACTTCATCTCCCAAGGCCGTTAACGCAACAAACGGTACGATTACTGTATCCGAATACCGATACTCGAATACCGGAGCGAGTCACGACTCGACCCGCACCGTGGTACCATCGCGATTGAGGTCCACCAAGGATTTCAGCATCGATCGATGGGGTTTTAAGCAACAAAGTTTTATTTTTCTCCTTGAGGGTATTGCCGTAATTGACAGGTTTCCTTGGGTGAAATATGATTACGTGATGATTTCGCAGTAGGTGATTTCGACACTGCTCTAATTTTAATGGCTTATTATAGCTTTTAAAAACAGTTACTACTCCCCCTTCAATAAACACCAAAGCCTTCCAAAAGTTTGTTACATAATATTGTAGTTGAACTTTTTCACTGTGCTAATTTGTAGCACAGTTAGCCTTGTTTACGTTATTTTATTAGTGTTTGACCAGAATAGTCTAGGTCTTGTTTGTTTGCTGTGTTTGTTGTGTGAGTGCATTTGTTTGAGTGCAATAATGAAGATAGTTTAAGGTTCAAGGTCGCATATTTTGTCGCGGTGTAACGGCGGTGGTTGGCACTACCTTGCGCCGGGATCGATAGCGGGCAGACGACGCGCGCCGCCGCGCTACCCGCCTCCACACCAATGTGAGCGCAGTAATCGCCATACGATTATCACTATTGTTGCCTAAGTACTATTTGTTTGCTGCTGCGTTGCGGTTAATGTCGTTGATAAAACGCTGATAACAGACGAGACTAACATTGAATGCGAACTGATAAATGAAGCTCGCTGGCTTGTGGAGCATTTGTGTATTTGCGAAACGTTTGTCAGAGATGCTATAATATAGTGGGTATGTAGGGTAAATTGAGCGTGTCGCAGGCAATAAATACGGTATTTAACGATCGGCTGGTAGCTAGTAGACAGTAGAGCGGGAAGATTTATCTGCGTCGCTGACAGCGCAACAACATTATCGTTCGGCACGTGGGCCGTGGGCCGCAGCCGGAGTGCGCTCTGCGGTGCACTCGCCGCGTCTCTCTCGCACCGCAATGTTTGGAACAATCTCCGTGTCGCGTCGCTGTGTTCTACTAAGAGCACACTTTCGCAACGCCACCGACTGCTTTAATTTTGCGCCACTGCGTAAAGTCACCCAATTATCTGGTCCTTTCGAAGCTATTGGCTTCTGTAGTTAAGTAGACTAGGTATAGCAATGTTCAGTTGAAGTATTGAGTTTAACACTATGGGAATTAATATAATATATATGATAAATAATAATGTAACAATTTAAGACCTTGGCTACTCTGTGGCATGAGTGCACATACTTAGGCAGCTTGTACGATTAGCTTGTAAGATATGAGCTTCGTGTTCGTGCATGTAAAACACGAAGTAGGTGCATTGCACGACTAATACGTCTTCAACTCTGACAGGTGTAATATAATGTTTTTCTTGATGTAAAGGAGCTTTTCTGGATTCTAACATTCTATTCAATGATAAATCAAAACTAAGAACTTCTAATCAATCTTTAATATTTGAGATTTTCGTTCATATAGAAAACTTTCCTTCATCGTAAATGGAAACAGAACGAAAAAGTAAAAAATAAGTTCAAAAACTGTAGCGACAGGCAGCGAAAAATAGTAAACAATCAGTGATAGCTACATACATAGGCGGGCGGTGCGACATGGCAACGTCGCGTTCAAATCCGCGCGCTTTGTTTACAACCACCGGGCGGGCGAGGTTAACCGCTGCGGTAACATTCGCCTCGATACGCCGAGCATGGGAGCCGCGCCGCCACAACCACGCACCCGCCAGCCGCGGCATCTAGATAATGATGTGCGGGTTAACATCGCTGAACCGGTTGTTGCACCATCTAATCGAAGGATATCTAGGTAGCTCTACGTTTCACCAAGAAACAATCGAGAAAGGTTACAAAAGTCTTGTTAAAAGGGCGGGCGGTCGGTGGATTGAATAGGCGCATACGGGCATTTAACCCGGTTCGGCGCCGCCTGATAATGTAATTCAAGATCGTATCGAGCGCGTGGAAATCTGTCAAATCGCGCGCGCCCTCTGCGGCAGCGGGTCGGGCTCGGTCCCACCCGTGCGGTGCCTGTGTTGTTGTCTCGGTCACGCACACCCACGTGCGCGCGTGACGTCACTAGCGCGTCGCCCCGTCGACGTCACGGACCGCCCGCAACCCGCCGACTCGGGAGCCCTATCAGCCCTACCCTCGACTGAGCAGATTCGCATTGCCAAACTATTGTATCGAGCTAATATTGTTGCGGGTGCATTGGTTTGTTGACTTTAGACGTAGTGCGATACTCTGATAATATTAATTTAAATCTGAGATTAGATAAAGCACTTCTGCGAATAATAAGCACGAAATAAAGCGGGAAAACGGAAGATAGTTTTCTAAGTTTTCAATGCATTGTGAAGATCAATGGACCACGTCTTACTACTCATATAGAAGAGAAATAGGAAACAAATTGAACACCCATAGTTGCTAGCCCGTTAAAGATGCTCGTTGCGGGCGGATCTCGGCATCTGCGCGGAGCCGGCCAGACTCGCAGCTGCACGGCCCTCCCTCACGCTTTTGTTTCTACTCGACACACCACTTGATGGCTAATGGTTATGTCAGGACGGGTAACGATGCGACTCAGATGTAGGGAGGATTGGGGGCATCGTTTGAAACAATATTTACAGGTTATAAATAGTTCTGGATTTATTGACTGTTTCATGGATACATTTGATAAAAATGTGGTATTTGATACTGAAAAGCATTGACAGTAAGATACGAAAACGAATGAGCCAGGAGTCTATGCAAGTTTTTGAAATTCTGATTATGCTCGCTTTCGACAGCAATCTTGCTTGATGGTAGTAACCGGTTAATAAGATATTCTTCTCGGTGCAATTCCATGTGTTGCCCACAGCCCAGGTGAGATGAAATCCGAGTAACAAATATGCAGACAGACTTTCGCATTTATAATGAGCCGCGCGCTGCAAATAAAGAATAAAAAACCGATTGAATGTTTTGAAATACAATAGTATAGAATCACGAATACATCAGTGGCGGTTGTCGCAATCTATAATGGACAACGCGCAATATTGTTATGGTGTCAGACATGACTTAAGTGAGACGAATCGATAATAACGGTACGGAGCGAAGGCGGTACACTTAGACATTGGCCGTATTTGTGTTTGAAATTGGAAAATAATTATGCGACCGATAGAGAGCCACCGATCGATACGCGGCTAGCGGGCGGTGCGCACGCGCATCAATAAATAGCCCGATCCGGTGCGCGCCCATCGATACACGTCACGAGCATTTTATTAATAAAACGCCGAACAACGCGCGGACGCACCGAACGTTCAACAACCCCGCGCCGGCGGCTTCTTACGCGCACTCTTTACATAGTTACATCACATACAACCATCTGACCTGCTCCACATTCACAACTGTTCAACGTCGCGCTAAAATCACAGTCTACTCCAGCGTTTAAAGCGCATATACGTCGACGAAGATCACCTAAAACGAATGTAGAGCCTTTCGTCTGGTGACAGTAGCACCGTTATGTATGAACTATGACAATGTTGCGTCTTCAACTCGGCAAGGAAGCTGCGATTCCCACGGCCTCGAAGCAAGCCCACGCAGATTGCAAAACTTGCGTACATCGACGACATTGTTATGAGTGGGCAACATTTGATTCGATGCGAGCACTCAATGGTTGAGATGCGTTACGGGTAGCGGTGGTTGTTATGATGAAATAGTAACGGTAAAGCACAACGGATTGTCGGATTGCTTGTTTAAAGTGTACTACTGGACTGGATTGAGTGAGCATTGCTCACATTTGTGCTGCCACTATTAAATAATTATAATTATGAACTGCTTTTTTCTGTTAAACTCAAACAAACGTATGGCATAATTACAATCAAAATGTTGTGGTGTTAGAAAGTGCGGTGCGTGCGTTTCAGTCGAGTACTGAGTACTCAAGTCGATTCCCACAATAACCGCGACGGCATCGACAGCGCGCGCGCATTCAACCCACGCAACCCTAACTACTAATTAATAAACCTAACGGGCCGTTTCCACACTCTCTTGATTTATTTGACCAAGCGGAACGTTATGGTAATTCTAGGGCGAAAGCGAAGCTTCCCTATACTTGTTGTTAACGTTACGTGCAAACAAATACATAGAACGATTACACTAGCACCAGCCATTACAATGTTATACTTGTACTATATTACGTACGTACCGACGAACGGAAGAAACCAACCTTATCTACTACTACCTCATCACAAACAGATCATCCGCGATGAGATAATGTTTGTTCTAGATTACAATTTCGAATGTATGACACAAAATATAATAGATTATTAGTTTTTTTCATTGAAAAGAAATAATAACAGAACAACTTTTGCTAAGAGCATGCTTGAAAGTTGCAAATATTGAGGAGTATAACAAAAAGCCCAAAAGAAAATACATTACTAAAAGATTGATAACAGACAGATAGTCTAGACAAAAAAGTCGTGCAAGATTCACCGATCAAAAACCCTCATTTGTGGAGGGTATACCATGGACATCAAACGGGCGTACTGCGGGTCAACGACTGCGCTCCGACCACCGCCACTCGAGGTGAAATATTTCATCTAGTCCATTCGACACGGCGCGGGGCACCATTGGAACACGGTCTGATATGGTGACCGTCACACACTGACGACATTACATGCATTCCCACACAAATCGATCATGGGTAATGGCAATGCGGAAAGGCCAAACTTGATCGACCATACCTATCGACAATATTGGAATCATTATTTTAAATATTGCAATAATCAAATTATTCTTAGGTCTTCGAGGACAAAATACTTTCCATAAAAAAATTAACTCGGTAGTCCAGTCTTCAAATAGAAGAATAAAAAAATATAAAAAGTAACCGAAACCTGTTTAAGCACGTCGGTTGAAATTTAAAACAGTAGAGTTCAGTGACAGGCGGACAACACGTAAACGGCCATCAACAGGCCCATTGTCAGGAATTCGGGCGACGAGCTGGCGCACGCGCACGATACTTTTATTGTCGGCCAATTATATTGAGCCTGGAAAACGAAATGTATTCGCTAAAAGCTTCCCAGGTTTTAAAAGAGGACAATGAGTATAAAAGATATGCAAAATTATCTAAGCATACAAAAGCCGTGAAGCGGTGCACTAAAACCAGCTCCCGAGTAGTCCTTGAACATCTGTCTACATAACGCGTTACACGTACTGGACATGTGCAGCAAGGATCAGGTGTCGCGCCGCACTGACCGTGGGCAAACCCTGCCGGACGGGTTGCAAGCCGGTCGCCTCACCCGTCTGCCGATACGAGAAAGTAAAAACTCAAATATTTCGATACATCAAATGGCACCGATAATGTACGTAAAAAGTATACGCCAATTACGAAGGATTTAAAGATCGCGATCAGAGGAATCGACGGCCAGGATCGAAAAAGAGAAGGACGGCAACGGTGAGACAATTAGAATTAAAGTGAACAATGTTGCATGAACAAAAAGATCTAGAGTGAGGCTCGTTACGGATAACGAGGCGTCCTCCGAGGCGAAGGCGAAAAGAAACGATTTAATTGCGTCCACAATTAGCCTACAAAACAACCTGTTGCGTTCGCATTACTGAAGCGTTTAAATAAGAGAAACAAGTGTTGATACATTCTGACAACTAGATACGATTTATATCAATGCTGACGTTGCGTAACGTTTGATTGACATATCATCTTCTCTTTACATTTGAGCGAGGCTCAACTAAGGGGTGTTCCAAGAGGTAAGTCATGGTAGCTGGTGCGTGAATTTGCGTTGGATTAAGACAAAGCACGTGCCCCGGGTGGCACTAAGCCGTGGCAGGCTAGTGTGCATTAATCGGCTAATTAGCCGCCTCTCGCTACTCTAATGTTAGGGCGTCTAGACGTATTCCGGCTTTGTTGCCAACTTGACGCATGGAGTTGGAGAGGGACTTGATTAATGGAGCTTTTAGAATAATTGTTGAAGTAATACAATACACATACACAGTTATAAGGAACTTTGCACAAATCGTAAATTAGGCAATCGTCAAAACTTTTGAAGATAAAGAATGTGAGCAAATCTTTCTCTGAAGTCTGGATTCAGATGCATCACAAACAATAACAAATATTTCTAACCATAAAAACGAAGTATCGAATCGGGTTGCTTTGTAGAAAGTTTCAAAGAATAGCACTAAAAGTAGAGTTCGTATTGGCCTACTCAATGAACTTGGGAAATTTTACTAGACGTTGGCTTGGGGCCAAGAAAACATGATGGTTACGGGGGCAGATGGCAGATGGCGCGTGTGATAGCCTGTGCGACACCGGCTGCCATAAAGGCTATGTAATCACTGATATATCGGTTATTATAAGGCTGTCTCCATCGTTTGATCGAGTCGGTGCCGCAGCTTCGGCTGTTAGTTTAACGTGTTTGTTTGAAAGCTTTTGGGCTTTTATTGAGTACAGGGTCGAGGCCAAGTCGATCTTCTGTTATTTTCAGAAACTACAAAATATGCCAAATACAACTCGAGATATTTTCATTTTACTGAACTTGAAGACTACAATGGGCAAATGGTGGTTTAGTAAGCGCCCGGAAAGCTTGACTTGGGGGGTCTTGACTTGAAATTTCTCAAAACTCTTAAGTAGATGTTAGGCAACTAAGCAGTAGCCAAAACCGATCTCCAAGACCCCTCCAGGAGGACTTAATTGCATCATTTTTCTCAAGGCAAGGTTTGACGTAATCTAAAGATGAATATCAATAACCGTGTTGCTGCTGGGTTGTACACAAATCGGTGTGTTGTGTGCGGGGGTGGTATCGATCAGCGTGCGGCCGGCGCGCCAGCGGGCCGGGCTGGGCGGGAAGCGCGCGCCGGTACGTGCGACGTGCACTTATCGCCGTCTTCACACCTAATTTATCGCGTGTCGCCATCGAACCGCTGTTTGTATACACTGTTATGATGCCCCAGCACACGGTTATGTACATATTTTTATGTGTTATTATGCGATGATGTATCAGTTTATGAGATTTCTGCTGTGGAGTCTACTTGAATGGCCGCGCTATAATCGAGAGTGAATTGAATTTGCTGTTTTATCGTGAATCTTATTAAAATAAATTGAATATGCATAATATTCTAATCTGACTCATAGTAAGTACCTGTTGTTATGAAGAGGCGTAGTAGCATTAGGTCAGTGAACTTTGCAAAAAAGTTAGGTATTACAAGGACTGCATCATTTTCGTCAAAGCAAGTTTATGTAGCACAATACGACTGGGACAAATCTACGTTTAACGAGTCGTCTGCAAGTCTTATTCTAGAAATACAGACGAGATTAACATTTTGTGTTCATATCCTTTCATTCTGTCGATGCATTTTATCGATGCCATCAGAATCTAATTATGTAACTACACTGGAGTGACAGGGTGGGGCAGTAGCATTCGCTCAATAGTTAAGACATTAACAGGTCAGCCAGAATACCTACTGTTACCGAATATTAAAATATTCAGCGGCACGTAGCGGGTAGACGAGTCATATTTTCACACTAGTGCGTGATACAACTATTTGTGTTGCTACAGTTCCGTGAAGGTCGCTGGACACGTGGTAGTCACGTAAATTAGATCGGGTGCGTGGGGGCGTGCTGCTCGCGGGGGTTAGAACCGACCAATAGGCGGACAGCGGTTGCGATCGATAGAAGGCCGCGCCCGCGCTCGCATCCGCGCTCGCGACCGCGGGCACCCTGTGATTGATCCAAAAACTGCCCGCTTCGCAACGTAACCCTTGTCCTCGGACTGTTCAAGGGTTTCGGCAAGGCTACTAGGACACGATAAACGGGCAGGATGCAGTTATATGTAAGCAAGGGAAAATATTGTTTGATGCTTAACTAAATCCTTTAGAAATACAAAGGGTTTAATAAACCTTTCGGAATCCACAAAGATATTGATACTGAAGCAACTAAACAAACTCATTATCCTGAATGTTTGTCCCGGGTGGTCAACAATAGTTTGAATTCAAGACAAAGTTTCTGAACAAATAAAGGCGAGCACATTCCTATTTACGGAAAACATTGTTGTTGGGCGGGGAAATGGGGCGAAAAACCGGCAGTTTGGACAGGCATTATCGTGAATATGGCGATATTCTCGTCGGAATAAATGTTCGAGATACACAAGCGTGTCGGTATGATCAGGGCGAGCGATAAAGTGGCTAGTATATCGCTGGTGTATTAATAATTAAGTCGGGGGCGGGCCTCACGGGGGTGCACCTTGACACCCCTTGAACCCGACCGTCGCCCACCTCCCCGCTATTTGCATGCGCCAGCCCGCCAGGTGTTGAGATATACCAGTAATTGGACGGTCAATTTGATTTCATAGAAATGACTGCGATAAATCACTCGGAATCGCAAATATATTTCATTGGATTGGGTTAACACAATGTATTTACGATTTACTAGGCAGGCGCATTGAATGATGAATATATTTCGCTCAATGGAAATACTATTAGTCATTGCTGCCATTACCGTTAACTAAATAATTTAATCGGTCACTTTACGTACAATGTGGGTGGAAGGAACCGTTGACAAGTAGTTGAACCTCAACCGATTACTCGGTTAAGGTTTTACTATTTTGCCAATTTTCTTGCAACTGCTTGGTAACTGAATAAATTAGCAAATCTAGGGCTAGCGTGACCTTTATTAATTTCATTAGCGCAGCGATAAAGCTGTTCCATCCGAGTCGCCAGTACGCCCACACGGGGTGGGTAACGTGACATTTGCACCCCTGTGCCCGCGCGCCGCCCTTACCCCCCGGCCCACGTGCCTCTACCGAACAATGTACCAAGTAGCCTTCGGGCATCCTCGGTACCTAGTTCATAGTAAACAATGAGTAAGATTTTTTGTAAGTAAGACATCCAGATGCTTCGTAATGTGACCTTGTGTGAGTTTAGGATGTTTACGATATAACTCATAGTATTTTTAAGGGTTGCGAATCGGAAAACTTTTTTAACAGGAGAAGAACCTTAGAAGAAAAAAAGGGGGATTAATGCACTTTTAGTATAAGTTACATAACAGGCTTCAGAAAACCGTTTCAAATTAAAATTTCTAGCGTCATTCACGCTTTCCAGACATGCTTGCCGCAAAAATAAAAGCATTCGACATAAACAACGAAAAAAAAAGTCCGCGCTTTGCCTGCAGAGTTCCGCGTCCGCAAATCGGCCCCCTTGCATCCCCCGGCGTCGAAGCGGCGCGGCGCGGGGTTGGCCTAAACAGATTATCCGCTGTCGCGTCTGCCGGCGGGTCAGGCCGTTAATCTCCGCGCAAATAGGCTCACGTACGACCGTGGAACTGTGGTACCCGCTAAAATTATAACCGCCGCCGGACGGTTAAATATTAAAGGGAGATCGCAACGACCGATATGCAGCAGAGACGTGTTAATCTCTGTTTTTATAAGGGTAAGCCGCGCGTTACGGTGTACTTATTGTTGATAGACATATCAACATGTCTTCATTTTGGGGCAACAGTATAAAAGATCGATGGTTTTAAAACCATGCAAGGACTTAATAGTGACTACCTTTGAGGGTTGCAATAGAGAAACTTTAAGGAAAGTCAAGCATAATCGGAAATATCAGAAATAAAGTCTTGGATTGGTTCGAAGCCAATTTAGCAAGCTTATATTTTGCTGAAGAGATCGGGCTGCTTCTTCTCCGCATTGCTGCTTTTCCGGAAACAATGGAAACTCAAATCCCGAGACAGAACGTTCAATAACCAACTTGAATTTCCAAGTTCACAACTGTATAGAGTAGTCAATTGTGAAGTCAAACGTATTTCGTTGGCCGATACGAACGGGAAATTGCCATACGTCCGGCTATTTCCGTCCGTCCGCAGTCGCGCGTACGACAGAACGTGCTGCGACCTTCGGATGCAGTTGCATACACGACGAAAATGTCCGAAGTAACGACAAAGAGTGCGATCCCATCAGTAAGCTCCAACATTGTCAAATATGCAACTGATCCTGTTTTAAAATGAGCGAAACCAGTTTACGTTTGTGAGTACGCTAAAAATAAATCCACTGAAACGCTGTTGTGGTTTGGGAAGCTCATTTGTTAATGAGAGTCAACATGTTTAAAGCATGATGATTAACTTCAGCAATGATTAAATTAATCCTGATATATGTCAAAGGACATTTCCAGCAATTCAGCGGCTCGTTTAAATCAGAATCACATTACAAGCGTACAATAAAACATAAATGATAAACTCTAACGTCGCCGGGACGTCCTTGCGGTACCCGTTTCCATATAAGCGGAAACTGGGTGACCGGGAGAGATTTATAGTAGCAATAACGGACTTATTTTTAGCACGATCCTCGAGTGTTTCCACTCCAAAATAGCTCGACATCAATGTGCGAATACGTTGGAATACCAAATATTTGGGTCTGACGTAAAATGCACGATAATGCGGTTCGGGAATTGATTAATGGTGCTTCAATGGCCTTTTATGAGCTGTCTTTTGACGGGCCAATAAGTTTTCTTAGAAGTTATCCACTCAGGATAAGCAATCTATTTGTATGCATATCGACACCATTATTTGAATTTAGCAATATATACATCTAACAAATCCCTTTAGCAAAGTTGGCAGCGTTTCAACAAGCGACATCCACATGCCATGCTCATGTACTCTCGTACACTAGCCATGACAGTGAGGTCGATCTGAAAGCACTTCCTTTAATACGTCAAGGACATGAGTGAGAGGACTTTGACCGACGATAGGACTGTATTTACTGAGGAATATTAGCATGTAACATGTTGTTAAACCCTATAGAAATGGTAGCAGATAATACGGGCTTCCCACGCTCGACTCAATTGTGAGACATGAACTGCGATATTACGACGGACCATATTCTTATTGCTTATATTGTAGTCGAGCAAAAAGATCGCAATGAAACAAACCATTTACTTGGAAAATGAGACGAAAAGTTGGTTAGCGGGAATTTTCTAGAAGCCTCGGTTCGAGGTCTTGGCGATTCTACGTTCAAAGCCGGACGGAGCGTTCGGAGTAACCGAGCAATAAACGTAAATAAGTAACAACTACACGCCGAAGAAAATATTCTCAGTAAGCAAGAAAATTTCCACGCCTTACGAAAACTTAATTGGATATTGATTGGTGGAGGGTAAGTAGTAACAAGTAACGAGTTCCGATGTGGCGGCACGCTCGCAAATAGCGTCATTCAATTTTTAACATCTGTATCGCCAGGTCGTAACCGAGCGGATAACACGTTTACTGCTACTTAGCACATAGGTGCGATATTACACAACTTTTCCTGTCGACTAACGCCTCTGTGGTATATCCGATCGAAACTAGTGTATTGTGTTAGTGTTGTAGCTTTATTGTTTTAGGTGAATGATATCCAATTTTGGGAACTTTATCTCTTTTTAATAACGTTATTAGGGTGAAATTATAGCTATGAGAAACCATCTTTTGATATCATAAGGCTTGGTTGGTAGAAGAATCGAAAATATTCAAAAATCCTTGACATTCACGCATAAACATTAGCAAAAGTGCAATAATCTGATGTTTATCTAACGTGCGGCTATCAACCTATCGAGTGGTATGTTGACTAATAGAATCGCAAGGTTGAAACAATTGAGTCGACGACGGCCGCTAGTGCCCGCAGAAGCCGGTAATAGGACTGCGGACCCCAAGGGCCATCGAATTTGCCATTTCTTGAAATATGAAGATTATTTTGCGGGATATTGTATTTGAACAGTGCTTGTTAGAAGTTTGGAGAGGTCTAACAATAGGTGCTCGGTGAATCTGGGATGCGGAAAACTTGCTTCAGGACAGTAAATAATCTAACAGACTTGAAGAATCCGGCACATTGAATCAGAGCCAAATTAGGCGGTAAAATCTTATAAATAACTCTACTATTTAGGAATGTAATTGTACCAGCTGTTTCATCTTATATTTTGGTTCTCAAATATTATATTTAAGCAATCTATTAAATATTGGGATAGCTAATGTTTGCCGTTGTGTTTACCAGTTAATTTAAATAGTAAACAAGGATAAACTATTACCACTATTCAAAAAATCGCTATACTAGGAGCGCAATGTCAATGTTACGCGTTACACAGTCATCAATTGACCTTCGCCATGTTGAGTATGTGTATATTGATCTGGTTCAACTGTAAGCTGCTACTATGCTCGTATTTGTGTTTAAGATGTTAAAGACAAATCATCAAGCATGGACTTGATCAGTAGTAAACAGTTTGGAAGACTTCACACGAAAGTGCGTAGCGCGTAAGAAAGCGTGCTTAGAAAGCTTCTTCTGGTTCAAGGCGGAAGAATTCCACAGGTCTATTAGTGAAAATCAATCAGATTTTGCTGGAACTGTTGCTAGGCCTTTGGGGTTCAAGATTTTTTGATATCGTAGGCAGAAGAAAGAGAAGTCAGTTTTACGTTTCATGCCTGTTTGTTTTCTCATTACAGCTAATGTTACTAGTAGCATAGTACAAAAGAACACTGTAACAAAGCTCACAGTGTCGCTCGTAAAAACGCTAAATAAATAATTTCAATTGAAACAAAACAAAGCATAAGCCAACGGCCAAAAACTTAACACAAAGCACTTCAACAGTAGTGTTCTTTCACGCTTCTTTGTATACATTTGATATGTTTACAAAGTAGTACAAGTAAAAGGACGTAAATTATTTTATACCAAGTATTGGTAAAGAAACGTTGACATCGTGTGTGGATAATCATAAGCGGCAACCAAAACAATGGTCGGGGACCAAAATAAAGACCGTTTATGTAGATTTATGTCACGTTCTATTTTAGTATTCGACCAGTCGCGCGTGAACTTGCCCGCTAGAGGGCGCGCCGAGTGTTGCGCACGCGCCGGTTGATTTAAATAAGAGTACAAGAGGAAAACTCCAACGTTCGAAGAACGGTGATGGTAGATTAGTCACTGCGCACGTAATTTCATGACTATTTTCAACTGGATGACACTGCCATGAATTTCATGGTATTTAATTAGAGGTATGAAGACGCCAAGTGTAATGATAATAATAAATGCATGACTTACGAGTAACACAAACAAATTAGATTCTCGTAGGGGAAATATAAATCGAATCACAATTCAATTTGCATAAATTCTGGTACTTTTCGTGGAAAAGCAACAGATGAAAACCATATCAAATGCGTTACGAAGCTTAGACGGGAAAGAATCGTTTCAATTTACCCTTCCAAGACTGCAATAAGTCATTGGTTACCCGCAGCGAACCCGGAGGTGAAGAAACAAACCCACCTGTTGAATCAAATTACTTTGAGAAAAACATTTGATAGATGTCTTGAGGTGTTCGGCTCTTAACCGCTTTCCTAGATAAAGACTTTAATAAAAAAAGCTCTATTTTAAGAGCTTTTTCCTGAGTTTAATTTACAACTCTTGAATGTTTCATATGGTTGTTAGACAACAGATTATGACATTTACAATGTTGCACTTGTATGGCGAGATCAGTTATATTATATTGCTATGATGAGATCATTTTTTGTTTGTTGCTATTGACAATTTAAAGGCAATAAGATCGTTCTTTTAAAGAACTTTTATTGGACCAAGCACAGTGCTTGATATATAAGTTGCCATTCAAAGCTAAGTCATAGGTACATGAACATTAAAAACAGATTCAATATACCATTTTCCTGTTTCTCGGATACTCGCGTACGTACTTAACAAAATTTAGATGTATCAGTAGTATCAGCGTCATTTAACCAGTTAATAGGAAAATAGTTCTATTAAACTATTTTGGATGTTCATATTTCCTCAATTCAGGTAATAACAACTTGATTATTTGAAGCAATAGATTTTGGATTAACTAAAAAACTAATAATTATTGACGAATAGAATCTAGAACTCTCAGATAATTGTCATTTCACTAAGTCAAAACCAGTTTCAAACAACCTGAATCAAAAAATATAATCTGGCAATGATTCCCAAAAACACTGGGTTAGCATTAACTAATAAAATGCAATCTTTTCATTTTTATTCAAAATGAAACTATATCTAAAAGAATCTACAGCTTTAAATTGCAAAGCTAATTCACATCCAAGCGATTGCATCCATAGCCGGAATAAAATTCTGCGAAAAATGTATCTAATTTTCAGCTCAGCATCATTCTAGATTTGTATTTTCTGACACTGGTATCCCTAATCAGGTTTTACTAGCATACTTGTACATTTTCAATTCGACCCATCATCTAGATCATGCCTAGCCTTTTCCCAACAATTGTTGGAGTCGGCTTCCAGTCTAATCAGATTGAGCTCAATAAGAGTATTTTACAAGGATCGACTGCCTATCTGACCTACATAACCCAGTTATTATGTAACACGATACCCTTTTGGTAAGACTGCTTGTCAGACTTTCGGGCTTCTAACGAACCGTAACGACGGTCAAAGATCCACGATTGACAACCGGCATCAACAGCTTAACGTGCTTCGTGAGGTACGGAGGGGTCTTGCTTGGTATGGTCACCCATCCACGGACCAACTGCGGAAAGCGTAGCTTAACCTAATCGATCGACCCGTGCGGCTGTTATTACGTAGCCACAAGCCCCAGAATTTTAACCCGTTCCTTGAATAAAGGAAACGAAATACCACAGGCTTTAATTCGTGGCAAAGCCGAATTTCTACTCCTAAAAAAACATTGTAAAATTTCCATAAAATGAAGCACCCGTAGGTGGCCATGAATGGTTTGTTTAGTAAACAAAATACTAGGTTAGGTTAGGTTAGTAAACAAACATAATAACAGGAAAAGTTGTCGAGGGAAAACAATTAGATAATTACTTTCTTAAAGGTAATCCATATTGAAAGGTTAAAGAACGCAAAGAAGAAAAAAGCATATTAATTCCCTAGATGAAAGAGTACGGCGAAAAGAAATAACGTGGAGGAGAAGAAATGTTGAATATGCTGGGAAATGAGAAATAAGGCAACCAAAACTACTCCGTTTAAAAGTGCGAGGATACACGAAGAAAAGTAAAGCACCACGAATTTGCTTAAGATGAAAGGGGTAAGTGTCCCATAGAACCGCCCACTAAAAAGGCTGACGAAATCGAGGTCATGTCTCGCCGCAAATTGGGCGGGCGGCCTCACAGGCTTGTGCTTATGGACGAGACCTACCGCTCAAATATAAATGAAGATTTGCTCCAGGATTACCAGTGCCAGAGTAATGAAATTTTATATTAGCGCTTCTCTGGAATGGCCGAAACAGCACATTTTTGGCCTCGGATACTTTAGAATATAACGCTTTAAAATGTAATCAAGAGGTTCAATATTTGAAATGCCGTGAATTCTAGCCATTTCTGAACAATGAAAGCCACTGTGGTTATTTTCATTTCAATTAAGGTAAGAAAAAACATTGAAAAAAATTGAAAACTTTGGACTCTAATTTTTTAGACAATGAATCAACGCTACAACGATTGAGAACAAATCTGTCCTAAATAAATATAGACTTGAAAACTCAAAAGGTAAGATTCAATAATTGCTCCAATTTCTAGGTCATGAGCTCTGGAGTTCTAGAGATTTTTTTTTCTAATCAGTCATAGGTACTTTAATAAGATAGTCTACAGTTTATTTCAGAAAGAGAAACAAATAATCTGTCTCTGTTACACAATCCGCGAATCTCTCGTTTGTATTCCGAAATAAAACACCCTCAAATTTCCTCCCTTCTTTTACATCGCAAGAAACAATTTCAAAAGAGAAGTAAAAAGTACTTTCCAATTCAAATGCAGTCCCGACCATGCTATAAAACACTGTTGGTATAGTTGGAAGACTCATTCATTACGTTGATTACTGGCTCCGTTCTTCCCGGGCCGGTTCCTTCCCGGATTCCCTATTGTCGACGGCATGACGTCGCCGCGTCGCGAGATCTTAATCTTTCTGTTAATTGTGGCGATACAACGTCTCTCGGTTTGGTTAACGAGCTGTTAACTTGAGCCATTGTATCGCTGTCTTTGCATGATAATTTACTCAAATTGCTTAATTACGCACTGTGTAATTTATATTTTTATAAGCATTTTTGTTATGAAACTATGTACGTACGTCTAAGGTGGTAAAAACTATGAGTTTTGTAGAACACTTATCTGCTAGACAAGGTTGTAACTAATTCCAAAGATATTTAAATTTTTCATAGTGAATTCTTAAAAGGTTTTAGTTTCCAAGAAATTAAAAATATTCTAGTGTTACAGTAACGGGTACCGTTTAAAAACTTTTCCAATAAAGATCAGCACCAGGGGTGCAATAGTGTACTTGATACAATAACCTTCAATCATCAAAGGAGTATGTCCATGGTCAAAGGCTAAAGGTCAAAATACTGAGCTTGCTGTAAACTAGTTTCCAACATTTCTTTTAAATAACTAAAACTTAATTTCTAAACAAATAGAAGAATACTCACGGCTTGCAATCAGTTCTGGTGCGACGAGACCATTCAGGTCAGGCTCTTCGCCGTACCAGAATATCCATAGCTCTTTAGCGGCTCGGAGGGAGAGGGGCGGCGGAACGGGCGCGCTCATCTCATAGATGTTGTCGGGCGGCGGCGGCGCCGGCACCCGCCGCCACACGCACAGGATGTCCCCGGCCAAACAGCGCGCGTAGCTGCTGATGACCGGGTCCGCCAGCGGCGCGCCGCCCTCCTCCCCGTCGCCGCCGCCGCTCGACTCCCCCCATACGAGCTTACGCCATTTTATGCCATACAGCTCCGTCTGGAATAAGAAAGTGAGGGTTAGATCTTAAACCTTAAAGCTGTTGTTAAGTTAGAAACAGACAGTACATCTATTTATTCGAATATCACAACAGTTAGGGAATTCACACTATTCACAGTCAGGGACGACTTCAGTCTTCAGGGGTCCTTGAAGACTGAAGTCGTATGAAACACCTTTTCAAAAAATTCACACAGAAAGTGAGAGGCCAGCAAGAACTGAAAAATAACAGAATGGGACCCAAGTACGTTCAACACAGGAACCTTTATGATGAATGTAAAATGAAGACAACGGGGTTACTATAACAATAGGAATTTAGTAGGGCAACCGCGTATTATCTAAATACGAACACTACCACGTGACAACATAGAACTAAGTTTGTAAACAAACAATGAAACTTTGCGAAAACAATAAGAAGTCAAACCTGCCAACATGGACAGAATTAATCGTCCGCATAATCAGGACGAAAACTGCACAGAGACCTCGAAATTGTTCTAAAATTGTCGCTGGCAAGAGTCCAGGGGGACAGAGGTGCAAGATCAGAGGTATTTTGCGTCGCACCCGGAAGCCGCTGTGCACCGCAGCGAGGAATTATAGTTGTAAACTAACGATATCTTTAGAAGCTTTTGTATGGGACTTGTTCAAAATATACGCGATATTCTGGCAACACCCGGTTAGGTTGTAAAAACGGTGATAAGGCGACACGATGCTCTAACGCGAAGAGATTAACCGAGACTGTTTTTGTGGCCTCGACATGTGTTCCGTAGATTAAGCAGTTACCCCAACATATAAAGCTGGGCGTTTATTTTATAGAGAACAACTAGTGCTTGCGTGAACATTATTAACACATTTTACGAACATGTCAATTATATTAAAAACGATGATCGCGACATCCGGAGCACCTGTGTCTACTATTACGGGTAAAAAGCTTTCATAAATACTGTATGATAACCATTCAGAGCGGCAATTCATGTTGTTGATGTTCTCATAATATTTAAACTTTATTTATTGAATCAGCTGAAAAGCCCTCACCATTAAAACCGCACGCTGCGCTGCGCTGTACGGTTTAAAGCAAATACATACGCAAATATCAAAATAAAACGTTCAATTGCGATGGACATTACAGAATACTTTCGCTTTTCTTGTTTTGATCTCGTGAATTGAAAATATTTACATGGAATGCCAATTAAAGTGCTGTTTTCCGCGTAGCTTGTCAGAAAAGACTTTAAGGAAATAATATGGCGTGCGTGATCGAGAAACTTGGAACAAGTCACGAATTGAGCATTATTAGAGCTAGTTCATTCCTCTGCATGATTTCAACAGCTTCCATTAAAACTTTATCCGAAGTTTTTGAAGCATAGCTCGTAAAGCCACAAATTGACCGTTAAACTTTTCATTCACACATAACCCGAAAATTACCAAGCAGCCAATTAGTTTCCCATTCACAGCGGCAATTGCACGGCTAAGTGTGAGTACATGCGGCAGGTGGTGTTTCGACCTTGGGTATGCAAATATTTTATCGGGTCAAACACCCATCGCCCCTCGCTGGACACTGCCCGTCTGTAACACTTCTATGTTTTTCTATAGTCTCTTAAAGTTTTCACTTTCGTTTGTTAATTATTCTTGAGTGTATGCTTTATTGCAGTAATAAATTCTATTTTGAGGATCAGGAGTGCAATGATTACAGATAGTGTTCCAGAGGAACTCTATCGATGTGTATAATTTCATCTGAGACTCCCATTTTGCGGAGCTATTTCAATCTGTATTCTTTTTAACGATTCGTTATCCTTCACATTGAGTCCTCTATTTAATCAGTGAATAAATTGTTTTACATACACAGAATCATCAACCCCAAACACAAATATGATTATTGTTTAAATAAATTACTTCCCGAAAGCTTTCAACCCTTTACTGCTCGCGGTCGGCGTCTACCCGTGTTTCTGGTCATTTAAATAAACATAAAACGATACACAGTAAACTTGGTTCCGTTTTAATGGACAATAAGTTGAGCGTAAATATCAGTTATTACGTAACTGATAAATATCATTTATTGAACTAAACAACTGTACAATGCGATAGATATCTGCTGTTTCACTTCTGGTGGTTTTCGCGAATTGAAACTTATCACTTGTCTTCGCTGTTTTTATTATTAGGTTGATTTTGATTATTATTAGGTTGATTTTGACCTGTGACTCTTTGGTTCAAAAAACAGCAGTTCGATATTGAAGGCCGATGGTCAAATAGGTCTTCATTTGGCACACTGAACTAAATTCGTTACGGATTAATTTGGTAACACACTAAGTTCATTGTACATTTTTCCACGACACGCGCATCTGCGGCGGAAGGGGCTAAACGCACCTGGCAGACGTGACGCGTGGGGTCGCATCGACCTAACGCGATAAGGGGAGGAATAAGTAACTCCAAACGAGTTTAGTGTTAACTTCCAAATGAGGGGTTATTGGTCGACGCTTAAAACGCGACTGTTAAGCGATGTTTAGATATAAAATTATAGAAGTCAGCCGTTTATGGTGTGCTGTGCTGCGGAAGTTTATGACTGTTTTATTAGCCATAGTAATTAGGTTTTTATTGAAATATAATACGCGTCAATAAACGTTGACAGAGATTAAATCGTTAGTGTATTATGTACGACGTGGTTGTGTAAAACGGCTGTTTATTAATCATTAGTTCAAGTTCAAAGATCAGGCATTACTGAAGCTTGATTGAAAGACTATATTCAATAAGTAGTTGGATAGCATTCCTGAGTACATATGGAAGAATACGTCAAGCTCGGTGTCGTGAATGTTCGTTCGGGCGGCGCCGGGGCCGGCCGGCGGCCGCTTTCTAACGCGCCCGATGCGCCCGCGCAGCCCGCTTCACTTTCTATTGTACGACGTGACGACTTGCCTTCATTTTATACTAATTTATTTAATTACCCGTAAAGCTCGTACATACTTGCTAGCTTTGTTAAGTGTTTCGTATTTAACAGGTTTCCACATAAAATCTGTTCTGAATGACAGCTGGTCTCTTTGTTTTGAGTGTTCAATAACGAATATAATCAATCAAGTACGCTCCTAATGTATGCACGAGTAAGTGAGCAAAGGAACTCATCAATAAAACATCGTGTAATCGAGTCGCTAATGTATTTCCAATACACCCACACTGAGGTCAATGGATCACAATGAAAATTCAAAAGCTGCAGTATCTTGTGTGGTGCTATGACAAAATCACCTGGTGGATATTACGCAAAAATATTCTTCGACAAAGAGCACACTGCACAGGGTAGAGCAAGTTAGTCGGGAAAAATCTGCGGTTATTTGAATTTAAAATGCGAAACGAGGGAAGGATGGACGCCTAGCCCGACGATAACACCCGGATGAAGCCAGCCGAAAGCCGTGCCTTTTCCGGAAAACTCTGCCTGTAACCGATTCTAAAGCGGTGTTACGTCACTACATGCAAGCCTTTGAAAAGTTTAAAGTCAAATGAGAGCACGGCTTAAATAGTTTGCAGTTCTTCCGGTGCATAAAATTAAAATATTTTATTACTTGCTCGTGTCCGATGTCTTACAAAACAATAGCAGTATAGCACGTATTTTAGGTTAAATTAATACACAAATAGCAGTACTGTTCCCATTTGGTCCCTTTATCATGGTCGCCTACGCAAGTATGCATACAATCGGTGCGCTGGCATCCCTACGTTGAAGTCTTTTGCATCGCTCGGTGCACATATTTGGACATACGCGGTCAATGACTAATTGGCGTATAAATGCACTGCGAAGATATTGCCCACCTTTGCTTGATATTATTTCAATAACCTACTTGAAATGTTCATAATTGCAACAAGAAAATGGCTTTCGTACGGTGTATCCGATAAACTTCGTAAGAAATCAATAAAAAACTATTTAATAATCAGTTTCCTGTAAAACAATGATCCCGTAAAGCGATCATAACCTAGAACGGAAAAAAACTGCATGTCCAAAAAAGTCGAGCACCGCTAGTCGAGTGAGCGGGACAGGCGTATGAGACGTGAGCAAGACGGCGGCAATCGCGAAAGTGAGAGGAGGCGAGACGCAGAGCGGCAACACCGCACGGTTACGTTACTAGCGGGGTAAACAATCGAGGATGATGTGACGGTGCGCTGCGCGTGCGACCGCCCCCGGCCGTGCACTTCGCTACTGCATTTTTGACGTGTGACGTCACTAGATGCGTTTTGTTTTCTGGTGAGAGGGTGTCTGTTTCGTTTACCTGTACATACTAGTCCAGAGACTGGGTGTTCGATCGCTGCGCCCTAGTCCCGAGTGCATAAACAGTGTTAGAAATAGTCACCTAAAAATAAGCGTGTTTGTAAACAGTCTGCGAAATTTCATGGGTGTCGAGTGTTGCGAATGAGCGGCGGGTATCAGTATTTCGGCGTATAATGGCACAGTTATCGCAGCGTCCGCGGTGCGTGCGCGGTTTGCCGGCCACTGTCCACTTCCGCGAACGTCATCATTATTATGGATTGCGCATGTTGAACTTATGTCACACGGTTGTTGCTATGTGTCTTACCTTATTTTTTTTCGTGTGGTAATTTTAAAAGGAATTTCTAGACAGTATCGTATTCCTAAGCAATGTCAAGGGCGGGGGAGATTACGCTGAAAGTCGTGAAAAAGTTATAGGCTAAACTATCCGAGTTCTGGAATATAATAAACTGCGGAAAATAACAAACATAAGTGGGCGGTTCCGTGACGGGAAGAATTTCTTGTATTAGATAAAAACAGACAATCCAAATATGTATTTTATGGGGACGAAGAAAGAGAACAAAACTCTTAATCACTGGAACATATAAAACTAACCAAACATGGTGGCCCTATGCAAAACCCATGACTACAAAATTGAACCGCCTTTGAAGGCTTCAAATTGTTCAAGCAATTAGCTTGAACAATTTGAAGCCTTCAAAGGCGGTTAACTATAACTAACATAAACATATTATCGCAATAAAACCATTATTATGGAGACAATATTTACTGCGGACAACAGTTACCTGCTCCGTACACTCACATGCGTACTCACACAAACGCAGTATACGCCGGCAATATACTACCACATTACTTGCGAGTGGGCGGTGGCACACGGCAATACTTACCATTTGATATTCCTTACTCTTTCTACTTAAAGTAGAGCGAGTGAGATGGAGTTATTAGCCGCACAGTTTTTACCAATGTTGTCATGATAAAATGATTACCTTTGACCCCAGAGATTCGTATCATACGGGCGTCAAATTTTTACTTGTTCTATGATTTTGTTCAGGATACGAGAAAATTATTCTTTGAAGTTTCATACATTCAGAGTAATTTGTAAACATTCTTAATTCTCAATTCTTAATTCATTATTGCATTCCATAATGTTGTTATAACAGTTGGAAGGCTTAAAATTAATGGTACAATTATGGACCCTGTCGGGCACAGCATAGTAGGAGAGAGGAATACCAAGTAATAAAGCTCATCTTAAGCCGAAGGTTTGCAAAGGAAGCCAGTATAGGTTTTTATTGAAAGAGAATTTAATTGAATGACATAAATCAACTCATATCCTACTATCTTAAAAAAAAAAACTGGTGCGGAAATAAAATGACGAGCAACTCAACGATTGCAAAGTGGGAGAAACAACTCACAACAAAAACTCATCGACATAATACTAAATTCGAATCAATTTCAAGTTAACATTTCATTCAACCGTTCACACAATCTAGAGGAAATGAATGCCATAGAGAACAACGGAAGGTAGTGCAATGAGCAGGAAAACAGAAGTAGCCATATTTATAAAAGCGAGATTTACATTCTCGTTGTACAACTAAGCTTGTATGTCACCAAGGGCGAGGACACGTGACACGTGACCAGAGATAATAGATCCCGCATTTATAAGCTAGCCGGCGAACGTGGATAAAACTAGGAATATTTTCCAATAGATAAGAAGTATAGCAAGACCAACAGTCGTTCCGAACTGTATTTAAACTAACAGGCCATTAAGTTGACTAGCTTACAAAATATTTGTAGCAATTTATTTATTGATGGAAACCGTGAACGATATATTTTAAAGTATCGATAGTTAATTTCGCCGACTTAACAAGTATGATATTGCATGCACAAATGTATTAAAATGGAATTGTTATGCGGCAAACGCGTCTACAGGCACGCGCCATGGATCGTTTTAGAGGCCACATCGACGCTTGCGCATATATGTCTACATTCGCAACCAAACACCGATGTAAATTGAATTCATCAACAATTATAGGTATCGATGCACAATTAACAAAGGAACAAGATGATTAACTTTAAAGGGCCTACAATGAATATTGTGGAAAATTAATCTTCTGGTACGGAGTTAAGCAAAACTTTCTAAGTATCATGTCAAAAGTGGAAATGACATCATGTCATGATACGAAGAAGACGATTATCTACTCGGTCATAGTATTTTTAATTGCCATTTAGTTTTGGTTACGACTATTCGAGAAGTATTACGTCAGGATATAATATGTGGCTGGTATCATGGTACCTCGAGGCCGCCAACACACGGATAGTCGCAGTGGACAACCTCAGGAAGGAGGTCGACACACGAAACGGTTACAAGAACGTCGACTGTCGAAAAAATTGTCTTGAAAACTCATGTTTGTAACGGAAACTGACGGTACATAGGATACCGATGTGAATTTATTTGCAGTGGAAGAATTTGACATCAGAATAGGAAGATAATTGTAAAATACCTACACCTTGATCGATTTCTGCACATAAAATCTTTCTTACTCTGGGAAAAGTAACTATAAACATTCAATGGAAAGTCACTGAGGTTCCCAGTCCGAGAACAATTCACACGAAACGATAGATGTAAAGCCGGGTATCGTCCTTAGTGCCGAAGGGTAAAGGGTACGCAAGTAGGCAGTACCTGGTGCGATACACTGCTAACGGGACAACCGCGCGCCGACCGCGGTCAACGAACTCAACGACCTTACGTCTAGTCTAGAAATTTGAAGGTTTGCCCTAGTTTTTTTGCAACCAATAAAGTATATTACATTTTGTAACAAATCATTTAAAAGTTTATTGGAATAAGAGTAAGTTTCATGAAATGATAAGTAAATAAAGTAGTAACTCAATAGCGAAATTATTGATGTCAAGATGTTGGCAAACATTTTAATCTCGAGATTGAGAACTCGACGATAGTTCGTACGAGCCGACAGAATGCAGATTCCGACGCAGGCCACAAAGCTTTTATGCATACAAAGGACGTCGCTAGGATATTGTGGTGTGACAGGTAGTCAGATGCGAGTAGCAAGTTCATTCGCAGAAACGCCTGTTATTGAAATTCGAAGAGATACGACAGAATTTTATTATGTGAAGGAAAAGCTTAACAACTAGAATCTTCCAGAAGATATAAAATTACAGACCAACTTAGTGGGTACAGAAACAACATCGCCTACATACTGATCTCGATCGCTTGATTATGCCGTCTCTTTTGCTCTCTCGAACATACCTTCTCACGCGTTAAACCTCAGCCTCTATGGTGACACGTAAATACTACGTGCACTATTTAACAAGTGGGCCGCGACAAATACTGGAAAGCCACTTGCACGTTTACCAACTCTGCTTTAATTGAAAGATTATGATAATGTACACACGTTCAGATGATTTGGGTACCAAGAACCAGTTGCATGTTATACTGTATCATTTTAATGCCACATTAGAATAAATATCAGTGACCATGATTTATAGATACTAAATACAATATTGAGATCTTTGAATTTCATAAAATCCTTTCCTGATTACTAATATTGTACGGGTACAGCAAAACTTGCAAATTAATGTCCTTCGATCAGTGCGCCATACAAAACTTAAAATTCATAAGACATAACCAGACAATTCTGACAACATCGAAATAAATTAGGTTCTGATTTGAGAAGGAACATTATTATGATAATCATAGACGTTCTTGTCGGCGAATTTACACCTTCACGTCTTGAGCGGATGGGGGGGAAGAACGATAGATGCAAAGAGGGGATTGTAGTGAAAGCGTTTCGAATTTAATCCGAGAGAGCCCTCAGACATTCGGCCACGTTATTTTACAGTCTGATGTTATAATAAAGACATCGTGTGCTGACAATCAAATTTGTCAATTAAACTAATAATTTCGTCCGACCGCTGTGCAATAGTTTCGATCCACATTGTCTGTTGACAGATAATTTTGTTAGTCATTTGCAAATGAGGTCAACTTGCAAGCCGATACATCGGTGAAGCGTTATGTAATGTTTATAATAATTGTCGGCGTTTCTTACTTAACGTTGAAGTTGGAAAGAAGAAGAAATAAATCTACACCGGGAAACGAGCGGTTAAATAAAGCAAAATTTTAGAGAAGAATATTAAGCATATAAATTACATCTATTTTAAGCAATAACTTTGCCTGTGCATATTGTTTGATTTCAGCGCTTCTATGTAAGACTGAAACATACTTAATGTAAAAATTAGTTGAGGCACAACTGATATCAAGATTCCCCCAAAACACGGAGGCAGTTTGTTTCCTAAACACTTGATTATTGTCATCTAGTATCTTTAGAAATCTATGAAGTTACTTCGAAACTCCACTTTAATAAATTAGTCTCGACTCGACTGCTTTTAGTTTTATCGCAGCAAGGAAAGTTTTACCAAGTTGAAGTAATACATCAAGTTTTACATACGTTAGCTCTTAATAGGCGAGAGGTTGGAATACGTGAAGTTATGTGTTACGCTTGTACAACAACACGACGCAGTTCTTTAATCGTATAGTGAAACTTGTTTCCCGTGAGACGAGGGCCAAAACTCGCATGCAAAGGGCCGACAGGCGCTTTCTGCTACAGACATTCGTAATGCTCCAACTAATCTCCGAAGTCACCTCACAAACATTTCGCAAATAAAGTATTGCAATGATAAAACCAAGTTTCAGTTTTCAAAGTGCGCCTCGCGCCTCAGGCACGTACAGACGGTGCCAAGTGTTGTCAACACACAACACTGTCTTGTTTACACAATAAAAAATATGGGTCACTCTTTACTTTCACGCTTTCAGACACTTGTGTCCCGTACGACACGGGGTGTAGCCAGATCACAGAGTAAAATTACTCGTGTAGAAATAACCTTTAGCCAATAAAAGCGAAAGTGGAGCACAAGGCTAGTGAAGACTTGTTTTTATCGATCGACATAACGCAGAAACCTGAACACGGTGTGTTTCCAATCATACTAATGAACTTTACGTTCGTCGGTGATGCATTCAACTGAATCCAATTTTAAGTATAGATGATTAAGTCTATAGTTAATGGGCCACGTTTTTATATAGATAAATCATAGTGAATTGCTTACCATGTAACTAATAAACATAATCTTATTGGATAAATATGAAATTAAATCAATCTTAATTGTGTTTAATTTTAAAATAAATCATTTGAGTCCATTAAATATTGGCGCATTTTTAGAATGTATCAAAAGCGACTCTTAATAACACAATAAAGTGATAAATAATTTTAAATCTGTGGTGACTCAGGACCCGAGCTGGCGTCGAGTGGCGGACTCTGGCGAAGCATCGAATGTGGGACAGGCACAGAGCACTTCTGTTATCTTGACCCACATATCGTGACCGCGGTCGCGGCCGGACCACTGCCGCTATTATAGCGGAACACCTTAATTGCCTTCTAATGGAAAACGTCGAGAAATTGGAAAGGGCAACTACAGAAATGGAAAATTATGAAAAACATTGAACTTTTATGTAAGTATATGAACAACAACAATAAAGCGTTTTTCAGAACAATACATGTTGTGGGAAACGATTATGCAAAACTTAGTCGAAGAGCAAGAAAAGCATTGTTGATACAGCTTCTTTCAAAAAACACGAATTCAATAACTATATGTAAGCAGTTTACTGAAAATAATTCTCCATAGAAGAAAAATGAAAAGGAAAAATACGGATATCAAATAAAAGCTTCCAATATCGCTGAACAAATGGTAAAAATCGAGATCGTAACCAAATGAGAAAGAGCGAACATTTTTCCTCGTGACAGTATCATCAAAACAGAACCTTGACCCAGAATGTGCCTCGTTACAACAAGAGGAAAAGGACATTACGAAGATGCTGTCAGGATCGCATCAAGTGATGTCATATCGTCTGAGTATTTAAGACTGGTTTTATGTTATTTACACAAATATTTGAGTGTCCTTGAAGGCGATTTTTATTTTCGTCAGTGTGATGGACGGCTGGATTTTAACCCCATTTATGATAGGCAGTGAGAAAATATTCAAGATCAATGGAAATGTATTCAATCACAAATTCACAATTACGTATTTATTTAACTAAGTAATTCCAAAGCAAACGATAATTTACAAGTCGAAGCAACTTAAATATAAAATTCCTAGGTATTTCAACAATTAATACCGTAGTAGCCATTAAAATATTTTCGTGTATTGAAATTATTTTATTCCAACTCAATATAAGCAAGGCCAAGTAAATGGAGTAATTCGGTAACGCGTGTACTCGAAAATAGTTTTAATTGCCGAGACTCGGTGATACAGACCTTTCTCTTCAATGTGGGTTAAATAAAGGCACTCGTTGCGGAACCGCATCGATTAAGGACAATGTGGATTGCGCGCGAAGGACGACCACGATTGCTCCAAGGACCGACCTCCATAAATATATGTATTGTTATTTTTTACATACGTTATTAAAATGCTTGATGTGATAACTCTGATAAGCGAATCAATACTCATTAGTCATTACTGATAATTCAGTATCGTGCATCGTGCAGTAATTAAAAACCACTTGGCATGTCATTGTCAACCTTAAAATTTGTATCAGCTGTTTATCTTTGCATTCCACCCAAGTTATTAGGATCAGCTTAGTATTTGGGTCATAATATTGTTGTTATCAAGATGCATATTTTATTAGTGACCTTGGAGGGTATGACGGTGGGTTATGTGGTGCAATACCAATTGTATTGCATGAAGCATATCCCCAGGAAAGTGTGAGCAATGCTTGTTAGTCATTTCCATGCGTCTTTGATTGCATGTTCCCACAAGCATCATTATCCCATACTTCCCACTGAACCATTTTGCCATGATAGCGCACTACTACACTAGTTACTTCAATTATCTGGCATTTTCCAGTCTGAGGTCACTAGTCTCGAGATAAACAGTGCGTCATTCTTGTGTAGGTAAACGCGTCACATGGATTTATTTATTTCCCTAGGAAATGTCAAATGTTTTCCTCATTTGTTTGCAACTCGTCCTTAGATTCTCAAAAGTCAATGCTCGCTCGTCAATCATTCCACTGATTTCCGTTGTTGTTTAGGGAACATTATTAGAGCAATCGTAATATTAATTTCAAGTGTTGAAGGAGCGTGAGATACCGCCGCCGCAACTGTTCGCTTATCATGTGTGATAATGTGGCATTATATAGCCGGTCGGTCGCACTGTAAACAACTGTGCGATTTGTTACAAAATAAACAGAACACAGCTTTCAATTGTGGTTTTGATGCGAGAACCCAGATGCGGGAACGAGGGGCTGGCCTATATACCGAAATTATGCGAGTACACTGTATTTGAACAGTTTTCTTTTTAATTTATACACGTGCTTTTTCTTATGTTGCGCTTGGGCATCCTTCACGAGTACGTGCTTTATCGTCAAGATTATGACAGCAATACATACCATTTTAATTCCTTAGTGTCGTGAAAGGCGATGTAGGAATTGTATTGTCAATGTGTTTACTATCATTTTAATCTCCAGACAATAATAATATTGATTAAAGAATTACAGATTAGATTAAGGTATTGATATTTTTATCAAGAATCCTTTCTTTTTGTACCATCTGTTCTCCACCAATTGGTCACACAATCATTATTTCCGTTAGTGACTTTCAAAGCTTTTAATCGTGTTCTGTTGTGGTGAATGATAGCGGCATGAAGCACCAACCGCTCTCGTTGAAACCTTGATACCATGTGAGTGTGATAAGTTATCAGCTGATAGATAACGACCCCCGCGACATAACAAAACTTATAGTTCGTTTTTAATTTAAACAACATTAAAGTTTCCGTTCTTCAATATTTTCTATGTGGATTTGAATGAGAATATGATTAATTTAACAATCAAGTTATCTTTATGTTTCTATCCAGCATGTTACTATAATTAAAGGTATTTAGAACACTGTATTAAATGTTCGCTATTTACAAACATTATGACAAAATTAAAAATCGGGACAAACCAAATCTGTCAGAACTTATTTACATGCTCAAAGCGTGCGTAACGTTGTAATTTAAGTAGTTAATACATAATTAATTAAGATACGATAAACCGGATTTAACACCGTCGGCCACAGTTTGCTCCAGTGTGCGCATGCGCAGACTGATTTTAAATACTTCGGTGACCTGCCGGACACATATCAAGCGTATAATAACCTAAAAAGTCACTTTTATTTGCATTATTGACAATGAGATCTTACAAATAACTCTATTCGTTTGTATAGAGTTCAAATTCATTTGGATATGCAGCCAACATGTAAAGCACTGATTTCAGGTAAATGTTTTTATGCGGCGACCTTGAGCCGTTCAAGAAACCATGGTATTGCTGTTGTCTTAGTTACGAGAGTCATAACTGATTAAAAATACAAAGACAGGCAACAACTAATTTCATCACATTTCCAATAAGATGAAAGTGAAAATTTAATGTGTGAAATACCAAAAGGCACAGAACAGACTTCGTGAGAATTTACGAGCATCGTAAGCATCATACAAAAATTTATGGCTTATAAAAAGCAGCAAAGCATTAGAGATTCATTATAACACAATGTTGTAATTAGGTTGATTACATTAAGGAAGTTTATAGTACTATCGCCACTTTGGACAAACGTGAAATAATAAAAATAATCTCTTGCTTTATTGCCGCCAAAACGGTAGTTAACAACTTGTTTTAATACTGTTAACCAGTTAATTACACTAAGCTTTTATTTAGTCAGGAAACCAAATCTGGTCTTAGGCTGAATTCGTAAAGGGGTGACCTAGAAGCGGGAGGAGTCATAACAGTGGGGGGTGGGGGAATGAGCACATTCAGGATAAAATTGAAGTCGAGCTCTGTATGTACAGAGGGTGATAAGGGGGGTGGGGCAGAGGTCGCGGAGTCTCGTGTGTTCGTCAGATGCCATGAATAAGTTAGCGGTGTATTCCGTCACTCAATGGACATCGTCGTTGTGGCGAGGAATTGAGATGGAAAAGGAATGTCTAACAGAGTTTCGTTAAAAAATCGTTATAAATTTAGATTGAAGACGGAAAAGTCGGATATTTTTGTTTTCTTACCAGAGAAAAATAATCGGAAAGCTTATGTTATTTAATTAGCACGCTTCCAAATATTGCTCATGAAAAACAATGTTATAGAATGAATGATGAATGAATGATTATAGCCAGTTCATTCTCATACGTCAAGGGTAAACAATGGTCAAGACAAAGTCACAGCTATGACATACTGCGTATGACTGTACTAGAATTTATAAGATAAAGCGTAAACAGGTAAAAGAACAAAGACGAACATCAACTACCTAGATAATCACAGTGCACGCAACTGGTGCCTGGGCGGAGGCCCGCTTATGGGAAAGTTACAATCATTACGACCATTCATAAACGGTTGAATGAGCGCAAGACGCCTGCGCAGCCGGCGAGCGCGCGCGCACCGACCCCGCGAGTCCCGCGACATCTGTGATGTCGCCGCGCAGATGCCGCGCATACCTCAACATAAACGGAGCCTAGGTAAAGCCAGTGAACATTCACAGCTTGACTATCAGCGATACATTTCCGATTTAACTAGCATCAATGAGATTACTGCATTGCCATTTTTTGTGCAATGCTCCTAGTAAAGTGTATTGAACCCAAACGCGACACCTAGTAGCCCCTGATGCGTCACCGCCTATGTTGTGGACGAGAAAAAATTCCACGCGACAAAAGCAGCGACGTCCGCAAACGACGCATAAATAATTAGACAATAAGCAGGCAGGGCAAGAAATCGGTAATTTGTATCGCGTCGAGATAGGCGGAGCGCAGAGGGAGACGGGTGCAGGCAGGCGCGCGCCGCCGCGGGGTTATGGCAACGCGTCAGGTGGAAGTGGCGCCCGTGCTGTGCTCGCTTCTCGCCGAGGACGACCGACCGCCCCCGGCGCCCCGCGTCCCCGCCCCTCACCCGCTAATCCTCACCCGAACACAATCTGATAAAATTCGCGCCAGCTATGAACATTACGCAAAGCTACTCAACACTACAACACTGCGATAATGAATGACCCGACGGTTTTTTTAACACGCACATAAACATTACTCCTCATGTCTCGCTATCGTGTCGCATTATTGAACGGTACGAAGCGAAAAATGTAATAAGAAAGTTATTTCCTCAACCTGGCGAAACTAGTCTCGCGAACGCATTACGGTCCGCGTTACGGCCAGGTGAATTCAAAATGACCTCTATGAGCCGGTGGCTTCTTGTGGCCTCGCTCGCCGAATGCGTTGACATTTTGTGGGTTAGCAACATGACATGACTCCCGAGTTGTGGCGAGAACGATGCCAGGATGACTAACGGCCGTCCGTCATTAACCGCCTAAACGTAAATTGTCCCATACAAAAACTTTAACGCAATAGATCGATTCGGCAGTCGTAGCGCAATAAGGTGAATTTTGTATATCAGCGTCCACTAACGATAATCACATCGTCTACTTAGACGTCGTGGACTCATTATTTAGGAATTCCTAAACATGCAACGGGAGACCTAAGAACAATAGCGCACAATACTAGCATCACGTAAATCGTAATGATTTCGAAAGAAAAGTACATACGAGTTCTTTCATCAATGTAAAAGTGACTTACCAAGGCGAAGAAGTTTGTGTGGCAATCCTCAAGACTTGCACCGTTTGTTTGGTGATTTTGATGCGTCATGGTAGTCCGGGGCACTTCATTTTCATTTCACAACACTAAAAACGGGTACAATCTTAAAGAAACCACTCAAAATCTTAAAATCATCACCGACATTTAGTGAAGTTTTCACCTTTCAATGGCGACTGGAAAATGGCGGATAGGAAACAACAACCCAAGCCGACAGTGCTGCCCTAAGCGGCCAAGGATAGAAACTGGTTTCGTCTAGAAATGTGGATACGTTCCGTTCCATGTTGGTGTACTTACTCATCAACTTACGGCTGACTTCAGTATCTAGTTTGATTATTGTAGTTTTATTTAGTTTTTACGTGAAGAAATTATTGAACTAGTAAAATAATAGAATCGTAAACAAATAAGCAGATGTTAGTATAGTTGGTTCTTACTTACTACTACAGCAATCGCAGAAAAATACTGTAAATGGCAAGTATTTTGTTAATTTTTTTCTCTTATTTCATCAAGCGGTAATAGGAAAAAAAAACCTAATTTTAAGAATAAAAATATCTTGTTTTGCCATCAACAAGAGATTACGTAATCAGTCATTAAAAATAATTCTCCGAATTAGCATTCTACGTGGAATGAAAAAACGTTGTTTTAGTTGTCAAATGTACGACATGGAATAAAAATAGTAGAAATAATTAATATTTTTAGAAATATATAAATTATTATTAATTAATTCCATTTAAAAATAAGCGGAGCAAAGTACATAAAATACAATGCTTCGGAACGTGCTATCTGCAATACCGCGCAGGAATTTACAGGTTATCTTGCTGCACACCTTACCTAATAATTAATAGTGTTCTCACATAATAATAACACACAATAATTTACAGATCACTGCAGTAAGGTATAAGCAGAAGAAATATCCTAAAGTAGACAAAAAATTCCAAGCTGCTGCAGAATCCTTAGCTGCAAGAGGGTACAGTATGAAATGTTTACCATTATCAATAATTAAAATGTTTTGAACCGTGAACCCTAATGGTTCATGGTTCAAAACAAAGTTTTTACAATGCTTACCTGACAAATATTTACAAATTATGATTTGTTAATATCAAAGTTAACACTTTTGATGGTAAGTAACTAACATTTAAGATAGGTAACTAAACTTAGATAATGATAATGATAATGAATCATTATCATTATTAACCAATAAAAAATAACCAGATGCAAATAATAATTACTATAGGTTGACATATAACTGTTGTCAAAATTCATTATGTGGTAAAGGCCATTTCATTTCAGGGTATTCAATATTGACTGTTGAAAATAATAATTGCACAATTTTATTTTCAGTTTTCTAAGACCCACAAAGCCATGGGATCCACCTGCAGACATAGAAGAGACTATTATCAAAATATGTACATCCAATGGTCTGAATTCTGATGCTCAATTTGATGCATTAGAAACTAAGTTTGCCATACTCAAAGCGTGCTTTGAAGAGACAGGATATGACGTACCTAATTCACTGCTGCATACCATTGGAAGTGTTGGTATGTTAATCTCGGTGGGAACGGGCTGTATCCACCACAAATTATAAGCTTTCTAGTGACATTCTTCTGTGGTTCTCCTTTAAAATTTTCATGCATGCTTATCATTATGGTTTGAAAACAGAAAGCAAGAATCTAACACATCTGCGGCATTAAGCGAATTGCAATTTTAAGAATGACACCATGAACATTTCCAATATCACAATAACAACTCATGCAGTCATGCAGAGTTTAACATTGCTCCTCTTTTATTAGTATCCTTTTCCACATCTCTTTCTCAAAGCAAAATATCCCGTTTAAAAGCTTTCAGCTAGATGCTAAGCCAAAGCCTTTACATTCCATTAAACATTGACTTACCTGGGTACTAAGTACTAAGATGTTCAATCTACAAAATATAGACATTAAGGTTTCCTAGCTTACAAGCTGAAAAAATAGGAAAAGTAAACTTTATCAAAATAATATTATGATGAAAGTAACAAACTGCGATGTGTGTTCACATCATCATGCAATTTGATCATGAAAGTATGGCACTAGCTAAAGAAAGCTCTATATACATTTTTCAATAAGCGGAGAACCTCCTCGTATGGTTCCCAAGAGCCACATGCACAAGCAGTATTTATAAAAAATACTTAACCTATACCTTGACAAAAAAAGCTTGTGATGCTATCATTGTTGGAAGTTAGTCAAGACTATGGGAGATTGATAAAAAGTTGCATAGCATTTGCTTTGGCTAAGCAGTATCCCTGTAGTGACAGGGATACTGCTTAGCCAAAGCAAATGCTATGCACACAGGTGCATGCATTTATACAGGTGTAGAACAGTGGTTCTACACCTGTCCTCTCTCAATCAGAGCACCTGCCATCTTATCCCTGCACCACTCTTGGTTAACTAGTAGAGAATGCTTAAGAAATGTGTCCACCTTTGTACCGTATTGTGTGCAAGAAGTTTAAAACTACAAGTGAAGATAGGGATCGGAACATAATTATCTAAGTCAAAGCAGTATTTTTTAATCTCAGCCTAAGGCAAAAGGTGTAGTGTAGAACTAAAAACCAAAGTTATTTGGACAGGCTTAATCTCGCTAGACTAGGATTCCATGGTTGCACTGCCAGCAAAATATACAAAGCTTTATGGAGGGTATCTCACCAGGCGTCCAATCGGTTGCGCAACCAACCATACATTTTTAGCAGTGCGAGCATGGTTGCGCCACCGTGGTGTCGTAGTGAGATATGCTCATACGTCCCCTTGGCCTTGAAATTCTTAAAATGTTCGTCTTGCTTGCCCAGAAAAATATTGTTTTAAAGTACTTAATCTGAATTGAAATTAGTTACTTACCTAGGTACTGAGGTAATTCCACTCGAGGAGCAACCACTAGGTACTTGCTCTCTGTGATGCACAATAATTATAACTCCGACTGAGTCTAATTACAATTTTAGTTCAAAATTATCAAATTAGCTCAAATTGGTCAATGACTCGTATTTTCAGAATTTCTATCCGAATCGCGACCATTTCGTGAAATTAAGTTGTAACGGATACAGACTTTAAAAATAATAAATATCTGTCACGGTCGTTTGCTTTCTTTCTGATTGTTTTAAATTTTTACTTTATTTTTTCGTTACCACTGCTGCAAGTTTCATTCCGCGCCAAAAACTAGTAAAAAAAGAAAAACTGTCAAAAGATATTGCCATTACCAATCTCCCAAAAATCTCAATCCAATGTAATTGTAAAGGACCGTTTACACAATCATTGTAAATTAGTAGTTTTTCCCATTTTTAACCGACTTCATTATAAACGTAATTATTTTGTTACAGCTGATCTGAAAGAGTTTTATAAGACTCCTGTGGACACAACAACACCATTTGAAGCCTTGAAGAGAATGGAACTGCCCAAGAACTTATATGTACAGCCGGACTATGTCAGATTCCATCCAGGTTAAAAAACAAGCGTTTTCCGAAATGATGTGCATTAATAATTATGTTATAACTAACAGCGCAATATTCTGTTTCAGATAAAGACACAATGTTCAATGGTGTCTCAGCATTCCCCAAGAGTTCAACTATTGTGACTGGTATTAAGACTAGGAAGAAGTACGAAGGCTACTCTGCCAAGCGAACATGGCCCTAATTCTGTTTATGTTTAGATTTAAAATGTTGTATAGTTTTAGTTGATAAATAAAAAGTTTCAAACAGATAGTGTTATGTTCGTTTTCATTTGAATAAATTGTAAGTCGGTAGGTACAAAAGTCGTTATCACACGGTTCACTCTGCTTCACTCGAGTGAAGGTATATTTTTGTTTCATTCTAAGTTCACAAGGACCCTGTGCACGGACCAAAATGATAAAGGAATGACTATTCATCTGCTCCTTTCGTTTATTTTTTTAATTATTCGGTAGGCGAGTGAAATATACAGAGTGCCGAAATCTAACATTGTTGGATCGGTTCTAACTGCGTTCTAAACATTACAAAGACAGTAAATGTGTGCTTTCTGCAGAATAATATTATGTGAAGATGCTTCAAGAGTTGTTCTGTCTTTTGAAATTATATGATTATGAGAAAGACATTCGTATGACTGCCCGTACTTATCATGTGTAGGTACTTATTAATTGAAAGATCTGTTGACTGTGTGGCAGGTTCTTTGAGGAATTCAGGTCCATCAGGTTCTTATATGAAGAACCTGAATTCCTCCAAATAAGGAACAAAATAGGCACCTATGGTATTCCTCAAGCCGGATAATGAATCTAGCGCTGGAAAATAGCACTAAGAATAACTATTTCAGAGATTTCCACTTTCCATTTCTTGCTGATTTTGAAGCTGTTGTTGTTGAAGCTGAAGTTGTAAAAAATAAATGAAACCACTGAAAATTGAAAAATGTTCGTAATGTTTTTCAAGGTAAAGAGGTCAGTATTCGGCTTTATAAATTAGCCTTTCTCTTTTTTAGCAAGTTTTTGAACGAATTAAAAATGACAGATGAAAGTTGTACATAATTTTGAGGTTATATACGAAGTGAATCTCGATCTAATATGAACTTATTTACTCAATTAATTAGCGAATGATTCAAACGAAATGATTTAATCGTTCCAAAATGAACGCCCTATTGATATTGTTTTTTATATTTGTGGTTATTTACTCCTGTGTGTCATGGTAAGTGTTCGATGTACGATGACACCGCTATTTTTATTATTGTTTTGTATTTTGTTTACTATTTTGGTAACATTTGGTGTATTTTTAGGCTGCTGCCGACGTTACTGGCATGGCTGTTCATGAGAAAATACCATATAAAGTTGAAAATAGGTAGAATCGCCGTGCCAAAGTTGATACTCAAAGATGTGAGCCTATCAAAAGATAGGTATTCTATTGTAAGTATATTCTCTTGTTCCTGAGAGTTTAACTGTAAATTTACTGATTCCGACCTGTCCTTGGTAGTGGTACAGGGATATAATAAAAGTTCTACTGTAGTGTTTGTAATTATTTAGTTCATAAGTTCACTTTCTCATACAGATTAACAAAACAATATTTCCTGCATAAAATCTACTTATTAGACTTCTAGTGAACTTTTTGTATGTTATAAAAGCATCAGATTGCAATAACTAAAATGCATAAATCCCATTTATGTCCACATAAGCATTTATTGATCATAACTTGAAATGAAATTGTCATAAACAATGACATAAACTTCAACTGGTTTTTTATTTACAGCACATAGATGAAGTGTCATTCCAAAGTAGTTGTTTCAACTCTGAAATCAATAAACTGGTGTCAGTAGTGATTCGAGGAGTTGAAGTCACCAATAATGTGGAGGAAAAGAGGAGTGTTGTGGTTGAGACGATCCTCAAACCACTACTCTCCAAACAGAACTCTACTACGAGGGGCGAGGGTTACAATGAAGTGACTGACTTCAGGAATCTTGAGAGCAGTTTGAACCAAATAGCAAATAAGGAGCTGTTGGATTTTAGAGATAAGAAACTGCCTCATAGTTTGATTATGTTTGCTCAGGTATGTTGGTGATTGTATTTACTATTTTACTTCTCAAATTAAGGCTCTTACATACTGGAGTGACTTGTCGCGCGACGCGACGCGCCGCATTGTTCGCCATGAAGTTTTCTCAGAAATTGTTTCTTTTAATTCGTGTCGCGCGACGAATCGCGCCAGTATGTAAGAACCTTTACAGACAATCATTATGTGTGTCATAGCATCTTACAATGCATATTTATTGTAGCATTTCGTGGAGTAAGAATATTATAATAACCCGTATTTTGTAAAGAGATTTGCATAGACATGGGTCTTGGACCTGTGACCTATGGCAAACCATACTCATACCATGACCAGTAACCATGACCTACTTGCATTATAGTTTGACTGAAACTGCTGCACCGTACTTTAGGTATGTGCGTGGCGAGATGGGTGGGCAGTCTTCTCTGTCGTCAATGCTCACGGTATCCCGCGTCCCATCTCGCTGCGCATTTCTTAGGCGTGGAATAGCAAAATATAGTCAAATCAATCGATCAATCATTTATTTACAACAAATGTATGTTACATTAAAATACAGGTGGAGTAGAAATAATGCGCTTACCAACTAACAGCATTTCATTTTTATTTATATAGATAGACAAGCCTTTTTATATGAATATAGTCCAAATGTTTATTTACTTCTTGTAAATACTATGTGAGTGGTATGTGCTACTTACTTGATGACATAACTAGCTAATTTAATTATCATTATCCTGCCACTATTTAATTGAGTTATATTATTAGTATTGTCTTTGCAGTTGGACTTATGATGAATAATTATGAAGGGAGAAACCAATGTTTGTAACCAATACTAGTTAATATTGTATTTTATTTAGATAACTAATCTGTGGACAAATTTCTCAGTAGTAGCTTGGTTTGTGCCCGGTTGTTGAAAACAGGCTTGCCGCCTAACTATTACATGGGACTTAAACCTATCCGGAGAAATGTGGGTGTACTTACTATATGTACACCTCTGCCTAACCCTTTAGGGATTACAGGCATGATGTTATGTTATGTCTAATCTGTGTAGTAATAAAATAAAATAAAAATAAGAACATGATATGATGATGAGATGGCGATAGGGGAGAGGCGCGGGCCGGGGCGCGGGGAATGGCACGAAACTGGTGGTACAAAAATACAAAACTATACTGGAACGAGCGGCCATCGAGGGGCGAAATCAAACAAGTTTGTTCCTGTCGCCACTGCCCCGCCTTCGCTCGATCGCCCCGCGCCTCTCTCGCCCCTTTCGTGCGCGTCACTTCAGAATGCAATGCTTTTGTTTACGTCGTCGCTGCGCTGTCGCCTTCGCTCGGCCGCCGCTAATTACGTGCCCGCAGACTAAGTGTTAGCAATTGGCATCCTGCCATCTCAGATCATGTCATCTGGGTTTCTGATGTCACTTACCAAAATAGGAGGAACTACTGAAAAACCTATTGCATACCAATCAATTTGCAAAATGGATAAAAACTACTACCATAAATGTGCTTACCACACATAGGTGTGACAATTCGTGACAAATTCAGAACCTTTGTGCCATGTACAACACATCAAGATAATAACATCAATATTTTTGTAAAGAGATTTGAAAGCAACATGCCACAAAAAGGACTAGAACCCGCATTTGGCGGTCCGTGCCAATACTCTGGCGACAGAGGTGTAGAGCCGTAACCACATTAAACATGTCAAGAACCCGATGTAGACATATTTATGTATAACAATAAATCTATGCTTAATGTTTTCATGAAGTTTTTTAGTTAACTGTTATGTTGGCTTGCTACAACCTACCAAAAGTTGCAGCAAGCCATTTAATATCAATTGATTAATTTAAAAATAACCAATTAATATTTTCTTGTTTAGTTCATGGGAGTACACATATTCAATGCATCAGTGAACATCCAAAATGGCACTGTAGACAATCCTTGGTGTCTTACGGCCACAGCCGCCGAGGTCCACGCAGATGGCGCTGCGGGCGGGCCTGCGCGGGCGCTGGTCTTTTCTACAAAGCTGGTAGACGCTAGAGTGAAGGTCGGGGGGAAGGGGGAGAGTTTGGGAGAAGCGGCCTGCTGTTTGGTTATTGAGGGGACCGTGAAGGCTGATGGGCCGCTGAATGTAGAGGTAAGACTTACTTTAACTGAACCATAAACAGAAAGTTTTGAATTATCAAAATGTCTGTAAGCTAATCAGAAAGTTGAATAGAAGATTGGCCATGATTTTATTCTGCCTTTTATAAGACTCTTTTGTCATATATTTCTTAGCTTATGTTAATTTGTAGAACCTGGCAAAGGCAAGTTTCATATCGCCCAACAGACGATGGCCGCGGACTAACCAAAAGCCATCGTCGCTCTCATATGTATGAATATGGCCATGTCCTATTTAAAAGCGATCGCTGGCGTTGCGCGAATACGCGCTCATTTGTCAATTTTTGTTCGGTGAACCTGAACGCGTGGTCGCACCGACACAGGGCGTTTTCCGGTTTTCCGAAGAAAAAGTGAAAAAATGACATGCACGCGACATTCGCGTATCGCCGCGCGAGGCGATCGCTTTTAAATAGGACGCGGGGTCACACATACTCGTGTGATCAATCAAGTCGCGTTTGTACGTTATTATTCAGGTAAACGATCGCGTGGTCGTGTATTCGCGCGAAAGCTGCTTTCGGTTAGGATGTACAGGATGATTTGCATAATAAGGACTTAAATAATAATCAGTAACCAGTGATACAAATAAACATAATTATTATTTGGTAATTTGTAGAAAATCCACGCAATAATTAGCAACACATCAGTGACATTTAAAGACGAGTTGTACCAGTTTCTAAAGAGTCACAAGAAGCGCAGACGCACCCCAGTGATCAGCATCAACGATGAAGACCACCTCGCCAGTATCATTCCCAGACTCTCGCCAGTTGTACCAAAGGTAAGCCCAGATATGTACACACGGCTACACTTCAAGCTATACATTTCCAGTTTATGCTGATCTCGGTTTGTATGGGATTTCCGTACAATGCGAGGTCAGCTTATACTGGAAATGTATAGCTTGATGTGTAGCCGTGTGTACATGTTTTTGACCAAGAATTTCTCGCAGGGCGCCGCATAGACCACGCTGTCATGGCAAAGTGCACTCTATTTATTATGATATTAAGTTTTAAATTCAATGAGAGAGCACGTGACTTTAATTAGCTGCCCGGATTCTAGATTTGTATCCAGTAAATCACATGGGATGTATTGTGGAATTAACACATAATGTATAACTGGGGAAATTGTATTTGTAAGGACTATCTTCTGTACCCCCTCGGGGAATACAGGCGTGATGATGTAATGTAATGTTTTGACACTTGTTGCATATTGTGTAAAGCAACAAGTGGCTAAACATTCGAGAATTCCTTTATTAGTGTGTAATCATGAATGTCCAGAAGGATTTTTATTATTTATCATTAACAATGATGTTATGTTTTTTTTTCAGATATTCAGCTTAAAGATAGACTCAACAAGAATAAGTTGTAAAGACAAAACTGTAAATACAAGCTTCGAAATGTCTTTACAAAGTTTACAAGTAAGTACAGTTTTAAAATTAATTTATACCTATTACGCGCACGCACCACGAGCTCGTGGCTAAGTAATAACAGCCGCGCGGGTCGATCTATCAGGTAAGCTACGCTTGCCGGGGTTGGTCTGTGGATGAGTGACCATCTTTGGATACTGACTCCTCCGTGCCTCGGAAAGCACTTTAAGCCGTTGGTCCCGGCTGTCATTCGTGGATTTTGACAGTCTTTACGGGTCGTCAGAAGCCCGAAAGTCTGACAACCAGTCTTACCAAAGGGTATCGTATTTAATTTAATAATATTTTAATTTTAATAATAATTTTATTGAATAAAACGATTACAAAAAGTGTACATTTAGTCAACAGATAAGATTATTTCGTAAACAATAATAGTGCCTAAAAGTAACCTAAAACTTAAATATGTATATTACAGGTGCAAATAGGTAATGATGGTTTGAAACTGCAATGTAAGGTAGCGACCCGCCCGATCTAGGTTAATTCAACCTGTGTTTCAGGCCATCTCTTTATTTAAATGAAAGACTAAAATTTATAGCCCAGTATATTACCCAGTTACTGGGTTGTGGCAGTCGCTCCATGTAAACTACTGGTGTTCAGCTGCATCCGGTTAGACTTGAAGCCGACCCCAATATAGTTGGGAAAAGGCTAGGCAGATTTTTTTTACGCGCACGCACATTAGCGTACCTCGTTCCTAACCCACGTGCATACATTTTGTGTGAACCACTACAGAAGGGCCGCGCCACGCTGTTTGTATTTTAATACAATGCATGATGCGGAAGTAATGTGCTACAGCAATAAAATGCATTTTAAACCATTTAAAAAAATATACAGATCTAAACACCAGTTTTCTATAGTTATGAAATGAATGAAATTTTTATTTCGGACACAAATATCCATATAGTGTTATCACAAATATCCATATAGTGTATCCATGTACAAAAAAATGACTTATTGCCTAGTGTTAGTATAAATCAACCTCCGCACAAACTGCTGAACAATCGGAGAGCCGAAGCTCTCGGCTACAGTTTTCAGGATGCTGTTCCGACTGACTCTCACTCTCCGCAGTAGCTACGCCGTTTTTTGCGTATAATTGCATAGAAGCCGTTGGTGCGGGCTTGCGCACCGACGGCTTCAGTTATGTGTCATCCACCAGGTTAACTCCAGATTCAGTGCAGCATCAGTCCTTTACGACGAGTCTGGCTCAGAGTTGAGCGGTCTTCCGCAGGTGTACGTCGCGTTCCAGATGGAGCAGTTTCAGCTGGTGGCAGACAGCCAGCAGCTGGCGATGCTCAATAAGCTCAAACTAGATGCCAAGGTATGATTAACAGGTCCTAGAGGGGAGACGGTAATTTACTTTATAATTGTACTAGCCGATGCACGCGGCTTCACCCGCATGGATGTCGGTTATTATATACTAAAACCTTCTTCGAGAATCACTCTATCTATTGGTGAAAACAGCATGAAAATCGGTGCAGTAGTTTTTGAGTTTATCGCGAACAGACATACAGACGCGGCAGAGGACTTTGTTTTATAATATGTAGTGATGATAAAAACAGACCTTATGTGGGTAGCTTCCATAAGTGATTTCCTGTTCAAACCCATTTTGGACCATTTAGAATAATTATAATGTTGTAAGTTTATACTTAATCTGACCGCTTCTTGTTAGAACCGCAACTGGCAAGGCCAAATTAATTCATCCGTGATTACCTTTGTGCAGATCGCATGAAATAAAGGAAGGTATTTGCATTTTATTTCGATGTCATTATGTTTTACGTAAATTTTGATAGTAAGCCTAATTTTAATAGGTTTGTTTTTCATCTAACGGCATTTAATTTCATTTTGTTTCAGTTGGAGAAAGGAGTACTAAACTTGTACCTAATTATAAGCACATTGAATATTAGTTATAGTCATACCGAAGCATTTAAATGGTACACATCCGTCAAAGAGAAAATAGGAAAAGCGAAGCCTTTGCAAATAATGGAAGTCGAATCGCCCTGTAAGTATTAAATGACAATTAATTTAAAAAAAAAATGTTAGCATAATCAGCCTATAATGTTCGCACTCGTCCTCCTCCGGGAGATAGGCCTCCTCTCTGTGAGAGCGAGTGGGCCGTAATCCACCACGCGGGCTCAGTGCGGGTTGGTAGCTCATTTTGTTAGCCTACTTAAAAAAGGGAGGAGGTTCTCAACAGGCGCGGTCGCAGCCCAAGATTTTGGGGGGGGTCACCATTGGTGCCGAGGAATATTTTTAGGGAAATGGTTACCTAATTAATAAGTACTCTAAAAACTTTTTTTTATATGCCCATCGGGGTCAATGTGGCTCAAGTACAGTGTACCTGTACAACCTACAGTTTTTAGTTAGTAAAGCACGTAATTCATTCAGTCTCTCGACAGCTTGAATGATTTTTTTCATGACCCCCAGGACTCCCCCTCGGACCGCGCCTGGTTCTCAATTCGATCAATCATAGTAACAGACTTCACATTTAATAGGTCATAGAAGGACAAACTGATAATTATTTTTACTCTAAGCATCTATTCTAACCCCCTAAGGCTCTTTTGTCACTCCGATTATTATCATCTTAGATTTTTATTCGGGTAAAGTCCGCCGTATTTTAAAGATCCGCTTTATCTTTTATTGGACTAGTTTAAAATAAAGTTTTATGTCGTTTTTACAGTGCCATAACTCACAACATACAATCTCTTACAGCACCATCCCCTCCTCTATGGTTATCCCGTATATTCTCAACATGCATAGTGCAAGGCTGCGCAGAGCTACGCGCAGTAACAATACACGCGCGCCTGATGAGTGAGAACGCGCTCGGCTTTGGATGCAGTGGGATCAAAGTTAAGCTGGATCAGTTGTTGGAGACTAGAGGTGGGATTTTTTAATTATTAGTACTGCAACAGGGACTTATTACACACCGCTTCCGCCACAATCCCTTCTAGAATAATCTAGAAGATTCCTAAAAATAGACAACGCGCACCTTGTTTTGACATATATTGGTCTTATGTCCGTCTACTGAACTTCGCAGCTGTAATACGAAACTATTTCTTCGATCCAAAACTCTGTTTTATACATATATAATGTGATGTGTGTATGTTAAAGTACTTAATCGTCTGTGTATTTAAGGGAGCTCCCAAATGGATAAACCGATTTCGATTATCGTTATTGTGAGCTTGAAATAATCATGAATAACTTTTCACCACATGAGTAAAAACAACATACGATTAAATCAACGTCTGATCAAAATATCAAGGTAGCTATTTTGATTGACTGCAGAAGAACTTGTGCCCAAGTTAACGGATATCCTCACTTACAGAAGAATGGTACCGTTGCGCGGTAGCTCGACAAGCAGTAGGGGGTCGTCAATGGGGGGCGGAGCTGCTTGTCGACGGAGGCTGGGCAGCGTGCGGGCCCGCAGCCCTAGGGCTCCGTGCGCCGCCGCCGAGGAGGAACCACTCGTGGGGCGAAGCACTGTTAGCAGTGGCGTTAGTCAAGTGGGCTTCACATGGACCTACCGACTCAAAGGTATTGTATAGAGTACATTTAGAATTATTTTAGCAATAATACCCTATTTCTTACTATTTTTGTTTCTACAGTAAAGTGTATCTGTCTATATTGTTTTCAAAAGTTGTTGAGCAGTTTTTCAGACTCTGTATTTCTAAGATGTACACACGGCTATACATCAAGCTATACATTTCCAGTATAAGCTGACCTCGCATTGTACGGAAATCCTATACAATGTGAGATCAGCATTAATTGGAAATGTATAGCTTGATGTGTAGCCGTGTGTAGAGAACTCTGGGACTCATTATCATTTTTTTCCACGAATTCGTCTATTTCTTATTCGCGTTCCAGTGCGCGAGAGAGATAGAGCTATACAGGACAAATCGCTACTTCAAACCTTGTTTTAGCAATTGAACATTAATATCGTTTTCACTCATCATAATACAGAAAGCAGTAAAAAAAAGTTAATTTAGGAGACCATAATTCTATTTGTTTTGTTGTTGTGATTGTGATAGATATTTATTTTGTATTACCACAGGTAGAAGCCATGGTAGACTGCCTTCGTCTAGAATGGAGCCCAACCATCGCACAAACCATCATCTCCGTAACAGACTGCCTAAACCAGTACAAATCCTCATCTCCGCGCGTCCACCACGTAGAGGAGGTACAGGAACCTCCAACAAACATATCAGTGAACGTAGCCTTGTCTCATATCAACCTGTTCCTGATTGTGAACGAGGACATGTGCCTGATGACCAGAGTAGATGCCGTGACCTTGGAGAATAATCACAGTAAATCTGGCGCGGTGATCTCTGGACTGAAGGTTGTAGATATGGTGCCATATAAAGGTGAGTTTGTTTCGTTATTGTGTTGGAATACGACCCAATCTACTTCTCGCCTACGTTTTTAATATGCGCGGTCATAAAATGTGTTTTTAATTTTTTTTTGTTGTAAATCCCCATATTAAATATGTATCGTCTTATTCGTACGTCTTATGACCAAGAGGACCACGTTTTGGGGTTTAAAATGATCTATTTTTTATGTTGGCAAATAAAGCCCAAAACACACACAGAGCGGGTGCGGGGCGGGAGCGGGTCGGGCGCGGGAGTACGGCGGGTATAATAATTTGTAATTCAAGGAATTATATGGATGAAATAATAATTCTTCGTCCGTGTCAGAATCACCCAACATTTTCACACTGCAACCGCGGTCGTCTGTCAAAGTACAACCGCGCCCAACCCGCTGCCGTCCCGCGCCCGACCCGCTGCCGCCCCGCGCCCGCGCTCTGTGTGAACACGATGAACCGCGCGACTCACGCGATGAAAACGACCCGACCCGCTCCCGCCCCGCACCCGCTCTGTGTGTGTTTTGGGCTTAAATAAGACAGCTTAGCTAGGCTCAACAGCAACCATGATCAACTAATTTGCAGATCCTAACCATAACTTTAATATTATAAATGCGAAAGTGAGTCTGTTTGTAACGCTTTCACGCTAAAACGGCTGAACAGATTTGGATTAAATTTGGCACACGGGTAGATCATGGTCATGGTCTACTCATGTACGTACTTTTTATCTCGATATTCCCACGGGATCGAGACTAATGTGGGTGAAACCACGGGATACAGCTAGTTTACTATATTGAACGAGTCCTCCATCAATGAAGAACAGAACTACCCCAATATTTCACCAGGGTTTTTTTTTTGTTTTGAGGGTGGGAAATCATCCAATGACTTCTCCCGCTCTGGGCGGAGCGGAAGGGTCTGTCAGACTTTTACTGACTAAAACCCACCCGTGTTCCTTCAGTTGTCTATTGCTAGAGGCGTAGTATTATAATATCTGTGCTTTGTAGTATTATAATGTCTGGACTTTCCCGTGGCCCCGGCAGAATGTTTAACCAGCCTGAAAGGTAAATTTAAAATTAAACGTCATCAATAATTATTGTAGGTAACATCCACTGCCAGCGTTCAGACGAGATCCCAACAACATTCTTCCACATCAAACTAGCAAGAATAGAGTACGTCCTATCCAAAGAGAAGTACTCCGCCCTCCTAGACTTCCAATTCATAGAGAATGTAGACCTGGAGTGGAGTGCGAACTTACACCTTAAAGTTCTTACCTTCGTGAGGGCTGTGAAGGAGTTTCGGCAAGAGATGAGGGTGAGGAGACATGTGGTCGTGAAGAAGAAAGGGAGTGCGTTGGATTGGAGGGTCGCTTTTAAAGGAGAGACGAATTTAGGGCTGATTCTGTCGAAGGAGAATAATATGCTGTTTGCTACGGGTGAGTTCTAATAACACCTTTTTCTATATTTGTGAATATTCGCCAAGGCATCAAAAAGGCAAAGCAAGAATAAACTAAAAACACTTTCGATAAATGGCCCATTATCATAACTATAACTATATAATATTATAAAATGCGAAAGTGAGTCTGTTTGTTTCGCTTTCACGCTAAAACGGCTGAACGGATTTGGATGAAATTTAGCATATGGGTAAAGCATAACCTGGAAAAGAAGAAGAAGACAGAAGAAGGACATAAGCTACTTTTCGTCCTGGTCCGCAGACGAAGTCGCGCGTAACTGCTAGTTTATTATAATTTTCATAAATCTTCAGCGACTGATACAAACAGGTTTTAAACCTTCTAAATCAAAATATTGACCATGCCTTAAATATCATGCTTTTCAGTTCATACGTACATGCTATTTACATTTAAGTATCTATAGCGCTCATCGCTCCAAAGAATTTTATTTTAACCCCTTCCTGCTTTCGTAGACGATATGACAATAGCCTACGACCACGAGATAGGCCTGTCCATCGCGTGGAGCAAGCTGAACATGATCCTCAACGGAGACGAGGTCATCATGGTGGAAGGGTACTGTCAGGAGCGGGTGGCTGATGACCATGAAGTCAGGGTTGAGAGGAAGGCCAATGAAGGGTTTGCGCTTACTTGGAATAAGGTTTGGTAAGTCACCAATAGTATCCCGGTTTATCTAAGCATGTCTCCCCTTTCTTTCTGGCTCTTGGATATAGGCTACTTTTTATCGACATACCACGCGGGCGAAGCCGCGGGCAGAAGTTAGTTTTAAATATTTTTGTCTGTTTTGTTAATATGTGGTGTAAAATAAAGTGTTTAATAAATAAATATATCTGTGATTGAATGGTGACCAAGATGTAGACAAAGAAGGACGTTCGAAAGATCGTAAGGTTGACGAGAACTTCGTCGGCGTACGCAGTCGTAGACTTACAAGTCTCACAATGATGTTAGCGAGCGGTTTTTGAGGTGTTTTTCCTGCACATATGTTTGTCCAATTTATTTTAAACATGTGGAACACCTCACTGGTATATACAGTATGTAAATACAGGACACTGTCTGATCCGAAAGGGCACATAGGTACTGCAATAACATTACCAAAAAATAATAAAAATCTTATTATTGTTGAAAATAAAAAGTAATTGCTATTTAAATTCACATTTTTGGTGCCAAAATTACCCCAAATTAATTAAAAATTAGCAAATTTTCAACAGGGGTACAAGAAATTATGACCCGCTAAACGACAGCGGCCCGCGCCTCATGAAATAACCCGGTAAAATTCCCAATTGAAAAAAAATGTGGCGACTTTTTTTTCGTTTTTCCTGAAAATTACCACATAAATAGACTTTCAATATATAATAGTAAATGAAACTACCTGCTTTGTTTTGATCTACACCAGAAGCCCATCCTTACGTTACGAAGTGACGCTGCGCGCACTTTTTAACAATTATCGAACTTATTTTCTTCACGAAAAGGTATAATTTCAGTGCGAGGGTTGACACGTGTCCAAGTACACTGTGATGCGCGGTGCTACGCAGCGCGTGTACCTTATTGTGTAGTAAATAAATTCGATATTTTATCGGATCATAAAAAAGTGCGCGTCGCTTCGCGTCTCGGTGTGAACTGAGTTCTTAGTCTATGGTAGAACTTCTAATGCGGTTTCCTTCCTAGGTCAGTAAAAGTGGACTCAATCCGCATGGTGTTTCCCTACAAGCATCGGTTTGCGGAGGCGGTGCAGGGTGACTTCGTTTCGCTGTTCAAATGGATGAAACTGGTGCACGGCATCAAGAAGAAACCTTTCACTGCTGAGAGTCCACTGCCTAGTGATCTGCATATAAAGGTAATTTATGTTTTTGTAAATTAATAAGTATTGAAAAAGGTATTCGATATATGAGTTTTTTTTTGTGAGAAACAAAAAAAAAACACATATATCTTTCATGTACATAAAAAAATACGGCCCTTGTCGGCGCAGCAGTTTCCAGAATTTTCTTTTGAGTTATCGTTACAAAAGAGATTATGCACCGTCCATACATTTTTGTCAAAGGTGAAAGTCAAGCCTGCCTAACAAAAAAAAAGCTATATTCCGAAAGAGTACGTTTTTTTCTTCATTTTTTATTACTACAAGCTATTATATTATATATTACTTTAATTAGATTACTATTAATTATTTTAACTATTTTAAGTATCTTGATTTAGCACACGAGGTTGTCGACATGTGGGACGTGGACTCTGCAATCATTGTACCGATAATCGTTACGGTCAATGGCCTAATAGCGAAGAGCCTCGACCAACATCTCAGGAGGCTCTCATTGCACGGCTGGGTCAAGGGCTTGATTCAGAAAGCAGTACTCCTGGACACGGCACGCATAGTGAGGAGGTTCCTTTCTCTAGAGCCCTGACCACCGGCAGCTTGGACCCTGATCCTGATGCCGATGGGCTACTATTTTTTATATTTTTAAATGTTTTATATAATTTTTTATTCTAATATTTAAAAATATAATTTATAAGTATGAAAAATGAAATAAATGAAAATAATTTTAACTATAAAATAAACTGAAAACAGTAGTTTTCAAAATCGTATAACAGCGCAGGGAATTGCCCTACAGGTTTGACCCATTAGTAAAAAAGTGAAGAGAATAATATGTTTTAACGGAATATATCATTTTCTTAATTGGCACTTTCATAATTTAGCCAAAAATGAATGATCTCCTTTTGATTTAATTCGAGCCTATCAAGAAATAAGGTTTCATTTGCAAAAAAAAATTAGCTATGTGAATCCTTAACCTAGTAATTGTTATTTTTTTGTTTAGATTGAAGAACTACTAATTGAGATGAGTGACGATCCATTCGAAGTCAAACTACGCGATAACTACGAACTTCTGGAAGATGAGTACAAGGAGAGTCAGAAACGACGCACCATGCTCGATGCTAAGGTATGTATACAGTGCTTTCAAGGGTTAATTCTAACGAGTATTAAAATTGCGAAAAAAAAATGCTAGTTTGTTTATTTGTTTGTTACGCTTTCACGCTGAAACGGCTGAACACATTTGGATGAAATTTGCCACATGGGTCGACCATGACCTGAATTAGGACATAGGATACTTTTTATCCCGACATTTCCACGGGACCGAGACTAATGGTTGAAATCCTCATCGCGTCTTTCGTTTCGTCTGTGATTGGAAAATTCTGGAACGACTCCACTCAGCTCCGGTTGTGTCCGCTTCAGTTGAAACGCACCCTTATGCGGGTGAAACCAAGGTGCAGCTAGTATGTACTAAATTTATATTGTAAAAATAAATAGGCAAGAAGTCAAATGTCACTAACCCTAATGCGACACTTTCATAGTTACCTGATCCGTCATTTGTGTTGCGCTTGCTTTAGTATAACAGTCAATTTAAGTGCAAATAAAGGGGTCGATCCATCAGGTTAAGCTACGCTTGCCGGGTTGGTCCGTGGATGGGTGACCATCTTTACATATCGACATTCCTCCGTGCCTCGGAAAGCACGTTAAGCCGTTGGTCCCGATTGTCATTCGAGGATCTTTGACAGTCGTTACGGGTCGTCAGAAGCCCGAAAGTATGACATCCAGTCTTACCAAGGGGTATCGTATTACTCAGTTACTGGGTTGTGGAGGTCAGATAGGCAGTCGCTCCATGTAAAATACTGGTATTCAGCTGCATCCGGTTAGACTGGAAGCCGACCCCAACATAGTTGGGAAAAGGCTAGGCAGATTGATTGATTATTGATTTACTTAGTAACGGACATTTGCATCTTGTTTGAGCAAACGAAAATCTTTGCCATACAATATTATATACAGGCTATTAAAAGTCGATAATGTAACAATCATGTTTTATTTCACTGCACTGATCTTCTGATAACGATGTCATTGGATTAGTGTCAGTTTGAGAACCAAGTGTTGTTGACAATCATTTTAGTTGTGATAGTTATTTTGAATTTTTGAAGTTATTGTGTGATTCAGATGGGTGGGTCTCGGATAACTGGATAAGATAATGTTCAGGGCGGTAAGCGTTGCCAAAGTAATACTAATAATAAGGGCATATTGTTAGATCAATCTATACTCCATTTGAAATAAGATAAGATAATATTAAACAAACCTTTTCTACAGTACGTTCAACCGATTTTGACTTCTATACCGTAGGCATAAGGATGGCATTAAAAGCAAAAAAGGTTACACAATACCAACTGCCTACTGCAGCTGCCATTAGTCATGCAACCAACGCAATAGAAGTCAAAATCGATTGAACGGTCTGTAAAAAAGGTTTAATTAAATATCTAATCTTATTTCAAATGGAGTTTAATAATAATATGTATTTTAATTTTGGTCAGTAAACACTTTCACTAGGTTTGCTAGTCATTTTGTTTGCTTTGAATAACATATATGGCAAGGCAGTATTAATTGGTGGCAAGGGTTTCGTATTTGTTATTCACGTCCACCATAAATTAAGAAGTAGTTCTAAGGTCACTTAAACTCTTCCCGTCCAGTGGTACTGGTTAGAAGGAAGGAAAAAAAAAATAAAAAAAATGAAAATACGTTTATTTAGTTACCTTATAATTAGAGATCGGATAATCGGATGCATATTTACCTACAGTTGAGGAGTTGGCTATTATGGAATGCGCTTTTGTATTGAACAATTCCGGGATTCCAGGATCGACTTTAGAGTTCTGATTATAGAGTCCAATGTATATTTACTTACGTTCAGGTGTTACCTAATATGCCACTTTTGTACCGAACCAAAAATCCCACGATTCCGGAATTGATAAATTTAGGCATTTTTGACAAAAGAAATGCTAGCTAGTGTTGTAAAGTAGCAGTCCAAACTGGCATAGCACATAGTGACAAACTACTCGGTACCTCGAGTTTCGTTAAAACATGTTTAAAGTATAATAATTTTTATGTTAACACGGAACACCGCGAAAGTTACCTTCATAATAGGGTTGATAAGTCGTTTCCATACCATGTTTCCGATTATTTGTGCATTCCCGGTATTTTTTTGGAATTCGGTATTAAGATTTTTTTTTATTAAAAAGCCGCTGCCCGCGCGTAATTTCTTAGCCAAAAATTAAATTTAGGTTAATATGCATCCGATTATCCGATCACTGCTTATAATTTACCAAAAACTTATTACACAGGTCCAAGAACTGTGCAAGCCCCACCTCTTCTTACCAGCCGGTAAAGTCGAAGAGCTCTACGCAGCATTACGTCAGAAAGACGCACAAATCTACGTACAGCGATGTCGCGCCGCGCCGCCGCCGCGCACGCGCCTCGTCGCGTGCTGCCTCACCAGGTTCACATTGATAGCGCTCGCTGATACGACCATACATGGTACGCAGAATGCGCAAGCTAAACTGAGGGATATGGATTATGATAGGTAAGAAATTCAAGTGGTGTATGCTTTAATTTACTTCACATTTAGTCAAGTTTAGGGGTTTGAGCGTCGCGAACCTAGACATAAAATAAAAAAATACGGGCAGATTCTACTATAGTCCGCGCGCGTTCGCAAGTTCTAGAATGGTGAATGGTAGCTAAGCGATATTCGTTTTCGGATAAGATGGACAGATGGTACAGGTCGTGGTTAGCCGTTTAATTCAGTGCTGGTGTACGACTTTGTCGAACAGTAACTATATTTTAGCTGATAATTAACGAATAACGAATGACTATATTCATACATCTACATTTTTTGTAACATAGTTTTTTTCTCCTACAGTCCATGGCCGGAAGACGGCATCGAGTTCACTACACTTTGGTGTCGCAGCATCAACATGAGCTGTGCTCAGTGGCAGCTGTTGCTGAGGGACTTCCCACAGCCGCTGCTCAGCATGAGCGAGCTGAGGATGTGGGGAACCTTGCTGGCTGCAGAGGAACAGGCCCCGCCACGAGGTAACCCTTCATAACATGACATAACATGAGCTGTTCTCAGTGGTAGGTGTTACTCAGGGACTTCCCACAGCCGTTTTTTAATTATAATTTATATCAGTCAATAAAAATAATTATAAAGGTGTGAGTTTGCGTCAAACATGGTACAAAAAATATCTATATGGCTATGTAAAATTGTACCAATAATATTGTAGTCACAGGAACAAAAATATAAAGCAGAAAGTAAGTTTTATATATTTAATTATAGTAGTATAAAAAGTATCACATTGAATAGAGAATGAATAACAGGCATTTAAATAACAGAAACAGTTGTTAGCAGATTATTTGGAACAGCTTCAGTAATGATGGTGATGAGGCACGATGTGGTGGGTGCTGTGCTTCACCGTAGCGTGGAAGCTGAAGGACAAACACATTTTTATTATATCAATCGTGTTTCGCAAACTTTATTCTAGTTCATTACAAGTATTTAGTGACAACTAAAACGCAGTTATGAGAAAAAAGGTATAAACAAGACATCACAGACAGACAAATTAAAAATACGGAGTCACACGTGTTAGGCATAAATGAAACTGTCTCAATTTATCTGTCTGTGAAGTCTTGTTTTTACCTTTTTAGTTTAACATTTATCAAAGAAGATATGAGGGAACACACAAACATACATACATACCGATCAAAATCATAACCAAATAAATAATAAATAAATAAATAAAAAATAAATAAATGACCCTCCTTTTTGCTTCGCGGTAGTCGGTTAAAAACAGTGGCAATATCATTGGACATGACGTTAAACTCGGTACCAGACGACCATGAGACGTGTTTTAGTGGTATATTGAAACACTTTTTCCCAACACAAAATTGTGAAAGATTTTGGAGTTTGTCTATTGACCATCAAAATCCAAATCAAAAGTCATTTATTCAAACTAGGCTGAGAATCAGCACTTTTCGAACGTTTAAATTACATAGGACAGCCCCCCAAAACCCACCCTTCACCACTTCCTAGTGCTTTAACTGGGAAAAAGAAGTGGCGCAACAAACTTACCTTTATATACTTAACTTACCTTTACAATACTTACCTTTTAATTTGGAAGACCACTTAAGCCACGTTAAGCCGTTGGTCCCGGCTGTCATTCAAGGATTTTTGACAGTCGTTACGGGTCGTCAGAAGCCCGAAAGTCTGACAACCAGTCCTACCAAGGGGTATCATGTTACCCATTTACTGGGTTGTGGAGGTCAGATAGGCAGTCGCTCCATGTAAAATACTGGTATTCAGCTGCATCCGGTTAGACTGGAAGCCGATCCCAACATAGTTGGGAAAAGGCTAGGCAGATGATGACTTATCCCACTCCTGGGCTAGGCTATAAGAGTCCTTTAATTATAAAGGGTAGTTCTTAAAGTGCACTCACCCGGTGTGGTCGTCGCCGTGGTAGTCAACGTGTCTGTAGCCGCCGTCAGGCTCCTGCAGCGAGTAGTGCCCCTTCACAACGTCGCCGTCGCGGTGCTCGTGCTGCGACTTGTGGTCGCCCGTGTGAGCGTCCTTTACTTCATAACCGAACTCGTATTTGGGGTAGGTCTGGAAGTAAACATGGAAGTTTATTTACAACATGTGTTTAGAAAGTTTTTCCTGTCTAGTTTTTATGCTCGCAAATTCATTTTAGTTTGAGTCATTTTGTTGATTTATTTAAATCTTAAAACTTAATATTATAAAGAAAAAAGTTTTGTTTTCTTGTATGTTAGTTTGTTACACTTTCACGCTAAAACGGCTAAATGGATTTAAATGAAAATTGGCACATAGGTAGACTATGACCTGAGTTAGGACTTTTTATCCCGATATTTCCACGGGCTCGAGACTTATGGGGTTGAAACCGCGTGTCGCAGCTAGTTGTAGAATAAAAGAAAACTTGTAAAATAAAAACATAGAAGCTGCATATCGATAACAATCAGATAATTGATAAAAGAACATCCATTTGTCATTACATCATTAACAACATGTGGACTGGCAGTCGTTTGGAAAAGCTAATATGACAAACAAAACACTGGCTGATTCAAATATCGTTGGGAAAAACCTAATATGATATAGAATAGAAAGTCCGTACGGTTTCCAAGCACCATCACGTAAAATTTATATCTTACTTGCTTCCGCCCGCGGCTTCGCCCGCGTGGTATGTCTATAAAAAGTATGCCTAGCCTATGTGCTTCCCCAGGATGTCATCTATCTCCTTGCCAAATTTTGTCGAAATCCGTTAAGTAGTTTAGGCGTGAACAGGTAACATACAGACAGGCAGACAGAGTTACTTTCGAATTTATAATATTAGTATGGATTCAACTTACATAGTAATCATGATGGCCATGGCCATGATGAACAGGCTCGTGGTGGCCGTCGTGACGGTGGATGTACTGGGAGGAGTGGCCATAAGCAGAGACCACGGCTACGGCTACTGATAGCACACACACAACCTGGAAGTAGAGATATTTGTAAGGTAACAAGTGATGTGGAAGGTGTTAGGGAGAACCATTTTTTAACTGTGAAAAAAGGGTTGTTTGAATTTTTGGGGTTCAGTTCATTACTGATACAATACTTTACGATTAGTAAGGAGGAGGAGGACCATTAGTAAGGAGGAGGTCGTGGCTAAGTAATAACAGTCGCTCGGGTCGATTCATCTGGTTAAGCTACGCTTGCCGGGGTTGATCCGTGGATGGGTGATCATTTTCACATATCGAGACTCCTCCGTGCCTCAGAAAACACGTTAAGCCGTTGGTCCCGGCTGTCATTTGTGGATCTTTAACAGTCGTCACGAGTCGTTAGAAGCACGAAAGTCTGACAACCAGTCTAACCAAGGGGTATCGTATTACCCAGTTACTGGGTTGTGGAGGTCAGATAGGTAGTCGCTCCATGTAAAATACTGGTATGCTGCATCCGGTTAGACTGGAAGCCGACCCCAACATAGTTGGGCAAAGGCTAGGCAGATTGACAATACTTTATGATTAGTAGATTATTTTGGTGTTGTGCTTGATATAATGAAATTAAATTATTTATTTCGGACCAAGCACACAATCATTACCAGTCCATATTATGTTAGTAGGTAGATACAAATAGCGATGTTAGTATTTAGAATAATAATTACTCAAGTGAGCTGTTATGACACCTTTTTGGACCTATGTTTTCAAAAACAAAGGAATAAATGTCAAAAAAAAACATGACAGAATTAAAAAATGACTCAGTATTTTTATCACAAATAAATAAAATCTTATACCTTGATGAACATTTTGAAATGTTGTAGTTTTGGAACTGTTGCTACTCACAAACTGATACATACCACCAAATTATCAAGTCTTATATACAGTTTAAAAAATGCAGCCAAGGTAGTATTGATTTCACTAGAAATTATATCGAGCGTAAAATTATGCACGTTATGTTACGCATTGTCCATTATTTCGTAAAACTTATGAACTAAACGTAGTTACGCGTGCCGTAAGTCAAGGTTAAACGTAATTGTATTTATTACTAGCTGCCCCGCTCCGGCTTCGCACGGGTAGCACTAAGTACCTACCCTACCTACCCTATCTACCCTACCTACCCTACCTACCTACTACCTACCCTACATACCTACCTACCTACCTACCTACCTACCTACACTACGTTTAAACCTTCCCTTGAGGATAACGAACACAACAAAAAAAGAATTGGCCAAATTGGTCCAGGCGTTGTTGAGTTATGCGCTTACCAACACATTTTGCGATTCATTTTTATATTATAGATTATTACTTTATACGCTATTTAAATTGTATTGTTTTAAAAAGTGGTTTAATTATTGTTATTGGATGGTTATAATTTTCTGGGCTAATAGAAATCTGTAATACCTGATTCCTGTAAGAGATAACTTTCCATTTCATGAATGGCTCGGAGTTATTCTAAAGTCTGTTTCTTAATCTCGTAGAATAATTTGACAGGTGCAAATGTCAAACTCTAAATTGAAAAAAACAAACAACAATCACTTGAAATGTCAAATTAGTCGAGATTAAAAAACAGACTTTAGTTCAGTTGCCATGTTTGTATATTAGCCGGTTATCCCACAAAACGACAAATTAAAGCCAGGGAAACAGGGAAAGAACAAGCATTGCATAGCCATTACTGACAAATGCTTGCACTGACTGGACAGGTCCACTCAAATCTGTGTGGTTCTTTCCTCAAAAGACCATTTCAAACTCTTATCTACATGGTCCTCATATGGCCTGACCAAGATTATGTCTGGACTTTAAAGGAGACGGTGACCTCTGAGTTTGTTTCGGCCTTTCTTCTCAGAGTAGTCAGATAGGAAACGCCGACCTCATCTAGCTTATTTTTACAACTTTTTAATATGACGTGTAAAAGTGATTCCAATATCCTATTTACAGAATAAACAATTTCATTTCATTTCATTTAATTGAAATACCTACTGGTAAATGTCAGCTGGGAATTTCAGACCATTCAGTTCGTGGTTTTTCATTAAATATGCTATGCCGACGACTAAACGACTTCAAAAGCAGATTACAAATTCAAAGTCACATTAATACGTTACTGGGATATAACCTGCAGTCTAGGTACCTAGTCCTTAAAAGTATTTTTTTAAAGCCAGCGGGTATAACGCCAAATATTTTAATACTGAGTTTTAAAAAAAGTACCTTATAAACCCACGTACACACGGTGTTGATCAGTACGATATTTTTAACCCCGGACGTAAAAAGAGGGGTGTTATAAGATTAACGTGTGTATCTGTGTGTCTGTCTGCGCCATCGTAGCTTCCAAACGGCTAAACTGATTTTGTTTTTTTTTGGTATTGTTTGAAAGGTGACCTGATCGAGAGTTCTTAGCTATAAAAAAAGAAAAGTTTATTAGATGTTTAGTTTTTGTTTGGGGTTTTTTAAATTTTAAATTTAATTTAACTTGTACTGTATAATTTTGGGATCAAGTGCCAGTTTCATACTGAATTTGTTTTAACCCGACCAGTGGGATGTTGCCATGTGACCTAAATTTTTTAACCCTAAAATTCTTTACTTTACAGCTCTGTGCGAACAGCCGGTAAATCTTTCCCAGACCTGTAAATTGAGCCCTCCTTTACTCCAATCTATGTTGTTTATTCCACAGCCGTCCGCACAGTGACCATAGATCAAGGCGCGCCGTGGGGTGAGCAGGAGCTGGAGCGCAGTATGATGCCCCTCAAGTGGTACTACGACCTGTGCTGCGAGATGTCGGAGTACAGCTACGCGTTCGGACCTTGCTGGGAGCCTGTCATAGCTCATTGTAATCTGTGTTAGTATTTTTTATGAATATTTTTTGAAATATGAACACCTTTTACAGGGTAGCTGGTAATAGATGTATGAGAATGACTGAGAATAGACGTGAGTCGTAAGAGCATAAACTATAAAAAAAAAAAAACTTTTTATTTCAGATTAAAAATTAGGATCGTGTTTGGACTCATTAGCTATTTATTAACAAGTGCTTTGACATTAGGTGGTGTTCAGGGTCTGATGAAGGAGCCGGAAGGTGACCCTGGGAAAACCCTCTTTAGTTAATTAAAAAGATTTTTACTTATTACTAGGATAAAGGACAAACATTTTGATTTTCCAATGCTTACATGTTTTTGTAGTATCTTATCTTTCTTATGTTATGTTTTTTGCTGATGGCAGTCGGCCCACGTAGTAGGGATTATGTGGGACTTAAAAACATAACTGGCGAAATGTGGGTGTACTATAGGTACATCTCTGCCTAACCCTTCGGGGAATACAGGCGTGACGTTACGTATGTTATCATCATTTTATTTACAGCATTCGACCAAGTTTCCCGCCCATCCCTGGACCCGTCGGCGCCCCTGTCTTTCTGGGACAAAGTGCGGCTCCTAATGCACGGTCGCCTAACTGTGAACTGTGCCAAGTTCACATGTCTACTGCACGTGTCGCTCGACCCTTATAACACTACGGAGGAGATGGAGGTCACGTGGACTGATCTAGTACTGGATTGGACTAATGGTAAGGGCTTTAAGTGTAAGCTGAGCTTGAAGTAACTTCGCTATGTCATCTTATCAGAAATCAGGAATCATTTTAGTTATTCTTTGGTTGACATTCAAATGAAATCAAATCAAAATATTTTATTTCACATTAACCTACACGGGCACTTATGAAACGTCAGAAGCTGGGTGCACGGTTCCAATTGGTAGTTTCCTATGGAGGAGGGCCGGCAAGAAACTCCACAGCTTTATTTTTTTGAAAATAATTGGCTTTTACAATACTTTCAAATAACAGTGTTAATATATTATGTATGAGAGGACAGTGTAGGCCTTTCAAAAAGTACCAGGTACTTAATGGCGAGTCAAGGTCACGCACTGGTTTATAAAATCGCGCGTTCAACGTGAAAATACCCGTGATATCTCACTACACCCCCCATGTTTACCCCCCCTTTCAAGCCTTACGTAATTAATGAACGATCCCTTAGGTTGGATTTCGTTGGTGTCGACAAAATAATATCGATAGCTAACATCAGGCTTCCGTAACATGTCTGAATCCCATCTCCCTATTCTATACCGTCTTAAAAATGATCAATCTAGATATATCGGCGTATTTATAACACTTTCAGTATTACATTATACTTTTTTAGGAAGACTCGGCTTCCTGGGCACGTTGGACGTATACGTGCGAACTGCGAGTAAATACGACGACTGTCGCGTACTCCGAGTGCCGGCGTTACGTCTGTCTGTCAAGATGGGTTGGCAATGTGTGGCTGACCCGCGTGATCATCATTCTGTGGCCCCCTGTGCTCCCACGAGGCTGCCTGAGTATTCTAGTAATCAGGTAAGCAAAGCAATAACTCTGCATCTGTTATTATTATGGATGTGTAAGGATAATGTAAAGTTAACTCATCCTCTATAGAAAAGGGAGGATCCTCCGACCAGGGGGCCAAGTCTACTAATTTACAAACGTGTCTCGCAATGATGAGTTTTTGACAGATATTGTGTGGCATATCTGTCAAAAACTGATCATTGTGAGACCACTGACACGTTTGTAAATGAGTAGACTTGGCTCCCTGGCGGGTATTGTGTCTGGGCTACTGCCCGACGACTGATATCAGGACGTTGTATATATATTAGTCGCACGGGTAAACACTGCTTGTCTTATGTAGAATTTTCATTGGCTTCAGTGAGATGCGTAGGTGACATGTGGCTATGTGGCGGCATCTACATCGCCACATGCGAACTACGTATCATAGACTTGACATCACCCAAAATCCTGACGTTGCACAAAATCCTGCATCGTGCAATTAAAGTTTACCACGCGATCAACATATATACAAGATCCCGACATCAATCGTTGGGCCATTGTCCGCCAGACACGATACCCGTCTGGTCGGAGGATCCTCCCTTTTCTATAGAGGATGAGTGAACTTTACACCCTGTTCCTCTTACCTCTAAAGCTATGTAGATACCGCCAATTACAACTAGAACTTATTTGTGTTTTGTTGAACATAGAAAAAGTCTCAACAATCAAAGAATAATAACTATTACTAAGAAACAACTAAGGAGGAGGAGCTCGTGGCTAAGTAATAACAGCCGCTCGGGTCGATCCATCAGGTTAAGCTACGCTTGCCGGGGTTGGTCCGTGGATGGATGACCATTTTCACATATCGAGACTCCTCCGTGCCTCGGAAAGCACGTTAAGCCGTTGGTCCCGGCTGTCATTTGTGGATCTTTGACAGTCGTTACGGGTCGTCAGAAGCTCGAAAGTCTGACAACCAGTCTTACCAAGGGGAATCGTATTACCCACTGTACTGGGTTGTGGTGGTGAGACAGGCAGTCGCTCCATGTAAAATACTGGTATTCAGCTGCATCCGGTTAGACTGGAAGCCGACCCCAACATAGTTGGGAAAAGGCTAGGCAGATGATGATGTGATGCATTTCACAGTAGGCTAACAGATGTTTTCGCTTGCAGGAACACGATTCATACAGAGCATTCCGTTCTCAAGGACTAGATCTACACCTGAGTATGGAGACGAAGCCTGTCGATAAAGAGGGAAATGGCCCCGTATTACTTTTGTATGGAAGTACACTCAGGTAACATACACATTTTCTCTGATTTTTGTTTGCTCTGAGGGGCTAGACAAGTGACAATCGCTTCGAAAGCGTGTCGTATTTCTACAACGCCATAAGCTTTTCGATAGCTTATGTCAGTCCTATACATTTTTGCCTTTTCCATCATCGTTATCGCAGATAGAATGTCACTTGGTCTAGGGCCTCTGGTACTTTCAGTCTTAGTATTAATAGGACTTTTTTTTTTTTTTTTGAGTTTGGGTTATCATCTAATGACTTCTCCCGCTCTGGGCGGAGCGGGAGGGCGTGTCAGACTTTTACTGACTAAAACCCACCCGTGTTCCTTCAGTTGCCTGTTGCCAAGGGTCCTGGTATCCCTTTCGGAGTATTAATAGGACTACGGATTCTGAATAATCTAATCACAACAAAAACTCACTTGATCAGGGCCCTGTTTATCTGTTATTTATATTTATGTTTAAAAATTATAAGTCTACACATTCACACGTTACCTAGAATGTTAATTGCATTAAATTCATAGCTCAACTCCATATTCATAATCAGCCTTAATGTTCCCACTGCTGGGACACGGGCATCAGGTCATCTCTCTTGACCACATTTAAAAAAAAAAAATCGAATTTAAACATTTCTTGCGGGTACTAAGCCAGACACATGTAAACTTGTAAGATGGAATAGAGGGTCGCCGGACACTCTCACGAATTGTTATGATTTTCTACAAGTTGTAACATACAAATAATTTTTTGATGAACAAATTCACGAATAAAAGTGCAAAAATTAAAGTACTTGTGAGTTTTGATAAACAGGGTGCTCTGAAATAATCTGCCTGGCAAGAATAACAACACCCGATCCTTTCAGAAAAGGGTGATAAAGACGTCTTTAATATACAGGCTGTAAGGGTAAACAGTCTTGTCATTCAAACCATGGGTAGTTGACTTAAATATAAAAATAAATGACCGAACACAACAAAAAAAAACGTAATTTTCATTAAAAGATTTAAAAAAGTTTCTATCCGACACCGTGCTCTCTAGCGAAACAGCTGACTGACTGAGGGAGGGGTCGTGCTCGTGGCCGGTCAGGTCACATCCCGTACCCCCCGCCCGTGTTGAGACGCAAGTTCGTTGCCCTAGCGCATAGGACAACGAACTTGCGTCTCTTGGGGTAAAATGTAGATTTCAAAAAAAGAAAAAAAAGTTGTAATTTTCCATTGATTTTACATTCTATAAATGAAACCAAACCACTGGTTGCAAGGATAACGGTGTTTACCCTAACACCCTGTATTGTATATCCCTTTGTAGGTGGTTCGAGAGTCTAAAATTGATACTATCAGGTATAACTCGACCTACTCGTCGCGGCCGTATTTTCAAGAACGTGCGCCCTCGCAAGCCACAGCTGTCACGTCACTACCGAAACGTTAGCGTGGCTGTCACATTACATAATTTACAGGTAATTTTCTTTTGATAACTATTATTTCCTTAACTAGATTTAAAATATTGAATCTGATCTTATTTCAAAATCAGAAATACTGCTTTTTTTTAAATAAAGAGTTCAGGGGGCCTACTACCACCGCTTACAGCAGTATTATTTTAATATTACTTCAGTCACAGATATTATAACACTACGTACAGATACCCAATCCCATACAAAGAAATGACACCACCCTAAGTCTGGCTCCTCCATTTTTTTAACAGATGGCAGCATCAGCGACTCACTAATTGCCAGAGACTGTAGTTTTACAACGCCATCTAGGAGTCTTGCCTAGATACTACGCAAGACTCCTAGATGTTTTTCATCCTTTTTTACGTTTTTTCTTCCTAGGTGTTCAATTTTTATATTTGTACGTAAAGTACTAGATTAAAAAAAAATGTTGTTTGATTTTCCTTAATGGAACGACTTTAAACGCAAGTTTAAAGTGTGTCATCACTTGAGTAAAACGCCATCTATTGCAAAGAGCTCTCGACAAAATGATTAACAGATGGTTACTTTATCATTCTAAGGGTTCGAATTGAAGTAAACGGCTTAATTTAAGTTTTTTATTGAAAATACGAGATTTATGAGTGTAAATACATAAATCAGCATTAAATAAAGATGTTTTGATTTTTACTAATATTACCTCAGCTAAAATTTGCCGTATAACGCTTTGTAGTGATTGTTAATTTCATAAATTGTTACTTATGCTGCCATCTATGATTTTTTTTCAAGACTAATTATAATTTGTTCGAGTTGAGACCCCATGCTTCAGTGTAGAAAAGATATGAAGCTCTACAGGAAGTATAGCTCCATCTCTTTCCCCCACGACGTAAGATAGAAGACAGAAGTGCAATGGTTCGCGGTTTAGTACTCACTATATCCGGGCATTAAAATCTACCAGAAGAACGTTGCTACTTTCAAAACTTCCTAATAAATCCATAGGTATTCTACTGGTCATCATCATCACTCCAACGTGGCATCGAGATGCTAGGAGTCCGGGTAACATGTGGTTCCAAACACCGCCTGTCCCTGGTAGCTACTAACGATGGACTGGTTCGAAGACCCCGGGCCAACTGGACCACGGTCTATATGAACTGCGACCTGAACGATGCTGAGATCTGGCTGAAGACCTTGGCTGCTGATGAGAGGGATGGTGAAGAGGTGGGTGGTCAATAATGTTTGGGAAGAAATGTTGGTTATTGAATCACAACAATCAGCCTATAATGTTCCCACTGCTGGGTCACAGTCATAGGCCTCCTCTCTGTGAGAGGGAGTGGACCGTAATCCACCACGCGGGCCCAGTGCGGGTTGGTAGATGTCACATGTCTTAGAATTTTTGGTTCTAAGATATGCCGGTTTCCTCACGATGTTTTCCTTCATCGTTTTGAGATGATGGTGATTGAATGTTGACCCAAATTCACGTTGAATTTCACCACTGAAGCAGCACATGTTAAACGCTTTCAAGAGCTCTCAGTATCTTCATTGTTGTGAAATATTGACACTGACAGTACTTTTGAATCCTTGTTAATGTTTGTGTTTAAATGACCAAAAAGCAACAAGTAATAATTATTAATAAGCTGAAGTTGAAGGCCGTATTCAAATCAATAATAATTATAGTCTAGTTCAAAATTAATGACTCACTCGGACAGTGTGCAGTCAGTAGTGTTCGAAGATGTTGTAAATTTTTTTTTGATATCTTCAGTCCCCAACTTTTTTATATTTTCTGTTTTTCTGTCTTCCAGTATTCAGCTCTAAACCCCCGCGTAATGGAGAAGTGCTACTGCCTGTCGGTCCGTCGTGTGTCGTACGGCCGTGAGGCGGGAGTCAGCGCAGGCGCGCCGCCCACGCACAGGCTGGCTGTACACGACCTGAGGGGCGCCTGGACGAAGCTTAATAGGGATTTAGCATTCGCGCTTATTGATACTTATATTAAGACACAGGTAAGTTAATACGTCTCAAGATATCTACTGTCTTAATAAAAATCTTAAATTCATTATTTCATTCACATACAGTCAACCCACAACCACAGATTAGTACTGATGGTTCACTCCGCAAAATAATTTAAATAAAAAGCGACTCTTGCTACGACACAATAAAGTGCAATTCAGGTCGCACAGCGCTAATTACCTACAATTATATTCACCTAGAAGTTGCGTCTCTTTCAATCGCGTAACTCTTATATCTTCTGACTATGACTGAATTGGCCCGACAAGACGAGCCCGCCGCGTAATTGTAGCTTCATACCTAAAATGCGAAGTGCTCCTTCTGTATCATTCTGTGGCACAGCCCAGACCGCTGGGTCTAAAAGCCGAAGCGAAGAGTTCCTTTATAGCGAAAGTGAGCACTAAGTAAGGATTTTTGACCCCCTAAAGGGGTCAAATAGGGGAAGAAAGTTTGTATTATTTTTGTCGATGAGACGTTCCATTGGGTTCACAATTTGTTATTAAATAGTATAGAATTGTGTTTTATGTGAAATTGATGATGGACTAAATGATTGATACATAATTTCATCAAATTTTTGATCTATGCGTGGAGATGTCTAGTTTTTCAATTTGACAATTCATTTTTAATTTCCAGCAATTGAAGAAGAATTTATCAACGAAAGCTTTAAAAGAAGAAGAGCAACCGAACACGTCTCCGAAGCACCAGCGCGAGGCTGACGTCATCTCACCGCCTCCTCCGGTCACTACACAGGTAAATCTTGAATTATTTCTTATTGTGATATGCTTTTTGTTAACTTTTATAGTTCTTGTGTTTCCTGTTCAAGAGGCATCCATAAATTGCGTCATACGTTAAGGAGCGGGTACTGTGTACAGTCACGGACTTTAATTGATGAGCTACCTGGCACTGTTCGTATTTTAGTCGTGTAATGCAAATCAGGTCTATTCGGTTCCCGACACGCAAAGTCATATGTCTTCGTATTAGAAGAAGAAAATTATATTTCATATCTTTACCGGTTGGCTAACCTGAGAGCAGAACTACAAACTTGACAGCAGAGTGATTAATAAAGTCAACGTCTATGAATATTTCCGATTAAAAATAATTTATTTGTCATCTTGTTTACGAGCTTGCGATTTGAGTTCGTGTTTAATCGTGTAATTTCTTGAATGTATGAAACTGCAAAATTGAAAAGTTTGAAGGTCTCATCAATTAAAGTCCGTGACTGTACGCGTAGATACGGAACCCTCCCGGTTCATTACCATATCTCCCCCCAGCTGAGCGGCGGCGGCGGCGGCGGCGGCATGCTGGCGGCGCTGGTGGCGGAGGCGGGCGGCTCGGCGCCCGTCGTGTTCAGCGACGAGCTCAGCGGCGCCGAGGACGCGCCGCCGCCGCACACGCCGCACTGCAAGCACGTGCTGGACGACGACAACGCGCACACCGCTTGTCTTAGTACGTTTACTAAAAATTACCCTCTTTAACACGCGCCCACGGCCATTTTAATAGTGAAAACTGTATTCGCTTTCTGGCTTTTACCATAGAAGCTTAGCAAATTATTTGTTTTAATCAATTGAATCTTCCACAAGTCGGTATGCTCAATATGATCGTCCAAAAGTCCCAGTAAAACGCTAGCACTTGTAAGTAATGTGGTCAAGGAACGTATAGCATTGATAATATGGCTAAAAAAATCATAAATAATAATAGTTATTTATGCAACTGTTATATACCTAATTATATACAATTGCATACAAGATTTTATCTACACCCATGATATGAATCTTCTATAAAAGTTTCTTTGCAATACCAATATCGAACAAAAATGGCGCGGTACGACGTGAATTCGAATTTTTCGAATTCGAATGTGTTTTTTTTTTAAATTACGGTGCTTTGTTAGTAAAACGCTCGCGAATGACAATGTTCTTTTTTTTAAATGAGTTGCATAATGAAATTCAGTTCAACATTATAACATCCATTTGGATGATAGTATGGTTACTATGATATTGGATGTTTTAATGTTGGTTATAAGCTAACTGTTTCAGATACTTTTATAGAGGATTTTCTACTTAAGCCTAAACCGTCCCACTACTGGGAAAAAGTCTGTCCCAAGTCCTTCCAGGAACTCTGTTCTCTTCCTTGTAAAGAAAAAAAAAATTAAATTCTATTACATTTATCTTTTAACATGTTTTTATGAACTATTTATTTCTTATTTTGACAGTCGAGCTAGTAAACTCGCAAGTAGTCCTAAAAGGCTGCGAGACGCGTGGCTACGTGATCCTGTGCGCGGCGCGGGCCGAGGTGCGGCAGCGCGTGCGCAGGCAGCCGGCCGCGGCCGCGTGGAGCGGCGCGCTGTCGGCCATGCAGTACTACGCCACGGTCAGCGCGGCGGACAGGGATCAACTGCTGGGTTAGTACTGTCAGAAGTAGAAGTAGAGATCATTTATTCGCTATAATGCAGGTATACGATGAATTTTTTCACATAAAATTAATGAAAATTAACACTCTACGTCGATTTGACATGCTATAGCAATTTCATAAAACTGTCAAAGAATGTAAGTTGTAATTTGGATATAAGGACAATTTAAGGTGATAGTCAATTTGCTCAAAAATTAATTTCTTAGACTAAACATTATTTGAAGACGAAACTATCGGAGTGCGTTAGAAAATGGGATGATTTCCTCACAAGAAATAAATTATAGTAAGATCAAACAGTCAAACGTACGTCTGTAGTAACAGTTGAACTACGAAAAATTCATTTAATGCTACGAATTGAATGCTTTTCCAGAGAACATCCAATGGGTATCAGTAGAAGAGATAGAAGAACGGTGGCAGAGCACAGAGATCAGCACGTTACCGGATGTGCCGCGCCTGGTCGGCAGCGGGCACTCGGCCGGCGGGGTCATCGGCAGGACCGTCGGGCCCAGCGCCGACACCGGGCTGGCGCAGGTCATTGTATGAAAGAAAATACATTAAAATTACTTCAGAGCAAATTTGAAAAGTTTTAGTTGCTCATAGAGTATTATAATGCGACATAGTGGCGTCTCTCTCAACAAAAATAAAAAATGATTAAAATTTTATTTCTAACTTGCCAAATAGAAGCACTATTGAACGACAAAACTTCTATAAAACTGTTTTGTTTGCACGATCTAGTTGATTCTAGTTTGGGTTTGCACGATAAGGTTAGTTGTTACTAACCCGAGCGAGGCACATAACGTTATGATTGACCTGTTTCTCTTATTGTTTACGGCGATTTAACATTGTGCTATTAAAAAAAAAAAAAAAAACATTTATTTCAGGTAAAACCCATATCAGAAAATGTCATACAACCAAAAATATCATCAAAATAATACAAAATAATCAAATACATACAAAATAATCAAATTCAAATTCATTATACTTAAAACAATAATTTCATTACAATAGTCTCTTATGTGCGACACTATATGTAACTTGCCTGCCACAGCAGTGTCGCAAATAAGGACAGTCCAACCTATTTGCTATCATATTCAGAACATTTGAGCTGGCCCGCACTCTGCGTACACGCAAGAGACGCGCGAATTTATGTGTCATTTATTGTGTATATCTTTTGTTGGAGATACTAAATAAATAAATACATCTTCTTGAATACTTTTGCGCAGTCGATATTCTGCTACCTAAAACCATTAGAAAAATACCAAATATTTTGCATTGACAGCTTGTTTTGTGATACTATTGTTTCTAAAACACCGATTATTTTCGTTAACAGCTTCAGCGTATAGTATCTCGCTGCGCCTGCGAGTTCTACTACGTATCTCACGAGGAGGCCGAGCCTGTCACCGGACAGGGCACGGGCTGGGCGCAACAACAGCCGTACGACTCCTTCACCCTCATGCACCACGACCTCAACGTGTGCACCAACTCGCTACAGGTAATATACATGAGATTTAAACGCCACACATTATAGTGACAAATTAAATGGTTTCCACAATCATATATTGGCGACATCATCATTTTTTTTTTCCTATTTATTATGTAAGTAGGTACTATTTATTATTATTTACAATTAATTGAACCCGACTTGATTTCCGTACGTCCTTTTCGGGTGACCACTGAAAATCAGCGCTGTGCTGTGGGTCCATAGCACAGCATCATGCTGAGTGGAAGCCTTCTTGTCACAGTAATGACGTGCAGCTGCCAACTGCTTTTAAAAAAAAAATTCAATGTACCTCACTCACTCATAAATTATCATATTTTTATGATTTATAATTAAGTTAATGTAGGTTTAAGTAGTTTAATTAAGTAAGTAGTTTAAGCAGGTTAATGTTATCTTTTTGTATGCACGTGTTTCTGTGACAAATAAACCTATTTTTCTTTCTTTCTTTTCTTCTTTCACATCAATACAGACATGTTTTCTGTTAAAGAATAGATTTTTAACCGACTTCTTAAAAAAGGAGAAGGTTCTCAATTCGTCTGTTTTTTTTTTGTGTGTATGTTACGCGATTACTCCGCCAAATATGTATCGATTTAGATGATACTTTTTTGTTTGGTAGGTCATGCTTCAGAGGTGGTCCCATATAAATGTTATTTACTTTACTTGCGTAGTTTTTGAGTTAGCTTCAATATTACGTATTTTTTTCCACTTAGTCTACGTAGACGATGTTCTATGTGACTCCGTCACTGTTATTTACATAGCATAGTGGTGTTCGAATTTGTGTGGGGTAGGTTACCACAACTAAAAAGTGTAAAATAAAAACTTTTTACAAAAAAAAAACAACCTACTTGCAAAAAAAAAAAACTCAAAAAAGTGAAAAATAACTTATACAACTTTTTTCACAAATTCTCACTAGAAGTTTCAGGGCACTCCCCGAAATGAGAAATGTATGCCTGATTAGTAACGGGACTTTCGTTATCACCATAGTAGATAGTAATCACGATTTGTGTACAAATAGAATAAGATCATATTTTGTAAACATCATTGTAACAACCCTTTTAGTAATAAAGTAAAATAAATAAATCAATCAATCAATCAGTAACGGGACTCAACCGGGGTTTATATTTGTAAGGTCCTCACAATGCGATATAGTACGCAAGCAAAGATTATCTGCATCCATACAAGGTCGAATATTCGAGATTTCATATGAAGTAACTAAGTTGTGTCGTTTGTCGCCAGTACGCAATGCTGCTAGATGTAGTCAACAACGTGGTTCTTCACGTGGAGCCAGAACGGAGACGTACTTTAGAAAGACGCGCACGTATGCGTTTCCAACTGCAGTTACATCAAGACCAGGATCCAAGACAGCTTATACACAAGCTGCAAACACAGGTATTAAAAATGTTAAGCCGTTTACTTTAAGATTATACCTTTATATAAAAAAAAAACATTACCTTCATTTTGGCTCGGTCGCAGTCAGGTAAAAATCTGGTACCACCTAATGCAAATGAACATTACCTTATCGTAATCGTGTTTTCGTTAAACTAGTACCTAGCATCAATCCTCAACTATAACGTATATTTATTTCAAAATTAATGCTGCAGAAAAGCTATACTGACTATTTACATTATATACTAAATTAAATTACTGATATTAAATAAAACTAACTGTACAAGTAAACAACTAATATCTAAAATATGGCGTCGAAACATTACCTTGATTTTAGCTCGGTTGCAGCAGGTATCTGTTACCAACTAATTTATACTATTTCGGTTAGTGGCAAAAGGCCAAAATCAAATGAGGCACAACCGGCGTACTGTGGGTTTATATACTGTCCTGCCTACCCTTCGGGGAATACAGAAGTGCTGTCAAGTGTGTGTTTATTGTAAAACACGATGAGATGAAACAGTTCAATGTTGGTGAAGATACGAGTAACCCTGTTTGGAATAAAATTCGTTGATATTCTCAAACACCCAAAATTAATGAAATAAAGTCTAAAATTGCATGTATTTCACAATAATTTCCACTTATTTTGCCTCGCTAATGTTTGTAATATAGAGAATTTCGAAAATAAAAATGCAAAAAGATTCTCTCCGGCGGGGAATCGAACCCCGGTCTCCCGCGTGACAGGCGGGGATACTTACCACTATACTACCGAAGATGTGAGAGAGTTGTCGAAATAGCGGTTCTATAATCGAGTATGACTAAGATAAATATCTAGAATTCGCAATGTGTGAGTCATAGATAATTTTCCGCATGACCGATTATTTTATAACGCTATCAAATTGGCTATTATGCCAATGAGTCATACTTTTTATAGGAATCAATTTTAATGAAGTACAGGAAGTTTTATCATATAATCATTAATTTCTATTAGAAATAATAAAAGGAAAATGTATTGTAAATCTTATAAGTATTGACAGAGTCTTTGTTTTCAATATTTGTACTTTTGAGGAAACTTGAACAGGTTTTGTCTGATAGCTTTATGCAGGTACTTAATATTGCTTTCACTGACTGGACAGGTCCACTCAAATCTGTGTGGTTTTTTCCTCAAAAGACTATTTCAGACGCTACATGGTCCTCATATGGCCTGACCAAGATTATGTCTGGACTTTAAAAATATATAACTATACGTGTCGACTTGAGAACCTTTTTTCGTCGGTTAAAAAGAGACTGCGACCTCTGAGTTTGTTTCGGCCTTTCTTCTCAGAGTAGTCAGATATGAAACGCCGACCTCATCTAGCTTATCTTTAATATGACGTGTAAAAGTCATTCGGATATCCTATTTACAGAATAAAAAATTTCATTTAATTTCCTTTGATTCAGAAATGTGTTTATCAATCAATCTATTATGTTGAGCCGTCAGATTGCTTCAGTTATCGACAATTTCCGAGGAATATATTGTATAATATCATCCAGCCTGTATTCCTGAATGGTGAAAGAATAGAAGTGTATAATGTACCCACATTTTCTTCAGACATTTTTGTATTGTAAGATTGTAATAGTTTCTCTTAAATTCAATTTTTGTGGTCATCTATATATTTTTTTACGCTATCCATTGTAACTTGAACTACGTATGTGTTGTGACAGGTCAGGGAGTCTTTAGCAAGGCTTCGAAGGCTGGAGAAGGAGTACTACCTCAAGAACAGGTCAATGACCGGCAACGATCCCGTCGCCATGGATGAGCTGAAGAATTTAGATGACCAGGTAATTTGGGAAGATGATAATAATAAGGGGCTTGGCTAAGTAATAACACCCGTACGGGTCGATCGATCAGGTTAAGTTACCGGTGTTGGTCCGTGGATGGGTGACCATCTTTACATACCAAGACCTCTCCGTGCCTCGGAAAGCACGTTAAGCCGTTGCTTCCGGCTGTCATTGGTAGATCTTTGACAGTCGTTACGGGACGTCATAAGGCTGAAATTTTGACAACCAGTCTTACCAACGGGTATCGTGTTACCCAGTGACTGGGTTGCGGAGGTCAGATAGGTAGTCGCTCCATGTAAAATTGGTATTCAGCTGCAACCGGTTAGACTGGAAGCTAACCCGAACATAGTTGGGAAAAGGCTAGGCAGATGATGATGAAGTTTTTTTTTTTTTTATAGCAGTCTTTAGTTCTGTAACGGCCTATTAATTTCTACAGTCGCGTTATAGTTTATGTATTTCTGATTTAGGTAAATGAGTGCAAAGAATCAGTCTGGTCGCTGGGCGAGGAATTGGACGCGATGGTCCGAGCGTGGCGCGAGATAGGCCGCGCGTCGGCCCTGCCGGCCGTGCGCAGTGCGCACGCGCCGCCGCACAGGTACAACGAGATCTGCTTCAAGAGCGCGCGCTGGCGGCTCACGGATGCTGACGGACAGCTCGGCATTGCTGATCTGCTGCTTACCAACTTCCTGTAAGTAGTTAAGATGAACGATAAGCAAAAAGGTAGTTCTAGAAGGCCAGGATTATATTTCTGATTTGCCAATCCAATGGCAAGTGTTTGATTTCGTAAAAAAAATATCATTATCAGACTATCCTAATCCTAACTAATATTATAAATGTGAAAGTAAGTTTGTTTGTTTGTTCGTTACGGTTCCACGCTAAAACGGCTGAACGGATTTGGATGAAATTTGGCACAGGGGTAGACCGTGACCTGGAATAGGACATAGGATACTTTTTATCCTGATTTTCCCATAGGATCGAGACTAACGCGGGTGAAACCGCGGGGCGCAGCTAGTAGGACAAATAAATTCAAAACGTCATGATGAATTATTTGTAGCTGCCCACAGTCTCTACTATATTTGTCCTGAAGGATTAAAAACACAATATACACTAATGTGTACGTAACATAAGTGTATATTGTGCTCTTAATCCTTCTCTATTTTAATATGTAATTTATTTTTGTGCAGGTATACTAAAACTTCGCGTTCAGACGACTCCGTAGAGCATCAGCTGGAGGTCGGCTACGTTCGCGTCAAGAATCTGCTGCCCAACGAACCCTTCCCAGAAGTAAGATCACTATCATTTACATTACCTGAAGAGAGTTCAAACTATGCGCTTTTGCATACCGTGATAAAAACATGTATTTTTGCGAGCAAGTATCGCTGAGTGAGTATTATCTTTGATAACTCTTGTCACTCAGCTACAAACTAGAGGAGCGAGTACTGGCTGGCGGTTAGAATAGCCAGCGGTCAAATATCATCATGCATCTGTTTTGTTTACACAGAATGTATATCTATTGTACGTTTCTTGAGCGAGAAAATAGACGATAGTTAGTCGCTTCCTCGCCGGCGGCGGTGGGACAACTGACTGCCTTGGAAACTAAATTGTGAATGCAAGAATACCTCTTTGCGAACCCGCAAAGAGTTGTTCTCTAGGAATACTGGCGTAATATTACGTCATCATGATCTCCATTGTATCAACAGGTGTTGGTACCTCAAGAGCCGTCGGGTCGCGCGCCGCTAGCTCGTCGCGCGGCTCTACGCGTGTTCTGTCGCGACCGGCCACCGGTTGGAGGCATCGCTGTTAAAGAACACTTTGAAGTCAACATAGTACCGATAAAGATAGGTGAGTACTCCTTTATTATCGTGATAGAAAACATTAGAAAGAATTTAATAAGTAAATTTTTGAATAAGACAAATCCTTACATATTATAAAACAAAGTCCTCCACCGCGTCTGTGTGTCGTCCTGTTCGCGATAAACTCAAAAACTACTGCACCTATTTTCATGCTGTTTTCACCAATGGATAGAGTGGTTCTCGAGGAAGGTTTTAGTATATAATAACCGACACCCACGCGGGCGAAGCCGCCGGCATCAGCTAGTTAAAGTATAAAAGTACTCGTATACAATAATGTTGCCGTGTGTTTTTCATAAGTCTTGTTATGGAGAAAAAATCGCCAAGTTACTGATTTTTTTTTTAAACCTGGTATTGTTATGCACTCTATGTTACTTAGCAATAGAGTTTAAAACTCAAAACCAATCGCTAGATATGATCAGATATTGAAATCACGCCCTTAGAGAATTATAATAACTACATGACTAATTCGGCATTCAAGAAATTAAAACAATTATGTTACCGTCACATTTCCAAGCCTATTTCTTGCGCAAGAGAGACTCAGCGCTCACTAAAGAATCACTTGTACAAATAATGTAGCGGCGAGAAACAAAGTAGACAATTGTATGTTTGTATTGAATGGGTCACCAATAATTAAAACACATGTTGTGACTTAAACTTTTGTACTTCCTACTGTTTTAGGAGTTACGACACAGTGCAATTAAAAATAAAATTCAATTGATTGGAATTAATAGATGTCGATTTTGAAACTGCTATTGTCATATGTTTGATATTTTTTTGAATAGACTTTCAATTTATTCTTTCTGCAATAGTCATCTACCGATTTTCCAAGAAAGGTATGCGCTTCGGGAATCGTCGTCTATCTTCGGAAATACGAACACGTGATGATAAGATCTAATATAGAGTTGTTGCAACCATGGAAGTACTTGCTTATAGATAATCCCATTCACGAAGACGCGGCCCACTCCGCTCCGCTCCGTACTAAAGTACAGCGTCAGTACGCTGTACTTTAGTACGGAGTACAGTAATCACGGAGTGGGGCGCGTCTTCGTGGGTGTTCTATCTGTATTTGGTATTACCATGTCATGATTACAAAATCAATTCCAAAAACTTTGGAAACTTTTGATTGACAGCGACCGAAGAAGGTAATCCGACAAAGAAAAAAACGTATAAACTATACAAACGCGTTATGATTTTACTCTGAGGCGCGACCTTCGTGCCAATTTTGGATACACGAAGTTTACCGTAGCACATACCATTTTTGGTTTAACTTTTATCCGTGGTCTAAGCCATGCAGTGTAATCTATGCTTAACTTAATACAAACTGTCTCTCTGCCAGGTCTAACGAAAAAGTTCTTCAACACGATGCTAAAGTTCTGCTTTCCTGAACGTGACCCTGACTCTATAGAAGACGGGGAGGAGGAGACGGAAGGTACCCTGAAGGCTGGAGCCTCTTCCTCCAGCCTCGTGTCTACTGGCTCTAAGAAAATCAAGAAGAAGAGCAAAGATTCTAACTCTAACTTCTATGTGAAGAGGGATAAGAAGGATAAAGATGATGTTGAGAAGATGAAGGTTTGTGACTCATTTTTTTTTTATTGATATGCTAGCTGCGCCCCGTGAATTCACCCGCGTAAGTCTCGATCCCGTGGGAATATCGGGATAAAAAGTATCCTATGTCCTATTACAGGTCATGGTCTACCCCTGTGTTAAATTTCATCCGTTCAGCCGTTCACGCATGATGGCGTGACCAAGGGAAATAGGGTAATCCCTATTTATAAATATAGACTTATAGTGACAAAACCGCTGGGCAACTGTCCACACGGTGGGTGCCTGAGGAAGGCAGGCGTCGCCGAGGCCGGCCCAGGAAGTGGTGGCGAGACGACCTGGTCGCCTTCCGCAAGGGTTGGATCAAGGTGGCCCTGGAAAGATTTGGGGGGAAGCCTTTGCTCAGCAGTGGGACAGTGTAGGCTAACATAAAAAAAGTGTCAAAATTTGTAAAGAGTATGATGGATTGGTCATTTTGAGAAGTTGAACGAAAGGCGACTATCAAAAGGTGAAACGTGTTACAAGGCAGATGTGAGTGGAAACGCCGGGACGGGACACCGTAGAAGGACATATTATAGTGAACTTATTGGTGATGTTCTTCAAAAAGGTCAGGGGGCCTACCACCACCACTTACAGCAGTATAATTTTAATCTTACGTCGTGGGGGAAAGAGATGGCGCTATACGTCCTGTAGAGCTTCATCTCTTTCCTACACTGCAGTAATATTAACTCGCAACCGGCGTGTGTGTATGTATGACCAAATGTATGGACGTAAATGAAGCAAAACGACTCTGGAAGGATCGTATCAGGTGGTGTTGTGTAGTTAATGTCCATGGGGGTACCCGGGGTACCATGCGAAGAAAGCGTGAGTTTATTTATTTATTATGTATTTATTTAAATTACAATTATAACACCTTTACAGACTCGTCCAAAGAGAAGTTATAAGTTCACTGTTTTCAAAAATTTATAACAAAAAAAAATGAACTATTTGTAAGCAGAATTAATGTTTGTAATGAATGTATTTATGTACGTGTGTATGTGTATTTTTGTTATATTTAAAAGCAAGCGCATATTACAGCAGTATTGGATAGCAGGGCAGCGCATTCAATTACAAAAACCCCCCAGTAGTGAAAAGTGATGTATGATGTCATTTGCATTGCAAGTTTAATTGTACGGGTTATACTTAAACATGAATAAGCTCTGATTCGATGCTTGTTCGCGGTCAAGTGATGCATTTTAGTATGCGTTCTATGTAAACAGATGAGCCATTAGATGAATTCATGTCTTAAAATATGTTTGACGACTTTTCATAGAACTTGTTAGAACCTTGTTTAGTAACCTTTATAAACCTCAATTTTTCTGAGATTTCTTAAAAGTATTTTTTTCCTGGCGGCAAATAAGGGTCAGTTCACACCGAGACGCGACGTGCAGTTTTTTATGATCCGATACAATATCGAATTTATTTACTACACAATAAGGTACTCGCGCTGCGCAGCCCCGCGCATCTCAGCGTATCTTGACACGTGTCAACCCTCGCACTGAAATTATACCTTTTCGTGAAGAAAATAAGTTCGATAATTGTTAAAAAGTGCGCGCAACGTCGCGTCGCTTCACGTCTCGGGTGTGAACTGACCCTAAGAGGATTGCGGGCTTATCTTTGTATTTTACTCACATTATAATACCTTTTACTCATGCTCAGGATACTGTCAAATTAAATTAGCTAGTAAAACGTAACAGACGTGTCGGATATCAATATCTAAACATGACAAAAAAAAAGAAAAAAAAAAGATTAAATACTGTTATTACTGTGTGATTATTTACTGTGTGTACATCAATAATAAAATAAATAAATAAGATTTTCTAAACTCTTATTTCAATTAACTGCACTACCTGAGGTCGTTGGGCCCAAATAAAAATCTAATTTTGTTTTTGTTTCATCATGTTTATGTTTAGATATCGATCGATACCCATCACGTGAGTGGTTTCGCGAGCATGTTTAATTTAACCTTGACTATGAAAAAATTAAATCCCTCAATAGCTTAATATTTTTTCATACCTCTGTTTTCTAAACAGGAACGAGCCGAAAAGAACAAACTATTCATCTACATCAAGATCCCCGAGGTTCCTGTGAGAGTGTCCTACAAGGGCAGCAAGGAGAAGAATCTAGAAGACGTGCGAGACTTACCGCTAGTGCTGCCTACGTTGGAGTACCATAATGTGACCTGGACCTGGCTGGACTTGCTGCTGGCGACCAAGAGTGATACGAGACGGTGAGTTGTTAGGAAAACTATTTGGAGTGTCTTTTTTCCTGTCATTGCTTGAGATGTATGGCCTGTGTGAATAATGACATGGCTACTAGATGACGACTTATTTATTTATTTAGGTAACCAACAGCGATACATAAAAATATTTTACAAAATATGCGTGTTACAGTTATTATGGCCAATTATAGGTTTCCCTGTATAACTAGGATATAATTATGTATAATATAAGCGAACGGGCTAATGCCAGATATTTCCAATTAAACAATAAAATAAAATTGTGTGCGTTACCCTAGCAAAATGTCGTCGAAAATAGACATTCAAATCCTATAGACAATCAGTTGCCTACCTTCTGTAATTGTTGCGCGCACCCCCAAATTTGTTGTAATTATATTTATTAAAACTTTATGCACAAGTAAAAAACTACTGTACAAAGGTGGACTTAATGCCCGAGGCATTTTCTACCAGTCAACCTTAGGGTGATGCAGAGACAGACATGCCAGGTGCAACATAATATAATACATATAACTTGAAAATAATGAATAATATTTAATACATACTAGATAATAAAATTATAGTTCCCTTATCACCCCACAAAAACATTTTCCACCGGGGCGACGCCACCGCAGCCAGACACGCTTTAAAACGACTAATATGAAATATGAAAAATACCTCGAATAACTAATAACTGCCTCGTTGGCCCAGTGGTCGCAAGCGCTACTGCTGAGCATGAGGTCCTGGGTTCGATTCCCGGGTCGGGTAAAATTTTATTGAGTTTTTCCATCTGGCATTTCTCAGTAGCAGCCCGGAGTCTGGATTTGTGCCCGGTAGATGGCAATAGGCTCGCCCTCTATTACATGGGACTTATACATAACTGGTGAAATGTGGGTGTACTATAGATTTACCGCTGCGTAACCCTTCGGGGAATACCGGTGTGGTGTTATACATAATCAGCCTATAATGTTCTCACTGCTGGGACACAGGCCTCCTCTCTGTGAGAGGGAGTGGGCCGTAATCCGCCAGGCGGGCCTAGTGCGGGTTGGTAGATGTCACCTGTCTTCGAATTTTTGGTTCTAGGACACACCGGTTTCCTCACGATGTTTTTCTTCACCGTTTTGAGAGCAGTGATGATGAAATTAGTTGCACAAAGTAAAGCACCTGTCTGGGTTTGAACCAACGACCTACGAATCGTAAGTCGGGGCCGTTACCATTGGGTCACCACTGCTCCTAACTCCTCTCTGCTCTGTGTGATGTTAATGAAAAATAGGTGTTTCGCTGACCCAAAATAAATTGGAATAAGTGCCATAATAGTGATTTTTGCTCCAAGTGGAATCTAAATGATTCTAAATAACATATTGTGTCCACATCTAGTTTGACACCAGTAGCGAATGTCGTCGCGGAGTCAATAGTATCAGAAATGATAAAAAAGTTTCAGATATAAAATGTACTCAACATTGTATTGCGACTTGGGACATCGTAATGACAAAATTATTCATGTTTGTGTTAATTTCCGTGGAATTGGTCTTATAATAAGGTATCGAGATTTTTTATTTCTAGAAAAAGTTTTGCCTAAAAGATAACCTTTGAACTGCACGAAACGATTGACTTAATTTATATTTTTCAAGCAGTTTATCTTTTCATACACAAACTCACGATTGCATACTTTCAATCTGGTAATTTCCACGTAATCTTGACTCCATTGTATGTTTTTGTTAAGTCTTTATCGCTTGAACGATTCTGTTTAAAAATACAGATTACCTAAAGTCTACATTGACTTTGTTTCGCTGTATTTTATTTAATACTAGCTGCGCCCCGCGGTTTCACCCGCGTAAGTCTCGATCCCGTAGGAATATCGAGATAAAAAGTATCCTATGTGTTAATCCAGGTTATAAACTATCTGTTTGCCAAATTTCATCCAAATCCATTCAGAAGTTTTTACGTGAAAGAATAACAAACATCCATCCATCCATCCATACTTACAAACTTTCGCGTTTATAATATTAGTTAGATAGTTAGATTCTTATATATAAAATTTATTAGTCTTTCTTGACGTCATGATGGCTTCAAAATGATTACGTGATGTGTCGAAAGTCTTGCCACTTGTATGTCAACATCACTAATTAAACCTATGACTGTATAGTGTACATAGTTTACATCGATGGTTTTTGTATGTGATTCATGATTTAGCTAACGATCGATTGATGAGTTGATATTTTTTGAGGTTGGGCCAGTTTTGGACTTTCGGAATTCTGACATGTACTTTTATATCTATTCTTATGACAACCAGACACGGACTCCACGAAAGTGGAGAGGAGACGAGAGGAGAGGAGATGTGTTTTAAATAACCAAAAGAAAATCCTCCATCTCGTCTCCACTTAGCTTCAGTGGATACCACTGAGCGGAGATGTACCATAATTGTATAGCGCGATCAAAGCGGAGATGTAGTATACTTTAAATTGTAAATAAGTTAGTATTTAAGGACCGCACTGTCGCATTGGGTGAATACACCTGTAATGATAGTTGTAAGGGAGATTAAATAATTAAATTAAATGTGAGCTGTGCCTCGCCGAGATTGTGTTGGCGATGATTCTTAACAACACCCTCACGGATCGGACAGAGTTTTTGTAACACGCTGTATATAGCAGTATATTAGAGCTTTAATTTTATTTTTCCTCACACAGGGTGTTGGTATCGCAAGCTATCCGCCAAAAGCTGCAGCTGCACAGACGCGCAGCCGCCGCGCCCGAGCCGCACGAGGAAGACAAGGCCAGGCTACTGCTGGGAGAGAGAACTGTAAGTTTATAAAACGACTGACTGACTGACTGACTGACTGAGTGACTCACTGACTCACTCACTCAATCACTCACTCACTCACTTATCATTCATGTTACTGTATGGAAGTTAGCTCTGCCACAGATTAGTACAAATGGTTCACTCCACAAAATCATTAAAATAAAAACGACTCTTCTTACGGCAGTAAAGTGTAATTCAGGTCGCTAGGCGATAATTACCTACAGTTATATTCACCTAGAAGTTCTCTCTTTCTATCGCGTCACTCGTATATCTTCTGACTACGTTACGCTCAATGATTTGGCTCGACAAAACGATCTCGCCGCGTACTTGTAGCTACCTAAAAAGCGGAGTGCGCCTTCTGTACTATTCTGTGGCTTTGCCATAAATTCGTAGAGCTGGTTCTCCCATTGTTGTGACGATTTTCTGTTTATCGTTGGAAGATTGTCGTTTGTAGCTGTTTCACTGGTTTGTGACAGAAAATGATAAGAAACTTGGCACTTTAAAATTGTCTTTGATGATAGTTAAACCTGTTGTGGTACATATAAACAGTTCCATAGACAAGGCCCGACACGTCAAACAGAATGATAAACCGATTCAAAGTCGCGTCGAATCTTCAATTAATCAAACACCTTATTTCTAGGTCGCCGACAACAAGCCTCAAAAGAAAAGCACACCGAGCGTATTCAAATTCTCCAAATCATAGCGTAAGATATAAACGCTATAAATTATATTTATAGCGCAGCATTTAAGTGCGAACCAAACCTTAGACTGGCACTACACTTGGCGTATTTGCGATATTAAGTTACGACAGTATAAACTTTATTTAAATTGTTATAGGGTTTATTTTGTATTACACGAGTAACGGGAATATTTGTCAAATACGCCAATTTATGTGTTAGCATTAGACTATATAGAACGATGTAAGACATTCTGTAGTTAAGAGGCTAGTATTGTTATTTATGTATACGCTAATCTAAGGCTTTTTGAATGTACGTATGGTTGTCAAAATGTATAGAAATGTATGCTATATGTATAATTAGAACAGATCGTACTGTTAGCCTTTACACGGTCTGTAAATGTTGTATGGATCTGATTTTGGACAAATGTTGTGTTAGAACTACAGGGTCAAATTAAATTAGCTAGCGGAACTTCGCAGAAGTGATGGGCATCCATATTTAAACACGATAAAAGGAAAAAAAAATTGCTGATTTTTCATTTTAGAGTCAAAGACCGTACACGTAGTGTCCTTATTTGAATGAAATATCTGTTAAAAAAATGAGTTTTTTTTTTGTATAAAGTTCATTCGTGATGGGTGTCAGTCAATGTCCAAATACGATAAAACAATTAAAAACGGATTTTCTGAACTCACACTTCAAGTAACTTCACTATAAAGCCGTTGACCACAAAATTGGGAACTTTTTTTTTTGTTTTAACTAATTTAGGTATCGGTACCCAGCACGTCAATGGGCCTCACTAGAAAGCTGAAAGTCACCCAAAGGGCAATAGAGAGGGCTATGCTCGGAGTTCCCCTACATGATCGAATCCGAAAAGGAGGAGATCCGTAGGAGAATCAAGTTATTCGACATAGCCCGAAGAATTCCCAAACTTAAGTAGCAGTGGGCAGGGCACATTGCTCGCAGAACAGATGGCCGATGGGGCCGAAAGGTTCTGGAGTGGCGACCGCGTACCAGAACACGTAGCGTTGGAAGGCCCCCACAAGGTGGACCGATGACTTGGTGAAGGCCGCAGGAATCCGCTGGATGCGACAAGCACAGAACTAGTTGAAGTGGCGGTGCTTTGACGAGGTCTAGGTCCAGCAGTGGACATCTTTCGGCTGAAATGGTGATGATGATGATGACCCATCACGTCTGCGTCTTAATTAATAATGAATATTAATAATGAATAAATATTAATCATTAATTAATTTAATTTGACTCTGTATAAAAAATACTTATATCAATATAATTGAATAGGTGTACTTTGAAAGGTCTGTGATGACCATTACACAGCTTTTTTTGAGGATTGGCACTGCCCTATAAAACTTCCTGTTATGAAAAGTTAGGACTGCCAATGTCCTAACTACCTAACTTTGCTATGCCAAATAAAAAAAACCGCTATTACTGCCTAGTACTATAATTAATATACGGGTTGGTGATTTAGTCACCTGCATCCGTAAAGGGATAATAGGGAGGGATTCTTTTTTTGATGTTGGTAATTCATCAAATGACTTCTCCCGCTTTGGGCGGAGCGGCAGGACGTGTCAGACTTTTACTAACTAAAACCCACCCGTGTTCCTTCAGTTGCCTACTGCCAAGGGTCCCGGTATCCCTTTCGGACTTTCCCGCAAATAGGGAGGGATAGGGGGTGATTCTATCCGTCATACTAAACAATTTTCGCTATGAAACTCTATATACTTATGAGTCGTAAAAAACTTTTCATAAATGCATCGAAATAGTCTGTCTACGGTTGAATAGAACTGTTTTTTTTCACGAATCGGGTATGGGTGTCATAGCGAAAGTTGTTTAGTATGGTGGGTAGAATCACCCTAGACGTAGGTAACTAAATCGCCACCCTGTATTTTTAAGAGGGCTAAAAAGTGTCAGGGATGCACTACTTCACTATATATATTATAACGCACATACTCCCTCTAAGAACTTCGTCAATTTAGAATTAAGCACTTAACTTCATCTTAGAAAGAGAAACACGTAGGTGCGAGAGAGAAAGAATACTTTGCCAAAAGTAAGACTGTTGTGATCTTTACTATTTATGATCTGCTAATGTATTTTTAACTCTAAACAATGAGCAATAAGATGCAATTTCGTTAATTATAACTTTTTTTGAACAAAGTTAGATAATGTATTGGTATTATTTTTAATTTATGCTGCAACTGCCAATGAATCATGTGCGAAATGTAGGAACCAGTATAATGAGAGAGATTATTGATAAGAACGAACGGTTGCATATGCGGGTACCGTCTTTAAGCGTTGCTCAGGGGTGCTCAATATGTAGTAAAACATTTTTATTGCACATTTTAATACAGCTCTTCTTAATGGCATATTATTAGGAGGCTCCTAATCATTTATTTCAATTCAGTAGTCGATAGAATAAGCGTAATCATTAATTACTTCAATGTTTATAATCCCCAGTGTTTTGTGCCTTCTAATATTGTAATCTAATTTAATACAAAAATTTAGCACAAACATAGAGATATAATTATAGTATAGATTGCGTGTAACAAACTATGAATAGTAGACACGGGTTTGAACAACACGACGTTCCTCACCACACTCACGCACTTGTCAGTTCGAGATTCATTCATTTGTATGTCACAGTGAAGCGGTACAAAATATTATTTTGAGGTGTTGGGACATTCAATCATTTTGTATGGGATTGAAGTGCCTCTTGTATATCCTACCCAACACTAATCTATAGCTCACTTGTCTACGATGCGCACTAAGCGATTTGTGCAATACGCGCACTCTATGTAATATTATATCTCTATGAGCACAAACAATACATTCATGCAGCCCAAAGATTGACTAAAGTCCACTGCCCCAGTTGATTTTTTACAACACTAAACACGTTGATAGCAATAGTTTGATTTTGCTCTTTCACTGTTTGTGGAAGTCTATCGTAAGGACTTAACACAGCTTCTGATTTGAAAGGATACTACCCTATCATTGTTATGCTATAGTGCGCGCGCAACTGATAGTCACCGCCTAAGGTATGTGAGCGGTGAGACGGGGGAGGTAAACAAATGTCAAGCTATCTTAGTCTGACAATTTTGTCAATGGCACCATCCGCCGTCTCACCGCTCATATACCTCAGGCCAGGAGCACGACATAGGGCGGTGCGTCTTGCCTTCCGGGGCTCGAATGTTCCCGCGCCACTCTCCTCTCCGCTAGTCGCACCACACTCTAAATAACTTCTAACATTTGTTCTCGCCGCGGTCGCAGACGCAAGCCGCAGGTCGCGCGAGCGGTGATGTCGTGGCCAAGGGGTCAGGCGGTGACAAGCAGTCGCGCGCAGACTATACTAATATTTAATGCCTGAAGGAGTTTTTTTTTTTACCGTGGGTAATCATCAATTGACTTCTCCGGGCGTGTCAGACTTTTACTGACTAAAACCCACCCGTGTTCCTTCAGTTGCCTGTTGCCAAGGGCCCCGGTATCCCTTCCGGCCTCCCGCATGCCTGTAGGGGCTAAAGAGCGTTGGCAAAGAGGCTGCTAATGTTGGATAAGTCAAAGCAACACTAAAAACTCACATCCACTCCCTCATATCAAATAATTTGCTACGCATAGGTATAGTTCCTTGTTCTGGATAATTCAAACGGGAAAAATCGATAATCCTCCCTTTTTTTGGTGTCGAAAATATGCTATGTCTGGTTTTCGAATTCGGTTCTGGCTGATCAACGTAGTATCCAATGCCACCTACATTTAATTCTATTTAAATATATATAACCGGAATGTGTGTTGAGCTCTTAAACGAGCTCGTATCATTTGCATAAGTTGTTTCCCCGAAGATGTAGAATTAAGTGGGTTATCAACTAATTATAATTAATTAATTAATTAATCATTGGTTCATTATAACTTCGGCTTTGGGTGCTGCCTGTGTAGGTAATTAATGTTGAATAGAAACAAATTAGAATACTTAATTATTCTGAAAGGCTTAAAGGATGAGTCTTTTACATTTAAACATTATCTAATTTGAGTAACTCTCAAATTAATGTACCCTGACAACATTTTTGCTAAGCCGGTTAACAATCCGTTAAAGTTAGCAACTAACTTCTTGGTGACATCGGGCTACTGTCAAGTATTTGTCATCTGCCTTTATTTTTTCCCAGCTAGCTTTTTTTTTTTTATTGGTTCACCATCAATAGGGAATATGCATGTGATTCAAATAAGGGTCAAATATTTTTTTCTATAAACTATGTTACTTCAGAATTATGCCTCCATCAATATTTTTGAATAAAATTTCTTTTTGAGCGAGAAATTAATTTTTAAAAAGTCCCAAAAAACTGTGGGTAATTCACATACTTGAAAAGGCTAAGAGCGGATGTGACGTAATAATCCGGGATAACAATCAAAATGTCAATGTCAAGTCAATCGTCAAGTGTCAAGAGTGTTTGACGTTGACTTGACAGTTGCTTGTCTGTTTTCACGGTCTGTGATGTCACCACACCAAGCGCGCCAAATGGAGGGCGTTTAAATAGCCCGGATCGGTTGGATATTTTTAAACATTTTTTTAACTACTTTAAATTGCTTTTTTGCCGTCGAATTTTTTTTCACTATTATTTGACGATGTAAACTATTGAATAAAAATATTAAAAAAATACATGCATATTCCCTATTGAATACACCGATACAAACTTATGAGATAGATCCAATACTTATAGAATAGTGAAACAATTTCTTACAGGTAAGCATATCATGCATTACTTATTTGTCGATTGATATTGAGAGCCTACTTAAAATTAGATGAGTTCAACTCACCGAACGTAATTATGCTTTCAACCAAATTCCAATTAATAATTACTCAAAAATTAAAATGATGTAAATATTATGTTGTAGTCGGCTTCCAGTCTAACCGAACGCAGATGAATACCAGTATTTTACATGGAGCCACTGCCTATCTGACCTTCCCAACTCAGTAACTAGGCTGTAGAGGTCAGTCTGATACCCTTACCAATGGATATCGATCGTATTAACGATACCCATTGGTATCGACTTTTGGAACTACCCGTAACGACTATCAAAGATCTACAAATGACAGCCAGGACCAACGGCTTAACGTGCTTTCCGAAGCACGGAGAGGTTTTGGTATGTAATGGATGGTCAATCATCCAGAGACTGACCTCGGCAAGCGTAGCTTAACTTTCGATCGAGCCGAGCGGCTGTTGTTACGTAGCCACAAGCTGCTGGCAAGTATTATGCATACTTAAACAACAAATACGGTCCGCGTGTAAATCATTAAGATTTGTGAACAGAACAAGCAAAAGGAGTTTGTAAAAAAAACAGAACAGAACAAGCAAAAGGAGTTTGTAAAAATCGTAGCCCATGTCATTCTATGGTTTCTGCCTGCCCTCATGGGTTAAGGGCGTGAATGTATGTAAGCATTCTATTCTATTTTTAATAAATTGCAAGCAAAGCCGATATCGACTATTCTGCCAATGTCTAAAGTGAGTTAGGTAAGCGCGCAAGTTAAAACGAAAAAAAAGTTAAAGTTAAAAACAAATAAAAGTCTTGGATTGATACAGTTGAACACAATGTAGATATTGTTGAGTTAGTAGCATAAAAAATATCTATATCAGGAAGGCAGCATGAAGTAAAATGAGCATAAAAAGACAGACATTTTATTTAAAACGCTACATTATTATGTAAATGGATTGATTTCATGTTGAGATTACTATAATTTTATGCGCAAATATTTTTGAACGAACATTTTACGTATCTGAGTGACGTCATCAGTCATCGCCTTGGAATTGGTTTTTGATTATTATTTGATGTAAGATTTAGTTATTTATTTTTACGAAAACATGCAATTTATGTGTAAGAAATTGTTATTAATTTGATCTAAAATGAAAAGACATTTAAACAAAAATGTAAAAGATATTATTAGGTATTATTAAATTGGAAAATTAAATTCTATTTATTTAGTTAAGAGCACATTTTACTCATTTAAGCACTAATTATTTTCTGTAGGTGATGCATTGATTGGTAATATTCCACTTCATTATGATTACTACTGTTTCAAAGCAAATAAGAATAGAAAATTACTTTTAATGACATTTGAATGAATTGTCAAATGACGTCATCTAGGTACTGGGTCAAATAAAATAAGCTAGGGAAACTTCGCAGACGTGTGATGGGAATCGATATTTAAACGCGATAAAACAAAAACTAAATATTTGAAGATTTTTTTTGGGGTCAGCAACCACTGGTTGACTTACTTGAAGAATGAGTTGAAAAAAAACAGTTTTTATTTTTGTTCTATCGTGTTTAGATATCGACAACCATAACGTCTGTGAAGTGAAGATTTGATCCTGTAAAACTGTTAAAATACACAGTACCGTTGGTGATTTTGTTACTAAATCAGATAATTATTTATGTAAGCACAAAACGCTGTGAAGTACTGCATTCAGTATTTATTATTATGTAATCTATTGATGTAAGCTTAAATTTTATATCTATTCCTATTAATTTTATATTCACCAATATAATATACGAGATCCGTATCAAATGTACTTGTTAATAAATGTTGTAAATATGTATTGAAGACTTTTATTTACTTTATGAATTTCATAGAACTATATCTCTGTTTGCTTTTCGATTTTTTATTGTGTGGGAATGTTTATTGATTCTTTTTCTTGTAGTGATTTTATGCATTTATAAACCGACTGAAAACCGCAATGTAATATAGCGTAAGGAAAAATACTGCTACAAATGATTGCAGCCAAGGTTTCCATTGAATACTATCAATTATTATTCCCTCTCATATTCTAAACAGTCCATGACCGAATTAAACTTTACGCGCAAACAAAAATACGACCACGTAGTCGAACGTAATACTCATGTTCCTGGGAAAACGCGCGAAAACTCATCTCGGGTGCCGACTTATTTCCACGCTATTACCTCACCGGCCTTGCCTGTGTGCCGCGCCAGTCAGTATACCGCCGACAGTCGCGCGGGACGCTTGTGTCGCGTCTCTCCGTGACGAACACGAACATCGTAAAAAGTTACTCGAACGACATGAGGACGAATTATGTAAATTCATACAAATAGTGCGATATTTATTTTATATATTTTTCTGTGTTAGTGAAAAATTGTGTACTTTATAATGGCGTTAGCGTGTGTGTTATTTTTGAGCGCGTGCGCTTGTGCGTTCGGGTTCAATGTGGACATACCATCGAGGGTGGTTTATAAGGGTAATCCGAATTCCATGTTTGGATTTTCGGTGCAGGCCCATGTTGATGGCGATCGGAAAATGTAAGTAGCCATTTTCTTTATTTTCCTAGTATGGTGGCCAGTCGCAAAAATACACCACGACTATCAAGGTTTTTGCGCACGATTGTTTGCTCAATCTTGGCGGTGATAAAGATAAAAATAAATGCGATTTTATAGTCAAATATTTTTATAGCTGGCGCTAATGCATATAGCGTTGTTAGTCAGAGTTAGTGTTTACATAAAACTTGGCATATTTTACATGTAGTTGCGCGAGTCGGCTGAAGGCTGAAACATCGCAACCGTATGAATGAAACATTTGTTTAGACAAGTGTCTGCCAAATTATAAATTATGACTGCTAAGACTGTATCTAAAGGTTTTTTTCTTTTATTTATCGTACTTGAATTAGATGCCTCAAATTCGCAACAGAAGAGCTCAAGAGTCTTTGAAGCTGAAAATCATATTTTCAGTGAAGAGTTTGGTTCCCTTCAGGACGTTTTCCAATTGAGACAGAGAGAACAGACCATAATGCTTACTAAAGGAGCTCATTTTATTGAATATGTAATTTTATTTTTTTAATATTCAACGATGACGGATTCTATTTTTAAATCTTAATAATTCTTCCGCACCTCTAATCCAGCGTACCAGTTTACATATAACCTTGATTAGGTATGTTTGAATATCGAATTAAATAATAAACAAAGATTTCAGAAAGTCGTTTATCGAAGAGTTAGATCACGGATTAGGTACTTGTCGTTTATTTTCTCGTGGTCACGAGAAGCATGTTCTGATGCCCGATCTACATGGAAGTCTCTGTGTGTACCGCGAATTTGTGCCCAGTACCTCTCCTCCGGAATGTAGGTTAGAGCGTAGCAATAAAGTCGTGCGCTTAGAACAATGTTGTTATAATTCCTTTGAAGAAGACTTTGTCGTGCTCATGGAGACATAAATATTCGGTCGTGGCTTCCGTCATTTGGTGTATGATACAGCTTCGGTGTAAATAATAAATCTAACTTTGTTTTGAAGATTAATTCCAAAGATTCGTGTTCTTGAAATCCCCAAATGGGTTCATCCGCCAGTACTCTAGGCAGTTAACAATCATTGTGTATGTAATTAACGCTTAACTATGTACCTAGTTACCTATTTATTTGCGGTTCTGAAAGAAACCCTTGAGTCTCGCAAGTTAGGTCCAAAAATGAATCAGTTACAAATGAACTTAGGCTTCAATACGTCAACAGCTCCAAAACCAGCTGATATTTATCATAATTTTTACCTTCACATTACAAATAACTCAAAGCCTAGCTCTTAAACTGCCACAACCCAAGGTAAGCAGCTCAAGATCGGCGTATATTGCGCGATGACATCACTGGCCAGGCAGCTGACGGGCGCGAATTTTAGCGTCCCATTGCGTTTATTGGCCGCCCATGATTGCGGAGCGTTGGCGTCGCCAAATGCAAGTTGTGAGCTTATTAAGATCTGGTCATGAGCTGAGCAATTGAGAAGATGTCCTTTGGACTTTCGAATTGGTTTCTTCAATCAGGGGGCCAAGTCTACTAATTTACAAACGTGTCAGTGTCCTCACAATGATCAGTTTTTGACAGATATGCCATACAAATCTTTCAAAAACTCATCATTGCGAGACCACTTACACGTTTGTAAAATAGACATGGCCCCCAAATAAAGTGCAGACTTTGATGCTCTCATGATTGTGTTTTTTGGGTAGAAGTGGCAAAGTAAGAGGAATATGTAGTCAGAAAAGGAGATGAGAAATATAATTACCTACGTAGCCATAAGTAGTCATTTTTTAATACTTGAGGCTTCTGTAAATAATTTTCAAGATCCCTGTAAGAATTTTAAGCATTAAATATCAGAAAAAGATTCGTTTTGGAGGCTACATTTTAGACTTGCCAAAATCGACTTGTTGTTTGACTTTACGGGCGTATAATCGTACATTGATAAACTACTAACTACTGCCAAGGACATCTTAATTATGAACAGCAATTAACGTATACGGTACCGGTTAAATTTTAAAACTACCTCTCCACGTTTGTTGCTAGGTGAAATAAAAACTGCAAAATTTAAAAAAAAATAGTGATGCTGATACCATTGTTATCACAAATTTTATAATTTCTTCATGTATAAAATATTTTTGATGTTTATTTTTTTCACGTGAATGGTATACTTACCGAATTAATTTTTAGTAATTATATTAATGGCTTTCTCTGAGAAATGAGGTAAGAAATTGCTCAATATTTATGTACGGTAATTATTTAATCCTCCGCCAATTTCTCATTACGCATGTAACAAGTAAATTACTGGACAATTAGGCGGGTAGGTACTCTAATTAATGGTGTTCGGTGCGAGTGACTTGATTTTAACGTTGTTTATACGCATTGCATAAATTGGTCTGCTGATAACTCATTTGGGCGAGTGTATAGTTTTATAGTGAATAAAGTTTTATTTAAATGAAACCATAATGCCTGTTACTAATACTTTCGTACTGTCGTTTATTTTATGAATCTTGGTTAAAGCCAGTTACAGTAATAAGACATAATTTTGTCAGTGTTCATTTTTTTGCCAACGTTTCATCGACCCATCAAATAATTTCGAGTGACCATCACTCCATAAGTGACATTGAATTTTTTCGTTTAACACCACCCCATAGACAATGCAACGCAAAATTTAACCGGAAATACGTCACATGCGCAGCACATGCGCAGGCACAACGCGCGCCCTTTTTAACTTTTTTTCAAGCTTAATTTAGTCGTGAATGCTATTTTTGTTTGTCGAGGGTGATGCTTTCCGTTTGATTTATAGTTACATGCGTTTACAAATAATGTTGCTTTGGTGGCAAAAAAATGCTGGAGTTCAATTTGTCTCTGGATTTTTGGTAATAGACCTTTTGCACTGTATTGTTGATGTTTTTTTGGTGAGCAAGTGCATGAACAAGTGGTGGCAACATGTGTTGATCTAAGAACGACATGTTGCAGATTATGATCTTTCTTGCCATTCTTTTTCCGCCATTTTTGTTCTGCGAGTTCTTTGTCATTTTATAATACTTAGTTTTGTTGATTCACGGGCACGATCCTTCCTAAGCTGTAGGAAAGTGCTACGGTCATGGGTCTTTTGGCGCTTGAATGACATTGACAGGGGAGTGTTGTTGGTAAACATTTGTGAAATTGAAAAAACAAGATGGCGGCGTTAGTTCCGATTTTGGTCACTCCAAAAGAGCCTTGTACGACTCTACTAAGACGCCATCTCCACGGGCCATCAAATTGAAATTCTATGAATCAATCTCCACACGGCGATATCACCGCGGCGATAATTTGAAGGCACAGCGTGACTATCGCCGCGATTCTCTCGTCCTCGATAAAACCTTGTTTGACAGAGCCACCGTTCTTTAAACCAGTGATTCATACGGTTGATCCTCACAAATAAACACGGAACCCTCTTCCGAAGCCTCTTACACACGTTTTAGTACGTATATGTCATTAACTCCGTCAGAGAGTCACAACAGCTCTTTATCCGACTAATGGTTAAAGATAAGTAATGAGTTGGTTGCGCCCGCGCAGCTGTGCTCAGAACTCTTTTATTGATCACTGATCGATGTTTAATGGAGTTTCTGTCGTCGGCTCAGGCGTTTGGGATGCGGTTTTGTCATTTATCAACGTTTTATAACTTTGAAATGCGGCTTGAAATAGCTAGGGCAAAAAATAGTTTTTTTAAAGTTAATTTGAGGGTGTTGATCGGGATGAGTAGTATAAATCTGGTGTTGATTTAATGCGTGTGATAACTTCTTTAATGTAATGTAACACAAAATGTTTATTCCTTTAACCGGTAAACATCTTTGTTAAATAAGTAAGTTAAGCAGTTTTGATGATACTATGAACACCATAGATTTCAATCTTCTCACAGTTTATCTCATTTGTTGCCAAGTAGAACTTGAACTCCCAACCTTTCCGGTCGTCATTCAGCGCCTTATCCATTACTTTATGGGTAGTCAGTCGGCTAGTTGCTACAATGTCCAATAGTTTCCCTCAACTTTGACGTCATAAGAATAACTATCAGTCTTAGATTAAGCTCTACTATCACTATCAACATAAACAGATAACAGAGAGTCTTCAAAAGACTTTTTTACTTTTGTATTTGCTACATAAAGCATCCCAATCCGGGGGCAACACAAGAGATTCTTTATCAGAGAAATATTTTTTTAAAGCGTCACCATTATCAGTGTCGAAGCGATAGTTTCCAGTGAATCGGTGCTTATGCATGTTCGTTTGTATGCGATAACCTCTGGACCTCGATGCTCCCTTATCTTAGCACCAGGCGACTCATCTCTTAAAACTGTTATTTTTAGATGCATTGCAACTGGAAATAATATGTTGTTGAGTTATTGATATTCAATTTTATTGGAAGAGTATTTCTGAACTCCACTGTGGTTCCTACTTGCATTGAAGTCATTTAGGATTTTTGCCAAGATCACCAGCATTGATTAACTTCACAGAATATTGAAATTTTGGTATGCTGCATTTCAAGCACAGGAGGAGCTCGTCGCTAAGTAATAACAACCGCACGGGACGATCCATCAGGTTAAGTTACGCTTGCCGGGGTTGGTCCGTGTGTGGGTGACCATCTTTACATATCAAGACTCATCCGTGCTTCGGAAAGTACGTTAAGTCGTTGGTCCTAGCTGTCATTCGAGGATCTTTGACAGTCGTTACGAGTCGTCAGAAGCCCGAAAGTCCATCAACCAGTCTTACCAAGGGGTATCCTATTACCCAGTTAATGTGGCAGTCGCTCCATGTAAAATACTGGTAGGTATTCAGCTACATCCGGGTAGACTGGAAGCCGACCCCAACATAGTTGGGAAAAGGCTAGGCAGATTGAGGTATGCAGTATTTCACGCTGTCCAAATCATGCCTATTTTCTTAATTTTTTGTCGAGCTTTGTTGCCCTGGCTGTCCTTTGCAGAAGTCGCGAGGTAATTTATGTAGTGTTATGAATATGGACCAATGTCAAATGCTCGTTAACGCAACTATTTATTTATGTATATATACATTATTGTACACCAGAACCCAGACAGGCACTTTACTTTGTGTGAATCATTTCATCGCCACTGCTCTCAAAACGGTGAAGGAAAACATCGTGAGGAAACTGGCATTTCTTGGAAACAAAAAATTCGAAGACATGATGTGACATCTACCAACCCGCACTGGGCCCGCATGGTGGATTACGACCCACTCCCTCTCGAAGAGAGGAGGCCTGTGTCCCAGCAGTGGGAACATTATAGGCTGATTATGTACACCAGAAAATACATAGCAAAAAAAAAAAAAAATACTTCAAAACATACAATGGGCGGCTTTCTGCGATCTCTATTGATTCTAGTGTTACTTTGAACGACTTCCCGAAAGCGAAGCAATAGTCTAAGATACATAAAGACTAGAATACTCTGTCCAAAGATCTATTTGATTCAGCAACCTCGTCCCCCTTCATCCTAACTATTATTATCAATGTGAAAGTGAGTTTTTTGCGCTTTCACGCTTAAACGGCTGAACGGATTTGGATGAAATTTGGCACAGGGGTAGACCATGACCTGGATTAGGATAAAGGATACTTTTTATCCCGATATTCCCACGGGATCGATACCTATACAGGTGAAATCGCGGGGTGCACCTAGTATAGCAATAAAAACAGGTTAGGTACAATTGTGCATCAACAGGTAGAGACATATATGTCCTTAATAGCCGCGTAGGTTGAATCATTTTCCACTGATGATGACAAGTGATCAAGTGGCCTTGTTGGTTTAATGATCGCAAGCGCAACTGCTGATCCTGGCTTCGATTTCCTTGTCGGAGAAAGGGTTAGGTATTGAGATTTTCCGTCAGTTTACATTTCATTATTAGTAGCTGCCCGGATCTGTGCCTGGTTAATGGTCATAGGTACCTACTCACCCCCTATTATGTATGGGACATAGTGGCGAAATGTCGGTGTATCTCATATACAGCTCTGCCTTTTTTCTTCGGGGATCGCAGGTGTACTGTTTATATTAGGTACTAGCGACGCCCCGCGGTTTCACCCACGTAAGCCTCGATCCCGTCAGAGTATCTGCATAAAAAGTATCCTATGTCCTATTCCAGGTCATGGTCTACCCCTGTGCCAAATTTCATCCAAATCCGTTCAGCCGTTTTAGCGTGAATGCGTAAGATACAAACAAACAAACTCACTTTCGCATTTATAATATTAAGTAAGAATAACAGCATTGCTATTCTGTAACATCTCAGATCTTACCGTGAAAACTTCTCAAGGTGAAGTGAGCGTGAAGTGAGCTGTCATTGTCATCGATACCTACTGATGCTAAGGCAGTGACAGTTCACTTCAAGCTCACTTCACCTTAGTTTTCACGTGGCGATTTTTACAGAATAGCACAAGTGATACAGATGTGTGTTTGGAGAAAAAGTATGTAAGGATCGTAGCAGTTGGCATTCTATACTTTTCGCCTGCCTACCCCAATGGTAATAAGGCTTTATGTGTAACAGATAACTAAGCCACTACTGCTGTCTAGGTTTTTTTTTGCAATGTATGACAACATATACTTACGTAAGTTAAAAGTAAGGTCATCAGGTATTCGTCATGCGATTCTCATTATTATTTATTATACATCACGTCTGTTACTGGTATTTTTTAAATACCAAGTAAATTAGAAACCTGAAATATGTAGTATTTTATTGTGTATATGTTGACTGATGACATGATTTTCAGGAACGAGACTTACCTATTAAGTATTTCTTTGAAGAATGGAAATGCAAATCGAGAGTTCAATAACTTCAAACCTAAGCATTGTAGAGTTATTGAACTCTCATTTCTTCATCCTTACATATTATAAAACAAAGTCCTCCGCCGCGTCTGTCTGTCGTCCTGTTCGCGATAAACGCAAAAACTACTGCACCGATTTACATGCTGTTTTCACCAATGGATAGAGTGGTTCTCGAGGAAGGTTTTAGTATATAATAACCGACATCCACGCGGGCGAAGCCGCGGGCGGAAGCTAGTTTGTTTATATGTGAGGCTGTCGCTGAAAACCAGTGCCGAAGCTCTGTCTCTCAAAGGTTCGCATCATTATGCTGAGCGATGGCCGTTTTGCGTGGATGTGGCGCATATCCCCCTAACTTTTTCTTTCTTGTGTTTGTGTTCTTTTGTTACATCATGTTTACCGCAAATAAACGGTTTTACTTTTTCTTTTTTCATCAAAGAACAGTTGATACGCGTATTAAACGATGTTTTTCAACAGACTTGCGAGGAAAAAGTAAATTAGTTATTAAAAAAAAAAAAGACTAATTGAGAACCTCCTCCTTTTTGAAGAAGTCAGTTGATTAAAATAAAATGAGTACTATATGACTGACATTCATAGAGTTTGGTTAGTAAATTCTTTAGATAGACAGTCCAGAAACTGAAAGTAGCTGTTGCACTCCATTAATTTACACTCATCCGTATTCTAAGCTAAAAATATTCCGTCTAAAAAAAATCTAAAAAAAATGCAACCGATACATTTTCTCAAAAGAAGATGAGCGCTCATCGTCTCTCATCGGTGCGCCGGCGCAGTATCCGTGACCTCATTACAAATATGGCGCCCGCAGACGACCTCACAGCGTCTGAGTTTACTTTGTGCCGCAAATGTTCTAACCATTCTATCATGCTCGCTTTGGCTACGATTATTATTCTCGAAAGATGAGAAAGTGTCAGTATTTACTTGAGACGTTGTTAACTTGACTTTTGAGTTTTTTGTTTATGAATCGTCATTTTGAATAACAACCTCAACGATTTTTGAAAATCAAAGACAAAGTAGAGTCACTTTTATATCTGCATAGGTAGAGTCGATAATCCGTTCTTTGCCTCTATAATTATTGGTAGCTTCAATAGGTTTAGTTGACTGAATTGTACTAGATAGGGACAGATTACCTGTCTTCTTTACCTAATGTTCTAGTCATTTAAAAGGGAATGGAAGAGGGTTGTTGTAGTAGCCATTAAAAACTTAACCCTGTAAGTGTAAATCCAAAACTCCGGAAGGAACATGCATTATTTACACTTCGGGCCAAAACAATCAACCGACTGCCTAAAAAATGACATCCGATATTTTTGCCCACACCATAAGGGAGGCAGCGTTAAGATAAATAAACAACATTATTATTTACATAACATAGAAAAAGAGAAGACTTCCTCTCACATTTTTTTCTGCTACTTTGTATTTTTTCTTATGACGTACAAGTTAGTGTTCGCGCTTGCCAACTGTTCCGAAATAGCAGGCTTAGGTATATATTTAGGTGTTTATCATTTCAGAATGAATCTTGTGTACATATTTATTTATATCTTGTGGCACAGATAGGTATACGAGGGAATCTAGTTTTTCATTCATTTGCTATTTGTTAAGTGCGATGTCCTTTCATTAGTTTCATATTTTTTAATCATAATTATTATTTATTTGAAATAGGTTTTGGTACAATGTCGGTCTTAAACTCAGTGCGAGTGAATACTAGCTTCGAGTTTTGAAATTAACCCAAAGGAACGTACTACCGGGATAAAAGTATCCTATGTCAAAATTCATCCAGCCGTTCAGCCGTGAAAAGGTAACAGACAGACAGAATTACTTTCGCATTTATAATATTAGTATGTATTAAATTTTGGGAGCGATTAGGCTTTAATAATATGAAATTAACTAATTAATAAGTGTTCCGTTAGTCCGAGTGTAAATTATCACTTAAAAACTAATTGCCAGTCTGCTAAATTAATAGGTCTGGCTTTGAACTTGATGATCATGTGCGTTGAACTTGTTAACAGTGTCATTCATATCTAGAGTAAAAGGAAGTTGTATAACAGTTGACGATTATGTTTTGGTGTTTCCATTTTGACGATAGGCTGTATTAGCATTTTGCTTATCAAGTAGATAGTCTACCTACATTGCATTTGGAAACCTTATTATTAAGAAATAAGTCATGTCACAAAGTTGCAATCGTTATTCCACGAGCGCTTTTGATTTTAGCTGAGTGTATACTTTTTTGTGCTCGTGACTGTAGACACGGCTACACATCAAGCTATACATTTCCAGTATAAGCTGAACTCGCACTGTACGGAAATCCTATACAAGGCGAGATCAGCATAAACTGGAAATGTATAGCTTGTTGTGTAGCCGTGTGTACCTATTATAAAATAGCACGTACATTTTTTTAACATTCACTTTTAGATATATTTACAAATTGGATTATAGTGGGCCAGTAGGTACAATATTATTTTAATAACCTGTTTTTATAAGTTCAAAGTTCAATTTAATATGACCTTGCTTCATTTTATGCTGATGTCAATAAATTCATAAAAAATACCTTCACTAGGTAATTCCACCTAGATGACGTCACAAAAAAGAGGTCAATGTCGCAATCAAAACAATGTTTTTCCCTTAAACATGTGCTGATGACTGAATTCCAAGTAAATGTATCGTTCTCCTTGACACAGAACAGCGCAGGCGCACCGCGAGTGTATCGCTTTCGATACAAGGTGATCTACTGTGTGGGATCGGTTAATTTAATAGGTCGTTTTTGGTCAATCTCGGGATCTTTAGCAGGTGTAGACTATTGTGAGTTTAAATGGGAGACAGTTAAATAATAGCTAAAACTTTTGATGGATTAGAAACAGCAGAATAACAGAATTTAAAAAAAAAAAAAGTTAGGACAAGAAAAAAAAAAGCAAAGAAAAATAAAATGGAAAAGAAAAGAATGATTTATAAATAATAATTTTTGATGATGTTACTTTCTTAATCAGGTACTTGTGTTTATTAAAATATTCCCACTTAAATGAAAGTTAATTTTATAAAGTGTATATTTTTCCAACAGTGCAACACGTCACCGCCAATTTATCTCGTAAAAAGCTCACCCGACAAAATAATTACTACTTACCCTCCTCAAAACTGTCGTTTTATTCGTGCGATAATGCGCCAATATCGTTTTAATAATCGCCTTGTCTCAAATAAGCGCATGGCTTGTCATTATTAATTACTTTTATCAGTTTTTACTAAATGTCAGTAGTCCTGCTGCCTCTCACTACCGATATGGTATGAATATAATCAATAAGCTGATTAAATGTGGCGAAAAAGTGCTCTTATTTTTTTACTTTCACTTGTTATGGTTGTGCTTGCGCCCTTTGTATAAAAGGTAGGTATTATGAAATCAAACTTTCGTATTTGAATACAGAGGGCCTAGACAAGTGACAATCGCTTCGAAAGCGTTTTGCATTTTTACAACGACTTTCAACAGCATTGACATAAGCTTTTTGATAGTTTATGCCAGTCCATTACATTTTTGCCATTTTCATCATCGTTAGGATCGCTGATAGAATGTCACTTTGTCTAGGGCCTCAGGTTCGACTTTTTCATGACCTGGGCCTCGTAAAATTACTTCAGAATAAACAGATTTAAGGTATTGTTTGTATAGTGATTACTTTGTTTGGACTTAGGACTGCAGAAAGTGCTGTACCTGCAAGTGGTCTTAGAAATCCAATGGCAGGCGAGTAGAACGAGAATCTTTTCATTCGTAAACGAGTTTACGTCTTGCTTGCTGATATTCTGTTTGCAAAAATAATAAGACAAAGCAAGCAATAAAATAAATCTTGCAAACAATGGTCAAGATATTAGACCAAGTAACTCGATAAGTATATTTATTTGAAAGCTTAAACGAGTTTTGCTGACACCATAACATAAGATAGATATATAGTTAGAATACTTTTTATTATGTCCACCATAATTATTACAGATATAAAAGTAGAAATTAAAGCATAAGCACTCCCTTCTCCTAATCGACGCGTGAATTACCCACATTTCCGTTTCCTTTCTAATTTCTAGTAAACATTATTTGATCATCTACTTATTGCAAATGGCTTCGAATGACTGTCACTTGGCCAGCCAAGTAGTTCTGCGTAAGTGCAAGAATTACATTATACTGTTCCATTAGTCATACAAAAGGGCCATCAAATTAACTATTCATTAGTGCACACTCAGACACCTATATGGTGCAATGGCGGAACACCTACTGAAGTTAAAGTTTGCGGAAGCGATGCCGATGCTGGCATTGCGACTCATGGGACCCTACCTTTGTTAAGGCTCATTGATATTTTATTCTGTGATTGGTTGGTTATTTTGAACTTATGTGTAATGGCGCCCAGTTGGGACACGTAGAGCTAAGTTGAGAATTTCTTATAAAATGGAGCTAAAAACGTTTTTAACTCGATAATTATTTATAGTTTGCAATTTCTGATTGTGGTCAGTATATAACTTTCCACCTACCTATTCATCATTCTATTCTCAATCTCGAAATTACAACAGATTCTTTTAATAAAGATTAGCAATGATATTTATGACAAGGTGGAGTTATGTCATCATGCCATGAGTCAAGATGGACGTCAGAGTCGTGTTTACAAGATTGTGTTGAATGAGTGTGCACGAGGAAGTAGGTTTAAGCACGTTTTACTATTAACGGTAAAACCGACGTTTCGATAGAATGATGAATGGGAGGCAGGGTGATCGGCAGTTGTTTTCCCATTTGTTTATATGGTGGTAATTTATTATGAGAAGAAATCTCATTTATTGGAGCACTAGCTTCCGTCCGCCACTTCGCCCGCGTGGTATGTCGATAAAAATAAGCCTATGTCCTTTTCCAGGTTATGGTCTACCCATGTGCCAAATTTAATCTATATTCGTTCAGCCGTTTTAGCGTGAAAGAGTAACAAACAAACTCATTTTCGCATTAAGTTAGGATTGTCAGTCAGATTATTTATTTAGATACTTTTTCTATTTCTTTCTCATCATCAGTGAGTGACATCATAAGTATAGAAAACTGGTACTGAGTATGAAAAAACTCAGCGTAAATACCCATATGTATGTTGATATGAGTAATAGTAGAAAACCTAGAAAATCGTTTAACAATATTTCTTTTAGAAGCCAACGTATGACTACTGACTGGCAGTTATTTCTACTATTTAAAAAAATCTTTACGTATCTATCGCTTGAAAAGCTCTTCTACAACACAAATTCCAGAGAACAATGATTCACTTTAATAGGTGTTTCATAACAAATCGTAATCAAACAATACAACAGAACAGCAATAAAACATAATTTACTACCAAAGGAAAGTTTACTCACATTCGTGTGGAAGTATCGTAAACTAACGTTCAATGAACGGGCGACATTGACAGGGCTGCCACAGTGCCACTATTACATGCACTAACAAATTGATGATAGCTTCGATTAACAACACACACACTGTTGATCGCAAGACGACAGTTTATTTATTGGTCTTCAAGGTGAAATGATAAAATGTTAGGTTTTGATAACAGATACTGTACCTAACTTAATTTACAGTCTCTGCTGGGCAGTAATTCAAGTTGACAGGACTAAAAAAACCCTAGCGGTCTCTCTATATAGCGGTTGAGATACGAAACAGCCATAGATTTTCTATAACAAGATCGTTTTTGGACTCAAGTTAGTTACTCATCATTAAATGGTCTTTCCTTCAACAATACTTAATTACTTCCGACCCTGACCAGTTGACATCCTTACCCTAAAACAAGCGACCGGATACAATGGTCACCGAGTAGCCGCGGACTGTCCAGATGTGGCGCCCGCGCACCAAGTGCAGGCTTTGTATGCGCGTACGCACCCGCGCCGGATGCCGCGCCATTAGCCGGAAACGACGTCACATTAAAACGTAATTGTTATTTAAATGCAATCAGTAGGCTTTAATGCTTGTGAATGCGATTATTATGCGAAACTGTTTAGGCAAATCTATTGTTTACTGAATTAAAATATGCTGGTAATTCAATTAGTTAGCAGAAACTTTAACTGTACGGGATCCGCATTCTTTTTTGAGATAGTTATAACAGCTTTTTTGTGACAGTAAAGAAGATAATAAGAAAGGAATATAGGGACAATCTGCAATTGTGAATGTAAATAATCATCTAAATTAATAGGAGAGATACTCACTAACTAAAAGGCATTTGAAAAAGTATTGTAGGATCTATATCTCAGTACATCTAGGCAATGCATTCAATTCAGTATAAACTGAGCGCATAGCATTATAGTATAATCAGCCTCTAAGTTCCCACTGTAGGGACATTACATAGGTCTCAGGAAAATGTCGGAATGATAACCACATAAACCACGATGCCGCGTAAAGGCTCTTACATACTGGCGCAAATCGCCGCGCGACGCGAAATTTAACAAAACAATTTATGTGAAAACTTCATGGCGAACAATGCGGCGGCGGCGGCGCGCCGCGCGACGAATCGCGCCAGTATGTAAGAGCCTTAAAACGGCGTTCTAATCATCAATTTACCCAGAAGCAAAGGGCCATACAACCAGAGACAGGTGAAGTAATTAGTATGCACTAAACTAGGACAAGTGAAGTCAAATAGATAATGTTATCTACACATTGAACTTTTAATTGAGTTGGGTCGCCGGGTCTTGAATATTAATTAGTTTAATTACTAATCTATCTCTAAACATGCGATAACGGGAAGGTATTTATAAACAGTATTAGCGTTATGTAAAGTTTGGGTTTAATGGTTGATTTTACTAGTTGTTTATACGTTTGGTACAAAATTAAGAGTTTAAGTAGGTAGCTAAGATAATGTTGACATAGTTCTTTATTTAATAGAATATAGAATAGAAAACTCATTATTATGTACTCGTAGATGTACGCCGTTTACAGACGTAAATGTTGAAATTTTGCATAGGGTGACGCAATGTACTGTCTCATCGATAAAAGCGAATTTTGGATAGTTGATAGTACTTACCCTAGACCTTACCTACTGCACCTGCACCACAATTAGTAGGACATCACAATCTAAAGGATTTTAACACTTTTACTGCCAAGTACATAGACTGCATACAAATTAGCATGCCATAAAATGTGTCTCATATATCTATAACAATTAGTCAGTCGAGTTCATTAGCGCGTCGCGTATATCTATATATATGTACGACCCGGATGCGAGTTGTGGGCGCGCGAACGAACTATCGTTGCACTCGTGAGTCGGGTGCTTGGCACTAAAAGTGTTAAAAGAAATTTATAATCCAGTGCTTAATTTGTTTGAAAACTTCGTCTCCTCGATAACGTGAATAACGCAATGAATATTGTTGAATTATCAAATTGTAGCATTGGGATCGTGAGTGTGTTAGGCATTTACTCCGATGAACTAGTAAGTATCTAAATAAAAGACCTATCTATACTAGCCACGTAACTTTGTAAATGTTACATACTTTCAGTAGTTTAATTACACAATAGGTACCCTTGCTACGAAGCCATATTTTACTTTGTTATAAGTTTTTTTTGTAAGTTAGGATATACTATCATTTTATTTTTTAATATTAATTAGGTATAAGTAAGTTGTTATTTATGTACATTTCATTTTAATTCTGAATTAATTTATGAGAATCACTTGCTAATAAAAATATGATGCAGACTATTTTGCAGTATGCTAGAGTCGACGACATTGTAAATCGTATAATCGCTCGTCAACTATTGTATAAGTTTAGACATTACTAGTACCTTCAGAAACAATGGTTTATTAGCAGTTTGTCAGTTCGAAAAAAAGATTATCGGTCAACTGCATCTGGTTAGACTGGAAACTGACCCCAACAGTCTTGGGAATGGCCTAGGACGATGATTGATGGTAAGATGAACCGACCGTGTTTCACGTCGGTGCACGGGTATATCTCCCCGTTCGGAAATGTTTTCGACTAGCGGTATCCGGGGCCAGGCGCTGCGGGAGACCAGGCAACGGACATGTTTGTGAATGAGAGATGATCTGCCGCTGATGTAGTTAGATACGGGAACGTATTGTCATATTGTATCAGGTGAGATTCAACTAATATTAAAAATACGAAAGTGAGTTTGTTTGTTTATTTCTTTGTTTGTAACGCTAAAACGGTTAAACACATTTGGATGAAATTTGGCACATGGGTAGACCATGACCTGGATTAGGACATAGAATACTGTTTATCCCGATATTCCCACGGGATCGAGATTTATGCAGATGAAACCACGGGGCGCAGTTTGTAGTGGATAAGCACAAGCCAATAAAGATTTACATATCGATGGTCTGCCAGCAGGTTTAAAATGAGAGCTTTGCTAGAATATAGGAAAACTAATTTTGTCCTTGAAAACTGTTTGACCACTGACTTTTTAAGATATTTTGGCTACCTAATTTAATTAAACCTTAAACATTTGATAGAATGCCAAAGAAAGTGTTTGTTGTATATTCGATAACAGATTAATGAATATTGTTGAGCTGTCATAATAAACGCAATAGAAATAAAAATTGCGAATGATTGAAGTCTGCCAAGCAGACAATAGGCCCTGCCAGCCCATCTATTAATTATTTACATTGCAAAAACAACAAAGTTTTCATTCATATTCCTACTTTTATGACGAATAAAGTACGTCAAATTATCTAGGCACGTGTGTTGTAGTCATGTAAACCGCTCCCGGTCACGCGAGCAGTTTGGGTTTTATTCAGTGATGAATCAATCGATGGTTACGTTGCGTATGGGGTAAATATTTACTTTTAGACACATACAATGATGAATGGTTGTGAAGGACTTATAGGTACCGATTGAAAATAACCCTTTATGTGGTAAAATTTTCCTTTTTCCTTGTACATACGGGAAAATGATTATAAATTAGGTCAGTACTTACTTATTTAATTATATTACCACTAAATCTATACGAAGTAATGACAAACACTCATAAAATTCATGTTAGTAGGTACCTAATTAATATGTATTAATTTTTTTAAATAATATGCGGTTATGTTTCCTTGTAGTTAAGGGATAAATTAGGCCAGTAACTTACATACAAACCATAAAATTAATGTTAACAGCTAAAGCGTAGGTACTTACAGTTTGTACAACATACAAACCCTTTTATAGTTTTATCATGTAATGACTATAATACCACAAAAATTATGGAAATTATACCAATAAAATGTCCATAATTTTTTTAGAACAATGCACAATCAAATTAAGTTTGATTCATTTTCAGGTAATAAAACCTATCAAAATTAAGCATTATTTAGGTACCTACGATCCATAAAACACCCTTAACTTTGGAGATAGGTACTCCAACAAGGCAGCGCGTTTTAACAATTCTGTGAAGCACTGCATTTCTTTTAAATTGAACACGAACATCTTATGAAAGATCACTACAATATCAAACATAAACATATCTAACATAATTTATATAATGTTTTAAAGACTCGTAATGAGCATCAAGAAAGTCAAACGAATTTGCTCGTTGAAAGAAAAAAAAAAAAAAGTGAAAAATAACTTTAATTTCGGAAGTCGGTGTCTTTGCTTTTCAATTTCCGTTTTTTGCCACTGACTTCGGAAATTAAAGTTATTTTTCACTTTTTTCTGTGTTTTCTTGTGAAGTCGGTTGGTTTTTTTTTTTTTGTAAAAAGTTTTTATTTTTCACTTTTTAGCTGTGGTACCTACCCCACATAAATTCGTATACCGTTCTCGTATCTGCTATGTAAATGAAGATTAAGATATCGTCTATATACGCCAATTGGGAAAAATACGTAATTATTGAAGCTAACTCAAAAACCACGCAAGCAAAATTAATAAAATTTATATGGGACCACCTCTGAAGCATGACCTACCAAACGAAAAAAGAATCATCAAAATCGATTCTTATTTGGCGGAGTAATCGCGTAACATACATACAAAAAAAAAACATACAGACAATTGATAACCTCCTCCTTTTTGAAGAAGTCGGTTAAAAAGAGGAGGTTCTCAATTCGTCTGTCTTTTTTTTGTGTTTTTGTTACGGGATTACTTCGCCAATTATAAGTTGTTTTTTTTTCTTGTAAAAGGTTTTCTTCTATCAGGATTTGCATACCTATGCGCAGCGCAAAAACTAATACATCTGCTTCTTACATTTATTTAGTAGAATATCTTTATTTTGCATAAAATATGGTTCATAAAAGCTCTTTAACTATAAATGGTTTCACATATTTTCAAACAGAAAGAAAAGTCTCAATTGACACATTTAACTAGCTAGTAACTCTACTAGTCTACAACTCTTCTTTCCAAACTTCAAATATCGAACAGCCGAGCCGCTACAATTAAGGCAGCGACCATATGGCAGGCGTGCGCGTGGGCAACAACGTGACGTCACCGCCCATTCACCGCCAACTACGGTGCACACTTTATTTGGTTTGGTTCAGCAAATTAGCTATTTTATGATGATGATGACTGTTTATTTGTTATTATCTACATCATCCATACTTCTGAAGAAAGATGTACTCGTGAAGAAGAATGCGTGAAGAGTCGAGCGCTTGCGATACAGTGTTCTTAATTTCAAGTTCTTATGCAAAATATTGTGTAAAGAGGATTAATTATATGACAGGTGGTAGGGCCGTTAAATTCATTGTTTTGTTGTTGTGTGGGAGGTTTTTTATCAATGAACACCACAGAATGAATTGGGGACCACTAAACTATACCGAGATCCATTTCCTTCTTATTAGAACGGACTTTTTGAGAATGACTCATGTCGTAGTAAAAATCAGCAACAGGGGGCTGAACGTCCAGAGGGCATTCTTATATAAAACTAGCTGATGCCCGCGGCTTAGAAACCAAAACCTTCCTTGTGAATCACTCTGTCCATTGGTGAAAACAGCATGAAAATCGGTGCAGTAATTTTTGAGTTTATCGCAAACAGACAGACAGGCAGACGCGGCGAAGGGCTTTGTTTTATAATATGTAGTGGTGTGTACCCCATTATAGCGGAGTTCGTTACAGCGAAGCAACGAAAGTACGTTATTGCGATTTACGTTACAACGAAAGTACGTTATTGCGATGTGATAATATATCAAAGCCAGAGAATCTAGACAAGTGTCTATCGCTGTCAAAGCGTTTCGTATGTCTACAACGACTGTCAACAGGATTAACATTAGGTTTCGATCTTACTGTCAGTCAGATTTGGCGCTAACTTTCTTGCTCTCCTAGTCTGAAAAAATTGCCTCGCACCCGGGCATTCAATACCGTATATTATGTATGACCTGTCCACTATCTGACCTTCGTGGTTAACTAAAGGTTGTTCTGACACATTTCAAGTTTACAAGAAAACGTGCTGTTCTGCAAAAGCGTGACCAAATTGTCTGAATCATGACACAGTGTGATCATGATGTATAACTTTGTAGCTCTCATTATTGTGATTCATTATCTAAAATAACAGAAGGTGTACTTTGTAATGACAGACATGTAGACGCCTACGTGTGTAACAAATATTGCTGAGATGGGTGATCTATCTAGTAGTTCCTTTGTCTTGACGCTGATCAGACGATGATGGACAATTTGTCCGCGAGCAATTTGGAGAAATTGTGAACTAGGTGAAATGGGTTTGGTTAGAACCGACCTACATAAAGGCTCTTACATACTACATAAAACAATTTCTACATAAAACAATTTCTGAGAAAACTTCACGGCGAACAATTCGGCGGCGTCGCGTCGCGCGGCGAATCGCGCCAGTATGTAAGAGCCTTAACACATTTCAAAATTTATTCGATAGTTTATAATCTAACTAAATAATACCGATAGATTACTTATAAAGTAACGAAGTTCACAATTATACTCCATCGTCTGCTCAGCGCCTAAGATTCAATCTGTCCGATGCTGTTCCTAAATGTTACTGTGAGTTTTCGCACACTATTTCAAGAAGACTTTGTGTTGAAATGCTTTGAAGCTATTCTTCTTTGTCATTTCCTTACTTATTGAGGATTGCAGCCATTGCGTATCCATGTCGCATCTCCATGCTCCGGGGTTTTGGCCTCTCAGAATATGCTGCCTACGCTAGCCTCTTTAATTGCACCATCTTACTAGATAACATCTTACTAGCAGTGGTGGCCCAGTTGTATCGGCCACGACTTATGAGTTGAAGGTCGTAGGTTCGAACCTCGACAGGCGCTTTACTTTGTGGAAATTATTTCATCACCACTGCTCTCAAAACGGTGAAGGAAACCGGCATGTCCTAGAACCAAAAATTCGAAGACATGTGACATCTACCAACCCGCACTGGGCACGCTTGGTGGATTATGGCCCACTCCCTCTCACAGAGAGGAGGCCTGTGCCTGGTTATGCCTATGCTATGCTTATCTTACTAGATCAAACAGCTTTATGTGGATCTACCGTTATTCTTGTTTTTCTAGCCATTCTTAGATTCTTGACAAGAAACTCGTTTTGTTCCAAACTCACATTTCTCTGCTACAATTTCTATGGCGACACGATAACAGTTATGTACTATTTTCCTCATTGTTCGTGTGTTGATAGTGCTGTACCTGCCAACGTAATCTGTGGCTAAGTCATGTTTCACCTACGAAGGTGTTCCTAGAATGTTGACGGTGACTCGGTGCGCCTACGCATGACATATTACGATCACCAGTGTAAACAATGCTTTATTCATGTTTGGTCAATGGCAAAGTATAAGGCTGATATTAATATAAAATTATTTGGATTAAACGCGGATAAACGACACTTGCCGGGTTTGGTCCGTGGATGGGTGACCATCTTTACATACCGAGACTCCTCTGTGCCTCGGAAAGCATGTTCAGCTGTTGGTCATTCGTGGATCTTTGACATTCGCTACGAGTCGTCAGAAGCCCGAAAGTCTGACAATCAATCTTACCAAGTAACTGGGTTGTGGAGCTAGGCAGACGCTCCATGTAAAATACTGGTATAAAGCTGCATCCGGTTAGACTGAAAGCCGACCCCAACTTAGTTATGAAAAGGCTGAGCAGATTGATTGATTTTTATTTAGAGCGCGAGTTTAATGTCTTTAACATTGTACGAAGGTAAGAAACTAATCTTGAAATTCATACTTTCCTTGAAACACTAATGTTGACATAAACTTTCATGAAGGTTTTACCAAGCATCAGCGTCATTGCCTACATATTTTACATTGTATTGATTCCAATACGTACGACAATGTAGGTGATGTACTTTGTACACAACATAATAAAAAACCGGTCAAGTGCGAGTCGGTCTCGCGCACGAAGGGTTCCGTACCATTATCTATAAAAACGTTTGTTGTATGGGAGCCAGCCCCCCTTAAATATTTGTTTTATATTCTTTAATAATTTATTTTTAAAGTGAATATGTAACTAAATATTCTGTGAATATTTCAAGCGTCTACCTGTTGTCGTTTTCAATATCGAGCAAAAACGAGCAAAAAAATCACGTTTGTTGTGTGGCAGCCCTCTTAAATATTATTTTTTTCTGTTTTTTAGTATTTGTTGTTATAGCGGCAACAGATATAAATCATTTGTGAAAATTTCAACTGTCTAGCTATCACGATTCATGAGATACAGCCTGGTGACAGACGGACAGACAGACAGACAGCGGAGCCTTAGTAATAAGGTCCCGTTTTACCCTTTGGGTACGGAACCCCAAAAATGGATCATTGTGGTTTTCTCATTAAAGTAAACAGGTAAAAGGTTGTGAGAGAGATATTGTCCTCCCTGCCTTAAAAACCTTATTGAGGTAACAAAGTGTAAAGAGCAACCATCTTCGGAAGTCACGGTTGAAAGTACCAAATAATATTCGCCGTACTACGGCAGCTTGTCAAAACATAGTTGACTTGATGCTCTTCGTACCACGGCAGTTCAACTATGGTCCAACTTTTTTGCGATTATCTGAGAAACTAAGAGCCCTATCTCTTTCATTCTTATGGTATAGCGAGCACGAAAGACAGAGCTAACAATAAAACATGCCATGCTACCAACATTGCACAGCAGCAAAATGAAAGCATGACACCAAGAAATTAATGCAAAGAAAATGGCGGAAATTCGCATCCGAATTTATATTTTTATATTTAATTGATCAAATTAATCATAAAAATAGACTGCTTTTAATTTATAGCTAATTTAATGTAGTTTTTATTTGGACTGATGGACGGATGTAGGTAGCGAACCAGTTGTTACGGAAAAGAGGGAAAACTACGTGGTAGGTATGTGTTCCACTAAAGCTTAGGTAGGCTTGTTCAGCTTTGTGAATAATGGTGGTTTAGGTTCTTGGTTAATGGCGATAGGCTCGCTCCCTACTAAACACAGTCACTTATGACTTTGACATATCTAGCTGGTGAAATTACAATCACTTGCGAAGTTGTGACTATGACAACTGGTGACATATGCAAAGCCTCTAGCTACCTCTCTGGGGTTTACAGTCGTGATGTTATATTTACGGATATTTCTTGTTATAAGATTTTTTTTGGCATGAATGAAAATGGGAAACGAATAGGTAGATCTAAGACTTAAAGGCTCTTACTTACTGGCGCGATACGTCACGCGACGCGAATTTTAACAAAACAATTTCTGAGACAACTTCACGGCGAATAATGCGGCAGCGCGGCGGCGTCGCGTCTCGCGACGATTCACCCCAGTATGTAAGAGCCTTTACATACGTTCGCCAACCAGTATAAGTAGGTACTTAATTGTTAAAATCTTTCATGTTTCGGGTCATTGTTAAAAATAATTTAATGTCAGAGCCTAAAAGAAATAAGTAATTAAAACTGTGATTAAGACACTTAGGTACTCGACAGTATCCAGTAAAGATAACCTAATCATAGTTAGTGTTCACGTGTTTTTTATTTAAGCTATCAACATTTTACAGATAGCTCCAATATGTTTATTAAACAAAACAATCTCTTGCCACAAGGTGACCCCGACAAGGTACACGAACGCAAATTTGCATCGACCCGCAGCAATTGATCAATTATCGTGCGCAGGAGTGTATTGAAATCTATCGACAACATAAGATAAATTGGCAATGTAGTGACATAGTGATCAATCTTCGTAGTTTCATAGTAATTCTATAAGGTAATTGATAGTGAACCTATTCAAAAGGACAAGGGGATATAATCACCGAGAGGTTGTCGGTTCAAGCCCTATCTGCTTGTTACATAGCTAGAAATCAACGCACATTAATTACCATATGACTTGCTTAAATTCTGTCGGTGTTTCATACAAATGGCTGTATCCTTACATATTATAAAACAAAGTCCTCCGCCGCGTCTGCCTGTCGTCCTGTTCGCGATAAACTCAAAACTGCTGCACCGATTTTCATGCTGTTTTCACCAATGGATAGAGTGGTTCTCGAGGAAGGTTTTAGTATATAATTTGTCAGCGGGTGAAGCTGCGGGTATCAGCTAGTGTACCTATAAACGTTGATTAAAGTTAAGTAATTATTAACGTCTCATTAACGCTTAACCATAAATTGTTGACGGTTAACGTTCCTTCACAGATGTTAGTTATGTCCAAGATAAACTCGGAAAGCGTTGAAATAGTCACATTGTTATTTGCTAGGATTTGAACCCATAACAAAGTGAGAGGCGAGACCACTGGGCCATTACGGCTGAAGACAACTTTAGTCGGATATAATATTTTTTCCTAATAATATAAGTAAGTACGACTTTTCCTTCAACATCAAGGTGCGTAAATAACAGTGCGTACTCCATTTCTCACGCTTCCGGTGGTCCGTGTGACGTTGCAGTGAAACCAGATCGGCGCAGGCGCAAGTAACTCTATACGGACAAGATTTACGACCGAATTGACCCTAGTACCGTTCTATGACGTTATAGACCGTGTTAGGTTGTTTAATTGTAGCTAATCTTTGTTTTATTACTATTTATTGGGGTTATTTATTTTTAAAAGCGTGAAGGAGGTACCTATGTTTTTATTAGGAATGAGTCGAGTTGGATCTAGCATTCCAATTATGTGAATATCAATGTGTGTAAAAATGTAAATCAGAGAAAAAAAAACAGATGAAGCTTAACGATATGTTACAGTCATAAGCACCAATATTTTATATACACTTAGCAACTTTTAAAATTGATAATTTTATGTTATATAACTTACATAGTATTTTGGAACCCATATTATTATGGAATAGGTATCATCTCAAAGTTGCAATCGTTATTCCACGAGAAAATCGTTATTGAATTTTGCTGAGTACATATTTTTGCTCGTGACTACACAACAATAGAGCCTCCTATTGTTCTACCTCTTTTGAGAGAATAATAAATACGGAAATATAAAACATATTGATATAATTAGGTCTATTTAACCGAAGCACAGCTTCAGACGTTTATAAATATTCAGTTCATTAATCCTGAACAATCACAATTCACATCCCGCTGAAATTGAGATAAGAGATCATTGGCTCGAAAACATAATAATAATTATGAAACCACAAGGTTAGCGACCGATTACGTTATCATAAGTTCCAATTCTTTCATTTTCCTCATCACTTTTCTCTCATCCCAATTTAAGGGTCGAACGAAATGACACATTGATGCGCAAATTGATTGTTTACCAAATGCAATTGAAGCGATTGACAATATTCTTGTTCTTCATTATATTCTTCTTTCATACTTCTCTCCGTTCTTGCCATATTATCTTTCACACAATCGATCCATCGTTTCTTGAGTTTTCCCCTACTCTTATATCCTCAAAAGACCATTTCAGACGCTAATATATATGTCCTCATATGGCCTGACCAAGATCATGTCTGGACTTTAAAAGAGACTGCGACCTCGTGAGTTTGTTTCGGCCTTTCTTCTCAGAGTAGTCAGATAGGAAACGCCGACCTCATCTAGCTTAATTTTACTATTTATAATATGACGTGTAAAAGTGATTCTCATATCCTATTTACAGAATAAACAATTTCATTTCAAGTCATCCACATTCATTCTCAAAGTCAACAATTTCATCACGACATTTTCCTGATGCCTCCATATCACATGCCCATACCATGAAAACCGATTTACATTTTCCTCACTTCATGTTTATTTGTGACTGTGTTTGTCAGTCCGTCAGATAGAAGGTTATCCGCTAGATGATGGCAGCGACGGAACATTCGTTTGTGAAGATTTTTGGGGGAGGCCTATGCCCAGCAGTATAAATTTTTTGGCTGTAATGATCATGAGGGATGGATTTGCTGGTGCTAACGTCTTGGTTTAAATCGGTTACTACATTTCCCCCTAAGGGCAGTGGTGGCTAGTGTAGGGACGAGTTGTAGATCGCTGGTTCGAACCCAGCCTGTCAATTTGTGTAATTTATTTAATCACCATCACTGCTCTTAAAATGGTGAAAGAAAACATCGTTAGGAAACGTAGTGTCACGTGCCACGCGTGGTGGATGACGGCCGGCTCCTTTTCACAGAGAGGAGGCCTGTGTCCACCAGTGGGAAAATTAGACACTGAATATGCGAGATAGCCTTTATCGTTATAGCTAGAGCTACCCACTAAATAGAGCAACATTCACGAAGTCATCAGTTTCACCTCGGTCCGAATCAAAGAGTATTTCAGTTGGTTACGTTATTGCTAGTACACTAACATTGCGTAAGCGCAAGTGGCCGTGAACGCCAATTGTGATCTATCTTCTATTTGTACGTATATGTAGAGTCTGAATTTGAAAATAGATCGACGCCGTGCATTTTTTGAATATTTGATTATTTTTTTGTGGATCTGAATGAGAAAGAAGATGATAATGTACTGGTGATAGACCTCAAAGCTTGATTTGATCATATAGGATTGAGACCATAACTTTGCTTTGCTTGGGGGGGGGGGAGGCCTACGTCCAGTAGAGGATGTCTCTCAGAAGAGATAATGATGATGAGAGAAACAGAGCTCTTTTCTTTTAGTTCATTGTCAAGACTTAGATTAGCATCATATTTTTTTTTTGTGTGTGTTAAATCATCCAATGACTTCTCCCGCTCTGGGCGGAGCGGAAGGGCGTGTCAGACTTTTACTGACTAAAACCCACCCGTGTTCCTTCAGTTGCCTGTTGCCAAGGTCCCGGTATCCCTTTCGGACTTTCCCGCAACCCTGACAGGCATCGGTCCTAGCGGACCCGCCAATGATTAGCATCACCTGTACTAAAGTGTTGTCTTCTATTTGCGGCTATATTTCCTTAGTTTGTCTCATAAAGCCTGGTCTGTAGTACCTAGTAGTAGTAGTTTTTCAATTGAAGTTATACCAGTTAGATGACAAGTAGTTACGGATTTGTGTGCATAAATGGTTAATAAATGAAATCGTCTGTTATCTTTGCGCTCTCTTCCGTTGTAGGATCAGCAAAATTACAAATCATACCTAAATTCCTAAAACTGTTTGCGGAAGTGTATGAAACAATAGAGTGATTATACAGTAAAAGAGTGCGTTTGAATTAAGTAACTTTGTTTATGAGTAACTTGAGAATGAGTTGTGTTAGTTATGGTCTCTTGTTAATAATTTTTCGTATTTTTTTCATAGGATTATGGTTAAAATACTACTTTTCTTCATAATTTTGAATATTTATATCATCAGTACCTTTTTTTTTTTTTTTTTTTTGTGGGTGGGAAATCATCCAATGACTTCTCCCGCTCTGGGCGGAGCGGAAGGGCATGTCAGACTTTTACTGACTAAAACCCACCCGTGTTCCTTCAGTTGCCTGTTGCCAAGGTCCCGGTATCCCTTTCGGACTAACCCGCAACCCTGGCAGGATATCATCAGTACCTACAGCTTATTTTACCTATTGCTGACCTGCTATCAAATTGCGTAGGTAACACATTTTCGGTAAATGATTAAGACTAATCTGTTTCATTTGACAGATCAACCAAATTCATTGCATTATTTACGTTGTTGAGCAGATTTTTTTTCGCAACTTATAAAGCAATGTTATAGCAATATCTTTCAAAATGATTCAGATTGTGATTGATCGTGTATGGTCCCTTTTCATATTATCAATAAGTATATCATACTTGTCTGCCACTTCATCTAATTGGCAATCATTCTGATGATTCCCACGTTCTATAACCACATTTCTTTCATACTCACATATATCTTCATTTTCTTCAGATTTCGCTCATTCGACTAGTTTTTCCAACCCGTCTTTTGCACTGACATTGGCACCTTTCTCTGTATTACCGCTAGTTTCCGATGCGCAGGCGCCAGTTAGCGTTGTAGTGGTAAACAGTACTCTTTCAAGTCTTTGTCTTATATGGCTCTGTTATGAATATGATTGTTTGTTCTCATGATTGGTGCACTTTCTTTTTTATGGTGCTTTGTTATTTTTGGCACTTTCGATTTCATCGGAAGTGGTGAGAAGAAAGTATGAATGGTTATTTACCGAGTGTGAAAATTAAGAGTTGTTTTGTATGCACATTTTCTATTTTATTCGGGTTTTTTTAAATATTTTTGCGAGAATTAGCAAATTAACGTGGTTAAGATTTTAATTTTAAATGTGTTCTAGTACTCCACGGTTTTTAATTCTTGTGTAACGAATAACCTCCAAAACTTTACGATCCCGGAAACAAAAGCTCACTTAACAATTCATTTGGTGCACTACCATAAAAAGGATCTAAAACGAAGAATACGCGGCACGTGCGCACGCGCATCGCACGCGCCGAACCGTGGGGAGAGTGGGGGAGAGGGGGCACAGGTGTCGAGTGATTTAATTAAAACTTAACAGAAATACACCGCCGACGAGTCAGTTAACGGCGAGTGTAATTAACTGCCACCCTTCCTGCTTACCTCTGATAAATATAGATTAATTATATGGTAGAAAAGGGGAAAGTCGAGTTTTTGAAAGAGTAATAATATGGGTTTGAGTATTACTTTGTGTAAAACACAGCGAAAAGGTTATAATCAGATTAGAATTACGTATAACTAGATTAGTAGTTTAGAAGATATGAGGGAAGATATGAGGGAACACATGAACATACATACAAACTGGTCAAAATCATAACCCTCCTTTTTGCTTCGCCGTAGTAAAAAGTAAAAATAGTACCTAAATACTCATTTTGGATTGAGTAAATCTGCGAGAAGTCATAATTAGGTACCTATATTAATTCCAGTGCATACAATACAACCTATTATCTTATAATTATGTTTATTGTAATTGCCTACCAACGCAAATTCCGACACCACAGCAAAGTATAAACTTCATCAGGTACTCCATACAATATTAATTACATAATAATACCAGCCTATTGTTCTCCCACTGCTAGACAAATGCCTCTTCTCATACTGAGAAGGCACGAGCATTGATCACCACGCTTGCTCAAGACGAGTCCAACTCTTTTATCAACTATCTAGCACCTTAATTGCGGAATACACGATTAATGACAATCTGAATCGTTTTGAAACAGATTGCTAACTCATCGATCCATAAGTTCGAAAAAAAATCGCAAGTAAGTAAGTACGCAATGAATGTTGTTGAACTGTCAAAATGAAACAAATTAGTCTTAATCGTTTACGAAAATGTGTTATCAATTAGATAGCTGGTTTCCTCACAATTTTTTCAGACACCGATGTCGGTAATATGTCCAAGATAAACTTAAATATAAACTGAAAAAGATACATTAGTAGTTGCTCAGATTTGAACTTCTTGCATGAGAGGCTGGGCCATCACGACACACGACATTAATTACATACAACTATTTATTTGCATAATCTCCGTTTCTCACATAACCAATAAGATTGTTAATAAAGATTTATTTCTTGTTTATGCAGAACGTTAACTTAATAAATGTGTTTCTTCGTTAAAAACGCGAAGAGGTGAAAGGTAAGACGTTAATCCATTTAAATTAACTGTTAAAGTTAGTATTAGGTACGATATTGTAAATAATGAAAGTAGTTGGAACTATCAAATAAAAATCAAAGCATCAAACGTGATTTTATCAAATAAACGGGAAGTACAATATTTTATTTTATAGAGGTATTTCATATACCTACATTAAAATGCTTATTTACAATGTATACCTAACACATAATATATTTACAACAACAATACAAATAAATACAAAAACAAAAGGACAATTAGGCTTAAAAGTACTCGTCCACTTCCCTGTCATCAGCAAACGTGCCCAGAAGACTAGCAGCATTACCACGTTGAATGGCAATGCTAATTCTTTGGTCAAAGAGCGAGCCAGCCTTCTGGTCACGTGAAGTGTCGACCAGTCGGCGTGTGTAAACAAACTTAATAGTAGTGATGGGCTGACTATGGATTTTGCTAATCAGTCTCGATTTTAGTAGACAGACTGGTAACGTCATCAGATATACGTAGTTCAATAATAATTTATTGAAATATTGTCGTCTCTACCTTGTATATATAATATACCTTCTTACGTAGTAGCTACCTAGTCAACAAATAACTCGCCTGAGGCCACAAGTGACAATCGCTTCGAAAGCGTTTCGTATTTCTACAACGACTTTCAGCAGGATTGGCATACGCTTTTCGATAGCTTATGTCAGTCCTATACATTTTTAACTTTTCCATCATCGTTATCGCTGATAGAATGTCACTTTGTCTAGGGCCTCTGGTCTTTCTGCCCGCTGCACTCACCGGCGAACGATCAAAAGAAAGTCTGAAGCTGTGGCGAGACAGTAATTCCTTACCCAAACCATTCGTTCCACCTGCTGATCTCCTGGACATGAGTTGCCTTGGGTAATCTGGAAGTATTTAAACAGACCCTGGACCTAGGTTGGCCGAAGCAAGCAAAACCTGTAAAGGTGGAGATTCAGAGACGACTCCGCCTTGGAGTGTAAATATGATGCTATCCTACAAACGATGGATCACTTGATATCATGTCCTGCGTATCCTGTCAGTTTCACGTTACTGTAACTGATGGGCGCTAGTGGGTGCGCCAAACATGTTCTCGAATTCTGGGCAGAGTCCATATTATGCCATCGACACGCCAATAAAACTCTTTCGTTCGTCTTTCTTGCCCATCTGGCAATATTCCTATATAGTTTTTAAGATCGAACTGCATAACAAAACCACCATAAAAAAGCTACACAAATAATACAATACTCATAAATAGAAAGCTAATTTACAAACGGAGAAATAATTCATTCACAGCTGGAAACTTTTTACAGTTTCGACTGTTCGTGTACAAACAGCCTAACAGAATATTTCTGTAAGCGAATGCTGCTGTGATCAGAATTACAAGATCAGATGTTAGGCCGACCGCACACGGGTGGTCTTGGGAGTTGACGCTTTATTACTACATAATAAACAAGTCATGTGCGTGTGCAACATATATTGCCGTAGTTAGCTATCGTGAACACATTATAACAGTTGTGGGGCGAGTTTTAAGCGGTGAGCGATTTTGTAGGCCGCGTCGCCCGTTTATTCAGCTACAGGATAATAGGACCGTAAAATATAGTCATGTGTGAGCGTTTGAGCATATGTGGATAAGCAGCGGCTTATTGGTTAATTCGCTGGAAACGGGCGAATCTACACTTAAATATTATAATATTTTCTTGAGGCGATTTGCACGAAGTTAATCTATTTGTGGGCGAATCGATTACTCCAGAAATTGCTACACTTACAAATAAATTCAATAAGTTCTAGAGACGTCGTCGTTAAAACATCCATAGATAAATCACCCATGTCACCACTAGTCCTGCCTACTCTAGGATGCATATCCGGTATGGCTCGCAAATCCTTCTATATCTTGAGGGTACGTCTTCCCTACCATTACCGCACCCCCCAGTCTACTCCTTGATACGCAATGGTCACCATAAAACATGAGGCTCCAGGGACTAGTGCAAATCTTTGGGTTCATTCGATTAATATAGTCTGGTAAAGCCACGCAGTGGTCAGTGCATTTCATTCATTCATCAAACAAGGGTTCTATAAAATCGCTCTTTGTTTACCACTTCCACCACCACCTAAAAAGTGGGATAAATCCACTAATTATTTTGTGGGAGCCTAGAATCTGTGTTGATGTTAAATTAAGATAAGCTAATAATGAGAGCCCTGCGCGGCCCGTCGTGTTAATATCCATATTTTAAGCCTTTTATTTTATCACTAAGGTTCATCTAATAAGTCGTGAGATAAGTTGGTGGTTATTTATGAGGACCTGCGTCACCTTACACTCATATAATACATCTTTAGAAGCTTAGTACCATGTACCGTTAACGTATTTCTAAAGGCAAAAAATATTAGAATTTGACTCTGCTAGAACATTTTCGTGACTGCTCTAGGCATAAGCATAGCATAATCAGCCTATTATGTAACCATTACTGGGACACAGGCCTCCTCTCTATGAGAAGGAGTGGGCCGCACCACGCGGGTCCAGTGCGGGTTGGTAGACGTCACATGTCTTCGAATTTTTGGTTCTAGGACATGCCATTTTTCTTCACCGTTTTGAGAGCAGTGGTGATGAAATTATTTACACAAAGTAAAGTGCCTGCCAGGGTTCGAACCTACGACCAAAAACTCGTAAGTCGCAGCCGTTACAACTGAGCTACCACTGCTCTCAGAATTTCCGTAATTTTTGGCCTATTATGTGCGGCTATATGACCATTGCTTGCTTTTCAATGCGGAAAAATTAAAATCATGCTCGTTGTCGGAGCCGCAGGCAAACCTTGTAGGTACGGTAAAGGTAAGGAACTATTAATATTCCATTGACGACTCATCAGTCAAGTTATCAATCAATCAAGTCAGGATCTTGTCTTTACTACAGAATATGTGCAACTCAGTAACCTGATAGACCTTAGCAACTACCTTTAAGTCTGATTTTGAAATGAATCTAAAAAATGTGTTGTTTTGGGACGACTCTTGACCTCCTCAACCTTCCAAGGTGGAAAGCAATAGATGAGGTCCATGATATGATGTTAGGAGCTCACCCAGATACTCTGGGCCTATTCATTTTTACTCTAAAAGTTTTCCTCCTAAGCTATTGCAGAAATCATACAAAGAAAAGTTAATTAACTTATGTAAATCTTTGTCGCTGTAACAAAGTATTGTTACGAACAAATTAATTACGCAAAAGGTTCCCTTACATTACCTAATCCCTATTGGGCAACTTGGGCCCTTTCATCGGCAGAAGGCCGTCCACACACCCACGACTTGTCGCAGCTGCGCCTGATACTTCTGTCGCAGCCTCATTAATGTGCTCCTACACATTATTTTGTACTACTGGCTTTATTGGTTCATGTGATATCTTGTGGGTTATTAAGTTGTAATGAATACCTGTTGGGACATTCCGGCATAGATTTAAGCCCTGATTTTGAAATATTTTAACCATATAGTTGTAAAAGTAAACTTGCCGACAAACGTAGGGTTCGACGCCCTGAGGCTAGGCGGAGCGACGATCTTCGCAGGATGGCTGGTAGCAGCAGGATGAGAGTTGCCAAAAATCGAGCTGGATGGCGTGCAATTAGAGAGGCTTATGTCCACCACTGGGTTGCGATAGGCTGATGATGTAGTTCTCAGTCATAAAGTGATGAATGAAGGTTTGTGCCTGGAATGGTCAGTTCAATTTTTTGCAGTTCGGGCCATTCTGTTTAGTCTTTTCAACATTTATGTTTGAGTCTGGTTAGTATCGCTACCTACCCTATCATCTCTCATAACATTAACATCCAAGTCCAACGCACAGATCACCGTATTTATACATTACAACAGAGCTATGCCATCGATGACTTTGAACTCTGATTGACAGTACCATAGTAGCCAATAAAATGCCATCATATCACGCCTGCGCAAAACCTCATCGTCTAGTGCGGTCCTAATAAAAATGCGTCCTACGCTCTTCGCTTGACTTTCTCCACCATTTGCATTTTGGATGGAGACTTAGTCTTACGCAAGTTTGTTTTGTCATATGTTATTTGATACTATGTTGTATACATGTGGCGTCTACGCATGTATTGTTTTGTGAATCAATTGTTTGTTAGAATGTAATGTATGTTTCTTTTGTTAGTTATTCTTTTTCTTTAGTTGTTGCTATGTTATTTGGTTTGATGACAGCTATTGGTACACTATATGGGTTGTCTCTGTTTGTGTGGTCTGCAGGTTTTGGATTTAATTCTTTGGTTATGGAGTTAAATGGTAATGCCTATTGTGATTAATTGTATTCGACTGTGCTAGAGATTTGGTTTAAAATGCGTGTGAATCCGTGTGACTGAATTTATGAAAAGGTGCCAAGTTTGCGAAGTAAATTCTGTAATTTAAGCATGCAAATGTGTTCCCTGTCATAAACAGTAGCACAATTTATACGTGTGTCGTTTTTAAATCAGATCAATTTAGTTAGAGATGACGTAACGCATTCGCACTCCGGAATTTTGGGTAATTCAATTAAAACTTTCGTAGAGACTCCAATCTTTAGTTCGAATTTTTTAGTTTTAAAACCGTTACTTGAACAACCTACTTACCTACAATAGCACATAATTCTGCACTATCCCGCTCGACTCCGGCGCACCCTCGCTCCCGTATCTTGCTGATTGTCTAAATGAGAAGATTGCAAGTGATCCGCCGCGGTTGCTACAATGGCGGTCCGCACGCGATATTAAATGTATTGATATATGTGAATATGTGCAGCTAAGCATTGAACTTGGTTTGAAGAAAGATAATCTTTTGTGTATCTGAGATTTTGCTTAGTGATACAAGTCTTGTTTCATGGTTATTTGAATGTAACCGTTTTTAAGTTTTTGGTTAAAAAGCAGCATTTTCCAAGTTTTTGCAAACATGATTGTGTCTCCAGAATCTAGAATATTATGTTCTTTAAAGATAATCCTTAGAGGAAACTTCTATTATTTTTTCTTTAATTCTACTATCTTATTGGTTTCTGCATTCGTAAACTACTGGAGTAAAACAACACCCATGTGAAATCCCAAAACGACCAAAGAATTTGGTTTCATTCAATCATTCACAGCTGAATGATTGAAGACGTACAAATCATTCAATATGGCGAAGCCGTATGATTGAGGGGACTAAATGATTGGAACTTTGTACGTCGCCAGATTTATACTTAACTTTTTTAATCATTGTGCTACTCATATTACATCTTTAAAGGTATCCATTTCATTTATTAATTTGCTATAAAGGAACTGTTTTTTGTCTTGTGTCCTGTCCCTACCTAAGCAAGGTCGCTTTTTGACAATCTTATTAGTAGGTAATGGTTTGACCGTTTATTATGTTTTTTGCGATCCATTCTTCCTTCCACCATTTTTTGCGATCATCTTGTTCACGTGCTTTCAATTATAATACCGAAGATTTCTTACTATTTAAGGAACTCTATAATATCTGTATCAGAAATACCGATTACAACTAAGGAATAGCAGCTGCTTTCATATGCAGAACACATCCATACCGTACGGCTATTCGAGGCACCTGTCGCTGAGTTCAAAGCGAAACTTAGCATAACTCGCGTGATAAAAGGACGAGTTGCGATCGCTATGCAAACGACACTAGTACTTTGTATGTGGTTTGTGTCTGTTTTATACCATATGCTTGTATGGTATTGAAATCGGTCGCATTTGTGGGGTATTTGAGTGTAGCTGAGTTTATACGTACCGTTTGGTCCTGGATCATTCATAATTGAAGAGAAGTTTTCGGAGCGGGTCTAAGTGCAAATACTGAAGTACATTTCTCAAATAATTTATTTGATATATGATATGGTTGGAAGGAAGATATTGTAGCCTTTATTATGCAAACTTTGTAATTTGAATAAATGTATTAGAAAATTAAGCATACAGTCAAGTATAATAAATTGATGAGAATACTGCACACGTAAGTATTTATTGAAGCAATGTATTCACATTCACTGGTGCATAAATACATGTAGAAATAAGTTCTCCAGGTGTTGTAGCATCAGTAGCATCTTGGGACAGGTTAAATCCAACAGGAGCTGTTATCATTTAGGAGATAAATCAGATATGGTATCAATTTGTAATATATTTATTAAGATATTCTTAAAAAAGGTGAAAATAAAATTAACTTAATATTTGGACATAGTCACATTATTTGGTCCTATGAGATTAGCAAGCATTCTTATAAAAAGCATTAAAACTTAGTCCGTTAATAGTTGCCTGAATTTACTGTGTGAAAAATAATCACTTCACCCACTCTCTACATTTTGATAAGAACCAAGAAAGAACGCTAATTTCTTGCTAAACATCTCATCATCTAGATTGCTAAACACAGCTGTTATCAAAACGCTCTCATTACAACATTGTAGTGATGCAACGCGTATCTAATTGTAAACAATTGACAATCTGATAAGAATGTTTCTAGCACATGAGGAGACAATAGAGATGTTTCCTTGTTCTTAACTAAATGGGTTTGTGTGCTGAATGAGTTGGTTAAATACTGACTCAGTTTAAAGGCAAAGAGAAAATGCAGATGGTGAAATTTTTGGATTATAATAGTGCAATAAAATTTTCGATATAAACTGTTTATTGAAGCCTAGATGAATCTTATGCTGAGCTTATCCTAGGCTATGATTTCACACACTCAAAACGATGATAGGTATAGTTTTAGTATTAGTATTGATAATGAATATAGACAGTGAGTCCATTAAAGACTCCTTATTAGAATAGTTAAACACTTTCATAATTGGGCCATCTAAAGCATATAATAACAAAATAATATCAACAAGTTTTACAGATTCTTAGGCGCCATGTTGTAGTTTGTAAAGAAAGCCGCCAAATAGACAGAGAAGTGCTATCATAAGGATACAGATCAAATCCAATGCAAATTCTGATAGATATTTAAAGACACATGGTCCTTTATTGGCTAACCATCGCGTAGGCGAAGTCCCATCGCTTAGCTCTACTCGAGATCTTAGAAAACAAGATCTCAATAATACTCAATAGGTACATTCAGGTAGTCAATAGTACATAGAATGTTTACGAGACTTGTTGTAATTACAAGTTTCCTTATATTGGCTTCTGCAATGTATGTAGAATGATAAATAGGTGATACCGACCATGTTTGCCTCTAATCTTTCATTCTTTAGTATATGGCCTTTTTGTATGAATACATGTGACTGATTGAAGCAAAAAACAATTTAGATTTTTACCTCCTTTTAGAGGTCGTATAACATAAGTATGGCATATAAGATTAGATTATGTTTGCGTGACTGTTGACTCATTTCTCAGAAACGGATGCATCGGTTTGGCAAGATTCCCGTTGTTACACTCAACCTAGTGAAGTAGTGTCTATTACTATTTAGTTCCTATTACTCATACAGGGGAAGATTTATTTGTCTTCTATTAGATATGTTTAGTTTCTTTATTTTTCTTTACTATTCCAGTTAATTATCTTTTTGTATGCATGTGTTTCTGTGACAAATAAACCTATTTTTCTGTTTAAAGTGTTGAAAGTTTGCGGTGTAGAAATCCCCGTTTTTCATTCTATCCAAACCAATTCCCATAATTCTTTAATATTTCAACAATTGCCTCTTTCTTCTTCTTCGATTATTCTATGGGAGTATGTTTCTTCTTCTTTCTCAAACTCTTTTTATATATGGCTTCTTTGTAATCTTCGTAATGAGACCCATTTCAGATCTTCACAAATGTCGTCATCTAAATTGGAATATTTGGCGCGACGGACGATTTGCCTCGCTAATTGTCGTTGAGTTAACGCGGCACAGACAGACGGACGCGTCATGGTGTGTGGTGACGTTTCTTTACAGAGGATAGTTAGAAGTTTTATTTGTAATTGAAATGACGGTTGTTTGAGGAAAATGATTCCATTAATGAATTTGTTTTGTATTTTGTTTGTTTTGCGGTTTTATTTATTTCTAATTTTGATGATGTATTTGTAATTTTCCTTATAAACAATTCTAAGTTGCTATTATTGAAATGAAGCTACGTCGCACAGAAGGCTGAATGAACTCTATAGGCCTCAACTGTGCAGAATCAATGAATAATTAGTCACTTATCTACCTACCTACTTAGGATGAATCAACAGTTTTAAAATGATCCCTACCAACACTACAAATCCACCACAATTACTGCAGTTGATAAATCCAAAGAAATTGATCCATCCATGGCGGAGCCATCTTGATTAGTAGATACCACAACAGTTATTAATCTCTAAGATCATTTCTCCATCGAACATTATCTAATATTAAAATGTGTGTGTCCGTATTGTTCATAATTGATGTTGCATCCATTGTGTCTATTGAAGCCTGCACAATGATGGCTGATGAGCTACGTCATTAGCCAACGTTTGACGCAACGTTGGTGAACCAATGTTGGTGCGATCTGATATGATTTTGAATAGCTTCTCTGGTGTGAAAATTTGGTTTTTATCAAACAGTAGTTACTCCGTAATACGAGTAGAGACCCTGATTCGGGCAAGTCGCAAGTCAGCAATGGTTATTAAGAAACAGTCGCCATATTAATTTGGCTTAATTGACCTTTGGCGTCTTCAATGGTTAATTTTCACACCTAATTAACAGATTAGGTCTTAAATTGCAGGGCATACCAATAGGACCCCCTAACACTGGAGGGTCCTATTGGTAATGGCCCTGCAAATTCTAGGTTTTTTTTTGTGGACAATAACGATATTTGCTTTGGTTATCTACGTAATTTCTACGATCATCCACTTAAATAAATAAATTGCCTTTTAATTTGTTTGATTTGGGTTGGGTATCGTATAAAACAAAAATCATGACTCTTATTTAGTGTCATGTTGAAACTGTAATAATAACAGTGAAAATAAAAGGTGTTTCTGAAATACTGTTAACCTACAACACTAACTAAACCTAAGTTCAGCTAGTCATGTTCGCTACACGACAGATTAGTCACGCCACGGCTTTCTGGCGGAAACGGTTATATAGTTGAACGTTGAACCATTTCATGCCATGGCCCCCTTGGCTACATCTACATAGTTCGAAAATACAATGTACATAAACCAGAATATCTTAGGAGAAAGGAAACTAAATGAAAATGTACTTTATTTGACGTTTATTTGACATTTGTCTTTGCAAGCAGCGCCGTTGTGAAATGTCATGGTGTACTGCGCTAGATTTTTAGCAAATGATAAATGCTAAACGGATTATGGGACAAAGATATACGGAATAAGGTACACGAAGGTATTGTCTGGGGTAAAGACTTTGAAGACTGATTGATTGTTAAACAGTTTTTGTGACAGCGGAAAGAAGGGGTGGGTAATACCTGGTTATTTTGTGACGTGTTAACATTATTTACTTAAAACTTAGACCCCTTTCCAAGAGTTTGATTGAATTGTATGAGATAAAGATCTCTTTTTAGCACGTGAATAGGTGTTAGGATTTGTTTTTATGGAGCAATCTCCTGAATCAGAAAGTTTATTTTATGAGTTGCTTTTAGTTCTTTCAACACATCGTCATATTCTATTACAGTATCCACGCTAGGATTCTATTCTATCCTAGCAGTGTTAGTAGTTAGCACATCCTACGTTAAGTTTACACTGTAGTCAGTGCTATAACTGTCAAACTTTATCGTCGTTTCTGTTTCCGTCCATCGGTATCGGTTGTATAATCTATACGAGCTGCCACTGCGCAGGTGCGGACATTTGCACACACATTGCACTTGCAGGGTTAAATCTGTCCGCGAGATTAGGGCTGGCACTGCTGTTGTTACAGACCTTTTTGTTTTTCTTGAGTTTGTCTCGTGGTGTGTTCTTTTCACCTTTGTTGCTCTTTTTGAGGAACATGCTCTCGTTATATATGTTTACCTACTTCTCTATTTAGCGGCCCTTGAAACGATGCATCATCTATCTGAATTCGTAATCCACTGATATTGACTAGGAAATCTCTTTTTCTCGTTCAAATCACTAGATTTGTTCGTTCGATTCGATTTGTTTGTTCAATTTGTTTCTATAATAATAATATAATTCTTCTGTGTGAAACCTTATCGAGCATTATTCAACTCACATTATATCGTGTCCCTTAAAAATAAAAATAAAGATTGTGTAACTAACTACATACAGATGATTCGGGAAGTTCGCAGGTGTGTACATTCGCACTTATGTAGCATGTAGCAAAAGTGGCTAAGTACAGACTGCGGGTCATTACAGCGGCGACAGAATTAGGGCCGGCAGGTGAGTCATATGTGGCGCCGCGCCAGCCACCTGCCATGCACCGGTGATTCCCTTTTTTCGGATTTCGGTGTTCAATATTAGCTACAATAAACATAGTGTCATTTTGTCAAAGGGTTATGCGATTCCATAGATTATTGTCCTTTTGAATGTTTACTGATATAACTTCGTCCGAGTCAGTGACGTAACTCAGTATCAAATGAATGAAGACTGTTGTCTTTTCATTGGGGAAAACCAGTCACATGTTGATGTTGCAATCGATAAGAATTTCGAATAATTGTTGAAGTGTGTACCTTCATAGGACATGTTGGACTATAAGCACATTTAGCTTCTTCAAATATTTTCTACTTTAGGGCATGCAGTGTTATGTGTACTTTAAGTTTACCTTTCATTATAAGTACGTATGTATATTGTATTGCTCGATCGATATGTGAACCAAAAATTTAAAGTTTTGGGAAAAATGTATATACAAAATATATAATGGTGCGAGGTAGAAAGCATGCCTGGAAGAATTTGGGGGAGACCATTCTCAGCAGTGGGACAATCAGTCACTAAACGTTAAAATTCTCCGTGTTTCTCTCTTCCTACATTCGCCTCTTAAAATTTTCATTGATATCCAATCTCTCCATTACCTCGTTAATTCTTCTTTACACTTATCTTGCTACACTAAACACTAATCTACACTCCCACAATCTTACCTACTCACACACGTCCCTATTTCCCCCTGTTGATAAGCGCCAGTGACTCGTCTATTCCGGGCGCCCGCGCCGGAAAGGGGACTATTTCCACTGAGCTATTTCCACACCTTACCTTAGTACAGTCAACCGCACATCAGGTAACACTTGCACTGCAGAAATCAACCTTACTGCTGGGATATAAAGGCGCTGTCAATTTTAAAATTGTTACCACTGATTTGTGGTTCACTGTACTAGGACAGGAGACGTAAAAATATCAACTTTGATGTGCCGGAGTGTCGCGTCTTTAAGTAATCGATTTGTGGAGATGGTGTTTGAATGTGATAATCAATGTGGGGGGATGGCATAATTTTATCGAAGTGATGGCAGAAATAGACATTTTGTCAAATTCTGGGAGAAAGAATACTATGATTTTATTATTTCAGTGATACACACGGCTACACATCAAGCTATACATTTCCAATGTAAGCTGACCTCGCATTGTACGAAAATTCTATACAATGCGAGATCAGCCTAAACTGGACCTATAGCTTGATGTGTAGCCGTGTGTACTTCAAAAGTACAGTAAAATCTAATCTTTTTCCTAATGACTTACTAATGAGCAATAGTGGCAAACTTTTAATTTTATTGGTTGAATACGAGGCTTTTGGCTACTTTTGTAACATTCCTTATTTTGTCTTTTTCTATTGTGTGTGCGTTTTGTTTGTGCAGAATAAACAATTTTTCTTTCTTTCTTTTAATGAGCCTTTTAAAGATAGCACATAGGTTATCACAAGAGGTTTCATACGAGCTACGATACGATCTAAATGATGGAAAGTGTAGACTTTTGAGTTTTCTATTCAGTCTTTCCCAATCCGTTGTTTATTATTTATTTCTTAACTATTGTATTTACATTTATTGCAAATGACTTCAGTTTCTTGTTTAGTTTGTAATTAGATACTTTAAATTAAATCCATAGACTAGTGAATGCGTATGAATTGCACAATATTGCTGAATGTTGCTTTTATGACCCGAATCTCCTTGGACATTCATTGGATGCATGACTTCAATTATAAAGTTAAAACTAAAGTCAGACTTGTTATTTTAATCTTATTCAGTAATTTTATATCTTAGTCATTGCTATTAATGGAAATAAAATAATCATTGCAACTATATACATAAATAATCTTTATCTTAAGTTATTATTATGAATAAAAGTAAACAGTCAATTACCGCTGTTGTTGCACATGTTTTTTTACTTTTGACACCGACATTCGAGTTCTCAATGCTTGGGTTGGTTTCAAACCTTCAAAGTGGAGTTTCTTGCCGGCTCTTCTCCATAGGAAACGACCAATTGGAACTGTGCACCTAGCTACTGACGTTTCATAAGTGCCCATATAGGTTTATGTGAAATAAAATATTTTTTGATTTTGATTTCAAAGTACCTGCTGTATATGTAAGCTTGAAGCTCTCAATATGTCAAGTTTCCACGGTGATATTTTTACAAAATATACCGGCTTGTGCGGAACAGTATTTAAGTGGTACAACCTCCATGCACTAAAGGCTCAGTTACCTATGCAGTGAAAATAAATCTTTTTCAAGATGGAATTCGATCCCCAAATCCTTCATCACTAATACAAAATTGAGTAGCAAGCTACAAGAAGACAAGCAACGAGAGTTAAGGACATATGTCAAGAGGAAAATGTTTTGGGTGGCAATTATCTGATAACCAGTCTTACCAAGGGGTATCGTGTGACCCAGTAACTTGTTTTGGGTGGCAATTAAGTGATAACCAGTCTTACTAAGGGGTACCTTGTGACCCAGTAACTGGGTTGTGGAGGTCAGATAGGCAGTCACTACGTGTAAAATACTGGTGGTATGGCATACAGTTAGACTGGAAACCGACCCTAAATTAGTTGGGAAAAGTCGAGGTGGATTGTTTTTTGGTGGCTAATATCTCCAAATCTTACGTTACCAAATTACAAATTACTCAAACCACCATGACATCACACTCAGACACACACGTCACACATGAGTCAGTGTATAGAAATACAATTTGGCGAGGTACCCGACCGGGATTGAACCCCGGTCTATTTACGTGCTGGCTCAGTGCCAAGAGTCGTCTGATTGTTTGACCCGTTTCCTGAGCTATGATGGTGTGATTGCTTTGTCCTGGTCGTTAGGATGTGTGGTGAATGCTTATGGGGTGTAGTATTATGGGACATTGTGCTAGGTATAGAGTGTAGTGTAGATCTTTTTGAGATAACGTGTTCTATAATTTTATGCTTCGTAAATGCCTGGTTAATGAGGAATGATATGAAAGAGAAGGGAGTAAATGATGGCGTGACGATTGACAGGGGAGAGTGGAAAAAGAAAACGTGTTGCGCCGACCACAAGTAACATGGGATAAGGATAGGAAGATGATGAAATGCCTGGTTAATGAAATATCCTGAGTAAAAGTCTTAGGCATTAGATGCCTACGGCTTTAATCATAGAATCCACTACAGCAACATCTCGTGAAAAAAAAGCTATAGCTTATTGCCCTGATAAAAAAAACTTACGATAGCTATAAGATTTATAAGAGGAGAAGCAAGCTTATGTCATTATACGATCTGGGGGCCTAATAAACCGGCCACATTAGCAATTCCTCTAAAAGCAGTTGATTTCCTGAATCTCAGCTGTCATAAGCATTTCCCCTAATTTGACATAAAAGCAATTCATAATTGGTGGACCATTTTACGAATCTCCATAAAAAACTGTCAAACAGATGAATTTGTTTCTTATTATAAATTACAAGCAGCTCATATTATGAACTGTCAGTTTGTGACATTTTACGATGATTCATAATGTTTTCTTAATATGATTCTACTAAAGTGACTGTTTTAAGCGCCCTGTAGTCGCTTCTAAGGAGTACCTATCCTGAAGCCATCATGCTGTGTTAAACCGCCATCATAATGAACCTACTACTACCTAATAATTACGTACTTTAAAACATAACTAATCTATTTCTACCTCTTCTTCCCCAGGATCTTGGTGGGAGCTCCAGAAGCCGAGCTGTTCCCACCGTACGAATACAACGTTTCTCGACCTGGCGCGGTCTACCGCTGCGAGCCAGGGTTCAGGAACTATGCTGCTGAAGGCAACGTGCGCACCCTCGACAGGTGCAGTCCGATGCAGTTCGATAAGAACCCACGTGAGTACTGTTACTTTTATTGTGTGTTTTATGCTGTGGCGGTATCTACCTAAGACCTGACGTCACACAAAAATCCTGACGTCACATAAATCCTGCATCGCGCAATCAAAGTTTACCGTGCAGTGGACATATATAGGTATATACAAGAACCCAACATCAATCGTTGGGCAGTTGCCCGCCAGACACAACACCATAGGAGGAGGAGATAATAACAATAGGAGAACACAATAGGAGGAGCCTCCCTTTTCTATGGTGGATGAATGAAATTTACACCCTGTTCCACATACCCCCAAATGCCACTAGTGTTGGCTCTGGAAAGTGGAATTCCGTTTGAAGATTGTATCTCCCAAGTAGTCTTCATGATCTTGAGGAGTCTGCAAGTGTGCACTATTCTCAATAGCATCATCTCTTGATGAAATTACGTCTGAAAAATACAATTCTACAAAATATAAAAGGAAGTTAAGTCCTACAAATTGTAGTTAGTTAGAGCAAGTAAACAATATTAAACTAATTGCAAGTGTTCATTTTAGTTTATCAACTCTCGGAATGCACTTGGAAGTTGACCTCGTGCGCTGTGAACTTTTACATAAAGGTGCGAACTTATAGTTCATAAAGAAACTGAGCACTCAATAAAGAGAAAAATATATCTAGTACGCTGTGGCTATAAACTGCCAAACTAAATGTCCAATACCGACGCAAAAGTTAGCCCACATTTGCCCACATGCTTCAACAGATCTAATCTCTCAAAACGAATTCCTATACTCAGCTACACGTATTGCTATAAATTACCTCAGAAACGTTACACTAAATAATTTTGCTCACCTTTAAATAAAAGGAACATTATCCTACACAATCACCACCATTCTCCACCCTTTACCCCAGCAAATTAATTGGAATCGGCGCAGAATGTCTTTTGCTTCCACCCCTATCAGCCGTTACCCCAGTGTTTACCCCCTTGTTGATATCATCTTTCACACAATCCATACATCTTTCACCAATGACAGAACAATGTGCCATATTAATCCTCTTAGCAGGAGATCTTTGCAATGCATCACGAGATGAAATCAATAAGACTGTGCTTGTCTCCGCTACCTTTATGACATTATTCATGCACTTCTTATCGGGGCTTTATTAATAACGTAATTTATAGTACTATTCAATGGAGGTCTTGTACGTAAATATTCGCTGTATGGTTGGCGATAAAGTTTATTGAATACTTTTGCGTTGATATGGAGATGGAGTTATATTTCATGTTTGTGCTAATGATAAATGAAACTTTCGGCTTGTGTAGTGTTAAAATAGCTCCAGAGAAAATGAATGTGGTGCTATAACACGGTAGAAAATATCAGTTATTAAAAAGATTACAGTAAAACCCATTTGCTTCTAATTTTAGAGCCCTCTTTCCGTAGGTTTCTTTTGCTGTTGAAACTGAAAATACCTTTAAAATTATCCCATCTTGTTTTGCTTAAGCAACAGCCAACGTCTCCAACCAAAATCACGAGGAGATGAGGGTACACGTCCTTATGACGTGTGTCGCGGTGCGCATGCACGGGACAGCTACCGCGCACGCGCGCCTGATTTATACGGCTGTACCGACTCTTGCGCAGCCCCACGAAATACAAGTACAGAAGGCTTACCCTCCATTTCGGAAGCTCTACTTTAATCGGATTTCAAATCTCATGTCAGAGGGACATTTCCCGTATTTATCAAGTTTTTGTCATTCTCATCTCGGCGACCGTCAATGTAAAAAAAATGAAAATTTAGGGGATTTACAAGTATTTTTGACAGGTTGAGGCTGAGATTATTGAATTGCCGATTGGCTCTTGTTTTCAGACTAGCACAAAAGCTGTTTTCAAAGGATGCAGATTTACTTAACACTGATTTGATCAAGGTAACAGAAACCAAACATTTTTTATTCGATACCGTGTAAAAAATCGACACTGATGATACTCAAATCATTGCAGTCACATCTTCTGTCATTCGAAAGCTCTTTAACATTCTGTATTTATCCGTGGGTACCTGTACTTTTCAAAAAGCTCTTTAGCGTTTGGTTAAAGTTAACTTTCTGTATTTATCTGTCTACCGACTCTTGCACAGCGACTGTGCTTTGTTCGTTCGCTAGATGGACGTAATGTGTCTTGTCAGGACGAGTAATGCCCTTGCTTCATATTAGACGTAAATGCTTTGTTAGATGGCCAGTTTCAACTGTGCTAAAGAGGTTTACTGTGCGGGATGTTATTGCCATATTGTTCTGTTGCATCTAGTGATTCCATCTCACAAATATAACTCTTATTGCCTTCAATAATATATCAAAAAGAGGGGTTTTAAAATAAGTTATGCGTTTTGCCGGTCTGGACAATCAAGCTTTATTATTTCTGCATATAAAATACGTAAAGCCAAGAAGCTGGTTATTATAAATCACTTAGCTGTCAAGTATAACTTAAAAGGACTTGACGTTAAGTGAAATTAACTTCAGAAATATTTACTAAGCGAATTTATTTCATTCAAAAAACTACCATTGGGAATTATTTATCTTCTTTGGAAATGTGCAAACGTCATATTACGGTCAGAATTATTTAAAATTATGTTATTAAATAAAGGTGTGTAACTTCTTAAACAAGCATTAAATAAGAAAATCACAAAGCAAATCTCAGAGTAAATAAATCGGCAAGTATCCGGACTATTACAATGGGCTTAACTTTACGATGCACAGGATGCGCGCGCGCAGTTAACGCGTGCGCGTGATTCGATTCTTAACCCACATCGATATTTTTAATGTCCATGAGAAAGTGGATGGATTTCGCCGTAATGCTATGTGGGTAGTTTTATTTAGAACGATCAAAGATTTTGAAAGAGACTTCCTGTTCCGGGTACGGAGTAAATGAGAATCTGTGACTGAATTAGGTTTCCTGTATTCTGTTTATAAATGGTTATTTGTGAGAGTGTTATTAACTCTCATTATTAACATTGATAATTATCTATTCCGGTTATTATTGAGCTTAATTACCTATGACCTTTTACAGTTCTTTTCAGGCGTAACGGGTCGTCAGAAGCCCGAAAGTCTAGACAACCAGTCTTACCAAGGGGTATCGTATTAACCAGTTACTGGTTTGTGGAGGTCAGATAGGCAGACGCTCCATGTAAAATACTGGTTTTCAGCTGCATCCGGTTAGACTGGAAGCCGACCTTAACATCGTTGTGAAAAGGATAGGCAGATTGATTTTACAATTCATTTTTCTGTCTATTTTGCGAGGATTTTTTCTGTCTATTTTTGAAAGGTTTTTAATCAGTATTGAGTCATTAAAACTCTTTCAGTGGTCATCTTCAGCTCATTAAGGCCGAAGCTACATTAGGCCGCGAAGCGACCTAGCTGCGACACTTGAGCGATTAATCGCGTGCAAATGTAGCCTCAACATTATTACCCTTCTTCTGAAAACTATTATATGAAAATAAGTAGCTAAAAACTTATTTTCAAATCAGATAGATAAACAATCTTAGGTATCTCTAAAACTCCACCTGATTAATCAAACTGAAAGCGAAATGCATCATCCAAAGGTCAAACAAAGCTGCAGGCGAAGCAATACACCAGACATTACTGCAGGCCTCGAGTGCTCACACTCATGTTATCCGATTTGATTGCCTCATAAAGAAATCGCTAGTGAATCATGCATTCAAACATTCATTCTGAATGAATCATTCACTCCTTGACCAAACTTTCGCTACGCTAATTCCGTAGTAACCTTTTAACTTAACCCTTCGGTTACTGGAGCATGTTTAAGTAGGGTTTAGCGGTGGTTAACGATCGATTGCGATGCTGTGACGTAGGCGTCGCAAGCGCATGTAGGCGGTGCTAAACTCGAATTTTGAAGTTGGAATTTGTCCTTAATTTAATAATGGTGATTTGGTGTTTATTGATCATGTTTAAGGTTTATTTTCTTTGTGTTTGGTAACTCATTGTATGGCAGATAGAGAAGGACCTGGGATCGATTCTCAATTGTCTACATATACACAAAATAGAAATACATTTATTTCAAAATGACAACTTTTTGAGCCACATTATGTGTTAGTACTAAAGTAAAATTTAAATTATAATATTTCTTGAACTTATCATGGATTTCAATTTGAATTTAAGCTTCAGAATTGAATAAATTTTTGATAAAAATTACCTACATCCAAATGTAATAAATGTAATGCTTTGTAACACAACGCTTTCATTATTATCAAAGTCAACTTAAAGACTTATTTTTATAAGAATTTATTGCTCAATAAGCTAAGATCTCGGGTACCCGGAAGCTGCGTACAATTTCACAGATAACGGAGTTCACAGCTGATAACCGGCGCATACCCCGCGAATACCAGAGAGGCAGTTATATCGATAATGTGTCGATACTGATATCGGTAATGTGGTGCTTCGACGGAATGGAATGCAAATAATTTTGGTACTCTATGAAATCTCCTGGTTCCTATGGGTATTATAAAGACATTACTTTTTTAAGCTTGCTGCTGTTTTCAACCCATAAAAACAAAATTAAAACTTCACTTATCAACTTCATGAAATATTTGCCATAAATAAATATTTGCATAAGCAGATATATTATTACATACTATATAAGTATATATAAATCATTTATTTGGTTATAATGTAATGGTATACAGATAAGATGTAATTTTTATAAATCCCCTATAAGTATAACCAATGGAATTATTATAAAACAGAATTTAATTAATATATTATAACATTTATAACAGTATCATGCCACCAGTATAAATATTTCATTTGGATTTAATGTTGTCCTAAAGATTATAATAATATATACGTTTTTAAAATAGTATAAGAAAAAAATGGCGTGAATATAAAACAATTAACTTCAATTACTTACAAAAAGTTTATCGGTTACCGTTACTTCTGTCGCAAACTAGTTAAAAGCTTGTAAAAGTTAAATACAGTTAAACTTTATGTCTTGATTGAGTAATTTTCATTAATTAAATGAGAGAAATGGTCAGTTTATCGAATTTCACGCTTTTTCTAAAGTTACTTTAAAAGTAGGAGTTAATTTGAAGCGATTTATTATTAAAGAATTTCCTCAAGAATCTCATATGTTGTTAAAATCTTATAGAAATACATTATCATGTCTTGAATTGATTTTAGTACTTTAAGTTGAGATGTAAATAAAATAAATGTCCAAAACCTCTTGATTGTTATAGCTAGTTTACGATGCGATGGGAAATAAAAAGAAACTTAACTAACAAATGATTATCTACTAAGGCTGCAGAAATGCATAGGAATGACAATAAATTTAAAACTTCGGTAGTAGACGCTGGACTATAGATAAGTGTCTATTAACAGACTATGAATAAAAATATACTCTTTTCGAATGAATAAAAACAATCTTCGTTTACATTTAAAGTCGACATGTGTCGAATTTAACGAGCTGTGGCCTTAATTTGAGTTCCAATTGCCACACAGTTATCAGTTGTAAGTTGTTATTTCTGTACCTACAAAAGTTCCTATAAATTTGATAATTTCCTGACTTATTTTGGACAAAGTCTTTTTTATCGACAACTCACGGCACGTCTCTAGCCCATATCTTATCACAAACAGTGTTGTATTTCACAAGTGCCTTTGTAATCGACGGTGACTTCTGTAAACAATTTGCCGGCACTTTTTTCTCTTATCAGCTTCTTCTACTTGTTATCAATTGCTGCTTTATCACAGCCTCATACAAGATTCTTAATAGTACCTAATTAATGTTTGAAGATTGTTAGTGGTTACGTTCTAAACCATACGCTAAATGAGCCTCTACGACTGATGATATTCTAGTCCGTTAGGTTATGCCTCAGTCTCCACTCTGGAATTCGTACCCTGAGACCGTACGAGTTAGTCCGAGTTACACCTTGGGGGGTAAAGTCTAACTGTCTCGTTTGGGGCTCACTGACAAATATTACATAAATACATATATGATTCGTGAAAAAAAAATTAGTTATTTTTTCGCTACGACAAACCATGAGTTTACCCTCTTAGTAGTAGAAGTGATGAGTGAAGAAGATGGTGTCCTAAAACCAACTGTATAATAGATCTAAGACCTATTATTTTAATGTGGGTGGGCAGCATTGACCTTAGGGCCTAGACGAGACGATAATGCAAACGTATGTGATAACAGTGGTGTAATAAGATAGCGATGAGGTAGGGCGCCTATTTTTAACCAACTTCTTCAAAAAGGAGGAGGTTCTCAATTCGTCTGTATGTTTTTTTTTTTTTTTGTATGTTTGTTACGCGATTACTCCGCTTTGCGTATGTAGATGATATAATTATTGCACTCTTTCACTGTTATTTACACAGCATTACATATTCGAATTTCTGTGGGGTAGGTACCACAACTAAAAAGTGGAAAAAATCAAGTAATAAAAACTAAAACCCAACTACGACTTAAAAGGTATAAACAAGACACCACAGACAGACAAATTAAAAATCCAGAGTCACACGTGTTAGGGCATAAATCGAACAGATTACGTGTGACTCCGGATTTTTAATTTGTCTGTCTGTGGTGTCTTGTTTATACCTTTTAAGTCGTAGTTGGGTTTTAGTTTTTATTACTTGATTTTTTTTAAAATTCTTTTGGGGTTATAATATATATATTTTTGAAATGTGCTCATTAAGCCCTTTCATTTGATATCCAACATGGTACGATTAAACCATTTTTTTTTTAAGTTCCTCACTTTATGTCCTCTAGAGGGCGCTATTTTTAATTTAATGTGACTTCACATAGCCTATAACCAGCGGACAATCACGACGCTTCTAACGATACCTCATTTGTCAAATTGTGGGAGGGAACAGATGAACATACATACATACATACATACATACATACATACCGGTCAAAATCATAACCCTACTTTTTTCTTCGCCGTAGTCGGGTAAAAATAAAAACTTTTTCCAAAAAAAACAACCGACTTCAAAAAAATAACACAAAAAAAAGTCGGTGGCAAAAAACGAAAATTCAAAAGCAAAGACACCGACTTCCGATATTAAAGTTATTTTTCACTTTTTTTGTGTTATTTTTTTGAAGTCGGTTGTTTTTTTTTTGTATTAATTTAATTCTTTTATAAAGTTCACACCGGCTCGCGGCTCTTCTTTTGATGTATGTACAGCAAGTCCTTGCTGTGCTTTTGTCTGAGCATCACTATTTAATTCATTAATTATTTCTGTCTCTTATCTTACACTGATTTCTAGACTATTTCTAATTCCTTTGGATTTCTGGAAGTCCTTCATTGATGATCTGATAAATTAATCTTTCCAAATCGTCTATGATTCTAAGATCTTTCGCCATTCTTATAACTAGAACATATAGATATCTGTGCTAGAACCTATAATATTCTCCAAGTTCTGACGACACGGAAGTCCTCCAACCGTTTAGTCACATGTAAACAGTACAAACCATCCGTATGTCTTCCACGACACGACTCCAGATCACGGCGAGTGTTCGTGCGAGATCGGCATCTGTCGCGCGCCAAATACAGCCAGAACTGCGCACGCGCATACCAACAACTGGAAGGTTTTAGATGAATGGATGTTTGAGACGTTAGATTATGGAGACTAAGAGGTGTATAGACATATGATAGGCATTACATTAAGCTACCTAAGGTGAGTGTAAAACATATAGGTTCTAACTTCAACTTTCTGAATAACTGACCGACTCCTGAACAATTCAAAAAAACCTGTGAGTGGTTTAATTGATATAAATGCTTTGAGTTTGAGTTTATAAGGTTGTATTCATAAAGGTTAACTCGACTCGAGGTCTTTAGGAAAAAAAGGTAGCAATGCTCAAAAAGGTTTCTGGATTGGGTATCTGAATTTGATGTCAAAATTAAAATGCCCCTAAAAAGAATTGAGATCATATTATAATGTTATGTAATTTTCTAATTTCGTTTCAATGGATAACAAGCAACATTTGAAATGCCCTGTAACAGAACTTTCATAGGAGACTCTAAGAAATAAAACGCACCACTTTATAGGTTGTTAAACACCCGAAACAAGTCACGTTGTGATAGTAGACTGTCAGCGGCTGTATTAATCCCACACGTGGGCATAGTGTGGGCGACGTAACCACGGCCGTGCGTGGGCACCCGGCAACCAACGACGCGTTGATTTGTCTATAATAATCAACTTATTGATTCAACGCAATTTCACTGAGTTTATTATATCGTGATAGTTTGTTGCGTAATGGGATTATAGAGAGTAGGTACTCTAAGTGATGAAAATAATGAGGATTGAGAAGGTTATAGGTAAAGGCAGATATTGTTGTACTAAATGAACGGATAGAGGCTGATTAGAGTGGGCAGTTTCCTCGTTCATGTTCCTATGAACATGAACGAGGAAAGAAAATGAAATGAAATGAAAGGTAAGCTTATTATTTTCTTACTTATGTACCTATGTACATAAGTAAGAAAATAATAAGCTTACCTTTTTAGCAATAGTTAAATCTGATCATTAGTTAGTAGCATATGCAGGGCATAAAAAGGCTTTCACCAAACTTCATAGTAATGGGTGATAAAACGGGCTGTCAGGTTTGTTAAATGAAGGTATGTTAGGCTGCCTGGCTGCAGGACCCTTTGATGAATAAGTACACAATAATGTATGACAGAGCAGAGGTAAGATAAAGAAAACTGCTCTAGTCGCACAGCGAATGCAATATTTTAGGTTCAAACCCAAAGAAGTATTAAATCGGCTTCGATTTCTAATGAATAAAAGATATATGATTGAATAATAAACCGTTGATTCTCGGATATTATCCGCCACTTCCTAAACGGCCACTATTTCCAAATTAGCTCGGACAAGCTGTTTGCTAAGCTATGTTTATTCGCCCACACTAAAACCTAAAGGTTGTACTGTACTGCCAGCTGATAATAGTCGCTTTGCTTATCTCGCCAAGCTATTAAAGGCCTCATCATACACTGCGACAACAAGGTTCTCGTAGGTAGTTCCATCATAATAATAGTTATAAAAAACTGTGACAATGAGGTAATTTGTAAGGTAATGCTGCTAATGGTCACTCAGGACAGTTAGATTGACGACTGCAGTGTGAAATCACCAGTGTGCGACTGGTGTCAGAAGTCATTAGTGAGATTACTTTATTAGTCACAATTTAACCCGATGAGTTGTCTAGTTTCCAATAAGTGATAAGTTTTATGAGAAATATGAGGAATCAGATTTTTCACCTATCCATCTAATTTATTTATTTTTGGTAGTTACATCAAGCTACAAAACCCATTTTTTTGTATAGATTACGCAAAAGTACTACTAAATCCTACCAAATTTTCAAAAAGATCTGTCGGGTAGTTTTCGAGTTCTAAGGTGGCTCCTCAATCCAGACGGTTTAAACTTATAATGTACGTAGCTACTAAAGTACCTAGTTGATCAAATCGGATAACAATATCATCAATATTTAGTAGAAATATCTACTAAATATTGGCGTGCCTACTCCAACATCTTACACATTCAGTATTTCAAAAGATATTAACAAAATAAACATTCAAAAAATCTGGATTGAGGAGCCACCTTAAATGCCCTGTAACTTTTTAAGGGTTTTACTACAAATTCCAGGATCGGGGCTACAAATTCGGATAATTTACTACTAAATATTGGCAGTACCCGCGTTTAAATATGAGACATGGCTCAATCCATACGGACACAACAGCAGTACATACAAAGATTTAAATCTAATTCATGAAATCGCCTCTGAGTTACTGAGTTTATCGGTGTTTCTTAGGGCTCAGTCGCAAAATGGCCACTTCTCGAAATGTGTACTGGACACAAAATGTCCATTTCTAAGAATGTCTCTAGCGCAAAATAGTAGGTGGTAAGGTAACGCTGGCATATTTTTTTATTACCTATTTTTCTCTCGCAAAAGCTTTATTAAAGCAAATTGTATTCACTATAGCTTCCAGTGGACTTCAACCAGCATTCTTATATTTGTCTAACAGCGAATAAATGCGTGGGTATATTTCGTAAATGAGCCACATCCGGCACAATTAGCTCTGTGTTTTCTAACGCGTACGAATCTGGACAAGACTTGTGAATTTAGTGGAATTGGGAAGCTGTGGCAGGCCTGTTGGCACGCGTACCCGTTTAGATGATTACAGAGACAACGCGTTGTAATGTGAGTTATGGCGTGTTTATTATATGGCTATGGTCAATTGGTTGGGTATCTTGATGGGTTCGTCCAAAATAAATAATCAATAAATGAATGGTAATAAATAAATAAATAAAAACATTTTACTTTTAAAGAGCTACATAAGTATATAACTCATATAAAAAATGTAAAATGCTGCAACCTCTTTTTCACAAATAAACGCATTTATGGAATTAAACAACATGTTTTTTTTCCATTTTCGTAACATATAAATGAAAAAAAAGAGTACAGTACAGCTACCATACCATACCATGAGCAAAAAAACTAGAAACTGTTAAAAAAGGAAACTATTTACCAATTTAATCATTTCATCTAAAGTATCCCAGATACAAATCTGACTAAGATAAACGATGTTGATTTCCGTATACTTAAACTTATTAAGGAATTGGCCGAGATGAAAGAACTTGATGGACTTCAAAGGGGCGGGGCGAGTGCTTCCGTCAGCGCCCGCGCAATCCGACACTGTTTCCGCTTCATCGTGTATCCGCGAACGGATTTGAGAGTCGTGTCATTTCATGCTCATTTTCCTTTAGGAATTTGAGCACAATTGGAGGCGTGTGAAAGTTTCAATATAAAGACTTGTGGACACCAAATAGATGATCACTTTTCAATATTTTGTATAAAATTGCGTTTGTGACGTGATATGATTTGAATTTGAAGTTTGCCTGATGGCCGCCAGTCGATAACTTGTCATTTGACTGATTGATTATTCCCTCCGAGGGAGCAGAATCTTATCCTGTATAGCATTATATATTTTTCTTTTTGGGTAGGTTTGGTTGTAGTTTCAAGTTTCAACGCATTCCTGGTCAAGCACTTCTGGCTAGAAATACCTATAGCAGCAGAGGTCTCCCTGATTCACATTCAGCGTACCAAATGCTGTCTATGTTGACAGCCAGTCTTGTACCTAGCCAAGAAACATTTTTGTACAATGATCGTCAAATGAGATAAAATTAACCATAATGAACTAATACGTCAAAATATTTATTCTTCAAGTGTTAAAATGACATCAGTGGAAACCGGTTTTTTATACAAATAGAGGCTCGTTTGGCAAAACTAGTTTTTAATGTATCTACAGTTACTAGCGTATGTTGTATGTGTGTATGTATGTCCTCGTGGGAATTGAAGGTGATTCTGAATGTCAATCTAAAATATTTGACATTTCAAGCTGCTTTGAAGATGGTGGCGCTTTTTTAGGTACCTGTGGAGTTTAAGGAAGGGTAGAGTTTTTGTTTGCTCTGATATTTTGTAGGTTACCTGAATCATCTGTCTAGGCACGCAACTTTTTCGCAACTTTGTTGGGGTCGGCTTCCAGTCTAACCGGATCCAGCTGAATACCAGTATTTTACATGGAGCGACTGCCTATCTGACCTCTAAAACCCAGTAACTACGATCCGTAACAACTGTGAAAGATCTATAAATCACAGCCGGGACATTGGTCCCGGCTGCCATACGGGTAAGCCATTGGGCTTACGTACTTTCCGAGGCACGCAGGGGTCTGGTATGTAAAGATGGTCACCCATCCACGGACCAAGCGAGGCAAGCGTAGCTTAACCTGATTGATTACTTAGCCACAAGCCTCCACCAACGTTAGGTACCTGTCCACAAGTTACATTATGGTGAATACTGATTAGCATCGTTTTATTGTTCATTTGTTTGGTAGGTTCTGGTAAGGTAAGCTTTAGGACAAAAACTGTCTATGCAATTAAACCAGTTGATGTTTTTCATGCAATTTTGTGATGTCATGTAACCATTTATTAAAATCCCTAAATTCTTTTCATTTTATAGTAAAGAGTTTGAACAAGGATTGTCTTTATTTAGAATTTATTACCCGACTGCCCCAGAAGGAGGGTAATGATTTTCGAGAGTATGTATGTATGTCTTTTTCTTTGGCACGCTCTGTAGCCTAAAGGGCTTGATGGATTTTAACATACGAGGTGTCGATAGGTTCGTCTTAATTGTAGGAGTGGCATAGGTTTTATATATTTCATCTGCAAACAAAAAAAAACAGGGCAAAGGGTATTACAGGCGGGGAACAAACCAAAAACTTGTGATACCGAAATTCTACAGATTAAAATGCTTGTTTTTGTTTTTGAGTTATGCGTTTTTGCAGGCGGGTTTTTTGTTTTTTAAATAATTTGTTTTATTTTGACAAACAATCCAACGCTATTTGCGCTACACAACGCTATTTCCATGTCACTTGCTATGAAGTCGAGACAGCTACTTTCGTCTATGTTAAACCACAGTGCCCCAATTCCTGACATATTGACGTTAACTTTGATGGACCACACCACACCGAGTCATACCACAGTGCAATGGTGTTCAGTTGCCAACCACAATTGGAGCATAAAATATTTTGTAGACCAAATTGATGTGATGTTTTATACGATACATGATAATACTAGTAGCTCTGCGACCAGTAGACCTCGAGGGCACATACTTTTTGCAACGATTAAGTTTTCCTTTAGTTAGTCGCGCCAAAATAATCACACTGTTAGTCACATGGGGTCTGTGCGGATCTCGAGACTTTATTTGTGAATCAATGTATCAAAGAACAATTTAATTTCTATAGGGATTTTTATTTTAAGTACACTATAACATTATATTTTATGGAAATAATAATTAACAAAAAAAATAAAAAAATAAAACTAAAAGGACTTACTAATAGATATAAAAACAAAGGGGCGTCAGGCGTCGAAGTATTCGTCCGCATCGCTGTCATCCGGAAACGTGCCCAGAAGACTGGCAGCATTGCCACGTTGAATGGCAATGCTAATTCTTTGGCCAAAGAACAAGCCAGCCCTCTGGTCACGTGAAGTATCGACCAGTCGGTGAGAAATTTCCTTAAAAAGGAGACGCGCACTCGGGCCCCATGACCCGAGCGTTTCGACCCCAAACGGCTCAAAACTGTAGTTGCCCACAAGGTTACAGTATTTGCGCCGCTTGAGGGTCTCAGCAGCCGCAGCAGCGGCCCCAGCACAGCCCGCCGTGCTAGGAACATGGGATGGCGCAAGGGTGTCGACACACGTTGCGTCCCACACCAGAGGCCTACCTACCTTCCAAGGCAGCAACGTCATGCCATCTGGTCTCTTCCCATCGTCACGTACCAAGCCGTTTGGTTCTAATACCGCTGGTACGCCGGCGGTGACAAGGGCTCGACGAATAATATCGTTGATGCTGGCGTGCCGTGCTATGCGGCCTGCACTCCTGTAGCAGGACAGGCCATGGTGCCTGAGACTGTCGACAGCTTCGCCGCAGTGGCACCGATGCGGAGCAACACAAGGTGCGCCTAAGCGGAGACATGTATCAAAGTAGGTAGTACCTACTCTCTATGTCCGTCAATGTAGATACGGGTCCGTTCGAAAGTAGTTCGAAACTTTGGAGTGACCCTACACCCGATGAATTAACTTAATGCTCTTCTAATAGACAATGACGGTATTTTCTGTATAGTGAATAATCGTTGGATGATTTTAGACTTCTTGATTGTTTGTTTCTTGCAGTATTTGCTATCGTTAGACTTTTGGTGTCGGGTCCATCATATAATATACCTTCTTAATCTACCATCACCATTTTTTTATTGAGGCTGGGAAATCGTCCAATGACTTCTCCCGCTCTGGGCGGAGCGGAAGGGCGTGTCAGACTTTTACTGACTAAAACCCACCCGTGTTCCTTCAGTTGCCTGTTGCCAAGGTCCCGGTATCCCTTTCGGACTAACCCGCAACCCTGGCAGGATCTACCATCACCCTAATTTCGTAATACACGATCAATAAGAATTAGAATCAGTTCGAAACAAATATGGAATCCATTGCTGCATCAGTTCGAAAAAAGTCAAAGTCAAAACGTTTATTGCGAACTATTTTGGTGTTATGTTAAAAGTTCTGCTCAAAAACGTGACTTATGAAGCAATTGATTAGTCATTTGTTTCGAACTGATTTCAATTCTGATTGAAATATACAGGATGTAAGGGTAAACACTCTTGTCATTCAAACCATGGGTAGTTGACTTAAATATAAAAATAAATTACCAAACACAACAAAAAAAAAGTTAGTTTCATTAAAAGATTTTTAAAAGTTTCTCTCTGACACCGTGCTTGCTAGCGAAACAGCTGACTGACTAAGGGAGGGATCGCGCTCGCTGCCGGTCAGGTCACATCCCGTACCCCCCGCCCGTGTTGAGACGCAAGTTCGTTACCCTAGCGCATAGGGCAACGAACTTGCGTCTCTTGTGGTAAAATTTAGATCTAAAAAAATAAAAATAAAAGTTGTAATTTTCCATTGATTTTACGTTCTATAAATGAAACCAAACCACTGGTTGCAAGGATAACGGTGTTTACCCTAACACCCTGTATGGGTGCAATACCTATGAGCACACTATGAGCTGGCGTCACCGGAAGTCCATACGTACGGCCGAATTTTTCTTATTTTTTTAAGAGGTTTATTCGTATGGGTTCTGGGGCCTTATTATAAAGTATTAATGCCATCATCCACTGCGAAAATAGGATGGTGCTAGCGGACTTGTATAGCTCCGTCTCTCGCTCACACTGGAAAAATGGTGGCATTAACAGTTAACACGTCATAATACGGCCCCTGTTTAACTGTAAAACAAGGTAGCGCCTTCAATCCCCACCTAGTAACCAGATTATCAAATTATGGGAATCCAAAGACTAAAACCAGAAGTTGATTTCTCAAATTGGTCAACTTCAATTTAGATTACGTATAGCAATCACAGATAAGCAACATGGCTTTAATAGTTTGATTGAACCCGCGCGAGTTTCTGCACTCATTTTGGATATTTCTATGAAGTACTCAACTCAGCCTATCGCAGTCCACTGCTGGACATAGGCCGCTCCCAAGCTGCGCCACGACAACCTGTCCTCCGCTATGAAATACGGATTGGTATAAATAACATAACATAGCTTTACGCCTGTATTCCCCGAAGGGTCAGCACAGGTGTACCTATGGTACACCAACATTTCACCAGTTATCTTTGAGGAACTTACCTATTATTTACAAAAATAGCTGAGCTTTTATCTTTGGAGATCATTGATGTCAATAAAAAATAAAAAAAAATAAGTGGTAGGTAATTGCTAACTCTTTCAAAACCCATTATAAGAAGTCGTAAAGACTAACAAATACACAATCAATTTCTCTTTTGTAATCCCACTAAACAATTAAACAAGTAATTTCTCTTTAAACACCAACATCAAAAACATCGCTTCTTCCTCTATTCAAACAATATCGATTATCGATACGTTTACCGAGCGCCGATCGTAAACACCAGACATTCATCTACCGTGTACTCGCTGTACTTGAACAAAAGCGCATCGCAACGAGTGGCATTGTGTACGAGTACTCGATGCATCGAATACATTCGATTGTAAGTGCATTAGTATCGAGATCATCGGCCAACATTAACGCATTTCGCGTTGATAGAAGTATAAATCAATCGGTGGTGTAGGGTGACCATGAATTTAATGAGATAATTAAAACGTTATAATTTTAAATAAATAGTAAAAATAATAAAAATAAATTATAATATTACATAAATATTTTTTTTTTTTTTGTACTAACGATTATGTCTGAATGATCTTGCTTGTGTTTGTTATAGAATTGCATATTTTTAAATTTTTTACCTTACCACAGTCAGTATCTAGATTGTTGTTGTTTTTAATTTCTTCTTAAATGGTCAATGTAATTTATTTTATTTTAGTCTAATTTATAATCTAATTTTTTATATAAATTATTATTCAATTTACTCGTTTATGGTCGAATTTATTCATCTAACTTTCAATTTTTTTTCTATGAATCTGTCGTAATTTAATAATAGATGGGTTTACCACTGTTTTTTGTGCTAGCGGTGTTAACCTATAATTAATTGTTGCACCCGCAATTGTATCCTATTTTAATAATATGCTTCTAATGTACTGGTGTAAACAATTGTTGGTTAACCTTAATAAAATAAATAAATAAATAAAATACCTAGTGTAGCTGAAAATATTACCGCTTTCTCCTTTTCGTCTACTTTGGCAAAAAGCAACTGGAATGAGTTTGAACTTTAAACCATTGACTCATCACTGCAGACAGAATTACACATCACATTTAAATAACAACTATTAGATTTAAATTTAAATTCAAACCCATCAGAATTTAATCCAACTTCCCTACCAGCATCTCTGATCATCATTTAATGCAAATTGATCATGTTGATCGTACAAAGCACCTAATATTCCGCTACTTAGCAGTCACTCTAGCTGCGCCCGCGCCGATGCGCCGGGGTCGTCTGATGCTCCTCCAGAAGCGCCATTTATTTCGAATGCATGCGCAAAGGCAGTGCATCGACCGCGTGCTCGTGGTACAACTCTTACTTTACTTATTATTAATTTATTTAATACTTTCACGTATTGACATGTTTACGGTTTTAATGATTTGTAGTTAATGGGGTTTAAATTAGTTTCTTATCTTCAAAAAATTTAAACGTTACGTATAAAATTCAATGTTTTAAATAGTGATGGACAGGTATCCTCGGCCCGCATGCGCAACAATGATCCATTTCCCTCACTTGACCCATTCAATTTGCGCTCAATGACAAGCAGCTGTATTGTATGATAAACAGAGGATTCTTATTTCATTACTTACTTTAATCGAAAAGTGTCAAAATTCCGTGTATATTCTGATCTGTCTTTTAATTGTTGAGTTTGGGGGCAAACACCATTATTGCCATCTGAAATCCAGATCCTACAGAGCTTCTCTGGGTCTAAAAGAGAATGTACAGATTTTAGAAGCAGCACAATGTAGTTCGAAAAGTCCTAGGAAAATGCTTCGCAACTGTCATAACACCCTGGAAGGTATTGATATAAAAAGTACTCAGCAGGAGTACGAAATAACCATGACGTGCACTTTCTTAATTGATATGCGTGAAAACAGCAACATCACCGAAAGTAGCCACTTTTTATAGTACGTAATGAGTGACCATCAATCTGGACCCAATTGAGGACGGTCCGAATTAGACGAATTGCGGTGGACCACTGTCCACTTGTCACTAATTGGACCCTAAACAATGTAAACGTTCTCGGTTATTGGTTGATAGATTGGTACTTTGGTACTTTTAGTGTACTTGTGCCCGTTGTGTACCGGTTTTGTTTACTATTGATTTATTTATTGCGAGGGTCAAACCGGATGGGTCTATCAAAATAATTATTTTGTGATGGTTTTTTGTGATTGAGTGCGGTTTTGAGTATAAATGGCTGTTGCTTTGATCCTTGTTACAAGTTATCTGCTACGTTTCATAATTTTATAATCAAGCCTCAGCCCAGGGCTCTTACCCAAATACCGATTAATTCACCTTCAATCAGGTTTTTTCTAAAGTAGCTCAAAAGACTTTAGAAATTCAAGAATTCGTACCCAATGAGTATAAGTAGTACGGTTAGATACCACTCAGCTTAACCGACACTTACGGAAACAGTTGCTTGCTTTTGATAGTCAGCAAAAACACGTTTCTTACCCAAAACTTGCACAACAATCAAACTGCTTATCCAGAGATTAGCATAGGAAAACCAGTACCAGCCACACTTGTCAGTGCGATGACTTACAACCAAAGACCAGTTACCATTCCCACCTGCGTTCAATTACTTGACAAATATTTGTCAAATGATTGGAACACATTGAATTTACTTGAGCGTGCGTTTGCGCCCTCTTGACATCGTCTGTATGGGTGCATTGGGCACATGTGTGAATGTGTGGTATTGGCTTATTGGCACAACGGCCATTACTACTGGTAATGTGATTTCGATGTGATTTTGGTTTATTATTGTGAGGAAGCGTTGATAAGTTGAGATGTGTGTTGAGTGTGTAGATTTATGTGTAGGCTTACGCATCCATCTATCGTCTACATAAGCACATTGTGATGGGAATTTGGTAGTAACCGCTCGCTATGTCACTCATATTTTGATGAAGGATGAGGTCAAGAATGAAAAGTATGAAAATATAAACAAGTATTTACAACTTGTCTTGAAGTCCAAACCATATACAGTAGTTAATTGCACTTAAATCATATGAAAACATGGCTTACCATTACCCAATAGATAATTATCTGTACAGTAATTACTTTACACATTTACACCTATTGTAATAAGCAGCTGCCTCTATCTCACCGTGTAATTAATATCGAATATTAATCAGTACTGTTCTGTGTTATTATTTCTTACTTTTTTTAAATGGTGGTCGTTACAATGTGTAATTAGAAGGGCTCACCCCTCTTCGAATGTGAATTAATTATGGACATGATATTTGATTTATCTTATTGGGTTTTGGTGAAAGGGAGACTCTACTAGCATAAGCTGAAACATATTAGTCTGGTGAAATTTTTGACACAATATTATTATAATATTTCTGTCTTCCAAGATTATTAAGCGCTGAACACTTCCTATCTAACTGAATATGTCTAACTTTGTGCAATGCGAAATCACGTAAAATATTGCATTACCTTATTGATGAGCTTACCTACTACAATATAAAACGCGGAAATGAATTAATGAATCATGAAATAAGTTAGGTACGATGAGGAGTTTGTTGCCTGTTCTGCTTCATAGCAGCCTTGCTTTGGTGGAATTAACAACTATCTTGGACTATCTCACTAAAGACTGAATCCTTGACTATATAGAACTTGCAAATGGTTTATTAAAATAAATGCTTTAAGTTTGAGCTTTGCAGTATCAATGATAGACTTTTCAAAGCATTCAATTTTATTGATGTCCTCAATCAAGGCGGTGCTCTATTAAGCACAAATACAAAACGTAAACGCGATACAAATGACATTTATTACACATTCATACCTGTCTTTATCGCGAGGTGCTCTACCTTGTAGTCACGACATGCAAGCTTTTATAAAAGTGCATTTTTACGGCCTTTTGTTTTATTGTAGTCTGATTACCATGTTTTATTTGAAGTTTATAGATTTACGTGGAGGTAATCAATTTTTTATTACATATTTTCCTCTCTCGTGGGAGATATTTTATTCGATTTTGAACTGCTGTCTACGCAAAATTAGTCAAGAGCGATTGATTTAATGCTGAAAAATGTTTTTGATTAGTATGGTGAGAAATTATTCCTTCTTCATACCTACTTATAATTATTATGATTTTGATGAACGAATGCAACATTTTACGTTAAATGGTCGGCATAATTTCTTTATAATTGATCATAATGTGGAAAAAATTACGTTCAATAAAATAAATGTACTCATTTGTTAAAGTAGGGTGTCCATTATTGATGTTCCTACACTTCGGGTATTTGTTCATTGGACCGAATCATTGTCGGGTTGCTTTGTTTCCTACTATTTCATGCTCCGATGGAATTATGAATTGGGGGACTACCTTTACTGTTATTGCAACGTAATTTTAAGGTTATAAAAATGTTTTTTGATACACCCGTGTATCATTGTAATTTATTCAGGAGAATAGTTCCCCTTTTCACGGTCGTGGACACGAAGAGGGTTCGCAGCTTTTTAAAATATGTTCGCTTTTTTGGAAATGTTAGGAGAATAATTTACAATTTTCGTATGACATGTCTGGAAGACATTGTTTAGGGTAGATAGAGCGTGTTAAGGGCCTATAATATTCCTGTAGGGGACGCGACTAAGTGGTACCTGATGGGTTTCGCTATGCTACTAAGTTAAACACTCAAATAGCTTTAAAGGGTTTATTGAGATAACGTTTAGGCTATGCTATCGCTAAAATTATGGAAATGAATGCACCCGGTCGCTATCCGTTATGCACTGAGCTCAGGGCGCACTCAATGCGGCCGCTTCGTATTTCTAGGTAAGCAAAACGTGGTTGATTGCAATTATTGCATCGAACAATTCCTTTAAAATAGTGCTATATTATCTTTTCTGTCCAACAGGAATTCCCATAATAACCCAGACTTAAAATAGAGTTTCTATTTTAAGTCTGGGTTACATCAAACTGGATGAATTTAAAATTTATAACACTTCTCAAACCAACCATTCACTACAAGATAGCATCAATTTTTTGATTAATTGCCACACATCACAAAATCAATTGACTGTACAAACAAGGCATGACAAGCACTAACCGCAATGACCTCAAAATAACTACAAAAAAGGCCACAATATTATTAAGACATCAATCACTTAACAAAAATATCCCATCGATAAAAAAAATATCAGAGCTTCCGTTAAGCATCGTTTTTGTGAAATCAGATAAAACGGTCAAGTATGGCCAACTACCAATCACATTAGAGTCCATATCTGTCATACAGTTAATTACGAGAGCCATAACCGTTAAGAAATTGACGTTGTAATGTTTAACGTCTTCATCCAAGCTTCATACAAACAAAAAATGACGTCATTAATCTTTACTCTCTGTCATTTTTAACTTGCGTATAATTTCTCTGAGGAAAGCCTTAATTTTGGCTTTGGGATATCATCACGACGTATATGGAGAGCCATTAAGAGTATCGGCAGCGATAAAAATCAAGATTGAAGCCTTCGGATGGTGTTTAAGTTGTAAAAACATATACGGGGCAGGGGTAGGGGGCTTGTGTGTTTTACCGTTGTTTATAACTTCATTTTTGTTTCGAATGATAAATTTGCTTCTTCCTGGTAGTAGGTGGTCTTTGCCATTTTTCTTGTAATCGTTTTTATTTCGACTTTTTAAAGCAGTTTGTTTGCTAAAGTAAACTTGTATGTCCAAATCATTCTTAATTTCTTCTCCTGCAATTATTTCATCATTTACAAAAAAACGGATTCAATTAATTGCAATTTATTGAATCATTTAACATTTCAAAATAATAACTGCACCGCGATGCAATTTTAATAAACTATTTGTCAAATTAACCAGCTGTGTTTAATAATTACACATCATTATTGATAAAAAATGGAAAACTCTTCACAGCATTACATAAATCTGACAGATTTAAATTAAAAATTCTTGACCGCTGACTCATTCGATAAATTACGTGTTCTAAAACAAATGTCCGTCGAATTAGTAAGTGTTGGGGCTATTACAGAGCCCATTAGACCGGTCCGTGTGTAAGTACACTAATAAAATATAAAAAAAGGTTCGATATGCAGTAGCTACTAACTAGACAGACGTGTCATTGTTGTACACTTGTCCACGGATGAGTAAATCCGTTAGAAGTTGAATTAAAATGAAAATGGATGATAGTTTGTCAGATATTGAAAGATGTGGTTAAAGAATATGAATTTATTGTGTACACATGTGAAATCGTTGATTGAATAGGATAGAAATGTTACCAAAGAAAAAATTGAAAGGATTTTACTAAATAAGTAATTACAAATTGCTTAAAATTTGGTGGACCAACACCCAAATTCACGATTTAATGTTTTACTTGAATAAGGCCTCTAGGGCCGATTAAATAGTATTTTATGGCCACCTCGAACAAAATTATTTAATTACATGCTTTACAAACCTAACATTATAACCCAAAATACGTATAATCTTCAATCAATTAGCTTAATCGCCCAAAATTTCGACTTAATCTTTCCGTCAGTATAATTTTCAAGATTTATTTTCTTAAATCTTTCTGAACGCGACTGTACCACTGCAATCAGTTTAAAAGCCTAACCCCAGCATGATTAGGCGCCGCCGGGGGGCGCGGTGTAGGCGCGGCAGGGACGGGGGGGGGCAGCGGTCATTAACTCATTAACGATGGTCGTCATTACATGGCTGTCACAGGTAATGATGATTTTGTGCTAATGTCCTAATGTTCTAAGTTGCGTCGTGGTCACCCTAGTTTTAATGACAAAAATAAAAAATATTATTGATATGCCAATTTCTTGTTTTTTCATGTTGCAATAGACATAAAACTTTGATCAACTAACTTTTTTAATTGCATTATTTTTTCCTGTTGTTGTCATTAACGTCAGTGACGCAACTAAAATTAATTATCAATTACCCTTTCATCAAAAACATGCAAGATACAACACAACTTCACACCCATTCCCAAAGATAGTCTGTTATCAGTAAACGTATCAGCAGGCACGCAATATAGGAGGAAGGAGGTCACAAACCCATCATTTCTCGAACCTCCTTCGTTCGTAATTAAAAATGATGATAGCTTTCTGTTAAATATTAATTACTGGTGTCAAAATTAACTTTAGCTACAGTTTTGGATGGGTGTACAACGGGATGCGTTGGGAACGCCCTTTTACTGTTTTCAATAAAATATGACGAAGTAAAAAAATAATTTTGTATAGGTAGCGATTTGGAATCAATATGAATCTGTATGGTAGCCAGTTGTGGTTCAGGCAGCCTAGGCAATTAAAAAATCAAAATCAACAAAGAACGCAAAAAAAATCAGTCTTACCTTTCAGGTCCGTTAGGCAGTATTTACACAATGACCATTACATAAAGCGACCACTTCACTTTCGTAAGAAAACTTCACATTTTCACAATAAAAAATATACCACTTATGTAGATCCTAAAAATAATTATGTCAAGTCAGCCGGAAATATCACCTTTCTTCATTTATTTTTTCATAAATAAATGGAAACTCACTTTTCAACTAAAAATCCATTAATCAAGCATACCATTTTCGCCGTTACAAAATTGAATAAAAGATGGATGCCCTGCGAGCCGAATTAAGTTATTACCAGATATTTCTTATTCCGTTGCATTGAATACTTCACTGCAATGGCCGCCATATTTGGCAGTTAATGGCAGATGAATCGAAAACGCGGGAAAGTCGTTATGTTGTAAAATATTTTTTTGGAAAAAGAATTCCGTAACAGATTTTTTAAATATTATTACGAAATATTTATGTGTGTCATGTAATCATGTTTTTTGTTTGTTCCCAATTTGTCAATAATGCCATAAAGGCGACGCATCTAACTTTTAAAATATGACGAAATTTAAAGTAACAACACAATTATTTTATGTAAGCTGTCTTGAAGATTACGCAATGCCAGAATTAAGTGTCGCAATCGAATAGTCCTTTATTAAATAATTGAAGTAAGTACCTAGGTACCAACTTCTATAAAATCATCATCATAATTTCTTAAAGCGATAAATTACAAAAAGCACAAATAAATTGCTGATATTAAATGTTAATACTGTATTACGTGTTCTCATAAAGATTTCTTCAATAAATTATGAAAAGGTTGAGTAAGAGGTGCGATGGCCGATGTCCACGATTTCTTTCCAATGATTTATGTCTTAAAATATTAAACGTGAGATGAGAAATGTTTATTTAATTGTAAGTTAATATAAATCTGTAGGTATTGTCAAGTTTTCTGCTTGAGGGGTTGCCATGTTTAAATTCAATTCGTATTTCGCACTTTGTGTAAAGCTTTTTTTGATAATCGTAATCTCTTCATGTGCTTGGTTGACTCTTTCATCGCAGCCGACAATATTTTGTTCTTTGTTTTCTCCAGGTGCTTCAATAATTGAATGATAATTCATATGTTTCAGTTTCTTTAACCCAGTTTCTGTTTCTTGAATACTCTTTTTTCATTAGCTCAGTTTTTTTTTCTCCTTTGTCACTGCTGCCCAATCCACTGATTTTTTTTATTAAAATTACTAATAAAAAACTATGTATTTGTCCACAGGAAACAACGAGGATCGTCAAGGCCGCCCCATCGACCAGAAATCGAACCAATGGTTCGGAGCGACCCTCACCAGTACGGGCAGAAATGGTGCTATCATGGTGAGTCTAACTTTTTCATAAATTGGAAGGGTAGATAGGAATAATTTCTACAAAGTATTTTTTTCCCTTAACTGGTCCTAAATGCTTTTCTTTTCCAGTTCCAGCAATGTTAAAATTTAACGAGTCTTTCTGAGTGACTTATTTAAAAGGCAATGTTTTTTTAAGGAACACAAGTTCTACAACAAACTCACAAGAATATCGTAAAATTATTTTTGCCACAAATCTGAACACGGTTATTTTTCTTTTTCTTTTAGTGGATAGCACTTCGTAAAGTTTGATATATCTGCTCAAATAGTACTTTAAGCACCGAAACGGGGAGGTTATGTGTGTGTATGTGAATCCCGACAGAGAATATCAAAAACTTTGCAAAATCCGTTTCGCTACAAATCCCCGCCATTTTGCTCAGTTAACTCCATGACCTCATACACGACTGACCTATAAAGCTGATGGCCTTATGGCCTGATGGGATGTCTTGACAGGCGCACCCTTCCTGCTCCGCCCTGTCCTCAAGGTGTTCTGCCTTAATAATGATCGCTCTATCTTTTGTTATCGAGTCTATGGTCGGGTACATACGTGACGTCACTGGCCTAGATGTGATTGCGTTATTGGTCATTGGGTTTTTATTTAAAGTCGTGGTGTGTTTATTGGTGATTCACTGTCACAGATTCTAAGTGTAAACGGTATTATTACTTATTAAACAACATTTAATAAGTAATTAGGAAGTGGTAAAATAGGTTTTTCGGACGCTCAATTCGGTTTTCAATTGCTCATTTTAAGTTCCCCAAGACCAACTTTGTTATGAGTAATAAAGACCGAAAACTTACTTATAAACAAATTATCTGATGCCCGTGTCTTCGCCTGCCTGTATTTTGATTTTCATATTTTTTTAATACGAATATCCAAGATGAAAAGTAGTCTACTATGTCCTTCTCCAGGTCGCAGGCGACTTACCTGATCAGATGGCTCAGACGTCAAAAATAAACAAAGATAGATAGGCAGACAGGTACCTAGAGTTTCTTTCACATTTAGAATTTTTGTATAGTGTGGAGAAATTAATTTTGCCCTGCAATGTAATTCGGTTGGTCAGCCGGTGAAAAAAAAAAACAAAATAATATCTGTGGACACAGCCAGACAGCCCATAAATCTCGAATAGCTCCTAAAACCTTTATTACTATTAAAACAAAAGGTGCCAAGGAAACTCCATTAATCCCGGCGCCCTATGGTTGACATTTGGCAAGTGGGTCAGTCCAAGGCCCCATGGCCCCCATGGCTATAGGGTTGAACGCCATTAGGCTACGGGGTCGTCTTTATAGCTTGTGGACTTATGGCATTGTGGCTATCTGTGGCGAAATTGGGTTTCAGGGCTATGCTAGTTAGGTTAGGGGAGATTTCTTGACCTCATTCGATGGATTTATTTTGCTTTATCTTGGTCATGATTGCAAAAATTGGGTATCTCGGAAAGTGCATACAATAGTATAGAATTTCCATTATTATTCATTTGTTTGGAGCAGTCTAAAACACGCCTCCGATGTCGCGACGAGTCTGAAGCCAGATCATCGTAATTTCATATGTGTAGTCAAACATTATTTAGAAACCAAAATAACAAATGAATTCCAAGCAATCGAATGAATCAAGCAAGTATATTTTAACCGCCTTACTAATAAACGTTGTATAGCGCCTGTATAGTTACACAACGGTTTGTCTTCGTCTTTCAAAAGTCAAATTACTTTTGACAGAAGAAGACAAAGCGTTGTATAACTATACAGGTGCTATACAACGTTTATTAGTAAGGCGGTAAGAGTTTTGGAACTCAATCAAAAGGTAGCAACTTAGCAAGCGGCATCACCTAATATGTCCGCCATATTAATTCAAATGGACTGCAACCGTTTACTGCACACATGTTGGAAATAAATTGTATTACTCACGAGTCAAAGTCACGCATTTCGCAGGAACACCGCGGCTCGGTTTCAGAACTTTTTTTTTTCAATTCCATATTTGAAATCAGTCAGGAGACGCCTTCGACGAAGACCAGAGACCACATACTTTTTGTTCTCTACTTAAGGAGTTGGAATTTTTATTTCGGAATGCCGAATTAGTGCAAAAAGCTGGTTCTCTCAGCGAGACTGCAATTTGTTTAGGCATTTTGTTCCATTTGCACTGGGGGACAGAAACGCGCTGGGAATTTATAATTGTTCGATGGCATAGGCTGTATCTATAGGAACCTTCCTTTGTCATTATTGATAGTGCTGTGACTTCTGATGGCATTGTATTTTTTTTTAACTTACATTCATGTAGCTCTGCTTGATCATTGATCGTAAATGTTAACTGGCCATATTTGCTAGGCTCTATTAAAAATACGACTACCTCTACAAGAATAGAACTTAAGCATTTTCAATACTAGTATTTTACTGCTTATAATATAAAACGGAAATGGCAGAATTCTTTAAACTTTACGATGATTAAGTAATTTCCAAGTCAACTTCTTTTTTATTGGCTGGATATAAGCTTCCTAGCAATGGGCTATTGATAGTTTAATAACTTAAATGATTGACACTATAAACATGCTGTAATTTTCTTTCTTTACAATTTGAAGAGTTATTTTAATGTAATTTCTGCTAACTAACCCTAACCCCCTTGTTGTCAATAAGACAATTGGATTATCTAAAAATTTATTTAAAAATGTTAAAAATCTGTCAGCACCAAACTTGTTTTTAACTTCTCTAAATATAAAATAAATAATATTGTTTTATAATTGCAGTGTCCCAGCACTATTTTTTTTTTGTTATTATTTAATAAAACAACACTCGTCGAGTACTCACTTAGTAGTCGTTTATCGAGACATAATTGTTTTCTTATTAGTATCAATTGAATACTAACTTGGTTCGTTTTTATCGGCGATTCGTTTTCTCACGATAAAGCGAACGCTACTTGATTTTTTAATTTGTAATGTTTTGCAGAGATGTTTTGTCTTGGACGATTGACCAGTGGGTGTTTTGTTTTTACTATTTTTAATATAATTTTTATCATCTTTAGTAATACGTAATACAGTGGCAACACAGGTAGAAACTAATACAAAAAGGTAGGTTAGTAAACATAAAAGGTAGGTATTCCAAGAATTATTAAAATATATAGGTAGGTATCCATAGAATGATAATAGCAAGAGTCTAGTTAATTTTGATCGTTATACTTAGTACGTCTATGTTACTCTTGATTTAAACTACCTAATATTATAATTTAATAAAAAATGCATCTCTTACCAATCATACCTTTCTTTTCACTATTCAATTCATTCGTTATTAAAATTCTTGCAACTAAATAACCTGAGATAAATCCCGGGATATCGCAGTGTCGCGTCACACGGGCCCGGGCGCACGGCGCGACATGCGCTTGCGCCGTAGGTTAAACAGTTAAACATAGATTAATTATTAAGACAAATAAGTACAGTATTTCATTGGAAATTGATTGTATCTTTGATATTTGTCGTTGTTTTATGGAGCTGGAGGCAATGTAGAGTTAATTCTAGTTAGTTAACCAATTTTACAAAAGTCAACTCCAAGCTCACAATGTTCAACATGACTCTAAGGACCAATCATGCAGCAGACGTAAATGATTTTGAAAACGATATGTTATATTTTTTAAATTCACTGATATCGCATCTGTGGCAATATCGTCTTGGTTTCTATAAGGTATTTAACTTTATAGATACGACATATTATTGCTGCCACTAAATACACCGTATTGTCTATGCCAATAGCTTGTTTATGAATATTTATCTCTTTGCATTTACTTGCTATCAGGAGACGATGTTTATGTCTTCTTTTATATTTAAAAATTCGCGAATCTTTTATCTTTATTCTTTTGTTTTTCTTTTTATCTTTATTTTCTTTTTTCTTTCTTTTTGAGGGCTTGTTAAATAAGAACCAACTTTTTTATTACACATTTATACAGTCACGGTAACAATTGATAATGGAGAGAGCAGACTAAATTAGTGCTCGGGCACATCTTGACATCTTGTTTGGCATAAATTCCTCTAGTTAAAAGTTGAGCAGTTAAAAATAGACAATACTCATTTTAATATTCATACATATTTCATAAATTATATTTTTGAAAAGGTTTTCTTAAAAGCTTTCTTCGTTTTTTGGTTTAACAATTTATCAATAAAATATTCTAATTTTAAATTTCGCAACACCCTCTACGCAAAGTTTTTGAGCTAACAAATTGTCCGGTGATTTGTCAGCGTCGAATGCCTGGGTTCTTGCGCGCGCGCACCTAATATGGCGGTCGCCGCTTGACAGCTACACCCGTCCGATTTGGACTCACATCGCCATATAGAGAACGTTTCTTTTATTGTCTCCATTTGCCGAGAATTTTTATGTGAAATTTTGGCATGTTTTCTTTATTTTCATGGATATTTTTTCGCTGCCGGATTTATCTTTAATGTTGGAAATTATGTTTGTATGTGAGGGCTGTTACTTTAGGCCACCTGTGGCAGTTCAACATATACGGCAATTTCATGAATATTTACTTTGATGGGACCGCTGTATCGCTTAAAATTTTCTCACTTATTTAAAATTATTTTTTCATACAATTAAAATTCACATCAATCTTGAAATATCCACACAAAAAGGCTCTTTGATTGGAAACCCTGAACAAGTTTTCTATTGATCTTTAAGTTAACAAACTTTGGTCCATTGATCACAAATCTACATTGAACTTTGCCAAAAAAGGAATAGTATTGGACCAAGATAAGCACCTTGCGGAAATACAACGACAAGCAATGCTAAAAAGATGTTTTTTCCTTAAACCATAGGATATCTATGTTTAGTCTTGTCTAAAGGTACCGACAGAGATAGATACAGTTGGGACTATATCTAAAGATAAGATGGTTTCCTTTAGCAACAATGATTTAGCTGAGCATTGACTTTTCCGCGTACAACTAATGTTGCCTATTTGATATTCGCTTAGAGTTGAAACCGCGGGTGGTATCAATGTTGTCTGTGAAACGAAGGGTGATTAAAAATGACTGGTAATATTAAAATCAAAATGGTTTAGGATCTAACATTGTGTGGATAAAAGTAGCGGGATCGTTTTTGTAATCAGTGATAGGATTAATTTTAATTCTTCTGATTTCAAATGGTAGTCGACAGATATGAAATCAAAAAGCTCATATTAATCTCATACTGCTGATCTGTGATATTGACAATCCTCCACACAGTTTGGTATATTATGTTTTTTTTTTAGGGTTGAGAATTTTTCCAGTATGCCGTGGGCTGTTTTAAAAAGTGATGATAAAATTGATAAGTTTTCAGTTTTAAGTCTTTAGTTTTTGTATTATTATGTGTTATCACCTATTTCTGAGACTGCTGGTTATCCTGTAATTGGCGACTGTGTAAGTCCGAGGCTATTGTTAACAGTAGTACTTAAGATATATGTATTATACACAGAAGCTGTTGGTGTACCTTTTTAAATAAATACCTAAATAAGATATTTTTCACTTAGTGCCATTTCTTCTTTCGAGCTTAATGGAATGTCTACACTAAAACTGTTGGAAGTGGTGAAAGCCAGCCTAATTTGTGTAGGTTTAATTATTATTTATTCAATTTTAATTTGTAGTAAAAATCAACGCATCTTATTATTTTGGACGATGTCTTATAGAAAGTATAAAATGAACAGTACCAAATGTTTTCGATACTCTACAAAGGAAGATAATTAAATTACCCACAAGCATGGCGTGGAGTTAACATGGGTTCATTAATATCACGGTACTTAAGTTCCCATTAACTGAGACCCCAGTATCGGTCACGAGCACAAGTTTTTTTTTTTATAAAGATGTCAAGTGTGAGTATCATTTCAAATCAAAGATGGTTCAGCTTTATTTATTTTTTTCGGCGCTTTTTGATAACTAGTGTATTGGATATAGTATATAAAATTTTCTTAATATTAAGAAATTACCCATGTTCTATTTTAGAAAAAAACGTCACTCATTTGAGTCAAAATATTCTCAACAATATGTTTTAGATTTATAAAATAATTTATAGCAATGCACAACTAAATACTTATATCATTTTTTTTTTTTGCAATTTCAGCAATTTATTGCTCAAATATATGTGCATGGTGGTGGTATTTGTGTACCTACTTATTATTTTCATATTACTTACTTTTTTAGGCACTGTACTTGTATTTTAGCGTTTTAATTCTACAAATTCCTAGCGGAACCCTAACAATGCTATCACCACGAAGTTTTTTTGACGCTACTTCATTAAAACCTATTCTCTTGTATTCGTTATTATTTTAACATTGTAGTGTTTTTTGTTAATTATCCGCGGTTGGTTAAATGTGATGTATTGTGTTTTGAGCTGGTGCTGCAGAGAGATTGAATTCTTGCTTGAACGAAAGAAGGCAAAATAGCTTAGGAATTTTATTTAAATATTGTTGAGATATTCTATTGTTCATTGAAAATGCAATGAGTATTTAAATGGACAAGTATCTAATTTATTATTTAGTATAACTTCTTGAGTAGGCTAATGCGAAAAAATTTCGTCGATGCAATAAGAGTCAACAGCGATGTGAACTTTTGTTTTAAATAGTTTGTTTGCGATTTAAAGTTCTGAATTTCTGATAATTACAAATGCAAACGGCTAAATAGGTCGCTAGCAGTAATAAATTGAAAATAACTGTAACTTATAATTGTAACTACATACCCGGTTAAAGTGGGAGATTCAATTTACTAATTAACGGATTGAAATTATATGCAACAGTTAGAACTTAGAAGCTTTAGTGAAGAGACACACTGGATGCAGGAACAGCTTTTTAATCCTAGACCAACTTTTGATATTTCGGACACAATTTAATATGATTGAGGTGGAAGAAAATTGCCAAAGTGTTAAACTTTAGTAGGGTTTTTTTTTGGTTGTTGGGGGGGTGTGGGATGTTAAATCTAAAATTGTGGGGAGACCTTTGCCCAGCAGTGGGATGACATACATTAAAAATAAATTGAAAATAATACTTATTATTAGTCGGTATTTCCGCAATTCAATGCAGCCAGAATTTATGCAGAAGAAGATGCCACTTTTGGCTTATCAATCATGAATAGATGTGACCATAAAGGCTCGCGACATGACTCTAGTAGAACAATATTTCTGTGATTTCATGGAATGTGGAATGTTCTACCAGAATCGCGTTGTACACACGGCTACACATCAAGCTATAAATTTCCAGTATAAGCTGACCTCGACTGTACGGAAATCCTATACAATGCGAGATCAGCATAAACTGGAAATGATGTGACTTGATGTGTAGCTGTGTGTACCGTCAGTGGCGTGAGCTATCCTCCTATCTGCGGGAGCCTTAACAAACGTTGCTTCTAGGTATTTTTTTACTTATTCTTTTGGGTTCTGCACTTTTGTGCACAAATATCAGGCCTTCACTCGGTTTTATAAGCATAACTAACCCAGTGCGTCCCAACGCTTAGCAGATAAAGCAACCGGTCGCGGCGGATTAACCACGACTGGACTGATGTTAAGATGAACCGATAGCAAGCGATGGCTATCTGATCACTAACGTGCCGACTGCATGGTTAATTGCCATATCCTTTACTATGAACCCCCGCCAAAATAAAATCAACCTTAACACTTAGAGATACAGTTGAAAATTGGTGGGGAATGTCATGATTTTTGAAGATGATTTTGATTACAATAGTAGTTGTGATTTGGACTCTGTTTCAGAGTAAGTAGAGTTGAAAATCAAAAAATTGAGTTGAAGATTCATCACGGTACCTCACTGAGTATTAGATGTATGTACGGATTAAGTGATAAAAATAGTCATCTACACTTCGTTTATGATAAAGGGAATAAAAAACAAGTAATAAATCTATGTTTTACTACTATTTGTCAAGATAATATAAATCTTCTTCATAAATATACCGTCGTCGTTTGCAATAAGTACATATAAATAACTCCCATTTATTAAATAATTATAATTTATTGAACTCAAGACAATAATAGTTCATTTCTGATCTATTGTGCACTTCTAATAACTGTTTCCTTATTGGTAGTTTCCTTTAAGTTTGTTTGTTGTGCAAATCGATCTGTTTCCTATGCGCAAGCGCATCTTTGTTATAAAATAGGGATTGGAAAAAGTATCGATAGTTCTTCTACTACGATTAATTATTTATTTTTGGTACTTAAGACATCAAAGTAGCAGCGATACCTACTTTATCCAATATCCTTCTTCTTGAGTCGATACATTTTGAAAACAATGGGAATTTAAGAGTTAGACAAACAGCTATCGTTGATCTTATTTAGATCTGAAAATTGTAATTCTTTTTTTAACTGACTTCATAATTATTCGTTGCATTCGTACGAGAGCTCACGACCAAAACCATGTCGTATCGTTTTACGGCCAAAACCGTATAAAATCGTTTCCTTTTAGATGAACATATTTGTTTCCTTAATTTAAATTTGTGCCTCGTAGTTTCGATACTTTTCATTCAACACCACATCTCTAGTTATAAATAGAAAGATGCATATTTCCTGCATCCTACCATGAATGCTAAGATTTACTTTGAAATGTTTAATAGCAGCATTTGTTATTGGCACTTATCTTTCTTATATGGCGCCGGTTTCCTGAAGATCTGTTCTTCCTGAGTTAAGACTTGGACTTGAGTCTGTTTTTCCTATGTCTTTGTGAGATTTATAAGTTGATTTTGTGTTTATGTTCTTAGTTAATGGGTAATCAATGTGATAAATAGCCGTTGATATATGCTTTGATGGTTGGATCCCGTTCAGGGTGGCAATTGGAATGCGACAGCGATGGTCTGTTTAACATTACCGATGTTTATTTTCAATTTTATTGCGGATTTACAGCTGTCAATTGCAGAAGTTGTGGAAAAACAGCATTGAAACTTGAAAGAGAATTTTGCTTTTTTTTATTTCATTTTTAGAGTTCCGTTTTGTTTTTGTCAATACATTGTTGGAAAAAGGCTAGGCAGGTTGATTTCGTTGAAAGGGATACCGGGACCTTGGCAACAGGCAACTGAAGGAACACGGGTGGGTTTTAGTCAGTAAAAGTCTGACACGCCCTTCCGCTCCGCTCAGAGCGGGAGAAGTCATTGGATGATTTCCCACCCTCAGGTTGATTTTGAAATCTGATTCTCAAAATGTCAATCAAATCATTTGACAAGAGGTTGCACCAGAGGGCCAATTCTCTTACCTAACAAAACGTTCACATTCAAGTCGCAATCTGTCAAAGTTGTCAAAAATGTTGGTAATTTGATGGTTTTTTTGACAGATTTCGAATGAGATGCGAATGTGAACGTTCTTAAAAATAAGGGAATTTCCCCATTGATTACAACAAAATTTACCAAGCATTTAAAGGAGAAGTTTAAACAATTACAACTAATAATTCATTGATATAGCACCAAGCTTCACATAGATTTAAATTGTTGATACCTAGATATCTCTTAACAAACAAAGCCGTTGGCAAAGCTCTGAGAGTTACGAAGTGTCGATAGAGCATCCTGTGCTATCCGCTATAAATACTCCATTGTACCCTGGCTATACAAAGGAAGGACGGGAGCGCAAGCGCATCCACTCTACACTAGGCTTTATTGTTTTTTAGAGGATTCAAGAAGGCAGTATGTGTAGGTGATGTGAGGAACTACACAAAGAAGGAAGACCAAAAGAACCGATGGATGGACAGTGTGAAAGATGATGCGGCTAGTAAGGGGGTGACTACCGAGATGACGACTAATGGTACGGAAACTAATGGTATGGAAGAAAAAGACATGTTGTGCTGACCACAAATAAATTGAGATAACGGCAGGCGAATGATGGTGATCAGGCGTGCACAACTACACATTTAAGTGCCTATTTGCATAGAAGCAAAACACATGTTCAATGGTTGTACTTTGACATTTGATCTCATCTGGGACTATTATGTTTTGCTAATTGCAGATTGAATGATTTCATTTTAATTGTATTGAACTGTCATTTGATATGTGATAATTGTGTTTAATGTATTTTCTGTTATAGCATCAATCGTACTCACTCATTCATTTAATTTTTGCACGTCGAATCTTGGGCAGAATGTATGGCTCAACTTTATTTCTTTACCACCTTATTTGTATACCTACATTATAGCAAATAAATAATTTGATTTGATTTGATTTGATTTGAATGGTTTGTCGTACATCAGTCATTAACCAAAGACTTTTCCATGACATGAATTTAGAAAATTGCGAAATAGGTACATATATTATTTTTGATTAATTTAGCTAAGTGGCGGTAATTTTAGAAAATACAATAAGTAGAGCGTAGATATATTTAGTAACCTGAATAGGTTACTAAATATATACGCTATACGCTAGCTACTTAACTCGCTAGCTTAACTATTCTTCAAGAGTCATAAAAAACCCGTAAGAAATCGACACGTGTTTCACGTCTCAACGAGGCATCCTCAGGATGACGATTGACCAATTGCAAACCAGAACACGATGTGTTGCCACACCGAGCGCTGGAAGCAGAGAACGCAACGCAATTTTAGTTTAGATTGATGATTTTTCCTTTTATATTTCAAATTTTTATGCGTCATATTTTAGGCGCAAATATTTTCTTACTTTTTTCTTACCACCATTGGCATCACCTCCCAAAAGCATCGTTTGCAATACCAAATATATACCACACTCTTTCTTTTCGACAAACACAGAACCATTCTTTTCTATAACGACTGCCAATTTGTCCATTCGACTGCTGAATGCCTCCCATACCTCGGCTGATATCTGCAGTATTATGTCTGAATTGGACAAACAAATTGTTATGGCAGCCACCACTTCGTTTTATTGCCCTTTGTCTAAATTTTTTAGGTCTAGACATGGTCTAGGTATACAAATGGCTATCTGAGCTGGAGTTGAAATTATGACTGTAATGTTTAATGTCAATTGCCATATAGATTGTGCTGGGAATTGAATGGAAGTGGTTGGAATATTAAGTCTGGGTGTCTTGTGTAGATGTAAATGCAAATTTCCTTGAAATTATTTTTATTGAAGGAAGTTATAATACACTGCACAAAAGTTAAGTAGTTAATTGATGAAAAATGTAATAAGATAAAGCTTTAAGGATACGTTCTACTACCAATATTAAGTCTGGGTGTCTTGTGTAGATGTAAATACAAGTTTCCTTGAAATTATTTTTATTGAAGGAAGTTATAATACACTGCATAAAAGTTAAGTAGTTAATTGATGAAAAATGTAATAAGATAAAGCTTTAAGGATACGTTCTACTACCACCAACTCTGAAATCGCGATAAAAACTTTTATTACTGCTTCATACATAGTTCGTACCTATTTAACTCAAGCCAACATAATGTAGGGAACAGCTGCTTTTTTTTTGCGATTTCAGTCTTGTTGCCATTGTAATACTTGTTAATATGGATGAGTACAATAACCCCTTAGAAGTTTCCAGTTATTTAATTTGTAAGTTTTCAATCACCTTGCATACAAAAAGCTCAAAAAAATTAATGTGGTGAGACAAATTGTCTCATAATTATGATTTAATCTTACTATACATAATTATGATTTTGGTTTCGTTCTACTAAGTATTATTTTTCGCTACAGAAAAATGCTGTTTCGCAGTCTAAATTGGGAAAAATTATGCTTCTCATAACTCATATAACAAACAAAGCGCATACCTCACAGCTCACAGTATCTATTGCCCATTGAACCGCGATGCGCATTGTATGCAGCGCGCGCGCAAGTCGTCACGGTTTGGCGCGCAAAGTTCAGGGGGCGTGGTCTAAGCCTTATTGTTTGGCGGCATAAGCTATAATTTAGTGTTTAAATGCGAATGACCTTGAAGATTTGACCTTTATTTTAAGGAATTCTTCCTGGGTGGGGTACTTACTACACAATAATATTTATTATAGTAGTTCATAGGTAGCCTACATACGAATTGTATCGAATGTCAGGTATGTCCTACGTGGTAATGCAATTAATGTACCTAATACATTGGACAGTCAATCACTCCATATTACCAGCAATGGCCGTCTTAGCTGATAAGACAATGATGATGATTTTCTTGATTAGGTTAGTAGGTAGTCGGTATTTTTAGTATTTCAATTACAAGTAAAACATACGGTTTAAATTGAGAATCTCTTAATTTTTTTTTATCGTTTAAAAACCTAAACAGCCCTAACTATAGGTAACGACAATATAAATAAATAGTTTGACAATTAAAATGTCACACTGTATCTAATACATAGTTACGTAGTACTTAGGTACAGATGATAAAAAACAATACTTTTCTTATTTTGAAAACATACCTATCTTGTGTTCAAACAACAATTACTCTGTAGCACGTGGAAACGCAAACAAAGCTTTATGAGCAAGCGCATTGTGTGTCGCGCACGCGCCCGCGCCGTTACGGAAAGGCGCACAAGGTACAGGGGGCGTGGCCTGTGAAGCGCTATTGTAGCGGCGAAAGTTGTAATTAATATTATTGCTGAATTATTATTTTACGAGAGTAATTAGTAAGTTATTATAAATGTGTGTTGGTAACTTTAACAAGTCTAAAGAACGAGTAGAAAAATAATGTTGAAATATTTATATTCCGTGCGTGCCTAACAATTAGTTGTATCTAGACTTCACAACGTCTAGATACAACTAATTGTTAGGCACGCTAACTATTTAACTTGATCAAATTAAGTTGTATAACAGAGAAGGTCGATTGTGAATTGTGCGCATTCACTTTCTCTAATTAGTGCGATTACATGCAACTGCAATCTTAATTAGTTACAAGTTTATCGACTGCTAACTAGCTATTGTTTTGGACTAGCTTGTGCTGTTTTTCAGAGGATTCCTTAATAATTATAATCCTTATATTTCTCTAGGATTTAGCAATGGGGTTAAAAACTGATGCGTCCGTCTTCAAACCACCATTGTTGTGTATAGGTTTCCTTTTGTGTCGAACACAAACTATACGAAAAATAGATAAATATGTATATGACTTGGAGTGTAGCACTATTAAAAGACGAGGTAAAGACAGGGGAAGCGTCTACCACTGGTAAAAAAGCAGCGTAAAATAAGTTGCTTGTTTTCAAAAATGTATGGATAGTGACGGCTAGCTGTCAAATTATAAGACGCTGGGTAGTAGCGACATCTGAATTGAGCAAGTGGCAATTTTTATCCTCATTGAATGACATTATCATCACCATCCTCCTGCCTTTAGGTTTCCCACTTGCTGTCCTCTTCTTCCATACATCTCCATCAGTCAAAATAATAATAGGTAAATCTTCTTCGTATCCGTATCTTTCTATTTTTACATCAAAACATAGTTAGGATCTACCGATCTAAGAATGCTGTTAATTCCATTATGATCAGGGTGTCCATTTCGATGCCCAGCCGTATATAGGGGGCCCCGTAATAACTTACACCCGATATTATCAGCCGAGCCGTGAAGATTGCTATCAGCTGCTACATGGAGTTTAGTCTTAACTTACAGCTAGTCTACGACACCTTAGACACTAGTGTCGGACATTTGGCGAGCTATTGTAAGCTATTCACTGTAACGAGTGGCCATATTTCTACCTATTATTGAAATTACTCATCATGCTAAATGATTATTTGACATATCGACGATGAAGTGACATGAACTCCTAACTGACATTTTGACGATTTTAGTTTTTTTACGTAGATAGACTTTAAATAATCGTTTACGTGAGTTGGCAAAAACAGATAACTGATTATCTTATTTTTTAACGAACTACTGGTAACTGACAATAACTATTAAGCAAATGTGCGTAACATTTGCTGGCAGTATCACCTAATTAACTAATAACAATAACACCTAAATAACGTTAGCGTAATTATTTGGCGCTGCTGCCGGCCGACTGGTCTTGCTGACATCTAGGAAGGATAATTTCATAGGCTGATAATGCGTGAGCTAGACGGTGATTTGTGAAATATTTCTTCTTTTTACAAGCTTTATATTAGCTTGCTCTGTTCGTATGTTTCCGGTTACTCCTTTTGTCATCCATTTATCAAGCACTTCCATGCATCTGATTGTGCTGTAACTTGGCATACATAAACAACTAATGAGAAATTTTGAAAAAATGATGCCATGGAGCTGGTTTGATGATGGAGCCGGAAGTTGGCCATAGGAACTCCTCTAATCTATTGCACATTGTTAAAACAAATACTACCTATTATATGATGATATTCTCATAAGATTATATCAGACGATTTGCTCGAGCGAATATTCATTTTTGTTCAATTAATTTCTATTTTCACACGACATTGAAAAAATTACACGTTCACCTAATATTTGTTTTTTTTTAAAGATGTTTTATTTTGTCTGGGTGAAGTAAAACCAACTGAACATTATGAGAATAAAACTTAACAGTTTGTTCAAAACATCTTTAAGAATGTTATAAAAATAAAACATGAAAAATTCCATTAAAATTTCCCCGACATAAAATTATTATAGACAAGAATGAACAAAAAATTAAGCGTCTGATAACTGCTTCAGAAATTATAAGAGCGCTCGTGGTGACCTCTGACGGCTAATTTCCTTCCTCCGAAGATAAGAGTGTTCATAGTGGCGCTGATTTATTATTTGCTATCTCTGCCCTTTGGAGAAACGATTAAGGTCAAGTTGTAAAGGAAGGAAATGTTATATGAGCACGTATAGTTTGTTTGGAGAGCATTGTCAAGTCGTTTGTGATATTGTTAAGTATGCCTGCTTCGTACGTATACTTTGAAATTATTCGTTGTATAATAGACAGGCTTCATAAATAGTTTAGTTACTGAGACATTTACAAGACCATGTTAGAGAAAGAAGTTTAGAACCACGATTTATTTCACGATTTTCAAACTACATATTTTAAACTAGCTGTTGCCCGCGACTCCTTCTGCGATCCAGGATGAAAAGTAGCCTATATCCTTTTCCAGGTCAAGGTCTACCCCTGCGCCAAATTTCATCCGAATCTGTTCAGCCGTTTTAGCGTGAAAGGTACTGGAATTGACTGGTTTGAGGATGTAGCATTGGTCATGGAAGTGACAAAAGATTTGATGGCATAGGAAGGAGGTAGAAGCTTTTTGGTTATATATTGAGTTATCTATAGATATGGAAGAAAAGAACATTCAGATTTCAATTTACATGTATTCGAAATCATAAATAAAATATTAGCTCGGTTTGACTACATGTCAATTGTTTTATTGATTAGATAGAATAAAGCATTGATTTTATTTTAACTGATAACTGGAAAAACCAATTTATGTATCGACATGTGCTAACATAGCCTGTTAGTTGAGAAAGCTCAAAAAGCTCTTATATAACATTGAACATGCTTACCAATTTTTTTCTTTTATTAGTAGCTTCAAAATCTAAACCATTAGCCTTAAACGAGTCCATATTTACAACCATTTTGAAATAGGTTACCATTCATTACAAAATATTCTTGAAATATGTTCACTCATTCATTCATATTCCAAATAATGCACTCGACCCACTAAATATGGACGACATGATGATTCATCTCCTTTTAAATTAAGAATAGCTGCGAAATGCGTGCGCACGAATATGTCACATATTGTAACGGTTTTTATGAGTACTGTGATTGTAATGTTATATTTATATGCTTTACGGCGTCATTGGCATATTGCCCTTTTAGGACAAAATTGTGATTGGTTTTTTTGGATTGTACATTGCCCAATCATTGGCTGCAATCTGATTACAATGATAGAATTACATAATATGGTGACTTCAGCTTCTGAGGTTCAACTTTTGATTATGTAACTGGCCGACTCCTTAACAATTCAAGTGCCTGTAAATGATTTAATTGAAATAAATGCTTTGAATTTGAGTGATAGTAATATTCATTAGATATTTACTTATTTGTAATGTCCGTCTGTTGTTCCGCTTAATATCTTGTATATTATCTACATATGACTCAAAAATGTCAAGTCGTTTTAATGATTTTTGTCTTGATTTATTCTCAACTATTTTATTTTGTCCTTCTTATGACTCCAAGGTACTACACCCTCTAAATTCTTCAAATATCTTATCTTTCTTTCCTTCTATATCAGGTTTAAATTAAGCTTTTCTAGTACCATCAATATCTTCGCCGACTGACAGTGGGTCAACAACATTTTCTTACTATCATCTAAAAACGTTGACCGTTTGAATGCTGTTAATTTTCGAGAATCTTGCGCCGCTCTGTTTAGGGAGAGTGCGACAAAAAGTTGTAATGACAAGTGCGCAGGGGCAACGGTGCGACACTTTATATGGGATAGCCGGATCCTTGTGGACTTAATGCTTGGGATGATTGAGGTTGGTTACTTTACCCGCAAGTCACACAATTTTAATGGATGGACCTCTTTGTAATATACTTACTTATATACAAATCGTACCGAACTCAAACTCTTATGAGTCCAACGATCCTATCATTGCATAAGAGTTTGAGTTTACGTCACTCTGTACAATATACAGGGTGACGTAAACACAAACTCAGCAATTACTTACTTAGTGAACAATAATACCTATCGTGATTTTTTTGCAACTCGCTATTTTCTTTTTCATCCACTCCAGTGACTGTAGCTGCTCAAATGACCACCGTAGAAACAGATAAACAATGTTTAAGTCAACGATGAAGAAAATAAATGCCACTTTGTTTTTGTAGCGTAGAGATAGAACGATGCGTGCTGAAATATGTTTGACACATGATTTAAACTTAACCCTCAATTGACGCTTTAAGTACTCACCTATGTAAGTGTGAAGCTACGGCTCCTTAAACACTAAACAATAAGGATTAACCCCATTTCTCTACAAGCAACTCTACTCACACCGCCTGACCGCAGCGTGATAGTTCAGATAACTACCATCCATTACGATTCTAAAGATAATCCCGAAACAATTGTTGTCGAAAGCGGCAAACACTTAAAACCGATTATGTGCGCCCGCGCCGCCGAACCTACCACCTAAGGCTGGGTGTACACGATGTGTAAGTGGAATGCGCTGTTCACACGTAAGCATGTCGCGATTTATGTTGTTTACATTGAAGTAAAGTTACGAACAAAGGAAGCCCTTAAGTTTGAATTCGTTTTTTTTAAGGTAAAAAAGATAGTTTTTTTTGTGGTCAAAAATTTGGTGGAGGAGTGGACGGTAAATTGCAGGCTAATGAATGTGCAACGGAAGCCCTTTGTCTTCGAAATTTATTGGTATTTTATTTGGGACATACCCCAGCTTCCATTCTCACCATCATTTCTGTACCTAAGGATCAACAAGAGGTAGCTTTGATGTTCACCATAAATAAGGAACATCTATATTTTATATAGATAATAAGAAAAGTTAAACACGGTGTGTGATTTAGGAAGATAATAGGAAGGTTTTTATACCGTTTAGGTATTTTAATCATTTATCTATGAAATGACGGATATCTAACAATACCACTCGCTTACAAGCTGCTTCCTTTCATTCAGTATTCCTAGAACTTGTACTAACTTCTGAAGTCCTCATTTCAAGATAAAGTAATTTACATTTCCGCTATTGTGTTAGAAATCAACACGCTGCGAATAACTGCTACTGACTCATTTGTACATGCACCCGTTTTACATTACAATAATAACGTCTTTCCTTGGAGAACCACCTGGTTCTTCAATAATCATAACATTCATAATAAGTGTTACTGACACATGCTAAGATGCACACGTTCTGAGTGCTGTATCTACTATTGTATCTTTGTCAGCAAGCATTCATTCAACACTAAGTACTAACAACTATCATAGCGTTACACCTGCCAGCATTGTTAGATAATTATTATCCTACTTAGTTAGTATTTACAATGCTTTTCATAACTTTAGTGTACATAACTTTACAGGTAGGGCGTAGTCGAATTTTTATCCAAAATATTGAAACAAACATGAGTAAATATGATATCGGGAATTCTGTAGCTGTAGATGGTCCCGAAATTTAAATGATAATTATTATAGTGGGTTCTCATAATAACACTGTCAAAATCAAACTAGTTGGAATGGATATTAAAGCTATCAATGTATTAGGTGAGGAAGCACAACTCGCATCAAGTGCAAAAGCAGACACGAACTTTCTAAGCCCCAAACAAACTTTAGCAAGTAGTCCGGAAGAAGACGACATTTCACATACAAACTTATTTTCTCAATAGCTAAGTATTGTTGTCGCGAGCCTAGTTGACACAGTTCCGTAATATCTACATACGTACAATGGATGGGTGTCTGTCGTTGTAAATCAAATAACAATGACATGTTCTTTGGCGCGAAACTAAATAATGTTGTTTGAAGTTTACACAGTGCCTATATTATGATGAAACTCATATGAAATGGATGGAGATTTAAGAAGTTATGCCTGACTGGTGTTGGTTTAATATGGCCGAAATGTGCATTTAGATTCCGGCGTTTACATTTTACTATAGGATGGAGAAAAGCCTTGAGTCCATTAGAGTCCTAAGTGTCTTATAGGAAAAGGAGGAACCTACTCAGCTGGTTAGCGTTACTGACAGCCTTCATCATCCCCACTGGTCACTTTGGTAAAGAGATGCCCTCCACGCCTTCCAATGCTCCAGACTGTGCTAATGTCAACCTTTGATTTGTCCAGTTTGTCCCACCAAGTTGTTCCAGATTTGTCTAATACATTCCAACAAATAAAATCAGACAGAGTGGCCTGGATCATAGTTGAACGTGTGCAAAGTTAATATGAGTAACACAAATGCTTATAAAACAGACAATAATACTAACCAACTGGACCAGACAAGGTATTTGTTTCTTTGCTCGTCCTAGGAAACTACAAATGTTGATGAAGTTAGTCGTAGCGACAAGACTTGCGGCTTTTTAGTGCCTATTAACGTCAGCAGGGACATATTTCTTCGGAATTATGAGCGTAATACAGTAATAACTGGGACTACTACTTTGTCCGTGGTTGTTGCTGTTACTAAAGTGTCTCAATCAGAAGTTATTTTAGAAAAGCTGCACATGGCAGGATATGGTTAAATATCAATCTATGACAAAATGTGTTTTAATATCCTTATTAAGTAGAAACACATTTTACTCAGGACCCAACAAACATTAAATTGCATAAAGAAAACGATATTTTGGCAGAAAAGCAAAAGATTTCCAATAAATGTGGACTGGGCGAAAGTGCTACACTATACTATACAAAGTACTACCTTCATTATTGATGAATACCATCTGTAGGTACAATATCGAAGTTAGACAAAAATTAGCCGTTGTTTCGTAACTAGCATTAGGGTCACTAAGCCCTTTGCTGTTGTTTCAAGTATCGATGAAGTAACTTTCTATTATTTGTGCAGTATCAACTATATTTAACTGTCCCTATCATTTAGAAGTGTCTGACAAAATATTTGCGTTTTCTCTCTGACTATAGATGCAGTGGCTGACATCCGCAAAGCGTTTAAATAATTTTAATTAAATATCCATCAAGATTGGAGTGTTATATTTTACTATTTAGATGGCATAAAAGGAAGGAAGCCTAACTCAATAGTGGGTGGAACAAGGCCGCCAATGATGATGATCATTTTGCCATTTGGATATCCTATCAACGAAATCATCATGAGATTGGAGAAAATGATGCAAATAATTTTTATTTAGAGCATAATATGACTCGAATGTAACGGAAAATCAATCGTGAACGTTCTAAACTACCATTAAAAACCTATTTAAATCACTGATCGAAACAACGAACCGACCTATATGCATATGGAACATCAAAAGAGTTCTCGTCAATAAAGTTTGACCGAAAGAAATGATTGCCCAAGCTTTCCAGCAATTGGCGCGGCTGGTGGCCCAGATTCGTTACAAGAATAACCACGTAACTGCTAGAATGTAGGTTAAACAGGCCTTTCAAAGGAACGGGCTGCGGCCCGATAGGGTGACAAAAGGTCGCTAAGAATTAGTTGGAAAGTAAGCGGTAGTTAGGTCTTCTATGCACTTAGTAGTTTGTTGTACTGGGATATAGTAGGGCATTATTGAGGTACATCGGAAATGGTGGTATGTGGTCAAACTTACCTATTTGTATCTGTCACTTAAATAACTTTTGGATTTATGAGGCTTTTAAAATGATGAAAATCAATTCAGAATTAGAGGTAGTATGTCAGAGAGCTCCTGGCCACCTAAATGGCGTTTTATTGACTTGATTGGAAAAATGACTTAAAAAAGTGGTTAATTTATGCATGAAGTGCAAATGACGTTTACATTTCACTGCTTTTTTTAGGATTCAGCTTTAATACACCATGCTGAGACTGGTAATTAATACGGGCCCTACAGCCCATTGCGTTCTTCCAAAAACAATAAGAATTTGAAACCTGTTCGGTTGTTCAAAAGGTGAGCAAACTGACAAACAATCATTTACTCTTTATCAAGTACAAGAGTATATTAAAATGGCACCAACATGTTCAAATACTCGGACAAATACAGTGTTCAACATATGAATATTCAGAAACGGTCAGTGAGTAAGCTCCGACGTCTCAAAACCACGGATCTTAACAATTTTTCTCTTTGTTCATGAACTGAGTAAACAGCTGATTCACTAGCATGACTCAATGATCCATTCACCTTCTTTACTCAATAAAACTAACAACTTATTAGTAAAGGAACTACGGACTAATTTTATGACGTATTCAATTTCCTATATCTCGATTTTATGGAGATTTATTTGGAATAGTATTGTAATTTGATGTAAATTAATATTCATAAATGACTTAACTTCCTTTTCGATCGGAATAAAATAATGAAAAGTGATAGTAATTTATTTAAAAGCCATTTTAAAAGTCTACTTTATTGGATTTTTCTTTGTGTTGGTCACAGTAAAGTCGATACTGCAATACATTTTTTATTAAATTACTTTCTATTAGAATAATAAACTAATTTTAACCGAACGAGAAGGCTGTTCAATAAATTCCATTCTTAATCAGATTTCTATTAAAAAACACTATTTTCAAATGGTGATGATTTCTATCTAACTAGCATATAACTTTATCTGTCCGCTTGAGGTGTGAATATCTCACGGCGGCTATACTTTATCGAAGGTTTTACGATCTTGAAATGCTTCTCGCATTGGTCACCACTTCGTTAGTGAGTCATATTCGAAGATTTAATCGTGGAACGTATATCACGAAGATGATCGCAGGTAATTAAATTAAAAGGGAACGCATCAATAACGATCTGTCAAATTCAAATGACATATTAAGGTGTCAAGTTTTGCGCGGGAAGATCTGTTTTCTTGGGAATTTTGTTAGTGAACACTCAGACCAAAGTGCACAATAAAATGTGAAACGTAGGTAATATTTTTTACTTTACGATCTTTGTAAGATGTTGTCCTCAATTAGGTTGCCATCATGCATGATTAATTTTGCTAGTGAATGAAATATTGCATTTAGTTCTTAGTACAACTTACACGCTACATGAACATCACCTTTAAACACCTGGTATTTTAATATCATCATCAATCATTATTTTCAGGTCGTATTTACCCTATAAGCCTTCTGGTATTTAAGCCTCCAATTTGACATTATCCATGAATTAAACACGATGTACGTTGTATCAGTTTACGCAAGAGCGGCCATTAAATACCGAATGTTAGTCGAAACTTTACGATGGCTATCAATGGGCCATAAATGTGTGTATAGTGGGCTGCTCTGACCCCAATGAGACCTATTTTGACGTCACAAGAGTGCATTGAAAACCAATTTTGACGGGTAGATGACGTTGAAGTAAGTAGCTATTGTTTTTAAGCTTTGTTGATTGTAAAATTAGGTGGATGACTCACGATTGCAGTGGATAAGACCTAGAAAGAATGAGAAAAAACTTAGTATGTTATCATGGTTTCGGGAGCGCCCTAGAATGATTACAATTTCTAGCATAGGCATAACAAAGTGAGAGCTTTTCTAAGAGTTTGGCTCGATATTTTTTATCCATAATTTCCATCCACTTACATAAAGATGAAGGAAGGTGCTCAATGCGGAGTCTCCCTTTCTGTTTGTACGTTTCCACGAATAAGAGCTAGTGGCTAAGTAATAACAGCCGCACGGGTCGATCCATCAGGTTAAGCTGCACGTGGCTGCCTTTACATATCGAGACTCCTCCGTGCATCAGAAAGTACGTTAAGAGGGCTATTACAATTTTTCTTGAATTTGAGCGTTTGACGCTAGTTTTGATGTGTGATTATGATTAAGTTATAGCCTCAAACTTAAAAAAAAAATATGTCCGAGGAAGTCTCATTATATAATCTTGACAGTGTTTTAAATAGTCATCGAGCCATTTACAACCTAGGTCCAAGAGATTCCCTTCGAGAAAAATTCAAAGAAATAGATATTTTGACTGTAGCCTCACAATATATATTTGAAAACCTATTGTATGTACACAAAAACATATCAAAGTTTAAGAAAATGTCCGATATTCATAGTTTAAATACCAGGAATAAACACAATCTTGCTGTACATCGCACTCGTCTCCACAGAGTAGGCAACTCGTTCATGGGTCAATGTATACGCTTTTATAACAAACTTCCCATTGACATTCGAAACTTACCCATTAAACGATTTAAAAGCTGTATTAAAACCAAACTTTGTAAAAAAGGGTACTATAAAATCACAGATTATTTAGAAGACAAAAATGCATGGGATTGAGCTGCTCGCTCTGCTAAGCATTGTGACATTTTGAATATTATGGAAAACCATAAAAATATACCTACCAGTTTTATATACAAATTGACATTATTGAATATTATATATAAAATGACATGATGATTACTTATAAGTATTGTTTTATTGTGAATGTGAGGACTATGTGGATATTTATTTTTCGTTCTGTTAGTTTTAGCGAAGGTCTGGCAATTTGAGAACTTTATGCGACCTACCCAAACGTCCTTTCTTTGGTATTGTTCGTCGAGTCGTTGAGCTCCTTTAGTTCTGAGTTGAGCTCCACTATTACTGACAAATGCTTGCACTGACTGGACAGGTCCACTCAAATCTGTGTGGTTCTTTCCTCAAAAGACCATTTCAGACTCTTATCTACATGGTCCTCATATGGCCTGACCAAGATTATGTCTGGACTTTAAAGGAGACGGTGACCTCTGAGTTTGTTTCGGCCTTTCTTCTCAGAGTAGTCAGATAGGAAACGCCGACCTCATCTAGCTTATTTTTACAACTTTTTAATATGACGTGTAAAAGTGATTCCAATATCCTATTTACAGAATAAACAATTTCATTTCATTTCATTTCATTTCATTTCAATAAATATTTCAATTTGTTTACACAAATCAGTAAAAAACTTGTCTTTGTAAAGGATGTTTCATAAAATTTAACTTTTGGGCGTCTTTTGATGCTTTGTTACATCAAAGATACAGTAATTTAATCATTTATAAAAATGTCCATGGTACAACTGTATCTTGAACTTTGGAATGTATAAGTCAATTTTTTTATGTTTCATTTAGTAATACACCAAAAATAATTCCGTAACACAGATAGTTATTGACAATTTTTCGTCCGAAATTCTATTTTTTATCTATGAATTTACTTTCCAAATATTAACAAAAAGTATTTAATAACATAGGCTACTATCTAATCTTGCTTGAAAAAAAAAATTAACTTTTTTTAAAGTAAAATAATATTTTTAAACAATTGTTGTATGCAATGCTAAAAATAACAGTAACACGAACTATAAATAACTGTAACTTAATTTATTTCAAAAGTAAAGTGGAAAGGATCAAGTTGATCACGCCCGGTTTGCATGTGTGCGTAGCGTACTTCAATAGACTCACACGAGCGCATCTTTGCCGCGCCCCGTCAAATTTACCTAAATCTGCACTTCGATTTTGTAATAGCGCTCTTAAGCCGTTGGTCCCCGGCTGTCATTCGTGGATCTTTGACAGTCGTTACGGGTCGTCAGAAGCCCGAAAGTCTGACAACCATTCTTACCTAGGGGTATCGTATTACCCAGTTACTGGGTTGTGGAGTTCAGAATAAGCAATCGCCCCACGTAAAATACTGGTTAGACTGGAAGCCAACCCCAACATAGTTGAGAAAAGGCTAGGCAGATTAATTGATATTTTCATAAATAACTATTATTCATATTGGCAGTGTGAAAATCATTCGATAATGTTGTCATTCTGTCCTTCCTCCAATCCGAAGCTACGGTGTATCCAATGTGGTGACATTACCACCAAAGGTACCATATTTATGTTACGGATAAGCAGTAAAAATACTCGGTGTGAATTAATATCACGCCTCGCGGCAGTTTCCGCCAGATGGCGGTGTGTTTTCTATAATGTTAGTTTGTTCTTATTAAAACAGGCAGCGCGCGCGCATGCAACTGTTTTCTTTCCATTTCGAAGCTCTGTAGGGCTGTCGAAGTTAATAGAAATGTTGTACGTGTTGTTTTTCGGTTTTGTGGATTATCAGAGTTGATTGGGGTTGAATGTAATAGATATATGTCGTGTTGATTTCCATGTTTTTTTAGCAGAGTGTGACGGTTGAAGGTCATCAAAGCTAATCGCACTTTTCGTGTGACAGTATTGACCATACCTACATTGTGTGATTCATTGCAGAAACTTTTACATGTAACTTATAATTAAATTATGGTAGGTAGGTAGGTAATCTGAATTTTTCAATTAAATCCATTTTAATATTATTAATCCTGAAACTCAGAAGTGACAGCCCTGTAAGTAAAGGATTACAGCACTGACGCGTGTTATTACAGTATTACAGTTAAAATTAACTGCCGAACAGTTTTCAAGTTCATAACACACAGTAACCGAGGATTATTTTCAGACGATTTGTTTTGGTATTTTAACATTAACTAAACGATAGTTGTTCCGTGAAAGGTCATTGATATTTTAATGTAAACGTTATGATTTATTGTTTGATTTGTTAGAGTAAACAATAAGATGGGACCAATATTTATTTGTTAATTTACAATATTAACACCAATCATGTTATTGACTGATAGTAACACTACCACCCCAGTCTTTTACGTTCAAATTCCGTATAACTACCTAAATAGGAGGCAAGCTATTCTCATAAACCGGACTCAAGACCAAACTCCGGGCTGCTACTGAGAAATTCTTCAAGAAAAACCTAGAAACACTTTACGCGACCTAGGAAGGAACCAATCCCAAAACCCAACGTTCAGCTGTCGCTACTACAACCTCGTGGTGTCTGTAGTCGCAACGCGACGCGACTACAGACACCACGAGGTTGTAGTAGTAATTTTAACAGTTTTCTCACCTTCTTCCTTTGTTCGCAGGCCTGCGCCCCTCGCTACGTCTCCTACGTGTCAGCCAAGCTGAACCAAAGAGACCCGGTGGGCACGTGCTTCGTGGCTAACTCTCCAGACCTGAGTGACGTCAAGGAGTTCTCCCCGTGCAGAACATGTAAGTATCACGATGGCATCGTCGCACACGCATGTTCGTATGCATGCGTGCATGAACAAACTCACTCAGAATAGATAAAACTTATTGATCTATTCGGTCAAACTCATGGAATACCTATTGGTGGAGGTGTCAAGATATCCTAGGACTGGATTTCTTGCAGCATATATTCTGTATTTTCATACTTCACATGAATTACTAAACATTACCAAAATCAAGTTAATGAAACATTACTAAATCGAAATCAGTATGAATAAATCTATTTCATTTCAAAGAAAATTCATCAACATTGTACAAAAATCTAGTTCAATTTTACATCCTCTTTTTAAAATAAAGTTTATCACACACCCTCATAAAATGGCAACACAGTTAGTAGTAAAAGGGCGCCAATGGAGCCATCATGGCCGCAACAATGGCGGTCATGAAAGCGCGCGAAAACCGACTCACTTCCGCCGGTAATGGCGGCAGGCAAGGGAATTAGCGTGACGAGCCTGAGGCACTGAACATGATTTACGATACCACTTTCGTGTAAAACGATAAATTTAAGAGTCACGTTACATTACAAAAATATCATTGTGTGATTTGATGGTTTTTTGAAATGTGAAACTTTAATTTTTATTTGCGATCGCCCACACAAAGTTTGAGGGACCACACATACTTAATATTATGTCTGTAACAATATTCAATCATTTTTAGTACCGCAATGCTCTAGTTTACATTTTATTATGGTTGTTATTTTTTATATTCGGTAAAAACTTATTTATTTTATGTAGACACTTTCAACACACTACACATTTTTCATACCCAAAACAAAACATATTATACATTTAATATTTTATTATAACAGGTATAAACAATAACTATCTATGCTTTCTTTAGGGTACCGTTCAGTGGACGAGGGTGAGTATCTTCTGAGGTAAAGTTCGATGTGTAACGCACCTGTCGACCAGTAGAAACTCATACACTTCATCATTAATGTATGAACATGTTGATTCATCTCATACAACCTTTAGTTCTCTTTAAAATTGTGAAGCTATATGGCTACATTTACAATGAACTAAAAAAAAAGCTAAGAAAAAGCTAAAAATAAGCTACATTTACAATGAAGCTATATGGCTACATTTACAAAAACATTTATATAAAAAAATGTAATTTGAAATGACATTAGAAACCCTACTGAAAATTATAGTGTGGGATAAGTTTTAATAAATGAATGGCATATTTTTATTAATAAAATAATTTATTTTAATCTCCATTCCTAGACTGTAAACTCATCGCTACTTTTGATACAAAACTGAATTAATGAATCCGTTTTAGATAATTATTATCATTTTTAGATAATTTTATTAATACTAACAAAATTATGGACGTTTGTCTGAAATAAAGTATTATTTAATTTAATTTATTTAAATGTACTCTTATATATAACCAATATACATTTAATAACATATGTTTATGTTTGCATGTATCTATATTGTATGTGTACCTATTTGTCGTACTGTGTTCTTAATATTTAATGTGAAAACACTCCACAATTTCTTCATATAGATAAATGATGTACTAAAAAACACTACAACAATGAATAAAATAAAATAAATATATTGGAATAAAAACAACAATAATAAAAATAGGCCTAGGATACCTATAACCTATTTGTATGTATGTGAACAAATACAAGATAAAAATACATTTAACTAAGTAGGTACCTCAGTAAAAATATAACAAGTTTCAGGAATTAAAGATGGTTATACTATGACGTGTTCTTTTCTTTAAAAAAAAAAGAACATGTTTGACATCACATCTAAATCTAAAGACAACAGGGGGCCAAGTCTACTAATTTACAAACGTGTCAGTGGTCTCGCAATGATGAGTTTTTGACAGATTTTGTATGGCATATCTGTCAAAAACTGATCACCACTGACACGTTTGTTGATTATTAGACTTGGCCCCCTGTACTATAGTGACATTTATAGACAAAATATTGTATTATAAATAAAAAAACACTGTATTCAGTCAAGCACCCTGTATGTACACTGTATATTAAAGCATCGTATAAGTGTATAATTCATGGCGGGTCCATATTGATTGTTAATTGATTTGTTTTTAATTTGCAGCGAGTCACGGACAGCGCAAGACAGGCATGTGCCAGGCCGGTTTCTCAGCAGCTATATCAAAGGTAAGCTTTTATTGAAGGAACGGAAAAAATGTATTTTGCTTTTCTGAATTTTGTGGAAGACTGAAAGCTATGAAGAGGTTTGAATTAAATAAGTCACATCACGTAGGTAGGTATGTACCTAATCAGCAGACTCTAATTTTTCTTTATCAAAGCTAGCGAGCTTATTTTCAAAATCTTTTACAAAAATAGTAATATCTAAAAGCTTTTAAACACAAATCTAGTCAAGTTTCTTAAATCTCATAAGAAATTAATTACCGTTTAGCATGATCAGTCTTTACTGTTAGGACACAGACCTCCTGTTGGTGAGAGGGAGTGGGCCGTAATGCACCACGCGGGCCCAGTGCGGGTTGGTAGATGACATTATGTCTTCCTTTTGGTTCTAGGTCGTGCCGGTTTCCTCACGATGCCATGTTTCTTTCACCGTTTACTACCGTTTACCGTAGAATAAAACCAATGTATGTAAATGTATGTTTTATTCCGACGCAACATTAAAAAAAGAAAGGGTTTTCTTCGCGCCATTTAATAACGGTGTTGCCATTTATCAATTGTCTCCGTGTTGCAATACCTACACAAAAATATGATGACTGTTTATTATCTTTGCTGTCACACCAATTACGTTCCATTTCCAATTATTTCGAGTGAAATCCGCTTTTTATCGGTCCCGATTCCTGGCAACATTAAAAAGTGAGGTTATTAATTTAATTTTCATAAGTGCTCGTATTAAAATGCAATTATTGTGGTCGTCTGTCATTTCGTGACAAATTAGCTACGGTGTTTTGGGTAATGGGTTGTAATTTTATTTTATTACCGAGAAGATAAAAGATACGGTCAGATTATGACATGAACTTTTCATTGCACAACGGATGAAAAATCTTCGAAACTCTATTGGAACGTAATTTTAAAACGTTATGATAGTTGTTGATGTCTGAAAAACCTTTATTTATGAAATACTACTCAATTACTAGAAAAAAAAAGTAGCCAGAATCTAAACGAAGTACAAAAAATAGATTCGCAAAGCGCACTTTGAATACTTATTCATTATAATTTATCCCCTTCCCTTCAATAACTCTTCATTTTTAAACCAAAACACATCATTTTTTGTTCCCAAAAAACCATTTCTTACTACTTTCATGTAAAACATCGTGATTTTACGATCGTGGGAATAGAATTATATTTTGCCCATAGTGGAATTATCTTCGTGATCGCGGCGACCGACGCGCACACGTGACGCGCATGCGCGCCCGCAACCGCGCAGAGTCCTTATGAATTATTTAACTTTTATTGTTGCCAGTGCAAAAAATAAAACAAGAAATGGTAAGATTTCTATTTCGAGAATAGTGAGCGAATTTTATTGCAGTTTTATTATGTCTCTGTATTTGGGATACAATTGAGATTTACCGCTAAATTCTGACAGGACAATCCCTTGGTTTCCTAGTATGGTAGCGGTTACCAAGCTGGACTTTATTTGTTAGTGTCCCGGTGTAGCGCTTATAAAATTGCATGAGTGAGTCTCGTTTAAGCTACTTACATACGCAGCTACCCATAAAAGTTCTGAGCTGAACATTGTCTTCTCAAACAGACCTTACAAATAATCGAAGAGATTTCGACTTTATCACTGCACAGCACACTTACCATGCCGCTATTTAGCTATAACACATCTAAAATAATTTTGTGTTCCTAGCGTTAAATTAGCTAGCGAATCACGACGTATATTTTAGCCAAACCTCCGAATTATACCTACCTCTGGGACATGTAGGTACCAGGCAGGTATAATTCTCATTTGTTTAAGACACAAACGTGTACCTAAGATGAAATCTCTGTATTCTTATGTTTTAGAAACAAATAAATATGTATGTTGGATAATATCATTACCACCATTTCCAGAAAATGTTGTCCGATTTCCATAAAGCACATAGTAAATCAAATAAAGATAAGATAGGTAGTTCAAGGGTAGTTCGAATTCTCTAAATTATACTAAAACGCACCACGTAACTTATATCATAATATATCAAAGTGTAAGCAATCTTTAACACAAATCTATTTAAATTCGAGTCAGAAACACACAGACAATTAATTTCCATTATCTCAAGAAATAACAATAAAGATGACACCGTACGACTACCTTGCCTTTGCCTTACACATTAGAAAAAAAGTGATTAATGTCACCGCAACGGTTCAATGGGAATTTTTTTTCAGTGTTGCCAGGTTAATAAAAACGGTTTCGATATGGGTATCACGTGCCATGGGGTTTTTTTTAGAATCCAAATCTATAAAAAACAAGGAAAGATGTGAGGCAAGCAATCTTTCGATTGACATAAATTATTTTGTGTTATTGCTTCTGTTCAAAACATCTACGAACATAAAGTGTGATTTTTATAGATTTTCATTCTACTTGAGAGTCAACGTCTCATTATCTATTGTAATCATTTGCCAATATCATGTTTGCCCTTTCAAGCTGACTTTTATAAGTCGTAAAATTTTCCCTATTTTTGATCCATCGAGGATAACCACAATGTTTAAACACGGCCCCAAACCTCATTAAAATGGCACATGACACTAGTATGTAGACCATTTCTGTCACGGAGACCCAGATAGCCATACCACTAGTCTTTTATCATCTGCATCCAACTCGCAAAGATGGTATCTTTTCTAAGAAGACGGAACCCGATACCACGATGTTAGGTACCGTGGATGTTAGCAATCTTCACGTGGACGCAAAACGTGATGATTTTGCTAAACAGTCTTATAACAATAGTAAGGATTAGTTGGAGAAACCGAGAAATAAGAATGGATGATTGTTGCTGGGAAGTTATAGTTTATGGAGTAATTTTTAAAAGCGTAGGTCAAGATATTTCGCTGATGAAGTTCAATCTTCAAAGAGATGGTCTTATATAATTACTGAAGCAAGATAATTAAAGAGCAAAAGTTGTTTGCTGAAAGAGCAAGTTTAAATTATTTTAGATGCGCTAGATCCAGTTTCTCTATGAATACTATATACGTCGTTTCTCATGACTCTTCAACACCCCAGTCCACTCTTTCCCAAAATAAACTCGATAACTATACAAAAAAGACAGAAAAGTCTTGCAACCCTATCCCGCTTTCCAACAGCATCAATTTTATTGAAGTGTCCATCTATAGCCCAATAAATTTGTCCCCACCTCGCAGCGAGGTGCGAACGAACACAATTCATTACTATTCATTGCTACACCGTGTTGCATCCTAATGGGCCCATGTGTTCAAGCCATGATTCACTTGCTAGACGCTATTTAGCTTTTGAGGAAGGCTGTGTAAATCGGTGGGTGAATTTGTTCGGCTTTGAGTGTAATTTCTTTTTCCTTTTTAGGAAACAATATAGCCAGTTTCTGTAAATCTTAAGTGGCTTGATGCTTATGAGAATAATCTTAATAGAGATATTGATAAAAAAGTCAAAAAGCGCCATTAATGAAATAAAAGTTAACACTTTGGCGGACAGTGAATGAGACACAATTGAAGTTTTATTGTTATTACGTCTGTGCGTTTACTGTCCGCCAAAATGTTAAGCTGTACGAGTATGAGAAGTAGAATATCACAAAAATAAAGTACTCTAGTCTCTAAATAATCTCGTTAAAATGAAAGCTATTAGCAAAATGCAACATAATTTGGAGCTTTTCAAACACATAACGATAATTATTAATATTCCATTATTTATAAATACTTCGTAGCGAGTGCCTCACCTACGCAAAAGTATAATGTCGCTGAAATTCGCGCGCGCTTTTCCAAGTTGCTGTCTGCACGCACAAAAAATTATGTCTGAACTTTAAATCTGACCTTTTTGAAGAAGTTTTTCCTCACCAAAGCTAGTACAATTTCTCAACATTACCACGTCAAACATTCCTGTAGTTTACAAACATGGTTGTGGAACGCGTCCGTAAGCGGCAACCATTTGCAGACAATGGCGTCGCGAAACGGGCGGGAAACCGATGCGTCCAGGACCTTTGCGGAATTGAAGACTTGTGATTTGTAAAAGATTTTTTGCGATCAAAATAGTTTATATTTATATGAGAACGGCATCATATAAGGTGCGGAAAAATATTGTCAACTGTGGCTATATCAGAAGATAGGTATATAAGCAAGTTTTAATAAAAAAGAGGGGTCATACCAAACAGGAAAGCATTTATGACGAAAGCATTAAAACTTTATTCTCTTTTAATACCTTTATATGTTAATAGCCATTTTTTCATAAAACCAGCACCAGATAAAACTAAATACCATGCATATTATGTATTCTTTTCCCCATTATTATCTACTCATTCATATATGATTTTGCCAAACAAATATAGGTACATTATGCAGCTTGATTTTTAATGGTTTTAAGCTAACTGTGACAGTAAACAGTAGAATATCATTGGTGTAATGATGCAGAACTGCGCGCGCGCAGGTTACCGATATCTTGTTCTTGTTTGTAATGTCAATATAAGGCATGCTTACTGGATCAATATTTGGAAATTCTTCTTTGAAGCAAGAAAAAATACAATCATAGAGCTTTATATTAGTTTAATACTACGCTTTCGTCTACCTATGTACTAAATATAACTGGAGGTGTTGCCAGCCATAACATTACTGCAACAATAAAACCTTTCATTTTGAATAAATGTTGCAAGTACAACCATAAAATTTCAGTTTCAGTTTTCAAAATTGCGATTGAAAATTCATAACCCGACTATATAAATTGTATTTACATCTTTAATACATTTACTACAATAGATTCTGAACAATGGAAGCTGTATATCTAAATAACGAAACACCATAATCACCTTTACTTCTTAGAATATAGAGATGAATTTTGTATAAATTGTCATCAATATTGTAGACGCGCGCGCAGGTTGTAAATGCAAAATTCATGGGATTTTAAACGCTTCTAATATTTATGCACAATTTAATTGAATATTCAATTCCCTATAACAACTGAGCTTTTTATAGTTTTCTCGTGTCTGAGTAAGAAAGAAGAGAATTGTTTCTCTGAAATAAATACCATATTAAAAGCTTTTAAATGTCTAGTAAGAATGGCACAATTGATTTTTAAATTAAGTGGGTATCGGCTAAAGGGAATAATGTCTTACAATGTATTGAATATTAATTTTAATAGGTTTAAAATGGAGATGAGTTGTAAATTAGGTTTAGCTTTAGAATAAAATTAATAAGCCACCAAAGTCTTCATTTATCCATCTTGGGGAAAACTTATCTAAATAAAAAGGTCTTAAAAATTCAAAGAGAGAGAAAGAGATTAAGATGTATCAATCGACATGATGATCATCTCTTGAAGTATCGTACCGTCAAAATCCCAAACCTTTTCGATCTTCTGTCCCTGTAATAAAGACAACAAAATAAGTCAGTGCCGTAACATCGTTTTGACATTCTGCCCTCCGGTGACACTCGGTACGCATGCGCGGTTGTCCGCGCTGTATATGGTGCTCACGCGCATATTTATTCATTGGCCTGCGTACGCTGATTCAATGCTAAAACGACTAGGCTTTTATGTTGTTTTTAGGGCTGCCGCCTCCATTTTGGGTTTATGAATTACTTAGTTACTATTTTATTTTTTATCTCCATGACAGATTTGTGTACGTATACGTCGGCTTATGTTTTATTTATATGTATATTTACATATTTATATTCGCTTTCGCAATGTCCGGTAGTTTCAGTTTTCTAAAGTGCGATGTAAATTGAGTCGGTATGGGTTGTATCTGAATTTCCATGTGTTTTAGGATAAAATGTTTTTTTTTCTCTGTAATAAAGTGTTGACTTTAAAATTCGTGTATCGTTATTAGTAGCAGGTGTCTGATATGTTGCGGAACTCGTGGTACACATTTACTTTAATTTACTTCTTTTGCTTTTAGTTAACGAGATCGAGAAATAGATTTCCTGTTTTTAAAAAACTTGCTAATAAACCTCATGTTCTTAGACTACCCGTGGCAAAACAGAGAATCAGATACCTTTAGAGAGTTTACAATAATAACGTAATGGTCTGATTAACTCTGAACCACTATTCTCTGTTCATCATGGATTCAGTTTTCTCCCTCCTATTTACTTTCTAATAAACCTTTAGGTGTAAAATATATCCAATCAAAATCATCAATGTGAAAATGGGAGCTAAATTCAATATGAATGACCGTGGTTGTCGACTTGGCCGACAAAAGAATTGAGATCTAAATGGGTTTCGTAAGTAACAAAAATTTTCCTCACAACACTTTAGATTTGTTATGTTATACGGTATATGGTATACCACCTCTGTTATACAGGGTGTTAGGGTAAACACCGTTATCCTTGCAACCAGTGGTTTGGTTTCATTTATAGAACGTAAAATCAATGGAAAATTACAACTTTTTTTTTCTTTTTTTTAAATCCACATTTTACCACAAGAGACGCAAGTTCGTTGCCTTATGCGCTAGGGCAATGAACTTGCGTCTCAACACGGGCGGGGGGTGCGGGATGTGACCTGACCGGCCGCGAGCGCGACCCCTCCCTCAGTCAGTCAGCTGTTTCGCTAGAGAGCACGGTGTCCGATAGAAACTTTTTAAAATCTTTTAATGAAAATGACGTTTTTTTTTTGTTGTGTTCGGTCATTTATTTTTATATTTAGGTCAACTACCCATGGTTTGAATGACAAGAGTGTTTACCCTTACAGCCTGTATTTCTCATATATTTTGGTCCCTCCCTGAAATCTTATCAAAGCTCACTCTATGCATATATCTAGCTCTAAACAGCTTATCCTACCGTTTGCCCGGCCTATTGCCAGTGTTCTTGTTCTCATTAGTAAACAAACGACGATCGCCCTAACCGCTGATATCGTATGTAGCTGTATTAGTGTTACCTACTGGTTCCTCTGCAAACCGCTAGGCGCTAGACACGTTAACCAGTTCAAAGCTCGTGGTATTTTTGTCTTCATCGTCTTGTTATCGTTCATATAGCGATTAGGTACGTATAAGGAAACCTGTTTAGGATTGGATGTTTACAAAATTACATTATTATTACTTAGCTGTTACCCACGGTTTCACTCGCGTCCTTAGCTTTAACTACTTTATATACAGTGGTTATGTGTCAAAGGACGTCAAGTTTCATCCAAATCCATTCAGCTGTTTTTGACGATTGAGTAAGAAACTTCTTAGAAGCTTTCAAGAGTCTATAAGTAATGATTACCAACATTTTTCTTACATATAAAGTTCCAAATATTTGACCCATCCTTACAAGTTAGACTAAAATTTGACACCTGTTCCGTCTGTGCCATTTCAACACAAGAGAACATGTCGTGGTCATTAAAAAAAACTGTTATCTCAACGACAATTTGCAAAAGACACGACTTTACTACTAGATCGTAACTTGAAATGCGCATGTTTACACGTTTTTTGTGAGGTTTCTTGTAACTTCAAGTGTGTTGCTTGTAACTTGAGTCAGCGGGGCTTATCTCACACGTTCACACGCACCGATTTGTCGCGTCTGCTTTTTGTCTTTTGAGAGCATGGGGCGAAAGTAAAAGCGGTAGCGGTTAATTGGAATAAGTATAAGGAGAAAATTATGTTGGCCATATTAACAAAAAATATCAAATCATTAAAAGAGCTGCAAAAAATATAAGATGTAATTAGATTACCTTTACAAATGATTAGGTTACATAAAACATTGTCTTGCTAAAGTCGCTTGAAGCATACATTTGCTAATACTTGCTAGAGTCGCTTGACGCTTATGCGTTACATTCGCATCAAAATCTTCGTTACCACTTGGGAATCCTTTAGCAAATCACGAAACAGAAGTTATAAATACTTTCGTTTTTTCGTGGTGTCTCCTTTTTATTTATGAACTTCTTGTTTTCAGTAGATCTCTCTATTGGTTAAAATAATACTATATCTTGTGTACTAAAATCATATTATTTAACTGGTAATTCTTTAAAAACTTAAGCTCTTCCTATAAAATTCTTCAAGAATAAAAAATTGCAGCGAATTTATTTCCCCGCGTCCCCTTACAAATTGACCCTCAATACTTCGGTCAGTTTATTCGTAAGTTAAACACAGACTCAATGACATCACACACTTATAAACCAATGCACTTTATCTATCCTGGTTGCAATTAGGCCAGTCCAGCCAGGGCAGGGCAGGCCAGGGATCGGTCCGTGCATTACCATAAGTGGGGACATAAAAAGGTTCTAATCGTAAAACACTTTGATGCTCGCTCTAATACTAGAGTGGAGTTCTACATTGTGTTAGATGGTTTTATTGATTTTGGAGTATTTTATTCATCTTTGTGAGAGAAGTTATGAAAAAAACCTGCGCAAAAGAATATTTCATGTGACTTTAATGTGAAAGGTTCAGGGTAGCCCGCGGAATTCAAATCTTACGTTTTTTGTTATTTGCATGAAATATTTATTTATAGAATCATAATCATAAAAATCATCAATACAAGTATAAGAGTTCATCTAATCATATTGAATGTCTATTTCATGAAATAAAGTAGTAGTTTCATAAAGTAAATACATATTTGTTACGGCCGCAAATCATTAGATCAACTTATAACCTGATACTGACCTGCAAATCGCAAAAAGCGTAAGAAAATTTGAATTTCGCGGGCTATTCGCATTAACAAATAATGTTAATATAGTAATGCAGTAGTAACTTCCACTAAAGACAAAAGATTTCTTAAGATATATTCTTTTATTGAATTGTTGTATTTCATTTTTCCAGGATGGACAACGTCTTTTCATGGGTGCCCCAGGCAGCTTCTTCTGGCAAGGTAACGTTACATAAATTAGTAAAGACTTACTAACTACCTAATATAGACTGCATACAGTTTTTATAGCTCCGATAGAAAACAGTAGCTGCGTAGTGAGCTACGCATGGGTGTTTTTAGTCCCATCGAGGAAGAAATCATCATAGACTGGTTTGAAATTAACTATCACCTTTGGATTATTACTATAATAAAATAGAAACTAGCTAGGAATGTATAAAATGCAGACGACATAGTAAAACAGGATATCATTTTGTTTCTGATTAACGATTCAGGAATATAATCACATGATATAATCGATGTTTCCTAAAAATACACTATTGAAATACAGAAGTCATTCAATGGAAACAGTCTATTTAACAAATTACAAATAAAATATACTCATGGAACTTATCAATGAAAACGAAAACAGAAACAAACCTACAGGACTGACTCACGACATAACACAATATTCTCCAAAAAAATGAAATTGGAGAGGCATTCCGAATGATAACTGACACTCAAATTATTCACAGGGCGAACGTTATCCATAGATCCGAAAGAATCGTTCTTCTACTTTATGCCGAAAATACCGGAAGAAGGTAACATATCCAGACGTACCGCCAGATTGACATCTTAACTCTTAACAGCAATAACATAGAGAGGCCTCAATTCGCATAATCCTTTATCAACGCCTTGAACATGAACAGTTGTTTTAAATTACATTTTTTGTTGTTCGAGTATAATAATTTGCAATTTTAACGCAATAACATCTGATATCATTAAAATAAGTCGCTAACTTTTGCTTGCTTTCTAAATTAAGTCATGTTTTCTAACTGATGAAATGTAATTTATGTGTTTTTTTTTGTTCAAAATAATGTTCCAAGAGATATTCGTCAAGTGTAAACATTTTGTTTAATTTGAGATAAAAGAAAATGGTTAAATTAATTCATATTTACTTGAACATAAAAAATGGATTTAGAATAGAAACTGCTCGCAACTATTGATGGCAGATATTGGCGATATAATATTTGCCATAAATAGCGAAGAAATCATTAGCTTTCCTCAAGTCATGGTGTTCTAAGGTTTACCCTATGGGTTCTACCAGATACCTTCCACATTCTCCAATCTTTACGAAACCATTAATTTCTTTAATTTCTATTTTTTTTTTAGCGGTAGTTAAATAATGAAAGTTGTGCACGAGAGATTAGATCATAGTTACTTTATCCATTTCATATCTTTGTGCTAACAAATTGCCTACTTGGATGATATCATGGTCCACAATCACGATTGCAACAATTTGTGTATTACCTCACGTCCAAAGAATGAAGGACATTTTGAACACATCCAGGCCTAATCATCACAACCACAGCATGTGGATGATCAAATAAATAATTGTTTTAATCTTCGATATTTTCACATTTTAGCAAAATTATAATTAGTATTAATAACTCCATTTGAAAAGACTTTTTTAAAAGAATTTAGTGTAAATAGGAATGACAATTCCCATGAAGTAGTTATTTTAAATCCTGCGGGTTAAATAGGTGTTTATAATACTCAAATGATTTTGTAACCGCAAAAGTGTCCATGCTTTAAAACTAAACTATAAAATTTCATTGGCTTTAGCTCTGACTGAACACAGCTATTTGTTGAGATTCAATTGAACATATTTCATTAATGTATGCAAGATAAATACAACATTACATCGTTCTGTCAAGTGTTGTTCTACTTTGACAGAAGGATTGTATTTAGTGCATGTGTTATGCCAGAGCCGTTACCAAAATTAATTTTACCAATAATTACCTTATTGCGGTCGCTGTAACAAGGATTTGGTGATATATTTAACATTTATTAAAATATCCCTGAATCTCACGCTTGATATGGTGTGATGAGACCTTTGGTCATATGTATGCTAATAATAACCTAATCAAAGCGTTATACAGACGCCTGTAATATATGACACGACATGAACGGTGTTACAACCATCATCACATGAAACTGCCGCTCCTGGCTGCTGGATCGCTTGAATATCATCTAATGACAGATCATGGAACATTGTACACGAATGATTGACGTTTTGTGCTGTTTCGATGTTTTAAACATGAGTTTCCTCTGGACGATTTTCTAATCCTCATTTATATTCGAGTCTTGTCTTGTTTGAAAGCTTCTTATGAAATACATTTCGGGTCATGCTGTTATTGGGCAAAATACCAAACAAGTCATTTCCATCTTCATGCTACTATCACTCAAAAATCGTCCAAATGAAACTGAAAACAGCTCATATATCAGGTATACATGACTGAATGATCATCTCTATTTTAGGTCAGCTAATGACTCAATCGATGAGCAGTCGCCCAGCCTTGATAGCGACTCCTGAAGCTAGCCCTAGATATGACGACTCTTACATGGGTTACTCCATCGCTGTTGGTGACTTTGCTGGTCAAGGTATTCAGAGCGTTGCCGTTGGCGTGCCCAGAGGAGCTGGACTGAAAGGACTGGTAAGTTAGGCAATTTTTTTATGATTTCATACTTCTTCGTATTGAAGAACTCTTTAGAAATATAAATAATTGTCTACGTTTGATGATACGGAACCAACACGCGTTGTATGACCTACGTTAAAAGAATGGAAGACAAAATGACATATAGTAGAAAGATTTCTACGGTGCGATGTCAAAAAAGAACAACAGAATACTCACTTTGTTTTTGAAAGATATATGTGTATACTTTAGAGAAGAGAAGGGTTAGAAGTAGTCATGCTACTCGTGCAGGAGCATAGTCAACAATATCCTCTTAAGTGTTGAGCTTACATTACATTGTCTAATAAAGAAATGTCATTATATTTTCCGACTTATACCACTATTTGAGATAAACTCGAACTATCCCAACTATTTCAGGTTGTCCTCTATACTTGGGAGCTCCAAAACATCAAGAACATCAGTGGCTCTCAGATCGGTGCCTACTTCGGGTACAGTATTGCTTCAGGCGACATTGATGGCGATGGCTTTGATGACGTCATTGTTGGTGCCCCGATGTTCACCAGGACTAAGACTGATGGGTTTGAACATGGAAGGATCTATGTTATCTATCAAGACAAAGATAGGGTAAGATTTTTTTTAAAATATATTTTACTAACAAATAAACTCGTTACAATACTGTTACATTATGAAGCTACTACAGCAGACACTGCCCTATCATCGTATCGACTACTTTTACTTAAACAAGAAATATAATTGTTCTTGAATAATTTAAATGATTTTTGTCTTTCCAGTCATTTACAAAGAGCCATGCAAGGACCGGTGAGATTTCTCGAGGCAGATTCGGTTTGGCAGTCACTTCGCTTGGAGACATCAATTACGACGGTTTTGGAGGTAAGACAAAAACAGGAGAAATAATAGTTTTATTTTATTGAAATTCTTTACATTTAGAGATTTTTTTTGCGGAAGTATTCAATTCATGGAACCTTAAGTGGTGTGCTATTCTGTAAAGTTCACTTCATACCTCACTCATGTGATTGCAAATATTTCGAAAGCGTCTTTAAACCAAATCAGCCTACCACGATTTGACATGAATTTCAAAATTATTCTAAGAACAACATCAAATAACATTATTAATGAAAACCTTCTTTTCAATTTCCAGACATAGCCGTCGGCGCTCCCTACGGCGGTGAGAGCGGCCGCGGTGTGGTCTACATCTACCACGGCAGCGAGACGGGCATCCATGAGAAGTACTCCCAAGCCATCACTGCTGAGGAGATCTCTCCGACCCTGTCCACCTTCGGCTTCTCTCTGTCAGGAGGAGTGGACCTGGATAATAATAATTATACGGACTTAGCTGTTGGTGCTTATAAGTCGGATAGTGTTGTGTTCTTGAAGTAAGTGATTCTATTTGTGAATGATTTCGTCGTAATGTAAAGTATCCTTATACTTTATATATAATATGCTTTTAATTTTTTTTTGCTTTAATTGAAATAGCCAGTTTTTCCCAAAGGGCCCAGGTATAAATGAGATAATGTATGGTACAAATCGCTCACAACTTTTGCATATAGGACGCATTAGTTAGTTTTATGCGCCCCATAATAATATATTAGCCTATAGCCAGGCACAAATCCGGACTCCAATTCTGAGAATTTTCTAGTGAAAATAAAACACATTGCCCGAGCTGAAAATCAAACCTAGGACCAACCCTCGACAGAAGTCGATAGCAACCACTAGAACAACGAGTCAAAATCTATCAAAGATTTAATTTATTCCATATACTACTTACGTAATTATGTTAGAATATCTGGTTGGTATATTGGTTGCAAGCACTACAGCTGGACACTAGTTCCTGGGTTCAGTTCTTAGGTAGGGCAGTGTTATTGGGTTTTTCTGCCAGGAATTTCTCAGTAGCAGCCCAGAGTCTGGATTTATGCCCGGTTGATGACATTAGGCCGGCTACTATTACATTGGAATTAAACATAACAGGAAAAATGTTGGTCTATGTAGATACACTTCTGGCCTTCGTGAAAAACAGATATTATATTTAACTGAATTTTTAGCAAATGGAAAACTAAAATGTGACTTGCATTCTTTCCAGATCTCGCCCCGTTGTAAAAGTATCTGCCGACGTCAAGTTCTTGGGAGATAGCAAGTTAATCTCGTTGACAGACAAGAAGTGCCATCTGGAAAATGGCACCACGGTTGCGTGCGCGCAACTCATGTTCTGTTTGACGTACGGAGGCGTTAATGTGGATCAGCAGATTAGTAAGTGTCTTGATTGTATTGTTAATATCAATATCATTAGTTACATCCTCTCGTTACGTTCCCAATATTTCTTTGACTTAACTTATTTCCACCATCAATACTCTTAGTATGAAATGATTCTTTATAGGCTTTGTCAGACATGTCTATTCGTCCAGTTTTAGATATCTAACCTAATATATTATTGTCCTTATTTTCATTTTCATCAATATTATTATCGTCAAGCACATCACGTACAATTTGAACAAAATTGAGAGTCACAATAATTTGTTATTTGTTTCCAAGCGGAGGGATATATCTGCTATTTCGGTGAGTGGTCGAAGTAGCGCTAATTGGTACCACACAAAACCAAAACCACCCAAACAACATCTTAATTCTATTCATAACAATCATTTTTATCTGGCACTTAAAAAGTGTCTGATAGACATGACGAGATTATTAGTAGAATTATGAATTGTAAATATTTGTCATCAGTGTTAGTTGTATAAGTGACTGCACTCAATGTTAATGTTTTACACGACAATGTTTTGAAATGATAAAGCCATTATTGTTTCGTTGCGGAAAAGGGATGGTGTTCTTTGTCCTGAATAAGTCTATCTCTCTCTCGCACTGAAACAATAATGACACGAACACGTCATAAATGTTAAATACTTGTATCCAACAAATCATTAATCAATTTTTTACCAATCTTCAGAATTTGAGGTGACCTTGGACCTGGATTCTCGTCAGAAGACTACGAAGAGGCTATTCCTCTCAGAGAGAAGAGAGACGATTTATAAAACGCAGATACTCCTAACACAAGGTCAGCAGGAATGCAAGGATATTGTTGTGTATTTGGACGTAAGTATCTCAGACATTTAGCTGTTTAAAAAAAACTTACTTACATGGTATATCATAAAGAAACTATGAAAAATAAAGATATTTCTGCGATTGTTACCGAAAATAATTTAAAACTACATAAAATACTACGTTTGTCAGGAACGAGTAGAGGTAAATATTTAATATTAGTTCTTTACCTATGAAATTGCCGTTTTGTATGAAAAAATGTAAACGATTTTTTTTCATGTATTTTTTATTTGTATTAATCGAAGTAATCACCCATGCAATCAATGCATCTTTGCCAACGCAGTGGCAGTTTATTGATGCCCTTCTTAAAGAAATCAGCTGGACGGGAGGCAACAAATTCTTCAAAGGCATTTTGTACTGCCTCTCGGGTATTGAATTTTTTTCCCGCCAAGAAGTTATCCAAATTCTGGGTGATTACCCATGCAATCAATGCATCTTTGCCAACGCAGTGGCAGTTTATTGATGCCCTTCTTAAAGAAATCAGCTGGACGGGAGGCAACAAATTCTTCAAAGGCATTTTGTACTGCCTCTCTGGTATTGATTTTTTTTCCCGCCAAGAAGTTATCCAAATTCTGGAAAAAGTAGTAGTCTGTAGGCGCAAGGTCTGGTGAGTAGGGCGGATGACGGAGAGCTTCCAACCCCAGTTCTTGCAACTTGAAGACCGTCTGCTGTGCAGTATGAGGTCGCGCGTTGTCGTGCAGGAGCAGCGGAGACGAGCGATTGACCAATGCTGGTTGGAGATGTGCCAGCTTCTCCATCATTGTGTTCAGTTCTTCACAGTACACATCTGCAGTAATGCTCGTCCCGTTTGGTAAGAAGCTGTGATGAATCACACCGGCGCTAGACCACCAAACAGTGACCATCACTTTTCTAGGGGTAAGTTTTTGTTTAGAGCATTGTTTAGGTACTGAACCTGGATCCAACCAACTTGCTGAGCGCTTGCAGTTATCAAACACAATCCATTTTTCATCGCAGGTAACAATGCGGTTCAAAATTCCTTTGTGTGTCGAGCAGTGCAAGGCACGCCTCGACGCGTACTTCGCGCTGGCGATCATTGAGTTCGTGGGGCACCCATTTGTCAAGCTTTTTTACCTTGCCAATTTGACGCAAATGGACCAATATTGTTTTGACGCTAACGTCGAAAGCTGCTGCTAATTCAGCCGTAGATTGTGTATCATCAGCTTCCACAATCGCCTTTAATTCGTCATTGTCGACCAAAGTCTTCGGACGACCGCGAGGTTCATTTTTCAGGTCGAAATTTCCAGAACGGAAGCGAGCAAACCAATAACAGGTGGTGCGTTGGTTTGTAGTGTTAGCTCCGTAATCGTCGTTGATGTTGCGTGCCGCTTGTGCCGCGTTGCTGCCACGACGGTACTCATATTCCATAATTACTCGAATTTTTAACGTATCCATGATGACGAAAAAGATTGAAATGCGATGAAAATGTAACACTAATCATTAAACAAATGACTTCTTTTGAAAAAAGAATTCCAAGTTTTTAAAATAAAATTAATTTGAAATTGGAATTCTTAGCCAAACAAAAATTATTTTGATTTGAAATGGCCAGTACTGCAGAACGGCAATTTCATAGGTACCTATTATTAAGTGTCAACTTGATTGAAAAATACTAAAGTCTGTGGTTCCTTAGACGGGTAAAAAATTCAATCTTTTAACATTCAAATTTTAAAATACCTATTCCTTCTAATTGCAGGATGAGATCCGTGACAAGTTGACTCCTATAGAAGTGAAGATGTCCTACGACCTGGTGACGCAGCCGTCTGGTAACCTGGTGCCGCCAGTCCTGGACCAGACCAGGAGCATCGTGCACGCAGACTCGCTGAACATCCAGAAGAACTGTGGACCTGATAACATCTGTATACCGGACCTTAGGATGTCTGCTACAACGTGAGTTTTCTTGCTATTGAAAAAAGCTATTGATGCTTTTCAAGATATAAGGTCGGCGCAGACTTGCCGGAGCACGGGTTTACCTGCCAAACAGATGTTTACATAACATCTCTTAAAATAAAGTCGAAAATAAATAACCTTTACCGCGTAACTTTAATGATGCTTTCTCGGACTAAAAGACGTATTTCTTTTTCAACTTTATTTCAACTACACAGGGTTTATTTCTTAAAGTTATAAGCATACTTTTTTGTACACCAGAAAATATATAGCAAAAATCAATTAGTATGGGTTGATATTTGTTTGTCAGTGAAACCTGCGCCTCGCAAGATCTGTGCCGCCCGCCGTCATGCTTATGCTAGCACCAAATTAATACAATAATTGAGAAAACGCTACTTTTAGTATGTGTGTTCAGTACCTTAATTTTTTAAGCATGCTCAATGTATCTGTCTGTACCATAATAGGATATTGCATGTATGTATCTAAATCATTGTGTGTTTGCTACTTTTTCTTTCTTCATAATTGTGTATTAACACGTATTGCTGTAATAACTTTCTAATCTATTTCTATTATTATATGTTTATAATTTTATCATTTCTTACTTATATGCTTTTTGTTTATCAACCAGTAGATTCCCCAATAAACGAAATTTATTAATCTACCCAAGAACCTTTGAGCTGATCTGATTAATAAATATCAAGATTTTACAGGTCTGCGAATTAAAGTTGTCTTAAAACTTTTATAATATCATTGTGTTCTCATAACATTTTATTTTGCTCATTTTAAATTCCGTTTTTACGCACCACGTCAGGTTTTTTGGTTTGTTCCTTCAGAAGATGTTTTTTAAATACTACGTAAGAATTAAAAAAACTTTCTTTATTTTCTTTTTTCTTCTTTCCTATTTCTAAATTCCACTATTTGCTAGTAATACTGTATCCGCGTGGATATGAAAAAAAACCATAGCGTTTTTTTGTACTTGCAATAAATGCATCAAATTATCGGGCATATTGGCCATATTATTTAGATAGATCTCTTTCAGATTTTTTTATTTCTCTTTTTGAGTATTTATTTATTGCTTATTTTACTGCTTATTTTTAACAATTTAAGAACAACCTATAAGTAGTTTGTGACCTTTTTAACATTGCTTTTATCTAATATTTTATGTAAAACAATGCGTAATATAAATAATACTACCAACTAATGCCATGTAATACATAATAACGTTAACAAATTGTTCTACGAATTCAATAATTAGCCCTGCTTTGTATGGGACTGCCCTACAAAAGAGAGGTCAGACTGCATCTCAGAAACTACTCAACCGATTGAGATAAAGCATGCCTCAATAAAATTTCTAACTAGGCTATACAGTTATACAATTCTATAAGTTTTTAGAATCCGTCTAACTTTTCTCAATTCATAAGGGTAACAAACGGACTATTAATTCGTGTTTTCAAGTTTTTCTAGCCGAATTTAGTGAAAAACTTTTTAATATAAAGACTTTTGGACTTTAACAATTTTATTTTAGTAATACTGATGATATTTCTTTTATTCTAACTAAGCCTAACCATATATGTGTTCAGATTGTGCCTTTGTGAGTGTTTGTGTTTTAAGTGTTGCTCGTTCTAATCCTTTCAAATAAGTACTGTGTTGTCTTAACCTTTCTTCGTGAGGTGGTGGATGTCATAAATGTAAATAACCTTTTATATAACTCTAATTACATTAATAAAAATTTAAAAAATCGAAAAAAAACCATTCGCAGACCTGTATTCTTTTCCACAGCCCCACAATCAACTACGTGTTAGGATCTGGAGAAAACGTCAATATTGACGTCAAAGTGGAGAATTCTGGAGAAGATGCCTTCGAAGCTGCTTACTACCTGGTCATACCTTCAGGAGTCACCTACGCTAAGATGGAGCGCTTGGATCAGGACATCGCTGATAGTCTGATATATTGCTCGATTACCAACAGGTTTGCTGACGGTAATAGCACCCTGAAATGTGATTTAGGAAATCCTATGGCTGGTGGACAAAAGGTGAGATCATTTTCCAATTATTGTATTTAAAGTTAATTAAGATTCCGATCATTCATCATTTTCCGATTTTTGTGTGAAAAGCTACGGTATAAAGATCAATTTTCCAATAAATAATTTATTTAAATTAATTCAGATTCCTGTTATTTAAACTAATATGCCACAAAAACCTTTCAAATGATTACCTGATATTAATTACCAACAATAAACTATTTATAACTATCTTTTGTTTATTTACTCCTCCAGGTAAACTTCCGCCTGTTCTTGGAAGTGGACTCCCGCGTTACATCCCTCAGTTTTGACATGGAAGCCAACTCCACAAACGTGGAACAAGGCACCATGTATGATAACAACATGCATATGAATATCGGCGTCGTTGTCAAAGCTCAGCTGTCTATCATTGGGTAAGTTTACGAGACTATTTCTGCAGTAGATATGGACAGGGCCTTCTGCCAAGTGGAAGTAGAAGTATTTTCAGAATAATTGTTCATTCATTTATTGGAATGGAAACATAAAAGGGTTCGTACTATGTTCGTTCTATGTTTCTAAGTAATATTAGGAAGCATTGTCTTGTTTAAGAAACTTGGAACACGATGACATGAGATTTAGTGAAGTTTATATAGATGATGTTATAAAAATATCATATCAGCATTTTTTCATAATATTATTAAAGAAAAGTTCAAAAATGCTCATTAGAATTGTATCACTTATAGAACATCAGACCCGCCGGAGCTCCATTACAACGCGTCGCTCTACGATACAGCAAACATCAAGGATGACACTAAACTGGGACCACAAGTGATTCACAAGTACAACATCAAGAACGAAGGACCTTTCACTGTTGAAGAGACTGAGATATACTTCATGTGGCCATACCAGACTCTTGAAGGTGAGATAACAACTATAGCTATACTAAACCAACGACCAATAATTTTAGCAACAAAAATATAGAACATAGTTGCATTGAAATAATCTCCATGAGGGGCAATATAAAGCCCTTCTACCATCTAATATTTTTACCGGGGCTCAAGCTGTTCTCATACAGTTCGTCCTGATAAGAGAAAATAAGAAGTAGTCACATGAAAATTGCAGAAAAGCTCTTCGATTCTGCATACTAAAATTCTATTTAACATTTCAGGCGAGAACCTGATGTATATGCTGGTGCAACCACAATGGCTGGGCAATGTCAAGTGTGACGTGGCAAGACATATCAACCTTGAGAACTTGTTCGTCCAGAATCCTTACGCTTTTCTACTGGGAAAGGAGAGAGAAGGTTTGTTAACTATAATAACCGGTATTTCGATTTTAAAGTCCCAAGATTTTGTATTACAAATTAATTTGTTCTTACGATGCCGTTAACAAAATTTTTGTGTGTTTCCAGCCATGATGAGCAGCGAATTCTACAGTGCATCACAAACGTCAGGAGGTGGTGGATATTATGGACAAGGTAAGTTATAATTAAAGATTTAAAAAATATTCATTTGCATCTCGTTTAATATTTAGGTATATTATTATGTTAAAGAAAAAATATTTTTAAATATTATGATACGTATCTATAAAATTACCACTTTATTTTTACAGTTTACTGGGAAGAGTCGTCCAGCAGTGGCCAAGTTAACTCCCAGGTTGGCGGCAACGCCGGCGGTGCGAGTGTCCAAGGCGGTTCCGGCTATGGAACCGGACAAAGCAGCGGCTCCGGCTATGGAACTGGACAAAGCAGCGGCTCCGGCTATGGTACCGGACAAGGTTCCAGCAGCCACTCTAGTGGAAGCCATTTCAGTAGCAGCTCCAGTTCTAGTGGAAGCCAAAGTGGTAGTGGACAAGTCAGTGGCAGCCAGGGTAGCAGTGGACAGTTCAGTAGCAGCCAGGGTGGCAATGGACAATTTATTGCCGGTGGTCAGAATGCCAATGGGCAATTTGTCAATCAGGGTGGTAATGGACAATTTACTACCAGCCAAAGTGGCAGTGGACAATTCAATAGCAACCAAGGTTCCAATGGACAGTTCAGTGGCAGCCAAGGATCCTTTAATGGAAACCAAGGTCATATCGATGGTCAAAAACAAGGCGAGTTCGGTAGCACTTATTATTTCAACAAGACTTGGACCAATTCTAATGGCGCAGCCTTGACTGCTGAGGAAAAGGAAGAAATCCAGAAAAAACTCGCTGCTGCTATAGCTTCTGGAAGTATTGACCAGGTTACCTTTGGACAAGGCGCTCAGGTAGTGAGGGTGAGGAACAAGACCATTGTGTATGATGCGAATCATAATATTATTTCGGAAGTAGAGACGAGTACTGAGTATGGAAACCTTGGACACGAAGGAGAGCCTGGAAGCTCTTTCAATGTGTAAGTTTTATTTTTATTTTGTCAAAATTAAACTCCGGCAAGTGATATTGAAGATATTTTCAGTTTTACCTTCTTTTCAATAAATATTGTTTTATCTTTCCAGATATGCTAACCAAGGCGGTGTCAACCTAGCATCATCACAAGGTCATTCTCAGGGCGTTTATTCCCAAGGTTCGGGCGGTTACAACCAAGGATCGGGCGTGTACCACCAAGGAGCAGGAACATATAGTCAAGGATCAGGAAACTATAACCAAGGATCGGGAAGCTACAACCAGGGATCAGGAAACTTTAACCAAGGTTCAGCGACCTACAACCAAGGTTCTGCAGCCTATGGTCAAGGATCAAGGGGCTTCGGGCAAGATTCAGGTCAAGGCGGTTTCGTTCACGGCTCCTGGGCAACTACAGAAACGGTCAACCCTGATGTTTCGAAAGCTGGTTCTTCTACCTTCAGGGGATCCTCAAGCGTTACTGTTGTTGGTGATGAGGAAGAAGATAACCTCGAAGGTTTCGGAACGTACGCCGCGTATAATCCTAATAACGAATTCAGATATGGTATTGCCGATGTAAGTGGCAGTTCTGGTGGAAGTCAAGGAAGCTCTGGTGCTGGTGGAGCTGGTGCTGTACATGGTGGAAATTATGCAGCGGGAGGTGGCAGTCAACAGGCTGGAGGTGGTAGTTACCAGGCTGGAGGCGGAAGCTACCAAACGGGCGGTGGAAGTTATCAGAGGGGTGGAGGTGGATACTCTTACTCCTCATCATCAGGTAAAACTTTTATTTTTTCATTAGTATTGTGTACTCCTTTATCTGGAAAGGAGAAGATCTGTTCTTGCCCTTGACGGGTTTTAAAAACTAGATTTTAAACTGGTCTGGTTGTTATTCTCCAGGTGGTCACACATCATACAGCACGCACTCAGGCGGTGGTTACAGCTCTTCTACTGAACGTCGCGAGAACACCAGGAGACGACGACAGGACGAAGTAAGTCTTTGAACTATTATTCAAACATTCTTACCATAACTGTGTTTAATTTTAACACAAAAATAAAGACAGGAAAAGGCTCATATTGTAGGTACTGTACGTGTACAGTCACAAGTAAAAGTACTTTAAAATTACGGAAAATTCAAAAGCGATTTTCTCCTAAAGTATTGATATCAACTTTATGATGTTAGGAACTAATTCTTCAAAACCATACTGTTATGAAATAGGTATTATATTTTCTCAAACTATGCTTGCTTACAGTGGGGAGTGAGACTGAATAAATCGGTGCACTTTATCATAGGAAACTGTGATGATGATAAAATTATGATGTAAACCAAGTATTCTCAATCCAGGTGGACCCACAGCTGAAGAAGATTCTGGAGAAATGCGAAGAGAAGTACAAGTGTGAGGTGCTAAGGTGTACCACCGGTCGCATGGTAAAGGGACAGGAGGCTTGGTTCGCGTTCAGATCCAGGATCAACGCGACTGTGCTTACTGAGGTAAGACTAAAAGCTTAGTGTTATTAGAGTTAGGTAATAGAGGACAAGTCACAAGGTTGATCACGTTTGTCTATTATGCTAAAACATGAAATCTCACTTGGGTAAACGACAACCATGTTACAGCTGTCGCTATGTAGTGTGTATGGAAAGGATTCGAATAAATTGACATAGGCTGGGGCCTTTTTTTTTTAGGGTGGGAAATCATCAAATCTCTCTTCTCCCGCTCTGGGCGAAGCGGGAGGGAGTATCAGATTTTTACTGACTAAAACCCACCCGTTTTCCTTCACTTGCTTGTTGCCAAGGGCCCCGATATCCCTTTCGGACTTTTCCGCAACCCTGGCAGATAGGCTGGGGCCTAACACTAACACATACACTACAGTATCACTCATAACCATAACAGCAAAATTTTATTCGATAATTCGTCACTCCCAGATCTCCAAAGACCGCGCAGTGATCCTGTCGACGCTGGGCGCGGCCCGCGTGGCGCGCCTGCCCATGGTGGGGCGGCCGTCGGACCCGGCGTGGCACACGGCGGAGGCGCACACGGTGGTGACGCCGCAGCTGGCGGCGCTGGGCGGCGCCGGCGTGCCGCTGTGGCTGGTGGTGCTTGCCGCCGTCATCGGCGCGCTGCTGCTGCTGCTGCTCATTTTTGCGCTCTATAAAGTAAGTTCATTCAAAGTACATATATTGTTGGTGAATTTCATTTCACTGCTGAATTTCAGACCTCTTCTTAGGTTATAACATGAATAGAAGCCGAGCCCTTTTCGTTTACAGAGCACAAATTTAGACACCAGGCTGCTACATACAATTTATTTACTGACAACTCAATGACACTGCATGACCTGGGGATGAAACACTCAGCAGGTCACCCTTGTGACCAAGACAAACGAGACAGCAATAAAATTGTCCAACTTACTCCCGTCAAAATACTCTTTTTCTTAACAATCATTTATTCATTTTCCAGTGCGGATTCTTCAAACGCAACCGCCCCTCGGACCACGCTGAGCGACAACCTCTGAACGGACGCGACGAGCATCTTTGATATCCGACCACTGAGATAGGAGCGACGTCCGATACGGGCGGCACGTCAGACGCCGGTCGGACGTCGGACGCCGGCCGGTCGTCTGATTCGGACGGCAGTTCGTCAACCGACGCCGCCAGTGACGTCACCAGTCGCGATTCCACTAGCTTCGACAGGTACTGACATCACAAAGTCATCGTTTATAAGTTTTAAATGACGACACTGTATCGTGTCGCACTGATTTCTGCCGTGTTAATGATGGCAGGAATGAGTGCGATATTTTATTAATTTATTTCTAAAATTAATAAAGAGTTGGGCTGTAACTTTTATGTTTAAATAATTATAAATATAAAAAATACAGCCTATTAGAAAGGTAGGTCCGATTTGATTGTATAAAAATTCTTGGGAGTCATATTTTATGATGCAATAGTTTTACCTCATGACTTAACGAATTTTCTTCCCCCCAACTTTTCATGTCTTTTTTACAAAGAAGATGAAAAGTTCGACATTTTTATTAATACTGTACTTCTATTCTTCTATTGTAATAAAACTAGTCACGATTAAACAATTAATTTTCGGACGCCATAATAGAAATTTAAAAAAAAATGTGGATTGAGGTTTGAAATAACTCATGTTGGATAAATTATAATTAAAATGAATAATTTAATAATTATTATAATTTATCCAAAATGAATAAATTGTATTAAAGTGTAAAATGAATGAAAGATTAAATCTTGTCGTGTGATAAATGTAAAAACGTGTGTATGTATGAGAGTTGTTGAAAATGTGATCTAAGTTAATAATTAGGTATTTACTAAATGCGGTAGATAACATAATTTGTTGGAGGTGTATCGAGTAGTTGAATCAATTATTATAAGTAACTAAATTGTGGTAGAAAAAATGTAGTCACGTGTGAAATGATTAATTTTTTAATTAGAAAAGTAAAGAATCTCTTATTCGATACACCTTTAATTTATATTTCGAATCCAGAGCTAATGGTCTATAATGTTACTAATAAGGTCGCTTTACATAAATAAAATTTATATCTAATAATTTTGGGAGGCATCATCTCAATAAATATCAATAACGGTTCTTTATACCCAGCTGAGGTAGATCTCTCAAAGTGCTAAACTGAGTATAAAAGAACCTCTAAGTTCTAAATAATAGCAATAAAAAAAAAAACTAATTTAAGTACCAACCGACATTTAAAAAGTGCGCAAATAAATTTTAGTAGCTTTTGCAGCTAAAATTAAGAAAAATAAATAGGTACATATTTTTGAATAGCTGTGTAATGTAGTATTCACATAGTGTGCCTTAGCGATACATATCGTGGTAGCTTTTATGCTTAATATACCCACAAATTAAAAAAAAAACCTAATGAAATGTATTATGTGCCTTCTGAAACTGCCAGTTACTAATTAAATATATTAATGTAAATATTTTAGATTATTATTATTTTTACAAAGACACATTTTTTCACAGAACAATATTGTATAAGAGTGTGTAGTATTTCGGCAGAAAGTTTATCTGAATAAAATTGAATTGTACTTAATAACTTTTTAGAATTATATACAAATAAAAAGTAAGATAAAATAAAAAAATAATCTTAATAGTTGTTTATACACGCCATAAAGCCGTTATGAAAATCGTCTTACAAAATATAATTGTTTAAAAAATTGTTTAAAGTATTTTATCACTCAATGCCAATATGTTTTTATTTCACTTCTGTGAAAAAATGCCAAGTCCACTAATAACGCATAAGCATTGTTACATTTTGTAATTATTTTTAATTATTTATTTTTACATTTTAACTATTATGTATACAGCTTCTACTTATAGTTAATTTTTAACTAAAATCGTTTAGATGCCATACAAATGTGTAATAGTTTATATTATTTTGGTTGTTTTATCTCGGTAATAATTTCTTTGCATTTACCAAAAAATGAACTCGTAATAAATTTTTTGTTTTTAATTTTAACCCAATTTGTTTTATTTCTTACCCACAAATAGAAAAATAAATTTTTGAAAAAAAATACGCGGATTGTTACATTTAGGTCTTTACCTATGAAATTGCCGTTTTGTATGAAAAAATTTAAACGAATTTTTTTCATGTATTTTTTATTTGTATTAATCGAAGTAATCACCCATGCAATCAATGCATCTTTGCCAACGCAGTGGCAGTTTATTGATGCCCTTCTTAAAGAAATCAGCTGGACGGGAGGCAACAAATTCTTCAAAGGCATTTGGTACTGCCTCTCGGGTATTGAATTTTTTTCCCGCCAAGAAGTTATCCAAATTCTGGAAAAAGTAGTAGTCTGTAGGCGCAAAGTCTGGTGAGTAGGGCGGATGACGGAGAGCTTCCAACCACAGTTCTTGCAACTTGGAGACCGTCTGCTGTGCAGTATGAGGTCGCGCGTTGTCGTGCAGGAGCAGCGGAGACGAGCGATTGACCAATGCTGGTTGGAAATGTGCCAGCTTCTCCATCATTGTGTTCAGTTCTTCACAGTACACATCTACATTAATGCTCACCCCGTTTGGTAAGAAGCTGTGATGAATCACACCGGCGCTAGACCACCAAACAGTGACCATCACTTTTCTAGGGGTAAGTTTTCGTTTAGAGCATTGTTTAGGTACTGAACCAGGATCCAACCAACTTACTGAGCGCTTGCGGTTATCAAACAGAATCCATTTTTCATCGCAGGTAACAATGCGGTTCAAAATTCCTTCATTTGTGTGTCGAGCAGTGCAAGGCACGCCTCGACGTGTACTTTGCGCTGGCGATCATTGAGTTCGTGAGGCACCCATTTGTCAAGCTTTTTTACCTTGCCAATTTGACGCAAATGGACCAATATTGTTTTGACGCTAACGTCGAAAGCTGCTGCTAATTCAGCCGTAGATTGTGTAGCTTCCACAATCGCCTTTAATTCGTCATTGTCGACCAAAGTCTTCGGACGACCGCGAGGTTCATTTTTCAGGTCTAAATTTCCAGAACGGAAGCGAGCAAACCAATAACAGGTGGTGCGTTGGTTTGTAGTGTTAGCTCCGTAAACGTCGTTGATGTTGCGTGCCGCTTGTGCCGCGTTGCTGCCACGACGGTACTCATATTCCATAATTACTCGAATTTTTAACGTATCCATGATGACGAAAAAGATTGAAATGCGATGAAAATGTAACACTAATCATTAAACAAATGACTTCTTTTGAAAAAAGAATTCCATGTTTTTAAAATAAAATTAATTTGAAATTAGAATTCTTAGCCAAACAAAAAATATTTTGATTTGAAATGGCCAGTACTGCAGAACGGCAATTTCATAGGTAAAGACCTATTATTATACTTATGTATTTTTGCCCGCGACTGTACCTACACTACCCGTACTTACCCCGTGTCCTAATAGAAAACCTCGTCGCGCGAATACGCGGTCGTCGTTCATATGTCACTCGATTTTCACTACATCTTCAATAAACAATGCTATTCCTCCAAGCAAAGAGCACAAAATAATTACCTATAGCGATTGTATTCGGTACTGGACATAAGAGCCCTCTGGCGAAGCAACGAGATAACCCGACCAAGCTCGCGCTCGCAGATTAAATTAACTAGTACAGCCAGCAGAGGAAGCTGCAGATAATTACTTAAGTTATGCCTGCGGATTTACGCGCATCCTGAATATTTCTAATAAAACTATGAGCGTGTAAAGTGAGTATCATTATTATATTTTGTTAGAATATAAGTAGGTACAAACACGTAAAAATACTTCTTTACATTTTATTTTCCTTCCTACTTACTATTCTTTTATTTTGATTGTCATTTTGCATGAGAAGTGTGCACTGGTAACTCAGAATATGGGCCGAATAGATTTTAAATGAGATACTTAATGACAATGATGAAAATAAGTAGTAGGTAAATACCGAGAAAGAGCAGAGATCGTTAAAAAAAATCTACCTTGAACAAAAAAATACCTATTTATTTTCCATTTCAATTCCTACCTTATTAATACCTAACCAGTACCTATTCCTCTTGTATTTGATATTAGGTAATGGTATATTAGGTAATAGGTAGGTGGTTTTGTGTTTTTTCAATATCAATGAAATATTATGTTTTAGTTTCCGACCCTACTAAGCAATGTGGCCCATAAATCTTGGCCCGCAGTGTTTCTCAAACGCCTGTCTGTCGGATGGGCGCGGGCGCGACTGCGAAACGGAAATGAAATAAAGATACTACATTTGTTTACCGATCTCATCTCGATTCTATATGGAGATTCTATCTTTGTTTGAATCTTTGAACGGTTAGAACGGATAGAACGGTTTGAATCTTAGAACGGTTTGAATGTTTCAAATATATAAGAGATCTTTTAGACGAAAGTTAAGGAGTTGAGGAACGCAAGAGAGTGATTTGAGAGTAAAAGCCAAGATCGAGTCGGACTCGCACATGAAGAGTTCTGTACCACCGTACAATATTTAATTATAGCGGCAATTGAAAAATATACTCATCAATTGCCTAGCCGTTTCCCAACTATGTTGGGGTCGGCTTCCAGTCTAACCGGATGCAGCTGAATACCAGTATTTTATATGGAGCGACTGCCTATCTGACCTCCACAACTCAGTAACTGGGTAATACGATACCCCTTGCCATGACTGGTTGTCAGACTTTCGGGCTTCTGACGACCCGTAACGAGTATCAAAGATCCACAAATGACAGCCGGGACCAACATTAGAAACAAAAAATACAAGACAATATAAATAAACTATCTGTGAAAATGTCAATTTTCTACCTTTAACGGTTCATGAGATACAGCCCACTGACAGACGGACGGACAGCGGAGGCTTAGTAATAGGGTTTCGTTTCGCACCCACACGGGTACAGATCCCTAAAAACGTTAAGGAAAGTGAAGCCCCGAGTCCTATGCGAAGGAGGAAACCTTGACACCTTTACCATTTTGAAATGATGTAATAGAGTATCATTCGAACTTGAAAGATGTTCATATTTTTACATGAGCTAATCACGAACTATCTAGTCGGTGTTCAACAAAATCAGCAGTAGGTAATTTACTACAATAAATTACAAATGGATAAATTAGGTCATCTTAATTACAACAAGTAAAAGATACACAAGTTGTTAGTCAGTCGCCCCAGTCCATGTTAACACCACTTTTAACGATCATTTTGGCCTTAGCACGACTGAATCCTCGAGTTAATCAGTTTAAATTCCAACTAATCACAGTTTAAAGTGCATTGTAATTATCGTGTTTATAATTGCAAATTAACTACGAACTCGATATACTTAGTTTTTGGTAATATCTGTCTGTATGCGAATTGCACACATAAGTCCTATTTTCCATTGTTTCTGCCTTACGGTTTTCAAACTGATCAACTTCTACCGTCTCACCTGATACAGTTGAATATCAATATTTTATATTTAGTCCCTCACACAACCCAATTACAGAGCAAAAACGACGTTTTAAGGTCCAAGGTTACAATGATCCGTCGTTTGATTTTTGGGCATGTTTATCATCCGTGAAAACTGTCAGATGGGACCAACGCCGACGTATAAGCGGGCTCCTAAATTATTAATCAGGGTTAATACATAAATAACATAATAACACGACATCAAACCTGTACCTATTCCTGGAAGAGATAGGCGGAGGAGCATATATACCCACATTACGCCAGTTATGGCTTTCCATACAATAGGAAATGAGCCTTTAGAAATACAGAAAATCAAGGAAGGACATTGATTTAGCTCAGACTAAAAAATTAAAAAAAGTACATATAATTAGCTCAGACTAAACATACATACATAATCAGCCTATAATGTTCCCACTGCTGGGACACAGGCCTCCTCTCTGTGAGAGGAAGTGGGCTATAATCCACCACGCGGGCCCATTGCGGGTTGGTAGATGTCACATGTCTTCGAATTTTTGGCTCTAGGACATGCCGGTTTCCTCACGATGTTTTCCTTCACCGTTTTTGAAAGCAGTGGTGATGAAATTATTTACACAAAATAAAGCGCCTGTCAGAGTTCGAACCTACGACCTACAACTCGTAAGTCGCGGCCGTTACCACTAGGCCACCACTGCTCTCAGGTTAAAAAGAAAGAAAATACATTTATTTAGCTCAGATTAAAATGTACACTGTAATACTACTGTAATATACAGCATATGAGAGCAGATAAAAAAATCTAATAAAAAGTTTAAAGTACGATGAAGGTATGATGTAAGAAATTAGCAGGAAAGTGTGCCTCACGGTTGCGACAAAAAGCTCCCAGTTAGAAAAAATGTCAGACAACTCCATCGTTGGCTATTGCCATCACTGAGGCATATGGGCACATAATGTAAGTGTTCAATAAAACAGCTTCAAACAATTTACGAATGAATAAACAATTTATTTTACCCATTCTTATATCTTAAATCCATCATATTGACATGTGTCAGTTAGACATATTTTCTGGCATCGAGGTCAAGGGACATTATACTCACCTATGGCGAGATCGAGATTGTCGTCAACTCTTACTCCAGCCCGTGCCGGTCCGCCTGTTACGCAGGTCGAATATGCGTTCCATGAATGCGATGTCCCACAGTATCCGTGCATTTCTTGTAGATTTTTAACTGTCCTTCCGGCCTGCTGTCTTGTAGCGAGTAATGTATTGGACTTCTTCCATCTTCTCATCTGTGGCTACTGGTAGCAGGTGAGCAGTCTTCAATCGATCCAATGAAACCACTGCTTCTCAGTTGGGTAATCGTATCTTGAAATGTTTGTCATGTTTCTCTATAACTTCATACGGGCCCTCGTACGGCGGTCTAAGTCACTTCCGTGCACGATCTACACGCATAAAGACATCCGTGCATGTAGATAGTTGTTTCGGTAAGTAGGTGTTGGTCGTGTGCTGTCTCATTGATGCATCTGCGGTGACATGATCATTAACCGACTCCATCGATTCCGATGACGTAACAATGACGGATCTTTATTGTTTAACTTTATCGGTGCGACAATATCTACTGGTTATCGCAATGCGGTGCCTTATATCGTTGTGGCGGGGCTGTAGTTTGTTTTTTTATAAATGGCAGTGCGTAATCCCATTATTATTGTTCGTAATTCTTGGACCTATTGTTGATTATTTCCTCTTGCTGTTATTGCTGTCTTGAGAGTACAATACAGTCTTTCTATAAGTCGATTCGCTTGAGGTAGGCAGTAGTGCGAATTCTCGATATACCCAGTTTTTTCATTTTTTTTTTTTAATAATGTAGACTCGAACTGCCGTCTTTGGTCTGTAGTAATAAGCAGTGGACAAACGTAACGAGTTACCCATGTCTCGTATATGACTCGGGCGATTATTTCCGGTGTTATATCGCTAACTGGTACTGCCTCCGGCCATCTGGAGCATCGCTCGATGATTGTGTCCGGTATCCTTCTGATGGAGTGAGAGGTCTGACGATGTCATATGTATGTGTTCGAACCTTCTTGACTCGGGAAACTGTACTAGTAGTGTTACAGTATAACGGTGAATTTTAGCGAGTTGACATGAAGTGCAGCGTCGTTGTCCACGGTAAAACGTCCTTGTTCATTCCAGGCCAGAAGTACTTTTCAGTGACCATTGAAGGCAATCTCACAAAATGGTTGCGGTAAGTACGGACGTGGAGGTTTGGTTGAGTTTTCACAGTATATTTATTTCATTGATCTAGGTAACGATATCCTGATGAAGTGAAGGTTGTCTTGCTTCAACAGGTGGCTTAATTCTTCATTTATCTTTTGTTTCTCAGCCAGGTCATAAAATCGATAACGGAAGGTCAGTCAATGGCACTAATGCGTGATAAAGCATCAGCAACTACGTTATCTTTTCGATGGATGTACGTGCTCAATCTTGCTACAAAATTGAGATGTGAAGTGGAGTTGTATCGCTTGAGCTTCCAGACTTAGTCATGGCGTAGGTGAGGGGCCTATGGTCCGTATACACCACAACATCGCTCTCTTCTATCAGTCTTCTAAAATGCTTGACAGCCATAAAGATCGCGAAGGGCTCACGATACAGCGTGTACGATTGTACACGCTGCTTCCTGCAAAAGCAGAAATTTCATTTTTGCACTTCGCCACTGTATCGCCAACAGCATAGTCGAACTTTTCCATAATCATGTCGGGGTCACGCAATATGGGCACTTATTGTAAGTGTTCGATAAAATAACTTCAAACGAACATACAATTTATTTTACACTAAAATAAATTCTCATATTTTAAATCCATCGTATTGACGTATGTCTCTCTGTGGTGTGCAAGGAACATATACTCATGGTGGTGTGTCCATTTGACATATTTTGTGGCGTTGATGTTGTCGTCGACTCTCACTCCAGCCAGTTCCGGTCCGATCGTTGTGTAGGTCGAATATGCTCTCCATGAATGCGATGTCCCACAAGGCACAAATACAAACTTAGTTTTGCTACTGACCAAATCTAAATAGAAAAACACAATAACACTTTGCTCGGCCTGTAAATCTAACCCAGGACCTGATTCTCAGCAGTCACGCTTACGACCACTAAGACAAGGCACGTTACAAGGAAAACTAATATAAAAACCTGTAGACGAGTGAAATCATTGGAAATCATAGTAGCTTGATAAAGTATCATTGTCACAGTTCAGGTCAAGCTAACAGATAATACGCTGATTAAATAGTAGCGCACGATGCATTTCATTGGAGTTATAAACAGTCACGACGAACCACCATACGTTTGAATAGATAGTTGAAATTGGACCGTGAGTGAAAAGAAATCAATAGCTAATTCAACGGACAAGGAAGTGCATCAAAATTAATATGAAGCAATATCTAGCGATAGTAGTGTCATTTGTATTAATAGCAAATTCCAATTGTGGTCTAATAGATGGACTATTCGGTACAGTAAAAGATACTACAAGCTCTATAACCCACGGCATTGGAGGTGCACTCCACTACGGCAAAACTTTCGTCTTTGGAGGTACTGAAATAAATGCAGCAGGACAAGATGTGACAAAACCAGGCATAGTTGGAACAATATCCCTAAAAATACATGATGTGTCACAAACAGTAAGAGAACAGGTACGAACTGCAATACATATGTTTGACGGGGATCAATTCCATGGAAAAGGAATAATTGGAAGTCAATTTGATAGAGTGAAATGTCATTTTTTCAATATTAAAAGTTTCCTCTTCAATCACGGGCAAGCACAAATCGAAAATGGGCTATACGTTCCGATAAAAAAACTTAACAATGATACAATTTTTTTACAGTACCACTTAAAAAAGTACTTGTTTAATAATGATGGATCAGCAACTTCTGGTATTAAACAAGCGTTCAACAGTTTACAGGAAGCAGTAAATAAGATCCGTCTCAATATAACTAAGAAAATACAGGAGTCCGGAAATGTGAATACTGATGGTACTGGATTAATCGACATGCGTACTTCAATTAACAATCTTGCTGAAACCTTACAAAACGACTTCGAAAACGGAGTAGATGCAGCATACGATAAACTAAATCACGCAGTTGATGAAGGGCGACAGACAGCACAATCTTCTTTCAACGGGGCCAAACAAAACACAAACGACTTCATCGAAAATCAAAGAAGAAATGTTCAGAACCAATACAACCAATTTGGTGACAATATTAATAAGTTTAGAAGCGATGTTGGTAGTTCTATCAACGATAATATTGAAAATCAAAGAAGATATGTCCAGGGTCATTATAATCAAATGGCTAACAATGTCGACAAATTAAGAACTGACGTAGGTAGTTCCATCAATGGTAATACAAAAAAAAAGAGAAGAAACGTACAGGATCATTACAATCAATTTATAAGCAATGCTGATAGATTTAGAAGTGATGTTGGAAGTTATATCAACGATAATATTGAAAATCAAAGAAGCAATGTCCAGGTTCATTATAATCAAATGGCTGACAATGCCGTCAGATTAAGAACTAACGTAGGTAATTCCATCAATGATAATATCGAAAATCAGAGAAGAAACATACAGGATCAATACAATGAATTTATTAGCAATGCTGATAAATTTAAAAGTGATGTTCGTAGTTCCATCAATGATAATATTGAAAATCAAAGAAGCTATGTCCAGGGTCATTATAATCAAATGGCTGACAAAGTCGTCAGATTAAGAGCTGACGTAGGTAGTTCCATCAATGATAATATCAAAAATCAGAAAAAAAACATACAGGATCATTACAATCAATTTATTGACAATGCTGATAAATTTAAGAGTGATGTTCGTAGTTCCATCAATGATAATATTGAAAATCAAAGAAGGTATGTCCAGGGTCATTATAATCAAATGGCTGACAATGTCGTCAGATTAAGAGCTGACGTAGGTAGTTCCATCAATGATAATATCGAAAATCAGAAAAAAAACATACAGGATCATTACAATCAATTTATTGGCAATGCTGATAAATTTAAAAGTGATGTTGGTAGTTCCATAAATGATAATATTGAAAATCAAAGAAGGTACGTCCAGGGTCATTATAATCAAATGGCTGACAATGTCGTCAGATTAAGAGCTGACGTAGGTAGTTCCATCAATGATAATATCGAAAATCAGAAAAAAAACATACAGGATCATTACAATCAATTTATTGGCAATGCTGATAAATTTAAGAGTGATGTTAGTAGTTCCATCAATGATAATATTGAAAATCAGAGAAGAAATGTACAGAACCATTACAATGACATGGCTAAGAAAGCTGACAGACTAAGAAGTGATGTCAGTCAATCTATCAATAAATAATATCGAAAATCAAAGAAGGAATGTACAGGGTCATTATATTCAAATGACTAACAATGCTGACAGGTAAAGAAGTGACGTAGGCAGTTCTATCAGTGATAACGGGTTACGTTTAGGAGATAAATCGAACAAAGTGGAAGAATTGATGGACAATGCATATAGTAAGGTGGACTTAGAATCCCAAAGGAATTTAGTTAGGAGTTAGGGGTATTATATTGAATATTGATATGAATGTGTTATCCTTTAAAGTTTATAGAGGTTACGCAAATATTGATTAGGTTTAAAGTAAATATTATTATGATTAAATTAGTATTGTTTTATTTTAAGATTCATTGCAATTATTGTTGTTTTAATGTTTATGCTTGTACAACATAGATAGGATCTATAACGTTGTTGCATCTTTGACTTTTTATACAATAATTATGTTACAAAAAACCCTGTCCGATCCGAAGGGGGCACATAGGTACTGCAATGCTAGAAAATTTAAGTGCGTCAATGACCGCTATTGCCATGCTAAAACGCGACAACTACAGACACTATTCTCTCTCCAAATAAAACAGCATCAAAATACAGTACCAGCACTACTCGCTAGTAAACTTAACCCAAAGTAATCTACAAGATTAACCTCTCAACCCGCATGCAACGTAAAGAATAAAACGGACCCCAAACACATAAAGTCGGGGTCTAAGGGACCCCCGATTACAGCGCGCCCTCGCCACAAACAGTGTTAATTAACCCTGCAATGAATAGCGTGGGTCTTAGGGTTCAACGGTCTGCCACTTATTATATAAGATAATGGATATGATCGCGGCTAGTTTTGGGTGATTTGATTTTGAGTAATTAAATTGAGACATAATTAAATTAAGTAAGTAGAATAGGACACAGTCCTCTTACAGAGAGGAACTTTATAGGCTGGAATTGAGTTACGTTGAATTCCAAAGATGCAACGGTCAAAGAATTGCCATACCATACCACATCAAGTAATCTTGAAGTTAGTAGGTCCCTTCAAGAAGTTCTAATAGGAGGTTTTTCTGCATGCCAAGATGTCATACCAACTTGTAGGCAATACTGTCCACTTTCTAGAATGTATGCTGCATACAAAGAGCACGTGGACATATACCTCTTTCACTTATCAATACCAGCTAAAAAAAGCCACGCTTGCCATTTAATGGGTATCTCTAGTCTAAAATCAAAATTTTAACCTAATCATAGTAATTATATATGAATTAAATCTAATTTAATTTAATCTAATATATTATAATTTATTGTAATCAATTTAGCTTTTAATAATTTAGCTCTTACTTTTATATAAACTATGTATGACTTGTTTTTAATTCCTTTAATTGTGTTATTATCTGCGCATAATGTAGTGTGTTGTTTGTGATTTTCTTTAAGTAATGAGGCGCTTAGACTTAAGTTTGCACTGTACAAATTGTAAAGTAATAGTGTACTCATGGTTGAAGAGCCTAATAATAAATAAATATTTTTTTTATATTTAAAAATGTAATTATTTAAGAATGGAAATAAATACTTAAAAGAAAAAATAAATAAATAAATACATATTTTTTAACAAATCCATTTATTGAGCGTTCTGGGTTCGATCTCCAGGTAGCGAAGTGTTAAGGAGTTATCCTCAGTAGTACTCAGATCCTGAGTTTGGGGTAACGGCCACGACTAACGAGTTGTAAGTCGTAGGTTCAAACCCAGGCAGGCGCTTTACTTTGTGTAAATAATTTCAGCTCTCAAAACGGTGATGGAAGACATTGTGAGGAAATCGATATGTCCTAGAACCAAAAATTCGAAGGCATAAATGAAACATCTACCAACCCACACTGGACTCGCGTGGTGGATTACGACACCCAATCTCTCTCACCGAGAGGAGGCCTGTGTCCCAGCAATTAAAAAATTAAGTATAGGCTGATTATGCATAATTATGCTTTATGCTAGTGCATGGTAAACAGTACTTTAAACAACAGACGAAATAATTATGGATGTATCTGCTTCAGCGTTAGTTTTACGATGATGCTACGTAATTAATATCCATAGCCCACCTAAAACCGCCAACAAATCTCAATTTTACACAATCCAAGGCAACAAACAATAGGCAATATAACTCACAAGTTCTCACAGGGACATCCCGCGATGGTACCGACAGCAAAACAAAAGGCACCATCGCCAACATAAAGTTGTCGCGATCGGCGCCACTTCGCACACGAAGACCTTATAAATCATATTCGTATTGGTATTCAGCATGAATGTGGAATTGTATTCGCATGTGTTACTTATATGGAAATTGTGGCGTATTGATTTGAAGTTCTTTTGTGGCTGGGACTTGTGACCAGAGAGCCTAGACAAGTGACAATTGCTCCGAAAGCGTTTCGTATTTCTACAACGACTTTCAACAGGATTGACACGTCAGTACCCGTATATTTAAGCCTTTTCCAGCATCGTTATCGCTGACAGAATGTCACGTTGTCTATGGCCTCTGTTGTTTTAGTTTTGTATCGGCAGAATGAGAAGAAGTTCATACACACACCGCTGCATCCGGTTAGACTGGAAGCCGACCCCATCATAGTTGGGAAAAGACTAGGCAGATCATAATGAGAATGAAAAGAAGTTACTCTATACGTAAAATAAGTGAAAAAACAAAAATAATTTATTCAAATTAGACTGAAAGTAAGCATGATGATGAACGTCAATCCATACTAATCCTGATCCTAACTAATATTATAAATGAAAAAGTGAGTTTGTTTGTTACGCTTTCACGCTAAAACGGCTGAACGGATTTTGATGAAATTAGGCACAGCGGTAGACCATGACCTGGAATAGGACATAGGATACTTTTTATCCCGATATTCCTACGGACTTGCGCGGGTGAAACCGCGGGGCGCAGCTAGTAGAAATGCAAAAGTAACTCTGTCTCTTTGTCTATTTATACACACAGGCTCACAGGTACAGTCGAACAAGCTATTTGTTATACAGGCAAAATATATTCATTTTCCGCTACACTGCCAGAATTCGTTTTGATAGTTTGTATAATTTAACTTTTTGAGCTTATGGCGATGGAGAGTGACGTAAAAGGATTGTTGACTATTGAAAACACTCACAAAATTGTTTAAATTAGTTGCAAGTTATCTGGCTGTAAGACAGTACCACAAAACGCTCGCCCTTCATCATTTCCTAATGTTTTAGCTGGCAAGAAGTAGCAAAATAAACTCCCCAACAACACAAGCTATGTCAATACAATATCATCATGTATTGATATGAATATAAATAGCTTATATCATGGGGAAAAGATAACCCAGTCACTCAACCACCCAGCAAGTTTGGGCCATCTCCCCTGAGTGCACTAAACGTTCTTATTACACTGATATTCGCAAAGGCGATCATCTTTTGATGGTCCAAACATAATTAGATTGTAGATAGAATACGAATGTATTGAAAGAACATGGACCACCATACCATAAGCTGCTTAAAATCATCTTCAAATAATCCCAAAACACCGTTTGACAGTGAAGACAGGTTTAAGCTCAAGGCGGGTGCGTGTCGGGAGCGGGTCGGGTCGTTTTCTTCGCGGGAGCCGCGCTGTCAACGTGCACAGGCAGCGGGTCGGGCGCGGAACGGCAGCGGTTCGGGCGTGGACATATTTAAAATCTTCATAATCCAGAGATCCATCGCTAAACAGAACATTTTTTGCCCCGATCCGCGCCCGACCCGCTCCCGTCCCGCGCTGTCTGTGGTGGCGCGCGGCGGGCGCGGCTCCCGCTCCCGTCCTGCTGCGCGCCTGACCCGCGCACGCGTTCTGTGTGTTGACATCCATAAAATTCCTTGAATTACTTTATAGTGTACTGTCATCAAAATCATATACCTATCATCACTCAAAACATGAATAGGAAATCGTACATTAACGACTCGTTGAGTTATAAAACTGTGCTTACTACAACAGCTGAAGCAAAAGTTTCCTACGTGGTCATACTGCTGATCAGCGAGCAACAGATATTGTAACTTTGTGGTTTTAACTTCATAAACTTGCAAAGATAAAAGACACTGACTGTTGGAGGAAAGTTTCAAAAAGATAAGATAGATGCATGCACGAATTTATACGAATAAGAAAAATGATCATTTCTAACAATAGAAAACCTAATACAAGTCCCAGGAAGGGTCATACTTAGTATCAAGACAAAACGCATTAATTTTTTTTTATTATTAAGTACCTAAGTGTGACAACAATTCCCATTAATTTTAAACTTCACTAATACTGTCTCTCCAACACTGCTCGACGACGACGTCTCGTTAAACAACATTTCGCGAAGTTTAGTTCGCGCTAAGGCGACAATGTAGCCGTAGCTTTAGGATGAAACTATCTGTCACATAGACAAATAGACTAAAGTTGTTTAAAACGTGCAAGTAACAGTTAACCTTAGAGCTTAGGGTGATAAATCAATTACGAGGACGGCTATACGAAAGTATAGCCTTCGAAAGTGTAGCCGTAAAAATTTTCTACTATTACCAAATAAGCTCCATGCATCCTCAAGATCCTCGTTCCTAAGACCGCGACATTCGTACACTTGAGTGAAGTTTAATACGTGTCTACACTGACTGATCGTTCGCCACTGAGTTAAGTCAGTGGTTTATGTGCACGCTCTCAACTTAAGACCGACTTGAGCGAAGTTTGGCTCAATGCAATGTAGACTGTGATTTGAAACTAATGTTACTGAAGTGTGGAGTACTTTTGTGACCTGTGGTTGACATGAAATAAGGGGAAACTTGGGGAAATCTAAGTTTAATCAATTACTTATTAGTTTTGCTGCGTTTGACATGGCCTCCTGTCGTAAAGTAATGCACGATATTTTCTTTACTTAAGGCGCTGACAACGGCAAACGGTAATAGTAGGTTTGTCTTAAACAAAAAAATTATCAAATCTATACAGTTTGTGGTAACGGAAAAAATATATGTTAATCTTGAACATATTTCTCAGAACTTGGTTGCTACCAAAACACATTTTGGAAAAAAAAATCTCATCAATACAAATTAACGGTAAACTAACCTCTTACCTTGAGTTCTAATCCAAAATATCTGTATTAAATATCAACGTACGTTGGTATTTTTATTTATAACAAGAACGTCTTATTTTAATGCTGAACTTGGTTGTTTTTAATTTTTGAATACTCATCTCATTTTTAAATAAATCGATAATTGCCTCATATTTTGCAATAAATTACAAGCGTTATGTCATCGCGCTTCTCTTTCTTTTCTATGCAATCCGACAGTGACGGCGGTTTATCTGTTGTCAGCGTCTTAAAAATTGTGATTTAGTGTGTAAGTGCAATCAGGGAAGAAGCATGAAAGTAGATTAAACACGACCCACTGACCGAAATGCGTTTCTTACGAAGCATGTGTGCTGTGACTATGAATGATAGGCTGAGGAATGATGTATCAAGGCAACGGTGCGGTTTAAAAGATGTAGTGGCAAAAATTTAAAAGAGTATGCTTCGATGGTTTGGTCATGTTGAGAGGATAAATGAGGCGACTATCAGAAGGTACAAGGCAGATGTGAGTGGAAACGCCGGGACGGGACACCCTAGGAGGAGATATAGTCACCTTATTGGTTTTTCAGGTGCATAGTACCCGCAACCGGCGCGCGTGTATGACCAGATGTATGATCGTAAACGAGGCAAAAGGAGTATGTAAGGGGCATAGCAGGTGGCGGTATGTAGTTTCTGCCTACCCCCATGGGATTAAAAGGTGAGTGAGCTACAACTGACCTGTCAGCTCTACCATCGGGTGGGATGACAGTTCGTTCACGGTGAGATATTTACAGAAGTTTTAGGTAACCCTATTTCTACTCAAAGACAACAACAGCGACCACTTCTCTTAATTAATAACTAACTAATATCCACCGGCAGGCGCCCGATGTGTGCACAATATATACAATATTGACACGAACCCGCTGATCCGTTTCGTACGAGACTCGAATAATTATCAGTAGACAGGTTGGTGAACGGTCCATAATAACTGTTTTGTTTTCTTTGTTATTTTTTGGGGTGCATTTTATTAGTCTCCACGACTTTTGGTGACGCTTTCCTTACTAAATCCGAGAATGTATGTATGTAGGTATGTGTGTCGGTTCCAAGAACTTTGGCAAATAGAAAGGATGACTAATGAAAGAAATGAAAAAGTATAAAGAAGTAAGAGAAGAAAGAAGATAGGTAACGAAGTGAAATGGGTACCTAATGAAGGAGTTTTTCTCAAAAGCCAGTGAAACCATGGGCAGTACCTATCTTCTTATCAAGAAAATGTGGCAGTTTCCAGTAACTACTCTGCATTTAAATGTTGTAACAGCATCTCTCTGCTTATTATGCCACACGTCATTTTCATTAACATTTAAGTACTTACCTACATCTACCTATAATTTATGTATACCATACATAAGTAATTATTACCTAAATACTGTTTTAATTAAGCTAATGTTGTATGTATATGTTTATGCTGCATATATGCAATATTATTATGCTGTTTGTGTATTTATTAAATAGATACCTACTAGTTGTTGCACGCGACTTCGTGTGTGAGCAAGGATGAAAAGTATCCTATGTCCTTCTCCAGGTCATGGTATGGTCTACCCATGTGCCATTTTGGCGTGAAAGCGTAGCAAACAAACAAACAAACAAACTCACTTTCGCATTATACTAAGAATGGCATGACATACGATAATAGGAGAACAAAGTTTTAGACCTAAGCTAAAACAAACAAATATTTTGCGATTGAAACCCAATTAGTCCTATGCCCAGCAAAAGCAGATTGTCTTATTAAATCAACTCATCAAATATCAAGAACATTAGGTATAAGTTTACCCAACTTATCCCCACCACAGCAGCCGTGGCCCGGTCCGGTCGGCCGGGTGAGCTCGGCACATGTGGCACAATAAACAACACTATTGACACAATAAGTGCGAGTGATCCAGTCACACCGTGGATGTGCGAGACCTGAATATTACATGTCGCGAGAGGGTTGAACCCGTGTCCACTGAGGCACGAGTCACGAGAATATCTCGTACCTAACTTGAATGGAATTTTAAACTCCTTGTTGAGTTAAAGGTAATAAGTATTCCGTATTGATTTAGTTATCCGCCCCTTCTTCGCACGGGTGCAATGGTTACCAACAACAGGTAAAAACATCGAGATTTATGTGCTAAATCCAAGTTAAATGTTAATGTATATCACGCGCGCCTGCTGGCTGTGGGTAAGTGGGAGTCGGGTCTGTGGCTTCACGCACTACCGTCATCGAACCTAGGAACCTTGTTCGACGACACTACGTTCCGCATCGCTACTTCCCTGCAACTAAGAGCTCCATGTTGTTCTCCTCATCGCTGTCACTGTGGCGAAGTTGTCAACAGCCTCGGACACCACGGCCTGTCTTGCAGCCGAAGTGCAGGTCGCTTAGCACGTCACGCTAACATTAATGACATCATCCGACGAGCTCTTGTCACCGTCGGCGTTCCAGCTGTATTAGAACCCAATGGCTTGGCACGCGACGATGGCAAAAGACCGGACGGCATGTCCTTATTTCCATGGAAGATGGGTAGGCCTTTAGTGTGGGACGCAACGTGTGTCGATACTCTTGCGCCATCTCATCTTCCTGGCTCGGCGTGCTGTGCTGGCGCCGCCGCTGCGGCTGCGGAAAACCTCAAGCGGCGAAAGTATAATAGCCTTATAGGCAATTATATTTTCGAGCCGTTTTGGGTTGAAACCCTAGGGCCGTGGGGTCCGAGTGCTCATAGTTTATTTAATGAAATCTCGAAACGGCTGTTTGACACTTCCCGTGACCCAAGGGCTGGCTTTTACCTTGGTCAGAGGCTAAGCATTGCCATTCAACGTGGCAATGCCGCCAGTCTCTTGGGTACACTACCAGCCGACAGCGATGCGGAGGAATTTTTCGACGCCATATTTTAGATATTAGTTGTTTATTTGTACAGTTAGTTTAATTTAATATTAGTTAGAAAATTGTTTAGTGTTAGATTGTATATTTTATTGAAATATTTAATGTATTAAACACATAAACCTTCCGGAATTTCTACCTAGCCTTTTCCCAACTATGTAGGGGTTGGCTTCCAGTCTTACCGGAGGCAGCTGAATACCAGTATTTTACATGGAGCGACTACCTTTCTGACTTTCACAACCCAGTAACTGGGTAATACGATAATTATCCCTTTAACCAGCCTATAAACCTTCGGGAATAAAAAGGCATCAAAAATAATCAAAATCCGTAGTGAAGTTAAGAAAGAAAACGCTCACACGGACAGACATGAAAAACGACTTTGTATAGATATTACTATTTCTAGATAAATAGTCAATACGGAGAATTCATTGCTCCAGAGTTCAGTTCTTAGTATAGTTAGTTACGTAAAACTTAGTCACAAGGAAAATATGGTACAGCGAAATGAAGTTATTGTAACAGTGACGAGAGAAATGCAATAAAAAATATGGCTAATTTCGCACCACAAAAATAAAAAAAGAATAAGCAATTATTAAACTAATAAAATAAAACAATGGAAACAAATCCAAAACACGTATAACACAAGAGGAATCCCAAACGAGCTCTTAATAATACCTCCATGATATCGCATCTGAGTTCACTCAGTGTGTTGCTTACTTATTTCTGATTTACAAACCACAACACACACTTTCAACCCTACTTCTTCCACAATAAGAACTATTTTCGACTGCCTTATGGACCATAGTGGGGCAGTTAGAGTCGGAATTGAATTTCCGAATGTGTTATAATAACATAACGATGTGAAAACGAGTTGCTTGCGTGAAAATAGTTATAGGAATTTTCCGGAGCGATTTTTTTTTCGGGATTTCAGACTTTGTCTCACACTGAAATACTGAAAGTTGTTCATAATGATGAAGACCCCTTAGGTAAGAGATTTCGTGTATGAAAAGATACACCTAATACTTAGGTAAATCTGCAACTACCAGGTAAACAGAACCTCACTAACAACGAGTTACTACACAAATTAATTCCCAGCATGCACACTGCAAGACGTATGACGTGTCACCGGTGAGTTGCCAACTAAGCTGCAAGAGGCAATATGAAGCATCGGACAAACTTAGACAGACTTTAATTATAGCTTGCAAACTTCATTACTTAGTAGCGGGGGGAGGGGGATGTTAGGTGAGACGGTTATTAACAATGGGCAGGTAGATACATGTCTACGAGAGGATCGTGGCTACATAATAACAACCGCACGGGTCGAGCGAAAGTTAAGCTACGGTTGTCGCGGTCGGTTCGTGGATGGGTTGCCTTTTGATCCTAGCAATCATTCTTAGATGTTTGACAGTCGTTACGTGTAGTCAGAAGCCCAAAAAACTGACGAAGAGGCATCGTGTAATACCCAGTAACGGTGGTGGAGGTCAGATAGGCAGACACTCCATGTAAAATACTGGTATTCAGCTGCATCCAGTTAGACTGGAAGCCGAAACGAACATAGTTGGGAAAAGACTAGGCATTACTGATAGGTAGATACATCCAGGGTCGGTCTGGCCCCAGGGTATACCGGAACTTTTCCCGGTGGGCCGGTCCCTCCGTGGGCCGGTCCGGTCCATTTTCCCCTTATTTTATTTAGAGCAAACTGCAAAGCCGTGATTAGTGAGATAGTTAATATTTTATTTCGATCCTCAAAAAATCCCAGTAGTTTTTTGGGTCCCAGACCGACGCTGGATACATCTACCTATCTATAGGTTTTATTTAAATATCTTACTGAAAACCTGAAAAGGGGTAATTGTACTTATTTATAATGAATGTTCAACATCCTATGTTGAAAATTACCGAACACGCAAATAAAGGCAGCTGCTCTGCTCCATAAATTATTCGCATAACTCGAGATAATGTAGAGAACAGCAGATTTTTTTTGCGATTTCAGCATTAGTTTTAGGTACAGTAAAAGTTGATCATAATGATTAGGTACTATGGGCACTTTTCAGGTTGTCAATAATTTCTATTAATTACACCTTGTTTAGGATCATCCCAAGCAAAATAGATTGATTGATAGGATGGAACCACAGATTACTAATATGTAGGATGGAACCCCTGAAAAGTACTAAACGATGTGACTTTTTATCATGTTCATAAACACGTTATTTCGCAGTAAATCTTATGACAAAAATTCCGTTTTAATTGAGTCATTTGTTAAATAATAATTTAACAAATGACTATTAAAAACGAAATAGGTATTTGTTAAATTATAATCTTAGATTATCTAAGATTATAATTTAATAAATGACTTAATTACACCAGTCACCGAAACCATCACCACCACCATTAAACGAAACCAGAAAACACTTATCCACTATTTCAATCTTTAAACAATGAATAGGTAAGTACTTACTACCTACAAGGCCAGTGGCGGATTTACCAGCAGGCTGAGTAGGCTCGAGCCTAGGGCGGCAGATTTTGGGGGCGGCAAATTTGGGGAACGATTTTTTTTTTTTTTTTCTTACCTCATAGGAATCAAAAATATTTTTCTATGACGGTTTTCTGATGTCTTACAGATAGATGAGATAGAAGTCCGCAACAAATATTGTCGATGACTTTTCTCTCTCACTTGTCATTGCACATTCCGAGAGTAACAAACTTCCATATTCTAGAGTAAAACAGCTAGTTCGCCGCCCCTCAAGCAGTAATCGGCCTCTCGCCTCTGCGCCCAACAATTCGTTGCTGGTGTACACAGTGTACACCAACAACGAATTGTTCTGGTGAGAGAAGCTTTTCTTGTCTCAAAAGGGTAAAAAATTATCTGAGATCGACCTTGAGCCAAGAAAAATTGAACGCTTTATTTAGCTCGTTTGTGCATAGTCGGAATTAATGAACAAGATTACTTACGACGACATCATCGATGATTTTGCCAACAAAAAATCGCGCAAAAAGGCATTGTAACGAAAGGCATTGTAACTTCTATTTCGTTGTAAGTAATCTTGGTCATTGATTCCGACTTGACGGAGTCGATTATTGTTAACTGTTTGAAAGCGCAATAAAGATTATTTATTAACGTTTACCAAATGTTCATTATTGTGTAAATAGCATACATTACCCCGCCCATACATGATTGAGCTTCGATTAGCTCAAAAATATACCGAAAAATATTTTTACGTGCAATTTCAACGAAATTGTTGCATTGTAAAAATAATGTATGATATGACAATTGTTGAGGCAAGGGCGGCAAAAACTATTCAGCCTATACCTTAAAAATTTGTAAATCCGCCACTGTACAAGGCTATAAATAATTTAAGACCTAGGTATAAAACTTCCTATGATTTATGGTTCGATAGAATCAGCAATTTGTTTCAAGTAAAAAACACGCGAAACGTCGACGCTGATGTTGTGAATAGCGGACAACTGAAAATAAAATAAAACTGTTGTGTCCAAGGAAATATTCATTTACGGAGGGTTCCGTACGAAGTAAGTAAAGTCTGTTTTTAAATCTCGTAGACTAATTTGACATTTCAAGTGATTGTTTTTTCAATTTGGAGTTTCACATTTGCGCCTGTCAAATTAGTGTATGAGAATATTACTAGCTTTAGTTAGCTTGATTTATTTTAAAATAAAGTACATAATTAAGAATATCGTGTGGTCTTGCTAGGTTGCTAAAGAAAATCGTATGATCATCCACCATCGTTTCTAATTAATTTACTTTTACAGTTAACAAAAATAAATCTAAAATGTGTTGGTACAATGTTTCTCATTCATTAAGACGACGGCTGAGTTGAGTGGGTGAGTGAGTTCGGTTCACTAATTGAGTAAGGTAATAGTAATTTCATTTACTTATCTAAAATAGGCACGAAAAAGGCACTTTTGAAAGTTAACAAAAACATAGAATTGATTCGCCCCTTTTCAAAAGGTAGTTTCGTAGGAGCTCGTGGCTAAGTAATAACAGCCGCTCGGGTCGATCCATCAGGTTAAGCTACGCTTGCCGGGGTTGGTCCGTGGATGGGTGACCATTTTCACATATCGAGACTCCTCCGTGCCTCGGAAAGCACGTTAAGCCGTTGGCCCCGGCTGTCATTTGTGGATCTTTGACAGTCATTACGAGTCGTCAGAAGCACGAAAGTCTGACAACCAGTCTAACCAAGGGGTATCTTGTATTACCCAGTTACTGCGTTGTGGAGGTCAGATAGGCAGTCGCGCCATGTAAAATACTGGTATTCAGCTGCATCCGGTTAGACTGGAAGCCGACCCCAACATAGTTGGGAAAAGGCTAGGCAGATTGATTGAGTTTCGTATGGAGAAGAATGGGCAAGAAACTCTACAGTCACTCTTTTAAAAAAAATTACAATATTTTGTTTTTGTGTCTTAAGAAATATGGATGAACTGTCTACTGTCTGCCTTCCCATTCCGAAAAAATAGACGTGATGTAGGAAGTATTTGATTTAAAAAAAAAGGTTTTTTTTCCACGGAACCCTAATACAACGAACTGTAAGTGAAACAACAACAGCTGACCGGAAGCAATTTCCCGTGTTTAACGAGTTCCGTATATTTTCTTGTGGATTTTTTAGCGAACAATTTAACCCTGCTTTATAATATAGTTATTGCATAGTAACACGCAGTTTATTGTTGTTCCTGGTATTTGAGAACCCGTCTGATGCTGGTATGATAAGGTTTTTCGGTCCGTGGATGGGTGACCATCTATTACGTCATTATATAGGGCTTGTACACAAAACTGCGATTCGGTGCGATGCGAATTTGCAATGCAGAAAGTTGGGTACCGTCGTTGATTTTAGCGATGCGACGTCGCAACGCAGTTTTGTGTACAAGCACGTTAAGCCGTTGGTCGCAGCTGTCATAAGATCTTTGACAGTTATTACGGGTAGGTAGTGAGAAGCCCAAAAGTCTGACAATCAGTCTTGGTTAGTGTCTTAGTTGTTCTTTACTACGCCGTGTTCGCGCCAGCCCCACCACCATTCTTAGAGCGTTGGCTATAGGTGGGACTCTCCGATCTTAGGGCGGTGGATACCAGGGCCGCAGCTACCGTACAACTCGATTCCTATCGGCTTCCCTTCTGGAATTCGAAACAAAACCACTCTATCGTCATTGAAAAATGACACAGTCAGTAGTGTTTAAAATGCCTTTTAAGTAATCACACTATAGGTATTTAATACACCATATAATTAAAACTATACAAAACGCCTACATTCAATGTTTTGTCTTTGTTGTCTCCCAACAGCAAAAAAAAATTCTCTAAAATAACTCGGCGGCGCAGCTGGCTTATCGCTCCTTCAAAAATCAAGGCGACATGACGTCACTTCGGTCACGTGACACCCCGGTTTTATACGCTTCGAGCAAGCCGGTCAAATACGAGTTATTGTACCTAAAGCGATCGCGTGAACGAGATGCCGCGATATCGGTTCGGTAGTTTTCGTTGAATTTCGTAATGCGTTCGGCTCGGAGTTCGGACAGGACGCTATTGTGTGGTTGCTGTTTGACGTAATCGCATTATAATTTGTTTACACTTGCAGTTAATTTGCATTTTGTTCGTATTATTTATTGAATACATTAGTTTATCAGTTCGAGAATCGTAGTAGTAGTATTAGTTTGTTGGTATAAAACAGTGATTAAAGTGTTTTGACTTTAGTGAAAGTGTACGTTGTAATTATGTATTTGGGGTAAGTAGGTAGATAGTTAATAAGTTGAAATTTCTTAATAGATTTGAAAAGTTATTAGTACTATCAGTAGGATTAGGATGGCGGCAATAATTCGTCAAGGACTTTCTAATTAACTACAATGTCTTTTGGCCCGCGTGCGGCCCGTCTGGTAGCTTAGTGGTAGCCTATACATTGTTGTTTAGGATTATTTTCTTTGTGAGGAAACATGCTTTCCAAGGTTAAGTTTTGAAATTAAGAAACACAATTACGTTAGGCCGTGCTCGCTCAGATATAAGTATAAATTACAAACGACGTGATAGTTTTTTCAAACATTCTAATGTTTCCCTTTACGATAAATATGAATAGCTGACTGGCAGTTGTAAATAAAATAAAATGTATTGTTTCCCTTGTTTACTTTTCTCAGATTCTAGTAGTTTATGTAATAAAGGGGTTTTTACATTCATAATCTGACGATTTTTCGCTAATTCGTTTGAAGCTCTACACCCGCGCGGCCAATTCCCTCTAGTGGCCGTGAGCGAAAACTCTGAATTGTAAAATGCCACTCCCTAAAAATTTCTCGTTAAACGCGCCCTCTGTTTAATTATTTGTGAATTTTTTGAATGGAGATATCTCGTTCTTGTACTGACAAAATGCATTGCTTTTCTGATATTTTCGTTAGATGGCGTTGCGCTATTAGGAGCGTAATCACTTGTTGAACTGTGTGAGTGTGCGTGGTTTGTGAAAGCGGGCTTTTTGAATGTGAGTTTATAAATAAGTTTGAGAAAAGTAAATCAAAATAGGAATTTAATGAAACGGTTTATTGATACCGTTCTTTTGTTAGGTAAACAAACAAGAAGTAGGTTTTCGCGGCCACAAGGAAGGTCCGAAGTGACATCATAACAAGTATTATTAACCGACTTCTTCAAAAAGGAGGGTGTTTTCAATTCGTCAGTATAGTTTTTTTTTTTTTTTTTTTTTTTTTTTTCTTTTTTTTTTGCTCCGGGTTCCCACCCCCGAAAAATCACCCTTCGCCACTGGTGGATACGACTGCACGCAGTCAAGTAGACAGTCCCCAGGATCGGCGTGCCTCACGCAGCTTAGATTATTATGTTACTAACACTAGTTTCATAAGTTTACATTGTTACTAAACTAACAAATATGGAAGTGATTCTGAAATAATATATTTATTTAATTAAATTAACAATTTTATATAAAATGTACAATCTAACCACTAAAATATAAAATATAAAGGAAGAGCACCTAAGACATGAAGTTTTTCTATTTTTTCCCTTTTTACATAATGTTAGTGTTAGATTGTACTTGTACCTATATTTCATTTAAAATTGTAAATTAAATAATTATAAAATTTAGTTTTTTTTTTTATACGCACTCGTATTAGAAGGTATGGTACAGCTGATTATGATTTCGCGATTACTGAGACCAACATCGTAATCGCGAAATCATAATCAGCTGTCAAAGTTGTTCAGTTTAATGGTTTGTCCACACCCGTAAGAAAACACATTTCTTCAACATGCTGTATTTCCATACGAAAGTAGGAGGTAACTTAGTTATTCGTCCAAACTCCTATTTGTAGTCAAAATGAACACGATTCATGCCTAAATTGTGATCTAGCGGTCACGTTCTAACCCCAATTCATACAATAATAAGAACAGTAAGGGTTATCCTTATAAATCCAGATGTATTTACAAAGGATTGTCGCGGATTCACGATAAAAATGTTTATTTTATGATATTCCCGTATTATTGACATCGGTGGCGAGGGGCTTCAGAACATGGGAATAGGTTCACAAGAAAATTCGACAGAAATATTGTTTTGAATTTTTTATCTTTTTCTGAGTGGAAGCTGTACTAGGTAGATAGGTATTCTCTCGCGGGATTATGTTATTTGGAATAATCTTGTTTTTATATTTAATTCATGTTACTTAGAGAATGGCTTATAGCTGTAATCCAGTCCCCACTCAGGATAACACATTAAATTCATTTGATATTCAGAAAAGATAAGGACTTATTAAAATGTCTTCATAAAATTATTAAGTGTAAGTACACGAACCTACCTACTATCAGAATATTTAGTTCGTTGGAAACTGATATAGAAGCTTAAATGTACTATTTGAGGAAAAACAAATTTCTGGCTACAACTCTGTTGGTATCATTTTCTAAAAATGTCCTCATTTAAATTCCTCCAAGATGCACGGAGCTCTCAATTCTCTCAGACATCTAAATATCTTTGACCATCAGAATACGTATCTTTATAAGTACCAGAAATGAGATCACATCTTTACGAGTGGACGCGGGCGAAGCGAAACAGTGCGATATAAGAACAATAAAATAAATTGGACGCAGCAGCGTTGACTCCGACCGTCCGTATTATAGTGTTATGTTCACTTGCCATTTAGTCCCGACCTCCCCTCCCGGCTGCCATCTTATCTCCTTCATAAAAAGCTAAATTAGCGCTCTTTGATACGGATAAGAAAATGTAGAAGCGCTGAAAAAGTAGGTTATATCTTTGCAATTGTAATTTTATTTTAGAAATATTTTCATTTTTTTTTTTTAAACCTTTTCAGCAAAAAAAGACTTTCTGTTTAAAAATTATGGTATCTACTCTCGCCTAAGAATCATTTCCTAGCTAGCTAATGTCGGTTTATGTTGTTTACCTATAATCTTTTAAAATCGACAGACCGAGAATAAAAAACAACAGGTTGCAACAGAATTAAAAACGAGCGAATATTTTTCATCCTGCCATATTTTCCACTCACGTCATCTCCCAAAAAAACATACGTTCGTACACTCACACCTAGTTAAGGCTCAAAGAGAGAGACTTTTATTTTCACTGTAATTGGCGCACAAAGCAAAACCGATCGACTTCGCTCGCGACGCGATGAATTTATTTATGTATTTTTGGTAGACTGTAGCGTGCGCACTTGTCCAATTTGCCCCTGTGCACTCCCAATGTTGTTTATTTATTTGACGACTAGCTGCGCCCCGCGGTTTCACCCGCGTAAGTCTCGATCCCGTGGGAATATCGGGATAAAAAGTATTTATATGTGTTAATCCAAGTTATAAACTATCTGTTTGCCAAATTTCATCCAAATCCATTCAGTAGTTTTTACGTGAAAGAGTAACAAACATCCATCCATCCATCCATACTTACAAACTTTTGCGTTTATAATATTAGTTAGATTAGAAGTTAGATATTTCTTTTTTCGTTTGTTTTAGTTCTGTAGGTAACTTAACCCTGGCTAGCGTAGCTTAACCTGATGGGGTCGAACCGTGCGGCTGTTATTATTTAGGAGACACGAGTTCCTAAAGCGAGCACAAAAAATATTCAATAATGTTATTCTTTCTACAAATAATCCATTCGTTCCCAATTTGCCAGTAAACAACTTACAAAAGAACGTGTGTACTTGAAGCTCTTAGTCGAAATACTTCTGATTCACGATTTGGTAGGAAACCATCGTTTTATTTGCATTTGACTCAAAGAGGCGCGCCGAGTGTTCTTCAAACCACATGTAGGTAAGGCTGTGTTTAGGTACATTGAATGAAATATTATTTCCTTATTTACGTTATTTCAAATTCATTAAAATACCTAGACCTACATGGGCACTTATGACTCGCCCGCTTTTTGTAAGACTATTAGCTGCAAGGGTACAACGGACCGGGCGAGTTCGAAAGGGAAGCTTATCTTATCCTATTCTCACGGTGCAAACCTGCCATTCTTAAGTTGGATTGGCCTGGACATGTCTCCCGCATGTTAGATGACCCGTGGGCTAAAATAACCACTGCTTCATGAGACATCGTGGCAGATCAAAACGATGACGGACGAACTTGACTCTGACCGAAAGGACTGGTCCGCTGGCTGGCATGGGAAATTCCATAAAGCTATCTCGTGTCACGACAGAATTGAAGATTTGAAACATCTCTTTGATTTCCACCTACAGTGTGAGCACGTCTTTAAATATTTCCCCGCTGCTCTTCAAGAACATCGATAAAAGCGCGGTTACGCTATTATAAATCCATTTCCTGAATATTCGTAAAACTAGTTCCCTAGGATTGCCGGTTTGAAGTAAGTTCGAATATTTTATGCTTCACGTCTTTTATAGATTTGAAAATGAGAATAAATTGAATGGCCCGACTGGTATGGTATGACAATTATTGGGGAATCAAATTATCGACCATAACCAGAGTGTCTTCGACTGGCTATAGTCAGAAGCTATAGCGAGAAGTCATGAAGTAATTTTAGTTTCTAGCCAACTCCAATCAATTAATCAACTCAGCCTACAGTCCACAGCTGGACAATGCCTCTCCCAGGCTGCGCCACAACACCCTGTCCTCCGCCTTCCGCATCCAGTCTAACCAACTTATTCTTAGTTAATAAACCTACTTATACCATCATCATCATCCTACTATCCTACTAATCCTACTAATATTATAAATGCGAAAGTTTGTGAGGATGGATGGATGGATGGATGTATGGATGTTTGTTACTCTTTCACGCAAAAACTACCGAACGGATTTTAATGAAACTTTACAGTAATGTGGCTTATATATCAGAATAACACATAGGCTACAATTTATAAAGATTTTATGTGATTTAGCCATAATATAACGATAAGTATCAAGTAAGTCGGAAAAATTCCTGCCCTCTGAGATCTATCTTTGCGTGCGCTGCCTAAACCGCTGGAGTTAGGTACATGAAAAGAATGTATTGTGGGGTTGTTTGTCTTAAAGAGTTCTAAATAAAAGTCCGCGACAGCATATATCTACCTTTTATGTGGAAGCCATTATAGCCAAAATAGTGAGCTATAAATACATTTAAATTGAATACTTTTTTTACGTTGCATATTTTAGAGTATTTAGTTAATTCGTATCAAAACAAATACCTTCATCGCTTTCGGTATTTAATGTAGATAAAATTTGTCTTTTACACTAAGTAATTTGGACTAATATTTTAAAAGTTAGAACGATAAGAATGACCTGCGATGAGTCGACGGCGGGCGCGCAGAACGAGGGTGGAGGGGCGGGATAGGCAATGACGCGCGATCGCCGAGTGCGCGACCCGAACGCGGGCAGACGCATGAGGGCAGACGTCATTGACGGTTGTGTAAATTCTGCGATTTTTTCACATTGGATTCGACTCGGAAGCGATTTATAATTTTTTAGGTAGTATTTTTATAATAAAGATTCGTTTCTATTTTAATTAATAAGAATTTTTTTTTTTTGGTTGGTTATTTAGTCAAAGATTGTATTTTTTTTTAGTTTGTTTAATTTGAGAATAACGGTTAGGTTTAGGTATAGGTTGTGTTGAAAGTAGTAAAAAGACAGTTATTTTTTTATTCCTACCACCCTTTTGTGTTTTTTTTAAATAGTACTTGCAATAATGCCGCGAAAGCGTAAGTCTAATATTTCCCAAAGCTCTAATAAAGCTCGAGCTATGAAAATAGCTAGAAATAACGAGACTTCTCAACAAGCTGAGTTGCGAAGGTCTGAGCAGATGGTGCGTGAGGCAGCACACAGAGCTACTGAGACACCAGAACAGTCCCAAGATCGGCGTCAACAACACGCTGAGTATCTGGCATCTCAACGAGCTGCGGAGACACCAGAACAGTCCCAAGATCGGCGTCTGTGATGAATAGTCTAAAGCCTGGGGAAGGACATAGGTTACTTTTATCAATTTACCACTCAGGCAAAACCGCGAGTGGAAGATATTGCTTCGTAATTATGTTCGAGAAATCCGTCTGCTCAACAACGTAATTGAGCTTTCAAAATGAAACCCATTGCTATTGTTAGTGTGTTACGCAATTACCCCGCTGATTTAGGACATGTTACACGTTCCGACATCCACGCGGGCGAAGCCGCAGGCAGAAGCTAGTCATTTCCTAAAAACGTCCACTGCGGGGCATAGACCTCCCCCAAGCACCACCATTTCAACCGGTTCTGTGCTTCTCACATCCACCGATGACCGCGGATTCATGCGGTCATCGGTCCACCTTGTGGGAGGCCTTCCAACGCTACGTCTTCCGGTATTGGACTCTTATAACTAAGGTAAGATACAATAGACGTAGATATATTTAATAATCTATTCTACTTAACTACCTATTCTTCAGCAGTCATAAAAAACCCTGTAAGAAATCGACACGTGTTTCACCTCTCAACGAGGCACCCTCAGGATGACGATTGACCAGTCGCAAACCAGAATACGATGTGTTTCCACACCGAGCGTTAGACGCAGAGTGAAAATAGAGGTAAGATAAATTAATTGTGGGGGCCATTTAGTCTACTAATTTACAAACGTGTCAGTGGTCTCACAATGATCAGTTTTTGACAGATATGCAATACAAAATCTGCCAAAAACTCATCATTGCGAGACCACTGACACGTTTGTAAATTAGTAGACTTGGGCCCCTGATGTAACAATGACCAATGAAGATGATGATTCTTATTTTTCCACAAAAAAAAAATCTTTTTTTAATTATTATTTATTTAATACCTCCTGATGTTAAGGCCTAGAACTAACCCTGTCAGGGTTGCGGGTTAGTCCGAAAGGGATACGGGGACCTAGGCAACAGGCAACTGAAGGAACACGGGTGGGTTTTAGTCAGTAAAAGTCTGACACGCCCTTCCCCTCCACCCAGAGCGGGAGAAGTCATTGGGTGATTTCCCAACCACAAAAAAAAAAAAAATAAGGAACAGAAGTAACAGCAGTAGGTACCTTCGTAAGCGATTGGTAAATCAAGCAGCTTCCTTCCCTCCTCTCTCCACCCACGGGGAAGACAGGGTTTGCTATTTTTCCTAGCAGCTCCACTCATTATGATTATGATACATGTTAATTAGTTCCCTTTATTACGCGCCCAGCTCCACGGCGTTTTATGGACGTTATTAGTTGCCTCATTACGTGTCTGGAACACGCGGTTTGTTCAACAAGTTCGTTTAGGTTTACGTGCTTTTATTTTATGTGCAACTATTTTATGCTGGAGGTTCCCTTTTTACCCGACTACGGCGAAGAAAAAAGGAGGGTTATGATTTTGACCGGTATGTATGTATGTATGTTTATCTGTTCCCTCCTATCTTCCAAACCACTTATCACAATTTGACAAATGAGGTATCGTTAGAAGCGTCGTGATTGTCCGCTGGTTACAGGCGAAGTCACATTAAATTAAAAATGGCGCCCTCTAGAGGACATAAAGTGAGGAACTTAAAAAAAAAAATGGTTTAATCGTACCATGTTGGCTATCAAATGAAAGGGCTTAATGAGCACATTTCAAAAAAATATATATTATAACCCCAAAAGAATTAAAAAAAAAATCAAGTAATAAAAACTAAAACCCAACTACGACTTAAAAGGTATAAACAAGACACCACAGACAGACAAATTAAAAATCAGTCACACGTGTTAGGGCATAAATAGAACAGATTACGTGTGAGTCCGGATTTTCAATTTGTCCGTCAATTTTTTATTTGATTTTTTTTAATTATTATGTTGAAGGTAATTTTTAACGTGTTTAGAAATTACTGAAAAATAACTTTGAGACTTTGAAGTCTTAGATACTGCATGACTGCCTCTGTCTAGTGGCGCAAGCGTTACTGCCGAGCATGAGGTCTTGGGTTCGATTCCCGGGTCAGGCAGTGTTATTGGGTTTTTCTATTATGACTTACGACTAGCCGTCTAATAATTGATAATTAATTGGAGTAATTTTAAGTCATCACTATCTGGAATTTCTCAGTAGCAGCCCGGAGTCTGGATTTGTTCCCGGTTGATGGCAATAGGCTCGCCCCCTATTACATGGGCCTTAAACAAATAAGTAACAAAAACTTAAACAAATAGGACTCAAACAAACTGGCGAAATATGGGTGTCAGGTGTAGCTGCCCAATCCTTCGGGGAATACAGGAGCGATGTTGTGATATGTCATCATTTGCCTAGACTTTTCCCAACTATGTTGCGGTCGGCTTCCAGTCTAGCCGGATGCAGCTGAATACCAGTATTTTACATGGAGCGACTGCCTATCTCACCTCCACAACTACTGGGTTGTGGAGGTGAGATAGGCATAGGAAAATATCAAATAATCTGCCTAGCCTTTTCCCAACTATGTTAGGGTTGGCTTCCAGTCTAACCAGTATTTACGTGGAGCGATTGCCTAGTATCTGATCTCCACAATCCAGTAACTGGGTAATACGATACCCCTTGGTAAGACTGGTTGTCAGACTTTCGAGCTTCTGACGACCCGTAACGACATCCACGGACCAACCCCGGCAAGCGTAGCTGATGGATCGACCCGTGCGGCTGTTATTACTTAGCCACGAGCTCCTCGATGTTGTGATATGTGACATATTGCAAAATAATCATAATCAAAAGCTGCCTATAGCCACCACGCGGGCCCAGTGCGGGTTGGTAGATGTCACATGCCTTCGAATTTTTAGTTCTAGGACATGTCGGCTTCCTCAAGATATTTTCCTTCACCGTTTTGAGAGCAGTGGTGATGAAATAAATTACTCAATACTCAATATCTTTATTGCTTTACCATAATGTGTACTTAGGTGGTAAGTACCTATATAATTTAGATCATTATGGACCCTGTAGGGCACAGCAAAAGGGTAGAAGAGAGGAAGCCCTGTTTTAGGAGATCATTAAATTGTTGTTGTTGTTGTTGTATTACATAAAGTAAAACGCATGGTCGGGTTCGAACCCACGACCAAATACCTAGTCGTTAGTCGTGGCCGTCCAATTTACAAATCTGCTGCCCATAACCCAATAATACCTTAAGTAACCTAACTTATAGTTATAACCTAATTTTACCTAAGTCTTTCAAACCCTCGACGCGAACAGAGGGGTGTTATATTTAAGTTTGACCGCTATGTGTATGTGAATGTCTGTCTGTAGCACCGTAGCTCTTAAACAGGTGACCCAATTTGAATGCAGTTTTTTTATTTGAAAGCAGGTTTTCTAGCGATGGTTTTTATTTTTAGACATGATCTATCAAAATCGGTTCAGCCAGTTTCAAGGTCATCAGCTCTTTTGCGTTAGCTGCGGTAGTTTGAAACACCCTAGATACTGCTATTTAATTATGCAAGATTATGGAATTGTTGGTCTGATGCTGCAGCCAGGATACCCAGCAAACCAGTACCCACTCGGGGTTTTTTTAAATTTAATATTTAACTTGTATTTAATTGCCATCTCCGACTCTTTCTTATTGACAAACGACTGATATCCATTCTTGATTAACCCGGAGACAATAAATTAGTCAATCCAAAGCAATTAATGTTGTCCTTTCGAAATAGTAATTTGGGTCATCTATCTGCCGAATTTAGGGACTGCTGTAGAATCAGAGTAACTATATAACACGGTTATAGGATGTTGTTTAATTAAACAGCGGTTGATTACATCGGGGCTGTTGCAGACTTGATTTGCGTTTAGTTTTATTAAGTTTGAGTTTGAATATTATTAGGTACCTACTAGAAGACCCGCCAGAAGACGGTGTCCTGCCCGATCGTTGGCTTGCCCGGGTTTGTTACTCGATGGCAGCGCCACCGACCGGTTCTAATTGTGATTCGAAATCATCCAGGGACCCACTCAAAAACACAAAAAAAATGTCATCAAATAGGTTCAGCCGTTTAGAGGAGTACAGTGACAACATACATGTACAGAAGAGTTATAATATAAATATATTTAGATTAATTATTATGAAAGGCGACTAACAAAAGATATTTACAAAGCAGACGCCGGGAGGGAACGGCCTCGGAGGACAAAATGTGACCTTATTGGTAATGTTCTTCAGAAAGATCGTGTCCGTAGTACTCGATACCGGCGTGCATGTAGGACCAGCTGTACCATCGCGGAAACCCATAACTGACCAAAACAAAATCCCGTGCACAAGATGACCACATCTGTTACCGCCCGAGTTCTATAGCGGCCAAGCGATAGTATATACGACGTAACAACGTATTGTTCCAGTGTATGACCTGCCGGTCTTTTCTTACACCTTAGTACGTGAAGTGAGCTTGAAGTAAGTTTTATTACACCTATTGATGCGGGATTGACAGCTCACCATGCACATCTATGTTTTCACGGTGAGATTCGAGAACGTAAACGAATCAAAACGAGTATGTTGGGAAGGACCGTTGCTGGTGGCGTTGGATTGGACCCCCATAGAAAAAGACGTGAATTAATGTATAAATCAACGCGCAATCTGTCAAAAAACCATCAATTTACCAACATTTTTGACAAGTTTGACAGATTGCGACTTGATTGTGAACGTTTTTCAAGTAAGAGAATTGGCCCTCAGATTTATAATTATTTCGATATACTTATTTAGATATAACCGACCTATTTACAAAATAAGAAGAAGAAACATTTCTTTTCAGTATAATCTTAAACACAACCCTCTTAGGGGTAACTCTTTCGAACTTCTAACAGCTCACGAAGGCTTTGATATTTTTGATTAATGCATAAGGACCAACACATTCTGGAAGCAAGAAAAATCTTTCAACACAGCCTCGTAACAACACCCGAAGTTACAACCTTATGTCAATAGGATAAGGTTGAGTTTTGTGTGTAAATTTTTTGTTCCCAGGGCCGCACTCAAAAGTTGTAGGTAATGAAAAATGTAAGTTGGTAAAGTTAGAGTGTAGTCGGTAGGTACTTACGGTGGGTATCGCGTGTCGAATGACAAATTGCTCGCTATGACCCCCTCTGATCCTTCCTTACCCAACTTCCCCTAAGTACCCGCAAACTTTGCGAAGAATAAATATTATTTTGTTCACAAGTTATAATCTGAGGTATTCGTAAATATAAGTGCTTTGGATATTATGGCAAGTACTCATAGAATGTTAATCTTTTTGGAGATTTTTCGCGTAATTACACGCAACTCTGTATCAGGGTTGGCATGAATCATTAATGTTAAGTATTATGAACACGGATTATTGGGAGGATTAGGTTCCGTTTGGTGCGTGGTAAATTATGCAGGATCTCTGTTGATTTATTACCTACTTTATTTACATAGGTATTATGCTCAGCTCGCCCTCACCCAACCTATCCCAATTCACAAGAGGCAGATAAAGGTTTCATACACTTAGGATTAGAGACTCGGTTACACAGGGTCAAACAATTAGCTAGCGAGACTTCGCAGATGTGTATCAATAGGTTAACACACGGCTACACATCAAGCTATACATTTAGATTTTCTGGGGTAACTCGACCAACAGGGAATTAGTTTTTAAAGCACAAAAAAGGTGCATAAGATCAATGTTCAGACTCCACAATTTAGATTCTTGCAAGCCATTCTTTATCAATTACAAATTGTTGACATTTCCGTGCTTATATATTTTTGAGGTAGTTGTATTTGTTAAGACCAATCCAGACCTTTTTACCAAAATATCATTTCATAACACACGAACTCGACCACAGAACAATAACTTGTGCGTAAAAAGGTCCCACACAGCATTAATGCATAAAAGTGTTTTTTGTATGGCACCAATCTTATACAACCACATTCCAAATTCAATTAAGGAATTAAACATACTCACCCCCGGTTTCTGATTTGAGAAAAGTAGCAAATCTCAACTGATTATTCTCAAATACATAAGTATGCGCTTTTAAAATCGAATTTTCGTTTCTGAATTAAGATTTTTTTAACTCTAATCAAGACTGGAACGTGTTTGCATTGATCAGGAATACTTAAGTAAATGATCAGTTGAATATGGTTTAACGAAATTCGATTTTAAAAGCGCATACTTATGTATTTGAGAATAATCAGTTGAGATTTGCTACTTTTCTCAAATCAGAAACCGGGTGTTATTCAAGAAAAGGCTCTTTGCTGTTGACTAAAGCATATTACAGCATTTCGGAATTTTTAACAGACAAAATGTAATTTAATTATTGTTTTTGACCATGGTCGGTACCTACTCATTGACATAGTGAGTATTATCATTGATTTCAATTCCATTTGACAGTTTTGCACGTGACATTTTTTGTATTATTTTAATTAGGTATTTATATTTTTTTATTTTTTATTATTCTTATTTTTTTTTTTTTCTCTGTTTAAACATGATTTAATTTTGAATTTTGACGCAGTAACGCTAAACTTAACTTTTTGACATTTGATATATTTTTCTTTGTTTTTATGTTGTCAAGTTCAATTATTAATATTATGCATTCCATTATTTTAATTATATTATCAATTTTAATGTCAATGACATCTTCTGTGAATATTTTTGTACGCCTTCGGGTATAACACAGCGCGCCTGTAATCTTTTATAACAACTTTCTATTGTACCTACCTGTGTTAACAAATTAATAAATGATTTGATTTGATTTGATATACATTCCAGTTTATGCTGATCTCGCATTGTATAAGATTTCCGTACAATGCGAGGTCAGCTTATACTGGAAATGTATAGCTTGATGTGTAGCCGTGTGTACCAATGATATTAATTTAATATAATTGATGGGTACTAAAAAAAAAACATTTTCTTTTACAAGTGACTATGGGGTAAACGACCGCAGGCAAAATAGTTGCTTGAAATATGAATTTATAAAATCAGTTTTTGTTTTGTTTTATCAGGAAACGCGGTGACGAAGTCGTTGTCGTTCATTCCATACAAACGTACCTATTCCTCTGTTTTATAGGCCAAATATTTTTTTTGTCCCTATGATTTTTTTAAATAGTCCAACAGCTAAAAATAAATAGACCAACAGCTAAACGCTCTGCGTTAAGCATTTAGCGTTTAGCTGTTGGTCCCGGCTGTCATTTGTGGATCTTTGGACGGGTCGTCAGAAGCCCGAAAGTCTAACAACCGGTCTTGCCAAGGGGTATCGTTTTACCCATTAGTGACTGGGTTGTGGAGGTCAGGTAGGCAGTCTCTCCATCTAAAGTACTACTCAGCTGCATCCAGTTAGACTGGAAGCCGACCCCAAACATAGTTGGGAAAAGGCTAGGAAGATGAGGATTAGGGAGTGAAGGAAATAAATAAAAGGAAGCTTCTAAGTTTCCAAGCTTTATCATTCGAGAGATAACACTACTTATTTTTCTGTTTATTTCGTACTGAATATTTCCAAAAATCCTGTTCACCAGCCCTAAGATGACTGCGCGATCGTCAAGTATTGCAAGTCCTTGTCTATTAAGTAAGGTGACTTGCCGTTATTTGGCAACTCACGGCGCCCAATGCGTCCATTAGCCGGAACAAGGGCTGCCCTAATTAACGGAGCATCTTATTGGGAAAACATCTTAGGGGGAGAGGGGAGGGAGGGAGGTTGATTGATAGGGTTACGTGAGTAATTTGACTTGTAAGTTGTCCAAGAAGTTTTGATGCGACACCTTGTGATGATAGAGGATGATTTGATCGTTAATTTACGATCAAAATATTGCATTATGATCATAATTTGATATCGAAGAATTGTTAAAATTAAGTGGCAGTGGGCAGGGCACATTGCTCGCAGAACAGATGGTCGATGGGGCCGAAAGGTGCTGGAGTGGCGCGATAGCCGTTGGTTGGACAAGCCGACAAGTTGGACCGATGGCCTTGTGAAGGCCGCAGGAATCCGCTAGATGCGGAAGCACAGAGCCGGTCAAAGTAACGCTTGGGTAATGCCTGTGTCCAGCAGTGGGCGTCTTTCGGCTGAACTGATAATGTGATGATTATATATGGAACTTGCTGTTGCCCGCGCCTTCGTCTGCGATCTAGGATCAAAAGTAGCCTATGTTCTATGTCATGGTCTACCCATGTTCCAAATTTCATCCAAATCCGTTCAGCCGTTTTATCGTGAAAGCGTAACAAACACACAAATAAAGCAACAAACTCACTTTCGGATTATAATATTACTAGTTGCGCCCCGCGGTTTCACCCGCGTAAGTCTCGATCCCGTGGGAATATCGGGATAAAAAATAGCCTATGTCCTATTCCGGGTCATGGTCTACCCATGTGCCAAATTTCATCCAAATCCGTTCAGCCGTTTTAGCGTGAAAGCGTTACAAACAAACTCACTTTCGCATTTATAATATACCTAATCCTAACTATCCTAACTAAGGATAGTTAGGATTAGGATAGTTAAGATACAAAGATAAATAAAATACAAATGTATAAAAAAAATATTAAACTTTATTCAAATTGCACAACTGATATGTTAATTTTATATCTTAGTACATAACAATACTGGAAACAAGTAAACAATAGATACACTAGTAACTGGTTATATTCATTAAATAAAAACATTAGTCGGTAATAAAACACATGTAATTTTGTATTGAAAAATCCATTCAAAACATCATTCATTCATTCATTTTTTTTATCATTTTGTATGTAAAACTGATTGACACAACTATAGCATCTTGAAGAGGTAAGAAATCACGCACGAGACTCCAAAGAATAAATGCTTAATAATAATAAGCCAAAAAATAAATCCAAAGAATAAATGCTTAATATTAATATTCAGCATTTGATTGCAAAAAGCTGTGTGAGAAATTAAGCCTTACAAGAACGAGAGAGCAACAAAATATTTTTAATAATAAAACAGTAATTAATTAGTTATAATTATATTACAAATATTTTAATAATAAACAACGATTTAATTAATAATAATAAATGCCAAGAGTTAACAATCCGAGGTATGTGAACAAAGCCTTATAAACTGTGATAAAATTAATTAAAACTTATACAACTAAAATTAATCATAGATTTGTGATGTTTTACATTTAGGTGGAGTTTACTTATAATAATTATGTGACTTGTTGCGATGTATAGTTTAAAAAAAAATACTATCATATATTTATCTTGATCTATAATATTATATTATCATTCATGATACATTTAATTTCGGGCTCAATTTAATTTAATTTTGTCTCTACTGTCTTTGAGATTCTATAAATAGAAGAATGGAATGTCAAAATCTTAACAAAATATTCGAAATAGATTCAGAAGGTTACCATAAAAAAATAAATAATAAAAAATAGTAATGTAATAATTATATTATGAGTACGAACTCCGAAGAACTAAATTAAAAGCGTCTTTTTTCACTGAAAATGTCTTAAACACGGGATAAAATGGTAACAATATTTTATCAAGATCAACAAAGAAAAAATATTTTATTCACTTAGATAGTAGTAGCTCTGTATGGCACAACACTTGGTAGAATTTAATTTTAGCAAAATAAAAAATCTCACTGCGGTTACTAAAAAACTGCCTTTTAAAAACCCTTTTGCGAACTTGCAATAGTAAGTTGTTAAAAACAATTGAATTTATGTTAGCGCAGAAAACTGCGTAACTATTTTCCATTACCCATGTGAGATTCGAGTCTGTAATAGCACTAAACCCATTATTTGATTTCTATACAAAGTACAAAATTGTAAATAATTTGTATAAGTAAATTAGTCAAATAACAATAGGACTTTTTGGTAACAATGCAATAAAACGAACACTGATAATTTTCATTTGAAAACAAAACTACATTGAACACAAAAATTGTATTGAGGGTAGACATAAAATGTAGCTCAGATTAAAACGTCTGATGGGAAATTCCCGTAATTTTTAAGAACGCAATCTGTCAAAAATACAATTAATTTAACCACATTTTTGACAAGTTTGACAGATTGCGACTTGAATGTGAACGTTTTTTTATGTACGAGAATTGGCCTTCTAATGTCTTATCAAACTTGGAACAAATTAACAATTAACAAACAAACCTTCAATGAGAAAAAACTATTAAAACAAAAATTGTAAAAAAAAACATGATCAATATAGTTTTCCTTAAAGAATTAGGGCAATTATCATCACCTCGAAACCGTTCATTCAAAGCTCATCTCGTCTCCTAGTCTTCTTGATGGCCAGGTCATCATGTTGGAACCAGGTGGCGTACACCCTGAGGGGTTCCGGTGAGGAGTGACGGTGGAAGGATACTGGACGGTCCCTGGCTAATACTTCGCGGGCATAGTCTTGTGGTCGAGCCTAAGAAGAAAAAGTGGTTAGCTATAAGTTCTAGGAAACATGATTGATAACTAAATTCGTCAAAAAACAAAGAAAGGTTTCATTTCCGGGTCTCTTTAAAAAAAATTAAAATGACCTTAGACAATTACCTGATGGAATAGCGGCGAGTGTGTCAGCGACACGTTAAGGCGATGGTGCGCGCACGCGCCGAGCGTCATGTCGTCGGGCGCGGCGCGCGCGCTGCCCGCGCCGCCCCCCGCGCCGCCGCACGCGCAGGCGCACAGCGCGCGCGCCGCGCCCGCGCTCAGCACGGTGCCGCCACCGCCCGTTATGTAGTCGTAGCCTGGCGACCACACAATTATATCACTTTGGAAGCTTAGGTTGCCTAAGGGTGCGTTTCCACTGAAGCGGAGACGAGCGGAGCTGAGCGGAATCGAGCAATCACATTGGTTAAAATCCTCAACGCGTCGGTCGTCTCGTCTGTGATTGGAAGATTCCTGCACGTCTCGGCTCAGCTCCGCTAACTCCGCTTCAGTGGAAACGCACCCTAAGAAAGCAATGCCAGAGGCCCTAGTGTGAGTTTCTTTTAACTATCTCGACTTTACGCATCGACCGCGTTCGGCGCTCAGATTGGCCCTTAACTGACCTTCACTGGTGAACGACCAATTGGAGCGCCGAACGCGGTCGATGCGTAAAGTCGAGATGGTTAAAAGAAACTCGCACTAGAGCCTCAGCTCAGCGCGGACGCAACGATGGTAATCGTGAAAGTGACGTGAGTGATTGATGGTGTCAAAAACGACCGCAGCACCGCTTTCTAAGAAAATTCAAGCTCAGGGCCAAATTTAGGATAGAATCAAATTTATATGCACAGTACAAAATTTTCTTATATATTTCTATGCCTGCGTGTTAGTTTCTACTTTACTAAATATCTACTCATCATCATCATTTCAGCCGAAAGTCATCCACTGCTGGACATATGCCTCCCCCAAGAACCGCCACTTCGACCGGTTCTGACATATCACACATAAAAACGCATCTTATTATTTAACGGACATAGAACACTAACCTTTAGCAGCAGTTTCTCTCTTCCCGTAGCCGTAGCCGTACTTTTCTCCAAGAACAGTTATATCAGTACCGCCGCGGTAACAACTTAACACTTCACATAGCCGTTGGACCCTGTAACAATATTTAGTCATAAAATTTCAAAATTACTTACTAATACAGAGTGCCTAATGAAAAAACCTCAGAAATAAAAATGTTTGTTGACGCTAGTAATAAACATGTGTGTTGACGCTAGAAATAAACATGTTTGTTGACACTAGAAATAAACATGTTTTTTGACGCTAGAAATATCTATGTTTGTTGACGCTAGAAATATCCATGTTTGTTGACGCTAGAAATATCCATGTTTGTTGACGCTAGAAATAAACATGTGTGTTGACGCTAGAAAAATACATGTTTGTTGACGCTAGAAATAAACTTGTGTGTTGACGCTAGAAATAAACATATCTGTTGACGCTAGAAATAAACATGTGTGTTGACGCTCGAAAAATATATGTTTGTTGACGCTAGAAATAAACATATCTGTTGACGCTAGAAATAAACATGTGTGTTGACGCTAGAAAAATATATGTTTGTTGACGCTAGAAATAAACATGTCTGTTGACGCTAGAAATAAACATGTGTGTTGACGCTAGAAAAATATGTTTGTGGACGCTAGAAATAAACATATCTGTTGACGCTAGAAATAAACATGTGTGTTGACGCTAGAAATAAACATATCTGTTGACGCTAGAAATAAACATGTGTGTTGACGCTAGAAAAATATATGTTTGTTGACGCTAGAAATAAACATATCTGTTGACGCTAGAAATAAACATGTGTGTTGACGCTAGAAATAAACATATCTGTTGACGCTAGAAATAAACATGTCTGTTGACGCTAGAAATAAACATATATGTTGACGCTAGAAATAAACATGTGTGTTGACGCTAGAAAAATATGTTTGTTGACGCTAGAAATAAACATGTGTGTTGACGCTAGAAAAATATATGTTTGTTGACGCTAGAAATAAACATATCTGTTGACGCTAAAAATAAACATGTCTGTTGACGCTAGAAATAAACATGTTTGTTGACACCCATGTAACAAGAACGTAAATAAGGAATTGGCTGGGTTAGCTACGATTTAAACCTCGAATTTAAAGGCACTTTGAACTGAAAATACTTCGCCCAAGAAGCAAAAATCAAGTATCGCGACTTGTGCCCTAATGCGGCGGAGCTTCCACTCTTTTCTAATCTATTACTACCTATATTCAATCGAATCATACTCGATCGTGGGACTTTCTACCTACACTTACCCCAGTATAGTATCATCATCAGCCAAAAATATCCACTTTATATGAGGCATATTATCCACTCTCTTCATCACCATTCTCAATATAGCGATGGTTTTCGCGCAGTGGCCCGTCTTGCTGTTTGGTATCCCAGTGCTCACTGCTGGGAGGGTCGGGTCTAAAACAAAATCATGTCAGACGTTAGATCATCAATCTTGCCCCAATCGCCATACCATCCCCATCCTTGCCCCATCCCCTTATCCCAATTTATTTGAGGTCGGCGCAACATGTTTTCTTCTTCCAAAGTTCACTAATACTCGTCATCTCAGTATTCACCCCCTTTCTAAACATAGGTACAATCATTCACACAGTCCATCCATCGTTTCTTTCGTCTTCCCCTACTCTTATAGCCATCCATTATACACATATACATTTATATATACTTTAATCTTTTCTCACGACATTTTATGTAGCGCTAAAGCTTCGTTATCATGGTACACAATCTCAGTCGTATAACTACGACTGAGACGGAACGGGCACGAAAACATTAGTCGTATTAATCCGACTGGGGCGGGCAATAGGTTAAACTTCAAAAATAAATTCATGATTAAGTAAAATTAATCATTAGATTTAATCCATTCAATGACTTTATCATGAAATCATGACATTTGAGAACAAACCTATTTTGATTTTGAATTTTTCCAGAGGATGAGGAACTTTCACCCTGTTGTCGTACCTCTAACGATGGTGGTGGATGGTGGGGTGATGAAAGTAAACTTACCGTCTTTATCGCTAAAGAACTGCAGGTTCGTGACGTGCCTGCCCCACGTTTTCTTGACCACTCTAGCTCTGGAGCTGTGGAAGCCGCTCCAGGTCTTCACGGCGAAGAATATCGAGTCCTCAGCTATGGCACTACCCTGCCGATAACGTGGTATTTGGGAAAAGCTGTAGGGTGTTTCACCACCACTCCGATCCGACATCCGATAAGTATCGGTCCCATATAGTAGGAGATCCAAAGTTTGTATTTAACATAGGTGCTTGTATATCTGCGTATATTCTAAGTTACGAATTTCTTATGGAACTGGTAGATTATTCAATGTCGAACCGCAGTAGCTAGAGGAGAAGCGCCCCTCATGGCCTTCGGTCACCATAACAAATATAGGCCGACCGCTTAACGAGACGGTTCCTAAGGGTTGCGGGAGGGGTGATAGTTGTCACAAGTTCACGAATCACTCAGCTCTCGCATCACAACACCACACCCCTTCCACACTGCGCAGCTACCTCAGGAACGGTCTCAGTTAAGCGGTCGGCCTATAAGTAAACAACTCGACCCGAAAAACGCACATTTCAATATACTAACATGGCATTGAAATTTATAATCAAGTGTTATACTCACACATATATCGAACTGTCGAGGATAAGTCGCGCAGTTATCGCCGGACACTATGCAGAAACTAAGATCGGGTGTGAGCAGCGGTCCAGGGTCAGAGCCTCCACCGTAGACCAGCTGCGCCAGTTCAAACGCAGGGTCTATGGAGAAGTCTGCCTCGAGGCGACGCTGGCCGCTCTCGATTTGTCTTAAGAGTCTAAAAACGGTATGGGGGTGAATAATGCAGAACATTAGTTCTTATTCATGTCACTTATAAACGACAAAAAAGAGGCGTCTAAGGCTTAAGCAGACGAGCCGATTTTAGCATTAACGATCGACGATTTTGCAACATCGTAAATTTTGTATTGCGTATTGGTGGCTCGCTGCGTTATAAAATTGAGTATTTGCTAGCTATCGCTTTTCTGACAATCGCTGTATAAAGCTTTAGAAAAGAGAACAGTTGTGGTATGAAGCTTTTGGAAACGATTTCAATTGCAAATTGCCGATGCTAACCCCTTGTCCTTGGTACGCAGGGTGCGAGGCAGTTCCAACAGCATTCTGAGAATGATTGCTGATAGGCTGGACTGCTGTGTTGTGAGTCGCTGCTCCAGTATTTCAGCTGGATTACTGAAGCAGTCATTGTTATGTTGTGTTTTGTGTAATTGTTGTAACTGTACCTATCACTAACATAGTTGTAAGTTTATTTTATTGTTACTAACACTATGAGTCTCATTGTTACTCTGAATAAAGAATATATTTATTTATAAACGTAGCATGTCTGCTAAGGCAAGGGCCTTCAATGATAATGTTGTCGATGATTGAATGAACGAGCAGGTGTCTATGGTTATGTTTAAAAATAAACAAATCAAACTAAAGAAAACGTTTTAACAAGTCCTTTCCACTTACATTTCAATCAGTTCTATTCTCATAGCAAACCCACTCGCAAAGTTGGGGTACATGAAGCCACCTTCCTCCTCCAAGTCCTCGTAGAAAGTGAAGTGGTGGATAATGGTAGGCTCCTCATCACTGAGTGGATAGCCTATCCACTTTACGTCCTGTTAGGAGAAAAGTTTATAGAGGTTTATGAGGAACAGGATGTAAAGTTCACCCATAGAAAAGGGAGGATCCTCCGACCAGACGGGTGTTGTATCTGGCGGGCAACTGAAATCTGTCCTTAGATGAATATTTAAATGATAAACACAAATAATAGGGGAAAAAGGAACTAATAACAATGTAATTTATATAGTAGGTTAAGGAAATTACTAATAAAATAATAAATATTGATATCAATAATAAATGATAATCACGCAATATAAAGGTACTAATGTTTAAAATATATTATGGTATGGTAAAAATCAATAAATATTATAATATAATAAAATAATAATTAAGAAAATTGCAATAATAATAAATAAATATTATAGCATTATCAAATTATTCAAAGAAAAACAAACTATATAAATTAATAAATATAATTATAATAACGAAGAATAAGAAGTACAGGTAAAAATAATCTAAAATATCTATGTACATTTTTGCGGATAAAATAATACTTAAATATTAGATGCGAAATTTTAGTAAGTATCTCCTGATTTTGATTATGTAAATAAAAACTTTTTCCCACAATAACAACTTAATGATCTCATAAAACAGGGCTTCCTCTCTCCTACCCTTTTGCTGTGCCCTACAGGGTCCATAATGATCTAAATTATATAGTTACCACCTAAGTACACATTTTGGTAAAGCAATAAAGATATTGAGTATTGAGTATTGAACTGCTTGATGCGTCTGACAGTCGCGCGGTAAACACTGCTTGCGTGATGCAGGATTTTTGCGTGACGTCATTGTGATGGGTAATTCGCATGTGGCACAACCCCACAAGATACCCCACAAGTTTTTGAGGAATTTATCTTCTTTCATTGTGTCCTATCTTACCTATCTAAAAATTTCACATCAATTTTTCGACATTTTTTTTTACGGAGGTTCTACTACATGCCTCAATATGTGCTTTTATTGCCAGCAGCAAGTTGCCAAATACTAAGAATATTTATTTATTGGAAAATATTACTGAATTTTCGACATAATATTGCACAGTTTCTGGGTAAGTCCAAAACCATAAAGCACACTAAAAATAAATACAAAGATGTGAACTACATACAACATTTAACTTGTTGGTTCTGTCGCAAACGTAGCGAAATGCCTAATTGCCTATCTGACCCCTACATAACGTCATGTTAAAAGACCATGGTATTAACTGAACTGTGTGACTTTACGCTCTTTCTCTTTCTTACCTTCTGTCTATCAGCGGCCGCAAGCGCTTCAATCAGCTTATCACACTTGACAGCAGTGTGCGTCTCCACGAACAGCACCCATCTGACGTCACTGCGCCGGTATCGTGACGTCAGAGGGGACAAGAGAGGTAGGATCGTCCACGCACCAGGCACAGGAAAGTCTTCGTGTGTTATGTGCGTTTTTGGATGACGCTGTACAGAAAGAGGTTGGTTAAAGATAAACTAGGCTGTTTGTGATTCCAAATAAGTGGATAATAAAGCACCAACGTTCATCCAGAATTTTTGATGAACTTTTGACTTGCTCGACATATAACGGTTCATAGAATAAATGCACGCTACGTGAACGCTGCGTTTAGGCATCAACGATCGCTGCAAACGCTGGACGACGATTAATAAAAGGGCCGCCTTCTTTTCTCTTCGTGTGGCTAACCTGGTGTCAGAGTTTTTATGCCGCCTATGGGCCTCAAACTTGGCTGCACATGCCGTCGACAAATATCTCTTAGGCATGCCTTTTCGCATTAAGTTTCCTGACGATGTTTTCCTTCAACGTTTTTGAAGCAAGTGATATTTATACAATGCGAAAAGTCAGAGGCGCGTGCATGCGTGCGCGAAGAAGAAAAAGATTTAAAAAAATATATTATATACAGGGTGTTAGTGTAAACACCGTTATCCTTGAAACCAGTGGTTTGGTTTCATTTATAGAACGTAAAATCAATGAAAAAATACAACTTAAAAAAAAAAGAAAATCTACATTTTTCCACAAGAATATTTCACCCTACACGCAAGGGCAACGAACTTGCGTCCCAACACGGCGGCCGGCGGTCGGCGAGGGCGGGCGGGGTGCGCGGTACGTTACATGACCGGCCGTCAGCTGTTTCGCAGCTCTCTCGAACGCGCATCCATGAATATCGGGACAGTGACGGATATTTACTTTTTTAAATCTTTTAATGAAAATAAGGTTGTTTTTTGTTGTTACTGGGTCATTTATTTTTATATTTAAGTCAAATACCCATGGTTTGAGTGACAACGGTGTTTACTCTTGCATACTGTATACAAAAAAAAAAATTATTTCAATAACTTAAAAATACTTTTACATTATGCTTTCGGGGAATTTCCATTTAAGTAAGAAATGTGTTATAGGTAGTTCCGCTCTTCCATAAAAGCCTTGTCGGAACTATGTTCATATCGGTATGTACAAACTCTAGGCACAAAATTCTAAATTTATTCAACCGACAAGTGTCAGAAAAGGAACATTTCAGATTAAGTAGGTGCTTAGTTCACGAGGCTTTTAGTACTGGGATTACTAGCAAAGTTGACTGTACGTTTTGTCAAAGACAATGTTAAGACTGAAGATAGTTGAAACATTACAAAAGATAAATACTTTTACATACTTTTTCCAGCTGCAAGACTTGATTCTCGATGTCCTGTTTGAGTCGCTTAGCGACACTGGCATGATACGGCTCGGGTTGGCTCACTATTGTAAATACTATATTTCTTGAATCTGAAACAAGACATATCATAAGTATAGGTAATGTTCACTATCCTATCTGTGCAATCTACCCAAAGGGACAGTATTCTATGCATCTGAAAATAACCTCGCGTTCATAAATAATGTTACCAACCTCAACTCCATAAAGAAAACGTTCTCCATTATGCCGAAAATACTGCAGCATTAATTTTAAAATAAATATACAGGCTGTAAGGGTAAACAGTCTTGTCATTCAAACCATGGGTAGTTGACTTAAATATAAAAATAAATGACCGAACACTACAAAAAAAAAATGTCATTTTCATTAAAAGATTTTAAAAAGTTTCTATCCGACACCGTGCTCTCTAGTGAAACAGCTGACTGACTGAGGGAAGGGTCGCGCTCGCGGCCGGTCAATTCACATCCCGTACCCCCCGCCCGTGTTGAGACGTAAGTTCGTTGCCCTAGCGCATAGGACAACGAACTTGCGTCTCTTGTGGTAAAATGTAGAATTAAAAAAAAGAAAAAAAAAAGTTGTAATTTTCCATTGATTTTACGTTCTATAAATGAAACCAAACCACTGGTTGCAAGGATAACGGTGTTTACCCTAACACCCTGTATGTTAAAGTTGAGGATTGATGCTAGGTCTTATTATTATGTTTGGCGAAAACAACTATCTCGATAAAAAAAAAATCCAAAGTTACCTGTAAACCGAACTATAAACTAATACTTTAAAAAAATAATAATATTAATATTAAAAAAATACTTCAAATTAGATCATGAAACTGCATAATAACTTGAACTAACTATAAAGCAGGTCTTATGTTTTTTTTTTTTTTAATTAACCTCTATTTTCACCGTAAAAAGCAATTACCTAAACTATTCGAGGCTTGAGAGCCGTTTGATCGGGGTACCAGGGTTACTACGACAAACTGGAAGAAAAGGCCGGAAAGTAAAAAATGGCTCAATTATTTAAAAAAGTTGCATCATTTGAAGCGCAAAGTTTTTAAAAGATCATTTAAATATTTCCCAATAAATAAACCATGATTCTCTTTCATACATCTCAGTTTGTCATCAAAACAACAGCCTGTATAACACATCTCCGCTTTCTAACCCATCAAATTACATCCCGCATTGAAACACCGCATCACGGCTGACGGCATTACCGTCGAATAGCGTCAATGCCGTCAAATTATGACAAATGGCTCCGAAGCATTGACTAGCAAGCCGTCGGCGCTCATCAATCATGGATAAGGCATTAGGTTTCATTTACAGGTAACTGATAGAGATATATGCCTTGTGGTACATGGATTAATATGTGTAAGGTGATATAGACAAAGGTATCGCTGATATTCACGGCTGTAGGCGTAAAATGTTCAAGCATATTACATCTATTTAGGTCCGATAAGATAACTTAGCCTTAATCTATCCATACTTCCATAGTAAATTATTATTAATTCGAAAGTAACTCCGTCTGTCCGTCTGTTACCTTTTCACACTTAAACCTCTGAACGTATTTCGACAAAATTGGGCAAGGAGATAGATGGCACCTTGGGGAAGGACTAAGGCTACTTTTTATTGATACCCGTGTGGGCGAAGCCGCGGGAGGAAGCTAGTGTTATATAATGTACCCTTGATTTAAAAGAATGTCCTTGGGGTTTCTTGCCCTTTTTTCTCCATAGAGATTTATGTTTTGGAATGGGCTTCAACTTTCTAACTAACTGACCGACTCTTTGACAATGCAAAAGTGTCTGTACCTAGTTGGTTTAATTGAAATGAATGCTTTGAGTTTGTAAATTAAGTTCAATGGTATGCGGTAAAACACGTTTCTTTTTCTAAAGAATTCATAAGAAAACTTAATACTGAAGCTTGAAAATAGGCACTTTGATCCAGCAGATGTCCAGCAGACAGCGAATTACTAGCAGTAATGCCCGGTTCACATTATTCCAGTACAATTTCAATCCAGCATTCCAGTCCAGCGCTGGAATGCCACTGGAATAATGTGAACCGGCACTGGAATGGGTACATTCTAGTGATCACTGGAACAACACTAAACAGGGTACAGCAGCTTATAACAATAAGAATAGGTACTTAACCTAATGCCCGGTTCACATTATTCCAGCATTCCAGTCCAGCGCCGAAATGCCACTGGAATAATGCTTATGCTCTCGCATAAGTCTCGATCCCGTAGGAGTACCGTGATAAAAATCCTATGTCCTTCTCCATGTCATGGTCTACGCATGTGCCAAACATCCAATAATTTCAGGCGTTTTTATTCGCATTTATAATATTTTCAAAACAGTTTCAGTTTTATCTGAATCTTGACGATTAGCTATTGAAAGAATTCTCAGTAAAGTATCGCAAACCAGTTACAAAAGTAAATTAAACTGCACATCTCAAAACTGGGCTATGAATAATTCAAGCCAGTGATAAAGCCGGTAAGTCGCGGCCATTGGAAACTTCTGGCGCCACAGATTAACGTCTGTAGCCGCTCTTACATCAACTACTAAACTTTAAGGTAACCTAGGTAATGAAGACGTGAAGTTTGTACTTAAACCGTTACTATAATGTTGCGAAACCCTTGCAAATTTTTGGAAGTGATCTGTTGAAATTAAAGACGTCTTCGAATAATCAAGAAACGGTAGAAAGTCATTCATCCTCACGTTTCGAATTTTATGTTAAAAATATAATATCCTCAAAATCAGAGATAATCATAGTTTTTTTTTTCATAGTTTAAAATAGTAGCCCGCATTGTTAAATAAAAATAGAAAAAATCATCAAACTAAAATCATAATAAGTAAATAATCTCTGAATTTATTTCTTAATAGCTTCCGCCCGCGGCTTCGCCCACGTGGTATTTCGATAAAAAGTAGCCTATGTCCTTCGCCAGGATGCCATCTATCTCCTTGCCAAATTTTGTCGAAATACGTTCAGTGATTTAGGCGCGAAAGGTAACATAGGTACAGACAGACAGACAGAGTTACTTTCGAATTTATAATATTAGTATGGATGTCAACCAATTTACTGTCTTAACACAAAAAACCCATCCCTAAACGAAACCAAATCACACAAACGTAAAGTGTGATCTTCAATATTTAATTTCGTCTTAAAATTCGCATCAACTCCCACCGAAAGTCGGGTTCTTAGTCAAATCGGAGTCAAAATCGATCAATTTGGATGGAAGCATCATGAATAATGCAAATTTCGCGATCACCTGAGGTGCGACACATTAAAATCGCATTCTGGCTTTATGGTGTCCCCAGGCGAGCACAAGACGTATTACCGCGAATACCGATAACGTAAGGGTTAGGTAAAAATACGCTTAAAATGTGGGGGTTAACGATTTAGAACAGGTAAATGCGGAAATGTAAATCGTAAAATATTTTTCTTTGGGTGGAAATTATGATGCGCTTCAAGATCCTTTAAATAATTTATAACGTCTTTGAACATGTTTCCGATAGTGTGCTTATAAGAACTTATTCGTCTAAGAAGAAGGCTACATAAGAATTTATTCGATTTACGTGTTTTTTAAGCCTTAGATAACATGTTCTCCAGATAAGTTTACCACAAGATGACCCACACGGATACCTATGCTAAAAAAAAATTAAGTTAAAAAAATTGTACGAGCTGCATATAAGTGCAGCTGGGTCAATTTCACAAAAAGTGTACATTCGAGTTTGGGTGTGTCCCACAACTTCTGTATTTTTTTTTTAAGAATAATATCTACATATAAGAAAAAAAACACTGAAAATATGAATCTGTGGTCAGTTTTTAACAATATTGTATAATGTTGCTGCTTATAAACACAGCAATAATATCATAATTTTCAAAAATGAAGGTAGAAGGTATCTATTTTAGCGCTGTCCCACTACCATTTTCAATACAATAACGTAACCTTACGGAATTTTGTTGACCTAAATATAATAAAGTGTTTGATATTTTGGAAAGTATAGTTAAGCACCATTTGTTAAACAATTACAGCAACAGTCTAATGTCGCTTAAAATCTTTAAATTATTTAATCTCTGTGAAGACATAAACTAGTTAAAATGGAAATTTCCCTTCCGAAACCGCAATTTTTGCGAAATGATGCTATCAAAACTTCTGGTTTTTTTCGATCGGCAACATTTTTAATGCTGTCAACGGTTGAAAACAAGTATTTCGGACGTTTTGGCGGCGACTAGCGGACGAACAACATCACCTCAGGTAGCGGTCCGGTTTTGGTTTTCCAGAGCCGCGACCAATTTCAAAGTAAGTTTACAAGTTTATTTCTTGCAAATTATTCTGATATCTTCATTAGCTATCAGTGAACTTAAATTGAAACCAAGCTTGTTGATTTGATGTGTTAGTTTAAAATAATTAAAACAAAAGCGTTTAAAGTCAGACTTCCGATGCTTCCGTTCCGTAACCAAAATCCAGGTAACGTAGAAATGGAATTGAAAAGTTTCGGAGTGGAATTCTTAGGAAGATGATACATTATAATTTGTAATATCGATTTATTTATAATAAAATAAAGAGAGACGACTTCCAAATCTAATTCATAACGTTATTACGGAGTCACTTTGTAAAACAAAACAAATACTTATTTACTGTAAAAAGAATGTTTTGAGATTTTGCTAAATAGTGTGACAATGAGTGTTTTATATTTTGTTTTGATAAATATTAAAATATATTGTTGAAATTAATGTACTCAAAATTACACAATTTCTAGTAAAATGGCATTGTCATAATATTATTTTAATTGGTTGATAATGTGCAATAGTCTTGAGAATTCTATTCCGTTATAGGAACAGTCAATTCCGTGACTGTCCTATTTTATATTTTGTTTTAAATATTATTATTAGAGCGAAACGCTATTTAATTTGTAATAGCTTTTGATACCTTAGAGTGTAATCATTTGATTAATGTAATTATAAAAAGCGTTCCTAAGTTGTATCCTAATTGAGAAACATACCAGAAAGTATTGAACTAATTTGGTCCAAAGAGTAACGTAATGGAAATTAAAATAGTGATTAAGTTTGTTTGCTATTGTTGATTTTATGTTTTATCTATTTTATATTGAAGTAAAAAGCATTGTTATCCAATTATACTATTTGATTAAATCCAAACGAGTTTTATTTTATTTCTTTAGCTGAAACTCCTTAGTTTCGGAATGGAATAAATTTTGTTCCCCAGGGACAATAAATTAATTGTATTTCAGTAAATAATCCTGATTAAGAGGTTTTATTATAATTTTCATATAGTGTAAAGAATATCAATTGTAAAATAAACTCAAAGCAAAGAATTACAATTTAAAAAAAAAATATTGACATATTTTTGATAGTGTACACATTTTTCTGAAAATGACCCAGCTGCATATTAGAGAGGAGCTCGTAGCTATGTAATAACAGCCGCACGAGTCGATCAATCAGGTTAAGCTACGCTTACCGGGGTTGGTCCGTGGATGAGTGACCATCTTTACATACCGAGACTCCTCCATGCCTCGGAAAGCACGTTAAGCCGTTGGTCCCGGCTGTCATTCGTGGATCTTTGACAGTCGTTACGGGTCGTCAGAAGCCCGAAAGTCTGACAGCCAGTCTTGCCAAGGGGTGTCGTATTACCCAGTTACTGCTGGGTTGTGCAGGTCAGATAGGCAGTCGCTCTATGTAAAATACTGGTATGCAGCTGCATCCGGTTAGACTGAAAGTCGATTTCCGCATAGCTGGGAAAAGGCTAGATAGATTGACGAGCTGCGTATACACCGTGGCATTTTAATCGTCTTTCATCCGCAGCCCACTTCATATATCCAATGACTACTACACATTCATAAAAAAAAAGATAGGTATTTATGAACATTTGAGTAATTAAAAAAATAAAAAATAATTCAATAGTAAGACGCATGACGTAGTTTGAAACACCCTGTTATGAGCGCGGTCCGAGCATTGCGTTCCAAAGGCGGCACGGACTGAAGCGGCGGCATCTTTAACAGAGTTCATTCCCCCTTGTGTGTAACCTTTTTTTCTTTTAATGCCATCCTTATGCCTACGGAATAGAAGTCAAAATCGGTTGAACGGACTGTATAAAGGTTTGTTTCAATATCTAATATTATTTCAAATGGGGTATAGGTACATACTAAGTGCAGATTAATAAAAAAGAAAGTTACAAACATACGGCCGATTTCAATAACTGATCAATTTGTCTTCGTTCGACCCTATTGAAGATAGAAATTTGACTCATGTCTACTAACCTAGCAAATAACAAACAAAAGATATGTAGTTACTGAAATTGCAGTCCTGGCACTTGCGGGTTGATCACACCTCGGTTGCGTAACATTTTCAGATTATTTGGCGCAGCGTACAATCTCCTTGCTCCCCGTAAATTGTCACCACTCACTGCGTACAGGCGCACCATTTGTAGGTACTCGATATTCGAGTATCGATAGTTCCTCATAATCATTGTGAATACCTACTTCACAATGATTATGAGGAACTATTCACTTCTTGCACTGTAACGATCGCGAACAACGTTTGATATTCGGTAGCGCGCGCGCACTTCCACTTCCGGTATTCGGCCGCAACTGAGACGATGCGAGCGAGATTGACCTTCACTTATTTTTCGAGTGAAAGGGGCGGGGCGTGACACGCGCGGTTCTACTCAAAGGATAGCATTAGAGCTCCTCATTGGATGACAGTCCACGTGGACTATGCTTGATTGGCTTTCGGTATTGGAATGATCTACTCGACCCGTGCGCTGCGTAGGTATGTTCTACCGTTTGATACGTAAACATTAATAACAGGATGTTTCAGAATTCTAATGCAATATTTATTTTTCTTTGTACCTATTATATTAATTAATTGTAAAAAAAAAAAATCGTGTCTGGAGGTATTTTATGTCGGATACATTGAGTGGACCACCTTTGTAAGACGATTAAAATGTCACGGTGTATAAGTTTGAACGATTTGAACGCAATCTAAAATGTTTTCCTCCACAAATTCTTTCCAGGGACTATATTTAAGACTTCTAAAGGCAGCAGTTGCTTGTTTAAAGAACCCACTCCAGTCTGTATTTCGAGGCGATAGCGGAGCGTTGATGGCGTATGAATAATTTGTGCACCTAGAGTGGAGCGGCGACAAATAAGCCTGCTGCACTACGCTTTTATATACTACTTAGAAATGTAGCGGTGGAGAAAATGGACAAAATTAATTGGTGCTCAAATTAATGGACGTTAAAATATTTTCAAGGCTTCGTCTGGAACTCTTTTTGAGATGCACGTACGCACTTTAGTTAGAGGAGTTAATGTTCAGTGCCATTGCAAAATCGAGGTAAGTTTTCAGTGTATGATAATTTTCTTCTTTTAACGCCACTCAAATACTGTTTGGCGGTCAGCTCATTGCAACCAACTCTGACTTTAGTCTAGCGGAAAAGTTGTTCAGCGTTTAGTACAGTCGAACAAGCTATTTGGTATACAGGCAGATAACTTGCAACTTCTTTAAACAATTTTGTGAGTGTTTTCAGTATTCAACAATCCTTTTACGTCACTCTCTTAAGCCATAAGCTCAAAAAGTTAAATTACAAACACAACTAAAACGAATTTTGGTAGTGTAGCGGAAAATTAATATATTTTGCCTGTATACCAAATAGCTTGTTCGACTGTACATACTAACAGAAATCATAACACTTGCAACGACCAATTTAACTTACGAGAGTTCTTTATTTTCATCTCCAATATTCCCGGTAATGGACACTTGATAGCTTAATGAACCCTAACACGATCTTTAATCACCTCGACCCTATGTAATCAGATACCAATAATTATTATAAAACACACACAGAAACCCTCCACTACTCGCCCTATACTATACAACATTATTTTTTGTTGATGCTGAACCCGAATAGGGGTCATTGTAATCATCATTTTGAACTTTTTCCATGGGACCAACCCTGAAATCGCGAAAAAGAAATCAGCTGTTCCATACATTTTGTCGATTTAAGTGAACACAAATGTATGGAACAGCAATTTTTTTTTTTGCGATTTCTAGTTTGGTCCCATAGAAAAAGTTGTTCAAAATGATGATTACAATGATCTTACTTACTATCTTACAATGAATTACAATTTTCGGGTTCAGCATCAACAAAAAATAATGTTGTATACAGGGTGGTGTCGAGAGGCGCATCAATAATTCGGCACCACATAATCATCGTCATCATTGATTAACACTCGCAACGACCATCTTACGAGAGTAAGCTTTCAAGTTGGACATAACAAGTAGATCTAATTTGATGGCACGAAAACCCATGGTCACGTTAAGGGCGCACCCTACCTCAGATTTTATCCCGTTCGCACCATACTACTCGCGACCTGAGTGAGAACGAGACGGAGTGGAGCGCTAGCGGCTCTAAAGCGTCGAAAAGTTTAGGTAGGTAATTGCTTTTTACGGCGAAAATAATGTTAATTTTAAAAAAATGGCACACATAACACCTGCTTTTTAGTTAGTTCAGTTATTATGCAAAGTTTCATGATCTAATTTGAAGTATTTTTTGAATACCAGCGGTTTATAATTCTGTGCAGAGGTAACTTTGGATTTTTTTCTATCAGAAAATTTTATGTAATCGTGTTTTCACCTCACATAAGACCTAGCATCAATCCTCAACTTTAACATATATTTATTTCAAAATTAATGCTGCAGTATTTTCGGCATAACAGAGGATCATGCTAAGCAATTTGTGATTGGGTGCGCCCTTAAGTCCTCTAAATCGGTGTGGCCCGTAAATGGCTCAGTTCCTGAGCTTCCCACCAAGCCCCCTTGAGCCCCTGATCCCTTCAGTCACCCGTCGAATTTGCCACAAAAGTACATAACTAATTCTCAATTAGTCTGTTTCCAAATTGGTCTCTCAACTGATGCTATTAATACACTGTGTAGATTTGTTTACGAATGTTTTGTATTTCACATTATCTCGATGGAAAGATTAGAGAGATCGCATACCGTAAAATTAGAGTGATGAGAACTCGCTCACAAAAAGTCAGTCAGAATTATTCACCGAAAAAAATCTATACTCTGCCTTCTCCTCAATTTATTTATTCAGCACATGTATTAACATTCTTCAAAACTCTCTTTAGTTAAACTTAGTTATTTAAAGCTAAGGACAATCTTTTAATTATATGACTGACTATCTATCCTAAAAAACTTCTGCAACTTCGTTAAAATAATTACCCAGACCGATATTTACTAAACGTTACTGAGCACGAGCATTGGCTGAGCATTATTCCTGTCACTGTCACTCAACTGTCAAACTGCAAGTGCAAGATAGAGAAGGGAACATATCACAGAGCAAGGAATCGCCTTTCCGGCAGTATACTATTCTACCACAATGTACATTTAGATAATAAAAAAGTTTTAACTCTTTTTTTTTGTGTTTATTAACAAAACAAAATATAAAGAGAAACATCTCAAAATCCTTAGTCGGTTTGTCCGGATGTTGAAACACTTCTTAATACTAACGAAATACATAATTTATAGTTAAAGCATAGTTTATAAAAAAAAAAACATTTTGAGGTAGTTTATAAATAATATCTAAAAAAGAACAAAAACAACGGCGTCGCGGGTCAGACAGCCCGTCGATGCTAATTGCTAATAACTGTTTGAATGAAATTTAAATAGGGTGATGAATTATCAAAGAGAATTAAAGATTTTTTTGTATTTATTTTTATAATTATAATCTGTTATTTCCGATTGATTTTTTGTTGGAACATCATTAATTAGAATAGGTTTTAAATAAGCGTTCGTTCATTTCCCGTAATATTTTTGTATCTCAGTACCTACTGCCAGTTTTGACTTGCCATTCTTGTTGCTATAATATGATTGATTTTAACGGTTTTTTTTTCCATTCTAATAACAAAAACTAATAACTTGCAGTTCTTTATTGGTGATCTGTTGCATTTTCTCTATTCGTGGCGCCGAAAGTGCGTTGAGCGCTTACATCTGCCACGGATCGCCTTCAAAGCCGTCAGTTTCAATACGTCATATTTTGTGTGCGAGAAAACGGTGACGCTTGGTTTATATGAAAACTTTAGATAATGTTGCCGCATCTAGCAGCGGTGGCCGTTTCCTTGCTCTATAGAACATATCTAAGCCAAAGCAATTACGTCGTTTATGAATGGGATATATTTAACTGATCCCCTAAAAACTTATTAGCATTTCTAATGATCACCCTTTTTAAATATTTACTTTTTATTTTATTAATTTCTTTTTTATTATATTTTTTTTTTAATAATTGAGCCTCTTTCAGACCATTTCTCACAGTTGGTTGCAGTAACTAGGGTATTTTTAGGATTCCAAAATGGGAATTATTCGAGGTTCAAAAAAAGAGGCGCAATCATTATATTAGAGTGTTAAATAATATTTTTAGGAAAGCAAAATAATTTTTTGAGGCTCGATTATATCCATGCCTTTATTAATCTCGGCCTTAGTCACAGTCATGAAACACTTATCAAGTCTTCGCCACACTATCTGGCTGCCTATTGGTCTATTCATTACTTTTTCGCGTTGAAGGTGCAAATAGACTGGGTCTATCAATAATTCGCGAACCGTCACGGCAAATGGACGGGTTTCCATCGAAACCTACTGGGATTGCGACACTGACTCTTGTTTATAGAGAGCTCTGTACCTACAGCTCAATATAAATGTACATTTTCTATTATGGCCGGTGCTACATATCTGAATTTAGATAGATGCTTAGATAATTCGTTTTATTAGGTGCACACAAAAGACATAGCACAACATATAAACCACGATAATATAATAATAAAATACATACAAGGTATACAAAAAAAAACATATTTTGCAAAAACTATTGGCTGTCACACTATTTAAGAAAAAAGAACATACTAAGTATGGTGTGCGTCTCAAACTCAAGTTTGCACCAAATGGGATTCCAGCTCAGCATGTGTCAAACAAACATTTGTTTATTTAGTTGCCAAAAAGCTCAACCAGAATATGACATTTTTCATATTAATTATTTTCTCATATGAACAAACGATAAAAACCTAGAACATAAAATAAAATGGGTTCGCTTAAAATACATTTTTAAGTAATGGGCGGAAAATATAAGATTTTACCACGAAGTAAATAATCCGTAGATTCAACTGTTTTCTGATTCCACTGAAAATCATTGTTTTGTAAAGAAAAGTCTTTTCAATCAAGTTAATTGGAACAACGTTGAAATCTTCCAATTTATCTTCGGTTACTCGTTGTCAATTTTTTCCTAGTTATGACTACTACGAGATTTTCGCTATTTCAATATTTTTTTCGTTTCGTTGTTAACTTTCATTAATTTCATCATTTTAATCTACGGAAAACTTATAATTTTTCCACTGTTTCTAACAACTTAAAATATTGTGCGACAATGTTTATCTTTTTCCTTGTAAAAGCAATGTTTTCTGTTATTTATAGTATTAATGTGCTTTTTTTTGCTGTAATTTCTACACACGTATTTTTCTTACTTTCTTTCAAGCAATATTTTGTAATCAGTATACCTAAGTCATATTTCCATCTCTAGTATTCACGCTAATCGAGACATAATATCTTAACCCTTTAATCACCTCAACCCTATGTAATCAGATACCGATAATATGAAACAGACACAAAAACCCTCCACTACTCACCCTATACTATACAGGTTGGTGTCGAGAGGCGCATCAATAATTCGGCACCACATCGCTCGGATTCCACTATCGAGGGGATTGAGGCCGAACTCGAATTTCTAAGGCCTCAGGCCTCAGGCCCGAGGCCCCGTTTCAATTTTACCGCTCAATTTATTATAGACTACGTATGGGCAGGTTAATCTCCTAGCGTGGTACTGACGTCATTTATCTTTCTTATTCCTTGCAAGAGTCTTGTTGTTTATAAATGTCTTTATACAGTGTGCTGTCTATACAGGATAATCCTTCACAAAAGGTTAGATACTTAAATTGCTGTACCTTTACGTGGGTGTTCTGATATTTGTAAGTTAGAAATCGACTGGTTCGAAATAATAATGTAATTCGTTGTGTAAGCTAAACGTCGTCGCTTCGTTTTCAGTATGGCCTGCCATGCGCTATATAATTTTAATTATTTAAAAAGAAAAATCCGTATCCATAATAATAGGATTTGAGAAAAAAACTATTATATTGGTTGTTCAAGAATTGTTTACTATTTTATTTTTATAGGCTAACGTTCTATTTATACAGGATGTTTTTAGTGAAGCTAGAGGTTTACGATTTTTCTCGTGTCGCATTGCGTTTGTACAGTAATATTTTCCTGGCATTTTATTAAAAAATATAAGAGGAGAAAATATTCTAAATGTATTCGTTATATTTTATAATACATAAACTTATATTCAGTTCACAAACTTAATCCTGTCGTAACATAAAATATGCCACATAAAACAGTTCTATAAAAACAAGTTTTTTATGATACGACAAAACCATAAAGTTTTTGGATTTATTTCTAAAATAAACATTCGTTTTCTCTTTTATTTAACACAAATAAATTGCATGTACTTTATCCTCTAATAATTCCCATTTTGCGCTTCTAAATATGTTATTGGACACTCTAATATAATGATTGCGCCTCGTTATTTGAACCTTAAACAAATTCCAATTTGGGGGTCCTAAAAATACTTAATAGCCAAGTAACTGCTACAAACTTGGATGTTTGGTCACAGTTTTAACTTAACCTAACAAGGCAGCCCTAGCTTAGTGAGTGTGGAACCTAAGATAGAAACACGCTTGTACAATACGTATAGCTTAGTTACTGCGACAAACTGTGAGAAAAAGCCAGAAAGTTTTAAAAAGAGGATCAATTATTAAAAAAGATGTGCATCATTAGAACCGCAGAAAGTTTAAAGAGGTTCATTAATTTGTAAAAATAATACAGATTTTGAATAAATAAATAAGTAATAATAATTAAAACGTCAATAAGTTTTTAGAGGTCAGTAAAATATTTTCCAAATGAATTACGAAAAAAACAAAGATTCTTCAAAATTCAGAGAAAGGATTATGGATCGATCATGTCGGTAGCACTATAGCCTCCATCAGTGTCACTAAAGCTAAGACATCGCAAGAAGAAAACATCTTTTGATAAAAAAAGTAGTTTAGATGCGAAATCTTTGGAAAAGTCGCTCAAAGTTCAAAAGGACCTTTTATCAGATTTACGTTTCGATTCGCGTGAGATTCGATCTGAGAAAAACAGATGTTCTTTGAGATTTGCAAACTAATATACGGCCGGACAGTGCTCTTTGTGACAGGCAATGGAAGATAAATCTATGGTGGCTGCTTATATACAGACAGATAGATACATCTACTTATAGCAGGTCAGAACATCGACCACTAGTTTCAACCACAGCTGACAAACAACTTTCTGACTTATTGACAGACTTCTTGACAATTAGGTAAGTGACTGTAAAGACGCGACACCGGTAATTGTTCTACCGTGAAGTTTTCTCAGAAATTGTCTTGTTAAAGTCGCGTCGCGCCTGTTTGCGGGAGCAAAACAGACTTTATAACGTTTCCACTTCTTTGTGAAAGGGAGTGGGCCATAATCCAACACGCGGGTCCTGTCCCGCACTGGATCCACGTGGTGGATTATGGCCCACTCTTGGTAAAGAAAATGGTTTAATGGAAATAAATGCTTTGGGACTTACTACAAAAACTTAGATATTGTTCAACGTGTGTCTAATGCCAGTCTTACGTCAAATTCCATACATAAATGTCGTGTTTAAAAGCTAACCGACTGATAAATATAGGTATAGGTAGACTTCGCATAATCATGTTTTTCTCTTCTTGTTCTCACACACTATTGTCTACATTTCTTTCTCATTTGTGCAGCCTGTGGGTAGATTACACTCAAAAATCGTACAGCGCCCTTCGAGTGCAATATTATAATGCGTTCCGGGTATTGATAGGGATTTTTGCTGATAAGCGTGGTGATTGCTTCTACACTACGATGCGGAAAAGATGCGCTTCCCTGGTGCGCCGGGTGCGGGCCAGCCCCAACATTATACTGCAGTGTGTTGCAAGCAGACTGGACTGTTTGTGTGTGAATCGCTGCTGCAAGCTTTCTACATCGGTTTTAAGCTTGTAGCAGGGATTCTCATACCTTTAAGGCAGTGTTAGGTTAAATGTGTAGGTTAGTGTACTAATATAGTTGATAAGATAGATTGTTACCAACTTTTTGAGTCCTGTTACATGTTAATTAAATATAAATAAATAAACTTATCCTTTCGTAGGTCTGCTGGAAGAAATTTCTTAAAAAATAAGCAGTACCTTTGTACTCATATTATAATATTGTGTCGTATCTCTATGTATTTTACTGTGTGTACATAAATAATGAAATAAATAAATACAGTTTTGTGGTAATAAAGGGTTGAGTTTACGTTGTTGTTAATCTTGAACAAAAAGACGATTATAATTTAAATTATGAAGCATGGATTCGGTAGTATTATTCAGCGCCAGATTTAAAAAAGCCTTCTCTTTATTACAGCTAACTAACAAGTAACAAACCCCCTTAATTCTATACCAATTAAATTGATACCAGGATTACAACAAAAATCCATTAGAGTAATCAAATTGAACACGTTACGGTTACAATTAATATCCAGCTCATTGGTTGTTATCCAATTAAGGACGCATGTGATTGGGCAAAATCAAATGGTTTCGAATGGCGGCCCGTCCGGCAAATGTGGATAATTGATTGAATTGTCAGCATCGCCAGATTGTCTATTCATCGTGTATAGAAATTATGAACGCTAGCCCATGGGGGACAAATTGCATTTGAATGCTTTGTGGTCACTAATTTACGTACTATTGTTCAATGTGTAATTGGAAATAATTTCAGTAGACAATGGTGCCGATTCTGTTGTTAACAAACTAAACTAAATTTAAGTTCAGTGCATCTTTTGTTAGGGACTTATGAGTAAAAGACGTGTTTGTACGTTCGCCATTTTAATAGCAGAGAGTGATCCACAGATACACAATATTTTACACACCCCCTCAATTTAGACATTTTTAAGTTCTAAGTTGGTTATTACAAGTAATTAACAAATTATCATCAAATCAGTACTTCTAGGTAAAACTTTTAATAAGGTACTTATACATTAGGTACAGACACAACAGCAGTTTAATTTTTTATAATTTTCTTACATTTATAATAAATTCAGTTTACTAATAAAATAATTGTGTTTTATTTTTGGTACAGCCTTTGTGAACAAATCTGAAACATTTTCATCGGTTGGAATATAATTTACTGATACTAATTTCTTTTGTACTATATCTTTTATATAATGAGCTTTAATGTCAATATGCTTTGACCTTTTCCCGTTATCAAAGTTTTTAATTAATCTGATAGAACTTTGATTGTCTAATAACAATGTTGTAGGCATATTTGACACATATGTCAAATCACAAAGTATGCCTTTTAAGTAAATCAATTCGCTGACTGCTTGAGCTGCTGCAACATATTCAGCCTCTGCTGTAGATAAGGCCACTGATGTTTGCTTTTTGGAAAACCAATGTATAAGGTTTCCACAATAAAATACTGCACATCCACTCGTGCTCTTCCTGTCTGTTCTATCTGCTGCCCAATCTGCGTCTGCATAAGCAACTAGTTTTTTCTCTTCTGTTGTCCTTCTGTATATTAGTCCTTTTTCTTGTGTATTCTTCAAGTACCTTAAAATCCTTTTACTTGCTGTCCATAGAGATGCTGTTGGCTTGTCCAAGAATCTAGACAAATATGCAACTGGATATGTAATATCAGGTCGACTATTCATAGATATAAATAGCAAACAACCTATTAATTCTTTATATGGTACATCAATAATTTCTCCATTTTCTGCACAGTAGTTTGTCTCCATCGGTGTATTTATTCCTTTACATTCTTCCATCTTAAACTTTTGTAGAATTCTATTTATCATTTCTGTCTGATTAATTTCCATTTCATCATTATTCCTTGTTATCTCCAATCCTAGATAGTTCTTTACTTCTCCTAAATCTTTTATTTTGAATTCTTCCTTTAGTTTCTTTAATATATTTTCATTTCCAAGTAATAAAATATCATCTACAAATATCAATAGCCATGTGTCTTCATTTTTATAAAGACAAAAATCATGTTTTGACTGTATGAATCCATTTGAAGTAATGAAGTCATGAAATTTTTGGTTCCAGCATTTTGGAGCTTCTTTAAGTCCGTATAATGCCTTTTTTAATTTTAAAACTTTTCCTTCTTGATCAACTCCTTTAGGACACCTTATATAGACGTTTTCTTTCAGGTCACCATTTAGAAAAGCGGTAGGTACATCTAGTTGTTTTATTATTATTCTTTCTTGTATAGCATGACTTAGCATTGTTCTAATAGTTGGTAGTCTTGCTACCGGTGCATAATATCCTTCTTGTCCTTCTTGTTGATATCCCTTGGCTACTAACCTTGCTTTATTAGTTCCATCTTGTTTCTGCTTAAATATCCACTTTGTTTCTATTGCTTTGCTTCCTTTTGGTAAATTAGATACTTCCCAAGTTCCTAATTTCTTGTGTGAGTCCAGCTCCTTCTTTATTGCTTGTTGCCATTCTTTATCTTGTATTGCTTCTTCATAGTTTACTGGTTCTCCTGCACATAAACAATAGGCTATGTTTAGATCATATTCTTCTAAGTCTTTTGGTTTGTGAATTTCTCTTCCTGATCTTGTTGTATATTTTGGTATTTTTGTTCCAATCTCTTCTTTATCACTTTCTTCATCAGTTTTCTCATCATCTTCTTGATTCTTCTTTCCTGCATCTTCTTTTTGTATTATTTTGTTTTCATATTCTTTTTCCACATAAATTTTATCATTTTCTTCTTTTTCTGTCTCTTCTTTGTATTTTATTTGTGTCTCATCAAATCTCACATCTCTTGATAATATTATATCATTACTTTCAGGGTCCCATAGACGATACCCATTTGAACTATATCCTACTAATCTCATTTCTTTTGCTCTTTGCTGAAGTTTGTCTTGTTTTGGTAAAATATGAACCCATACCTTTGATCCAAATACCCTGAGTTTTGTCAAATCTTTGTGTCCAAACATCTTTTCTGCAGGTGTTTGAAAATTAATTGCCGAAGATGGGCATCTGTTTATCTGGTAGACAGCACAGCGTACTGCTTCACCCCATAATGTTTTTGGTAATCCAGTCTCAAGTAGTAATGTTCTAGCTCTATTGTAAATATTTCTGTTCATTCTTTCTGCAACTCCGTTGGATTGTGGACTGTAAGCAGTAGTAAATTGTTGTATAATACCCTTGTCACTACAAAATTTGTAAAGCTTTTCATTTTTAAATTCTCCTCCATTATCACTTCTTATTTTCTTGACTTTATTTCCTGTCTGTCTCTCTATTCTTTTAATGTGATCTATTAACCAATCAACTGCTTCGCTTTTTCTTTTCAGCAAATTCACTACTGTAAAATGGGAAAAGTCATCTATTATTGAATGATAGTATACTTCACCCTCACTAGTTGGTGTGGTCACAGGTCCCGACAAGTCTGTATGTAACAGTTCTCTTACATATCTTGATCTTGGTCTGGGTGTTGTTAGGAACGGCTGTCTTGTTGATTTTCCTTCTAGGCATGGTCCACATGGTTTCTCAGAGCTAGGTAAGTTCAAAATTCTCAAATGTTTTCTATTAGCATGCCCTAACCTTTTGTGCCACAGATCTCTATCATTAACAACTGAACAACATTTTTCTAAATTTAATTTCAGATTTATTGCATACAGGCTACCAAACATTTTACCATATATTATTGTATTCCCTGTGCCAATAGATACAGAATCTTTATGAAATCTAACAGAATTTCCTTTTTCTAATAATCTTTTGACAGACAGTAAATTGTGTGATAATCCTTTAACAATTAATGCTTCTATTGTAATTGGTACATTATTATACTTAACATTTAACATTCCCTTCTTATCAGAAATCAAGTATTGGCCATTGGCTACATAAATTTTAGTATCCGTATCTAGATATTGAATATTCATCATGTACTTTTCATAAGTATCCATTATTAAATTTTGAGAGGCCCCTGAGTCAACTATAAACTTAATATTCTCATTATATATGTCCACACATTTTCACTAGCTACAAAAGAAATTTGATTTACCTTACACATAGCACTTGTTTCTTGTTCTCGGTTTGATCCCGTGTCTCTTGATGTGCCCCTTGATTGTCCTCTTGAGTAACCTCTGAAGCTTCCTCGTCTTTTGCTATGATTTTGACCTCTACGTTGTCCACTTTTGCACTGGATAGCTTTGTGTCCCGGTTTTCCACATTTGTAACATGACAGGAACGCTGTTTGTGGTTGATGTTTATCTTCACAATTCTGTTCTTTCACCTCTGCATCCAATAATCTTGCTTTGACAAATTCTATGTCAATGGTTTTCTCTGTAGTCATTGTTTCAATACTTGTTATGACATTATCATACTGTGCGGGCATAGAAGATAGGAGGTAGCATACCTTATCCATTTCATCTACAGTACATCCTGCCGCTGTTAGCTCACATATTATGCTGTCAAATTTAAGGAAATAATCCTGTAATTTTTCACTTTTTTCGCATTTCAAGGTTATAAGCTTACGTTTCAGATAAAGTTTATTGAATATACTTTTCCTCTCGAAGGTGTACTCTAACTGATGCATCATTTCTTTAGCCGTTTTACATTTCTTAACTATTTCTAAGTACTTATCTGACAAGCACTGTACAATTAAATTTTTGGCCTTGGCATCCATTTTTATGGTTTCTTCTGTTTCAGGTTTCACAACCCCGCTTTCTATCACACTCCATACCTGCCTTTCTTCTAATAGGAGCTTAACTCTAAATTTCCAATTATTGAAACTTTGTTCCTGGTTTAGACGCGGTATTACTTCCCTAGATTCCGCCATTTTTTTTGTTCGATACTTTTGCTTCTAATTTTACACTGCTTCGTACTTATTTATTAGTTTTCATTAATTAACATTTTGGATGACTACTATGTCACTATTCCGCCAATATTGCGCCAATATTGCGCAGTGGAAGCGTATGTTAGGGACTTATGAGTAAAAGACGTGTTTGTACGTTCGCCATTTTAATAGCAGAGAGTGATCCACAGATACACAATATTTTACATCTTTTTCTTTCTATTTCATTAAGAAAAGGACAGAAGATACATTTTAGTTTAGTCCTGTCAAATTAATCAGCGCCTGACGTGAATTGACGTTTAAGTAGGCAAGTTTTTAATCACGTCTAACTTGTATGGAGGAGTGACAAGCGCTGATTAAAAAAATATCTTCTTTCCTTTTCTTAGGGCTGATTTTATCAAAGTCAGATATCTTTTATTCGTGGAATAACATTGTCGTCTGACAGTTTTTGTATGGAAAAACTGTAAAAAATTGAAAATTTATTCGCAGTATAAGATTTATACTCGGTAAAAAAGTTTGGTGAAATTCGCCCTTAATGTAATAGAAAGAAACAGATGCACTGAACTTAAAAGTTTAGTTTGTGAACAACGGAATCGGCACCAATTTGGACTTACAAAACTAGTTTCAGAATACTATTAACTTCGTTAACATCTTGGCCTTATTTTGCGTCGGCGCAAAGACCACATTCTTCTTTACATGCATCGGTATCCGCCATTTTAGTATTTTCGTTTCTCAGTCTTTTCCTAATCACATCATCCGTATCCATACTCAAAACATTCCTTACGACATGTTCTATTTTAACATGCTATATTATTTTCAAGAAAGGAGGAGCTCGTGGCTAAGTGGCTAAGTAATAACAGCCGCACGGGTCGATCCATCAGGTTAAACTACGCTTGCCGGGGTTGGTCCGTGGATGGGTGACCATCTTTACATACCTAGACACCTCCGTGACTCGGAAAGCACGTGAGGCCGTTGATCCCGGCTGATATTTATAGATCTTTGAGCCGTTACGGGTCGTCAGAAGCGCGAAAGTCTGACAACCAGTCTTAACAGAGGGGTATCGTATTATCCAGTTACTGGGTCAGATAGGCAGTCGCTCCATGTAAAATACTGGTATTCAGCTGCATCCGGTTAGACTGGAAGCCGACCCCAACATAGTTGGGAAAAGGCAGGCAGATTGATATTATTTTATGTATGTTTGTTTGTTGTTTTGACGCTTTCACGCTGAAACGGCTGAACTGGATTTAGATGAAATTTTATACCTACATGGGTAGACCATGACCTGGAATAGGACATAGGATACTTTTTATCCCGATATTCCTGCAGGATCGAGACTTACGCGGGGAAACCGCCGGGGCGCAGCTAGTAAGTTAAAAAGGCTACTTTAAATGGAACCACTTGGATTCAAAACAATATTTATCGCCAAGTACCAAACACAAAACACTTAAGTATAGTATGCCTAACTACCTAAAGAGGTTCAAATTATTAGTTTGTAGTCAGCACTTAACAATTTGGGGTCGTTATGAGAAACACCCTGTAATTTTCAACCCTTTCTTCGAAAGTTTTCTTTATGATAACTTAACAAAACACAAACTAGAAACAACATAAATAACTAGTCCTCGAAGTTTTGGTACGTTAAAAATTCGTTGTTACATGCTTTACGCCTGTTTTGATCGAAGGGTTAGGCAGAAGTAACCACCACATTTCGCCATGTTTAGTCCCATTTATATATTCACCATTCGTTTATTTTTGTTTTAGGGGGGAAGCCTACTGCCATCATTGAGTGGAAATCCAGGGCTACTACGGAGAAAATCCTGATGGAAAAACCAACGCGACAGTCGGTTTAAATTAACTATTTTATTTATTAAATAAATTTATAATTTTTTTTTTTTTTTTATTTGTTTAATAAATTATTTATTAAACTTTAAAAATAAAAAGTTAAATATATAATTTATAAAAAGTTTAATAAATAAAATAGTTAGTAATAAAAACGACAATTATTAAACTTTAAAAATAAAAAGTTAAATATATTATTTATAAAAAGTTTAATAAATTATGTAATAAAAAGGCCAATTATTATTAAGGTCCTAGCTCTAAAATTTACCGATTACTTACAGGCCTGTATAGTCTGAATACGTCCGTATTTACGTGTCATTCTTTCTTAGAAACATAATTACTTAAGTAATTAATTACTATAATGACTCCGCCATATTGTGTTAAACGGAAAATCCGTCCGTTTTCATCTAATAATCTTTCACACTAAAATGCTTACACTACAAGATACAAAAGCGTCTCAACAAAGATTAAAACCTCCTTGCAGATTTAATAACATGGACTACGACGTCACAATATCGGCTGTACAAACTCTCTACTTGAGAACTTTACTTCAATCTCGGTAGGAAAGCCGGTATTTTAAGTGGTTTAAAGTGGTTTAAGTTTAAACACAGGAAATAAGTTGTCGGTGTAGATAAAAGCCATGAAGTTTCAGCTGTCGCAAGTTTGTTTTTATGCGATATTAGGGACCTATTTACCAGTGCCCGGATAATTTAGCACTAGCCACTAGCTAAATTAAAAAATGGAACTTATTTTGTAAATGATCTGCCTGATTAGTTTACCAAAACTTATCTGGAGATGGTGCAACAGTCCATTTTAGGAACATTCAAATTAGGAATATATAAAGTAGTACTCAAAACTGAATCTTTCACGTAAAGATAAATAATAAGGCCATTGCTTTCCAGCTTTCCTGGATTTTCATTCCAAAAGAGAACATGAAAAGTGAATAAAACAAATCGATTTCTATTTTCTGATATAGCAACCCCATTGTGACGCACAAACCACGATAAAGAGTTACCGCTCTGTCGTCGACTCGTCGTACTAACATAAGTTATCATAAGTTACAACTTACTTTTTAAGTACACAGCCGCTAAATTATTCAAGATACCCTCACTTCGGCTTAAAACTTAGTGTTCTCGCGTCGTGGGAACGGAGACTCGTAAGCAGTCGCAACTCTTGGACATCAACATTTATGATAAAGAACTCGTTTACATAGTGTCCTGGGGATTTTTCCTAATCCCTTTTCTTGCACACAAGTTTCGAGGAAAGTAGCTTGTTTATCAACTTTGAAACAGAAATCAATCTGCCTAGCCTTTTCCCAACTATGTTGGGGTCGGCTTCCAGTCTAACCGGATGCAGCTGAATACCAGTCTTTTACATGGAGCGACTGCCTGACCTCCACAACCCAGTAACTGGGTAATACGATACCCCTTGGTTAGACTGGTTGTCAGACTTTCGTGATTCTGACGACAACTTTAAGTTTATTTAAGGGGGATGCGCTAGGGTGGCCCGCGAAATTCAAATTTTCTTACGTTTTTTGCAATTTGCAGGTCAGTATCAGGTTGTATGTTGATCTAAATATTATTAGCGCTCGTAACAAATATGGATTTACAGAATTATAAACATTAAAATCAGCAATACAACTCTCTAAGCTCATGAAAGTGTATTGAATGACTATTTCATGAAATCTTGACATTTGGCACTTTCATGAACTTAGAGAGTTGTATTGCTGATTCTAATGTTTATAATTCTATAAATTCATATTTGTTACGAGCGCTAATAATATTTAGATCAACATACAACCTGATACTGACCTGCAAATTGCAAAAAACTTAATAAAATTTGAATTTCGCGGGCTACCCTAGCGCATCAACCTTAAGTTCTAATCTAAGGGTATTTTAGTGAACCAATCACATTAGGCACCCTAAGATTACTGATAAAACTTTATGGGCGTTCTAACTTAATACTCATCACTCATCAATGCAAAGTTAGTAACTTTATGAATTGTGTGTGTGTATGTATGTTGTGCTCATTCCATTGATTAATTCGTAATCGATTGACCTTCACTTGTTGAAGCTTTGTTAAAAGAATTAAGTTTTACTATTGGCTGCATAAAGCTGCTGTCCAATGTTTCATTCCCTAAATGTTATGTACACCTTTAATTTGTGTATACATTAGCAGCAATATCTTTCCTAATTATTTTTCTTTAAGCAATGTTGAATGTATATGCTGTTGGTGTTCTTTAATAAATAAATAAATAAACTTTACAAACACAAAGTTAGCAGCTCTAAATAAATTAAAACAATTTCTATAATCTGAATGCTATTATTTTCTAGCAATGAATATCTAAACGCCGCGGGAATCCGCTGGATGTGAGAAGCACAGAACCGGTCGAAGTGTCAGTGCTTGGGAGAGGCCTATGTCCAGCAGTGGACGTCTTTAGGCTGAAATGATGGAAAATATCGTATAGTAAATATTTTATATATTTATTTATATATTATATTTTTTATAATATTTTATATATTATATTTTTTTTATAAAATAATAAGTATAACAGCTAATTTGTCAACCCCTCTTCCTCTCTCCTATAATTTCACGACGACTATCATGTTTTTTTAAAGAAACCACCTAAGCTCACGTTGTAAAATCAGTAGAATGCAATAAATATATTGAGAATTTAATACAAAACAGTTTATACAAATCAGCCAAACAACAATAGGATCGATTTACTACATTAGTAGTCATATTATTATAAAAAAAATATGGACAATCAGATGAAGTAAAAAAATTGCAGAAACAGAGTGCCATCTTGCTTATAATCATTTAAAGAATTCTACAACTACAACTTTTATCAAACGATTATAGGTATAGAACCTATTTAACAATTAAGTACCCCATTAAGAAACTAACAAACAACAATTAAGTATACAACCTTGAATATAACAAACATACATACAACTTTAATAAACAATTACCTACAAACTTATGACACAGTCCCATACAGACGAAACTTATTAAAATTCAACTCGAGTGTATCGACATGTCGCCACTGACAAGGGATTCTAATTCCAATTACATAATTGAAGGATAGGTATGTATGATTATTTAATCCGTGTTGTATTTGACATGTTCACAATCCTTCGATAGGTAGTTTTGAATCATTTAATTTTGTTGCCAACTAAACAAAACTGTATGTATAGCCCATGGATGCACTAACCCCTCATTAATAAACTCGGAGTAAAGTATTTCCTAAATCCTGGACAAATGTATGGTTGCCGTGCCGTAAGCGCCGTATTTTTATGCTCTCATCACATAATTTCTTACTTCGCCATCCTAAATTTTCCTTGAAAAGACATTCATAAAAACCAAGAAGTTGTTTTAAAGTAGGTAAAAGAAATTAAGTAAGAGGAGCGAGCTCGTGGCTAAGTAATAACAGCCGCACGGGTCGATCCCTTGCCGGGGTTGGTCCGCGCATGGGTGACCATCGAGATTCCTCCGTATCTCGGAAAGCACGTTAAGCCGTTGGTCCCGGCTGTCATTTGTGGATCTTTGACAGTCGTTACGGGTCGTCAGAAGCCCGAAAGTCTGACAACCAGTCTTGGCAAGGGGTATCGTATTACCCAGTTACTGGGTTATGGAGGTCAGATAGGCAATCGCTCTATGTAAAATACTGGTATTTAGCTGCAGACTGGAAGCCGACCCCAACATATATAGTTGGGTAAAGGCTATGCAGATGATGAAAATAAATTAATCAAGGATATACTCAAATACAATTTCAAATCGAAACTCTCGGCCAATTACTTCCACTTAAATTAAAACCGTTTTTTACAAATAAATCTTTGATCGAGAACGTAAGTATTTACATCAAAAACTTAACCCATCAAAGGTGGAAAGTATTCAATGAAACGTAAAAATCTCGAATCTCGTGATAAATTCGATATCAAAGTGAGATTTATCCACGTGCTGCTTCAGAATCAATCGGAGTGCGATTAATTGTTTGGAAATAAAGTCAGAACGGTTGGTTGGCTTCGCCGTCGGATGTAAAGCGGCCCGCCTTGTCTTTTAGCCTGACTTACGCCTGGAACATTTTTGTATCTCGTTTATGTAATGCACAAAGACTCATTTAATTCAAGTAAACCATTTACAGGCACCTTTGAATTCAAGTAAGAAATCTATACATAATATAAATCGCTTTTCGTGTTTTTCTGTATGTCCGCGTTGTTCTTCTAAACCGCGCTAACGATTTTGATAAGGTTTTCACCATCGTTTAGAGAATTTATTCTGAAAGGTTTATGTGTATAAATAATTTCCAGCTATCTAAGAAATCTCGATTTTTTGTCAAGTCCGAAAAACCGTGCGAAGCAGCTAGTGCGCTAGTGAATACATAAAAGGAAGTTTGAAAGTGGCGTGACGCCAGGGACAGAGAAGTTAAAAGGAAATCGTTTGGTTTTGGAATGGGCTTGAGGGATGAAACGCACATGCGTTTCATCCCTCAAGCCCATTCCAAAACCAAACTCATTACATATCACTCTTTTAATCACATGATTAAAAGAGTGATAGATATAAATGTAGATGGAGACCAAAGACAAGATGGATGGATTGGATGAAAGACAAAAAAACATACAGACTAATTGAGAAAAAGGAGGAGGCTCCTTTTTGAAGAAGTCGGTTAAAAAAAATAAAGTAATAAAAACTAAAACCCAACTTCGACTAAAAAGGTACAAATTAAAAATCCGGGATCACACGTGTTATGGCATAAATCGAACAGGGGGCCAAGTCTACTAATTAACAAACGTGTCAGTCGTCTCGCAATGATGAGTTTTTGACAGATTTTTTTAAATCGGTTCACAATTGGCGAAAATATCGATGAACATATACAAAAAATTTAAAAATAAATACATACAGACGAATATAACCTCCTCCTTTTTGGAAGGCGGTTCAAAAGGGAGTGAATGATAGCGTGACTGTTGACAGGGGATTAAGACAGTGTGCTTTATCGGCCCGGAACTTTATGTACACACGGCTACACATCAAGCTATACATTTCCAGTTTATGCTGATCTCGCATTGTATAGGATTTCCGTACAATGCGAGACCAGCTTAAACTGGAAATGTATAGCTTGATGTGTAGCCGTGTGTACCTGTTAAAATGTAATTAGGTATTCCAGTTCAGCCATTGCTAAAACCATGAAATGAGTCGGTATATCTGCTACCCGCAACCTGTGCCCGCGACTACGCAATACACTATACCTATTTACACTAACCTAATAATATATTACTTACACTTATAATAATATTACATTTCTGCTTAGCCCTCTTCCTCTCTCCTAATTTTGCTGTGCCCGACAGGGTCCATATTGATCTTTTACTTATTATACCATCTATGTAACATATGGAATGCAATAAAAAATTGAGTATTGAGTACTTTCATCTTTCGACCTCTGAACAAGTCAAACCTAGTTACTTTAATAAATAGCCAAAATAAGTGTCATTTTTACGGAGACAAGGCTATTAAAAAAACTTTTAAATTGGTATTCGATTGTTTATGAAATGAGTCCGAGTACCTACTGAGTAACTTCAGTTTATGCATGGTGTATCTTTTTGAACAGTATGATACCTACAGGATAAATCTGTTACATTAAACGACCTCATTTTTTTTTTTAAATCTGATTGTGACATCCTGGAATTAGATGGCTGCAAACTTTTTTAGCGGACATAATGAATGGTAATTGATAAAAAATGGGACGATAAAATGCCTAATAACTATTATTTCACACAGTAATTTTTGTTTCTTCTTATCATCTTTTTTAAAATGTATTTGATTCCACAGTTGTGCTTTATTAAAAGTTGTAGAAAAATTATAGAAATAAAACTTACCAAAACTTTGAATACATTCTATGTAAGCGAGAATTAGCACCAACGTTACAACTGCAACAAAAAAATAAAAATATTATAATTTAAAAACTTAATAAAAAATGCCCTACTATACTAACTCTTTCATTAAACCATTATTTTACGCGAATATAATTGATTTATTAAATTAATTTTATACTGTTACATCTCAAAATATTACATTTTCCTAAACAACGCGGACGTACCTCTCGCGTACATATTGGCGGGAAACTTTGGAGCGAAGGGCGTGCACCACCCCCGCTTCTCAAATCGGTACTGACGACGACGACCGAATGTCGAAAACGCCAGGAACTTACTTTTTTTATGAGGATAATAAATATCATAGTCAGCACTTCGTCAAGCCCACAAGGAAACTCTTAACGTGATTAGAATATTAAAAATAAATTATTGTCAAAATGATAAAAGCTTTGTGTAAATTAACATTTTTGGAATCATAATATCAAATATGAATAAAATAAAATAATATAAAATGTTTATAAATTAAAATAATAAAAACCTATTACCATTGCATGAAATGCAGAAAGGCAGTTCGTCGAATATTTTTTTGTCAATATAAATGTGGTATGTAAAAGTAACGTTGTTAATTGATTTTCATGGCTGACCGTATTTAAAATTAATTGTTTTTAGACATTTTGTAACTTCTCTCAATAGCGATTACTGATAAGGTTTATTTCTAGGCATTTATGTACAATATCTACAGAAGTAAATACAAATAAGACTTAATTTAATCTTAACCACCTCATTGCTTTTGTTGTCACGGTTTAGATGCAAACTTGAGGTTTCGGATTCAATTTGCTACTCGGAAAATCTTATTTAGTTTTTCCTCTAGAAACCGCTAGTACGTGGTGGTAACAGTTTGGTATTGGAAACGCCTTTAATGTCCATTTCATTACACTTTTTGCTTGCTTTTCAAATTCACTTTCGACATTAGCAGAATGGTCGACATCGGCTTTGCTTGCTATACAGTATGTTAACTAACAAAGCACGTTCCCGTTAACCCGCAATAGTATAGCGTCCATACATGCTAAAAAAATATTAACAATGAAAAATAAAAAAAATATATTAATTTTGAAATAATCACAAAAATATTAAATTGATAAGTAAGTAAAAGAAGTACTCTGTACACACGGCTACACATCAAGCTATACATTTCCAGTATAAGCTGACCTCGCATTGTACGGAAATTCTATACAATGTGAGATCAGCGTAAACTGGAAATGTATAGCTTGATGTGTAGCCGTGTGTACATGCACACTTGTATTTCAACGTGGAAAGACAAGTGTGACAAGTGTGTGTGTGTGTGTACAGAGTGATTCTTTTTCTTTGTATGATTTTTTTAGCATGTATAGATGCTATACTATTGCAGGTTAACGGGAACGCCCTTCGTTAGATAACATACTGTATATAATAAATATAATTTATTTTTTTGAATTAAAAGTGTTAGTGAGAAATTTTCCCGAATAATTAGGTGTGACCTAAGCTAGATAGCTTTGGGCATGGGCAAGGCAGTGGGCTTGCCACTGCCTTGCCCATGCCCAAAGCTATCTGATTAGAAGGCTCTTCATTTAATAAAACGCAAATTAAAATCGGCAGCAACTCAAGCATAAACTAAACAATATATCTGCAGCAAACACACTTCAATTTATTCAACGCGAAGTACAAAATCAATCACCGTGATTGGCCTATTCACAATTTCTCTCTCGTTCCCATTAAAACTGCGGTTTTTCATTCCGAACTCCATTGAACGAGACACAAACAATTGCAGAGCGCGCCGCGCTAGCCGCTCTGCTGTATGGCTGTATAGTAATTAGTACGATGGTAGTCAAGTGGATATATTTGTTATATTGAGTTACTAGCTGTTGCACGCGACTTCTTATTTATTTATATACATATACTTTATTGTACACCAGAAAATACAAAGTGAAAATAAACAAATTTAATACTACAAAACATACAATGGGCGGCCTTATCGCTTTCTGCGGTCCAGGATGAAAAGTAGCCTATGTCCTTCTCCAGGTCATAGTCTCCTCATGTGCCAAATTTCATCCAAATCCGTTCAGCCGTTTTAGCGTGAAAGGGTAACAAACAAACAAAAAACTCACTTTCGCATTTATAATATTACTAGCTGTTGCCTACGACTACGTCTGCGATCCAGGATGAAAAGTAGCCTATGTCCTTCTCCGGGTCATAGTCTATCCATGTGCCAAAGGAGATCATTCACCGTCCATACGTCCGATGTGAAAGAAGAAGAAGCTAAACAAAAAAAAATCTATATAACGAAAGAGAACGTTTTTCCTTTAATTTTTTATTACTACAAGCTAATACTTTAATTAGATTACTTTTTATTATTTTAACTGCAAAATATACTGAAAACAGTATTTTTCAAAATCGTATAACAGCTCAGGGAATTGCCGTAGGTACAGGTTTGGCCCAATAGTGAAAAGTGAAGATATTCTCTTCACAGACATGTTCTAACGGAATATATCATTTTTTTTTATTTGGCCGGCACTTTCATAATTTAGCCCAAAATTAAATTATCTCCTCCGTTCAGCCGTTTTATCGTGAAAGCGTGCACATGGGTAAACCATGACCTAGAGAAGGACATAGGATACTTTTTATCCCGATATTCCCACGGGATCGAGACTTACGCGGGTGAAACCGCGGGGCGCAGCTAGTACACTACATAGGTACATGAGATACACTAAAATGGGAGGAGAAGATTGAAACGACTCTTTGCTCTATTCATATAGGGGTCTAAGAATAAAGCGAAGATTATTTATTACAATAAAATAACGAATTCATATGACGTCTGGTATAGCAGTGAACTGCGATATGTTTGTATCTTTATAGTTTTCTTTATCTTTGCAGAATAAGTAAGTAAGCATTCTCGAGAGAATGGAGTGAAGAGATTGACGAACTTAGATTAAATACTACTGTAATTATACCTATACTCAACCTTATTAAGTTCGATATGAGCATGAGAATATTATTTCTTGTGATTGTAGAGTTGTACGAATATTCGGCAGCTTTTCTGTATTCGGCTTTTTTTTTAAGGGTGGGAAATCATCACATGACTTCTCCCGCTCTGGGCGGGGGCGGGATGGCGTGTCAGATTTTTTCTGATTAAAACCCACCCGTGTTCCTTCAGTTGCCTGTTGCCAAGATCCCGGTATCCCTTTCGGACTTTCCCGCAACCCTGGCAGGGTTCTGTGTTCGGCTGGTCGACCACTTAATACACCAAGTACAATACGGCCGACATAACTTGGCAGTTCCGAACATCGCGCAGAGAGCTGCGTAGTAACATTTTTTTGTAACCACATGGTGACATGAGGCGAGTGTGAGTGAGAGAACATGCGCGAAAGTTAGCAGAGCCTATGTTCAGACCTGCCAAGTTATATCGGCCGTATTGTAAGTATTCGTCCAAATACCGAGTTTTGGCAAAGGTATTCATCATCGTGTCGTTGTATTTTTGTAGAATACCTACACTATTTTTATTTATTTTGGTAACCACACAGAACAGCAAGCTTATCAATAAAATACAGAAGCAAATAAAAGACGGGGAGCAAAAAATATAGTCCAGCAAGAAAACATTTTACAATAAAATAATATGAACCGAACCAAAATGGTTGGCGGTAGGTACTGCAGAAAATCTCAGTTGAAACGTTTCAAGATACACGTCTGCACAGTAAAATAAAATAAAGTAAGTTTAGAAAACGTTATATTTTATTTTATGACAAGTTTTCAGTCCGCTCTTGCGTGTTCTTGGATGTTATAAATCTGGATAAGAGTCGTAACGATTATTTATTTTATTGCTCTGTTTGACCCTTTAGAAGCTTTCAGTTTTAAAGAAGTTGGTAGGTATTTCGTAAGTATATTTTACTTTACGGACAGCTGCGTAACGCACGATCAATCACATTCTGTTTCATTTTGACAGTTCAACCACATTCATTGCGTTATTTACGTTGTTGAGCAGTTTTTTTTTCGAACAAATGAAGCTGGATTAGCAGTCTTCAAAATGATTCAGGTTATGATTGATCGTATGTTATACAATATTGGTGCATTTATAGTTAATTTTAAAGATATTAAGAAAGGTAATAAACAATCATATGTCTCAACAATGTGCTGAGGTCATGCAATGATGCTAGAACTACTCTAGTTATCATTGAAGACCATGACGGAAACATACGGATACGTAGAATTTGATCTTTACCTAATGCTGGGGCTACATTGTCGCGTTATCGCGAACTAAACTTCGCGCACTCTCTCTCGCACACCGCTCGACGTCTCGCTGAGCAACAGAGAGCGCGCGAATAATAGTTCGCGATAACGCGACAATGTAGCCCCAGCATAATAGAGAAGGAAGTTTCTATCCTATCCTGTGTTTACGTAATCTAGGGGGCCTACGTCCGAAAGACAACCGTTGACGGGTCCATCAGCACGATTGCACGGACCTCAAGAGGGAGCAAAGTTCCGTCCCACGTGAAAATTATAAAATTTAATACCGAGGGGTGTTAAAAGATATAATTTTCCTCTTCTTGGAAAAGTCGTAGAAAAAGTGGCAAAGAATTTGGTGGTCATCTTCCCATAGTAATGTTTTACAAAGGGCTTTGCGAACCGTACTGCCTTCGTAAATGAAAACACATTAACTCCGAAAATGCCGTTTGTAAAAAACGTGCAAAAACAAAATATTTTAGCCGCCAAGCAAAACATAAGTATTTATAAAAATACATGAACACCTGTGTTCAAACCTAAAAATTCTAAAGCACTGTGTTTTTTTATTAAAAATGTCATTTTCTGTAAAAATACTGTGTTTTTAACTATCGTATCTCCATAACGTGGTAGATACAGACAAATCGAGAATTTTCCCAGATAGCGCTCGAACAAGTACCTATAAACACAGTAACTGAAGTTACTGTGTTTTCATGTGCTACGAGGGCAGCGTACGTATGTTTATTTTTAATCCTGGAAACTGGCTATAAGTAATTGCCCGCTGTTGTATCCGCACAAACAGCCTGTCATCGAATTATTGGCATAACTGTGATTGGCCGACCACAGCGACGCTCGATACGATAAATTCGAAGCAATGAATAATTTTCACGAAGCATTCGCGATTGAACTTCCGTGTGTAATATTTTAAAATATTCAGATTCAGACAATCACGCCTGTAGTCCCTGAACGGATATGCAAAGAACCTATAGCATAAGCACTCTAATCAGCCTATAATGTTCCCACTGCTGGGACACAGGCCTCCACTCTGTGAGAGGGAGTGGGCCGTAATCCACCACGCGGGCCCAGTGCGGGTTGGTAGATGTCACATGTCATCGAATTTTCTGTTCTAGGACATGCCGGTTTCCTCACGATGTTTTCCTTCACCGTTTTGAGAGTAGTGGTGATGAAATAATTTACACAAAATAAAGCGCCTGTCAGAGTTCGAACACACGTCCTACAACTCGTAAGTCGCGGCCGTTAGCACTGCTCTCGGTACCTATAGGTACACCCCCAATTCGCTAGTCCATGTCACAGGGGGCGAGCCCATTGCCATCAAGCGGGCAAAAAACCCAGACTACGGGCTGTGAATCAGAACTTTTTGCATAATTATTGGGAGGGTTTAAAAGAGGAGGAATTTATTGCAAACGGGTCGGAGGTTCGCGCAGACCGGCAGACTCGTATCGCTGTGCCCGAGTTAATAGCTTACGTGCATATTGCATCGGTTCCATTTCGTGATTGGCTTTTTAAGTGTCCCCAGTCCTCTGAACCGTAGGTACAGTCGAACAAGCTATTTGGTTTACCTACAGGCAAAATAATATTTCCACTATAACTCAGTGCCAATTAGGGAATGCAATATCGATCTCGTGAGCTTCCGAGCCTTTTCGAGACTCAATGTCGTCGAAGACATTTTCAATATGCTTCGCAATATGCGAAGTGCAGGTGATTCAATCAATCTGCCTAGCCTTTTATATTGGGGCCAGCTTCCAGTGTAAACGGATGCAGCTGAATACCACTACTTTACATAGAGCAACTGCCTATCTGACCTCTAAAACCCAGTAACTAGGTACCTAACATGGTACTCATTGGTAAGACTGGTTGTCAGACTTACCAATGAATGTCAACGGCCCCGTCTTGATATTTAAAGAGGACTACGAAAACCACCTCTATTGCTATGAAATTAAGGTGCTGTCAGAGTGAAACTGTTCCCATGGATGTGCAGTTTACTGTATAAGTAGATAACAAATAATTTATTTTTATAAAATAAAGATTAGGTTATAAATAAATTGGGAACAGTACAGGTTTCAAATAATGTCTCACATTTAGCACAGTGTATGTGTAACATACAAGCATAAATTATTATTTTATAACATTTCAGAACCCTAATGTTTTATTTTATACTTATACTACTACTAGCTTCCGCCCGCGGCTTCGCCCGCGTGGATGTCGGTTATTATTTATACTAAAACCTTCCTCGAGAACCACTCTATCCATTGGTGAAAACAGCATAAGAATCGGTGCAGGAGTTTTTGAGTTTATCGCAAACAGGACGACAGACAGACACGGCAGAGTACTTTGTTTTATAATATGTAAGTAGTAAACTAAAGATTTTTGCGATTATTATTAAGAAGAGATAATACATATTCCAGTCCTTAAAAAAATCATTAATAAACTGTATTGCAGTGTGTTCTATTTATCTAAATACTTTACCAATCATCAAAACAAGTCACATGAAATGATAGTCCATTTGACTTCCCATGTATTTGTCACTAGTTTTTTTCAACATCCTCGTGCCCTTATGCCAATTTATTTGTGGTGCTGCATGTCTTCTTCCTCTATACATCTCAAGTAACCATCATATAGGAAGCCTCTCACTTTCTAGGCATATCATTCTTCACACAATCTACCTATCACATCATTTGTCTTTACCAACTCAATGGTGTGCCTGGTCACAAGAGGGGAGTCTTGTGAACAGCGCACACCTTTCAGTAGGTATTTAAGTTTTCATCTTGGCGATCCCATAACTAATATTATTGATGGGTTATTCGCACTTTTTTAAACTGACTGTCCCATAAAAAGGATAATTATGTTTATATTACACAATCGATTTACTCATAAAAAAGTAAGATTTTACACACCTTTTTCAAAAGAAAATTAAATAAAGAAAGAAAGCCGTTTAAGTACAAAGATTCTGCATAACATCTATAATAAAAATTTAAGCTGGTAATTTGACCCAATGATTAATCATTTCACAAGAATGCTAAATTATTTATAAGAACCTGAACAGATCTAGTGTTGAGGTTATAAAAAGTTGAGGATAACTTTTAAAGTTCCTATTTTGCTCTCCAAGTTTTCATAGTATCGGTAAGTTAGTCATCAAAAACTATTTAATACAAATTACACATTAATTTCAGTGATAAGTAACAAACAAACAGCGCTAAAAACAAAAAGTAAAGTAAAGTGTATTTTTTTATTTCGTTATTTCCACATTCCAATACTATGCAACGACAAAGTTAATTAATTTACTGGTATTAAATACATACCCAAGTCCATTGTAGTAGATAATCCAAAGATTTAAATGCCTTTTACTGGATTTACACTTTGTTTTGGAATTATTGTTGTTGTTCCAACTTTCCGGTCATACAAGCATTGTACCATTCCAATTTAATTTTGTTCCAGTTCCAAATCGAAATACCAGACCAGGCAGGCAGGCAGCCAGGATGAAATAGTACAAGCCATTCGTCGGGGGAAAGAGAGAGAAAGCAGATATAAAATGCAACATTTAGACGCCAATTTGGAATAAAAAGCGAAGAGACGGGTACTACCTAATGTCAGTGTCAAATTTGACAAAGAGTTCTGTCACCTTAACTAGTGGTGGATCGATTTTCGACTATTGACAATCGACTCAGCCAATTAGTTGACTATCGGTATTTATATTCTCACATGGGCATCAAGAACAAGGTCCAAGCAAGCTGCCAGCGGTCAGGGCTCTTGAGAGTGAAGGCTCCTCACTACGCGTGTCGCATCCACGAGTACTGTATTCAACCGTAACTGTGCATTTGCACTGGCATGCAAACATGTTGAAATCTCTAGTTCTTGTCAAAAATTATATGGAATATTGACAGAAAATATAGATTACAACATTTTTTGTTGTGAATGTTTCGCCAGTGCAAACGCACAGTTACGATCATCGGTAGTACGACAATTGCAGAATCCACGTCCCACATGTCGACAACCTCGTGTGCTAAGTCAAGATACTTGTTTTTCTTTTTTCTCAGCTTTATTTTTATTAATAGCCTGTCCCACTTATTCCGTTCCACTGCAAAGCAAAGATATACCTACTTCCATGTTTATCGTCAAGCATAAAAGACAAATATTTATGTTATCCTTATCACACGGAATTACGTTATTTGGTAAGAAAGATAGTAAAAAAGATAGTAATAACTGGCTAACTGGTAATCGACTACTATATAGTCTACTATATAGTAGTCGATTACCAGTTAGCCTTTCGCAACACTACACAACAAAGTAGAAACAAACGTGAACGCAACTCGCATGACATCCATCATCACCATTATTTAATGTTCTGTGGTTCTGTGCATCATCAGTTCGTTGACCTTGGACGTTAGTTGTCATTGTCATAGTTCACAATTTACATCAGTGTTGAACTTAGGGTAAATTACCCTAGATTTAGAGTAAAACTAATACAGCAGGTTAACTTTTGTGGTACTTATTAATTTTTTTAGGGGTGCGGCGCATGTATAAGTATCTCCCGGGCCCCCGACTCATGCATACTAGAACCTCACACATACTAGAAGTAGGAACAGTGGGGTTTTAGTCGGTAGGAGTCCGACATAACATCCATGAGGATTTCCCCACGGAAAAAAAAAGGGTAAGGTCTGTTTCGAATAGTCTGGTCTTGGTTCTTTTTTGTTCAACCAAATTTGAAATAAGTATAAGCCATACAAATAAGATTTATTTTAGCTTAGCTACTCGTAACTTCAAATAAAAAATGTTACTCTATTAAACTGCATAAAATATAATAGTCCTTATTATTATAGCAATAGACATACGATCTGTAAATTCAAAAATGACTCATGCTCAGTCAGTACCAACCACTTTGAACCTACCAACCTGAAGTGTGTAAACTTTTTGCCATAACACCAACTTTTTTGATTTTAGGGCATTTTTCAAAATTTATCATTGAATCTCGGGTAAATTGAGACTAAGCCTGGGGTAAAGTGAAAACCAGACCTGGCAACACTGGTTCACATAGTTTGAAACTGCATTGTTTGATTGTTTGCACCACAGATTACGTGTTTATAGTTTGTACATTGTTTGCTTGTAACAAGCACCTGATTATTTTATTTGTGAATTCGGTTATCAGATATCATAAATAAAATACTAATGTGTATATCTATGGTATCCAATATTTATAAATCCTTTAAATAATAGATTTATTTAACTCTATCGTAAATTTTAGATAAAACCGGTAGTGAACACGGTTTGCGGACTTTTGTACCCAAATTACATTATCGTAGTTCAAAGGTTCGCGACAATAAGAAGTGAAGTGCTCGAAGAAGTTTGTTAAAAAAAAACACGTAAATAGAAGTAACATGGAGAAGCAACAAGTAACTGACGAACAATTGAAGCAGTATTTACCGGATTTGCCGAAAGGTCCATTAGATAATTATAGGAAGAAGGCATCGTTCGACTGGCGTCGAATGAAACTTGTTTACGATACATTGAACACGATAAAATTGAAAGTAAGTATAAATAATATGATACTAGCTGCCGCCCGCGGCTTCGCCCGCGCGGTATGTCGATAAAAAGTAGCCTATGCTGTCCCCAGGGTGCCATCTATCTCCTTGCCAAATTTTGTCGAAATCCGTTCAGTGGTTTAGGCGTGAAAAGGTAACATACAGACAGACAGAGTTACTTTCGAATTTATAATATCAGTATGGATAGTATCGATTACTAGCTGCCCCGCCCTGCATTTGCATGGGTAGTACTAAGTACCTACCCTACCTACCTACCTTCCCTTCCTAGACCTACCTACTTATCCTACCTACATACCTACCTACCTCTACCTACACCTACTAAACATACAAACCTTGTCCTGACAATAACAAACACAACAAAAAATTAAATATTGAAATTGGTCCAGCCATTGTTGAGTTTTAGCAAGACTAACAAACAGCAATTCATTTTTATGTATAAGAAAGATAATAAAGTAAGTAAGAAAAAATATATGAAGATAAGGGAGGCATTTGCTCTGCTGTACAACACACCGGACTCAAAATATTAATTAATAAATTATATTCAAGACACAAACATTAATTTTTTACCTTTGAGAATTTATTTTATTGTTAACTAGCTGCCGCCAGGCAGCGGCTTCGCCCATAATGTAATCTTTATAAATTAAAGCCTATGTTACTCAGGGTGAATGTAGCTTTCTAATGGTGAGAGAATTTTTTAAATCGGCGCAGTCGTTTTGAGTACATTCATTACAACATACACACTATAATATTAGTGTAGATTTAAAATAACTATTTTCTCTTTTTTCAGTATGACATATGGAGTTTCATGGAGAGCCATCCTCTGTTCAAACACACGGAAGCCACTCGTGTCCTGGATGATGAGAGGCATATCACCACAAAGAGGATGTACACTATCTATAATGAACAGTTCTTACGCTTCGAAAAGGTAAAATGGCAGCACCACATGATCCTCCTTCCACAAACTACATTTAAAAAAAAAACCTTTCCTCTTCAACTTGCAACTAGCTTCATATTTCTGACTGACCGACTCCTTGACAATTCAAAAGTGCCTGTAAATGGTTTAATTGAAATAAATGCTTTGAGTTTTGAGTACTTCATCCATGAATTTTTATTGTTGTCATCTTAGAATTCACCCTCTTTCTAGCCATATGCTACGCGGGGTGAAACACGTGGGGGATTCTCTTTTTTCTCAAACTTTGCTCCATAAGTCGACAAAATTATTCCTATTTATGTGTGAATATACAAAAGAAATCTTTATATATCCGGGGAGGGGGTACTAGGACCAGGATATTGATTGCACTCGTTGTCCAGGGAATTTTTCTTCTAGTAAATAAATTCACACAAGTCAGTAAGTGCTCTTAGTGTTAATGAACTGAATGATAATGTGTGAATTTAACAATAAAAAATTTCACATGACAGTATGAATTAACATTGTGTTTGAAGTTCACTTCAATTTACATAGGTACTACTTATACTGTAGGTATGCTTGACAATCGCGACAAAATGCTTTGAAAGTTGGAAGTAAATGTTGTAATTTACATATTAATAATGATCTTGACCTTAGCCATTAGGTAGTGACTATGAGAAGCACAAGCATAAAGGGTCTTACATACTGGCGCGATACGTCACGCGACGCGACGCCGCCGCCGCCGCATTGTTCGCCGTGAAGTTTTCTCAGAAATTGTTTTGTTAAAATTCGCGTCGCGCAGCGAATCGCGCCAGTTTGTAAAAAAGCCTTAATAAATGTGCAGGTGGTAAGAAAGGGTACTTACTATTAAATGCACTGAATTAAATGAACTCAGATAGTTGGATATTAAACTGTCATATCTATGATCAATATGATCATAGACATAATTATTATATTATGGGTGTATCCCCATTATGGGAATATTACACTATCATATTATATCTACGAAGCTCACAAATTACCTTTAATGTTTTTTTTACAATTTCATTATTATTATAACGTTGATCATAGATCAGATCATAGTCTCACGTGGTGTCATAATTAAAGATCGGATAATCGGATGCATATTTACCTAAAGTTGAGGGGTTGGCTATTATGGAATGCACTTTTGTAGTGAAAAAATCCCGGGATTCCGGGATCGAGTTTTGATTATAGTATCGAATATATATTTACTTACGTTCAGGTGTTGTGCCCAATATGGAATGCACTTTTGTATCTATCTCAAAAATCCCGCGATTCCGGAATTGATAAATTTAGGAATTTTTGACAAAAGAAATGCTAGCTAGTGTTGGAAAGTAGGTTTCCAAACTGGCATAGCACATAGTGACAAATTGCCAATCCACTCGGTACCTCGAGCTTCGTTAAAACATGTTTAAAGTATATTCATTTTTATGTTAACACGGAACACCGCGTAAGTAACCTTCATAATAGGGTTTATAAGTCGTTTCCATACCATGTATCCGATTATTTGTGCTTTCCCGGTATTTTTTTGGAATTCCGTATTAAGATTTTTTTAATTAAAAAAAGCTGCTTCCGTAATTTCTTAGCCAAAAATTAACTTTAGGTTAATATGCATCCGATTATCCGATCACTGGTCATAATAGATGCACACGGCAAGCAAATACTTATTCAATTTGTATTTTGGTCGTGTGTACATTTCCCTAATTGCTTATCATTGCGCCCGGCCGGGGCGGTATACCTATAACTCCTCGTACCTAACTCCCCCACATCTCCCATACATTAGTCTTGTATGTAAAAAGACTTCACTCCGCTAAGCCAGACGCTTTGCGGGGCACTGGTGAAAAGCCAGCTTTACAGGAAAGCCGTCTGCGTCGGCTTTCAGTAGCTTTTAGTTGTCTCAATACGTAAAGGATAATCATCTCACGATTCCTAGTTGTACTACTAATAAAATACTCAACATCCAAAAACTATTTCAGATAGCCGAAGACCCAAAATTATTCCAAGCTGAAAGCGAAGCCATGTTCATGTTCGACAGCTCTTTAGCCGTGAAGGTATCCCTAACCTTCCGGATGTTCAGCAACGCAATCCAAGGGAATGGAAAGGGTCACCATTTCCACCTCATTGAAGATCTGGAGCAGGCCAAGATCGGGGGGTGTTTTGCCTTGACTGAAGTGTCCCATGGGTCCAATGCTAAGGGCATGAGAACTACGGCTACGTTTGTGCCGGAAAAAAGGCAGTTTGTTATGCATAGTGCCGATTTTGAGGCGGCAAAGTGTTGGGTTGGATCGTTGGGTAAGTTTTAAGGAGTTTTTGTTTTGACTTAGTCTGTTTGGATTTCGTGCTTCCCCCTTCGAAGCACCCCCTCTTCCCCCTTTAAAGGGTATTTTTGCAAAACAAATAATTATTTCCTTAAATAAGTATTTGTGCCCAAGTTTCACGTCACTAAATCGAATGAATGAGATTTTACAAACCAACTGTGTAAGGGAAGTGGGCCGTCTACCAGGTGGCCATTTATGTTCCGTTTTTCGTCTACCGAAGTATCTTAGTAGTATAGCATAATCAGCCTATAATGTTCCCACTGCTGGGACACAGGCCTCCTCTCGGTGAGAGCGAGTGGGACGTAATCCACCACCCAGTGCGGGTTGGTAGATGTCAAATGTCTTCGAACTTTTGGTTTTAGGACATGCCGGTTTCCTCACGAGGTTTTCCTTCACCGTTTTGAGAGCAGTGGTGATGAAATTATTTACACAAAGTAAAGCGCCTGTCTGGGTTCGAACCTACGACCTAGAATCGTAGTAGTATAAATTGAAAACTTGTCTTATAATAACGTTTTGTCCGTGTCCAATTTCAGGCAAATGCGCGACGCACGCAATAGTGTACGCGATGCTGATATCAAAGGGCAAGAACCATGGCCTCCATACATTCGTGGTGCCGATCCGAGACCCCAAGACCTTGAAACCTTACCCCGGAGTCATTGTGGGCGATCTTGGTGAGAAGATTGGCCTCAATGGTGTTGATAACGGGTAAGTTACCAACTAAAGTTAGCAAGTTCTGATGTGTGTATATGTGTTGGCACCTGATAGTGATCACTACCGCTAATATTTTAAAATGTATTTACTATAGAAAAGAGTGGATAAAAAAAATCCACGGTTTCTCTTCTAAATCTAATTGGTTAGTTTTAAGGAACCCTTATAGTTTCGCCATGTCTGTTTGTCTGTCTGTCTGTCTGTCCGCGGCTTAGCTCAGAGACTCTTAGTTATAAAAAGCAGCTGTAATTTGGTTTGGGTATACATAAAAATCACGCCGACAAAGTGGTATTTTTTTACTACTAGTTACAGAGTAATAATCGACCAACTTACATTTGCAGTTGCAAAAACATGTTACATTCCGAATGGGAGAAAAAGTTTTTCAACTACAATGTTAAAGTTTGTTCTTGGGATAAATTCATCCCAACTACGGAACCCTTCATTGTGCGTGGTTCGACATGCACTTGGCCGGTTTCTATAATTATGAATATCATCTCATAAGTATTTTATAAAACACAAAACATGGTTTTTATAAGACAATGAAGAATAAAACTAAGTATTAAAACTTCAAATTAAGTATTACAAATTAAGCCCTGGCAGATAATAAATTATGTTGACAATTATCTGCATGATATTTCCATGAATAAATTATATCCGAAGCGGTAATTAACAATAGGAATGACAAATAGTTTTGCGAGTGAGAAAAACAGAATTGGTTTATGTAATTTTAATGCTCATTTTGTATATTTATGTTTTTTTTAACTTGGATAAGTATTATGTTTATTAAAATAGGCATGACAAATAGTTTTGTGAGTGATAAAAACAGAATTTATGTAATTTTAATAAGTACTCATTTTTATATTTATGTTGTTTTTAAATAATGGGATAAAAAGTACCCTATGTCCTATTCCATGTCATGGTCTACCTATGTGCCAAATTTCATCCAAATCTGTTCAGCCGTTTTAGCGTGATAGCGTAACAAACTCACTTTCACATTTATAATATTACTAGCTTCCGCCCGGGTGGTGTGTCGATAAAAAGTACCCTATGTCCTTCCCCAGGATGCCATCTATCTCCTTGCCATATTTTGTCGAAATCTGTTCAGTGGTTTAGGCGTAAAAGAGGAACATACAGACAGACGAAGTTACTTTCGAATTTATAATATTAGTATGGATAGTTAGGATCATCATCTGCCTAGCCTTTCCCCAACCAATTTGGGGTCGGATTCCAGTCTAACCGGGTACAGCTGAATACCAGTATTTTACATGGAGCGACTGCCTATCTGACCTCCACAAACCAGTTACTGGGTAATACGATAACCTTTGGCAAGACTGGTTGTCAGACTTTCGGGCTTCTGTCGACCCGTAACGACTGTCAAATATCCACAGGCTTACGTGCTTTCCGAGGCACGGAGGAGTCTCGATATGTAAAGATGGTCACCCATCCACGGACCAGCCCCGGCAAGCGTAGCTTAACCTGATTGATCGACCCGTGCGGCTGTTATTACTTAGCCACGATCGTGTGGATAGTAAGGATGTATTTTTAAACAATAATTATTATCTTGCAGTTTCGTAATGTTCAACAATTACCATCTACCGAAAGAAGCGGCGCTTGATAAATTGGGAGGAGTTGATGATAACGGAGACTATCAGACGCCTTTCAAAGACCCCAGCAAGAGGTTCGGAGCAGCCCTGGGGATCTTATCAGGTATGAACATGTGTTATTCAGATTATTTTATTAGCTCGTGGCAAATAATTATACTGAGGGCCTAGACAAGTGACAATCGCGTCCAAAGCGTTTCGTATTTCTATAACGATTTTCAACAGGATTGACATAAGCTTTTCGATAGCTTATGTCAGTCCTATACATTTTTGCCTTTTCCATCATCGTTATCGCTGATAGAATGTCACTTTGTCTAGGGTCTCAGATCGGACTAACTTACCTAGGGACGTGAGACGTCCGATCCTTAATTATATCAGATAATTTCGCCTGATTGACAAGTAGTGCACGAGTGCAAACTACACTGTTTCCATGAATGCGAAATTATGAGTATAATAACAGCCGCACGCGTCGATCTTCAAGGTTAACCAATGCTTGCCAAGTGACCATTAATTTACATGCCGAGACCCCTTCGCGCCTCGGTAAGCATGTTAAGCTGTTGGTCCCAGCTTATATTTTTGTTTGTAATGAATAAACTAAAAAAAAAAAACAGGTCAGGTGCGAGCCGGACTCGCGCACGAAGGGTTTCTTACCATTATCTATGAAAATGGCAAAAAAAAACACGTTTGTTGTATGGGAGCCCCCTTAAATATTTATTTTATTCTGTTTTTTAGTATTTTAGTAACAGAAATAAATCATCTGTGAATATTTCAACTGTCTAACTATCACGGTTTATGAGATACTAACAGCCTGGTGACAGACGGACAGACAGACAGCGGAGCCTTACTAATAGGGTCCCGTTTTACCCTTTGGGTACGGAACCCTAAAAACTACTGGACCAATTTAAAAAACTCTTTCACCAGTAAAATGGTATACACTGATTAACATGGGCTATCCTAATCCTAACTAACATTATAAATGCGAAAGTGAGTTTGGTTGTTACGCTTTCACGCTAAAACGGCTGAACAGATTTGGATGAAATTTGGCACATGGGTAGACCATGACCTGGAATAGGACGGAGGATACTTTTTTTCCCGATATTCCGATGTAATCGGGACTTATGCGGGTGAAACCTCGGGGAACAGCTAGTAGTGATATAAATTGACGTCCCATCCAGGTGGTCGCGTCCACATCACGGCTATTTCCACGTACTACCTGCAGAAGGCTATCGTCATAGCGATCAGGTACTCCGCGGTGAGGAAGCAGTTCGGCCCGGAGAATGCTGAGGAGGAGACACCGGTCTTGGAGTATCAGCAGCAGGTTAGACTCTTCGCTCATTAGGGCTTAATAAACTGGGAAGCATTAATTTAGTTGATCTGGCAAAGACAATGTCTGAATCGCCGTAAGGTAGACTGTAGCCGATCTCATTAATTTCAAATAAATTTCTGATTCTGATTCTGAATTTTAAAAGAGACTGACCTCTGAGTTTGTTTTGGTATTTCTTCTCAGAGTAGTAGAAGCATATTTTTAATCGCTTCGGCCGTCAAGGAAACCGGGGTTTCGTAACTGGTTTCCATGAAGGCTTTTTTGATACGTCTACGTAACTGGTTTCCATGAAGGATTTATTTATACTTCTACGTAACTGGTTTCCATGAAGGATTTATTTATACTTTTACGTAAACTCTTCCGTATGTCTGGCCACTTATCATTTAGAAAGACGTCATTTAACAGATAACAAAGTTGCACATGATATTGACAGAATGTCATTAGTTAATTTTCTTGAATGTAAGCTAACTTTGACTATTTTTATATTACTGAAAATGGATTTAAGGGATATTGAATTCATCTCAACGAGAAGAGGAGGCGTTGCTGCCTTACATGGAGGACACAAATATCATCGAAAAAAAAAGTACTCGAATGGTAATAATAAAATAATCGTGGGTGCCATGGCAGTATTACTTTAAATGAAAAAAACCAAGTCAACAGTAACAATACGCATAATGAGTGTTTGCCAAACAATGAACAGAATAAGGTTTTGAAGGAACTTGATAAACTGAAACACACAACAGGATCTAATTTTGAGTCGATTCAAAAACAATACAGTGAAATGGTGTATAAATTGGAATGTGAAGGAATACATTTGATGGCTGACATTCCTACATACGAAAATAAGAAAACGGGTCTTTTCAATAATCGGAATAAAATCCTTGGAGTGCCTAAAATGCGTTTTCCAACTTCTTGTGCCGTGGTAGTTCCAAAAAAGTTTCAACAAACATTCCTTCTAGCTGATTACTTTAGTGAAGAAGATGACAAGCGAATTCTTATATTCTGTAATAAAAATATCCGACACTTAGTAAAGTGCTTCAAACATATATTGTGCGATGGCACATTCAAGTCCTGCCCAAAAGTTTTTAAGCAAATATACACAATACATGGCTATAATGAAGAAAATAAATCTGTAACTCCATTAATATATTGTCTACTCCCAGATAAGACCCAAAAAACCAACGAAATTCTATTTCGGCTTATTGAATCAAATTTTCGAGGTTGGAGGCCGGCTAAAGTAACAATGGACTTCGAAAAGTCTGCTATGAATGGTATACGTCAAGTTTATCCAGTAATCGAAATCAATTTCAATTATTCAATGTGATTGAAATTGATTCATTTGATGCTGCAATTTGTGGGATTGATTTCGTGCAAAGGGACGGAAGTGTGTAACAGGAAGCTGGGGAAGCGCGCGTTATTTGACCAATGAGAGCGCGCGGTGCTAGAGTTGGTACCAACCTCAACCTCAGATGGTACCAACCCATTTTCGGGGAGATTTTATTTTTATTTATTCTTCTTGTTTTATTTTTATTTTAGCTTACAGTCTAATATCTAGTTAATTTATGTACTATTGTACAGCGCTATTGCGCTTACAATTAGCAAAATTTGAAGCTTCCACAAATTAATTAAATTATTATGATAATGATGATGATGAATATTGTACCATATATACGTCAGCCAAGATGTTTGATGTTACACATCATATGTGACTACAGCTCACTCGTTTTTTTTAAATAATTTATTATAGTTACTTTCGTTGACGTCGCAAGAATTATTCGGTAATTGCGCCACTCGATTTTGGTCTCATAATTTTTACGTTTCTTATAAGGCAAGACGAGCTAGACAAAATTAATAGACATTAGACAATGGTCCACACTAATCTTTGTCACCTTGGACGGAAGCAGCTGGAAGTCATCGAGAGAGGACGTTCTACAGAGGCCTTAGTGCGAGTTTCTTTTAACGCGGTCGATGCGTAAAGTGAAGATAGTTAAAAGAAACTCGCACTAAGGCCTCAGTATGACAGTAATGTGTACGTTACGCAATGGACATAAAGTTCAGAATCCAATTTTTTATAAAACAATTCGCTTCTTTTCTCTCGTCTTCTGCCACAATGTAAATTGGCACTTATAAACAGTAATATTATAATGTCTCACGAAATTTACTACAGCATAAAAAACATGAACGATTTGAATATTCGCAGCAAATCCGCCTGCTACCTTACTTGGCGGCCACGTATGCCATGAAGATATTCTCCGTTTGGCTCAGCAATACACATATCAACATGGCCATCAACAGCTTTATGGGTGAGTTTATTTAATTACTGTACTACTGGAACGATCTAATACTTAATACAATTCGATTCAAACTTAATGGCGGCTCGGAAGTTAGCTTCTCGCTACGCAGTACCCGTCCCCCCCGCTGACACATGAAATTGTTACTGCTCAGCGACTCGCCTCATGTTCAGAGCCGCCATTAAGTTTGAATCGAATTGTACCTCTTTTTTGTTTTTAACCGACTTATAAAAAGGAGGTTATTTGTTGAGTTTTACTTTCGTAATTTTCCCTTCTATGTTTATATTAATTTCCTCATATTTTTTGAGTTGATAAAATAAATATGTATCATAATCAGTGATCGGATAATCGGATGCATATTTACCTGAAGTTAATTTTTGGCTAGGAAATTATGGAAGCGGCTTCGTAAAACATATTTAAAAAAATATAAATCCCGGGATTCCAGAAAATTTGGGAATGCGAAACTAGTCTGTAACATGATGAGGAAACGTCGTCTTTAGCATGTAGCATTTATTTAAAAAAAAAACGGGATTACATCATTATTAATGTTTATTTACTTGAAGTTAATTTTAAGCTCCCCATCAATTTATCACTATGTTGAGTGTAAGAGGAATTTCTGACTATGTTGAGTGTCAGAGACGAATGTCTTAAAATGAACATTGTTGATTCCGAAATCCCGGGATTTTTTCGATACAAAAGTGCATTCCATAATAGTAGGCAACACCTTAAAGTAAAATATTCCTACACCCGATTTGATTCTATAGTAAAAAAAAACTAAATTTGTCGATTCCGAATTCCCGGGATTTTTTCGATACAAAAGTGCATTCCATAATAGCCAACTCCTACACTTTACGTAAATATGCATCCGATTATCCGATCACTGATCATAATAGATAAATGTAACAAAATCTTGATTCAACATCAATTTTACGTCAGTTTTACGTCATAAGTTTATGAATTTATGACGTCATCTCTGAGATCAGAGGCCCTAGACACAGTGAAATTCTATCAGCGATAAGGATGATGGAAAAATGTATAGGACTGACATAATCTATCGGAAAGCTTATGTCAATCCCGTTGAAAGACGTAGAAATACGAAACGCTTCCGAGCGATTGTCACTTGTCTAGGCCCTCTGATTATTTTATTTCATATGCCCGAAAGTCTAACAACCAGTCTCACCTAGGAGTATAGTAACTAGGTTGACACTCAGATTCAGGTTGGTAGGTTCAGATAGGTAGACACTCCATGTAAAATACTGGTAGAAAGCTGCATCCGGTTAGACTGGAAGACGACTCCAACATAGTGGAGAAAAGGCTAGGCAGATGATGACAACCCACTGATAAACTGCAACCATATTTTTCTGTTTTTTGGTCTGGCCTGAGTCAGCTGAGAGGAGCTCGTGGCTACGTAATAACAGCCGTACGGGACGATCTATCAGGTTAAGCTACGCTTGCCGGGGTTGGTCCGTGGATGGTGGGTGACCATCTTTACATACCGAGACTCCTCCGTGCCTCGCAAAGCACGTTAAGCCGTTGGTCCCGGCAGTCATTTGTAGACCTTTGACATTCGTTACGGGTCGTCAGAAGCCCGAAAGTCTGACAACCAGTCTTACCAAGGGGTATCGTATTAACCCGTTACTGGGTTGTGGAGGTCAGATAGGCAGTCGCTCCATGTAAAATACTGGTATTTAGCTGCATCCGGTTAGACTGGAAGCCGACTCCAACATAGTTGGGAAAAGGCTAGGCAGATGATGGTCTGACCTGAGTCAAATAATTTCATTTTATCAATTTCAATTTTTTTTTCATTCTTTCTTTTTTAGGTGAAGATAACAACGCGGCTGCCCGAGGCATAGAGTTACATGCACTGTCTTCAGCTGTCAAGCCATTGTTTGGCTGGACTTCGCGGGATGGCATACAGAACTGCAGGGAATCCTGCGGGGGACACGGCTATCTCAAAGGTCTTATTCACGTTTAATTATTATTTTCATATGACGAGGTCGAGGTCAAGAGAAAAGTAAAAAAAAATAACCTTTTGGACGGTACTAATGTGAATGTGACCTGAACGTTAAGGGCGCACCCAATCACAAATTAGCATGATCCGCTGTTATGCCGAAAATACTGCAGCGTTAATTTTGAAATAAATATATGTTAAAGTTGAGGATTGATGCTAGGTCTTATGTGAGGCGAAAATACGATTATATAAAATTAACTCTATAGAAAAAAAATCCAAAGTTACCTCTGCACAGAATTATAAACCGCTGGTATTCAATAAATACTTCAAATTAGATCATGAAACTTTGCATGATAACTGAACTAACTATAAAGCAGGTCTTATGTGTGTCATTTTTTTTAAATTACCATTATTTTCACTGTAACAAGCAATTACTAAAACTTTTCGCCGCTTTAGAGCCGCTAGCGCCCCACTCCGTCTCGTTCTCACTCAGGTCGCGAGTCGTATGGTGCGAGCGGGATAAAATCTGAGGTAGGGTGCGCCCGTAACGACGCGACGTCAATAATAATGGAAAAAATACGGTTAAAATTCAAATTGTCTTCATTTTCATCCCCAAAAACCATGAAATTGATTCTTACCACAAATTCACTTTATTTTTATCGCCGCCATTTTGAATTTAGAAATGGACTGCATTTTCGGTGTTTTAGCGACCGACCCTACAAACCTTAGAAACAAGTAATGTGCTTACCAACGAACAGCATTTCATTTTTATCATTTCGTTTTTTTTTTTCATAAAAGTTACCAAATAAACGTTATTCTTTTTACGCGACATACCCAATTTCCAGAACTTAATTATCGTACACCATTTACAGCGGCGGCAATCGGCGACCTTCGCAACGACAACGACGCGAACTGTACGTACGAAGGAGAGAACAGTCTTCTGCTGCAGCAGACCAGCAACTGGCTCCTCAACGTATGGGCGAGGAGGTCTACCATCACCCCCAACGACTCCCCCCTGGGATCATTGCAGTTCCTGGACAATGTGGACCAGTTGCTGAAGCAGAAGTGCCCGTGGAATAGTGTGGATGAGTTTTTGGAGCCTGACAGTAAGTGTTTTCACAAATCCTTATCCTTACTAATATTATTAACAGCCCGCCATTGCTACTGGTACCTATAGCCAGAACCAACCTATCAGCAGAGCAGAGCTATCCGTACCATCAACAAACTTCAAACTCAGACTGATGTGTTTACATATTGTTTTGGTGAATTCGCAAAGGTATTATTACTATTTGTATTATGCTACAAGCAAAATAATACTTTTCAACTTTTTTTTTTTTTTTGTGCTATATTTTTGTTCGTAATTACGTATGCTATGTTTTTGTGTTTTTTCTAATGTGGTTGTAAGTGTATAGCTTAGTTTATTAGTTTAAGGTTCTTATCTATCGCATTAGGGTAAATCCTGTAATGATAGATTAAGGGGGATGCGCTAGGGTGGCCCGCGAAATTCAATTTTCTTACGTTTTTTGCAATTTGCAGGTCAGTATCAGGTTGTATGTTGATCTAAATATTATTAGCGCTCGTAACAAATATGGATTTACAGAATTATAAACATTAGAATCAACAATACAACTCTCTAAGTTCATGAAAGTGTCAAATGTCATTATTTCATGAAATAGTCATTCAATACACTTTCATGAGCTTAGAGAGTTGTATTGCTGATTTTAATGTTTATAATTCTGTAAATCATACAACAATCACAAAACATACAACCTGATACTGACCTGCAAATTGCAAAAAACGTAAGAAAATTTTAATTTCGCGGGCCACCTTAGCGCATCAACCTTAAGCTGTTATAAATAAATAAATAATAAATGCGAAAGTAACTCTGTCTGTCTGTCGCGCTTTCACGCCAAAACTACTGAATCGATTTAAATAAAATTTGGTACAGATATAGTATAGAGAGAGCCTGAGAAAGGACATAGGCTACTTTTTATCGACGGTGACGCGGGCGAAGCCGCGCGTGGAAGCTAGTATAACATATGTAGCATCACGCCTGCAATACAGTTTCCTGTAATACAGGCGTGAGGTCCTTGGTTCGATCCCCAGGTCAAGCAGTATTATTGGATTTTTCCATCAGGATTTTCATAGTGGAGGCCCAGTGTTTGGATTTGTGCCCGGTTGATAGCAATAGGCTCGCCCCCTATTACATGGGAGTTAAAATTACTGGCAAAATATTGGCGAACTGCACACATTTGCTTGTTTTCTTGAGAACACATGTATGATTTTATGTAATGAAAATACATAGCGATGGATTAGTCGTAGCGAGACCATGAATCTGGTTGATGGTTAGGTGAAGTATGATACAGTCTTACTTTTTGTCAGGGACTTCAAACGTTACAAAGTACCGATAAAATCAATATCAATCTGCCTAGCCTTTTCACAACTATGTTGAGGTCGGCTTCCAGTCTAACCGGATGCAGCTGAATAACAGTATTTTACATGGAGCGACTGCCTATCTGACCTCCACAACCCAGTAACTGGGTAATACGATACCCCTTGGTTAGACTGGTTGTCAGACTTTCGTGCTTCTGACGACTCGTAACGACTGTCAAAGATCCACAAATGACAGCCGGGACCAACGGCTTAACGTGCTTTCCGAGGCACGGAGGAGTCTCGATACGTGAAAATGGTCACCCATCCACGGACCAACCCCGGCAAGCGTAGCTTAACCTGATGGATCGACCCGAGCGGCTGTTATTACTTAGCCACGAGCTCCTCTAAAGTACCGATAAAATAGCGTTACGTATAGTTCCAGTAACGATAATTTCTACCATTCCTCCCAAATCGTAACTAAATTAGTAGTTTCGTTCCGAAAGATTTTCGGTATTTTGCCAAGAAATTAGTTCGTAAATGGTTACTCGAACTATAAAAAACGCTATTTTGAGTAACGTTTCAAGTGCCTGTTTTTTTTTCACTATACACGCTATCCATTTATCATACTGGTCATATCTTGAATTACGAAAATCAAGAATTGAATTCAAGATTTAAAAAATAAAATGAGAAAATGTGACTCTATCACAGTCATTATTCCACCTCGAATTTAAATCACCTGGTCTAGTATAAAATACTTGTTTCTTGTATTCCAGATCTCATCCTCGCATACAAATGGTTGACGGCATACATGCTGAAGATGACAGCTGAAAAGGTGGCCAAACTAAAGGGCGAGGGCAAAGACAACTTCTCGGCGAAGAACGACTCGCAGTCCTTCAACGCGGTCACACTGTCCATTGTCTATGGAGAGGTAAGTTACATTGTGTATACAGGGTGGCCGGAAAATTGAAGTCCAAAAAAAAAAATCGGTCCCTCATACCGTGGGGTATCCAAATCACCCCATGTATGTTCCGCGATTTTTCATAGTTTTCGAATTATGATTTTTTCGGAATTTTTTACTTAGGAACGAGAAAATTGTCCATTTTATTTTTTTTCTATTGCCTACTTTAGAGAATTTTCCACCTCGCTGTCTTTGAAGGCCAATTTTAGCCAACGTAGCCACAATAAGTACTACTTTTTTATTTGATTATGAAAACAGAGTTTTTGAGTTTATCGCGAACAGACAGACAGACACGGCGGAGGACTTTGTTTTATAATATGTAGTGATGCGAAAGTGAGTTTTTTTGTTACACTTTCACACTAAAATGGCTGAACGGATTTAGATGGAATTTGGCACATGGGTAGACCATGACCTAGAATAGGACATAGGATACTTTTTTGTCGATATTCTCACGGGTTCGAGACTTACTAGCTAGTAAATAAATAAATGTGAAAATGGAACTTCCTTTCTTCTACTACTTTCTTTTACACTTTGTTGAATTACAGAACTACGTACTGAATCATTTCTACAAGTCAGCGTTGGAGTGCGAGGACGTCTCTTGTCGACTTGTGCTGCTCAAACTCGTGTCGCTGTACGGCGCCTTCCTATTGGAGAAACACATGGCCACACTTTACATTGTAAGTACCTACAAAGACAAGCAGCGGTTTTACTGATGACATTGAATATTGGACTTTATTTTCAGTGATATACGGTGCAAAGTTGTTCGAACAGCTTTTACAGTAGAAAAGTGAGAGAAGTACTACACGCATACATATTTCAGCTTCTGATTCGCGTTGCCGTAAGATTGCATAATTCAACCTGTGTTATTGTAATGATTGCTTGTAGAGATCGTTTAACCAAAAATTGTGTACCTACATTGCAAATTGTATACAGACTACTATAAACGCAATAATCACAAATGGGTAGCCACCAATGGAGCCACCAGGGCTACCGGGGCGCTTGGCAACAGGCAACTGAAGGAACACGGGTGGGTTTTAGTCAGTAAAAGTCTGGCACGCCCTCCCGCTCCGCTTAGAGCGGGAGAAGTCATTTGATGAATTCCCACCCTAAAAAAAAAAGATACCATGAAATACCATCTAGTATCCTATGTTCGCGTTCCCTAAATAGTTAAAATGGCGAAATAATTCATTTATCTCACACATTAGCTTGATGTATTGTTTTCTCTAATAAGTGTTTAGTGTGAACATAAATACAGGGTGTAAAAAAACTCATCACATAGCCGTCAACTACGCATTCTGTACATCAAAATTAAGTAACAGTGCACAAAAATAATTTCTGGGAAATGACTTTTATTTTTGGTGTGAAAAATCGCTTTTTACGGTAGTGCGCAACGTAAAGCACGCAAAACATTGCATTGGGTGCATGCAACGGTTCGGGCTTTGTGGGGGTATTTAAAATTAAGTAATAACATTTAATCCGTCGTTTGTCGTAATTACCGACACAATTAAAAATCCATTGTGTCTCGACGAGACGAGACGAGACTACGGTCCGACATACCACCGGTTAAAACTTGTTTTCTTTAAAAAACGTCTGAAAAAGTTGCAACTTCGACCTTCAATATCTACGTAACTAGAAGGTTCCCAGATATGATCACAATGACGGGAATAACAAGTGATTTAATTAATATTTTGTACAAATTATAAATTAGAGATCGTCGGAACAAAATTTTTATTTTTATTATTGACCAGTCCTCCCCAAAATACCACTGACACGACGCTATATATCCGCAGGGCGGCTACCTGTCGGGCGCGCAGGGCGCACACGTGCGCGACGCCGCGCTGCGCGAGTGCGCGCGAGTGGCGCGCGACGCCGTGCCGCTGGTCGACTCGCTCGCGCCGCCTGACTTCTGTCTCAAGTCTGTGCTCGGCATGGCCGATGGCGAAGTAAGTAGTCTATTCAAATATCAACATTACAGATATCCAAAGAAAAGTATGCGCTTCGGGAATCATCGTCTAGCTTCAAAAATACACGAACTCGCGATGATGATATCTAATATAGAGCTGTTACTATCATGAAAGTACTTTCCTATTTTGTATTACCATGATTACAAAATTTTGTATATCTATCTATATCTATACATATAATAAATCTGTAGACGAGGCGTTTCTGTACAATGAAAAAAAAAAAAAAAAGAAATTGGTGGGTTGTCCTAGAATAACCAACAGATTCCATTTCTACCATTTTTGGAATTTTTGTCTGTTCTGTTTGTCTGTTTGTCTGTCTGTCTGTTTGTCTGTCTGTCTGTTTGTATGTTCTTTAGTTTGATTGTTCCACTATCACGTAAAAAGTACGAAATCAATATGGTTAACTTTTATACTCAAATATTGTGTGTAACTCGATGTTTCAATTAGTTTTTGTTTCATCGCAATCGCTTCAAAATATCAAAAGATATATGAATTTAAAGTGTTCAAGAAGGAATTTTCATTACGTAATGTACATACACGTAACGACATCTATTGACGCGAAATGATACTTACTTCTTAATTACTAGGTTTGTGAGATCGTGTGTTGTTATATGACCGTCATTTTCTTTGCGCGGAAACTTAACGCGATACATTGTGTATAGAATATAACTCTAAAGTTAGATTAATTAAAATTTTCCAGATGCATTGTTTATTTATTAGTTTAGTATTAGTGCGATAGGTGGCGCTACCTATCTTTCAAATCTTGATAATCATGAAAGAATAGTGACAGGTGTTAAGAGTCTCCGTCGAAGAATGACTTTCGCCCAGATATTCCAAATAATTTTTAGTGTAGGTATCTTTGTTTTTGACTTCTTTAGTGTCGATAATATAATAATAATAATAAATAAATAATAATAAATTGTTGGTTGGGTTGTCATTCGTTGAAAGTATTGATCTTAGAGATGGGTTGTAACAGGTGAAACACGATATCACGACACGATATATACGTGATCACTGTGACTGTGACAAAAAATAACAGATCCAAATATCTGTTACTGTGATTTTTGATAAATACGTATCTCAATCGAATATCATCTTTATTTCTTTTGATTTAAAGTCGAAAATCGTATCTATCTGTTATAAAATCACAGCCTGTGATTTTTGTACAGACGATAAATAGTATTGACTCAATTGAATATCTTCTTTATTTCTTTTCGTTAAAGTCGAAAATCGTATCCGAAGTTTTAACAGTAACAGTCTTGAGGATCTGTGATTTTAAGTAACAGATATTTTTTATCGTTAGGAGCAATTGCTATCTGCTATTTTATAATATCTGTGATTTCTATCTGTGACGATAAATACGCCTCACTCCTAATTGATCTGATTGGTTTTGATTTGGTATTTTGGTTGGTTTCGTTCATTAGGTTCAAATTAAGAAGTCAAGAAACGAGTCGTTACAGATCGATTCAAACTTAATGGCGGCTCGGAAGTTAGCTTTTAGCTGCGCAGTACCCCACCCCTCACCCCCGCTGTCACATGAAATTGTTACTGCGCAGCGACTCGCCTCATGTTCCGAGCCGCCAGAGAGTTCGTTGTTGGCGTGTGTAAGGCCTCGGCCTCGAATCTTGCGGGCAGCGGGGCGGCGGCGGCCGCGGCGCGGGAGCAGGGCGGGCATCAAAGACCCGTTCTCGAAACTAGCGGGCAGATCGCGCGTCACTATAGCCGCGTAGTGTTGTGTTCACGATTTTGTCGTCGAGATATTTGTTTTTATTCGCGAAAGAAATGTCTGAACAATGGCGGCAACATCTTTTTGATTCAAATTTATTCCTAACGCTCAATTTATTGTGGGCAACAACACTGCAATGCAGACGCGCGGGCGGTCACCGCTTGAATGGAGTGCACCGCTCGCTGCCCGCCGCCTCGCCGCTGCCGCGCCGCTGTTTTCGAGAACCGGTCCATTTGATTTTACGCATAAGATCCTGCTGCGCCCGCGCCGCCGCCGCCGCCGCCGCCGCCCCGCTGCCCGCAAGATTCGAGGCAGAGGCCTTATGGTTGATTTGATTTGTTCGACTATCGGACAGCAATAAATACACAAATATTGGCACATGTTTCTGGGGAAAGTCAACAATATACATCGATAAATACGGTTCATGAAGAAGAAGATGCCACACACTATCCAGTAGAGTTCTTAGAATCCCTTAACACACCCGGTCTTTCAGCACACAAAATTTGTTTAAAAGTCGGAGTGCCAATAATTCTTCTCAGAAATTTAAGTCCTCCCAAACTTTGCAACGGCACTCGGCTCATAGTCACCAATCACCAACAAAACGTCATCGAAGCCGAAATCTTAACAGGTTGCGGCGCCGGTGATGTTGTTTTTATTCCAAGAATTCCTCTCATTCCCAATAATTTCCCGTTTAGTTTTAAGCGTGCGCAATTCCCCGTCAGCCTATGTTACGCCATGACCATTAACAAAGCTCAGGGCCAGACATTATCCGTTGCGGGGGTGGATCTTAGTATTGGTTGCTTTTCCCACGGCCAACTTTATGTAGCTCTTTCGCGTGTGAGCAACCCTAGCAACTTTTTTGTGTACGCTCCAGGTGGTTCCACCGCTAATATTTTATAAAGAGAAGCATTTTCTTAAATAAAAACACAAGTTTTTTGGCAGTTTCTTACTAGGAAAAATCACCAGGCTTGGTCGAAAGATTCCCCCTTTTTAAATGAAGGTACAACTTTTCTAAGCGACATATTATTGTTTTCCGACATCCATGCGAACGAAGTCGCGGGCACAGCTAGTTAATACATAATTTAAACTCTACGTTATTCAAAAAAACTATCCAATGTGACAGATGGCGATCTGCGACCGGACGAGGTAAGGAGGTAACCCTACAGGTACTATAGATGCACTACTACAAAGTGCGGCAGTACTAAACGTAGAAACTTTGCCTCTACGCGGAAACATTGCCGCTTCCAAAGGTTGTCTGTAAAAGATCGCTTTTAGCGATAAGACCGCCCATTGTGTCACCCTATGTTAAATTTCTAATTTATGTCTGTAATTTTTATGGTGTACATAATAAAGAGTATTCTATCTATCTATCTTCGTGCTAATTCTGAAACTCGAAGATATACTTCTTCAAAGCGTATACTTCTTCTAGTTTAACTGTACGTGAGAGTAAATAGAGATGATTTCAGAATGGCTATTGGCTACAGGCCGGCCAAGGTATTATAGAGTTTTTCTGGATTTTGTCATTAGCAGCCTGGAGTCTGGATTTGTGCCCGGTTGATGGCAATAGGCTCGCCCCCTATTACATGGGACTTGAAACATAACTGGTGAAATGTGGGTGTACTATTGGTACTGTTCAAACCCTTCGGGAATTACAGTTTTGCTGTTGTTTTAAAACAAGTATCTAATCCATGTTATTTTTACAGGCTTACAAACACATCCAATCCAGCGTGATGACGTACCCAGGGTCAATGACCCGGCCCGAGTGGTGGCGCGATGTGGTGTACTGGCAATCGTATGCACCCTCCAAGCTGTAAACTACTTTAAGGAACAAGCAATAAGGCCGAGAATCAACTGTGCATATTTTAGTCAAATTTTTTTATTTTTATGAGTTAGGAAAGTGGAAAACTACTTTTCAAAGTCAATTCGCCTTTTGAAGGCCACGCGTCATAAAAGTTAAAAATTATCACAGAAATACATTTTTCTTCATATTTTTATAACTCTTTGTCTATCTTTAGAAGACAAAAAACTCCTTAATTTACGTAGTTTCGTAAACCGTTTTCCATCTTTGGGCCATTTTCATTTGACGTGTAAAGCCATCTGTGGTGCTTAAAAGGTTTTGATGGCCACCCTTTTTTTTTTTTTTTTTGAGGATTGGAAATCATCCAATGACTTCTCCCGCTCTGGGTGGAGCGGAAGGGCGTGTCAGACTTTTACTGACTAAAACCCACCCGTCTTCCTTCAGTTGCCTGTTGCCAAGGTCCCGGTATCCCTTTCGGACTAACCCGCAACCCTGTCTGGTTTGATGGCCCCCTGATGAGCGTTTTCACATTTCCGTGGCTGACATTCCGAATAAATGCAAGAACAATATGAGCTAAGTATATTATTCAAATAAATTCATAATAATGTAACTAGGTACCTACTTACATTATAATATATTTATTTTACATTATAATATATGCGCAATATATTTATTTTTTATACTTTAGTAATAAAATAATTAATATAAGTAAAACGTTTTGTGGTGGAGATATTTGTATACAGGGTTTTTTGTTAAATAAATATTTTATATACAAAATGTTGGTTAGTTTTAATAATGCACCATGGAGTATTTATGCGTCTGCGCGTATATGAGAGCATAGCTCCATAACGAGTGATCAGATTTAGATTTTTTTAAATAATCAACCCACACCAAATTGAAACAGGTAATAGTAGAATCTGCTTAGCCTTTCCTCAACTAACTTGTGGGCGGCTTCCAGTCTAACCGAATGTAGCTGAATACCAGTATTTTACATGGAGCGACTGCCTATCTGACCTCCACAACCCAGTTACTTGGTAACACGATACCCTTTAGTGAGACTGGTTATCAGACTTGGCCTACTACCCGTAACCACTGTCACTGATCTACGAATGACAGCTGGTACCAACGCTACGTGATTTCATAGGACTGTCTTATGAACTTATGAAAAACATATTCAGGTACAGGATATTGGTCGAAAAAAGTTGAGCTCATTATCGACTTTCGTTGTTACCGTACCCTAAGGCCCGGTAATTTGAACTCCACAAGGTCCTATGTCAAAGTAAGTATGATCCTTTGTATGATCAACCGCATGTCAGTAGTTCAGTTTGAGCTCCGAAAAGCGCCGTTACCGCTACGAAATAAAGGTGCTGTCAATGTTTAAATGTTACCATATTAGCCATAGACATGAGGTAAACTGTACTATATACCCAACGTCCGAGAACAGTTAAATAAATTGAATTTGTTATTGGGAAACAAAATAGGGCTCTGTGATTGGGTTTTACATACATAATGAGCACGTCAATCAGACTGCACGAAGTGACTGAATACAATCAGGTTTTAGACATTAGACACAAGTAGCTGTTTCATTCTTTAGTCGGCAGTTAGACAAAGGCCATATGCATACATACGTTGTTTCATAATATTCATTTATACGAATTCCATTTGAAAATGTTAAAAATACTAATAATAGCGACTCTAATTGGCGCGTAAGTATTTTTGTCTGGATATGATAATATGATAAGTATAATAAATGTATGTGTTCAAAGTAATATTGAATTAAGAGTGTCTGACTGCTTTTTTTTTAATTACCAGTACGGAACTCCTATACAATGCGAGATCAGCATAAACTGGAAATGTATAGCTTGATGTGTAGCCGTGTGTACAACCCGTGCGCATTAACATGGCACCTGGCTCGGAACTCAATACTCCCCCCGCTACCCGCGCCGCGCCCCGCCGTCGCCGTGCGGCGCAGCGAGGGGAGCTCCAAACGTCATTGAACCAGGTGCCATGTTAATGCGCACGGGTTGTAGGTACCTATCAAAAAGCAACTGTACGTTCAAAGCGAAAATGGCTTACCTTACTGTGCAGCGAGAAGCTAACTTCCGAGCCGCCATTAGTTTGAATCGAATCGAACTGGTACCTAATACTTTATGATTTTTTGTTTATGAAACCTAAATAAATGGAGTTTCTCTGAAATAAATAAATAATCATTATTATTACCTAATGTGTATGTTATATGTATGCTATGTTGCTGGCAGTAAGTACCACCACCACCAACGAACTTGCGGCTTTGATTTCAGAGTGAAACTCGACTCGTTTCCCATCCTGAAAGACCTCCACGATCGCAATGACCTGGATTATCTCCTGATTGACCTTCTAAATGTCCTGACAAAAGATTACGAGGTCACCTGCATGGCGATCATATGCGATGAAGTTTATTTGAACGTGTTTGCTGGGCCCTTGTTTAAAAGAACCGCCTCCGTGCCGTACGTTATGGTAGGTACAATAAATTACTGCCTGTATAACTTGGCAGTTCCGAACTGCGCGCAGAGGGCTGCGCAATAATATTTTTGGGAACCAAATGGTGACATGAGGCGAGTGTGAGTGAGAGAACATGCGCGAAAGTTCGCAGAGCCTATGTTCAGACCTGCCAAGTTATATCGGCCGTAAGTGGGTATTGTTTTAGAGAAGAGAACTTCTCAACAGCAGCCCGGAGTTAAAAAGTTGGGGGTATCTGACACCCCAGTGCCTCAGAAAGCACGTAAAGCTCTCGGTCCTGCACTAAGAAAGAAAAATGTTTTACTGTCACAAAAACACGCGGTTATAAAAAAGACTAGTTAACCCGAATAACTACGTAGTAAAAGAAAAACAATATGTAAGTACCTACTTAAGTAAAAAATCAAGTAATAAAAACTAAAACCCAACTACGACTTAAAAGGTATAAACAAGACACCACAGACAGACAAATTAAAAATCCGGAGTCACATGTGTTAGGGCATAAATCGAACAGATTACGTGTGACTCCGGATTTTTAATTTGTCTGTCTGTGGTGTCTTGTTTATACCTTTTAAGTCGTAGTTGGGTTTTAGTTTTTATTACTTGATTTTTTTTTAAATTCTTTTGGGGTTATAATATATATATTTTTGAAATGTGCTCATTGAGCCCTTTCTTCACATAGCCTACAACTAGCGGACAATCACGACGCTTCTAACGATACCTCATTTGTCAAATTGTGATAAGTGGTTTGGAAGATAGGAGGAAACAGATGAACATACATACATATACATACATACCGGTCAAAATCATAACCCTCCTTTTTTCTTCGCCGTAGTCGGGTAATTAATAAAATAAAGTACGTATCTAAGGTATATTTAAATCCTTGTTTCCAATTCACATCAACTTTATGTTAGTGTAGATAAAGTTGATTTTAGACTGACTAGTACTTTTGAAAAAGTCATTAAAAAATATGAAGTTGTAGCGCAAACTGAACCTTATGTGTTGGCATTACAGTTGGTTTTCTTAAAACTCGTGTTTGTTTACATGTTTGGCAAATAAATTGCGAACATAGTATAGAGTCGGCAGCTGCACTTCGCTTCGTGACCGTACCAAGGCGTCCATTGAGCCGATGGATTTCCGTTGTGGGACTGGACTAAGTATACATAAGAGATTGCGTCCAAACCTTGAGACTTGTTCTTTGTTTCTAGACCGTAGTTGAAGATTATGACGACTTGTTGTCTCCAAATTACGTCACACTGGAATCATTGAAGGCGGCGCGGAAAGAAGGATGCAACGTTTACGTTATACTACTTGCTAATGGCCTGCAAGCTGCACGACTGTTGAGGTTTGGGGACAGGTGAGATATAGGTACCTATTTTATTGCTATTTTCCTTATCCTTACATATTATAAAACAAAGTCCTCCGCCGCGCCTGTCTGTCCATGTCGTCCTGCGATAAACTCAAAAACTACTGCACCGATTTTCATGGTGTTTTCACCAATGGATAGAGTGGTTCTCGAGGAATGTTTTAGTCCTTACTAATTTTATAAATGCGAAAGTAACTCTGTCTGTCTATCTGTCTGTCTGTATGTTACCTTTTCACGCCTAAACCACTGAACGGATTAAGGGATGACATCTATCTCCTTGCCAAATTTTATCGAAATCCGTTCAGTGGTTTAGGCGTGAAAAGGTAACATACATACAGACAGACAGAGTTACTTTCGAATTTATAATATTAGTATGGAAGTATGGATAATAATAACCGACGTCCACACGGGTTAAACCGCAGGCATCAGCTAGTCTAGTTATAAACACTTACCCAACATTTTTCTTCCATCTTGCAGACATCGCACTCTTGACACAAGAGCCAAATACATAATGTTGCACGATTTTCGTCTATTTCATAGCGAATTGCACTACATTTGGCGAAGAATAGTCAACATTATCTTCATAAAATACCACAAAAAAGTGAGAGGGGTCGCCAAAGGCAAGGCATGGTTCGAACTGTCTACGGTACCGTTCCCCAACCCAATCAAAGGCATTTTCGTACCAAGACGAGTGGATATTTGGAAAAACGAAAACTTTCATTACAAAAGGCCTTTGTTTGCGGACAAAACAAGTAACTTGAATGGAGAAGTACTGAACGTCGTGTATTTGGACCACGTTCCGTCAGTGGTGGTGATGAAGAACAATGTTAGTAATAAAATAGGCGGCGTTGAAGTGGAAGTGAGTACCTACCTATTTTTTTACCGGTGGGTGTGACCGATCTAGGTATAACTTTTAACTTGCATACTTAAGTATTGTCCAAAAACATACCATTTAATGTAAGGTATTATATTTCAGATCTTGCATACGCTAGCCGAGAAAATGAACTTCAAACCGAAACCTTACCAAGCTGCTAACGCCGATACGCAAAAATGGGGCCAGAAACAGTCTAACGGCTCTTTTTCCGGACTATTAGGCGAGATGGTGAATGGAAGGGCTGATGTTGCTCTAGGCAACCTGCAGTATACACCGTACCACCTCGAACTGACGGACTTGAGTATACCTTACACATCTCAATGTTGGACCTTCTTGACTCCTGAAGCTCTTACTGATAACTCTTGGAAGACTTTAATTTTACCGTTCAAGTAAGAGAATATATCTTAAATCTAAGCACGAACCCGACAGCAAGTAATAGGTACCGTAAACTTTCTTATAAGCTCTATTTAGTTTTACTAGCCCCCTACCTTGTTGAGCAGTGGTGGCTGTGTGATAGCGGCCCTGACTTACGAGTTGTAGGTCGCAGGTTTGAAATTAGGCAGACATGCAGTTTTCATGAAAATTTCATCACCACTGCACCAAAAAAGATTAAAGAAATAGTGAAGACATGTTCACGGTACGCTCTCCTACCTATAAAAAAATCGAAGACATTCACAAACAAACCCCCACTGGGTTTGATTGATTCCCCACTCCGTACTGATGCACTAGGAGTCGTGTATTAGGTACAACTTCTTTCTAGACAGACATGCTTTTCGAGACAACTCATATACCTATAGGTATAGTCAAGTTGTTTACACGAATAAGTAAGTACCTACCTAAATCATTAAAATATTCTATTATTTCAGGTTGTACATGTGGATTGCAGTACTCCTAGTGTTACTGATAACTGGAACCATTTTCTACGGACTGGCGAAAAATCACATGAACCTTCAGGAATACAAGAAAATTCTAAGTTCTAGCAAATTGAACAATGACGATTGCGGTTAGTATTTACCCGACTGCTCCATGAGGGTAATGTTTTCCGAGAGTATGTACGTACCTATGTCTATTTCTTTGGTACGCTTTGTAGCCTAAACGGGTTGATGGATTTTAACATAATTATGCGGTGTCGTAAGTGTCGTCGCCACCTAAATATTATGTAGGATAAACCTACATAATATTTAGGTGGCGGACTCGTGGTCACACCAGGTTGTAACACCAGTGTGACTAACAGCAACGATTTTCCTGGAGTCCGGACTCGTGGTCACACCGCTAATATTTTTACACCATAAACCACTTGTAATTTTCAACTAGTGTGGTGAGATAAATAAGTTTTCATTTTAAACTCGATGATGTATCTACAAAATACAAAAGTCGTCATTATTTGCTTGCAGATGAGAAGCCCGGCCTATACCTGTTTGGAGAAATAGTGAATAGCATCCTGTACACTTACGGAATGCTGCTTGTCGTGTCGTTACCCAGGTTGCCTGTGGGTTGGTCGATTCGACTGCTGACGGGCTGGTACTGGCTTTACTGCATCCTCCTCGTAGTCTCTTACAGAGCCAGCATGACCGCGATACTCGCGAACCCAGCACCAAGAGTAACCATAGACACGCTCCGAGAGCTTGTCGACAGCAAAGTAACTTGCGGCGGATGGGGAACTCAAGCCAAAATGTTTTTCGAAGAGTCTCTAGACGAGTACAGTCAGAGAATAGGCGACAAATTCGAAACCATAGACGATCCTCTGCAAGCTGCTGATAAGGTAGCCCAAGGAGTGTATGCATATTATGACAATTCTGATTTCTTAAAGTATATCAGTGTTACTAGGAAGAATAGTTTCAGAGATTCACAACAGAATAGCACAACTAACGAAACTGAAGTTACTGCTAGAAAAGATACACAAAGGAATTTGCACATCATGTCAGATTGTGTGGTAAACATACCAATATCAATTGGATTTCATAAGAACTCGCCTTTGAAGCCATTAGCTGATATTTACATGTGGAGGGTGGTTGAAGTTGGACTTGTTGAAAAATGGCTCAATGACGCCATGTCTTCTATACGAAAATTTGAAACAAATGAGGATGAAGTGAAAGCACTTATGAATCTGAAAAAACTCTATGGTGCTTTTATTGCATTAGCCATAGGATACTCAGTTAGTGCCATTTGCCTGTTAGGAGAATTAATTCACTGGAACATCATAGTTAAAAGGGACCCCAACTTTGATAAATATGCTCTTGATTTGTATTACAAAAATAAAAATAAAAAACACTAATATTTGAGGGCCTCTCGCCCAGAAAACCATGGCGTGATGACTTACAAGTCGATTATGAGAGATTGGCCAGAAAAGGCAACACACTGGAAAGCTAATGGGGAGACCCATCTCGTCCAGAAAACCATGGCATAATGACTTACGAGTCGATTATGAGGTTGACCAGAGAAGGTAATACACTGGAAAGCTAAGGGGGAGACCCATCTCAGGCGCGGTCGCAGCCCAAGCTTTTGGGGGGGTGTCACCATTGCTGCCGAGGAATATTTTTATGGAAATGGTTACATAATTGATAAGTAAAAACTTTTTTTTTATGCCCATCGGGGTCACTGTGGCTCAATTACCTGCAGTTTTTAATTAGTATAGCACGTAAATCTTTCAGTCTCTCGACAGCTTGAATGATTTTGGGGGGGAGGGGGGGGGTCATGACCCCCAGAGAACCCCTCGGACCGCGCCTGACCATCTATACGTAATTATAAATTAAAGCCGCTTTTCGTGTTTGTCTATGTCCTCGTTGTTCTTCTTAACCACGCAACATATTTTGATAAGGTTTTCACCATCATTTAGAGAATTTATTCCGGAAGGTTAATGTGTATAATGCGTTATTATTAAAGTTACATAAAACTTAGAAATCTCGATGTTTTTCAAGTCGTAAAAAACGTGCGACCCAGAAGCGGGTCGCTAATAGAGGATAAATAAAAAAACATGAAATATATTTGCATCTATGTACCTATTTAATATTTACATTTAACAACATGAATGTCACACTTAGTGGAATAAATATTTGTTCAGTCATGTTTAGTCTTTTACATTTATTCGATCTTAAAAATAACATTTATCAACCATAATTATTGAGCTAGAATTTAAGTAGAAAAGATAATTATATTCATAAACTGCTTAATTAACACAGGACTAAACTATATAATAAAGAATGATCATAAATTCATAATCTAAATTTAAATTCCTATTAAATTGTGATAATAAATTCTACAAAAAGAAAAATTACAGTTATTTCTGTTCAGGATTAAAATAACATCAACCATAATTACTGATTAATTATTGAGCTAGAATTTAAGTAGAATAGATAATTATATTCATAAACTGCTTATCTAACACAGGAATAAGCTTTAATAAAGAATGAATTTCATAATCTAAATTCCTATAATGTTATATTATGTTCTACAAAAAGAAAAATTATAGTTATTTTTGTTCAGGATTAAAGGCAGGTGGTTGTGCGCCTTCAGGAGCATTCTCTGTGATCCAAGGATGTTGCAATACATTTGTTAACGGCAGTCTTTGTTCTGGGTTTATGACTAGCAATTTACCCATCAAATCCTTTGCTTTATCTGTTATAAAATCGGGATACTTAATTATGACATATCTTATCTTCCTGTATGTTTGGTGGGAGTCTTTAGCATCAAAAGGAGGTAAGCCCACAAGTAACTCATAGCACAGCACTCCGAGGCTCCATATATCAACAGCATAGCTGTGCGGCTTCCCTTCAATCATTTCAGGAGACAAATAATCAAGTGTACCACATAATGTCATTCTCCTTGATGACGGTGAGTGTACAGACCAACCAAAATCTGCTATCTTTAGCTCCCAGTTGTGACCAATGAGCAAGTTTTCTGGTTTTATATCACGGTGAATGACCTTCTTTGTGTGGCAATATACTAAAGCTTTAGTTAAGTCTCTGATGTATATCGCTACAGTTTTTTCATCAAAACGTTCACGTTCTTTCAATAATTTATACAAAGAACCTTGCTTTGCATATTCCAAAATTAAATAGATTCGTTTCTCGTCGTGAAAGTATCCGTACATACGTAATATATTCGGGTGACGCAGTCTACATTGGATTTCGACCTCACGTCGCACCTGATGTTCAATTTCGGAATCTAAAATTTGGCTTTTAAAAAGGACTTTTAACGCGACGACGTAGTGTGACTCCTTTTCACGAGCTAAGTACACATTACCGAATTTACCTTTTCCCAGAGGACGGCCTAAGTCAAAATCTGATAGCGACCATGACTTTTTTTTCTCTTCGCTTTTTGCTGGTCCTGTAATTTGGCTCGCAGAATGTTCTTTAGTTTCGATAACTTTACCGCAAAGCGGTCGGCTGACAGGAGCAGCTGGCACTTTGAAACTGTCCATAGGCATTTTTTGACCGTTGTTACAACCGCAACCGGACCGACCAGCAGTTGGTGGACGGTTTTCTTTACAACAACACTTATTAATGTTCATCTTCACAAATCTTTGGCTTCTTCAAGTAATTTCCAACTTTTCAATGTATTCAATTCAAAGTTTTGAATAACGTATTTTTCGGTCATCAACCAACTGTCAATCAATATAACACACTGCACCACAGACTAGTGTAGATTACTGAGAAGAGAAAACTAAAAAGACTATTTTTTTAAATATTTAGGCTTTGGATACCATGTCCAAGTCTTTTTAGTTTTCTGTTCTCAGTAATCTATCAAATTATTTTTGGTTTGGATAAGTAGGTGAAGAATAGGGAGTACTGTATGCCCCAAAGGGTGATACTTTTCAATAGAGTACCTATAATGTACTCTGGGGCTGTATACTATGAAGTATTAATGCCATCATTATTCCACTGCGAAAAAAGGATGGTGCTAGCGGCCTTGTATAGCTCCGTCTCTCACTAACACTATAAAAATGGTGGCAGTACGTCGTAGTACGCCCCCTGTGGTGATACTGAAAATGTATAGCTTGGTATGTAGCCGTGTGAACCTACCCCACACAAATTCGAATACTTAACACTATCTGATTTATAAATAATAGTGACAAGACAACATCATCCGTAGACTAAGAGGAAAAAAAAAACCGTATTATTGAAGCTAACTCAAAAAGAACCCAAGTAAAATTCATTTTATATGGGACCACCTCGGGGGCATACCCTTTCAAACAAAAAAAGAATTTTGGAATTAGTGAGTTTCATCAAATAGTTTCTTTGCCGTTGGCTCCACTGACACTGTTAGTACGGAAATAAAAAAGAAAAAAGTATTATACTCCAATCCCCAGTGAGGAATCCCTCAGCAGACCTTACTAATTCCATGGCTCAGACCGGCCCAGACAAATGTCAATGTCATGTTAGCAGTCAGTCAGTGCACTAGCAGTGCAGTGTCATCTGTCAGTGTCACTATCGTCAGCATCAGCATTGCTGTCGTTATTTTTTGTCGTCGAGAAAAACTGCAAAATGCTGAAAGGAGAAAATCACGAATACTGAAAAATCCGTTGATATTTTAACTTTTTGTCACAGTTAGTAATTTAATTTATTCATTTTATGCAAGTGTTCGTTTTTTTTTTTGAGTTGAGGTCAACGGCTGCAAAAATTAAGTGTGTGCACTCGAATTAGTTAAATATAATTGAATGTATTATTTAGGCCGTAGCAGAGTACATAGATCTAGGTATTCTATGCGAACTGTGTATGCGAACGTGTTAGCTGGATACCTCAACCAATATTTTTTATAGGTTATGTTTAGTTTGTTACCTTGCACTATTTCCATTGAAAATTTTATATCGCTTATTAACGTGCCAAATTGTGTTTAATTAAATTAAAATTGTAACCTACTGGCATTTTGAATGGGTACCTATTTTGTAACTTATGTAATTTTTGTCTTTCTCACTAATAACCCAATTTACTTGAAAACCGTTTTGTGGCTATCAGTTTTAGAAACTGAATTCGTGTGAACTCCCAACCCCCTATATTTGTATAGAAAAGTCTCAGCAGCTCTTAATAAATATGTAAACATTCCTAAATGAATCAATCAAGTGGTGTGTAGTGTAGGATACTCATAGATAAAATAAAACATTTCTTTTACAGACAATGTCTGATGATGCTGAGCTGCAGACAGAGGAGACGGAGGTGCTGACATCAATTTATGAAGGAGATGATAATTTCAAACAAGTTGATGCTAAAACTTATCAATACAAGGTAAATTTTCTTACACTATTTTATATGATATTTTAGATTGCTTACATTTCATTCTGTTACTCAACTATCTACATTAGCATTATGTAGGTAAGGCCCTATATGATCTAAGATTCTGCATTCAAGTTTGGACTTAACATTCTGTATGAAATTATCTGCCAGATACCGGAATTTATCAGGAGTGGCAATACAGGCCATAAGGATACAAACTATTTGAAAGATATCTTATTTATATCAACTGAATTTATAAGTTATAATTAGCAGACCAATAAAATATATGAATTATTATATTCTTTCAATTTTTTTTAAACTTTTCAGTACATAGAAGGAGAGAAGTCATTTATTCTGGAGATATCATGGGGCCCCACATACCCGACAGACAAGCCAAGCTTTAATTTGGATATATTTTACAATCAGTCTTTGTAAGTACCAAAGCAACAAGATATTATATTTAAATGTGAAAGTGTGTATATTGGTCTGTCACCCTTTATCACAGCCACAGAGCAAGGGGTTGGCTTGATTTTTGTATTGTGATTGTTTAGTTAACCTGGTGAATGAAATACTTAGCTACTTTTCTTCCAATATATGTAATGTTTCTTCTGGGTAAAGAAATCTCTTTTATAAGTAACCAATGCATGTTGACAATGATGATATGATCAAACTGGCACTGGCACTGAAACATAGTGGCTCACAATGGGTCAAATTAGAAGGCTGAAAGTCACCCAAAGGGCAAATGGAGAGGGCTATGCTTGAAGTTTCCCTCTTTCAGCTAAAATGATGTTGATGAACACTAGCTTGTTTACAGATTACTTCCCGTAAAAGAAAAAATATTGAGTATAGTGAATGCTGAAGCGGAGCAATGGGCTGGGTGTGCAATGACATACACACTGTTCGAGTGTTTGAAGGAGAAAGTAGCAGAACTACTGGCCGAACAGACTGAGGAGGCGGTGGTGACTAGAGTTGAGAAGATAGTTATTGATGATCAGGTGAGCAAATGAGAGCATAGAACTACTGTAGTTAATTGATTCAGATGTGACTTTGCATTTTACCTGTTCTGCTGTACCATGTATGACTATACTCAATATCTTTATTGCTTTACCATAAAGTGGACTTAGGTGGTAGATCATTATGGACCCTGTAGGGCACAGCAAAAGGGTAGGAGAGAGGCAGCCCTGTTTTAGGAGATCATGTTGTTATTGTGGGAAAAGTTAGATATAATCAAAATCATATTGCACGTTCAGTGCAACAAAGTCACAACAGCTCATTTTCTAATTTTACAGGAGAGGACTTTTAATTTTTTCTTCGCATTTATTCCCTAATTTCTGGATTATTAATTATAGTAAGTTTGAAATATTTATAAAATTAATAAATTATTTTGTTTGCTATAGTTTTACGTTAAAAATCTTAGGTTTAACTATCAAAAAATCCTAATAAAAGACATAACAAAAAAAAGTGTCCTGAATTGGAACTTTGTTGCACTAGGACAAAAAAGTGTCCTGAATTGGAACTTTGTTGTACTAGGACAAAAAAGTGTCCTGAATTGGAACTTTGTTGCACTAGGACAAAAAAGTGTCCTGAATTGGAACTTTGTTGCACTAGGACAAAAAAGTGTCCTGAATTGGAACTTTGTTGCACTAGGACAAAAAAGTGTCCTGAATTGGAACTTTGTTGCACTAGGACAAAAAAGTGTCCTGAATTGTGATTTTGTTGCACCAGGAATGGATCAAAATGCTTTTATAGCTCCTAAATTTTTGTAATTTATAAACAAACACTCGCGGGCGCGGGGGCACTACTGTGCAATGAAACTTTGTCGGCCCAAAACGCATAGAAAAACCGCCAATAACCACAAAGGCACCTGAGCCATCTAGTAGAATTTTGAGATACTTTCACGGATGTCTTTGTTGCCCCAAGTATAGGCAAGGTTCAGAGACAATTTGGCATACTTACCTCAATTTTGCAGTTTTGGCTATTTGTGACTTTGTTGCACCGAAGGTGCGATATATATGTATCATCAATCTACGTCTATTGTATGTTAGAACTGCAGTGTAAGGTTGCCTTTCCACTAGAGATGTGCTAAGCTGTGTAGCAATGGATGTGTATGATATCAAATAATAGGAGAATTTGATTTTCATAGTGTGGTGGCAAAGTATTCAACGAAGCTAAGTTTTTTATATATTCGCAAAGCATATCTTCAACTCTGCTACATCTCTTAGGTAATACGGGCTGGTATCCGCAACTCCACGTCAAAGCGCGTATTTTGCGTACGGGTGGGAAATCACTTATTCGATCCACCCCAGCTCCTCCAAGAAGGCCAGCAACGCCTTGGTGTCACTGACCATCTCACGTGGGTTACCGAAGTACTTTGCCCTGTATGTGGCAACCACCGGGCAGTGTAGTAGCACATGAGCTGCTGTCTCGTCGTCCTCCATGCAGGCCCTGCACAGCGGACTGTCTGTGACTCCTATGACAAAGAGGTGTTTATTAAAAGACCCATGGCCAGTTATAGCTGCTGTAACAGTTCGCAGCTGTTGTTTCGTTAGTCAGAGCACCCGCTTCGTGAGGCGGCAATCGTTGGCAGGGAGTGCCTCCTTAGCCTGCCTGCAGTCAGACTGCTACATCTCTTAGCTCTGGTGGAAATAGACTCCGAGTTACCTGAGCTTCATCGCTTAGCTACCTCGCGGTGGACAGGCCTGAAGCCTCTTTCGCAGGAGGGCTTGTCGGCCGTGAAGAGGCGAGAATGTCCATGCTAGACTTGTTGACAATTACCGTGTCAAGTAATTCGTCAACACATCCTATATGCCTACGCCCATTTAGGACGTTCTTTTGATTTACTGCAAGTCGTCTTAGATGGGCCGTAGGCATGTAGGACTTACCCACCATGTCAACCATTTTTAAAATCATGGTGATCTTCTCCTGCGAATCTCGCAAAAAAACCACACCTTAGACTACTCCTTCAAAATTATCTATAATAAATGTAAAGTAACATTTATCATAAAAAACCCACCTTATTAACATAATAATCAAAAAAATATAATGGTTTTGTTATTATTACATTAGAGATTTATAAACACTATTTCGCAGCCATTTTAATATTATTAATTTTCTTGAAGAAATGTAATTTAGATACATGCGAGATCTATAAATTATGTATTATTACTAGTTTCAAGGACAACTGTGTTTACCCTAACACCCTGTATAAATTTAAATTCCAGACTGAAGCGAAGAAACCTCTTGAAAAAAAGGAGCAGTTAACGAAAGCCCAGAAGAGAAGAGCGTGGGACAAGGCGGAGGTCGGGCGGGCGGGCGAGAAGCCGCGCGGGTTTGACTGGGTGGATATCGTCAAGCACTTATCGCAAGCGCCCCATCACCAGCCCGCCTCATGACCCTCATAGAACTAATGTATATAGATCTGCTGCGACGGCGTCATGTAGACGGTCAATAAATATCGCGATATCGACCGTTACAAGGTGTAATTTAAATAACCCTGAAATCGCAAAAAAATCAGTAGTTCCATACATGTGAACATAAATGCAGGGAACAGCGGAGTAATTGGTTACACACTTACAATGGCAATGCTTTCATTTTGACAATTCAACAACATTCATTGAGTGTTTACGTTGTTGAGCGGACAATTGTCAGACCTATGAAGCAATAAATGAGGAATTTCTTTCAAATCCTTCCGATTGTGATTAAAAGTGTTATGCAATTGGGGCGCAAGTGATTTAGTTTTGCGTTTTCAGATTTGATGCTATCGTAAAAGTTGTTCTTAATATAATTATGAGTTCAATGACTCCTTCTCGCGTTTTGAGTTAAATAAATAAATCAATAAAAAGTTATTTTAATTACATCTTGTATTCATAAAAGTGCGCTTACACCGTACACGGGCAACTTATTGCACTATTCTTGGCTATTGTGGTGAATTATGACGTCACGGCAACATCGAGCTACCATGTAAAGAAGATATAGAGCAATATTTTATTTAGCTAACTTAACAACACACACACACAGTCGCACTCTTATATGGAGCAACTATACTCCATTTGAAATAAGATTAGACATTTAAATAAACCTTTTTTACAGTCCGTTCAACCGATTTTGACTTCTATTGCGTTGGTGGCATGACAAATGGCAGCTGCAGTAGACAGTTGTATTGTGTAACTTTTTTTTGCCTTTAATGCCGTCCTTATTCCTGCGGTATAGAAGTCAAAATCAGTTGAACGGACTGTATAAAGGTTTGTTTAAATGTCTAATCTTATTTCAAATGGAGTACAGTTTGTTAAGTTTCTCCGTATCGCTTCAATTAGTTCAGCAACTGTTGCCGTCAATACCTAATTACTTACTGGAAAAGATGGCCGTATATAAAGCTCGCTTTGATATGTATCACACGGTCAATAACTATCACGATATTTTGTGATCCTGTCAATAAATTTTTTGATGTTTTAACACGATGTATATTTGTATAATGATAATGTAGGTTGTTATTTAGTGTGATTTATATTGGGATTGGTATCGCGATATTTATTGACTGCCAGGACGTAATGGCCGGCGCACATCTGGCAGCGCGGCTGTCACAGCTGCAAATATCAATGTTGTGTTCTCTTAAAATAAAGTCTAAAATAAGTAACCTAAGACACGCACCTCAGACGTTCTGATGCGGTCTCGGACTAATGAAAGTTTATTAATTTTTAACTTTATTTCAACAACAGCAAGGTTGACTTTTATTTGGCATCGAAACCCGCGCTTCGCCAGATCTGCGGCGGTCCCGGTTGGTTATGGATACTCTCATTGTTAAAGCCTTTCCCCGCGGTATTTGTGTTTGAACGGTGCTCGATATGATTAAAGTTCTATCCATACATATCAGGGCCGTGTCCGGGACGTGGAAGGGCGTGCTCGGCCAGGGGCTCAAAACTATATCGATGTGTACATTTTATTATGAACTCCTTGACACATTTCAGTGTCCGAGCCGGCGACGGAGCTTCAGTGCCTGCTCGTGTGTGTGCCACGGCCCTGATATGTGTAGAGAGGCCTTATTAAGGTGTTGTAACTTATAAACTTACATGTTTCAAAATAGATTTATTATGATTTATTTTGGGAAAATGTAACTATCTTTAAAACTGTTAGTAGTTATAAACAGCGAATGTCATTATGAAGTTTCTTTTGTTGCATTTTTATCAAGCTAGCTAAAATATTTTTTTAATGCTGTTTTGATGTAATTGAAGAATTAGAGGAATTTGTAAAAACAATGTTTAGTATTACTATCTGCAACGGTGAGCATAGTCGCAATAGTAATCCCTGTTAAATACCTAGTTATTTTGTTGAAAACTTGGTCAAATACAAATACAACTCTTAGCCAAACTCAAGAGTGTGATTATTATTATTTCTTATAAATTGTAATATATTTACATAATTATACAAATATAATGTCTTAAATGGAAATGTTTTATTATTTAGTAGAAATATCTATCTCCATCTGACAGTGAGTAGCATTGCTACGGGGTGTTCTCATTATTGCGCGAGCAAATATTATTGCTTACTAGCTGCGCCCCGTGGTTTCACCCGCGTAAGTCTCGATCCCGTGGGAATATCTGGACAACAAGTATCATATATTCTATTCCATGTCATGGTCTACCCCTGTGCCAAATATCATCCAAATCCGTTCAGCCGTTCACGCGTGATGGCGTGACCAAGGGATTCATTTTTATAAATATAGATTTAAAACACGTGATTACTTCGATTTAAATGTATTGCATGATTTTTTGGGATGTAATAAAAAATCAAAATAAAACATACGAAGGATAGTTTAATTGATTAAAATAAAATATAATTGAAATCTTAATAATTTCATAAGTATAAAAACAACTTTCAATTTATTACAACTTCGTCGAGAAAGATCATGTGAAAGACTTAAAGCAGTGGCAGATTAGGCCTGTCGGGGGCCCGGGGGGCAAGACTGGGGCGCCCCCGCTTAGGAATGAACGTCGAAATATTTAGCACGCTGCCTCGAAAAGGTTAGGTTTTATTTCCACTATTGTTTAAAAAAAAAAGGAGACTAGACTTTGCCGACATCAGACAAACAGAGGATGCTACGTAGACCTTTTAGTTACTGAACATATTTTGGTCTTGCTTGGATTTGATTCAAAAGTTTTTCCTGACTCTTGGAGACCCCCCAGGCCCGAGGCGGACCGCACCTACTAACCGGGGCGGATTAAGGAGGGGGGGGAGGGGGGGGGGTGCCCGCCCCCCTCCTTAGTCCATGGACTTGAAGCATCCTACTGGTCTTTTCATTATACAAGCAGCATCTTTGCAGAAACAGTCATGTCTCGGCGGATCTGTAAATGAAATTAAAGGTTAAACTGAGCGCATCTTACAGCCGCAACGGGCCGCAGCGCAATGCATTTTCATACAAAAAAAGTGTGGCGCGGTCCGCCCTAATCCGCGCTAGCCTTTATCAAGTCCTTATATGCAGGCCAAAAGTGAGGTGTCATGTGATGCTAACCCAAATGTCAAGCGATTTTGAACCATGTGCAGGACAACTATTAAGTTGATCCGACCTGCGCTAAACCACAAACTACCACGAGGTTGGCTAAGTGTCGGACTTATCAAACCGCCATAAACCTAGGTTGAATAAACACTTTTTTCATAATTTATTTTTGTTTTTATTAGAAAGCTAATGCTGTTCTTTTTTTAACCGAAACTGGAAGGGTTTACAGGTAGGTATCTAGATACTGAAGAGTTCCACTATCCACCTCCTGGCTCCATCATCAGACCTTCTTACCAAACCTAACCTATTGGACTGCTCAAAACGAATCATATGAGCCCAAACTCGAGGGGTTTACTAGTAGCCCCTCTTTACCAAACCCAACCTAAATAGGTTGGGCTTGGTATGATTCGGTTTGACCAGTTAAATAACTGGCCAAAATGAATCATATGAGCCTCGAGGGGTTTACTAGTAGACACTGAAGAGTTCCATTATCCACGTCCTGACTCCATCATCATAGGTTTAAAATTGACTTCCATGATTTGATTACATTACAAGTGAAGCTTTACTTAAAAGCGTGTTATAAACATAGTTACCTTCAGTCAAGTCATCGTTGTAGTAAATCAAAATGGCGGGTATGTGAATGTTCTCAGGCAGCGCCACGTCGCTGAATCTATCTCGTTCGTCGGGTATACCGTTTTCTTCCAGAGTCTTGTTTTGGCAAAGGCCTTTGCCCATGTAACGCCATGTGTAGGACATTAGATGACTGTTGTGCGGTAGATATCTCATCATAATCTCGTAAATGGTTTCTTCAGAACATACTTCTAAAGTCACTGTGGAGCCTAATAGACAATTCTAAGGGTCAAGTTCATATATTAGATCGAAGAAGAAGGGTTTATGTTGATAATACCCAACACAGATACAGCGTCCTACTGTACCTAAAACTGACAGAGACATTATGCACAATTGTACCTAAGTATAATTAAAAAAGAAGAAAAAGCATGGCACTTATAATTCCTGACTTCAGTGTAGTGTAATAAGCGCTTTATCCCTTGGGCACGACATCACCACTCGCGCGACCTGCGTCTTGCGTCTGCGACCGCGGTGAGAACAAATCAACAAATGGCCCTGGCCTTGAACTATCTTTACTTGCCTGTCAAAGTATTAGTGATCCTGATAGGCCTAGTTCTAGCTGAAGCTTTGCCCACCACATATTTGTCGCCACTCCACCACGGCTCATCTAGTTTGCGCCACTTAGGGGAAGGGACTACGGGCTGCCGGAAGGCATGGCCATGGACGCGGTACGTGACCTGTGTACCGGTCACAGGATGGATGTGCTGCACCCACTCCCCATTTTTGAACCAATAGCTCAAATCTTTGCCGGCGTTCGCCACCAGGGTCATGGCTAGCTGAAAGAATATTTTTATTTAAACATACTTATATTCAGAACTCGATGTCCTTTCACTCGTTCAGCTGTGCTTCATTATGATCAAACATTACTAACTCTTTTGGCGTCGCAATAGAAATAGCCTTGCTTAAAACAATGGCAATACTCCACGCAGTTGTTACAGAACCAGTTCTTGTTGGCACATTTACAGGACTTGATGCACCTACACTTTCGGAACTGATCTTGGAGCCAGGGCGTCACGTCGTAGACAAACCCGTTGACCGACACCCAGCAGTCTCCAGAATGGTTGTGAATAGCCACCTCTGCTGGGGTGTACCATTGCTGTTTCGTATACCTCATGGGTCTATATTCTTAGCAAAATATATGGATAAGTAAGTATTTTGTTAACAAATGGATTATTGATTACTAAATGTCTTTTTTTTTTCGTTTACGAGACATTTATTGTCATATTCTTCGTTGAGTTTTTTTTACTTTGATTTGGGACCTTTTTGATTTTGGAAAAATACCTTATGTATGTCTGTGGAAAAGACAGATTTGATTTCGAAAAATATTTTTTTTCTCCAAATTATTAACTGATCATAGTCATTAGGTAAGTACTCCTATTGATTGAATAAAAAATAGAATATTACCAATGATATTATATTAATAATATAATATAATATCATTGAATATTACGATATGAGGGTAGATAAAATATATTACTTATAAAATGCCATAAGTGCCTACCTACGTCTACGGTGACCATACCTCAAGCTAGCACCATGCTTGGCCAAGCACACTTCCTGCCGAACCCAAGTTACAAACGTCATAAGTAGGTACCTACATAGTAGTAGGTATGTACCTACTTTATAGCTACCATTGACTGGGTACGTCTTTCAATGTCTGTAATGTGCTCTGGCAGTTGGCAGTCACTCAAATGACTCGCAGCCGGCCAAGTGCGAGTCGGACTCGCGCACGAAGGGTTCCGTACCATTATCTATAAAAACGGCAAAAAAAATCACGTTTGTTGTATGCGGGGTATCTTAAACCCCTTAAATATTTGTTTTATTTTAATTTAATTATTTATTTTGAAAGTGAATATGTAACTAAATATTCTGTTAATATTTCAAGCGTCTACCCGTTGCCGTTTTCAATATCAAGCAAAAACGAGCAAAAAAATCACGTTTGTTGTATGGGAGCCCCTTAAATATTTATTTTATTCTGGTTTTTAGTACCTACTTATTTGTTGTTATAGCTACAACAGATATACATCATCTGTGAGAATTTCAACTGTCTAGCTATCACGGTTCATGAGCGACAGACAAGACAGCGGAGCCTTAGTAATAGGGTCCCATTTTACCCTTTGGATACGGAACCCTAAAAATTGTGTACTGTGGACGCTTTTCGTGCACGTCTTTCTACATCGTTCTCACATGCATAATTTCAACTTGAAATATCGAAGTTTCTTGTCGTGGCGTGTTTTCTCCGTATGAATACTTCTCTTTGAAATAGGCTACCAGTTACATCTTTCTGACAGACCGACCCCTTGAAAAGTGCCTGTAATTGGTTTAATTGAACTTTATGGGTAATTACTTTGAGTTTAGTATAGTATAATACAAAGTACTGTACGCAGGTACCTATAAAAACTAAAAAAACCGACCAAGTGCGAGTGGGACTCGCGCACTAAGGGTTCCGCAGTTCTAGAATACTTATACCTAGTTGTTTAATGTTTTATTTACCTTGCTGTCTTGTTCCCATTGGACCTTTGTTGTCAAAACAATTATAGTGTCACATTATTCATTTAAATTAATACAAATGAAATGCTGTTCGTTGGTAAACGGGTATAGGTACGTTTACCAACGAACAGCATTTCTTTTACTTACATAACACTTGAGAACGGCTGGACCGATTTGGTAAATTTTCTTTTTTAAATGTTCGAAGTCCGAACATGGTTTTTAGTAAAAGTAAGTAGGTACCTAAGATTGGGAAATTCGAGAAAAATTAGTGTTTTTTTCTATGGGATTTTTGCATTTATTAGGACAGGAAAACTAAATAGTCAACGGTATGTTATGTATGTATGAAAACCAAATAAAAAAGAAGCAAAATAAAAAAAAACTTCCTTCAATGAATTTGACAAAAACAGCGTAACCATCGGCTCAGTCATTTATATATTGGTACTTAAGTAACTACTCTTCAAAGGAAACCCTGCAATTATGCGGTGGCATTGCCGTACAATTTATATCCCCCACGCGATATCGCTATTTCTAGTTCACAATACACCCGCTTATTTGCGTACTTATGCGCCGAGACCACCACGCATGCGCGGATCCGATAATTCTATCCACTTGTTGCCCTAAATTATAGCGACCGCAACCCCATGCAAAGAACTTCAATAAAAATAAACTGCCGCGCTTTTTGTGCATAGAGTTGTGACAAGCGAGACCTCTATGACGCGCGCCCGTTTGTCGTTTTCTTTTTTTTAATTTATTCAGCTTTTAGCATAGGACATTACATAGTTCAGAATGAGTTACATTTAAAAGTGTCAGTTCATGTTACACATGAGAGCAATATTAAAAATATGTTGTCTTTATTTTCGGTGAAGTGTGAGTGTGTTTCAGTGTACCTACTTATGATTTTTAGGAACGTTTAAAAGTAAGTTTTGTGACGTTTTCATTTATTTTGTTATTAATTTGTCACAATGTCTTAAAATTTAAGGACTCAAAAAGTTCGGTATGCCCCACCGAACCAGAGACAAAGACATCAAAAGCAAGCTATTGTGTTATCTGAAACGGAACATAGATAAAACGCTCATCGAATTGATCTATTGTCTATGCTTACCATAGATACCGCATCCGGTAGGTAGTCCAAATTGTAAATGGGAGGACAAAAAATCTTACGTTCGAAAGATTTTTATTAGGATTCCGTAGCCAAATGGCAAAAACGGACCTCATAATTAATTCATCATGTCTGTCTGTCCGTCCGCGTCTATCCGAATGTGACACAGCCATTTTACTCGGAAACCACACTTTACCGAGAAAATTGTAACACAAACTAATTTTTGCAGCTGGTAAAATCAATACCGTGTAAATATTTATTCTCACCAAGGAACCCACCCTTCATTGTGCGTGGTCCAGAACGCACTTGGGCTTTTTTTTTCTTTTGTTTTTGGTAGTGACACAGTCGTGATTGGTCAAGCGGCCGCAAGCGCAACTGCTGAGCATGTGTCTGTGTGTATGTAAATGTGACTCTCCTGGGTTCGACCCCCAGGTCCGGTAAAATGTCATTGGATTTTTTTCCAATATATTTCTCTCTGTTATCTATCAGCTCGAAATCTAGTTTTGTGCCCCATACGAATGGTTTTTTGTGTTTTGTTGCGGAACACTAAAGTGTGACTAAAACGATGACAATGTCTTATATTTTATCCACATCTCTTAATTTTTTAAATTATTTAATTTTATCCTAATGATTGCAGGTAATTTTATAAAATGGCGACGCTCCCGATTTTCGTATCTCTGAGCAGGTAAATAAATTATGTTAAAATTCTGGGTATTATTTATAATTTTCTACTTAGGTCGATTTTACAATTAGATAACATAGTCAAATCAAATGTCATTTAGGTATTCAAACTAGACTGAGAATCAGCTCTTTTTGAACCTCATTTTATTATACTATTTTTTTTATTACATGAGACAGTCCCCCATGACGCCCGTCCTTCAGTCATCCGTCACTCTCCCTCTTTCAATTTTATTTATGGACGTAACGTTTATACGTTCTTGCCTAAGCCAAAATATTATTATAAAAAATGTTGGGACAGTTACAAATCATTACTTTTTTAACAGAATCTATGGCCCTCTTTTATCGAAATCTCCCCTCTGAGGGCAAAGTAAGTGAATTCTAAATACCAACAGATGACGGTAGTTTGTTAAGAAATATCTAATATGCGTGTCATTTAATGACATTACGAGTACATTTGGTAGCGCTTTTAGGCCTCGAACAGCAGCTTCAAAAATTATCAAGATTAAAAAAATACAATGAACGTAGATATATTTAGTAACCTAATCCGCTTAACTATTCTTCAAGAGTCATAAAAAACCCTGTAAGAAATCGACACGTGTTTCACCTCTCAACGAGGCATCCTCACGATGACGATTGACTAGTTGCAAACCAGAACACGACGTGTAGCCACACCGAGCGCTGGACGCAGAGAATCCATCTCTGCGTCCAGCGCTCGGTGTTATAAGGTCCTAGAACATTAGATGTTCTATTAGAACCAAAAAGGTGCACTTTAAAAACTAATGTCACGATATAATTAAAATGTATGGAAATATATGAAGACGGTTTATATTTCCGTTCACGATAACGTTTACTTGCAGGTATTTCCATAAACCTCTGTCTAACTTTTCGGGGATTACATTACAGGCGTGATGTCGTTATATTAATTCCATACATTTTTATAATTATTATTAAATCTTTCATTTTCGGACCTTATAGTCCATTTGGTTAGTATACACACGACTTAGAAACTAGTGTTAGTACTTACATCTACCAGAAAAACGATACAAACTATTAATTATTACGCCACAGTGGCATGTAGGCGTATCCAATGTCCCAGTATGGGGCTGTCCCACCTATCAGCTATCGTTTTCAGGATGCTGTTGGGGCTGGCGCGTACCCTGCGCATAATGGAAGCGCAACGCAATATCGTCACCTGAGAAATTATAAAAGCGCACCGCATACGCAGGAAAATCTCTGAATGTTTGTGTTTGACGAATTTTGCCGATGGAAGTTTTATGCTATGTCGTAATGTACTTAAAAATGAAATGCCTGCTGTGTGCGTAAAGTTTGGCTGCCGGCCGTGGCATCCGGCTGCCAAAGCGCGCTTCCGGTGTCTGTATTAGGAAGTAAATACCAAGACGTGCTCAAACCTAGGGCTACCAAGAAGGTATTTAGAATGAAATTGCATGCTCGAAAAATCCAAAATATTATAAATGAAGTGCGAAAGTTACTCCGTATGTCTGTCTGTTACTTTTCACGCCCGGCTGAACGGATTTCGATGAAATTGGCACACAGGTAGACCTCCTGGATTAGGACATAGGGTGCTATTAATTCCGGCGATTGCAATTCTGATTGATAGTGTATCGACGCAATTAAGGTGTAGATCTCTATTATGTTTGACTGTCATCAGAAATTGAGACAATAGGACCAAGCCTGAAATCGCGAAAAAAAACTAAGTATTCCCTACATTTATGTTCGCAGAGCTCGTCAAAATGTAGGGAACAGCTGATTTTATTTCGCAAGTTCAGGCTTGGTCCCATAGTGAAAGTTGTTCATAATTATGAGTACAATGACCCCCAATAAGGATTGAAACTTCACCCTGTATACTTTTCTTTCTTTCTAAGCCCTTTTTCTTCCCTCAAAAGTGTTTGCCGGCCCTATTGCAATTTACATTTATTCAAAACAATACAGCGACCATAATACCATTATTATTTCGTACTGGCTATCATTTCTTACATTCAAATTGCATACCTACATAGGTAGATACATGCTTTGATACGTGTCGTGCATGCATCGTCTTCCTTGCGTGGAAGTACTTAGTAGTAATTAAGGGCGCACCCTACCTCAGATTTTATCCCGCTCGCACCATACTACTCGCCACCTGAGTGAGAACGAGACGGAGTGGGGCGCTAGCGGCTCTAAAGCGTCGAAAAGTTTAGGTAATTGCTTTTTAAGTTGAAAATAATGGTAATTAAAAAAAAATGACACACAAGACCTGGTTTATAGTTAGTTCAGTTATCATGCAAAGTTTCATGATCTAAGTAATTTGAAGTATTTTTTGAATACCAACGGTTTATAATTCTGTGCAGAGGTAACTTTGGATTTTTTTTCTATAGAGAAAATTTTATGTAATCGTGTTTTCGCCTCACATAAGACCTAGCATCAATCCTCAACTTTAACATATATTTATTTCAAAATTAATGCTGCAGTATTTTCGGCATAACAGAGGATCATGCTAAGAACCTTTTAAAATGCATCCTAAATGCGTTATACACGATCAATCAGAATCGGTTTGAAACAAATGTCTAATCCATTGATAAAGAAATTCGATAAAAATATCTGCTCAACGACCTAAATAACACAATGAATGTTGTTGAACTGACAAAATGAAACAAATTAGTCTTAATCGGTTACGAAAATAAGTTATGCAACTAAATAGCTGAAGAGGGTTTGTTTACACTATCATCAGATACTTTTGGATTTGTTTACGTGTTCAAACTAGACGTGTGTCTTCGGATGTTGATAAACATAAACTTTAGTCATAACCAGACAAACAGAGTTTTTAAAATTGTTTCAAGTAAATAGGCGACGGAATAATGATGGGGTAGGTAGATGCAACGCTAAAATAAACATTCAAGAATAAGCGGCCATTTTATTATCGTTGACATGGAATAGTACCGACACTGCTTTCCAAGGTTTTGACTTGACAAACATTGAGATGTCTTTATATAAATGTAAGTTTAATATTTAATGGATTATAAAACATAAACCTTCTGGAATAAATCACTACATATTATAAAACAAAGTCTCCCCGCCGCGCCTGTCTGTCTGTCTGAACGGGATAAACTCTAAAACCCCAGACGGATTTTCACCAATGAACGGAGTGATTCATGATCCCAAGGTTTAGGTGGTTTTATTAAAGGTTTTATGTAAATTTACTGAAATATGACGACGATTGTTGAAGATGTCGGAAAAAATCATGCCGACTGGGAGATTTACTGACGTGCACCGCGTAAGCGCGTATGTAATAGTAATATGAAAACTGCGGTAAAATCCTGGTGGGATATTTTACGACATCCTCACGGGCAAAGCCGCGGGCTAAAGCTAGTTCTTAATATGATGGTAAACTAGCCTGTCGCTTAGTTTAAGAACAAAGTGGACACGAAAAATGACTATAATAATTATATAGCATAGAGGTAGATATAGATAGATTAATATTCCTTGCGCGTGCACTTCTGCGATCGCTTAGTTGCGCCACAGTATCTTGCGCATCTTGCCGTCTGTCACTGTCAAAGCGGATCGTGCGTGACAGTACCCGCGCATGCACATGGCTCCTAGCTGACTAATATAATAGTAATCAGACTATCCTTATAGGTACAGTACGTAGTCCCTTCATACCTACTAGACGATACTGATAACGTGAGTGGTTACACTAACACGTGAGAGCCGTTTCTTCCGCGTTTGTACTGAATTTGGCTATCACTACATATTTTTATAAGGAAGAGTTGATTATGAATTATGAATGTAAAGATCAGCAATTTGTTTTTACCTACAGCCGGCCTGGGTACATTGTGAGATTATGGCACTGTCGGCTGCCATCAGAGGACCTAGACAAGTGACAATCGCTTCGAAAGTGTTTCGTATTTCTACAACGACTTTCAACAGACGCCCTAGACAAAGTGACATTCTATCAGCGATAACGATGATGGAAAAGGCAAAAATGTATAGGACTGATATAAGCTATCGAAAAGCTTATGCCAATCCGGTTGCAAGTCGTTGTAGAAATACGAAACGCTTTCGAAGCGATTGTCACTTGTCTAGGCCCTCAGGATTGACATAAGCTTTTTGATAGCTTATTCAGTTCTATACATTTTTGCCTTTCCATCATCGGTATCGCTGATAGAACGTTTGTCTAGGGCCTCAGCTTCTTTTCTATGATCAGGGTGCTCGTGCATATATTTTGCTTATGTTATTACAGGAAAAATCCCAGTTAGGACGCGTAAAGGTCATCAACTCATCAGTCATCACACACATCAAAGATAATATAGGTATATTACTAGCTGTTGCACGTGACTTCGTTTGCGACCCAGGATGAAATGTAACATAAGTCCTTCTCCTGGTCATGGTCTACACATGTGCCAAATTTCTTCCAAATCCGTTTAGCCGTTTTAGCGTGAAAGCGTAAAAAACAAAAAAACACTTTCGCATTTATAATATTAGTTAGGATTATACTTATTTATTATACAGGGTGTTAGGGTAAACACCGTTATCCTTGCAACCAGTGGTTTGGTTTCATTTATAAAACGGATAATCAGTGGAAAATTACAACATTTTTTTTATTTTTTTTTTAATTACATTTTACCACACGCAAGTTCGTTGCCCTGTGCGTTAGGGCAACGAACTTCCGTTACAACACGGGCGGGGAGTGCGGGACGTGACCTGACCAGCCGCGAGCGCGACCCCTCCCTCAGTTAGTCAGCTGTTTCACTAGCGAGCACGGTGCCGAATAGAAACTTTAAAAAATCTTTTAATGAAAATAACGTTTGTTTTTTGTTGTTTTCGGTCATTTAATTTTATATTTAAGTCAACTGTCAACAGTCAACAAACAACCCATGGTTTGAATGACAAGAGTGTTTAACCTTACACCTTGTATATTTAATTTTTCTATGTACTGAAATAGCCTAAGAATAGAAATAGATCGCGTTTCTCAAGGTCAAGGCGGTCGAACACACCTACACTAATTAACCATGATCCAGAACGGTAAATGTTAACATAAAGCAGCTAGAGTGGCGCTGGCGCACATCCGGTTAAGGGTGTCATTATCAAGTTCCGGCTGCAACTGGTTTGGCAGCCCCGTGAATGCAGTACTTGTCAAATGTCAATGATACCCCATAGGTAGCACGAAAAAAAAACGCTCCAAATGTCAATGGTACCTATGGGGTATCACGCGACAATTGTTACCATTGGTTGACGTTTATTTGCACTTGCAACACAATCTGGCTGTATCATTCGAATAATCGATTAATAATTTAACGATTTTAGTAACAATTACTTGGTAACACCACTAAAACGGACCGAAAACCTAACAAACAAAATCTATCTGTGGTCGTGTGAAGCGACGACGCCATATTGGCAAAATTCGTCAAGTGTCAAGTGTTGTTTACGTTTGTTCGCAACAGAATAAAAGGAGAAAACGGTGAGTAATCTTATAAGAATTTTATACAGAATTACTGAGAAATAAGTGTAGATTTCGTATTGAGTGTTAGTTTATCGGAAAGTGATAAATATTTTAGTGAAAAAGTAACGAAAGTTTTGAAGTAAACAATTTTGACGCTGTCGCCGCCGTGTTTAGTAATGTTATTACGATAAATATTCTTGTATACTGTTTGAAATACACATAAGTAGCTAGCAGAATAATCTACGAACATAATTTGGCTAATAGCTACTGATATTATTGCGAATTGTTATCGTAATCGTATTTCTAATTCGGCGATTCCCCCGTACCATGACACAACGCTCATAGTAGGCGGGGCCAGTAAAAAGTACTGTCAGCAAAAAAAATTTTTTGTTCCAATAAGAAAGAAAGAAAGAAAGAAAGAAAAAAAGAAAGATTACATTTTATTATTTCTAACAGTTTACTTAACTGACATGTGTAAGAGAAATAAATGTCGAGGTTATTGTTTTTTTTTTTACCGACTTCAAAAAAGGTGGATGTCCTCAAAAGTATGAATGTTGTTTTAGGATCATGGTATTTTCCTAGGCCATTTAATTTAGTAAATGATTGTTTTATGATATTTTCAGCATGGCGAGGCTGTCCTCGACCTCAAGGTCACGGAGCGTGACCCCCGCTCCGTGCAAAAGGGGCCCCACACAGAGCGCCGTCCGTCGCGCTATCATCATGGGGTTCCTTGACGCTGCCCCGCGCCCCGATCTGTCCTCATCCCCACCGCGCACCGCGGTAAGTATTTTCTGTATAGCACATTACTATATATTTATGTAGTTTCAGTGGAGTAATTTGTATATCTTGTCTTTTCAGCCGCCTACATGCTGTGCCGGTTCGAGCGACCCGTCGATACGTGTGTACCTACTACGCTTTGGAATGGGCAACTAGCTTCATCTTTCTTAGTGACCTCGACAGTTCAAAAGTGCCCGTAATTGGTTTATTTGAAATAAATGCTTTGAGTATGAGTTTTGCGTTTTATTTTGTTGTAATATATGTCTTGAAAGAAAAATGTGTTTTATTTCAAACTTTTCCTAGCTTTCCGTAAGTATCCCATAAACTTACAAAAAGATAGGAAAAGTTGTTGTACTAAAAACCAACTACTATTGATACGTGGAGAAGTAAAAATAAACAATAATTATCTCCACATACTTCGTTATCCGTCTGTCTGCCAGTCTCTATAGACACTTTCTCGACCGTGACAGTAGTTTTGCACGTATGCCGCGCATTACTTTTACTGTGCGTTTGCACTGGCGAATCATTCAAAACAAAACATGTTGTCGTCGAATGTTTCGCCAGTGCAAACGCAGTTATGCGCCTATGCGGTGCAATAGACATTCCCTCTAGTCTAATGCACCTATGTGGTATCATGTGACAGTAATGCAAATAAAAAACCGTGAGGCCGGTTTCGTAAACATGTGTGCACTTAGTGAGGTGTAGTTTGATTGTAAAAGGTTGTAAATGTGTGCGTGTGAGCGTGTATGCACAGAGCGAAAGTATAGTTTTGGCATGTTTCACTATTGTTCGCAGCGCATGTTTTGCTTTTTTTTTGCATTACTGTCACGAGAATGTCACATGATACCGCATAGGTGCATACGACTAGAGGGAATGTCTAATGCACCGCATAGGTGCATAACTGCGGTGCATTGGATATTTTTAAAACCGACTACTATTGACACATGAAGAATTAAAAATTCTAACAGGCAAACTTTAACATGATGAATAAACACAGTAATTACTTCCACATACTTCGCTGTCGCAAAAAAAAGTATTTTTTGCGATTACAAACTTACATTTGCAGTTGGAGAATTCACCGTCACGTATATCGATGTATGAGAGAACATATTTTTCAACTACAAAGTTAAGTTTGTTTCTGAGTTAATATCATCCCTACTACGGAACCCTTCATTGTGGGTGGCCTGACACGCAATCGGCCGGTTTTTATTGCTTAGGCATAATCTGACTATAATGTTCCCACTGCTGGTACACAGGTCCTCCTGTCCGTGTGAGAGAATGGGTGGGTTGGTAGATGGATTTAGGTACCTACCTACATATAAGGAAAGATAGATAGAATACTCATTTATGTAATGTTTTGTCCATAATAATTGTTACACCGCTGTTAGGTACCTAGTATAAGTATAAAGTATAAGTGTACCTAGTTACAAATGATGAATCATTATTTTCAAAGAAATCGAAATAATAATAATAGTAATTGGGATATCTCAAACCATACATTTATTTCGTATATTTTTTTGAACAGGTCATTACTATTGTAGGTAATAGAACACAGATAGTGGGATAATAAAGTAATAATTATGTTATCTAAATTAAAGTAACATAATAAACAGAATAAAGGAACATTAATAATTTATAATAAAATAACATCGTACTTGAAAATTATAACATACAATATTCGCAGTCTTTTTACTCTGATGCGCTGACGGTACCCGCGAACCAGTATAAACCAGTTTTCGGGACCGGCTCTGCGCGCGTCGCTGCGTAATGGCCGCGGAGTATTTACGTTGTGTAAACAAAAAGTTTTTATCGCATAGATCCTGTTACAAGTGGAATGAGGTGCTGTTATCGTGTTTATGATTAGGCCTATACATTGTGCTAACGATATCAAGTGTTTGTGGAGTGAATAAATGTGTGTGTGTCGTTTTATTGTGATAAGTTTCTAGGTGTTTCGAGTGAAAAAACGAAAAAAATAAAGTTTTATCATCCCTGCGAGATAAGGTCAGTATATTTAGCTTATTGAGTGACATTCCTGGCTTCGCTAACTCATAACGAAGCCAGGAATATATAATATAATGTGTGCAAATTACTGCTTGGTGATGAAATCATCATTATTAGGAAGGCCTACCCCAAAAACAAAAAAACTGGTGACTAGGTCGACGAGTTTAGCGCTATAAGGTAAAAACCTAGGCTAACACATTAGGGGTTAAGTCTCCGAAGTCCTTTAGCTGGCAAATCTTCGAAGAAAAATGATATACCTATAACAAAAACTAGGTATGAGCACATCTTAACACGTTTTCGAAGTGGTAAAGGAGGGAAATTATATTATAGCACTCACATTTCGCCAGTTTTGCATATCTAATGTGATCGGGAATGAGCTTATGGAGTAGTGCCCCTACTCCAGAATCCAGGCTATCACTGATAAACTGAGAACAACTTGCTAACCTTCTTCCCAACTCGAGCACTAGAAAGTTGTGAAGGGCTGGCAACTTGGGGGACTGTCTTATGAATTTTGACGTTCGAAAATTGTTGATTCTGAGCCTAATTTGAATATCGAACTTTTGATTTTGCATGGGGATTGAAATTGCGTACCTAAAGTGGGTGATAGACGTGCGTACTTAAAGTACGCGGTCTTTAAGTTCGCGAACTTACTCGGCTCGCCGTCGGTGACATACGAGAAGATCGCTCATTTAAAAAAAAAATTGCTCAAATTTCATTGTCAAATTGGCTCGCGGCTCGCGGCGGTGACAGATGGGCGAGTAAGCTCGCCGAGCCATAAGTACCTACGCGTACTTGCTCGCACGTCTATCACCCCTTTTACACACTTTATGAATATTTTAAAGGATATTCCTAATCCATTGCTCTAAATGTTTAAGAGATTCGTCTGCCGACAGCAAAGATAACGCAATGAATATTGTTGAATTTGAAAGGGATTGCAATTGTAAGCATGTTACGCAATTATAGGCTGCAAGACCTCAGCAGCTGCAGTTGCGCTTGCAACCATAAGACCGAGGCAGTTACGAAATCAATAAATTACGAGTAAAGAATTAAAAAAAAAATTACAACTTAAGTCAATGCACTTGATGCCGTGCCTACACCCACGAGTTCATAACATGGGCACCTAAACCTTCTGTAATTTCGGCGAATTCTGGCCTTTAATATAATAATCAGCAGGCTGCAAGAATATTGGATACGGTAGCATGCCCAATATATAACACACTAGCTTCTGCCAGCGACTTCGTTCGCGTGTTCGGCCCCGATCCACCCCGTCGCATCGCATCGCCCGCCCGCGCTATATTACTTCGTTTTCGCTTATGCTACGGCTACACTTCGCGTTATCGCGAACTTTTTATTCGTAGGCTCTCTCTCGCACACCCCTCGATTACTCGCTGAGCAACAGAGAGCGCAAGAAAAAAAGAGCCGTAGCATTAGCGTTCTTTCTGATTTTTTTCTGTTTGCCCGGCTCGTAAGGGTCGTAACGTGATGTTACACTACAACCTTCCTCAAGAATTGGGAAATACAATGTTTTTCAAAATTCAAAAACACCCTAAAGATGTTTTTTATTTGACTATTGAGGTTCATTTTATAACTTCAATTTTCGTCGATGATTTTACTACTACTTGATTTTACTACTAACAATAATTGTTGGAAAAAGTGGTGAGCCATTTAATCTTGAAACCTTCAAAATACAGAGGAATTTGTTACTAATTTCCTTTAGTGAGTGATTGCGTGAGAATTTGACCTGAACATGGTTTGTTTACACTTTCATTACATACTTTTGGAACATACTATAGAGATAAGAAATATAAGAAAGTATCATAAATCAATACGAAAACAAGAAAAAACATATTTTGCCAAGATGTCGTGTCGCAAATAGCGTGCTGCCTTAAATACTCAGATGTAGCATCTAGGTTACAATCAGCATTCCACCAACGTCCAATAATTGACGTATTTCTAGCACTAATTACAAATTACACAGCGGTATTGTTTCTTTGGCATCAAATGCGGAAGTCTGCTATAGAAAGTGACTCACTAAGAGCGAATTTCACCCAACTTTTATACCGAGTTTAAGTCTTATCCTGCGAATAAATTTTGAATTTTTGACCGTTTTTCCATACAAAAACTGTCAGACGACAATTTTATTCCACGGATAAAATATATCTGACTTTGATAAAATCAGAATTAAGACAAAATTCGAAATGGCTTTTTAATCCACTTCTCAATTAACTAACAAACTATGTTAAAATTAAAATTATAATGTCCATACCGAATTAAAACTAAAATAGGGCGTCGAATAATTCCTCCCCATTGCTATCGACTGGTAATGTACTTACCCTTGGGTCAAGGGTTCGGAATTAGTTCATTCTGATGCTTTTGATAGATTTCTTGGGCATAGAGAAACTCCCAAAATAAGGAGGTAAGTAAAGAATGAACACAACATATATTTCTGAGTGGGAGTCAAACTCTTCTTTTATTGCTTGCTAAGCCAAAATAACAATCATTTCATCAAATTATCTGACACTATCAATTACAATCTGAATCATCAAAATGATTCAGAGGGTATTTGGTAATCCATTGCTTCATTGTTCGAAAAATTCGTCTGCTCAACAATGTATATAAAATAACACAATGAATGTTGTTGAACTGTCAAATTAACAGACATTTACGGAGGGTTATTGTTTGTCAATTTGACAGTTCAACGATTGAGTGATTAGTCTTACAGACAAACATCGTTGTTTTACCGCACTTTTGCAAATGGCGACTTAATAATGGTTGGCAACAAAAACCACATCCGATAACAAATTAATTATTTTCGAAATTCAATTTCAAACAAATCCTTCCCACCGTCCAAAACTGACGCCTCCGCAATTACTGGAAACGCATTAGGATCTGCCCATAAACGGCGTGCTGGATTACTGCATTAATTAATCGTGTATTAAAATAACTTTTACGTTATTTATGCACGTAAACCCTTTGTCTCTAAAGTTGACTAATGGAGCATGATAAAAATTAATATTATGCTATCTCCATAGATTCGCGAACGTTATTACAATGTGCTCATCGAAAAGAAACGTGGACACGTGGTCATTGGCGTTCCTCTGTTTTCTAACTATTTAATGATATCGTATACTTTTACAATGTTTGTAAATATGTGAGCACCATGTATAATAATAATTAATTTATTTGTTACTGCTCCATTTTTTATTCTTTTTACCTATTGTGGTACAGTAGGTAATTTTATTCTAGGTGCATCGTCTTCACATATTCCTAATTATATAATTGATGTAAGTAAAGGTACAAAATATTGTAAAACATTTTTAAAAAGAGTAACGGTGGAGTTTCTTCCCCATTCTTCTCCATACGAAAACGACCTTTTAGAAGTACTCCAAACTCCTTGGCTAGCATTATGGTCAAAGTGCTAAGAACGACATGCGGTTTATTGTACATTTAGAATGTATACTTACACATTTATGTATTGTACTTTATGTGGTGGAGAAAATAAACGTTTTATTTATTATTATTATTATTTATTAAATGTATCATTGTTCATGGAGGCTAGGTATTCTGTTGGCCTCCCATTCCCATACTAGCTAAACACACACACTCCAACGACAATGTTTAGCGCGGTTGACCGTGACGTCAACCTACGTATTACTACTTAGTTCCCTAGGAACCTACGGTCAGTACCCAGGGATATAATGGACTCGGCACGTCAGCTCAGCTGAAATGATGACTGAGAAAATTGTAGGAAATCTGCAGCTTTATGCACTTACTACCTATTATAAATCGTGGTTAACGTAAATGTTGTAACCGCCCTATGGTCTAGTGGTCTCAGACCCAGAGGTCCCGGGTTCGATTCCCAGCGGGGGAAAAGTATTCTGCTCGGTTTGGTTGGTGGTACGGTTTGTTCTAAGTCCACCTGGCTAGCCATCCTAAGTAATATTATAAATGCTAAAGTGAGTTTGTTTGTTTGTTACGCTTTCACGCTAAAACGGCTGAACGGATTTAGATGAAATTTGGCACAGGGGTAGACCATGACCTGGAATAGGACATAGGATACTTTTTATCCCGATATTCCCACGGGATCGAGACTTACGCGGGTGAAACCGCGGGGCGCAGCTAGTATATTATCTAAGTTTGTCGCCATACTAACAGTTAACGGAATTGTTATGTTTCGGCAGTTGGAGGTAGGATAGCCAGTTCAGGACTGTGGTTGACGATTCCGGTTGAAGCTCGCTTCCACTTCCAGCCTGATCATCACTTACCATGTGAGAGGAAAGCAACGACTCGTGTAAACCTCGTTCGTGTTTTAAAAAAAAATGTTAGTAATTTTGGTAAATACTAAAAACGTCTATTTTAAATAGTAATAACTATCTTATTTTATAAAAATTAAATATTATTATTACTTTTTATTTGTTATTGCGGTAGCTAGGGTGCTCCCTTTCGGATAGAACAGGGTTTTTGTTACACATGCTGTATAAAGCCGTGCGAATTTGCAACAATCTGATGAACATCACACAATTGAATTCCCAATTAGCATAAAAATCTATCTGCAATGTTTGTTTAGAGAAAATCATAGAACAGAAACGTTGCAGAAACCTTACAAGAAAAACTTTTTACAAAACAAAAACAACCGACTTTCAAAAAATAACACAAAAAAACTGAAAAATTACTTTAATTTTGGAAGTCGGTGTCTTTGCTTTTCAATTTTCGTTTTTTGCCACCGACTTCCGAAATTAAAGCTATTTTTCACTTTTTTAGTGTTTTTTTTGGAAGTCGGTTGTTTTTGTTTTGTAAAACTAAAAAGTTTTAATTTTTCACTTTTAAGTTGTGGTACATACCCCACACAAATTCGTATACCGTTATCTGCTATGTAAATGAAGACTAAGATCTACATACGCAAAGTGGGAAAAATACGTAATTATTGAAGCTAACTCAAAAACTACGCAAGCAATATGAATACAATTTATATGGGACCACCTCTGAAGCATGACCTACCAAACAAAAAAAGAATCATCAAAAGCGATTCATAATTGGCGGAGTAATCCTCGTAATCCTTGTTGAAGAATTCTGTTAAAAATCAAAGCTAATAGTAGTCGAGTGTTGTAACATCACGCCTGCATTCGCCGAAGTGTTAGGTAGAGGTGTACCTCTGTTACACCCACAATAAAGTTCCTGTTGTATTGTTTTTATCCAAATTGACTGTTTTATTGCTCCATAGAGGTTGCAATTGAGAATGAGAATTTCCTTATTCTCAGAAGCAGCCCGGAATTCGGGATTGTGCTCGTTTGAAAGTTGGCAATGACGGAAATCAATTAATCTGCCTAGCCTTTTCCCAACTATGTTGGGGTCGGCTTCCAGTCTTGCCGGATGCAGCTGAATAACAGTGTTTTACATGGAGCGACTGCCTATCAGAGGCCTTAGTGCGAGTTTCTTTTAACTATCTTCACTTTACGCATCGACCGCGTTCGGCGCTCCGATTGGCCCTTCACTAGTGAAGGCCAAGGAAGGGCCAATCGGAGCGCCGAACGCGGTCGATGCGTAAAGTGAAGATATTTAAAAGAAACTCGCACTAAGGCCTCTGACTTCCACAACCCAGTGAATAGGTAATACGATATCCCTAAAAACGACAAATGACGTAAATACCTAAATATTTCGCCGTTTCGATTAATTTGTTAATATCTACTTCACTGACAGACAACGCATAGACTAAACTGCTGGGTCTAGCATGTTCTTCAAGAGTTCCTTATGTGACGAAGGTGAACATTAGAAAGGATTTTTGAAAATTCATCAGTTAAGGGGGTTAAATAATATTGTCTAGTAAATCAAAACAGCAAAATATTTGACAGCTATTTGCGTCGTTGCCAACTCACGTGTTAGCAAAATGCTCGCCCCATTGTGTGGAATTTAACCCCGAAATGATATTTTTTTACTCGTTGTTTGTTTTATGTGTGTCTACTAAATATTTCTATTTCTTTATTTCTTTTAGCGTGCATTTGTATGGTAATTTGTTTCACACGCCCATTGTCCAAACGCTTAACACGTAGGTAGTTTTAATTTTTATTAAAGAATTGCAAATCATTTAGCTCCACTTTTCAATGAGCTTGTGGTTTAAAGAACGGAAGAAGTCGGAACAAAAGAAAATTATAAATAATAGAATTCCAAACCATTTACAGGCACTTTTGAATTGTCAAGGAGTCGGTCAGTCAGAAATATGAAGCTAGTTGCCCATTCCCATTCCATTCGCTCCATTCGCTCTGCTAAGCATTGTGACATTTTGAATATTATGGAAAGCCATAAAAATATACCTACCAGTTTTATATACAAATTGACATTATTGAATATTATATACAAAATAACATGATGATTACTTATAAGTATTGTTTTATTGTGAATGTGAGGACTATGTGGATATTTATTTTTCGTTCTGTTAGTTTTAGGGAAGGTCTGGCAATTTGAGAACTTTATGCGACCTACCCAAACGTCCTTTCTTTGGTATTGTTCGTCGAGTCGTTGAGCTCCTTTAGTTCTGAGTTGAGCTCCACTATTACTGACAAATGCTTGCACTGACTGGACAGGTCCACTCAAATCTGTGTGGTTCTTTCCTCAAAAGACCATTTCAGACTCTTATCTACATGGTCCTCATATGGCCTGACCAAGATTATGTCTGGACTTTAAAGGAGACGGTGACCTCTGAGTTTGTTTCGGCCTTTCTTCTCAGAGTAGTCAGATAGGAAACGCCGACCTCATCTAGCTTATTTTTACAACTTTTTAATATGACGTGTAAAAGTGATTCCAATATCCTATTTACAGAATAAACAATTTCATTTCATTTCATTTCATTTCATTTCCAAAGCGTAGTAGGTACCTATGGAGAAGAACGGGCAAGAAACTCCACGGACACTCTTTTAAATAAAAAAATTGTTACAAAAAAATTGGTTACATCGTACTTATATGTTAAAATTATACATGTGAGAACAATGCAGAAAGCACGTCAAGTGCGTCCGCAATTATAAAATAAAAACAATTCAAAAATTAAAATAAGCCATGGCAGCTAAGAGATGACCAGTCACAACTGACGGCGCCCGTTCACGAACATGACGTATGGATCAGCACCATTCAGCTCAACCATTTTGAAGGGAGCTAAATGATCCAACACATGCGCCACCATCAGCGAGACATTTCAGCGAGCATGACATTCCCAGCCGCCAGGGCACATTCAAGTCAATGAAAGACAAATTACCCGGTAAAGGGTAGCTCTATAGTACATAGTACTCACACCATATACAGGGTGTTAGGGTAAACACCGTTATCCTTGCAACCAGTGGCTTGGTTTCATTTATAGAACGTAAAATCAATGGAAAATTACAACGATTTTTTTCTTTTTTTTAATTCTACATTTTACCACAAGAGACGCAAGTTCGTTGTCCTATGCGCTAGGGCAACGAACTTGCGTCCTAACACGGGCGGGGGGTACGGGATGTGAACTGACCGGCCGCGAGCGCGACCCCTGCCTCAGTCAGTCAGCTGTTTCGCTAGAGAGCACGGTGTCGGATAGAAACTTTTTAAAATCTTTTAATGAAAATGACGTTTTTTTTTTGTTGTGTTCGGTCATTTATTTTTATATTTAAGTCAACTACCCATGGTTTGAATGACAAGACTGTTTACCCTTACAGCCTGTATAGATATCTAGGTGTTGCCCGCGAGTTCATCTGCAATCCAGGATGAAAAGTAGCTTATGTCCTTCTCCGGATCATGTTCTACCCATGTACCGTTTTAGCCGTTTTATCGCGAAAACGTAACAAACAAACAAAGTCACTTAAACATTTGTAATATTATAAGTTAGGATATACATAATCTTACGCATAAGAAATGTTTCAGTAGCTGGAAGTGGATTTGTTTCAGTTAGGTACACACGGCTACACATCAAGCTATACATATCCAGTTTATGCTGATCTCGCATTGTATAGGATTTCCATACAATGCGAGGTCAGCTTATAATGGGAATGTATAGCTTGATGTGTAGCCGTGTGTACTCTATGCAATAAGCTCGCCTTCACAACTGGCGAAATGTGGGTAAACATACCTTACATCTCTGCCTACGCCTTTGGGGAATATAGGCGTCATGCATGTAGTTTCTACCACCGATCTTCGCCAATTCCCACGGGTTTCTCCACTCACATCACTTGTCATAGTGACAGGTAGATGTGGCGAATTTCCCCGTTAACAATGGTGCTGTATGTTGTATAGTTTATAACCATCCATGGGATTGGTATCGGCAAGTCTTTTGTTTGCAATTATGTTGAGAATCTGTGTACAATGACGTGTAAGAAAGTTCTTTTTTATGGTACTTTAGTAGACAATCCCCGCTGCCTATGAACATCGACGTTACTTGGGAGTCCCTGACACATTTTGGCTGGATTAGAGACTATAGTTCGATGGAATAATATTTCCAAATCGAATACAGAGAAAAAAACATACTTGTCCCCTTTTCTAGCAACTATATTTTACTTTTCATCTCAAAAAGTACCCTACGTATCCTTCAAACAAAGCAAGTTAGCGCTCTATTCCCAAGAACGACAGCTGGTACATTCTGATTGATCGTCAGAGTACAAAAAAAGCAAAGATAATAAACGACATTGAACATCATCTCCTGACAAGGTCGCGAGCATACCTTAGGAGTTAAAGAACTGTCTATAAATGGCGATCGTCCACAGGTGCTAGGAGCCTAGGTAAGTTTAATTGATGAGGTTTTGAAAAAAGGAATTGTCGTTGTTGTTTATAATTATTGTGGTAGTTATAGTTAGCCTATCGTTCGTAAATACAAATGTTAAAATAACTCAGAACTTGAGAATCGGCAGATGCTTTCGTTTCCTTCAAGAGCGGTGGCCCCCATATAACTGACTGGCCGCAGTGACTGTTGTCATGAAAATGATGGCAGTGAGGTTTGACACGAAACTCTCTAGAAAAACACACCAAACTATACTTTTATAAATAACGTTCCAGTGACGTCATTCGCCGGTAAATTGCGGACGCTATGTGGCGGCCAACGCTCGTCTAGGAAACCGTAGCTTTAGAGCACTTCTCCAGAGACACATGGTTTTCTACATATATTTTGTTTTCATCAGTGGTTGAGAGTGTCCTTGGAGTTTCTTGTCCGTTCTTCTCCATAGAGATCTACGTTTTGGAATGGGCAACTAGCTTCAACTTTCTGATTAACTGACCGACTCTTTGACAATTTAAAAGTGCCTGTTAATGGTGTAATTTAGGTCTGCATAAGCATAATCAGCCTATAACGTTCCCACTGCTGGGACACAGGCGTCCTCTCTGTGAGAGGTGGTGGGCCGTAATCCAACACGCGGGCCCAGTGCGGGTTGGTAGATGTCACATATCTTCGAATTTTTGGTTCTAGTACATGCCGGTTTCCTCACGATGTTTCCTTCACCGTTTTAAGAGCAGTAGTGATGAAATAATTTACACAAAGTAAAGCGCCTGACAGGGTCCGAACCTATCACCTAGAACTCGTAAGTCGCGGCCTTGACCACTGGGCCACATTAAGGTCTGAATTAAAGATATTTTATTTTTATTTCTTTATTTATAATTGAAATAAATGCTTTGAAGTTGAGTTTGAGTTAGGTACAGTGTCTTTATTCTTCAAAAGGCAAAAGGCTCCGTTACAATTGTTATCACATTACTGTAAGAGCAGGTAGAATTAACAATACATCGCATGGGAACCCAAGACTAATCATTGTTTTAATTTGATACGTAGCTGAGTAGCGGTATTCTTTAGATGTGCGCGGTCTGATTAAGGGATAATTGAAACGGCTATAGCCACCCGTGAATGTAGATGCATGGTGTAAAAGATGATAGATATGATAAAGAGAATGAAACCCAGATGGCCAGATGGGCGATATAATTAAGTATTATAATTATTATAGAGACGACAAAGGTCATGTTAAGTCGTTCCCAAGAAAATTGGGATACCGGGGGATTACGATAAAGCGCGCAGACTAACGATTCTTCTTCTTCGACAGTTGTTGGCATAAAACTACGCCACTTCCACGGCAGAGGTCACTTTAGCTGCATTTTTTGAGGCAATGGGGGCAGGATAGGTGGTGGACCACAGTTTGCATGAACCCAACGATTAAATCGTACGACTGTAGATCAAGTGGTCGTAGGTTGAGGTTCCACGTTCCAATTTATCAGCATTCTTAACGTGGACCATGAATTTGGATGGTTGGCGTCAGTAGTTGGTTTTGTCTTCGAGAAAAAGAGACTATCTTTTTGTCAACTATAGTTAGCATTACAATCAATGCGCCTCATGGTGGTACAAAAACGTGAGCATTGTTTTCTGGTTCATTCATTCGTTTATTCAGTTCCCTCGAACATCTTTGCGGGTTCAAACGTTAATGAACTTTATGTTTTATCAATGTAACTTTCTAAGAAAAGTAAAGATTTTTTGTCTTGCATACGAGACAGGAGATGGTCGATGGAGTATGGTTTTCACAAGTGATGGCCAGAAACCCGTATTGTCACAAAACTAGTTAAATAAGAAATATAATAAATAAAATAGACACCATTAAAGTGGAAGGCAACCCTGGATGATGGACACACAAATCCTTGGACCTGGTAGAAACAAATGAAAGCACAAGCAGCAGTGAATGATTCGGGTGATATGATGACGATGCATAGACAACATTACTTTCTATTTCAAATTATATTTAGAGTTAGGTAAGAAAAAGGTCCTCAAACCACAAACTGACAAACAGCAAAAGTATTCAGCGGGGCCACAGATAATATAATACTACGGCGGGGCTGATTGCCCATAGCATGCACCTGACGTACTTATTTAAGTTCATTACCGGTTTTTTATTTGTTCTGACCCTATGGGCTTCGGCTTTAGTCTTTTTACCCGATTGCCCCGGAAGGAGGGTAGGTAATGTTTTTTCGTACACAAACTAAGTTCAAATCTTACTTTTAAGAATTGGAGAGGTTATTGCTCCAGCTGACGTATGACCTTGAAGAATTGCAACACAATCGTCATGTAAGTGACCTGTCAGCTCTCAGGAATGCGGGTTACCATGCTAGTTGAACATTGAATACTTACATTACTTACTCATAGTTATTTTCATGGTAATTTAGACGCAAGGAATTGTTTGTGAATACTTCGCCTATTGAATGGGTGATGTTTCGTTGCTTACTTAAGCTGCGGTTAAAGGTCTTTGTAGTAGCCTGTTTTGAATGTTTCAGAGAATGTTTGTTTCACCCCGGAATACTCAAGCGATACTTAGCTTTAAGATGTTCTTAAAAGTATTTCTGTGGCTACAAAGAGTCCGACATAGCGTGCGACTTGATTGAGTTGCGTTTGAGTAGGTATCCGGCAATTGTTCTAGTAACTTTGTCAATAGTACCGCTTGAAGCAACAGCCTCATTCTATAAAAACCGGCCAAGTGCGAGTCGGGCTCGACTCGAGTCGCACACCCTTTAATTGTTAACTTTATTTTATTTTTATTATTTGCACAGTATGAAAATTTCAAGTGTTACCTATTACTGTTCAAAAGATCCAGCCCTGTGACAGACGGATTGACGGACAGTGAGCATTAGCCATAGGATCAGGGTAGAATTATTTAGAAAACAGCATCCTAATAGCGTAACACACGATCAAACACAATTTGTTTCATTTTGACAATTCAACAACATTCATTGCATTAATTTCGTTGCTGAACAGACTCATTTTTCGAATATATGAATCAATGGATTAACAATATCCTTCGAAATGATTCAGATTATGTTTGATCGTGTGTAGGCTAGGTTCGAAATATCGTCAATAAAAGAACAATATTCTCAATCAAGAGCTGCAAAACAGAAAGAATGCAAATGAGCAGTAAACGCGATCCGTCAATAAGTTTGGAATGAAACAACCCATTGTTGTTGGTTTACGAGCGTCGCGTGGAATGCTAACAGGAACCGAGCTGGTGGCTGAACGATAACAAACAAGCTTCCTGGTTCCTGGACATTGGGTTCAATCTGTCGTTTATGATTGGTAAATAACCAATCATAAATCAGCAAAACCTTGTCATATATAAAGTGTATCTTTTCATACACGAAATCTCTTAAGGGGTCATTATGAATAACTTTCACAATGGGACAAACCCTGAAATCGCGAAAAAAATCAGCTGTTCCGTATCAAACATAGGGAACAGCGGTTTTTTTTTTTAATGACCCCTTAAGAGATTTCTTGTATGAAAAGATACACCTTATTTACATACATATTTACTTACCGTCATGTAATCTTCTACTCTTGCTCTTATCTCAATTTATTTGGAGACTGCGGCGGCGCCACAGATGTCTTTTTAACCGACTTCTTCAAAAAGGAGGAGGTTCTCAATTTGCCTGTATGTTTTTTTTTTGTATGTATGTTACGCGATTACTCCGCCAATTATGAATCGATTTTGATGATTCTTTTTTTGTTTGGTAGGTCATGCTTCAGAGGTGGTCCCATATAAATTTTATTAATTTTGCTTGCGTCGTTTTTGAGTTAGCTTCAATAATTACGTATTTTCCCCACTTTGCGTATGTAGACGATATTATTATCTTAGTTGACTCCGTCACTGTTATTTACATAGCAGATAACGGTATACGAATTTGTGTGGGGCAGGTACCACAAAAAAAAGTGAAAATAAAAATTAAAAAAAAAAAAAACATACGACTTCCAAAAAAAAAAACTCTAAAAAGTGAAAAATAACTTTACTTTCGGAAGTCGTTGGCATTAAACGAAGATTGAAAAGCAAAGACACCGACTTCCAAAATTAAAGTTATTTTTCACTTTATTAGTGTTTGTTTTGGAAGACGGTTGTTTTTTTTTTCTTTCATCCTTCTCTCTTCTTTCTTCTATTCTCTTTCATCTTCTATTAGCATATTGTCTTCTTTTTCCATAGGTACATCTCTATATACGCATCTGCCCTCACACTTTACCACCAGACCGTGAGAATGCTGTGGATATATGGATTCTTTTCTCCATAGCAAACTACATTTTGAAATAAGCAATTTCTTTGCGATAAAAAAGTAATAAGCCTAATAAATGGTGTAATGTAGCTTTGTGTTGCGGATGCGCATTAGAAGCAGTTCCTCCTCTATGATACCTTCACAACCTTGAACTCCAAAGTTTATAATAAAAAAGTAATAATATAATAATATCAAGGAAACATTTGACCGTGACATCATGAAGGGTTCTTAGTCAACTTAACTTAGCCGCCCATCGCATATAGCATCGACCTTACAGTTCAAGACATAAAGGTTATAGCGGCTGTCGTCAAAAAGTTGGTAAAATTGAACATTCTGTGGCTTGCGCGTGCGCGGATGCGGTGTAGGCAGGCGGTAATAAAGCCATACTATACATAGGAGTCGATAGCCTCAAAATACATTACGTGGGCTATGGGATTGCAAGATATAGTAAGTTATAGTGCTTTTGCAGGAAAGGTGTTTGTATTATTTTTGTTTAATTCTTTTACCGTTGTTGTTGCATGTGCCTTTATTTGTCCCCACCGTTGGACTTGGTGTGTATTTTTGAATGCTTGAGGATACCCAATTGATAAAGCCATCTGAATGGGGTTTCAAACATTTATTCCATCTATGCACCCTATTCCCGCTTGTCACTTAATTAATACAACTTAATCAGTCTGAGGTTAACCTGCTCTTACTGCCCCGTCTGAATAGTCCCCCTGTATAAGAGGACATGGCTCCACGGCTAAGGAGTCTGACTGGTATGTAAGCAGTAGTAAGTTCTATACCAACCCGATGCATATTATGTATATTATCGTGATCCTACTGCTGTAACCAACTTAGGTACAAGCATATTTTTATCTCAGATGGAGGACTTGATTACAGTTATTCTACCTTGCAAATTTTTTTGAAACTTTGTTATTGATTCTTTATAATTATGTGGTAAGTACTTGTCAGATAAATTCTTATTTATTTAAACTGATTCGGAAAGCATTCTATAGTTTTAGCACCGATGTCCATCATTGGAACCACACCTGATTGGAACGAATGTTTTCTTCAGTTAACAATTGCGCCTCCCCGAAAGTTATCTATGCAAAACTACACTCAAGTTAAGAACGAGACGTTAAACGTCCCGGCAACGATGTAACGAGGGTTCCCACCTGTTGTCTCTACTAATAAAGAGAACCTGTATAATTAGTCTTCAAACCGATCCATTGTTTGTCACTCGGCCAGAACTGACGCGCACGTCGACGGACCAACACGCGTACCGATCAACCGCTCTGACACACAGAGTAGAATCAATGAATCGATCAAAACGCGATATAAAACGGAATTAGAAAATTTGTAACAGGACAACGGAAAAATTCAAAAAGTGAACTCTAATTTTGAAAATTAGAACGCGAATTTTGAACTTAAAAAAAATCAAGTGCATTCGGAATTGGAAATTGTTTTTAATTCTTTTTCCAAATTCGTTTTTTTTTAATTGTTTTTTGTGACGGATTTGGAAAATTTGAAGTGAAGTGCCTTTTACGCAATGACCCCTGTCGGGCTTCTGTTCAAAGTAAACAGGTACGTCTCGTTTACATGTTTCATGTTGGAGAGTGTTAAATATTGAACATGGGATGTGTTAATGTGTGTCGTGGTGGTTATTTCTTTAACATTGTTATTCCACTGAAGTTTCTATTGTAATGCTTTCGAGCGAGACTTGAGACTTGGAATCTTTGGTTTAAGATTATATTGTTGATCAGTTCACTTGGTGAATGCATAATATTTTTCTTTTAAAGTGTTGTATTCTTAATGTTAGTTATTTATTTTGTTTTATGGCGTCTTGGACAAAGATCAATCAACCTTAATTGATCAATTTTTTGAGTTATTCTTTGTCAGGTTAAGTGATATTAAACATTGCATGTTATTTTTGAGACAACTAAAAAAAACTTAGATAAGTAGGTACAAAATTAAAATTCTTCTTCTTTTCGTATGTTTAGTGACTAACCTGGTGTCAGAGTTTTAAAGCCGTCCAAGGGTTTCAAATGCCGTCGAGAAATATCTCTCTGGCATGCCGGTTTCCTCACGATGTTTTCCTTCACCGTTTTTAAAGCAAGTCATAAACAATACACACATGAATCCGATTTATACAATACGCACATGAATCGGAAAAGTCAGAGGTGCGTGGCTTGGGTTCGAACTCGAGACACTCGAGATCCATGACTTGGCAGTCGGACGGTCACACTACTAGGCTATCACTGTTTACACAACATTGCACCGCACTTTGTATGTTTCAATTTTTTTTTTTTGTATATTGGCACTTTGTAGCTGTTTATTAATGTAATTAGTTATTATTTAACCGTGTTTTTTACCGACTTCAAAAAAGGAGGAGGTACTACGTTCGGATGATTGTTTTTTTTTTTTTTAATGTATTTTCACCGATTACTCCGCCGTTTGTGAACCGATTTAAAAAAAATATTTTTTAGTTCGAAAGGGTATACTCCCGATATGGTCTCATATAAATTTTATTAAGTTTGCTTGCGTAGTTTTTGAGCTAGCTTCAATATTACGTATTTTTCCCACATTCTATGTAGACGATATAATTATTAGACTCCTTCACTATTATTTACATAGCAGGTAGTAACTTGTGTGGGGTAGGTACCACCACTAAAAACTGAAAAATAAAAACTTTTTACAAAAAAAAAACAACCGACTTAAAAAAAAAACACAAAAAATGTGAAAAATAACTTTAATTTCGGAAGTCGGTGGCAAAAAACGAAAATTAAAAAGCAAAGACACCGACTTCCGAAGTTTTTTGTATGTTGTGCTGTCTTTTGTGTGCACCAAGTAAACGTTTTATCTATCTATCTATTGATTGCTATTAAGTACAGTGTCATTGATTTTTGTTTGGTTTGGGTTTACCTGCATGCTTATCTTTGACAAAAGAAAGAAATATTTTCCAACACCATGCAAAGGAAAAGATAAGGAATATAATATCTCACATAAGTTGCAATTATCTACAGATAGATACCTGTTAGCAACAGGTTAATTCATATTAATTACATGAATATTTACTTGGACAACATCATCATTAATTACTAATTACATTATTAATTGCTTTGGTTGTTCTGGCATCAGTACTGCATATGTATGGGTAGATTTTAACTTGATTAGTTTGGTACCTTGTTGCATTGTTTAAAAAACCAGGAATGTATCCTCCGAAGGATGTGGCAGTTAGAGGTGTATCTGTAAAGCTATAGGGTACACCCAAATTTCACCAGTTATATTAATTCCGTTGTTGTTAGTCGGGGGGTGAACCAGGTAATTTCGGCCAGCTACTAAATATTTCATCGTGAGGAAACCGGCATTACCTAGAACCAAAAATTCGAAGATATGTGAGATCCCACCCGCACTGGGCCCGCGTGGTGGATTACGGCCCACTCCCTCTCACAGGCAGGAGGCCTGTGTCCCAGCAGAGCATTATAGGTTGATTATAATAAGTATTTCCTGATGAAAAAAAATTAAGTACACTATGCCCCACGGTGACTTGAGAATCAATCCCAAGACGCCAATCATGCTCATCAGTCGCACTTGCCACCACGGTAGTTGAGATACATAGGTTTCTAAATAATTTGATCAGTGATTTATCCTAAAAGACCGCTTCAGTCATAAATCAGAGGTTCTAACGGATAGGACATAGAAGGTTGCAGAAGATAGAGAATAGAATGCTGAGATATTCGTTTATGACACCTTGATTGGAAGTCTTCCAAACGTAAACAGATATTTCTGCATTTTCTTTTGAAGTTTAATTGCCGTTTTTTACTTTCTCTGTATCCCCGGTGAATTTTGTAACATCTCAAAACAATAATCAATACCTGTAACATTCAAATGAATGTCCCCTAAGGATATCAAACCCACCCACACCCACATTTCGCCAGTTATGTTTAGGAAGTACCATGTAATAGGGGGCGAGCCTATTACCATCAACCGGTCACAAATCCAGACTCCGGGCTGGTACTGAGAAATTCTTAATGGAAAAATCAAAAAACACTGCCGGACCTGGGAATCGGACCCAGGACCTCGTGGCTCGTGTAGTAGAGCTTGTGACAGACGAGGCAGTGAAGTTAGTTGAGTAATTTTTTGAGCATCATATAAATCTTCACCCCTTTAAGCTGAAACGGGGAGTTTTCACCCCCACCTGGTCAATTGAGGGGTTGAAATTACTACAGTAAAAAGTCACGACTATCAGCAGCCTGGGGGCCTAAACCAGCTACATTAGCAATTCCTCTAAAATCAGTCCATTTCCTGAATTCCAGCGGTCTTTAGCAATTCCTCTAATTTGATATAAAAGCAATTCATAATTTGTGGACCATTTTACGAATCTCCATATAAAACTGTCAAACATACCAATTATTTCGTAATATGAATTACACGCAGATCATATTATGAATTGTCCGTTTGTGACGTTTTACAATGATTCATAATATTTTCATTATTATGATTCTGCTAAATTGACTGTTTTAAGCCCCTGCAAGTCTAAACAATTGAAGATCTAGTATTCCCACGTTGTAGTCTGTTCATGATGGATGTGAGCAATTCGTCATGATGATCACATTCGTGCGTGCAACACCGACTTTAATTGTTATCCAACCAGATGCTTTTTTTTTTGTGTTAAACTTTTTTGCACATGAATGTTGCCGTAAGTTAGTCTTTGAGGTTTACTAGAATAAATCGTAAATTCGGCTTTAAAGCCGGTTTCAAATTGACTGGAAATATTCACAATGAATAAAAAATGCTGCCTTGATAATTTGTATGAAATTATCTACTAGATAAATTAATCTGCTAGATAAGATACTTATGTGGAGGTGCTGTTATAACCATTAGTCATCCACTTAGTAAAAATCTAAAATTCATTCATATACTTACAGATGAAGGAATAGAGGGCGGGCGTTTTCGGGGACTGTTTTAATTTAAGGGGTAGTAAAAAATTTAAAAAAACATAAGACCTGCTTTATAGTTAGTTCAGTTATTATGATCTTATTTGAAGTATTTTTTTAGTACCAGCGGTTTATAGTTCGGTTCAGAGGTAACTTTGTTTTTTTTTCTATAGAGAATATGTAATAGCGTTTTCGCCAAACATAGGACCTAGCATCAATCGCCTCAACTTTAACATTTATTTCAAAATTAATGCTGCAGTATTTTCGGCATAATGGAAGACCATGCTAAGCAATTTGAGGTAGGGTAAAAACAGAAATACGTAACGATCATTGGAAAATTCTTGAAATGAGTCCGTCTATCTTCCTCATTAAAGTCACGGCCTCACGGGGTGCTTTACCGCTACAACTGGAATACTACTCACCCCACAAAAAATAACGCAACCACATGAATACGCATAGAACCGAGTTTTATGCTTTTTGCTTCTTTATGTATGAGCGAGAAGTTATTTTAAACTGACTTCTAACAAATTCCATGTATTTGTATACTTGATTGGAGGGAAGATTAGTTAGGGCTGGCCACGATGTTGTTTATTGAAGGCTTTTTTGAAATCAGACTAAATGTCACTTTTATAAGTGGAATAAGAATAGAATGAGAACAATTTAAGTGTTCAAAAATATACATCATCTGCCTAGCGTTTCCCAACTACGTTGAGGCCGGCTTTCAGTTTAACCGGATACAGCTGAATCCTCCATGCAACTTTCTATCTCTCTTTCTATTAAACAGGGTTATTATGGATTTTTTCCGAATTAAAATTATTATTATTTCAAATTCTTTCAACTTAATCGGGACCCTTGGATCCCGGACCTTTGGAAGGCGTACGAGGGGCCGAAGCCAACTCGTAGAGGCCCGAGACATTTTAAATGAAATGGGGCACTATTATTGTTATTTGGTAATAAATGTCGGCAATCCATTAAGAGTCAGAATGTCACATGAACCATTTTCGAGTAATTTGACATTTTATATTTTTATTCCATTCATTTTAAAATATAAAAGTTAGTTTTAGTTAGTACATTCGAAATGTACAATTAGGTATGTTAATCCAAGTCATAGTTTATCTTTTATCCAAATCCGTTCACACTCAGGTTAATTTTCCACATTTTTGAACATATTTGTGGGGATGGCAGCCCTATCACAAGTAAGGCTAGACTACATATTTATGCCTTCAAAGGCCTGCAGAGGAAGATCTAATTACTTGTCAACTAACGGTTATTCGATGTTACTTAACTTGATATCTTGCAAGTCTGAGGCGCCAAGTCGGCGAAGTATCGACAGTTTGACTTTGTTCCGACTTAATAAATTGTTGGAGTTCAAGAACACCATTGTAAAATGGATACACATCTTTAAACCCACTTTAGTCTCTGAAGACACGTGTCGCGGGAAATTTCGTCCCCTTTTTCTTTGCTTAGGGGTATATTCGACATGAATCGGCCTCCGTTTGGGGAGAACGAAGGCTTATGTCGGACTCCTACCGACTAAACCCTCACGGTTAATTACTACCATTGCCATGAGTCAGGGGACCGTGAGATACACGCGCCTACATTTACGTGCATATACCAGTATACCAGTCGGGATACTCAATATATTTATTGTATTCCACAGACAATATGAACTTCGGTGATAGGTTTTACAAAGATATTGTGGACCCAGACAGCAAAGTAAGAGAGAGGCAGTGGGTATCAGCCCCACTAAACGTTTCTCCGCCTAGTAGATGGCTGACATGGCTAAGCAGAGGCCATTTTTTAAAGAAGCCATATATTTTTGCCTAATATTTAGTAGGAAGTCGGTATACCGGATGTAAAACTGTTATTTTTGCAAAAAATATACATAAATTATATTGAAGAAGCCATGCATCCGTTCAACGGTGTTATAATGAAGTTTTCGACCTCACATTTCCTGGGGCTATAGACTGTCGCTGATAGAGTCAAACTGAGGCAGTACAAAATTGGGGTAATGTGGACCACATAAGTAACACAATGAATATTGACCTGTAGCTTCCCTCTTCAGGGAAAAGGCTCTTTTCATGCAAAGCCTGCCTTTAAATACCTCTGCCATAAAGTCAAACAGCAATAGTATGCGCCGGCATTATTTTAGACTAGCTGCGCCCCGCGGCGTCACCCCTGTAAGTCTCGATTCCGTGGGAAAATCGGAATAAAAAGTATTCTATGTCCTATTCCATGGCCTACCCCTGTGCCAAAGGATGGTGGGCAAGAATATATGGGAGCTGGTCTCACGAGGGCCACAGATAAAACCACTGAAGTTTTGAAGGCATTACTTCTCCCTTTACTCAGGCCAAGGCGCATCAAAATCTGTCCCAGGGTTATTCAGTTCTGACAATGTTAGGTTAGGTTAGGTTTTGGTAAGGTTAGGTTAGGTTAGGTATAAGGTTAGGTTACGTTAGGTGTGAGACGGCGGTGCGCGGTGTGTCTTTCACCTCACTCCCCCCCACAGACCGGCACCAGCTGGGGATCGTGGAAGGCGCACAAGATTACATGATCGGTCCAAGTGTGGGATGGGAACTGTCCTGTCCTGGGGCGGGCGGAATGGTTCAGCCGTTTTAGCGTAAAAGCGTGCCAAACAAACAAAAAACTGACTTTCACATTAATTCTAATATAATCTAGGATAGTGGTTCTGGTGGTTCACGAAATACATCAAATACGTCAATACGCAACCCAATCAGCCTACATTTATAATAAAATAAACCAAAAATTAAAGTTCCACCATGAGGTCTCACACGTTTGCAAAAAGGTAATAACCGAGTGGCTTAAAACCTTAACATACGAGGAAACTGAGCAAGTTTTGGTTAGACTTGGTTAAATCATTTCTTTTATTATTATTATTATTTTATATATGTTTACATATCTCGGGACCATGGGGTCCCGGTCTTTTGAAAGGCGTACGAGGGGCCGAGGCCAACTCGCAGAGGCCCGTTAGACACTTTTAATGGAATGAGGCACCAACCGACGATTATTCCTGTGCGCACTATACAACTGCACCCAAGGACAATCCCCGATTGGCGTAGGACTATTGCATGATATGGAAACAAAGATATTTGATTATGGGTTTGGGTAGCTTAGTGAACTGGTTATCTTGAACTATGGAAAGACTATGGCCCCTGCCTGACCAATGTTTATAAAAATACACAGATAAAATGGCAGGGGGTGACTTGCACACTCAATAATGGGCCCCCGACAACGGTCGCTAGCACATAGTGACGTAGCGACAAGGAGGCAACATGTCCTGAGGTGCTTAAGAGGAGTGGAGAGGTATTTCACGGCTATCAGGACAATCCCGGAAGTACGGTCAAGATCCCTACCAGCATCTTACTGGAATACTTCCTTCCTCCGAGCACGTTTGCTCTAGCGAATCTCCACTCAAGCCGGCCAATCAAGGCAAGAATGAGGTGGGAGATCTGTTCCTCATCAGTGCTCACTCCAGCCGGCCAATAAAGGCAAGCCAGAGGTGAGGAACAAGACTTCTCCAAGGAGGTAGGGTCCGTGGGGTCGCTACTGCCCAACAGCTCGCCACATGCTGCCCTGCGGGTTTTTGTATCTCTCTTGGTCTGGCTCCTCATCCCAGACCTGTTCCGGCAAAATAAACTCTACCGGAACAGACCTAGAGTTCGGAGCGCGCAAGCCCCACCACGACGTCAACGTAGAGATACGGCGGTGGGGTTATTATTATTATTATTATTTTTTTTTTTTTATTCCCTCCATAATCCAAACACATCGGCACTTTAAAGAAGATATTCACATTCACACACACAAACACATTTATACACACACACACACACTAACACACACACAACACTACAAACAAGACGCACATACATACAGTTTTCTTAGGCATACAACTTCAGCTACACAAAGAGCTGCTAATTAGTTTATAAGTAATTTACTGTTCATTTTTCAACTTTTGTTACGTTACCTATTGAAATATTTTGTGCATTAGTCTCAATATTGTTAATATTATGGGAAGGAGCGAGATGGCCCCAACACAGGTATTATCAATTACCTACTGGGGATGTCTCATTATGTTATCCATGTAACTGTTTTGGGACAAATAAACATTTTTCATTTTCATTTTTTCATTTTTCACATAAAAAATATTGCAGCATTTGCAGCAGTACTTGGTCAGACTGGCAGCCATTCTGGCAACCTATTAGAGCCACATATTGCAGTGAAAATATGGCCTCCTTAGAAGCGCCTTTACGAATGTATTAGAACAGTTCCCAGAGCTAAAATTTTAGTATATGTAGGTATAATCACGAAGTATTTTTTTTCTAAACTCACCTAGGCCTCTGCTGATACACCGTGACCAAAGCGCAAGTCATGCGTTGAATATATAGTTAGAAATAAGTGTAGGTATAAATTACACACGCTGTTTTATTACAAGACGAACATGGCTTTTTAAAATTTACCATTTTCTGAAAAAGTTGGCTATGAATAATTTAATAATTCAATTTCAAGGAAGAATAGTTTTGAATATATATCAACCACAGAGGAAAATAAAAATATGACAAAATAGATAATATTGCTAAATGTATGAAGAATTGGAGCAATTTTTAACTTTGAGAAAAAGACGAAGGTTGAAGATTCAGATACAGTTTTGAATGGTATAACATCGTAATTGTGCTGAATAGAACTGTGCAATTGTGCAATAAAATAATTTCCTTGAGGTCTAATATTCTTACCACTTCATGCAGCATTCTGAATAGTGTCGACTGGCATCATGACTAACTCTACGTCCTAACCCATAGCGACTGTCGCGCGAATAAAGGTACTATCGTTTACCTGAATAATAACGTACAAACGCGACTTGATTGATCACGCGAGCATGTCATATTCATATAAACGAGCTTGAGGATCGCGTACTGGCGCGACAGTCGCTTTCGGTTAGATCGTGGTCTCGGATCAAATAAAAAATCAAGACAGCGCGCTGTCAACAGAGACGTGAGGCCGGTTTCGTAAACATGTGTGCACTTAGTGAGGTGCAATTTGATTGTAAAAAGTTGTAAATGTGTGCGTGTGAGCGTGTATGCACAGAGCGGAGGTGTAGTTTTGGCATGCTTCACTGTATTGCTCGCAGCGCTCTTTCTAGGTTTTTTATTTGGTCTGAGGACGTGGCCTGATAATTTCCTGTAGGCTAATTACTTTGATCAAACTAGAAACTCGTCACATTAGGTATGGATGAAGGAAGACCCGGTTCCTGAACGGGCCTAGTAATTTATTTGGTCGGGACATAGCGTTACTTTGTTCCATTCCGGTAATACTAGCGGAAGGGTTTTAAAAGCCATAATTACGGCTCATAACTGATATCAAGCTGAAAGGATTGCCATACAACTTTTATATCTCTAAGTTAGAGTAAGACATCCAAGAATTTTCATTTCATAGGATCTGATGGAATCTTTGATCTGATGTATTGAATATAATGGAATGTGTAAACCATTGCATACATTTATACCAATATAGGTACATTATTTAGTCTAAATACAGTTCAGTAGCATTTAATTTTAAACAAATTACCAAGGTTAAGCAGCGCACAATCCATTATTATTCGACGCTCAGATTAATTCACAAAATAATTAAAACCCGTTCTTTAATCGTAAACCAACTGCCACTTTTTCACACTTTGCAATATTTATGAATGAAAAGTTTACACGCGCGTGAGTCGATTTTATCATAACTTAGTACATGCGTTAAACTAACTTTGTACGTAACCGCATACCTTCGAATAGTTATTTAACACTAATACATATTCACACATTCGCTCATTAACTGAGTTAATAGGCTGTGAAACATTGTATTATGATTTATTGGTCTATGTTGATTGACAAGCACAAGTTTTATTTTCTTTTGTTTCTCTGAAAGTAGTTGAAAGTATCGTCGGAAATAGATTCGAACTTGGCAAGTAACGATGAAACTTATTCAATTTTATATTTTACTAGCGACCCGCCCGCGCCCCTGCTTCCCACAATTTATACATACGACCTGACAAAAACATTGATATTTCTTAATTGTAAACTAGCTGCGCCCCGCGGTTTCACTCGCGTAAGTCTCGATCCCGTGGGAATATCGGGATAAAAAGTATCCTATGTCCTATTCCTATAAAGTAAGTGATTTAACACATATTGAAAAAGTTTAAGTCATCTGTAGACTAATCCTACACTACTTACTACTACTCCTTCTGCCTACCCTCTTAACTCTAAAGCCGTGACGCACAGTCGGTAACGCGATAGGCCGATAGCTCGATGGACAGCCGCACGGCAGTTTCCCATCTGTATCAGTTACAGCTCCCATGCCAACAGACCTGTGTGTTTACAGCCTTGTTTGTTACTTTGCTGGTTAAATGCACTGGATTTACTGACTACGATTTTATCGATTTTGCAAATAATGCTAAGAAAGATTTCATGGTTCAAGGTTTTTACGACTATAGGAAAACTAACTTCCGCCCGCGGCTTCGCCCGCGTGGTTTGTCGAGAAAAAGTACCCTATGTCCTTCCCCAGGATGACATCTATCTCCTTGTCAAATTTTGTCGAAATCCATTCAGTGGTTTAGCCGGGAAAAGGTAACATACAGAGAGATTTATAATATTGGTAAGGATATGGATGGAGGAAATTCAAAATTATCTTGGTTAGATTCCAGTATCAATGTCACCTAATAATAACATAATAGACAAAGTACATACCTACTCTTTACTGTACATCTTCATCGTTCTCCTGCCCTGCCCAATTTATTTATGGTCGGCGCAACACGCCTTTTTCTTCCATAAAATAATCAGCCTATAATGTTCAGCCACAGGCCTCCTCTCTGTGAGAGGGAGTGGGCCGTAATCCGCCACGCGGGCCCAGTTGGTAGATCATGTCTTCGAATGTTTGGTTCTAGGACATGCCGGTTTCCTCACGATGTTTTCCTTCACCGTTTTGTGAGCAGTGGCGATGAAATAATTTACACAAAGTAAAGCGCCTGTCAGGGTTCGAACCTACACCTCGTAAGTCGTAGCCGTTACCACTGGGCCACCACTGCTCCGTTTCGTTCCATACTTCTCTAATAGTCGTCATCTCGGTAGTCGCCACAGTCCCGGTGCCCCGTCCAGGAAAATATGAACACGCTAGACTCCAGAAATCTAGAGGTTGCATGCACCTTTTTTTTTCATATGCCATACAGCCTTGTTTTAGATGCATTTATAAAAATAATTTCAAATCCTGAATTGCAAATCCTTCCAATCTATTCGTAGACTTTTATATAGTTTACGAAAAATTTCGCTTTTCTACACACCAATAATCTGATTCTGCAAAACATACTTTGAGCATCACTGGCAAAAATATCTCTCATACTCATAGATATTACTCTCTAGCATAAGCATCTTACCCTTGCAATCGATTTCAATCTGCGAGTTAAAATCCCTATTTATTCTCGATTTTATCAAAACTAACTATCGATTCAAAATATCTATCGACTAAATTCTCCGTTGAAATCGCCAATGAATAATAAACAGCTTATATTTTGTAACTGCTCATATCAGATTTTGTTTGAAAATACGCAAAATTGTCTAGACGTTGTTTATATTCTAGTATAGCACTAAATATTGTTGCTAAATTGATTTAGTCGAAGTTAATCGCCTAAGGTATCTCAGAGGAACTCGTGGCTAAGTAATAACAGCCGCACGGGTTGATCCATGACGTTAAGCTACGCTTGGTTGGTCCGTGGATGGGTGACCATCTTTACCTATAGAGACTCCTCCGTGCTTTGGAAAGGACGCTAAACCGTTGGTCCCGGCTGTCATTCGGCGTCAGATGCCCGAAAGTCTGACAACCAGTCTTACCAAGGGGTATCGTATTGCCCAGCTACTGGGTTGTGGAGGTCTGATAGGCAGTCGCTCCATGTACCTAAAATATTGGTATTCAGCTGCATCCGGTTAGACTGGAAGCCGACCAAAACATAATTGGGAAAAGCCTAGAATCACCAAAATGCAATAAGCAAACGTTGATCAATGCCAAGCATTTTCCCTCTGCAGTGAAATAATTACAGGGCGCTATTATTATTTATTTAACAGCCACTAAACGTATCTAATTAAACGATCGTTAAATCTGGAAGTTAATGCTTAACCTTTAATGTATCCGCTATTTATCTCAACGCGTTAATTGCATAAAGTTGGCTGAGGGAACTTAACGGTGCTTTGAGAACAATAAAATTACTTCTTATGAACTTATGAGTAGTTTGCACTGTTTAATTACCTCTAGAAGATTACTAGTACCACCTATTGCTAGGATACTTAGGTATCTACTTAATAAAAATCTTTAATTTATTTACTGACAGGCAATGCACCGCTTAACTCAATAATTAGGAAACTCATCCCGGAGAAAGGGATGAAACTATGAAAGTTTGTATGGAACTGGTCATTTTTGAAGTTGGCGTCTACGTTGTAATTCGTTTTGTGTTTAAAAGTTAGTTGTATGGACGTTTTTGGAAACTCCAGTGAAGTTGCAAAAGGTTACACATTGTCAAACTCATAAATGTAAGTGATTTGATTAGCTGTTGTAAGTTTGAGACAATCTGTCAGCAAACTGTATCCGTTCCATAACAAAATATTTTTAAAAACAAATTAGAACAATGAGTCCCGATTCTTTGTATTTGTTAGCGCATGACATTGTATGATCTCACGCGTACCACGAAGAAAATCTTAGCAGAGTAAGTGAGAATCGATAAACAATCGACTAATCTCGTACAGTGGCACATCACTATCTGAATCCCACACGCATCGTCTCAAGATGTAAGTATGTCAAATGTATGCGTCTGAATTATGTATTTGACTACTGCAGTTGCAACATAAACATACTGTATTTGAATTGAGAAAATCGATTTGGTGGTAGCGGATTTAAATTGAATACTGTTTTGAAGGAAATTGATTTCCACTAGACTGTCAATTTGTATGGAACGTCGTTCTTGTCTTCTTTAATTTGTATTGATAGATAGACTCTAGGAAGTAACCGTTTTACCGTCTTACATGATGAAGAGGGATGAAACGTATGAGACTAATGAGTTTAAATGTTGATGAATGTAGGGGGATGGCCATCAAATTCAAGATGGAGGGATGGTGTGTGGGATGATATTAATGAAAAGGGAGTGAATGATGGCGAAAGGAGACTCTAGAAAGTAGGTTGTATTCTTAATATTCTCTCGAAAACCCGGTAAGGAGATTCAGAGACTCCTAGGCGGTACGTGTGCTCCTGCCATACAGGTGACAACTAGCCTCCTTGAACCAGAAACGTGATTTTGGCCATTCAACACGTTTTCGAGCCCTAGGACACCATAGTTACCATTATATCAGACGCACAGCAATGCAAGGTGGCACGTCTTGTCGTTTGAAGGTTATGAATGCGTGCAGAAAAATTACAGGCATCAGGCACATTTTACAGCGCATAGGTAAATCCCTTGATGTTACATTATGTGCGTAATAAATCGCATGCAACTAGAAACAGTGTTATGGCTGTTTAAAACAACATTATATTAGGTAATCCTACAGCAATGCAATAATTACGCATATTACGGCTAGTCGGAACTACCAATAACGGTCGGTAACTAGTAACTACAGTGAAGGCGTACATAACGCCTAGTAACCGTACAACACTGATGCATAGTGTTTACATATTGTTTAGGACTGGGGAGTAGAGACCCGTTAGTACCACTTATTACTATGTTATGACTTTTTTGAAGTAGGTACCTAGGTACCCGTTGACGCATGTTGAGATAGAAAGTTCGTTACAAACCTCATCCAGTGGCTGCAATTATAGTATCGGAGCCTGCAAAATGGTGGGCAATGGCAAGAAAGTGTGGCGGCATCTACATCGCCACATGCGAACTACGCATCAAAGACCTGACGTCACACAAAATCCTGCATCGCGCAATTAGAGTTTACCGCGCGATCGACATAATATATTACATCCCGACATTAATCGTTGGGCAGTTGCCCGCCAGACACAACACCCGTCTGGTCGGAGGATCCTCACTTTTCTATAGAGGATGAGTGGACTTTACACCCTGTTCCTCATACCTCTAAAAAAGTTTTCCTTGAATTTGAGTTGTGGACACGCTTGGCTTCCAGGCAGAAGAAAAAGGGAACAGATTTAAAATGCCCAATGATTCCTGAACACGCTGAAAAACTAACATGGCGGTCCACATGCAAATGTCAAATTAATTAAGAAACAACTTTGTATGCTCACAATCTAAATATGGCGAATATTTCACTCACACGCCTGTTAAATGGTTTAATTATGTAAATAACATTACGTGGCACAATGATCGCCTCTGTTGCTGCCCGTGACGTCATAATAAGAAGCGTGATAGTGCATCGAACTAATCGCACGCTATTTACATGTTTTTCCTTGTGCAAGTTGTTGATTTATATCGATTTCTCTTTCTAACTTCGATAGTGATTTGCTTGTGAGAAGAAAATTATTCTCATTAACTAGGTGTGCCCCGAGGGAAGTGTGGGTAAAGTTATGAGTTTTCAGCGATTTAATTACCTTTAGCACCGTCTTCTAAGGAGTTGCTTCGCGCCTTGCTTTTTTCTAAGTTCGATATGTCCTTCATGAAATTGTACAGAGTAGGTCTAGTAGCTATTTCGCACAATTATATGTATAACCATATAGTGTGAATAACGCCTCTGATGTCGAAATAAACATGTCCGCCCACCTGCGCCTAAACAGTACAACCAACATAGATGTACCGTCGAAAAGACAAGAAGAAGATGATGAAGAATTGTGACAATTATTCACCTAAAAGTTAAATATGTATGCGGCTGCCGGGTCAAAACTTATAACGTACTTATAACCTACTGTAATACGAAGATTTGCTACAAATCTCCTCACACTGTTTCATTGTGAAACACACAATGAAACAGGTTGTGTTTCACACAATCAAACAGTGGACAGTGCAGATTAGCTAAAACTTATTAAAATTCTAGCTAATCTACACTGGCTGAATCGACGAGAGAGGAATTGACGATTGATGAAAGCTCACGAAAGCGCAATCCGTGTGGCGACATACTAATCTAATAAAATTCGTGCCAAACACACGGTAAAGAGCTCTTACTTTAATAACACATGATAATCCACTACACGATAATAATCACTAGAACAATTTACTCCAATTTCCGCCTCTGATACTCTAACAAATATCTTCGCTGAACGACCACGCCACCAATAAATCGACGCAACTACACGAGCCATTGCATCGATTATACCGATTATTAAGCAAAACACTCGGACGGAAACATCGAGATCATCACCCGACAAAAACTGCCATATCTCATGCGCGTGCGCATATAAAGAGACGCGCTACATAATTTTCTACGCATTACCGACTAATTACAAACGTCAAACGAAAAAATAAACGTTTTTATCGTGAGGAACTACTGTACATCGCTTTTAGATTAACAAACAAACGAAAACCTACTTTAACAATACTTACTAAAGTTGTTTTTCAAATAATTGTTGTCAGATGCAGCGTTAAGCTAATTAGACACGATCAGGTGATAACACTATGGTAGGCAATTTAATAATGAGATGATTTATGGCTTTCTATAACAAGTTGTTTGTTTAGGAATTAAAGAAGATTCATAAACCTTCAACATGAATGATTCACGTCATCTTCTCACGAGAAGTGTTGCAAGTGCAAGCAAATCGATACAATATCTGTTGAATGTTTAGAGTTTTAGTTTGTTGCAAATGCAACGAACTCTGGATCCTAAGTCTTCCCAGGTAATGTTCTTAGCTTACATGCACAGAGATTATTATTTAAACCGAGACCCTGTGGCAAACAACCACTAGCAGTTGGTGGTCAAACGGCTGCTCATCTGACTACAATTGAATATGCTGTCGATGATGTTGAACGCTTGAGTAAAAGAACCTAAACCCATCTATACAAATGACTTGAAAAATCTCAGATTAACACAATCGGGATACGTACAGACTCCGGCAAAGGGTCTTCACTTTATTCCTTTCCTCTAAATGGGAATAAAAAGTTGCTGAAATGAGCACAAACTACATTCATTTGAGATTTTTGTATCCTTTTTTATTGAGTATCTTCTTCAAACTCGTGTTTCTCTGGCTTATCGCCAGGCTCCGCTTGGATTACTGTGAATGTTACATTTATATAACAGAGATGAAAATTCAGATGTAAGTTACTTAACTTACATACATAATTATGCATGTATACAAGTTAGCTATTTGTAATATGTTTTCCGAAGCTAAATGAATCATCAAGAATTACCTACAGGCGTTGATATTTAACTCAAAAGAAATATGCCTGTTTCATAGTTGGGGTGTGTTCACAGAAGAAAATTTTCAAATTCTCGTATTAAAAAAATTTCAAATTTGTTTTAAGAACAGCATGATTATTTGGGTTCTTTTGTTGCTTAAATTGTATGCAATTTCAAGTCACCAAATCTCTTATCGGTACCGTTCCAAAGTTCGCGTTCATCGAGATAAATGAAACAATAGCTATCCGAACATGACGCTATTATTGTAACAAAATACTATGCAATTCATCATGGAATCACTATGCAACGTATTTTATCGCCAGACAGTATCCGTCTGCTGTTCCGGTGATTATTCTCTGTGACAGGCACTATTAGCAAGTAGTATGGTCGTGGACACAAGTGTTGGATTGAAAGATATTTCTTTCTGGTATGTACACACGGCTACACATCAAGCTATACATTTCCAGTTTATGCTGATCTCGGATTTCAGTACAATGCGAGATCAGCTTATACAGGAAATGTATAGCTTGATGTGTAGCCGTGTGTACATTCTAGGTTTAGTAAGATCAGCAGACGTAGCATGAGCACCGTTTTGTCGACCGAAGAGTAGACAAAAATGACGTTTCCTGTAGACAGTAGACAGACGGCAGCAAAGTAGAAAGAGTCAACTGCACTTTTTACGAAATTCACTCTTTTACATAATTCGACTCAGAATTCTTTGTTTTGTCAAAGGATTTATCGGTTGTCAGTGTGATTTTGACAGTAAGGATAGAAACTTTTCTTCCGACAAAGATCGTTAGAAATGAAAGACAAAATGACAGATTGTAGAAAGATTTCTACGGTGGATGTCAAAAATGAAGAAACGAACTGTCACTTTGTATAGAAAAAGCTATGTCTATTCTTCGTAGAGATAGAAAGCGCCATGCTACGCCCGCAGAATTGCCAGTTTGGTGGTAAAATGTTCGAAATTGGAAATGGATTTAGCATAAGCTTTTGACACGACCATTTGCATTGCAAATAATGGGTCTTTTGGAATATCTGTCCTAATGTTTTTGGCAAAAATTGTTTGCTTCTTGTATTTCAAATTAGTATTATAAACAGATTAACTAGGTATATCTAGCTTAACTGTTTCGCTTAGGTGTTTAGCTTTGTCATTTAAACTGTGTACAATGCAGAGTCATTGTATCTGTCTTCTTCTAGCTTTGCAGCAAGAAGAAAATAGCGCATAAGTAGCTTTTTAAAGGTATATGCTGTCGTGATCTTCCTTTACTATAGTGTAATTTGTTTCCTGAAAGCCAATTTTGTCAGTAAGATCTGTCAAATTTAAAACACTTTCGATTTCAACTGTACCTGTCAGTTAATAATTGCTATGGCGACTGCAATCTCATACGATAGCGTGACATGTTTATTACACTATATTTTTAACACTTAATTGTGCGTAAAACTACATATTTTATTACGTGTTAGCGCTAACTGCTACAGTTTATGACAAAAATGTTACTCTATGAGACGTATAAGAGGTTTCTTAATGTGCTTGCTGCGAATTTTTATAAGACATTGGTCGTTGCGTAGACCTGTTTTTGGCTATATTTAGTCAAGTTTTCATAGGTTTATTACCACATTTGCCCCTATAAGTTATGTTTTGCGATAAGTGAGAAGAATTATAAGTAGAGACAATGGAGGTCAACAAAAAAAACGTGATGTTCAAGTAGTATTAGACACTACGGACCCACCATACCCCTGGGGGTAGGGTGTGACTGAACCATACCACCATAGTAGTGTTGTATTAGATGAGGCTGATGGAAGCAAACTAGCGTTTCAGTTTTTGAAAACAATAGCAACGTTGAAAATACAATTGGAAAGATTTGAATAGATAAGCGGTAGAAGAGACCTCTGGTGACAAACTTTGGAAAACGAAATAACTAGCATCCGAACAACCACTTTTAATAAGCGCTTATGTAGATGTTATGTCTTCAACTGTTTAATATATTTTTACCCAACTGCCCTAGAAGGAGGGTAATGTTTTTCGAGAGGATGTATGTATGTCTATTTCGGGTGACCATTGAAAATCAGCGCTGTGCTGTGGGTCAGCATCATGCTGAGTGGACGCCTTCTTGTAACGGTCATGACGTACCGGCAGTTTTGTACTCGTGATATTAGATCTAGTGCACTATAATATCTCCCGCGCCGAAGGCTAGTCTCCGTTGAGATAGGCCGCCGTGGCCGAAAATACGGTCTGGAGGACTATTATTATTATTAGATCTAGAGTATTTAATTTAATTGTTCTGTTCTCCTCGAGTTAATTATCTTTTACTTTGCACGTGTTTCCGTGACAAATAAACTTATTTTAATTTCTATATTCTTTCTATTTCTTTGGCACGCTCCTGTAGCCCAAACGGCTTGATGGATTTTATCAAAAGAGTTGTCGTTATTATTTGTCAGTTGGATAAGAAAGTAAGCCTGATGGTCTATTTTTTGTTTCAGTGAGGGACTGTTTACTTGTCCGGTCAACGCGTCTCCAGTTGATTACGCGAAGGTAAGTTTGCAACACAAAATTCCGTCTAAAAAGAATTCTGCAGTTACTGGCGTTACTGGCGGTGGTGTGGGATATTCTAGAATGTACGGCAATATCAATTGGTTATGTACCTAGAAAACCTATTGATGTAGCTGTTGTAGCTACGCTTATAAGTATCTTTTTTTTCTAGTTTCTTAAGCTCATTTCATTAATTATACAATAAGATGATTAATTTGTACAAGCAAACACTCCTGGGTATTTAAAATGACATATTAAAACATTACTCACTGTCCAATAAGCGCAGTGCCTCCATCAATCGCTATTAAACGGAGGAATCGGATGCGCACGCGCCGAATCAGCACGCGGGTGGTCGCACTCACTCACTACGCGGTTCAACCAGCTGTGGATAGATGGCGCTGTTTACAACTTGTGGTCAAACATCGCTTGTTACAAACGAAACTTTAAAACTTATTTTATTGACTCGTAAAACTACAAGCTTTCTTAGAATGCGTTTTATAAACAATTTTAATTGTTACATACTTAAAATGATTATGTAGCTGGTACAAGCTTTGGTTTGTCTAAACTCCACGTTGTGGTAAAAATCTTAGGATCTGTTATCTCTCATACACCAATAAAACAAAAATATTTCAGTAATTGGAAATAATAGGTTAATTCTACAACCATAAATATGAATTCATGAGAAAACATTCCACTGCATCGATTTGAAAGAATTCAAATTCCTCATCATTACCAACCCCGTAATGTATTACTGCCGCCCGTGAGGATATTCAATGTTCACAAGAAAGAAAATGAGCATTAAAATTGCAGTTATCCCAAGTAGATCGGAGTTGCGCGCGCGCAAGCTCTCACACGGTCAATTTCAATTTCAATTACTCGAATTACTTTGGAATGATATGAAAATTGTTTTTCATGAAAGAGGAAGTAGTTGGTGATAATATTTTGATAAAAATGGATTGAGAGTTTGTTATTAATAATTACGGTATATCGATGTTTTTGGTAACATTTTTATTAATAATTTATTAATAAAAATGTTACCAAAAAGACTGGACATGATGAAAAGCAATTAATGCTAGGAGAAAGCTCATAAGTTAATTAACGCGTACAGTGTAGGGACATGATAAAAATAGTTTGATTAAAATATTATTCTTCAAAGTTCAATGAAACAATTTCTTCGGGAACAATAATAGATTCTCGTAAACATTGAACACGTGTCTCTCCCGCAGTCTGCCATAACAAAAGATCCTGGGGGGAAACTTGCGATACTATCGATAAACCTATAAAACACAGGGTTTTAAACCTTCAGGGACCCGCCCCGACACTTGCTCAAACCAGCCCGCGCCGCTGAGCCTATAGCCTATAGCCTCTAGCTGTCCCTAATTAATCTAAATTCTAAGCCTGTTCCTTGCTGTCCTCTCCGAGCGACGTCCTAAGGCGAGGTCCATACCCCACAGGGGGTGCCCTTAGCGTGTAGTTGCTTTATAATGCCCTGCCTTGAGGCCTAAATTTATTGAGGCACCCAAAGAAAAGTCTAGTTAAAAAAAAAAAGAGTCTGGGACTTATAACGTAAATGTTGGCCCTGAAAAGTTAGGAAAAATACGAAATGGTATAGAATTAAAATATATTGTACACCATTTTAAAAGGGATATTGAGAGGCTTGTCTTGAGAGAAGTTAGTCAATACGCGACTAAGCAATCTTTGAATGAAGCACCAACCATTTGATGAAGATAAAGTTTTAGCAATTTTAGCTTTGGAGATTAGAGAGACCGGAACCTATATTGCGTAACACTTCCATTCACAATCCGAGAGTTTTGAATGATCAATATAATTAGCGATGGAGTAGCAATCTACTCCATCGCTTCATTGCATAAGTTTGAAAAATTCGTCTGCTCACCAAAATAAATAACACAATGAACGTGAGTGAACTGTCGAAATGAAACCCATTGCGATCAATTGTCATTTTATGTCTGTAACGCAATTACCCCGCAGGCAAAATAGATTTCCTTGATTACGTTTATTTTTTAATTCTGTAAAAACATCTTACTATATTTTAAAAATAATACGTGTCAAATGTCAATCATCGGATTAGTTAGACTCACAGACGCAGGCAAAAAAACGCGGTAAAAAATTACACAATGCAAAACAATGTCTTGTAGCCAAGGAATTATCAAATTCGGCACAGCACCCAAATTAGAAGCACCGCACATATCGCGGCGAATCAACAGTAATCGATCGTTTAAACATCGATTAAACACCAATTGCGCCTACAAAATCAAAACAAGATGATTTCGCACGCAAAATGCGCGGACGCACTATCTATCCCCACTTTCCAAACAAATTTCAACCATACTTGTTGGAAATAAAGTCTAAATTAACAAAAATACAGTCTTCACGTATTGGTGTCACTCACCTTTTGCGACGACCTTGCAATGCTAACCAGTCACGCGACAATGTTTTTGTCTCTCTCTCTCGGATTATGTCCGGTCGTAAAGTGGTGTTGCTATCTCCTTCTTACAGTGCAAAGCTGTACGGTTGTTTCACTATAAGTTTTGAGCTAAGGAGCGTTGCGGACGTCTTGTGATTAGTTCAAGCTTTTGAAAGTAGATGGCACTGCATGGATATTGAATGAGAAACAGGCGAATTGGAGAAAGCTAAGCATTTTGCTTGAGTGGTTTATTTATTCTTAATGGATTACAAAGATACACCAATTGCTCCAATGACAGTAATTAATAATAATATTTGACATAAATATACAAAAAGTTATTGAAATATCTACACACGGCTTCGGCTACATATCAAGCTATAGATTTCCAGTTTATGCTGATCTCGCATTGTATAGGATTTCCGTACATTGCGAGGTCAGCTTATACTGGAAATGTACAGCTGGATGTGTAGCCGTGTGTACATCATATATTGTTTCATTTATGCTTTAACTAATTTCTGCTATCCATTCACTTAGTTTTTTCAAGCGCAATAATAATATGTTATGGAAAACGAAGTTGATATTTATTAAACTTAAGCTTCGCGAGTCGTTAAATAATGTTTTTAATACATATATAGTCACCAAAACACATGAAAATGTCATACCAACCGTATAAAGTAAGTATATCTATTCGACAAAGGTCCATTAAACGTCAACACAGTGATGTCCGTCTTGCCTCCGTGTATCGGACCGGGCAATCTTACGGGTGCGCGGGCGCAGGGCGTGAGAACCGGCGCGAGTGAGTGCGGAACAATGCCGCGATCTATGATCCATTGGATAATAACATTGCTGACTTGCTGCTGAAATTGCTGAGAGATGTAGTATCTTACTTTTATATAGTGGATTATGTTCCTACAGATGTACTTAGATCGTTATTTGACATACAGACGGACTATGTTAATACTCTGTTATACTTATGTATGCATGCCATGCATGATAATTGAAAGATTCCACAGATACTTTTTAAGGATTTTAAGCCATCCTTTATTTTTTACCATGACATCCTCAAAATTTTGGAAGGCCGGGGATTTTTTTGGGCTTTTCAGTAGGTATAATTATGTCTTCTTAGAATAGGTAGTTCAGTCGCATTTATTTTGGTTTTTGTTTCGATTAACTATCCACACCATACCTCCGCTTCATAGAGGCTAGAAATCACTGATATATTTAATTAAATGTATTACCTACCTATTTTATGCAATACAAGACGTTAGACAAAATTTTCTCATAACAATGCAGTTTTAAACATATGTGACCAATCTGCTCGTCAATACCCGTAGCATTACTTTGAGTTTGTCATTGTCAAACGCAGTGGTAATTATTGTTTTATGACATAACAAAGACCAATAAATGTTACAGGCACAGACTCAGATACGAGATATTTTGTCACGCTGGGAGTGGTACTAACTATAGAATTTGTAACGGAACGTTTGAGAACATGTTGTGTCTATTGATTAATGATTTATGAAGATATAAAGTAGAGACTAGAGTAATATTAAGGGGCCATCTGTAAATTACGTCACACGTCATAGGGGAGGCAGGGGGTCAACAAAGTGTGACATCGTGTGGCACGGAGGTACGAGTCTTAAGCTTCGTGACGTCACATGTATAAATCTAAAGTATTAAAACTGTAAGCTTCAACTCTAACTAAAAACATTAAAACATTACAACTCTATCAATATCATTGTAAGTTGTAATTTAAAATTGCAAAGTATGTGACGTCACATCAAGCACGACACATGGTCACATAAATGTGGGATTGGTAGGCAAAATAAACGATTGCTCGTAAAACTAATTTATTTTTAAAACACAAAAAGGATCATCGTTACACCGTGTCTAGTCGTAGATGTGCTTATCGCCATTTTTTATCTATCCCTTTCTCACTCCCACACATACATCCCTTTCTTTCATCCGGTGCGTTCCGTTTAACAATTATAATCTGCGTTCATACTTAACGTGATACAATATTTCTATCCCACATAAATATGACCATGTGTGTGTGGTCTCCAAATATCATGAAATACGTGTGACGTACGTACCTAATTTTATGGATGGACCCTAAAGAAAACTGAGAGAGCACTCATTTTTAAATCCGGTGTTACCTACCATCGTCCTCTTCGAGGCAAGGGACTTGAATATAAAGAATATGGTAGATAACCAGTCCACATAATGAACCTCATTAATCGAACGATTAGCGCGATCGATAACAAAAATTCGTGAATCATCCACGAGGTCCTTACTATTAATGTCAACATCCTCTATGACCGGTCATTGTAGCGGTCAAATGGAATCCCTCGACACTTCGGCAAGTTTTAGAGTTCCGTACCCAAAGTGTGCCAACAGGACCCTATTAATAAGGCTCCGGTGTACGTCCGTCCGTCCTTCTGTCACAGGACTGTATCTTCTGAACTGTAAAGATAGTGTGTAGGTACTACTATGGTCACTATAACAACAAATAAAAAGTTAAAAAATAAAGGTGTCCCCATGCAAGAAACGTGTTTGTTGGGCGTTCTCTTATTTTTAAAAAAGTATAAAAAAAGTTGTTTTAAATATTGTACGATGTTACGGAACCCATCAAACTTGCACTTGTCCACTTAAAATTTTCAATTTTTTTTGTGGGTTCACGCAGTCGTCAGCCTAGGTGGTTGTCGGCTGCTCAACCGGACATGCCTTTGGTGCCTAAATAAATTCAGGCTCCGTGGCAGAGCAATAAACTTATAAGCCAACCTGAGTTTAGGGGTGTTTTACAGCAGAACTGATCGAAATAAAAGGAACAGCTTGCCAGACATTATTTTTTGGCAAGCTGTTCCTTTTATTTCGATCAGTTTAAAAATGTCAAATTATTTCATAATAATCAAATATCATATAATACAATAGCAGATTGAACGGTGATGCCGTATGTAGACGGTTTGATTGCTTCCGCTTCGATCTTGATTCCTGGGGATCAGACTTGCACATTTTGACACACACACACACACATTGCACAGTGACCCGCTAGTCATACTCATGGCGATTATAAACTCCTAAAATACACAACATCACGTAATTTCTTCAAACATGAAGTCTCAAATACTATTTACCCACGGAATAATATTAAATAACCTAGTAGACGGTATCAAGTGTCATTTTAAAGAGATAGCCGTATTCTTTTGTTATTATATGCCTACCAACTTGTTTTGCTGATCAACAATCTTGAATATGATACGATGGATGGAGAAGCAGTTTTATATAAATATTTTTTCTGTTTATAAATAGGCTTTACGTTTTATTTGTTCTTGGGGTATAAATTACCTAAGTTTGTGGGATTGACTAAGGCGTCCAGTTAATTAAAAAATAAACTATTTCATCTGTTCAGATATAACATTTACACAAAATACCTGTTTAACAAAAGAAAAAACTTAAATATTGAATAGACCTCAAATGACGCTTCCTTCGTCACACAACGAAACCAAATATTCTAATTCCCATGGACATCAGAAAAAACCCTATCAGATCAGATCACACGGTTATTAAAATTAAAATCAAATAATAGATAAACTTCACAAAGGAAATTTGACCCACAAAGGGATAGCCATTGCGTACAATAGGACCAAATAGTTCTCTATTCACCCCTTTTTGAGTTTGAAGAGGCGTAATGATGTAGTTCGGTATAAACTTGATTTTTAATCTATCAGCGATGCGTGAAAAGGATTCGTCTTTTGTTTTGTGTTGTTATCTCCTTCCCTTATGTAGATGGGGTTAACGATACTTCAAGCAATGTTTAATGGCTGAAATGGGGTGGATTTGAATGCAAGCAAAAGCCCTCTTCTCCCAAAGAATAACAGCATTGATCGCATAGCTGAGCAGTGGTGGCCCAGTGGTAACGGCCGCGACTTACGAGTTGTAGTTGCAGGTTATTTTGTGCAAATTATTCCATCACCGCTGCTCTCAAAACGGTGAAGGAAAACATCGTGAGGAAACCGGCATGTCCTAGAACCAAAAATTGGAAATCATGTGACATCCACCAACCCGAACTGATCACTTGGTGGATAAGCCTGCCTGTCCATCAGTGCGGAGAAACGGAAAAATATTAACCAATAGGATTGCACAAAATCTTATTGGTTAAATCCTATTGGTTGATCGCTCTGCTCCGGTGGACAAGCAGCCTTACGGCCCTATCCCTCTCAAAGAGGAGGCCTGTGTCCCAGCAGTGGTAACATTATAGGCTGATTATGATCACAAAGCTTGCTCATTCCTTGATTTCAGACAGAAACAAGTCCAAGATATCTCATAATAGTTTCCTATCTTCAGACAATAAACGTGCCAGTAGTATTATTATTATTATTTGTATCTATTAAAACATTATATTATCTATTCTTTGTATTCAACACAAGATCGATCCTCGAATGCATACGATGCATATCTCATAAGTCATAGAGACATGCATTCTCAAGCGATCACATATTATAATATGCGTTCTATGGCGTTTTGTATACCAGCATTTAAATTAAAGATTAATCTGTATAAGAAAATAAAGCTCGCAGGATCACTGACCTCGTTTTGTAAAGACCCAATTTGGACATATTCAACATGAATAAGGGTATGGTTACATTAGGGCGTTGTGTTCCGGGTTGCATCATTTATGTAATCGCGGCTTTGAATTGAGTACCTAATATTTATACATCCTGTAAGGATTTGTGATGTTATTGCAAATTATTTCGCAATATACCTACTTAAGATTTGCTCCTTGTCAATGACCTAAGATCGAATATGTCAATGAAATACGAATTATCATGTTGTCGTCAGCGGATTGCGCCAATCTTGTAATAATTACTTTTATTTACTTTGATCGTATTCAATAGTTGTGTTTGGTTAGGCTTTGGTTATTTTGTATTAGTGTGTTTATTTTGTCAATTTTTTTTTGTAACGTGCGTCTTGTTTGTACTGCATAATTAATTTTTCTTTCTTTCCTTTCTTCTTTATTTACCTATATTCTACTTATAAATATGTATACGTCTACTAGTGCGACGTTCTGAACCAAAAACATAAATTAAACTTTATCCCACGTAAAATAAAACCTAGTATCTAACGGAAAGCGACTGTGCTTGCATCTAAGTGATTGTTTCAATGACTTATAAAACCTATATATTTTACCATGAATATTGTTTTGTCAAAAATTTGATGACAACTTAAAAAAATGGCTTCGAATAAATTATTCAAATACCTATTGTATTTTATTCAATACTTCTTCTATAATAGATCCAATAACCCATTCATCAAATCGTTTTTTTATCGAAATTACATACGTTACACCCCAATGTAACACAACCTTTAGCTTCCTTTTCATATAGAAGAGGTTAAACGATATAAAACGGGTCCCAGGACATTATGATGTAAAGTAGGTGCTAACAATGAAGATAAGATGTCTTGTACGTGAGGGAACGTGTGGTCACCCGACTGTGATGGAGGGGAGTTAGGAGGACTATTTCTCTCTCCAGTAAGAATGAGTCATACTCATATTAGACGATATACTCGGTCCAACCAAATATAGACATACTAGCTGCGCCCTGCGGTTTTACCCGCGTAAGACTCAATCCCGCGGGAATATCGGGATAAAAAAAACCTATGTCCTATTTAGGGATGCAAGAAGTGTAAAAAAGTATCGATATATATCGTATCGATATTTAAAAAAAATATCAATATCGATTTCGATATATCGAAAAAAAAATATCGATGGATATATCGGTGGAATATTCAAAAAAAAAATTTACTTTATGTAGTTCAAGTTTTATAATCATTTAAATACCAAACTACGAAAAAAGTACTAATAATTTTTACGGCTCTGAATTCCAGCAGTTTTAGTCAGCGGCGACAACGGTGTTGCTATTGAAAATATATCGTTTTTGATAAATTTTCGATACTTGATATTTTATATCCATACATCGATGTATCGAAATAATAAATATCACCGGAAAATATCGATATATCGAACAAAAAATATCGATATTTCGATATATCGATATTTTTTCTGCAAGCCTAGTCCTATTCCAGATCATGGTCTATCCCTGTGCCAAATTTCATCCAAATCCATTCAGCCGTTTTAGCGTGAATGCATAACAAACAAACTCACTTTTGCATTAGGATTATTAGAACTTGAGTAAATCCGTACAAGAGGAGCATATGCGGGGAGTTAGCAATGTTGGTATCAATGTGACTTTTGAAATTTATATTTACTACTATCCTAGTTTATCTCGGACATTACTAACATCAGTGAAGTAAAACAGCGTGAGGAAACTTGGACTTATAGTTCACTAGCTGCGCCCCGCGGTTTCGACCCCGTGGGAATATAGGGATAAAAAGTATCCTATGTCATATTCCCTTGGTCTACCCAATGTGCCAAATTTCATCTAAATCCGTTCAGCCGTTTTAGAGTGAAAGCATAACAAACAAACTCACTTTCGCATTTATAACATTAGTTAGGATTAGGACTAACGTCCCGGTTCTTACGACTTGACAAAACATCGAGATTTATTAGTTAAGTATATTATTATGTCACTTTAATACAGGGTGTTAGTGTAAACACCGTTATCCTTGAAACCAGTGGTTTGGTTTCATTTATAGAACGTAAAATCAATGGAAAAAAACAACTTTTTTTTTTTTTTAAAGAAAATTACATTTTTCTACAAGAATATTTCACCCTATACGCAAGGGCAACGAACTTGCGTCTTAACACGGCGGGGGGCGGTTGGCGGGGACGGGCGGGGCGCTCGGGGCGTTACATGACCGCGCGGCCCCTCTTCAGTCAGCTGTTTCGCGGCGTATGCATGAGTATCGGGACAGAGTCGGATATTTACTTTTTAAAATCTTTTAATGAAAATAAGGTTTTTTTTTAGTAGTTACTGGGTCATTTATTATTATATTTAAGTCAACTACCCATGGTTTGAGTGACAACGGTGTTTACCCCTGCATACTGTATTATTAACGCAGATATTATACACATAAACCTTCCGGTATAAATTCTCTAAACGATGGCGATGATGAAAACCTTATCAAAATCTGAGGCGCGCTTTAAAAGAACATACATACATACACGAAAAGCGACTTTAATTTATAATATGTATAGATATAGATATAATAATTCTGAAATCGCCAACCCGTCTTGAGCAAACGTGGTCTATGCTCGTGCCTTAGTCTCTATATGAGAAGAAGTATTTGTCCTGCAGTGGGACGTACAGTAGTAGGTTGGTAGGGAGACTAGCTGCTCTGCCTGACATGTCTTCAAAATGTGTTAAGGACTTTCATATAGCCATGGAAGCCATGTTGTATCATATCGATTTTCTTTTTGTTTTGATTTGCCAATAAACAAAGCAAACAAACACAGCTTTGGTGATATTCAGCTTTATTTATTAGCTAAAATTCAATTACCTCGTTGAAACTAGATCATTTCAACCAGTTCCTATAACACGTAGGAATTCTCCAAGATGTTCTCATTGACAAAATTAGAAAGTATGAACAAATACCGATACTAAGAACCAACACAGTTAACTAACACCAGTTAAATGTCGGTATCACTGTGATGCAACAGTAACCTCACTTTGAACTCAGTTCACAGAAGTTAACAATAAAGTTTATCTAAATACAGCATTAACGGTCATTTGACGTTATCTCACCTTTCTCACGTTAGGAATTTTATTTGTCATGCGCTGTACGCATGGGGTGAAAGGCATTGTACTGACCGACGCGTAGATTAGATATATTTAGGAGCTTATGAGAGATGTGCTCTGATTTCGTATTTTGGAGCTGGTACTTTCGTATTTTTATTAATTAATGTTTTGAAATATTTGTATTAAGGTCATACAAGAAGAAGAAGAGGATGGGTATGCATGAAGATTCGTCATTCATATTTTGAAGTCAAAGTTTTATGAAAAACATCGCATCAAAATCGCTAAATACATCGAATAGAAATAGTTTCTTTTATTGGATTTCCTTAATCGATTCAGATGAGTTTAATGATGATTTCTTTCAGTAGATTATGGACAAGGTTTATTTTTCAAGTTTTCCATTTTTAATGGACTTATAAAAATAATGTTCTCTGTTTATTTTAAACAATATATCCACAATGTACTAACAGTGTATGAACAGTGCATTCCATAGACAGCAACCATAGACTCATAGAGCGACGTATTGACTGTAAATCATGGCAGTCATAGGTCACACATCTATGACCGTCTCGTGTCTTTGGGATACAGAATATTTGATGGGTTATTCTGTAAAAGTATGGTAGCAATGTGGATCGAAAGAAATATAGAAATTAATATTCCATAATATTATTCATGTTTGCCAACATGGCTAGATATCGCACAAAACAGAGAGATTTGAAAGGAAAAAGGGGAGCCTTTTGCCCAGCAGTGGGACACAGTAAAGGCTATAAAAAAAACTGGTGACACTTACACGACGTATAAGGTTTAAAAATGAAAGCAGGTAATCTAAATATAAAAAAAAATACACACACTTAATTTTTTTAAGAGTGGAAGGAGATACAAACTAATTTAACATCGATTAGATAGTAGTAGTTAAAAACAGCTATTAACTGTCAAAGCTTTTAGCGAAACAGACTAAATAGAAAGAGAGTTAATATAATTAGGTAAGGCTTGTATTGAAACCCACCTTTCGCATTTGGCAAACAAATAAACAGAGAGAAATAAAGCTCATTCATTCTTCCGAATTCACATTCTAAATGCTCACTTATTGTAACTAATAACTAATATAAAAATATCAACTATTCCTTCTGTCCAGTCTTTCCAGAATAGCCCTAATCTCTTTTGACACTGCACTCATTTTTAACGGCTCCAAGTCTATAGCACATGATGGATTATGATTACGGACGATAAACGTAGGTACCGGTCACCTACACACTTGACAATGTGATATATCCCTTTGAATATTTTATAGCTATGTTCTTTATTTTGATTGATATTTGTATCGTTTTGGAGATGGACTTGTTTAATAACCAATGGATGGAATGGACAATTTTGTAGACATTCGTTGTCTACAAAAAAAGAAGTGTCGAAAATAGTTATTTAAATATACATCATTTATTCAAAAGACAACATTTTCTTCCAAAGTAGGTGTTAGTAGTTATAAAGCAAAAAACATACAATCGACGTTGATATATTTAGTAACCTAGAACACGACATGTTCTGGTTTGTGACTGGTCAATCGTCGTCTTGAGGATGCCTCGTTGAGAGGTGAAACACGTGTGGATTTCTTACAGGGTTTTTATGACTCTTGGAGAATAGTTAGGCGGAATAGGTTACTAATTATATCAACGTCTGTTGTATTTTATAATGGATTTCCGCAGTCACGCCTGAATCAATTGACTAAGTTATAAAGCATTTTGTTACATTACAGGATCTTGATATTATGATAGCTTCAGGGAATAGCTTAGTCTCTAGTCTTTAAACTTTATAACATCAAAAGACCATATTTCAAACAATCCCCATTTCATTATTGAAAGATCAATACTGAAATAGGGATTGTTTGATATAAAATTATCATAGTTATGATCAATTATAGAACCTATTGCTTGCAAATGGGTAATTTAGATTTCTTGGCTCCAAATTACAATTCGTGATAAGGTCACCGGCCTACCGTCAACAACGACATATTGCAAGCTCATCAGCCGAGTACATCCTACATTCATAATTAGGTATCTCTGTAGAATCTCCCAGCTTGCATGAGATGACGGACAGGTGATGTACTCATACTTCGTTTTATTTTCGTATCAACAGGATCAACCAGATGGTTCCAATAAAATCAAGAAGTTGACGGACGAGACACGGATATTGTTGAAGTTTTTGAACACCTGGAGATTGGTTCTACTTATAAGCCTTTATTTTCATGGCATAGCAACTGGAACTGCATATATTTATGTACCGACTATTCATGTTCCCTAAAGGAAGAGTGATAGGTTTTTGGCAAAGTTATAGATCAAAATTTTTACACCGAGAAAATAAATATGAGTCGGTGGACGTCGTCATAGGATTTGACGGTTTGTGTCTTCCAATGTTTTATCGTACCAATTGTTGCCATAAATAATCTTCTTCCTCCCAAATACAACACCTGGTTCTCTACGTACCCCATAAACAGTTCATACATAACCAACAAAAACACATTAACAAATGAGACGAACTCAAAATTCAACTGAATTATTCATTACGGGCTGCCGTACAGTATGCAGCAGACATCATCTAAGTAACCAATGAATAAAAAAACAGAGGTCAACCAGGGTCATATCTATGGACCTGGATTGAGGATTGTTATGTTGATGTAAGAAGTCCAATGGAAATTAGGAAAGTAAATCAATGTCCTCAGTTCATGATGGCTAAATAGATCACAAAGATTCCATGAACACACATATAACTGTCTTGTCTATTTGCATTAGGTATACAGAACACAGTGAAGTAGCTATGTTGGTACTATCGGTAGAGAATTCTCTTGTTACCAGAGGCACTAGACAAAGTGACATTCTATCAGCGATAACGATGATGGAAAAGGCAAAAATGTATAGGACTGACATAAGCTACCGAAAAGTTTATGTCAATCCTGTTGAAAATCGTTGTAGAAATACGAAACGCTTTCGAAGCGATTGTCACTTGTCTACGCCATCAGTTAAGGCTGCTCAAGAGTGGCCCAACAATGACCATGTGAGACGTAGATAAAGAAATGTAGACTGTCAAGCTAACAACATTATTAGTACACAAATCATTATTGTTTTTATGAGGCTCGATCACTTTCATACATTATTTTAGCTGATTCTTATTTCCGAGCATCTCCAGATGACAACCACCTATTACACGGTTACAATCTTACCAACATATTAATCTGATGTCCTTTTATGGTCTTTATTATAAAGTCAAAAGCTGAGCCAAAATGGCTTATTAAAATAATTTGATGCAGTGCAAACATTGCAAACTATCTCATTACCTGAGCATCCTGATAAAATAGAGTTCTTTAAATTGTAACAGCACAATTTTCTCTTCATGATTTCAGTTAAATACGCCAATATTATTAACCTTAATGGGAGTAAAAAGATTTGGTTAAAAGCCAAGGTGCAGAGCGTTGTGGCGAGATTTTTAAATGTTCAAATGTTTATGGTCGATGTGCGCAAGCGTGCTGGTTGGCGTGGACAGCTGCGCAGGCGCACCTTGCGCAGATGTGGCCGCACGTGTGGACCGAGCTGATACTTTGTTTTATTTTTGCCCTCAGCGCTTGTCCCAAGATTGGTGCTTCCATGATTTTATAGGATAGAATTACTGTTGTTATTTTGAGGGGATGATGGTGTAAAATTGTGAAGGTGTGTCGTGAAGCCACGTTTGGTTTTATTTATGATAGTCCTTAAACAGGCTTACACAGGTTGCTGTAAATTGTTGGGTAAGATCCACATGTTGCCAATAACGATAATATTTTCATAAAAAGAAAAGAAGAAGATTTATTCATAGCTTTAACATCCAAAACTCTGGGATAGGTTACAGTATTAGACAACAGCTACTTCTAAAGTATGATAAGGATATGTTACATACTACATTTATAGTTATTGTGAAGAACTATCTAGTATTAACTAATAATAACTTATTGTGGAGTCACAATCGTTATTGTCTTGTTACTTAACACCTTTCAAAAGGGCTTGGAATTTATATTAATTGACTATTTAATACAAACACATATACATTTTTTGTAAGTAATGGGAAAATATAACCTAAAGCATTCAGACACTTTCTTTATGTTCACGTTAAACTAAGCAATTATTTACTACAACTACTAACTAAATCTAACTTTACGTAACTTGAGTGTCCTTAAGCAATGCAAATCAACTTATTTCCATTATATCAGCAACAAGAGTCTTCAAGCGTAAGTAACTTCAGAATGAACAATACATACTAAGCTTCTTTCTTTAAAACGTGTAACAATCATTGCAACATAAAAAAAACAGTTTGCAATCACTCACGTCCTAAAATAAACCTCCGAACAAAAATCCATATCTATAAAAGTAAGCGGTCCATAAAATCTAGCTTCGAAACGACACTAATCTTTTCCCAGACAGATGCGGTGCGTTGACCCGTCCAATCCTGTTCAGTCTAGGTCGAGGCAAGGTCGTGCCTAACAGGTATTGGACAGCAGACACGTCACTACCTGTCCAAGGACCGTTGTTGGGTGACTGGGTGTTTATCGGTTTATCCTAATTTCATTTGGAAGTAGAGCGGATATGTTAATTTGAGGATATCGAAAGAGTATTTAGCTGTGAGGCTGTGATATTAAAAGGGACCTACATTATAGTAAGTTATACAAGTACCTAATCTAATAGGACTTCTCAAGTACTGAGATATGGATAGCGAGAAGACAGAAAATATCGACGAAGTACCAACCAATGGTAAATACACACTAGGAAATAACAACCAAGGCTGTAGCAAGAAAAGAACTGGCAAAAGCTAAAGATACACTTTAAAAAAGAAAATCTTTAGCAATTATCAAGTCTTTGTTTTAACAACTTGGTGTTACTCCTGTGGCAGGGTTTGGAAGCTTATTCCTGTTTTCAATAACCCTTATGTTAATCTTATTGTATCAATAAGACCGTTAAGCCTTTTAATCCGAATCCCGACATGTCAAGACATGTTCAAGGTATATTTGGACCCATCCGATGGCCTCGGCGCGGCGCGCGGCGTGGCGGCGACCCGGTATCGGCAATATTATATTGCGTCGTATGTACAAAGAGTATTTTATATTCATGAAGTGATAATCGTTTCTCTTCCCAATGCACCATTAATAACAATTTGTGATTCTTTAAGCTTTGTTTTATCCTTTTTGTAGAATTATGTGGGTCCTTTGTCTTTAATTACCCGACTACGGCGAAGAAAAAGGGTTATGATTTTGACCGGTATGTATGCATGTATGTATGTATGTACGAGGCATGCCTTTTAAGTTTTGTCGTTTGAAGAAAAAAACACAACTAGAACCTTATAGTACTTTTTATTGTTTTTAAAAGTATTCACCACGTAGCTTAATACACTTTTCCATTCGCTCAAACCAGTTATTATAACATTTATTCCACTCTAAAGTGGGGTGTTCAAAATGGCTGACTTGAAAGCGTCGACTGCTTCTTCACCGGACTGGAACCTTTGACCACGAAGACTTTTCTTAATTTTAGGAAATGTAAAGAAATCGATAAGGCTTAGGTCAGGACTGTATGGAGGATGGTCAAGAATTTTTACTTTTTCCTGTTTCAAATACTCAATCGTTTGACGAGCGCTGTGTGAGCTTGCGTTGTCGTGGTGCAGGATGATGCGTCGCTTTGAGTTAGAATTTCGAAGTTCGGCGATGACTTGTGGTAAACAAACTGTGGTATAACACTCTGCGTTAACCGTTCTACGATCTTCAAGTGCAATAGTCGCAACATGGCCGGTTTTTCCAACGAACGTGGCCACCATCTTCTTTGAAGTGCTTCGAGAACGAACAACTTTAGTCGGCTTTGGCTCGTCTTGAAAGACCCAGATTGTAGATTGTTGTTTGGAATCAGGATCGTAGGCATAGATCCAAGATTCGTCACCACTGATGATATCGTAGACGTGATTTGACTGTCCTTGGTTGAACCTTTGCAGAGTTTTCTTACACCATCTGACGCGGGCCGCCTTGTGATCGTCGGAAAGCAGATGCGGTATCCAACGGCAAACTAGCTTTCTCACACCAAGCGCTTCATGCAAGATCTTCTGAATGATTGTCCCTGAGATGCCTATTAGAGCCTCTATCTCTCGATACGTCACATGACGATCTTCGAGAATTAGTTGTCTCACAGCAATGATGTTATCTTCAATGAAGGCGGATTTTGGGCGTGCTTCGCGAGATTTGTCACTAACACTAGTATGTCCACCCTGGAATTCTAAATACCAACGTTCGACAGTCCGCAGACATGGGGCTTCATTACTGAATACAGATGTTAGCTCTTCAAAACACTGAAGCCGTGTCAGGCCTCTTCTAAAGTTGTAGAAAATTATTGCACGAACATTTTCCTTAGAAAGATTCATTTTCGTACGTAACCTGACAGATTCCAATCGACGCTGTGACTTTCAACTGTTTTGAGATTCCAAATTTAAACACATTCGAATATAGAACAGTTCCAAATTCAAAATTGCCGGGAAATATGGAAACGACAGAACTTAAAAGGCATGCCTCGTATGTATGTATGGTATATATAAGGTATCGTTAGAAGCGTCTTGATTGTCCGCTGGTTATAGGCAATGTGACGTCACATTAAATTAAACATGGCGCCCTCTAGAGGAAATAAAGTAAGGAACTAAAAAAAAAAAATTGTTTAATCGTACTATATTGGGTATCAAATGAAAGGGCTTAATGAGCACATTTCAAAAAAATATATATTATAACCCCAAAATAATTTAAAAAAAATTAAGTAATAAAAAACTAAAACCCAACTACGACTGAAAAGGTATAAACAAGACACCACAGACAGACAAATTTAAAATCCGGAGTCACACGTAATCTGTTCGATTTATGCCGCCCTAACACGTGTGACTCCGGATTTTAAATTTGTCTGTTTGTGGTGTCTTGTTTATTATACCTTTTATTACTTAATTATTTTTAGCATTGCTACTAGATTAGTTATTATCCTATAAGCACTTATAGAACAAGAAGTTCCGGAATATGCAGCATATTTTAAACTCTATAAAATATCTCAGCGGTAGAAAATTAAACAACTTGTGTATTATTTATTTCTAGATGATTGGTGCAAACATTTACAAAAATCTTCTAATTCATATAACTAGGGACAAAGTTACTATCATCTCAGAATCTCATCGTCATCTCAACGTTCATTCAACACTAACCCAAGATTACATCAATCCAAAAAAGCAATCATCGTCAAATTGTAACCGATTCAGTCCCAAGTTCCACATACAATCAGCAAGGCCGTACATTCGCCTTTGAAGACCAGTCACCTAGACCCCTGACCAATGATACAGCACCGTTTATTTCATACTAAAAGTTGGACCAACTAGAGGCAGCGAAGGCCAACTTTGCCTGGTCAGCGAAATCGTATAGAGGCTGTATGCAGCGGTTCGCAGTTCGCGCAAAAACTGACTCGATTGAAGGATCGTGTTACTATAATAAATAGTATGTTTTTAGTGATCTGGTTGAGCAAAAAATTGGCATCTCTACTGCTGAGATAAAATGAATATAATGTTAGCCGTTTAGGTGTAGTAGTGGGCTTCTTATGGAGGGAAACAATTAAATAATGATAGATGAATACATATCATTATCTTGTGTTTAGGATATATGGTAGAGTCTATGGTAGTTTAGTACGATTCAGAGGTTTCAGAACCAAATGCAACGACAAACGAAAAATCTGGCCATTTCAGTGGTCACATAGGACAACAAGATGTCTTAAAAATCTTGCTGTCCAGAATTTTACTTTCCGGGATAGAGTATCTATCATATTTGAACGTTATCAACTGCCATTGGAGCACATCTTCTTGTATCTAACGACTTGCCCTTTGGTCAGGCCCAGATTTTTTACCTTCTTTAGTGATAATTTTATAAAGACTTACCTGTTTTTCTAATCTCAGCTTCCGGTGACGTGTGGTCATTTAACAAGCTCAATAGCACACAAGTATTGACATGTTACAACCCTTGTTTGACCAGCACTATACCTGTAGTAACCTGTTCGTATTAGTTGTTTACTGAAGCAGTAAAAGACAACAGCGGAACAGTGACTTTATCTATAGAGTACCATCTTTCGGTTCGCTTTTTTCCATAGAATGTATGACGTGCAGATCTTCTGGATTTTTTGGGAGTTCTGAACTGCTTAGATTTTAAAACTATTCAAGCATGAATAAAGTTTTAAAATGTTTAAAACTATATTCAAGCATGAATATAGTTTTAAAATGTAAATAAGTGAAAATCAAGTCTGACAACCAGTCTTACCAAGGGGTATCGTATTACCCAGTTACTGGGTTGTGGAGGTCAGATAGCGAGTCGCTCCATGTAAAATACTGGTATTCAGCTGCATTGGTTAGACTGGAAGCCGACCCCAACATAGTTGGGAAAAGTCTAGGCAGATTGATTGATTGATTCAAGCATGAATATCGAATTAGATCTAGATTTAGGTAAACAAGAGAATAATATGTTTATTCGTTTCAGAGCATAGCTGCATTGCTCTCGAGTAAGGGATTATGTCTACAATAAAAACACCTTCTTAGGCAGGAGATTTAGCAATCCAAAGTTGACTATTATACCAGTCAAGTGCTTAGCAAAAAAAAAAAGAACCATTGAAATAAGCTCTTGCTTCAAAACCACTGTTCCATAAATATTGTCGTCATCTCCATTACATTTTTTTTTTTTTTTTTAAACTTTGCCCCACACTAAGAATTTCTTCCTGTATCGTGGGTGCGTTTACAAACATAGAGACTCACATACACTAACACCCAAACCCGGAACAACTACTTGCAGATCATACAAATATTTGTTCCGTGCGGGGATCGAACCCGCGACACGTAGCGCAGCAGTCCATCGCTCAGCCACTGCGCCAACCGTGTCGTCAAATTGACAACAGTTACAGCAAATAATTCATAATTAGTTACGTCACTACTAGTCACAGATCCTATTCTCTTCCTCAAAATTAGCTGCCTTTTTACCAGGAGAACCCTTGAATGTAAACCGATATATTTCTTTATTGAACATAATGACATTTACAGGTAGGCAATTAAGCCGTAAAGATGTTATTGGGATACCGTTTTGTTTGTTGAGAACTCCTTGAAGAATGGAGGGTGGGCAGAAACTGTTGATGGCAATAAAGAGCTTAGTAAAAACAAACGGGAGTCGAAAGTGTGCAAGTTGAATAATGTAGGGACTTATGTAAGAAACAGTTATAGTACCTACGACTGAGGGATTTTTGTTTGCCTAATCCTAGATTTTAGTTTTATTAAGCCCTGATATGCTCTGCCAGCTCGTAAATGTCCATTGCAGAACTATTTTTAATTGAAAGAAAAAAAAATGTACGTTGAATTTATCTCTATTTAATTTTAATCATAATTTTAATTGTTATAAGTGGAATTAATGAAGCTTTTTTATTTATTTTATTTATAATCCTGCATTTTAGTTTCATTAAGCTCTGATTGGCTCTGCCAGCTCGTAAATGTCCATTGCAGAACAATTTTATTATTGAACGGCCTATAGGAAATTAGCTTTAATACCTCTCTTGCTACTCACAACTGTTGGTACCCACTGAATCTTTGTGTAATTGTGTTTTGTAATTAGCAGGCTCAGTAGGACTACTGTTGAAGACCTTATGTGTATCTCCTGTCCTTCTCCAGATCATGGTTTACCCCAAATTTCTTCCAAATCCGTTCAGAAACAAACGAACAATAAACTCAATTTCGCATTTATAATATTAGTTAGTATGTTAGCATAGTTATATAAAGTAAAGTACTTGGGACATCTTTTGACCGCTGACCTCAAAGACGATGATGATATTGAAAGAGAACGGAGCGCGCTGTCGGTGAGAGCTAATATGATCGCTCGCAGGTTTTCACGTTGTTCTAGGAAAGTAAAAAGAACCTTGTTTCGTGCATATTGCACCCCATTTTACACGTGCAGCCTGTGGGTAGATTACACTCAAAAATCGTACAGCGCCCTTCGAGTGCAATATAATAATGCGTTCCGGGTATTGATGGGGCTGTTCCGCTTCTGTAGCGCATCAGGGATGTTTGCTGATGCGCGTGTCGATTGCTTCTACAGTACGATGCGGAAAAGATGCGCTTCCCTGGTGCGCCGGGTGCGGGCCAGCCCCAACATTATACTGCAGTGTGTTGCGAGCAGACTGGACTGTTTGTGTGTGAATCGCTGCTGCAAGCTTTCTACATCGGTTATAAGCTTGTAGCAGGGATTCTCATACCTTTAAGGCAGTGTAAGGTTAAATGTGTAGGTTAGTGTACTAATATAGTTGATAAGATAGATTGTTACTAACTTTTTGAGTCCTGTTACTTGTTAATTAAATATAAATAATAAAAAAATAGTGAGTCCTTGCTAAGAAGAAGGAGCATAATTATGAAACACATTCAGATGTTACAGCAAGGTTTTAAACAGAATCTCAAGAACACCACAAACTATGACTTCTGAAGATCTTTCTCTTTTCTACCCTACCTCAACGGTTACCCAAAATTGCGTATCAAATACAATAGAACTACTAAAATAATAGTTTTGTCTTCACAATATAAGAAAGGTGTGACGAACTCGAAGGATTATGTTCGAATGCCTTTCGTTCCGCAGTTTTGGAGATAGGAGCTGATAAATGAATGTATTTTGTAGTTGATGGCCGTGATGTGGCATTGTTTGGGGTAAAATTGTTAATTTAGTGGGGAATTGTTTACAAAATTAAATTTCTTTCATGATTCTTTGTTGGACTTTTCTTTTGAATTTTTGATAATGTTCACGCAGCAGTTTGTAACTTTCACGTTCATACCGCATACATTCAAATTATTTAGATAGACTATCGGAATAAAAGGTATCCTAAGTCCTTCTCCAGGTCATGGTCTACCCATGTGCCAAATTTCATCCAAATCCGTTGAATCGTTTTAGCGTGAAAGTGTAACAAACAAACAAACTCACTTTCACAATTACAATATTATTAGATAGGAGTTTTTGTACAACTTCTATGTTTATGAAGATGATGTTTACATGTAAGGGATTGTTGCACTGTTGCATTTATACAGGATGTAAGGGTAAACACTCTTGTCATTCAAACCATGGGTAGTTGACTTAAATATAAAAATAAATGACCGAACACAACGAAAAAAAAACGTTATTTTCATTAAAAGATTTCAAAAAGTTTCTATCTGATACCGTGCTTGCTAGCGAAACAGCTGACTGACTAAGGGAGGGATCGCGCTCGCAGCCGGTCAGGTCACATCCCATAATCCCCGCCCGTGTTGAGACGCAAGTTCGTTGCCCTAGCGCATAGGGCAACGAACTTGCGTCTCTTGTGGTAAAATTTTGATCTAAAAAAATTTTTAAAAAAGTTGTAATTTTCCATTGACTTTACGTTCTATAAATGAAACCAAACCACTGGTTGCAAGGATAACGGTGTTTACCCTAACACCCTGTATACATTTTTGCATGTTACTTAAGCATTTATGTAGTGTAAACAATTCTTGGTGAAATAAATAAACTGCCTTGTAAATAGGGTATAGAAACCGAATGATCACATTAAGGGGCTGTATGTTTTATCAAAATTAGTCACCATCCAAAAAAAAACCTGTCGCATCCTTTTGAACACCTTTAGAACACCTTTCTGCCGACAGTCTTCATTACCAAGAACCTGAGGACCTCCCATTATATCGGCGCAAACAAACAAACATACTATCTATTGGATTTAGTGGAAATATCTCAATCGAGCCGCCTGCCTCCCTGCTGATACGGCGGTCTTAAAGACACGACATAATACCACGCTTGATTTTGATGGGAAAATACTTTGTAAATAATTTTGAACTTTCGTTCTACTGAATGAGAGTATAAAATTGGTTGGCTGATTTATTGTGACATGTTAAGGGAATTTGGACGTTGTGATTTATGTAACAAGGTTGAGTCTCAATTGGGTTGTAATGAGGTGTGGCAATAAGGTGTCAAGCAACGATTTACAGGTTAATGGTAGAACACCATAGTAGAAGATTACAAATTAAATAATACATTTAATATGGACTTTATGTCTTGAGGTATAAGGCTGATAAATATGAAGGTGGCTGCACCAGTTATCATTTAGTCGGCATCGGTAATGCGAGTAAAGAATCAATCGAATGTTGACAACACGTAAATTATGGTGTTTGTCGGTAATTTTGATTTTAGCGGCAATATTTTTGCTTTTAAAATGATTTGCCCCATGCCAAATGGATTTGGGATTACTGAGAAATTTGTGACACAGAGTGTGAACAGTATGGTTGTATTTATTGCAATCATGATAGTACACATTTCTTTGTTCAAGTAGGTTGTTATTTTTAATATATATTTTTCCGTGTTTAAAAACTAATAATGTTGCAAAGTATTTTTTTTTGCGAATGTTTTATTTATGAAGCATTATGGTGTTGAAACTTGTACTTGGTAATCTTGGTAAATCTAGACGCTTGAATATTTAATTTGTCACCAACATTAAATAGACAACGTTTAATATACCTACATTGTACATAGATATACAATAGTTTTTAATTCGTTATTTTTACCAACGACTAACAAAACATCAGCACATTCCAACGTAACATGCAACAAGTATATAGGTACATACATATGTATGAAATAAAACCTACCCATTTGTTCATCCATCAACATTTTTATAGGCACCAATAAAACATAGTATTTACGATGTTAAACGTCGATGTTTGCACATACATTTGGATGTTCCCTTAATGAGTCATAAAGATGCCGCGTTAAAATATAGTGCCGGTTATTGTCGCTTTTACCCTACAAAGGGGCCGGTGCCGGTGAGGTCTACATTGATATTTGAAAGTGCGTAGGAGTGTCGTGAACTCGTGATTAACGGCTAAATTATTAAATGGTAGGTATTAGACGGTTTGATTTAAAAGAAATTCCGTTGAAGAAGAGGAGAATTATACAAATTGAAACAGCTGCAGGAAACTGTTGCAGAAGTCTTAGATGGAAGTTAAACAAAGTTACTGAACATTAAGGAAAAGAAGAATAAATATATCCTGTGAAAACATCTCTAAACAGCTGCTTGGCAAAAATTGGCTTAATTTCGGACTGTCATGTCATTTTTCTTAGCAGAGCAACTGAAGAATGGAGTTTACATTATACAATATTTTATGAAAATAGGAGTTCGCATATAAAGTTCTAACGAATGATTTTTGGTAACAGTCGAGTACTTTACATCCCTCAGAATTCTTCAAATACTTGCTATTTTCCCGTTTGTTCCCGTTTTGAACAACAGTCGGATTTCTTTGGTTGAACAATCAACAGAGCGTTCTTAATGAATTTTAATGAATTAAGAATAGGTACAGTTGTACCTATTCTTAAAAATACGTTACAATCTACTTCAAGTTCAAAATGTTGCTAGTTTCAACAATATTAGCAGAACCGGTGAAACCAGTGTATGGGAGCGGCAAACAGTGGAACAGCTGATTTTGAGACCAGTTGGCGGTAACGGACAGACGGAATCATTTTGTTATTGAACCGGTATTCTTTGACCTTACGAATACGTTATGGGGTTATGATAATGGAGGAAATGATATTGGGGTCTTTAAAACAAAGATTAACACGATTGATTGATCTAATATTGACATAATACAGACTGATCTTATTGGTATTTTCATCTAAAACACTGAAGTGTGGTGAACTGATGCATAATCTGAGGGCCCAGACAAAGTGACATTCTATCCAACAATGATGGAAAAGTCAATTTATGAAATTACTACCGAAAAGTCAATCCTGTTGAGAGTCGTTGAAGAAATACGAAACGCTTTGAATGCGATTGGCACTTGTCTAGGTCCACACATGAACATGACTGAAAGAATGTAGTTGATAAGTATTGGACCAAGTCTATGGCAAATAGGCATGGTATAAATGCAATTTTGACATCATTTCACTCTCTTATTGATTGATGATATAATACCAATGCTATCAACTCATCATAACTTTTAACATAGAATTCATCATCGTGATTATGATTTTTGCATCCGATGAATTGTTCTTCTTAATATGAAGTTCACTAAGTTCCGAGTTGAGCTCCACTATTACTGACAAATGCTTGCACTGACTGGACAGGTTCACTCAAATCTGTGTGGTTCTTTCCTCAAAAGACCATTTCAGACTCTAATCTCATGTAGATTAGAGACTGAAATTGTCCTCATATGGCCTGACCAAGATTATGTCTGAACTTTAAAAGATACTGTGACCTCTGAGTTTGTTTCGGCCTTTCTTCTCAGAGTAGTCAGATAGGAAACGCTGATCTCATCTAGCTTTCCCATATCCTATTTACAGAATAAACAATTTCATTTCATTTAATTTCATTTCACTGACATAGAAGTAGATCATCAGTGTCGGTATCTTACCAGTTTTAGCTTCACCTTGACGGAAGTGGCTCTGATATAAATTCCAATCTCACTTAAGATAAAGCTCAGTAACTTTACCAAAGTATCTTTTAAACTAACATTGTTAATGTCAGATACAATACGAATTCTTGTAATCAGTGAATTGTTTATTTTCAAAACATCACTATCAGCATTCGCACTAATGACTGTAGTCTAAACATTAAGCATTTTTTTATTTATAACTGTCCGTTAAATGATAAATGTAAAAATATCTGTAAGTAAACAAAAAATATTACTGTCACAATAATGCTCATACGATTTGTTATCGATTGTGTTAATGTAAATTTACAATGTTTACATCACCGCTTATCTGGACAAAAAATATACTTAGGTACCACAGAAAAAAATCTTTAATGATATTCTTTTGCAATGGTTGAAATGCAAGTTGATAACATCATAGTCAGAGGTAATACTGGTAGGTAGGTAGACTTTTTCCTTGGGTAAATCCTCATGGATGTTAGGTCGTATGTATGATGTTATGTCGGACCACTGGCACTAGATTGCCTTACCTTTTGGAAGTTGATACAGACTGGATTCTTTAGGTCCTAAAGTACCTACAGTTCAGTTCTTTAGGTTCATCTGTGAAATTCCTGTATCGTAGTTATACAAATCGTCTTCCAAAAATTTTAAGCTCAAAACTTCTCCATTAACACAAATAAACAAGCTTTGGATAAAAGTGCTAAAACCTTTATGAAACTTGGAATCCAATCCTTTTAGAAAATAAATTTATATCAGAATCAGCATTCTTGCTTAATTAGTGTACTTTCCTCGGCTTCTAGTCTACTAAAATTAATATTTTTCATTCATTGTGTATAACATCACTCATATCATTATTCTCGAATTCATTTCAACAACCTTGAAAGATTACTTCTTTTTAGCTTAATATACCTTTTATCCGTTGATTCGGATCTAAAAGGAGCCTACAGATTCCATTAATTCCAATAAGTCTGGATGTAGAGACAGACGTTACAAATATTTCTAATGTAAACAAGGTCTGTGGCGTGCCTCGGAAAAAAAAAATAACGATATTCTGATCCGGTATTTGATTGTGATCTTCTTGTGGGTAAAAGGTCGGAAACTGTTTATGTGAATGAAGATTTTTTTGTGCGGACTGGGGAGATATGAAGAGGACTAAAAACACTTTAAAGGTTTTGGTATATTTCTGTAGGTATGTGTTTGATTCACCTTTTAGTTGTGGTGGTGGTAGCGTGTCGAATTCAGCCTCCAATAAAACAAAATCGATGTCGTAATATAGAAGTTTCAATTTATACTTGTGTGAAATTAGAACATCTCTAAATTATCACTCTCCATCAAAGATCGGTTCAATAGTTCCTTATTTACTTCGTGATGAGACATTAGAATCTTTAAGGTATGCCATGACATCAATTTTAACTTTGACCACAATACTGTGACCGTTCCAATGTGTAGCTATTAGTAAAAAAACGAGTGTATATTGGACAATAGAAGCATTGAGGCGCGAGGCTGTTTTATGTGAGGAATGCGCCCGTGCAGTGCCGTACGCGTACGTCATATGACACAGCCTGACACAGGCGTATGCGCAAGTTCACGGTAAAGACTTGGGATTTGAAGCTCTGTATTTATTTTTTGTACTGCATAATCAAGTATATTGAGGGAGATATACTATTGATCGGCGTCCGGTGTTACTCATGAGTCTTCGAAGAAATGATGTGTATAAAATCGGCCTTTCATAAACAAATTACTTCTTCGTCCTTTTACGGCAATCACAAATTATCTGCAGTAGATATGGAAGCATTAAACATATCCCTTAACGGTTGAGGTATTGGATGGGATGTGATCAAATGAGCATTATTGGAGACAAGCCAATGCTTGATTTAAAATGCGTACGAGATTCGTCACATTTTATATCGCTATGTTTTCATAAAGCTATTATATTAGCTATTTTAATTATTCAATCATTTTTAAAAGGGTCCAACTAAGTAACAGTTTCGGGTGGGCCGTCCTCCGTGACATAATACAGTAACTGACATATTCTAATTGACGGAGGTCGTACGGTGCCACGGAACAACAAAATATTCCCGACTTATTTCCTTTTTGGACCACCCCGGGTTACACAAATAGAACTTAATTGGGCCAGAGATTAGTCTGAGATAAAATGCCGTATTTAATATGTATTTTTAGTTGTTGACAATAGATGAAGTTATTTTGTTAAAAAGTTTGATGTGTTTTGATTTTTTTAAAGAGTTGGTATCTAACTTAGGGGATATATTCCTTCATTCTTCCCCTAGTCCAATCAAACCAAGCTCTGCATTTTAATAACATTTATTCTGAGCTGATTGAGATTTCTCTTCAGAAAATTCCATTGTTTTCTGTAAAAATAACCTATTATCAAAACCGTTAGCACTTCAAGGCTCTTTTATGCTGGCCCAATTATTGTGATACCCTTTTATTCCATTATTCCTGCTTTCAGTTGACAGCAAAATTCAAAACCCCTAGGTGTCCACTTTCAATATAATAACCAGCAAATCAAAGATGGCGGTGCACAGCTGATAGTTGACAGTTCGCATTGTACTGCGCGTGCATCTGTCGTCGCTATTGTTGCAGCCTGCGCGGGAGTCCCTTTGTTGAAGTCCTGGCGATATTTCCAGCTTCGAACGAATTGTTAGATTACGTATTGAATTAAAATAGTGACGCATTTTCGAAGATTTTGTGGTATTTCTGTGTGACAGATATATCTTTGAGGATTCTCTCATAACAATAATAAAATTGGAGAAACCATTACATAATGCTTAAACATAAATATAACGTTTAAAAAATATCGAACAATCAACGTCTTTTACATCAAAGAGTTTACAGCAGTACCTAACTCAAAAATTCTCATAAAACTTGACGTCGTAAACGAAACAATCCAAAATGGTTGCTAAAAATATCCATTTTATTAGCCTTCGACGCTCAGCGTTCGAGATTGGTCCAAGTTTAACTACTTAACTCCCTTCAGACAGTATGACGACGCACACACCCTTCGAAATTGTCAACAGTTTAGACATTTATTTCCTTCGTTTAGGTGTTTATTGCCTGAGTCCAGATTTTGGTTTGTTTGTCTTCGTGCATAGTGTGCACTTTTCTACAGCATTTTTGTCTTGGTCTATTTTCGTACCAAGTTCATTACTGCTCTTTTGCTGTGTCTTATATCTGTGTCTTTATTATACACGGTGATTTTTAATTCACTGTTTACCTTTCAGGGCGTGAAAGTACTCATGATTCAGAGCAACTTCCCATATAAGACCAACTCTGAAATATCGAAAAAAATATCAGCTGTTTCATACAAAAATGCAATATTTACCTGATGAAAATGTATGAAACGGATGTTTTTTTTTGCTATTTCGTATTTATTCCCATAGTGAAAGTTGTTTATTCGTAAGGTTAAGTAACAGTGAATTAAAAATCACCGTGTAGAGCAAAAATACATAAACAAAATTAAGTAACAAATTATTACATGACAAGGTTATATCTTCTCATGTAATGCTTGAAAACTTTGTAGGTTTTCCTTCCAGACACTATGATATGCAATTTGTTTGTAATAATAGACTTTGTGGATGCACAAAGTCTATTATTACAAACAAATTGCATATCATAGTGTCTGAAGCTTTTATCACCCCCTTTTACATTCAGAGGATGATTGAGAGACATAAAATTAATTACCCAATAACCGAGATGATGAAGTTAATTCATCTACCCACAGTTTATTGAACTACATAATACTCTTATACCACTTCCACATAAACTGGTATTATTAACGGCCGTTCATTCATATATTGACCGGATATTGGCTCTTGGTCTAACCGCTTCTTCCGGTTACTTTTAACTGTAATTTAATTAGCCGGTAGCCGGTTGTAATTGTAACATTAAAGATTAAGTAATTACTATAGTCCTGGGTAGAGAAAGTTGATGACAAATCGAGTGGACGATTGATTATGCATTTATTTCCATTTTGGGCTTCTGGCTCATTAAATGTAAAACGTTGTACGAAGCAATTTTCTTAACAAAAAGAACTTGGGACTGTCAAATCTGCAAAGCCGAATCAAATAAAACAAAGATTGAGGCACCATCTGATTGGAGGCTTTCCAAACAAATAGGGGGCGCGGGGGCGGCGGAAACTACGTGGTAATTGGCAAAATATTTGTCCCAATCTCAGACCAAATTTTATTTAGTCTGAGGTCCCAATCGGCAGAGCAATTTGGAGGTACTTCTGTTAATCCTATTATTGATGGATCCCTAGAGTTTAAAAGCGAAAATATTCCTATCTCAGTAACGTTATACCCACATTGTTATTTACAAAGTACAAAATTATTTTGTAAGAAAAATGTCGGTACAGACTGTACGATATTATTTCCACATAAATTCTTAAATTAGCTCAGTCTGCGGTCTTGCAATTTAAGGCATTTCCTGTTATTATATATAGGCAGCTCATCAGGTACCTCGTATGACTCGATCAAATTGACCTTCATTTTCATTCAGCTTAGCAACAAAACTTCAAATGAGTTTAGTAAACTTTAGTAGAGTATTAAAACTAACTAATTGCCTCATTGGTCCATTGTCGTAAGCGCTACTGTCGAGCAGGTCCCGGGTTCGATTCCCAGGTCGGGAAAAGTGTTATTGGGTTTTTAAATCAGGAATGTCAAATCAGGAGCAGCCCGGAGTCTAGATTTGTGCCCGGTTGATGGCAATCCCCTGTTACATGGGACTTAAAAATAACTGGCGAAATGAAGGTGTAATATAGAATACACCTCTGGTTAATCCTGCAGGTATTATAGGCGTTGTGTTAATGTTTATAGAATCTGAAAGAATAGGTAGATATTACGTCAAGGAGATTGTTAAAATGTTACCCTCATCAATGCAATGTAACAATTTTATTGCATCATTTTCAAAAACATTTTATCTGGCTACATAGAATAACTCAAAATCTTTTCACCACGAAGATAACAAAATGGGATTGTCCATAAAAAATTACATAATAATTGTAAAGTATTTTTTAATGCGTTATAAACTCAGCCAGTGTCAGCTGTTTAAAAATAAAATAAAAGAAGTAATGTTGGCGCCATAACTTGTCGATGGCATAGTGAGGCGCATTACCTCGATTATGTCTCGCCTGTCCAACGAATTAGTCGACTTATGTTCCGAAATAAACTGTCACCGCATGTAATTAGTTCAGTTAAGCCAATAAATGTGACTAAATATAAAAGGGGATGTGTCGTTTTCTTTGTTGGTGAGGCCGGTTGTTGAGTTTTGAATTTATTGGTTCATTAGAACAAAAAGGTAGTTTATATGCAAGTTGTCATACCTAAATAGTAAGAACACCTGCTATGAATGGCCTAATATCGCCTAGTTACGTTACATTTGAACTAGATTCTTAGGCTACACAGTGCACTATTAGATTTTATGCCAATCATAAATTTAATTGACATTTGTGTTTGTGACTCAATCGTTCTTATCAAATAATTTAGTTTTAGTTCAGTTTTATTGCTTTACAACAAAAAACTCTAAACTTAAGTATCTATTAAGCTTCTTGCCTTAAGTCAGACAAGGACTTATCGTTATGATGATGAAATAACATATCGGATCATGACGGTGTTGTAACCATAAAACCATCGACACAAAGACGCTAAAAGACCCAATTTAAATAACCGATAACCCAACAATACTTTTAGAAATGTGAAAGCTAAAATCCGGTAGCGCATCCATCTGTACATACACGCATTTAGCTTATCACAAATTAAGGCTCAAAACTTATGAGCTGTCAGAGGTAAGTACCATCGAATGACAGGTCTAATAAATGTGTCACTGCCTTTATTTTTTTTTCTTACGTCAATGTCGCCTCACTATTCCATGATTTAAAAGTTCCATGCCCTTTCTTTGTTTGAATTTCAAATTAGTGCGTAATGGGATGAAGCGGTTAAGCCGTTAGTAATTTTTGTTGTAATGATTGATGAAGCGATGGAAGTAGACGAGATATTTAATTATTATTGTTTATTTATGGCATTCGGGGGATGGTTTCAGCTGGCTAAGTGAATAGAAAAATTCTAACTCCTTTGCACGGGTGTTCTACGATTCACAATACTTCTTTCATTGGCTCCTTTTGTATACATATCTATAGCAAACATTTATCAGCTGCTTAACCTGCTTCGTCAACCAAGAGAAAGTGTGCCTTACTTATACATTGCACTTGTCGATAAAAGCCATGCAATCTTTCACTATACCTATTGTCACCTTCTTGTCGATTTCATCAACTTTAACTTTTGTTGCAAGCTCAGTTTAAATTGCAATTTACTGTCACCTATCAATGTTCACCCCGGATGATTTCCCAAAACTAACCTGTGATTGTATTCTACTTTCACATAATGTCTTCAGTCATGTTAATTACCATCAGCTGTTTCATTTTGTCATTCTTCCCAAGTCCAGTAACAAGTGCTCTTTAATTTTGACCCCCCCGAATTCGTCCCGGATCTTTTCCAACGATTAATTTTATGCACGTATTGATCCAAATCATTTCTTCAACAACACTTTAATGTCCCGTAAAAGTTGTCTTGTCCATCAACGACGTGGGAGTGACAGTCAAATATCAATTCAATATTATTGTTAGCGTCTTGCACAAGATTACAGTCATGCCGGATGCAAACCTGTTCTAGAATTGTACTTAAAAGGACTAGGCTCGGTCAGGTGACGAAAATGGTGGCTAACTGGCTAGTAGCTAGAGGCTACCTTGTTTTGAAGTGTAGTTAATTTAAGAGCTGTCTCTGTGTGAGAATAAGGTTATTGGTTTATTTTCTGGGAGAGTTGTTAAGGTCAGCGATATGGGTCGAAATAATGATCAGGGGGCCTACCACCACCGCTTACAACAGTATTATTTTAATCTTACGCAGTGGGGGAAAGAGATGGAGCTATACGTCCTATAGAGCTTCATCTCTTTCCTACACGGAAGTTATATTAAAATAATACTGCTGTAAGAGCTAGTGGTAGGGGCCCTAAATCTATTGGAGTTGCACAATCTGTTTGAAGTCCCAAAGTTGTCGTATCGATGAACAAAGATGTTGTAATTAACTAAAAGATTTTGAAATAGTTAGGGTGTGCTGTTATGGTGTCAATAATTGATAGGAGTTATTCAACTCTGATCATCTTATGTAACGGTTACTATGCGTATCTTGTAAAATTATGATAAACAGTCAAAATACGTAGATATAATGACTGACATGTCAGCGAGACCGATTGCTATGTAAGCCAGTACCCTTAGCTACTGCACAGCCAGCGCCCTTAGGGCGAATTTCACCAATGAAACTGAACGTGATCAGCTGTCAGTGTCATTATTTTCTGTGGAATATTGACACTGACAGCTCTTGAACGCGTTTTTTGTGCTGATCGCGTTCAGTTTCATGAAATCCGCCCTTACACTTTCTAAGGTCGCTGACTGTGCAGCAGCTCATTATCAAAATTACCATTTAAAAAAATGCACTGTGTATTATAAAGTGTGCCAGCAATTACGTTATAAATTATCGAATCAAACAAATTCAAAGTAAAAAAAGTTCTTAATCAAGTCAGTCACGTATCAGAGCTAGCCGCGTGAGCACGTACGATAGTTTGACGAGACAATCAAAAATAAAATGGCGCCAATGAGGTCATATTGTGATTGTTAATAATCAGTTCTCGGTACGCTCGTGTGGTGGGCACACGACTTTTCCATATTTTATTGATATGTTCAGGTGTTATGAACGGATGCGCGATATGAAGGGACACACAGGTTGATTGAAGCCCTTGAGTTTAGCATTCATGACTTTACGCTACATTCAAATGCTCAAAGGGAACTCCGGCCTACTGATGAATGGATAATCGTCGATAGCCTGAACAATCCAGGTTTGGAAAGGCTAGCGATATCACAACACCACTGTAACATAAAAGGACCGGGAAGACACTGTTTGGTTGTTTGGTCAAAATGTTGACTTCAAATTGGGAGAAAACCATCTTTCGAATGCAATCAGATTTTGTAGAAAGGCGTCAAACAAATTCTAAAAGTTCTAGGCTCCATAAATAACTTCCACATATAAAAGGAAATTGAGCACTAAATGTGTTTTTAATTGCATCGTCATATTACCTAATATTTCTTCTTCGACTCATATGACCTATCAAATTAAAAACAGACTGCTTTAAAGGCTACACAATTTGGGTTACAAAAATTAAACAACGCCACGTGTGCCGTCACCAAAAAAATTTGGAACACAATAGGCCAAAAAACATCTATTTGTCCACATGTGCCTAAGATCTCCCAGATTTCTTCAACGCCATATGGGAGCGGTCATTTTGCTGAACTGTTTTTATTAGTGCCTCGGTTCGTGCCACATTTCGGGTTTGACTGAAGGGCAGTTAGATGTTACAATGGGTTTAAAGTTTAAAGGGACCGCTTGCCGGGTCGTGTGGCGGGTTTTTGTGTGGATCTAATTGATTTCGGCAATGTGGGTTCAGTTGGCAGTTGGTCTTTCACTTTGTCTATAGGTTTGTGCTATACATTTTATTGATAGACATTTCGATTCCTATAATTTAGGTCTTCAAATGCTGTCTTTCCCAAAAGTTGAATTTATTAAATATGCAGCATTGTGCAAAAGCTTTATTAAAATTACATTGCATCGTTTATTCAACTCTCACGTAACTTCCCAATTATAATTATCGTGTATATCGTTTCCCATAGAAATATTATTTTATTAGGTGCTTCCAAAAATTTATTGCCTATCGCATATAACATTCCCCATAGAATAACACCAACATCGTCTACGAGGGGTGCCGATGCACGTGGGGCTTAGAAAACAAAGGCCAAACAAACGCAAGGAATTAATTGAAATTCCTTTCATACATGCTTATTGTCACGGTTTAGATGGCTTGTAGGTGAGCGTAGTTGCTAATTACTAGCAAATGCTATTTTGTTTTCAGGAACTTTCGTTGCGTAGTTTACAAGAACAACGCTGTCACGAAGAGCGACTTTAATTTATAATAACTATATGTGTATTTATGTATAGATGTAGTTACAGATAAATATGATAGGTTCATCGAATTTTGAGACTTTAAAATATACAATGTAATTGCACGTCCAAACTATCTAAGTAATATTCCTTCGTTGCCTGACAGGAGTATTTTTTCCACGGTAATATGTATACCTACCAATATCTATGAAGGTTTTTAGCATCTAGTTTTATCTCTACAAAAAATTTCTTCAACATTTCACATTCGAATTTATGGTTGATACCTTAAGGAGTAGTGGCATTAAAACAATAAACTCCTTCTCCTGGAATACAGTCATTATTGCATTTCCTTATTAGATTTCTTGTAAATTGGTAATCAGTGAAATACAATAAAACTCGCAATCAGATGGTTTAAATATAGCAATACTTGTAAGGGCCAAGTTTTAGTACTCAGTATTACAGCCCATTATAAATACCTGAATGGGCACTTTCTCGATAGGGTCTTATTTAATTTTGATTATGATCTTACCCGGTATACATCTGTGAGTTGAGGAAGTTTTCAAGAAACGACTACCTGTTATGTTGATACTTGATAGTCGTTATCTTCTTCTTCATGTGCCACGACAATATTTCAGATCTGTTGGTCCAAAATGTAATTCTATGGCGTCGTCGGTGAAAGCGCATTGGTCACTTTGTCGATATCTTGTAAAATATTGAAAATCAATGGTAAGAACGGAAGGCAGGAACTAGTTACAGTGAAAGCCGACTCAGAATTAGTTGGGAAAAAACAAATTATGATAAGTAAGATATATAAGCAATAATTTTTTTGGTTAGGATGCTGATACCACTTCGCCATTTAAGATCCTTTTCCTTGCCGTTACAATCAATTTGCCTAGCCTTTTACCAACTATGTTGGGGTCGGATTCCTGTCTAACCGCAGCTTATTTAGCAGATTTTATATCTGACCTCCACACCCAGTTACTAGGTGCTCCTACCCGGCCGATGTGGGTACCGATGCCCCGTGGTAAGACTGGTTCAGACTTTTGGGCTTCTGTCGGACTTCTGAATCCGGATCCAACGGCTTATCGTGCTTTCCGAGCCACAAAGGGGTCTCGATATGTAATGGTCAGTCACCCAGCCACGAACCGACCGCGGCAAGTGTAACTTAACCTTTGATCGACAAGAGCGACTGTTATTATTTACCTACGAGACCCATACCGTTACCAACACTCCCAAAAATAGGATGTCCTTTACTTTCCTGGGACAACATTCCCACGGATTCACACCCTTACCATATACCCACGTGGTATTCTCAAAACTAGCACCCTAATTGATATTTTTTGTAGCTTCCTTAATGAATAATTATTCTGCGGGCCAAATCGATTATTGTCTATTGTCCTTAATTGAAAACTGCCCGTTCTAGCCGGAAATGAGTCCTCACCCTTATTTTATGGAATGAGGTTAGTAGAGATAAGGGTATTATGGTCATAATCGGTTTTTGGGTATTGTGTAGGTCTGATATTATGATGTTTTTGGACACGCATGTGATCATTGGGTTTCAATTTTAATGGCGTGAATATAAACAGTAAGCTGATGAGAGTATTCGTTTATAATTAGTTGCTTGCGTAGAGAGCGAGTTTTCTCATGGGGTTGAAATAATGATGATATAAATAATTACCAAAAAATTTCAGAAAAAAAAAATGGTTTGCATTTTTTTTGCTGAATAAACTTCCAACTGTCACTAACGAGACACAATAGAATTTTAATTACTATCGCCTTCTAAAGGCCAATCGACAGTTGAGCGGCGGTGATGAGCTAAAGTAATAGATGAGGTTTATTATTATTATTAAATGTTCTGTGTTTTAGCCCTGTATTTTATCAGCTGATTTAACACTAATCACTACTTTGATTGAACTCTTGCAAACAAGTAGAGCGTTTAAAGTTAATTCCCTACTTGTGGTCAGCAATACTTGAATATGCAGAGTGTGACAAATCATACACTACCTACATTAATCGATAAAGCTTTGGTTTTCTAAAAAAGCGGTGAACGGTCACACATTAACTGCTGCCCGTATATTGACAGCGCGTTTATTGACACCTAAATGTCGAAAACTGGTGAAAATGACAGATTTTCATGACTGCCGTTATAACCGCTTTCCTAGGAAACACAAAATTAATGATTTCCACATACACTTTCGTGTGGACATGTTGAGGCAAAATACAATAGATGTAGATATATTTAGTAACTCAAGAGTCATAAAAAACCCTGTAAAAAAACCGACGCGTGTTTCACTTCTCAACGCGGCATCCTGAGAATGACGATTGACCAGTCGCGAATTCGAACACGACGTATCGCCACGCCGGGCGCCGGACGCAAAGAAAAGTTTTTCCGCAAAGTCATGCCTGAATCAATTACCTATCTTAAATTGAGGTAAGTAAGTACCTAAAGCTCATGCTGTGACCAACAGATTAGCTAAAAGCCTGTTGATCCAGGTGCTGACTGACCAGGACGTATTTAGGAATCTTTAGGCTCATTTATTAATTTTTTTACTCCCCAAAAGCACTTAACTTTACAATGTAGTACTTTGTCAGTATCCTTAACCAATATTTTCATTACTAACCGAAGATTATTTTAACCAACCGTTAGTTAAATTTTCAGTTTGTTCAAAACGGGATACCCAATCAATCATTCATCCATTGGCTAAATCACTTCCAAATATTCTAAATAAACTTTAAACAGAGTTTAGAGCAAACTAATTAACTTGACACGCTTTTGCCAAAGTATTTTACGGTGTTAGAACGTAATTTACGAGGTACAGGAATAGCTAGGCAGATTGACAGAGAACTAATTTTGAACAAGCGTTTACTAGTTTTTAATAATAAAGGAACCCTCGCCTAACAATTTGTGGGATGGGTGTGCGTTTTGTGGGAAGCAGGATCTTACCTGGTTGGTGTTGCGACGTTACTATTAAAAATTGGAATTCGAGAAAATATTTGAACTGTGTAGGTATATAATTTACTTTTTTTAAATAAATATCATTGATTTTTATCAGTCAAACTACAAAATTGAAAAAAAAAAACAAACAAAAATCACTTGAAATGTCAAATTAGACTACAAAGGTCGAAAGGCAGTGAACATTAAAAAAAAAAACGTAACTGCGGATAAACAGACGTTTGATAAGTCGTTGCGGAAACAGTTGGTTTTTTACTTATCTACGGGTTAAACCAATATTTACAATATTATTGCTCTTGACTCTCAAAAGTGTTTCGATAACAGACAAAAACAAGAACATATTTAAAGTCTAGTAATAACACTGATTAAATTATAATAATTAATTAATTATGTATCTTTATTAATTAGTAAAAATAAACCACCAATTTATTTTGTTCACAAATTCATTTATTTTACTGTTTACTTTTGAATGAAGGGACTTATCAAATAATTAACGTAAGTATTTAGTTTATGTACGAAAAAACTCTAAGAAAAGAAATCCTAAAAGTATAGTCACCATACTTTTCACGAAAGCGCGGATAAATCACTTTGACATTTTACACGTCTTTGTTTTAACTTGAGATTAAGTTTTTATTTATAGTTACTTTTTTACTGGGAAAATTGACTTAAATCGTCAATAAATGTCTGTAGTACAAAACATGTGTGCATATTAATTATTGACTATTAACTTTAATCCCTAGCGATGTAAGAAAGCTGTACAAAATGTTTTTTCAAGCCACATGTTGAGTTGAAAGAAATTGCAGTGTTCATTCGTTCTAATTCTTTCTAATTTATGTCTGTAATTTTTATGGTGTACATAATAAAGAGTATTCTATCTATCTATTCTATCTAATTCTTCAAATATCATTTTAACGATTTCGCTTGTTATTTTAGGGGCATTCAAATATCAAAACAATTGAAGTAGCGTAGATCGTATTTAGCAATACGTACTTTAGTTGTTATTAAAACAATGCTTGGTGTCAAGTTTATTTTTAATACTGTACTAAAACTACCCGTAACGTATGCAGCTATGACTTGATATACTTTTTATAATTATTCTGCTCGAAGAGAAGATATAACGATAAAGCTCTTCTGGTTGTCAATTTTCTAAACTTTAAAAAAACCACAGTTATATTTAAAGCCTAGGTACTACCACTTTTAAGTACTCACTCCCATAGTCCATAGTCCAAAGTCTTCCATACTTTCTCGGGTTCCCAAGCCAGAATGCGGAAGAGCAATAAATAAATAATTTAAAAGCCTACAGACGTCTATAAAATGGTAAAAAGGAAATAAATGTCATTTAATTTTGTTTTGATTTGCGCAATTCATTAGTTGTATTTCAAGACACGTACCGCCGTATCCGGTGCTCAGAACTATTGTCTATAACGCAAACTCTTTTGCCTATTGGCTATTACCTACTGTCAATGCCTATTATACACATTGTATGACTCACTTTGGACACAATTGTATGGTATGCTTTTTCAATTCTAAAGCATTTATTGTTGTCACCTTGGGTATCAATTGTGGACATGATACTTGAACAGAGAAGTAGGGGTATTAAAATGTCGTCATTCGTGTCTTTTTCATCTATATCAACTTTATGTGAACTATTGACTCATCCGCACCTATCATCATCATTATTGGCAGCCTTATTCCACGTACTGATGAGTACAGGCTTTCTCTCTTTTGTGCCATGCTTCCCTGGTCCGTGCGAGACTCATTCAGGTCTTCGCAATAGTCTGTTATCCGCAATGCTTTAAAAAAATATTTAAAAGTTTTTAAAAGTTCAGAAAATGGCGAAGTTTTTCGTGATCTGGGCCCATCCTTCAATAATAACAGTTAATTTACCACTATATATGTAGGGCTTTTCAAGGATCATTAGTTCACCTTTGCTAATCTTGTCTGCAATCTGCAGTTCAGGTTATATAAACATAACCAAACTATTGTTTATCAATGTGTGTCCTGCGTTATATTTGGAAACCATTAACGAACAATACACATTCATGGGCTTATAGTAATGATGCTTACATTTTTATCTCAAACAAAACAGGCCCAAACTACAATCAACAAAGTACTCTAACTGCCCTTATATCGAACCGTGCCAACATCAAGTATCTAAGCACTCTCCAAGTAAGAACTAGCAACCCTATCCGAGAACAATAGGATAGTAGAGTTGGGGTGGTCCAGGGGCTGATTGGGCCCCCGTACTTATAACGAGGGGCAGTAATGACCCCTTTTTTGCTCAAGACAATATTTAGTGCTGAGCGTTGTAAAATAAACAGGGAGCTTTGCTTGTCAGGGCATGGGTGTAAACTGTTTGTTTATTAATTTATTTATAGCTCAGTAATGTCATCATTTCAACAGTTATGTGATTAAATGAAACGATGATTCAATGCAAAACAAGAATGTTAATAATTAACTAATACACAACTCGTATTTTACATGTCTATGTTTGACAAAATTCAATTACTTTGGCACGCAAGCGCAATGGAATACAAAAAACTTTCGAAGACATCTTTCTCCCAAGTGTCGGTTTCAAAGGATGTAAAAACAAAAGGTTCCTTACTATTCCACTCACAGTTTCCTTCGAACCCCTCAAATTTTATGCACTCAGCGCGCATGCGCTGCGGGCGTCAGCTGCGCGCGCACGTGGCTTCAGGAAGTTGCGACACGCAATCCTGCGCACCCATTGTATCGATTCGCGTCTTATTCACCCTCCTGTTTATCACGAACCATAAGCTTCAAGTTTTTTTTTAATATAACTTTTAGCCACCCATCCGAGACGTAGTTTATAAAAACTTGGTGGAGTTATGGTTTGTAGAGTAATTAATTAAATAGATTATGAAGAAGTGCTTTGATTATCTGAACATGAAGTTAATGGAAACAGTTTTTGCTCATATTTTTGCCAAGTAAAGGGCTAGACTGCTTGTGGTAGCTTTATTTAAAGCTTTACTTATTCTTTCCATTCCTGGTTACATGAAAAATTGATTGCAATATACTCCGAACGATACGTATAAGTCGCATTTAAAACCAGTCTATATTCGCGCTGGAGTTTTTGAAGAGAGGAGGGTGCCACCCTCGTTACGTGCAGTTATTTTCTGCGTTTATAGGGCGTTGCTAATTCAAATGAATGTGTGAGGAAGGTATATGGGTTTGAAGTCTGCGTTAAAATGCGCTTTTGAGTGGGAGAACTAATGAGCTTTCTGAGAAATAGTATTTTATAAACTGTCTGAAAAGCATTTCTTTTTAATTATAAATATCTGTGTATTGAGTTCCTTTATAAACAAGGATAGTAAATTTAAAAAAAGTCAGTTATAAAAGTGAAAGGGTAATAAAAGTAGGTATTCCATTCAACAAAAAAACCTACTTTGTGCCTCTCCTATAAAACAAGTTGGTGACTAATAAAATTTTAACGAATTAAATCAACACAACAAACTGTAAATTAACTGCCAATTCATTACAACTCCAAGATGACCGTTCGAAACTTTTTTGCTCCACGAGGTAGCCAATGCGATAAACAAAAGAAAATCCGACCCAAAACCCATAGGTGGCCGGACTCCGAACTGCATCGACGCACACATCGCCACCCTACAGGCGCTCCCCTCCAGTCGGTCAAGTCGCAACTTGCACAGGCTGTACGTTTTGTTGCCCTCTTCGATTCTTCATTCGTCCGCGGACTGTGTTAGCGAGCGCGCGTGTCGCTCGTCACAAAGAGTTCAGTGAACGAGTGTTGTGCTTATGAACAGTCAAGATGGTGCGTAGCTTATCGCAGTGGACGAAGACCCTCAGCTTTCCAGCGAGGCTGTCTCCCAACCGCACTTCTAAGGAGAGCGTCGGGAATGGCCCCTCCTCCCCAGGAGTGTCACCAACTCCCAGCGCCTCATCGCTCCCCCACAGCTCGGATAAAACTATCACACCAATTCCTATCACGGAGATCAGTCAAATCGTAAGTCTCCCTTTTTGATTAGGACAGATTCCTCCGCTGAATTATTTCTTAGAGGGACATTTGTGTAGTTGCAGCTGCAACTCAAGTATGCGTTTTGAATGCCAAGTAGTTAATTATATACGAAAACTTACGGTTAGCTTTTTCGCAGAAAGGTGGCTCTAAGTCTACTTTACGAATACATTGGTATGTAGAATTTTATGTCAAAAATTACAAAACATCTTTATTCATGTTGTATAAATTTGCAATACATAATAGGAACGTCCTTGTAAGCTCTATGAATTTGGCCATCATACACGCTTCAGTTGTTTAATTGGGCTGTCATAACGAGATAATGTCCTTGAAAAAACCGCCAACGCAATTACCCTACTTTAAAACAATAAGATTACAACCCAGATTTTATTACGTGATGACAATATGGTTAATGCTGATGATACAACGATGTAACAATACTTATGAAATACCACATTACTTGGGGAAAATTACTCTTACGGACTCACACCTTTGTTTACAAATAGCAGAGCGAATGCCTAACAGTCCATTACCTCAATAAGGGCAGCAACCGTTACCTAGCTTTCCCATAACCGATGGTAGACGTGTATGAAATTTGAACCATACTTTATGGGACAGAACACCTTATTAGACGGTCATTAAGTACAACAGTATTGAAAGGAAGTGTATCAAAAACCATATTCATTTCCGACGAGACACGTGCTTTGATCGTGTTCATTGCTGTTTATGTTGTGCGGCACGTACGAGGGATAGTGTGGGAACGTTCGTTGGATGCCAAAGTCGGCGATGGTGTATGAAAATTAATGATTATTGGTGCGCAGGGGCCGGTGCGCCAGCGCACCGTTATGTCCCCCTTGCACTCACCTTGGCAAGGCCGCCACGAGATGCGAGTTTTTTGCGAAGCATGAAAGCATGACTTTCACCTTTTAAGACGCCTTTCTAAATGCTGAAGTCTGTTTTTGATACAGGACTTAGGTTTTAAGTACTTGTTAGTGTTTGGGTAGTGTAGCGTACAATTTGTATGAGCAGCTTATGAATGAGACGGCTTCTTTGAAGTAGCTCTGGTACCGTTCAGTAGTCTGTTGGCCTGAAGAAATACACATAACACTCCGTCAAACATACACTAATACGTGGCCGTAATATTTTCAATACATTTTTTTTCAATGATCTACGTGCAATGTTGCATGTCAGTCACTATACTTCTTATATTATCAGTTTTGTCTAAAATCGCGATACCGATAATTCTCTATTTATGTAGGTTACTAGTTCAAAATGAGATGGCAAGGCAGATTACAGCATTTATCAAGTTTACCTATACTATATACTGAGATAACCTAGAAAATATTAAATGCTATTCTAGGTTCCTTAAGAAAATTGATTCACAGTAATCATTTGCATTCATTACGAATAGTATTTCTTCTGCATGGCACTATCAATACAATTCATGTTGTCTACAAAATAATTATGAAAGTTTGATACAAAGTTCTTTATACATTTTTTCGGTGAACAAATGTGTAACCTACTTATCAAAGATAAGTTATCATGACTTTATCAAATATTATGCAAAAACCAGCGGCAAATATATGCAGAAATACACGTATTTTAACGGTATGCAAAGAGCGTTCAATTTTACTTAATTTGCTTTGCAGATGTTGCAATATTTACTGTCGGGTCGTGTTAAGAATTCCATTTGAGGATAAATGTGTAAAGCAGGGAACTTGGAATGCATTTCATAATAAACGGATGTTAGTTGCTTTGCCATTCATAAAAACCAGTCGATTATATAAATACTTAAAAATTAAGCCTTCACAACTTCTAAAATGGGTACATATATATGCAGGGACTGAAAACATTATATACAATATCAATAGATAGTCTTTTGTTTTTCCGAAAACTAATAATCTACAAGGAGCAGGATGATCATGGCTACTAATTAAAGTAGTTCTACTCGAGCCCAATAAAAATGATAAATAGGCACTATCTTCATTAATCAGAGACAATAAAACTGATTTACAATTCATTGCGAAACGTAATACTTGCTGTAAATCTCACCATGTTGGGCCAACGTAAAATTTTAACGTTTTTAGTGATTTTTTACTATTTTATTGAGCAACACCATTATCTAAAGTCACTTTTGAAAAACGTGGATTTAAGGTTATAATAAAAAATTGTAGTTAACCTACATGTTTTTGTAGCGTCACCTTTTTTCGTGGCAATACAAGAAAAGTAGAGAAATAATTTTAAAGTTAGCCTAGTTTAGTTTTTTGAGCTAAAGGTCAAAAAACTAAACTATTTTTTTTTTTAGTACTAAAAATAAAATAGTACTGTTTTTTTCTTACTCACACACAATTGGCCTGTGCCCTAAGATTGTGACTCACATTTTTCCATGCGCAAAAGCTTATATGCTTCATGACACATCTTAAAAATTCATGGTATTATCACCATTACTTTTTACCGAGGGCCATACACGAATTACTGTGTCATTAACGATGATCGACTGACGACAATTCGCAATAAAAATCTCTTCGTCCATGCTTAGTGTTCCCAGTTACAAAATGTCTAACTGCTATGATTTTTTATGCCAGTTTTTTTAAGACATGAGGTCTTAAAAAAACTGGCAATAAAAAATCATCGTAAAATAAATTGATGGCTTTCTTTTGGCGCCATTTTCGATTTATGCCGCACTTTTTGACATGTTCCAATATTAAAAAGTCATTTTGACAGTTGAAGTTATAAACTTTTTAGTAAATTATGAACTTGAACGACTAAATTGTTTTGTTTATGGTATTTGTGGCAAGATCGGCTATCGTAGGCGGGAAGCTAGCAGCAACTTTTGCAATTCAACAAGTATGTGGCGCCAAAGTAATTTGCTTTTAATTTGGCGTGAAGATACTTATTTTGTTACTTGTAAATAATGTAAGAATTCATTTAGTGCAATTTCGAAGTGTGGATTGCGTATGATTACGTATAATGTCGGCCCTCGTTTGGCGAGGCAGGATTTTGCACATTCCTTGCTCGGTTTTTTATGTTTTAACACTTTTAAAGTGTTATAAAACGATTAAAGTTTGGCCATTTTTTTCATAATAATTTGAAACTGCTTTTGTCTCGCTCTTATTGTATTTGGTTATACTTTTCACTTGCCGTCACTTGTCAAACTTGGACCTACTTTTAGTCTCACGCTGGCATAAACTACCTTTCTCTAGTTTGCTCAATTTCATGACAAATGTTTCTTTCTTTGTATTGTTGAGAAACATGGTTAATATTGTCACTCATTTTTATAACCACTTACCTACATAAACAGGTAATATACAACCTTAATTAGTATTTCTCGTATGACGTAACCCTAAGACTAAAAGCTTGTTGCGTTTAGATCAATAGGTCACAGGTTAAATCGACCCTATTGAACTTTTGTGGTGAAGCCGAAGACTATTTAGTTATTTTCCTAGGATAGGTTAAGCACGATATCGCATTATTATCAAGTTTCTTATATACATTCTAATATTTTTCACAGTGTTTTATGTTACTTTGTGCCCGAAAAGAGACAAACATACTATTATTAGATTACACACTACTGCTACTATTATTATATTACTTTTCTATAGTTATATGTAATCTTTTGAGTAACACTTGAATAACGAAAACCGTCATTTCTTTAATTAGTCAAAGTTCAGTCCTATCTCTGGACCTAAGTGCGACAGTTTTTAGAATAATAATTAGGTAGCATGTGCTTTATGTTATTTCCTACTTTAGTACTTAAATTTTCTTGTTTTATTTATTTATTTAATACAGTTTTATATTGTAGTCCAACCAATACCTACTCAGTAGGTATAAACATTTCATATGGGGCTGGACATTTCGTAATGGAATGATGATCTTTCCAAGCGCATAGTAATTCACACGCGCATGTGCTAATGTCACAGCTTTCTCATGTTTTGTTTTTTTTTTTTGAGATTAGTATGGTGTAGTAGGTAGTCCTATGCAAAAGATATTCAGTTTTTTGCACAATAAAAATAGATTATAAAGGCAAACACGATATTATTTTATCAAAAAAATAAATCATTAATTTAGTAACTTTCTTCCAAATAAATAGTAGTTAACACAACATACCTAGATAAAATAATTGCGTGATATAATTTTCTAAAGTGCAAGTCGGCCATTTTTATTAGGTATTTTATTGTGTCGGTGGCGGAACGAACATCTGCGTGTCAAATTCCTGTGTGCCATGTGCACTGTGCAGGCTTGGGAAACGAACCGTGCACATGAGGCGGGGAAAAAAAAACTGTTGCTTATCCAATGTTCCTGGCTGGTTAGAAACTTGGTTTATTAGAAATTGAATTTGAATCGAGAAGTAGACGTAGAATCCATAAACAAAGCGATTATGTCTTTGCTTTGCCTGAACTTGAATAGGAAAATATTACACTTGGTTGTTTTTAATTTTTTTTCGTCTGCTTTCATAAAAACTATTATCATTTTGAAAAGTACCTGTCCTGCATTAAAAATATAGATGAAGAAAGGTCAATTAAGGTCGGGATCTTAGACTATTATTTGAGGAAAAGTTATCCAGGTATGAAACACTGCACACGTGCCAACAACCTTTATTACCAAAATGGTAAGGTAAAAAATAATTATGTAAACCACTTATTGTTAATTGATTTTATGCCAAAGGGAATGCAATATTTACTGATTTTCAAGGCACTTCGAATTCCAAAACATCACTTGAACTAATAATAATATTTCCAATAAAGCCAGCACAAAAGTGTGTTCACTATTGAATATTAACCATAGATAAAGGAAGAGGGTAGTTTTTGTAGCGTCAGCTGTTACTGAACTCGATACCCGGGGTGTTCCGTAGGTACAAAGAACGCAAATAATAGAGATTTCAACGGATCTCTATTTTTTTCATCAATTTTATTTAAACCTATGTAAAAGTATACTTAGGTTTATTTCATTCAATGTTGTGGATAATTGAGTCTTGTGGTTAAAAAGGGAACTTTTGAATTATTTTAAGAATAGTAATTTAACAACTTTAATGCTACAATTTGACCTATGAATGCATTTGCATAATTATTCTAATTTGTGTTGGAGTTATATAAGTAAATAACCTCAATTATTTTGAAATAAATGGAAGATATTTCAATTTGAACTAATTATATACAACAATAGGTACTAAGTTGTACGTGTAAAAATTGCAATACAAGTTCCCGGAAAATTTCTTATTCGCAAAAACATTGATGCTCGCCATTCAATCTCAATTTCATTCACAGTAATTGATACACAAGACCGTGCTTATCTTAATAAAGATAAGCAGAAAGCCAGCAGAATCTTCGCCAGCCAGTACAGTATCCGATATCAACTAAACGGATATGACATCCGATATCTGAGATATCGCCAGTAATCGGTATCGGTACACACATCGATATGAATTGGGATGCGGATGCGAAAAAAAGTGGACTGATAAAATGACATTTCCGGTTATGGAAAGCAAATTGATTGAAAGGATGTAAGAGGAAAGGATATTTTTTTTTTGCGGATATTGATTGTAAAATTGGTGTAAGGATTTGATGTAGCTTACACGTGCCTTCTTTATTATTTAAATCCTTTGTGACGTAAGATATTATGTTAATTTTGTATCAATTTTATAAAAAAATAACATCTTCATGAAGCAGCAAAATATAAATTTCCATAATTAAATGTCATACTAATTGACATTAAAGCTCAACGATAAAAATAAGTAGCAATAAAATCCATACGTTTACAATCATTAAACGCGTCCGCCTCCTTCAATAATCAGACAAAAAGTAATAATTCGATACACAGGAGTGTTCGAAATTCAAAAATTCCGGGACAGCACCTGCTGGCGCAGATGTTCGGATACATTAACGAAACTTCAAATTGTATGAAAATTTCGGGATTTCGAATGCGTGCACGCACCCGAACAGCTGTTGAAAGTTGCCACCAAAAAAACTTTTACCTGTGCTAAGAGGAATTACTGAGTATAATGGAGGCCGATCAGCTGATACCGACCGACATATGGCAGGATTTTTTTGAATATTCGTATTATGTATGGACAGTTGAGATATTTATAGCCGACACACGACAATCGTTAATTTTATACTTAATCGCTTTTGTTTTTCTATTTATTCCTTTCGATTCCAGTAGACCAAAAACGCTCCTAATTTAAACTTTTTTTCACTCTTCTTTGAATATCGCCCAAAAACTTTTTATAAACATTCCATTATTAACACAAAGGAGGTCACTACTTAAAGGTTTATTTATAAAATGTTCTAAACAAAGGGCCCTTCGTGCGAGGACGTCTGTTTTCTGTCTGGAGCCCTACTGTTTATTGCTACATGTCCATTGGGAGTAGTTTTGCTTCCCCACACAGTCTTTGAGCCACCAGCCTTTGATAGTGTAGAGATCGACTGTTTTATTTAGTCAAGTCCCCTCACTTTTCTAAGTCGATTAGTTTGAATGTTGAAGAAATAAGGCTGAATGTTGTCGGACAAATTATAGTGATTTTACATGACAGTTTCGTGTTTTTCGTTTTTAGATAAATATAAGACTGGGAAATAATTATATGGCTAGAATTAGAACTGTCTTATTGCTTAACTGGTAACAGACGTAATTGAGCATAATGATAAATAATTGGATATAATTCTAAAATCTTTTCAATTGACAATGGCACTGCATGAGTAATCATTTTCAATACACATGCATGTGAAGATTAGAAGATGAATTGTAAGACACCGAAGCTGCTTTCAAGCTATCTCTTATTCAAACAAGGTGGCTATTGTAGTCTTATTAGAATACACTCATGAGAAAAACCCAAATTAACTTACGCTTGAAAGTGCCCATCATTCAATTATTCAAAATGTTCGAATTTCGAATCGAACATTACCAACCTTGCGACAATTAAATCAAAAATATATGATTACCATCGATTCTGGAACGTTTTTCAAACTGAACGCATCAATTACTGGCTGTCAGAGTTGCCATATTATATATACGATTGTAATAATTATACAGATCTGATGGATGGATTTGAAAAGAACCTTTTTTGATAAAGGGGGTTTTAGTTGAAATTGGTCTTTGTGGAATCTTATAGTAATTTCAGTTTTTTTGGACGGTAAAACAATGTTAATGGTTGCTTAAACTCTTAAAATATTCGATGTTATTGCAGTCCTAAAATTTACAGTGGGAGCATTTTGGAATATAAATTATATGTTTCTTGGGAAGCTACACCACCACCTTTATGAATATGATTGAACATATTACAGCCATATGTTGCTTTTAAATATTTTTGAGGAAACAGTTGACCCAAGCGGGACTCTACAATCCTTCAATTTCGATCATCCTAAAAAACCTGACTAATCAAACGCCACCATAATGTTTTCCCGTGGTAGTATTACTCATACTTGAACCTCCATACCTAACTGAACCGATCCCTTTAGCTAATTAAAACAAATTAGCCTATCAAACGTTATCTACAATCTTGATTATTTTGACATCACGGAAGCTTTCATTCTCACCATTATCTGATGGACAATCCTATTACGGTTGCATGTTGAGAATACTTATCGCCGTGTTTTAACTAAATGGGAGTGTCCAGTGAGCTTTTACAAAATTTATATTTGATGATCGCAGTAAATTTTGAATAGTTTATATGGTAGTTGTGTCCTTAAATGGAGTTACAGTTTATGAGCTTGATGTTAATGGAATAATTTTCTTTAAAATTGTACATTAATTTGATGTGGTTGTCAAAGTGACAACGTTAATGTTTTATTTAATGCTTAATTCTATTTAGTCATTCTTAACAGCATCACTGACATTTGCGTCTATCGGAACAAGAATCGAGTCCTCCTTAATTAGTAAAATCGACACTCAATTGACCGGATGCGCGGCCATATTTAAACTCTGATCGCGATCCCAATAATCCAACCACACTTGATTTCCGGTGGCCTTCAAGTTTTTGCGCATTTTACTTTAAGACTTACTTCCTATTTATAGAGTTAACATTTGAATGTGCTTTTTGAAGAAGTTGACAGACAAAATAAGTATGTATTTATTCGTGGGAGAATTTTTGAACCGTAACTTTTACGGAACGTTTTTAACAAGTCAAAGTGAATTGAATACTTGACAAATTCAATGGACTCTTTAAGATTGTATGTCCTAATTTAGTTTGTTAATGTTATGGTAATTGGGCTGTTAGGGACAATTTTCTTCTGATGTGATTCCACGGTAGAGTGAGCAAGAATGTGTTATTAACGACACATGATACTTTGAACTTGAACTAGGTCTATTTAGGGAGCTTTGGGCAAATAGTTGTTTGTTTTGGAGAGACCTTCAAAAGTTGACTTGTTTTTACTATCAGCTCGTAGACTCCATTGACTTTATCGTCATAGTTTGAAAACAAATACAAAATATTATTATGATAATACTATGTCTAGACCAAAGTTCAACAACAAGTTATAACTTTAACTTATTTATTGTAGATATACAAACAATTTATTAGTCCAATAAATCCTCAAAAAGTAACCAAAAATTAGAAAAGAACACGGTTATTTAGTAAAAATCTGAATATTGGCATTAGTCACGACAAAAATCAGGTTGTGTACGAGATTGCACGGCCGATGCGATGTTTAGTCATCGTTTTGTAATGCGCACACGCACCGCGACTCTTAATTTATTAGACCTATAAGGTTGTTCGGACTTGAATCCAAAATTCTCGGCGCGAATCCGATCGTCTTTATCGATTCTCAGGACGAGAAGCGGTTTCAATGTCTTGGCGAATGCAAATCAGCTGTGTTATTGAACTTTGTTGAAGAATATTTGGGATTGACAGTCTAGCTCTCGATTCGTTCATATTTTAAGACTTATTCATTTGTTTGAGGCGATTGCATATGGAGTCTGACCTCGAAAGGATTGTGCTGCGACATTTTAATAATACACCTTAATTCACTCGTCAAACATTCTTGAAAGTTTGAATTTACTTACTCGACCTTCATAGAAATAAATATTTGCTACACAATTTCGAAACATCTAATATGTTAGGATTCAGCAAAAATATTATCCGTGAAAAATCGCTACCTCCTCTCGATATTAGAACCGTATCGAAAATACTGACTGGTTCCAAAAAATAACAATCCCATTTGGCGTCTACTGCTGTAATTACATCCGCCATATTTTTTTCGCAACAAAAAGCTGTCGCATTCGCACCGCAACACCATTGTGTTGAAGTTGATTATGACAGCGTAATATTCAAATTAAATTATACCGTACATATTTAAGATCGTCCGAATTTTTAGCAAATTGCAACCCCGGATAATCGTGTCGATTAAATACTTTTTATTGTTCCAACGTTCCCACGGACGGACGATACACGCGAACGCGACCATAGTTTTATTTTATTTTTTTGAACGCATCCGTGCCTCGGGCTTGATTCTGAAGGAGCCAAACTGCTTTCATTTGAATCTCGTTTGATTGTCGGTTGCTGAGGCAGCAGTACACTATCATTAGTGTATATTAACTGTGGTTTTGGTGCATAAGCGCATTTTGACGTGTGTAAGTAGTGTGATTTATTATTATGTAAGCACCTTTTGTGTGCATCTTGAAATTGAGGACTTAAGTATGATCTATTTGGAACCTTTCCCGCCTTACTTTTTCGTTTTAAAGTTTTCGTGACGTCGTCAGTTTTTTATTGCACTTGTACGTTATAATCGACAGTCAACTTAGTTTTTTGTCGCCGAAAAATCACAGTACTGCATGATTACTAACACCGTAGCTGTATTTTGCAAGCCTACTTCTCGAAACTGGTTTTGACGATGATTCGCGACTTGCTGGTACCGCATTATAAGTTATTTTCCTTCAATATTTAACAAACAGTAGAATGAAAATTTTTAAATGTCATCTTCTGGACTTTTAACCGATAGACTTTCATTAACGGATAGATGACTTTCAAATTCAAAAGGAATAAAACAGAAGTCCAGAGACTTTCGGAAAAAATCTGCATTTTTTCCACCGTGTCAATGACACAGATGGTAGACAAGAAAAAAACGGCAATGTTAATATTAAATCTGTTGATTAGTGTCCATATATAGATAGGCAGGTGTATAAAAAAGCGGCGTAGGCGCATAGGTGTGGTAACCTACCATAAACAAATTATCTTTTGCAGTTGCCACTTCGACAACAGACTTTGTGCAGTGAGGTCTATTTAGTGAAGTTTTTATTTATTTAATTTGTCACTACAATGAGTTATGTGGAATTCCTCTACGATTTGCTAGAGGTAAGTTTTTTCAAGGCTCCAACTTTTGTACAATTGTAAGTTTACTTAAGCAATTATTGATGGTATTAACAGTACCTAAGAAAAGTACTTAGTATGTTTTTTTTTAAACAAATTATTTTTCCTTTTGTTGTGTAAAATTGTGCTATAGAGTCCAACATCTCTAAAGGCCTCTATCATTCCTGACTATATTACTTTACCATGGTCAATTTATCTAAATTAACACAATCATAATATTTTTATTACGGATGTAAAACAAATGACATTTAAAATTATCCTCTACCAATATTGTCCTAACACATCCCAACATCATAGAACCAATGTTGGAAGTTTGAGGACCAACGTTGGTCCATAAATATCCTCATTGCACATCACAAGAACTAAACAGGTGTCCATGGGACATCCAATTACATCTTCTGCTGAAGATGTGCTCTTCTAAGAAAACATTACGTTCGCTGTCGTAACTACTTGGTTCCAAGTGAAATGCGCTTATAAAGACATCATATAGAATAAATATATCGCAACGTAGAGCGTGGTTAATCAGAGAAAATTGGAGTGGTTTGTGAATACTGAAAAAAAGGCGTTTGTGATGTGTCTTTCAGATGCATAAAATCGATTAAAGTTTGTATCCTCCAGCTTTTTTTAAAATTTTAAACATATTTTTCAGAGCGCCTAGTTGTCAACCCCAATAAATAAAATAATCCATTAATTATTAGGATTTTAACAGCTAGCAGCTAATCTTTAGTCAATAATGGGTGCCTTGCATGGTTATGGTTATTATGATCATCTATTTTGAATTCCTGCTCATTTACTAATGCCTTCAATATAAAAGGTCCAATAAATTTTCTTTCGTCTTTAGACTTGAGGTGGATCATTCATTAGCTAATTAGAAAACTATCAATGATCTTTATGACTGCCATCATGGCCCATTGTGTAGACAACTCATTAAATAACTTTATAAGGTCATGGATTCCTAGTCCTTGCCCTCGTATCTCAGTAGTCCTCAGACTTGTCGAAACACGTTCATAACGGGTTGCCAGACCAGAATGGTTAATGGCTTTGATACTACCTAAAGAAGACTTTAATTTAATTCATCTTTGCTTCTTGTGGTCATAATGTTTAGATTTGGTTATAATATTTTATGGTTTCTCAATTGGCAACACTTTTTTATGGTGATGCGGGTTTTTAAGTAGGCATGGTCCTTTATGGTAGTAATTAACGGGATCCCCTTTTTCCCACATGAGAAAGTAGAATAACTGTCCCTAGGGTATTTAAATCATATTTTACCAATTAGGAAAATACAGAAACTTTGGTGCTTTCTTTGCTAATATTGCTACCGATTTACTGCATTTCAACGAATGTAAAAAGTTTTTAGTTCTAGCTCATAAACTGCAGTGCAAAAACACAATCCGTTCGAACAGTTACAACTTTTTACACATTACCATAGATGCTCAGATAAGTTAGACGTTCCTTGCGACATGAAATAAAACGCGCTTGCGCAACCGAATTAAATAGAAATACTTGCCTTCTAGGTAATCTAGAAATCTGTTTAGGAATGTTGTTAGGGTATGGGGTCGACTGCGACTGGTGTTTGCGTAATTTGAGTGTATTTTGATGATGAGAAATAGTATGCGTTCCTCCGGTTTCTGGAATGAACCTTATTCGGTTTCGGTCAACCAACTTCATCGTAACCGATGAAGTTGGTTAGGTTAGGTTACATAGGATTTATCAGATGTTACTGATCTGAGGCATGATAAGTGTCTAACAGTTAGAAACAGTCATCATTTTCCATTCAACGAAAGTTCCTATAGATTTTTTCACTAGGAAAGTAATCGTAGCGCCCCGTTAATTGACTTTTACCGCCATCTAGTTAGATAAATTGGAAACTTTCTCACGCTCATAGTTTCAATTCAACCATCTTTGTTGTCAATATTCTTTTTTGTTTTTGATTTTGTGTAATTAATTATGATTGAAATTACCTACTTCTTCATTAATGTAGCTTTGTACAAGCATTTACTTATTCATCTTCATGGTAAGTACAGATCTTTTCTCACAGCATCTGAGTAATTCCTAGGTTTTATGTAATGTTATTGTTTTAATAACTTTAGGTACCTAGTTCTTGAAGATCTAACTCTAAAATTGAATGAATCTGCACTGCTAATGTAACCGCATAATTTGGCAATTAACCAATTATTTGGCAATTATATTTACACAAGAAATTAACGAATACTGTTATCTTGTTTCTACAGGAATTACGTAAAACATGGTTTCGAAAATTCATAATTATGATCATCCAAAAAGAATCTGTTATCATCCAAAAATAATTGCACATTTTAGATTACTTACTTGTAAATAGAATACAGTCGACCGCAAGTTACTGGTAATACTTCGGCCTTGAGTTGGCCTAGAGTAGTACGGAGCTTCAATAGATTACGAGGCCAGCTTATGCTGGTATCATTACCAAAGACGTGCGAGCTACTGTAATTTCTTTCCTACGAACAGCTACGTTACCAGACCAGTATAAACCAGCCCGTAAAGAGTTCTTTATCTAATCGTCGATCATAACGACTCGGTCAACAATAACATTACATAATGTAGCATTCCGATGATGACAGATAGTACTGTGAGAACATTATGTATCTTACTCAAATGACTAACAACTTTGTAAGTTTGACGTTTGTCTAATATAATAAAGCTGAAGAGTTTGTTTGTTTGGAACGCGCTAAATTCAGGAAGTAACAGTCGGATTTCAAAAAATAATTGTATTTGATAGCCCAACTCTTGAGGAAGGTTATAGGATATTTAACATCACGCTACGAGCCTTAGGAACCGAGCAAACAGAAACAACACTTAGCGAAAACGAGGTAGTAACAGCGCGGGCGGGCGATGCGATGCGGCGCGTTGGGTCGGGGCCGAAATTTCACGCGGATGTCGCGGGCTTAAGCTAGTAGGCATATAATAGGAACCTAATAATGTCAAAACAGTACGTAGGTACTTATGTGCAATTCAAATCACACCCACTAAGCTTTAATGACACCTGAAATGAAATAGCCAATCACTGGTATACTCAACTTTTGCACAATAATTCAAATGCAAACAAAGATGTTAGTGTATTAATAAGTTTCACAACTGCACGAACACTTAGGTAGCCTACCTAATATAATAAGCCCATTAGGCGTCTGTATGTCAACATTGCTCACGTACTTGTAAACTGTTTACAAGATGCTTACACGTGGGCTTTAACGCTTTGATTACAAGGCAGAATTCCGATCCATAGACCTGTGTACTTAGTAAACTATCAACTTCATACATTCCTTAGATGTATCTACTTAGGTTAGAAAGGGAGTAAGTACATACTTTTTGACAGCGACTACCTTCATTATTTGAAGTATTTTACTAACCCACCTTTTTTCAGTCCCCAAAAATTATATGCATTAAAAGATCTTTCGTTCTTCTATAACAGATGTTTCCAAGCAATATTTTTTGCAGAAAGTTACTTAGTTTAATGTACAAGTAAGTTTCTGTTATCAAAGAGAGAAATGCATTCACCAATAACAAAGTAATAAAAATGTACATCACATTAATTGCTCAAGTAAACAGTTAATAAAACCGATAAATTCACCATAAATCAATAAAGACAAAGCGCCGACATAATAATCTTTTGCGGTAACTTGCGCGCGCGCATCCCACGATATAACGCTACGTCACTTCCGCTTGTTGGAGGCTGCGATATCCGGTCAATAAACTCGTCGTATGCCGTTGATAGTAATCTTTACTCATTGCTTTAGTTTTATTTGTACGAGCGTATTTCAATTATTCATAATGTCAAATAATATGATTAAATAATGAATAGTCTTCCAGAAATGTCTATCTTGAGATGGTCCCTACGTCATGTCTGTTTGCAAATAGTGACTCAACACAGCGAACTTATCAACGAAGTCAGAAAAAATATGAATCATTAGGAAACAATACCCAAACTAGCTTATGGAAAACCAAAAGGCTCATTACGGTACCAATTTTAAATTCCAAAGCTCATTAATAAACAAAGCCGGGACAAGAATGTTCAACAAGTATTTATAAAAGTTAGTCATTTCAGTCAGTACCTGGAATACCTGGGTTGTGGAGGACAGATATACAGCAACTCCATGTAAAATACTAGTATTTAGCTGCATCCGGCTAAAATGGAAGACGAATATAGCTGGGAAAAAGCAAAGTAGATCAGTATTTTCTTATTTCAGAACTTTGAATGGTAGGGAAATGCATTGTAACATAAGGATCATTTTGGAACAAACTATATAAGTTTAAATGACCTAAGCTCGCACGCACTTACACACACTATAAACAATTTTTCCCATGCCACGCATGAAATCCTACCAATGAGCAAAATGCCCATAAAATTGCAAGACCTAGTAACCCGCATCATGGCAAGTATGGCAAATATCTGCCATTCTGTCTGAGTCACGCCATTATTCACTTTACTACTAAATGGTTCATTGATAAGTCGAAGGTGCAGGAGTTATGCGTTGGCGCAGCTCGTAAAGTAAGAAAAATGTGAGCATTGAATATTGGAACAGTTGCAATGTTTTTCCAAGAGATTTTTAGTTAAGGTAAACGCAAACTTGCAAACGTGGAACATAGACATTCGAAAGCTAGAAACTGGTAATTTATTGGAATTTTCATACTTTAACTTCTAGATTACCGAAGCTTTTGCTCATGGAGCGATGAATAATCAATTATGGGCATCATTAGGTTCTTGAAATCCTCGAACCATACATAAATCAATCAGTGCTCAGCAAATATTTGCTGCGGTTCATGCATAAAATTCTTTACACAAAGCCGACTTTTCATTAGAGGCACGAATTAGTTCCATAACAAGACTGGCCATTTGTCATTTTTTATGGCCAAATACGCTTTAGTCTTAATGAATTAAAAACATGGATCATTCACACCTTATGCCTCGCCTCTTATTTATTTCTTAACATAAAAGAACCCGTTAACTATTTCAAATGAGTTATCCGTACCGTAACTGAAGCATTAAGTCTTTTAACGCGTTCTATTACTAGATTGTTATACCGCAATGCGTCATCGCCGCCATCTTTGTATTCAGCTCACTCTCTAACATATGGAATAAGAATGAGAGGAGTGTGGAGAGTGTAAGAATGAGTTTTATGTCTATTTACGTGTGCCTACTTATAGTTTGGTAATTAAAGCTTGTTTTAAGGTATATAACATTTCTATTAAGGTTTCCTGAAATCTCGAAGCGATGACTTGAAATAGGCAGACTTAATTGCATTAATTGCATTTTGCTATAAAAGCCTTTTCCAGCCGCTATCATGAACTATTTTGTCATAATTTTATGTTGAATCTCTTTAAATGGAGATATGCCGATAAAATCAACTGTAGGTTGTTAAAGGGTATAAGAGCTATCTAGACAGGACATAAAGTAATTAAGCTTAATAAGATATAAATGACTCCCAATATGACCAGGCAATACAACTTCAAAATAATATTGGACGATTATTGAGACTTCACACAGACCACAGACATCATAAATGGATGACATGATACAGGTAGAGTTTTTTTTTTTACTCTTCATAGTTTACCTCTATCCACGAATCAACGATTTGATCGACCTAACATTTGGAAATATTAACTTTCTATAATAAACAGCTCCATTTTTATCAACTTTATCACCAACGTTTATCTAGTCCTAACTAATCCGATCGCGGCCCCAATTAGGTCAAGGCAAATTCTCGTCATTCACATGATGGCCAAATCTACAGACAATTTTATCGCGTTCTACATACACATTCGTAAGATCAACGGCCTGTAGCAGCTAGCAGCCAATAAAAGGATTGAAATCGCAATGTCGTGGCCGATCCAAAATGGCTGTTTCCGGTAATCGATCAATCTGCGCTTGCGAACGCATTACCCTTTTACTCGGAGCATTATCCAATTGAGCTAAGCGGTTAGTGACTTCAATTGGAGTTGCACTTGTTAGGGCAGAGTTATGTGGAGTGATTGTTTTTGCAGCTAGGTCGGGTGTAACACAGATTGCAGTAGATTGGGAGTTAAATTGTTTCGCCACAACAATACATGGAGCGAATTGGTCAATAAAATGGATAGAGCAATAAGGTCTTGAGAACTTCCAGCTGGCAATAGGCCGTACATCAATCCAAGGTAGAAGGGAGTGGAGGTTTTGACTGTTGTAAACTTAGTCATTAACAAAAATCGAACACAATTGCAATATCTGCCCCTAAAATGGTTCATTTCCGCAATAGTGCATTTGGAACTGCTCGTAGTAAAATCTACGAAATACGCAGATATAAAACTTAACTAAGGGACCACATTGTCTACCAATCACAAAGTTGATAATTACACAACAATAATTGAGTTCAGTTAACGATTGTTAGTTGTTACGAAAGCTATCGTTTGATGCGCGCGCGCTGATGGCTGACACCAGCGACCCCTGCCGCTTCCGGTGCGTCTGCTTCAGTGATTTATTGGCATTTATTAGTGGAATGGTACTGTTACTGATAACGACTGATTGACATGATTTTGACTTTAATTTGATTTTCTGGAATTTCTGATCAATGGATGTAACAAATAAGTTTTCGGAAGTGAATTAAAATCTTAGTTTTAGTCTAAAATGAACCAAAACACACTTTACGTTTAAACAATCGCACATTTGAAGCCGGAAAGCCAGAATTATTTCATCTAGAAATACCTAGAACCATAGATGAAACCGACGATTAACTAGATCCTAATTTGTTATCATACATAGTCCGTTAGTCAGATGTGACTTTTCTCTGTTTCCCCTCAATATGTATATTTCTAACGGTGATCTCTCACGAGGACGTACGTGTCAAAATGACGGTATAGAAGCATGTGCGCATACTTGCGGTTTCGTCTGGAATTTGTGGCGTGACAGAACGACACTGGTGACCGTAGGCATTCGGGAAATGCGATTTGTCTAAATTACCTAGAATTTATCTTCAGTTTACATACGAGGACGCGGTTTTCGAGTATTTTATTGGAATGCCTTGGTTAGTTGACGTTGATATAGTAGGATTTCATTGTTGGTGTTTGTATTCGATGTATTTTCAACAAGATCACACAGCACAGTCCCTTCAGCTTCCTATTATAACTCGGCATGACAAGAAACGAATACTGTATATATTTTTTTCTTCAATTAAAAAGAAAACTCAGTGATACATTTTTACATTCTAATTCCGTGTTCCCCAGAACTCCTATTTCAAATTAATTTTAACATCTAAACAAAACAAACTATGAATTAATGTATCCCAAATGGCGGGGTACGTTTTAGAATTGAATTCGTCGGCAACCCGACACGTTCGGGCGATGACAGACAACCTAATTGATATCGCGTTGCTTCTAACGAAGTGGTCTATTTTCAAAAACACAACAACTACTTAGAGTAAGATTGTAATACGCTGTTAGTTGCTACTGAGGCTAATCGGTATAATAAGATTTAACACGGCTTCGTTGAGTGAAAACATGAACTTGTCCATTTTTGGACTTGTTCATCATTTTCCGCCTAGTTTCGGTTGGTTTTGGTCTAGTTATCTAGTAGATTAAAAAAAAAATGAATGATTTGAAGATTATCAAAAGGTGTCAATCCTTTGATTTCTAAAAATTTATAAATCACGGTGCATTTCTCGTAATTGATATCAAACATTTTTTAATCAATGCATCTACAGCTACTAACAGCCGAACCGGTGACGTTGCGTAAACAATAACAATCAATGCATTAGCGTTGTATGATGGATCGATGTGATGTCAGTCCATTGAAGAAATCCGTTTGTTTATCAATGAAGTTTAATATTACTCCCACACTGGTACAGAAACTGATTTACAAATGAGATAGTAGAGAAGAATGGCCAAAGTCGGGTGAAAAGTCGGAGGTTTAAGGTGGGTAGTTGAAAAATGATTCAAAAGAGAGTTCATCATTGTCATGATATCTGAAACAACTTGGCTTTCTAAATGGTTAGGATGGTAGCTTGTGCTGTCTAAGTCTAATGAAACGACACGCCATGCAATTTGCTTTCGTTTTTATGGGAGCAAATAAAAATGAAACCACTTACAATACCTCACATGGAAAGTTTAAGACGAGCGACGTTGATGAAGAATCCGCTAGCAACTTAGCAGAAATTCATCATCAATCAAGAGTAAAATAGAATGATACTGCTAACTATCCGAAGATTTATTATGAGACTTACGGGATATAAAATGGTTTGAATACTCTCAAAGGTGTTTGCATAAAAGTTGCGCAAATCATAGCGGTACGTACCCAAGTTATTCATGATCATGTGAACGTACACATTTTTCAGATAACAATCTTCTGAGTAGGAAAGTAGTACCATCTAGTAACAATACAATTACATTGCATTGTTTCTAATAGAAATGTCCGTTAGCTCCTCAGTCTTCTTCTGACGCCGACGTAAAGACACGCATTGATTTACAGATAAGAATGGTAATTATTCTTGTTAATTATTTTTCTACAAATGAATGGAATGTCTTTGTTTACTGGGTCCTCATTATGCTGTTGTTGTATATTATCAACGTCATTTTTCATTGAGTAAGGAGAAAATTGAGAAACGCAATTCCATCCAAAATCTTCCTTGGAATTTGTCAAAAAAGGCCCTTCTAGCAGAAATCACACATTGTCCATTGCATAACGTTTAATTAGAGATCATTACATATTCCACGGTACCGTCCCGCTGCCGGGCGTCGAACCCGCTTCCGTTGCGCGCGCGCACCGGTGATAACCATCGAGACTTATTATTTAAATTTTGTAATACCATGCTCTTATGAATATTGAGTTGTTGTTATACGGCGTTTGTTTTGTGGAAGAAATTACGGCAATTTTAACTGGTTCCGGTCTCATTTACACGTAATTCTAGTCGGTAGTTGGTTTGGTAAGATGGTAGTAACACAACATGCACCAATTATGGTTTTACATAATATTACAAAGCCTACAAGGATATTTAAATTATTACAAAGAAACAAAACCCTTTAACAATAAATGCTTGGTAATGTATATGCAGCACAATATAGGTATGACACAAAAATTCTACAATGATTCGGAATAATAAGCCTCAATACATCACTATCATAGAAATTAAATAAATAGCAAGTACCGATTTTAACTGTCGGGAAATCATGAATCACAATTATTTTATTTCGTTCGTATACCTACTTAAACCAAAGATTTATACGCAAGTTTTTTTACTATAACAAAATCTACCTTAAATATATTATCCGATTACCTTATAACGAGATTCCCATTAACTTATAACGCCAAAAGAATACACAGCCACACGAAGGAACCCGCGGGCTTAGCTAGTAACAAATAATCTGGTACAAAAGTGAACAGGCACGAAGGTTAAAATACTGCACAAACAATTACCACATCCAACCAAGCAAATAAATCAAATAAACTAAGTAATTTAACTTAGATTGCTGAAAAGTTAATAACTATTGCTAGACACGCAAGGCTAGGAAAATATCGCATTTACTTTACAAGCATAAGTTATTAGAGGCATTTTTCAGATTAAGTGGCTTGTGTCATGAGTAGGAGTTTTCATTATCTCTATTATAAGCTGATGAAAGGAGAAGTTATAAAATCTGGGAAAAATGTTTTTTCGTCTACATGACTATAGCATTACAGCGAAAATCAGATTCTCAAAGAATGAAGAGATTCTATTAGGCCATGTTAATGATATGTATGACCAAATTATCGTTTCATTTGAAGCAAGGCAGATATGTGCTGATAAAAAGGCCTTTCAACTTTACAACAAGTTCTGTTTACTACGGAAACACTTGAAAGTAATCCCTGGATATATTTTTGGTGTAATGTTTACATTCCCACGTCAGCGCGTGTCGATAGCTTAACGAATACAAAATTGTACCAACAAGATAGATATGCAAATACAAACAAAATTCAACTTTATTTTAAAGGTGATAAAGGAAGGGAGTAGATTCTGGAAGGTGCGACTAAGTTTGTACGCACATCACCGTCAAATGTCAATCAACTGACGGTGGGACTTGATGAAAACAGAAGTGTAGAAACGTCAAAGAAGTTGTACGAAGAAGTGTACCCAGAATAACATTGAAATGAGAAAAAAATAACAGTTTCCGAACCACTCCAACCGCCATTTTCTAAATTAGAACACAAACTGACAGCTAAGTTCGCGCCATAATTTATATGGTGCGTTCCGTTTTAAACGATGATGGGTGCGTTCGGTTAAGAACTTTTTCTGTTTAAAGATTCAAAATATATTTTGGGAAAGACATATTTTATGCAGAAGAGTTTACATTTTAGAAATTGAGGTATTTATCATTGTCAATAGCGTCTAATTCAAGCTTGGTTCTATTTGAATATACCGTAAGCACATAGACAACACATTCATCATTTTTTTTTGCCCTTGATACTGAAGAGTCTGTTGATTCTATAAACACTTTTCGCTTTACTGTCTTCCAGAAAAATGTCGCTAAAAACAAGTCCCAGGTTCGTTTACTTCGGCCCCTTCTTTGGCACATTTATATAGGTACCTTGGAATATAAAATAAAACACAGGAGAACTGTGTTAACAATCACCCCGAATGGTGATCGTAACAAATTAGAGACGTCAACTCGTCGCCCGCGGCCGGACACGGTCGTCAAGTGGATTGTGACGTACTTAAACACAATTGTTTTGCCTAAAATAACTTTTGCGTTAACGGAAGCTTTTTATCTGTTTTTGTAGTTATAAATTATTGATCGAGTGAGAATTCATTAATTTCTGAACGCTTATGATTGAACGAATATGACAAAAGGCTGTCTAGGCTAGAGCTTAGACAGATTTCAGATAATTATGAGCACTTTCGATCAGAAGCAATTGAAATAAGTGATGCATCTCAGGGTTCAAAAACAAAGTTATCTAAATATTGGCAAATCAGACGGAACTGAAATCAATCCCAGCTGATAGCAATCTAATACCTAGTCCAATACTTAGTATATTTCCCCAAGGTCTTCCATATCGATAGAAGGCAAGTGTCTACCCGCGTGGGAGATGTGATGCAACCCTGTATACGGTGGGCGTATGACGCTTTACCTTGTAATTAGATAACGTTTTTATGCCTTATAAGATTTGAAACCTTGTTTTTACCTTCCTTAAAGTTGAGTGTCTTCGTGAGAATTGTGGAACGTGACGATTTTGTTAAGTAATTTTGTAAGAACAACTTGTTTAGTTTTTCTTGAAATAGAATGGCTGGGAGCATGATGCTTTGCATAACATTTGCGACTGAATATACGTCCCGACTAGTACTGAGATAGGTACAAGATGATTCTTACTGAAGATGTTATGCCACAAAACTTGAGGTAATCTAATAAATATAGAAAGAAAGCTTGGTGGATAAAAAGGAATTAAGTCGGTTCATGATAGTGAGATATTTTTTTTGTATTTCTAAGGAAAGTTCTGAGCTAATTTTTATTATTCTTTTTAACCTTACCTACTTATTATTTTATGATGATGTCCTTGCCTGTCAGTGTAAATTCAATTAATTATTAAACGTATTAAATTGTTTTAATTCAAAATTGCACGTAGGAGGATAAGGTCTTGCCGCCTAATATGGTTCTTGTTATCTCTGCTTATTTCGTAACCTTTTTGTCGGCAATCATTTGCATGTGTTAAGTCAAATAACTGATTAATCACATTCTTAATGACTTCCAATGTAAATAATATGGAAACGTCGTTAACATAGCCTGAATAAGGATGTACAAGTGTGGCATTAGATAGTCTAACAAAAACAAAACGCTGTTTGACAGTTAGATTTAAAGTGGCAACATAAATATTAGTCAAATGAAAGAAATATTTTAAAGTAATGCTATACAATTTATGTTACATATGTTATCTAGCTGTCTAATGTCACCTCTGCCTGTGATATTTTACAAACAGCAGCGTAACATCCTCATTTTCTATCTATCCTTTTGCTGCGCGGGAGTTGCGCGCCTAAACGTCATAACCACCGCGTCACTTCAGCAACCTGTTACGTTTCGTTCCTACTATATTTACGATACAACGAGTTCTATAATTGAGCGATGCGGGAGAGCTCAACACATCGCGGTCCATCTTTTTAGAATACGACACAAATAACATTCTATATTTGTAAATTTATACACCACCAGCTTTGAGAGCACCTAGGACTTCGCGAAACGAAACAGGAATCTCACCCTTATTCGTTGGCGATAAAACTCACAGTTAAGTGGCGGTAATAGATAGGATAAGGTACTTCGTTTTACTTGCATAGAATATGCTAAGGTGGTACGGTTACGCAGCAGCCATGCCGATGACCACATGCATCAATGTTTGTAAATAGAAACACAGCGTACTATGGAACGGCTTTGATCTTTCAGTTTAGAAATGAGAACAGTCCATCGCCCGTTTTCTTCAGAAGAAAATTGGAATGAATGGAGAACTCTCAATGTATTTAGAAGCTTGGCAGAAACCCATGCTCTCGATTCTGGTGGCGTATTTAAAGATTCGTACGGCTACTAGTGACATCTCCTGAGCATATATTCCAACATGGCTTTGTTTACTAACAGATTTTAGCATTCGAAGCGCATTCCCTATTTTTAAAACGTGGGTCAACAAACAAGTTTTTCAGTCCTCGCTGAGTCGGTTTCATAGAAAAATTAGCTTCAACATGTGAAACTAACCTGTTCAAAGGCATGTAACGCGTGTATTTGCTCATTCCATTACCCAGCTGGTTTGGGAAGTGAAAAATCACGCTTATCGCGGCTCAAACATAGGGAACAGTGGTCCGTGGCTCGAGCCATCTGTTCGTTGCACCCATAAAGATAACGAAAATGTACAAACGGGAACGCATTCACTACGTATCAGTCGTTTGCGGTGAACGCACCCGCGCCTTTACTTTGAATAAATTACGCGCGAAAAACAGTCGGCCATTTTGCATATTTCCGTACGATGTGTTCCATATTCGAGAGTACGGTGTGTATACAGCGCCCGTTTGATATTCTCTTTGAAATGTGGTTTATTTTTAATCGCGTTGTCCTATTTAATCCGTTATGCGAGTGTGGCAAGCGCCTCAATCAGTCTCAACGGTAGCCGTTGCTTTTGACGTCGTGTTTTCTGTTAAAATTGAAAATAATTCAGCAAAATGCTTAAATACATAATTTCAAAGATAAAAAAGGTCGATATATTTTTAGGAGCATTTACTTGGCTTGTTGGGATATGATTTTAAATATTGTTCTCTTTGTTTCAGATTTATCCGGATCCCGAGTCGGAGAAGGCTATTATGGGATCGGTGGTGTACTGTATCCACCACAAAGAAGGATGCCAATGGTCGGACGAGCTACGCAAGTTGAAGGTGAGTGGGAAAGCCAAATATTTGCTAAGATAACGTTAAGTAGGTAAATAGATCGATCGATCTAGCATTTTGTGTGCGCCTGTCATGTCACGACACATTTATATATCTGGCCGACAATAGTATTTAATTTATGACAGGGCAAGTGCGAGTCGGCTTTCAAAATTAATTGCTTTTAAGTTTATTTAGCGTGAACACGCTAATTTGTCTAATGCTCGCTTGAATTGAAAATAAATTACAATTCTTCTGATGAATTTATATAACAGCATTGTTTAAAGTGCCTAGACTACAGATTTAACAACTAGTTAGCACTACAAGACTAATTAACAAGTCGTACATTAATTAAATAAATTATCTAGTTGCATAAATATGTTTTTCTGTGTGCAGAGGACACAGAAATACAATAATACAATTATTCAAGAGCAATCATTATTGCACACTATTCTAAAACTTAGATCTCTCACAAATCTCCAGTAACAATTTAACGACCCAAACCGACCTATTTAATCTTTAAACCCGAATCAACACCCTAAGATCACTTTCTTATGTACAGGCGCATCTGAACACGTGCAAGCACGATGCGGTGCTTTGCGCCGCGCAGTGCGGTGCGATGATCCCGCGCGTGTTGATGCAAGATCACTTGCGCTACACCTGTCCCCGCCGCCGCGCCAACTGCGAGCATTGTCATAAGGAGTTCTCGGGAAGCGCCTTAGAGGTAAGGATTGAAATCCTTTTGATATTATCCCGCTGTTTATGTTGGAAGACACCAACAAGTATCATGCCTTTGGTTGTGAGAACGAGGGTTAACAATTCAAATCTGACTCCAAAATCATGCTCATTTGTTTACCGGAAACCTTGTAATGTGTAAGCTTGCTAAATATGTAAACCACATTGAGGTACTTAAAACCTAAATCTAGAGACTTTTCGAAACGAAGAATCTTGTTGATCTCTGCTCCTGTTTCATTTTGCTGAGACTTTCAGGGTAAAACCGGCTCGGAAAAATGAAACATTACATCCGAAGCTTTCAATGTTATTTAACAATTCAATCTCAATTTTCAGGAACATCAAGGGAACTGTGGCCACGAGCCTGTTTACTGTGAGAACAAGTGTGGAGCTAAAGTGCAGCGCAGACATACGCAGCAGCACATTCAACAGCATTGCAGTAAACGACTAGTGCCTTGTAAGCACTGTGGACAGAGTTATACCCAGGTATGTATCTACAAATATTAATCTTTAAGGTACTCCTTCATAAGGCCAATGAACGAACAACAAATAACTGCTTCATCAGACACGAGACCATAAATTGGGGACTACTGGGTGTAGAATTTTTGATCGTTGTAATAATGGGTAGTTAGAAAAACAATCTAGGAGAAATTAAGCATTCTACCTTCCAATAACCCAAAAATATAATTATTCATTTGAAACCTTCCCCTGTGTGCTAACTAAAAATGAAAATGAATTTGATATGCTTACCAACTTTAAGTTCGTTTCCGTCCCTTTACTTTTGTAGTCATCGTTTTTAAAATCTTCATAACATGTATATCTTAAAAAACACCTTCACTCTTCCACAGGACACAGTATCAGCACACGGAGCATCATGCGCCCGCGCACCTGTGGCGTGTCCCCAACGTTGCGGCGCGAGTGGCGTGCCACGCGCAGACCTGGCCGCTCACCTACGGGACCACGCCGCGGCCGCCGCTGCTGCAGCGTTACCCTGCTCCTTTAGAGATGCTGGGTGTAGGTTTAAGGTATGTTTCAATGGTTATTCAATTCGAATAGCAATTTTGAAAGAACTTGCAAAGCTACTGATGATGTGAAACAATTAGCTATCTAAAATGAAATATTATAAATACGATAAGGCAACGAGCATAGTAAAGCTAGCGAATAATATTAAAATATAGGCACTTACTTTTAAAGAAAAGTTTGAATAACACATGAAGAGCCTGTTCTAAGTTATGCCCTACTTATGAGATCGAAAGATTGTGACTCTTATTCAATTGTGATTCTATTCTGTACTTTATTTAAGTCTTCTCTCTCTTTTACAGGGAACAAGACAAGCTCTAGAAAAACACACAGAAGAAAGTTGCCAGCAACACCTAGCCCTCGTCTCAGCCCTCGCCAGCCGCCAAGCGCGACAACTTGACTCGTTGCGCTCTGCAGTGGCGCGACTATCGGTCAACTGTTCTGGCGCACTTGTGTGGCGCATCAGCGACTGGGCTGCGAAGATGGCTGAAGCGAAGTGCAAAGATGGCGTCGAGCTTGTGTCTCCCGCGTTTTATACCAGCCAGTATGGATATAAATTGCAGGTAAGCTTTGGAACAGTCATTTATTTCCATTCATTCGTCATATATGGTTTCAATCTTTTGGAGTCCTTGTTCCACGGTTTTCCCTCTCTGACGTTTCTTTTGATGATCCCATTCCGTCTCCCGAGGAGTATTAGTCATGTTTTCCAAAAATTGCTAATTGCAGAGCTGAGTCCGAAAAAAATACGTTTATTCCAGTTTCACGCTTCCCTAATGTCTAACTACCCACTTTTGGTTTGCATGCCAAATTCCTGGTTTGTTACCACGTGTAAAAAGCTCCGAGCTCAATAATAAAATCGAATTTATTGCCGCGAATTATGCTATGATAAGCTCTGCAAATATAGTACTTATGCCAATTGGCAGTGCACGTTTATTTTCAATTGTTGAATGTTGACCTCTTAACACAGAAATCATGTTGCCATCCAAAATCTCGTCGTAACGCCACATGTATCACATTTGTTGGTAAACAAAGCCACGCCGCTAAATTTGTGTGAGTCAACCCGAGTATGATGACTAAACACCCGTCCCCACGGAGACTAAATTAGATACTTGCTCATTCAGTGTTAATGTAATATTATTTTGAGTATAATAAATCATAGTTGTTCGTTTTGGTAGACTGTGACATTTGTTAATTAATTTAATTTCTCTTCTGTTCCTTGCGTTTTAAACTTTAGAATGACTAGTTGGTAGTTATTTTGGTTAAGACAATTTGCGTAATAGGTTTTGGATCTCGTACATGGCAGGATTCTTTTAATAATATATGTATTATTTTATTACTTTGCATATATTTCTGGTCCTCCTAATTTCTAAATTAAAAACCTATGTTATTTTAGTGTCTTGTATCATTAAACTAAATTCCCATCTCCTCTCTTTCCAGGCATCACTATTCCTCAACGGCAACGGAGCTGGCGAAGCCACCCACATGTCGGTCTACATCAAGATCTTACCCGGAGAATACGATGCCCTTCTCCGCTGGCCTTTCGCCCACACCGTCTCTTTCACCCTATTCGACCAGAGCTCAAGCCCAGACAGAGCCTGCAACATCGTCGAGAGCTTCGTTCCAGACCCCACTTGGAAGAACTTCCAAAGACCATCGAAGGAACCCGATGCGTTAGGCTTTGGGTTCCCAAGGTTTGTCTCCCATGAAATGCTGAAGAAGAGGAACTTTATCAAGGATGATGTCATGTTCTTAAGGGTTAAGGTAGATCCTAGCAAGATTGTAGCTGTTTAGTGTATATAGCAGTGTTTAGGGGATAGTTATTTTTGTACGGTAATAAACCCCATTGTGGGTGCTAAACAATTTAATCAGCAGCAGAACAAAACATTTTCAAAATTTGGCCAGTATAGAATCTAATTGAGGGTACATACAAAGGCTGGGATAAAATATTAATGGGTTCAATAAATAGTCGAGTAAATAGTTTCATTTAAGGTTTTATCTAGTTTTAGAAGCCGTAAACCATTTTTGTAATGTTCAAATTTTGAGTAGAATTACTGTGAAGTGGTTAAGATTACTTAAGAGTTAAGTTGGGGTTAGATGAATGTTAGGCTTAGATTTAACTTAGTTCTAACTTCAGGCTGAATCCAAGTTAAACTTAAGTTATTAGCACATTATGTGTATTCTATAGTCATTATTTAGTATTAAGTAACTTGAAGTCATAGATTTAACTGTAAATATTATTTTTATACTTAGCTCAGTATTTTGTACATATTTGTAAATATTAGTCTTAGTATGCGCATACGCAATTGTTATCCTTTCACTAAAGATCTCTTGAGTTTCATTGCCGGCAGAAGAACGTAACAAGCTCAGCATGGTTTCAAAGTATTTTATACCTTATTTCTTTAGTGATAGTGTATATATTTCCTTTACTTTAACGAGACTTGCTTTTCTGTGCCATATTTAGTAGGATTGTTTACCTATTAGCACCATTTGCAGATGTTTTTCGTAGGATGCCCTACTAAATTTAGTTTGGCCTAAAAAATAAGATGCCTGAAACTTTAACATGAAGATATATTTTATCAGTTTGAGATGCAAACTGCTTTTGCATAAATAAATTATGCCATATTCTTGCTTTTAAGGGTTGTTCAAATGTCTTACTAATACGACTAATGGTTTGAATTTTCAGTTTATACTAACCCATGCGTTAATATACCTAATATTTTTCGCCGAACAACCCTCCTGTTCCCCCAACCCTCCCCGCCAATTCCTTAGCCCTAAAAATGAATTATCATAACTAAACCACCTTTTCGGCTCATCTAGACAGTGCATTAGTTTTCAGGCCATCCTAATAAAATCGAACCAGTATAAATATACACATTTTTATAGTAGCCTGCAAAAATTGTGTGTAACTCTCTCCAAATGTTCAGAACGCATTTTTGTTTGCCTTAAGCGAATATTATCGAAGGCTCTTTGAAAAATGCTTTGGACTAACTTCTTCAATCTTTATCCCTAAGGGACCGACAGAAACCTTTGACACATGCCTGCAGCTTCGTTATATCGGCAGATCTTTGTATATATTTTCTCTTTTTACGAAAAATAAAAATAATTTATGGTTTTTTTGTTAACTACATTTCTGTACATACTGCCAAACTTTGTACATACAAATCAATGTTTTATTAAAATTATTGATATTTAACCTAAAATTCTTATGTATTCGTTAAGCTGGAGTTAAACCAAAGTGTTGTGATTGCTTTGCGTTTAAAAAAATATGGTGTATTGTACATTTCCATTTTGCAAAGTAAATCAACTTAAAACACGGCTAAAGCTGTATGTAAGTAATATATATTTATCTCTATAGATATACATTTAAGTTTTGGACTTTCGTGTGCTTCTTGTATTAGCTGTCAATTTAACGCAAATTAATTTTAACTTGATCTAAAAGATTTCTCAAGTTATGTATATTAATAAACGGTTTAGCAATTTCCGAGATAGGTGATAATACAGTTGTAATTCTTACATTCTATATTTTTTCTTCAGTAGTTAAATTCAGTAAAACATTGTTTTAAATATCTCTAAAAGTTTTAAATATTTGACTAAACAGCCTAGCTTTCTAAAGTTTTCTTGGTTAATTTGGATCTCTTCTAAAACGCTTGTTTATTGAATAATTTAATCTCAACTGTAATATAACATTCCAGTAAAAAACATTATTATAAGTCTGGAAGCCATTCTGTAATTATTTATTTTATCACAATGAGACTACGGGTTTAATTGAGAGAATGATGCAAAAAAAATCTCCATTTTACCGCCTTTTTTTACTAGCGGTACTTTTGTTTGTGTTCTTGGTTTTTATTTAAGTAATTGTCTAGTTTTTTGGTCTGTTAAATTCAGGAAGTATGTATTCCTTTTAAATAATATATTCAAGAAGATAGTCAAAGTAAAAATAAATTCTCTCAGTTTACTCTAGCCTTTTGTACCTTTTTTGTAATCCGTAGTTTACGGCTAGGCTATTTGCTATCATAACCTTAGTACCTAATATAAGACTAATTAAAATTAAAGCATAAGAGCAGATTGTATTAAGCATAGGTTCTAAGATACTTATAAGCATTTGGCAAAAACGGACACTGTAGAATATAAGAAAATGAAAATAATTTGAAAAAATGGCCACATTAGATTTTTAAGAGAAAGGCCCATCTTAGATGTTAAGAGGAAATATAGTATTTTTCCGATATAAATATGATTTTTATTGACATACATTATCCCCTTCTATACATTTTGAGAACACCCTGCATCTTAGTCTTGCACAGACGACACATCATCATAATAAAAGCATACACACATGAACAAATATTTCTAAACTACACATTGTAAGTTCGTACGTTTAACTTATGATAAAAATCCACTCTGGATTTTTAAGGATAAAAATGCACTCTGGATTTTGAAGATGAGGCAGAAAGGGCAGGTACCTTATCCGTTGTCGCTACAAGAAAATGGTCATAGGAAACTGTCCGTAACTTGTTGAGATATTTTGATCTGCTTTCACAGAATTTGTAAAACAATTACAGTCAGCAAAAAAAAGGCAGTTTTCACAAAAACTTTTTTGTTGCCAATATACTACACACTTACACAGGTCACAGAATGGGTCAACAGGTGTTAGAAGCATTCATATAAAAGAAGCCTTCCTTAAGATATTAATCATTGGACAGATTTGAGGAGATTTCTGTCAGATTACCATTTTTATCTGAAAGTCCTCATGGCTACCACCCGTCTAGAAAAGCAGAGGAACATGTCTAACATAATATCACGCTTGTATTTCCCGAAGGGTTAGGCAGAGGTTACTAATAGTACACCCACATTTCACTAGTTATGTTTAAGTCCCATGCCCTCATGACCGTAGCTTGCCAATATATCTATGAAAACATCATGCACGTAAGAAAAAAATTACATCTTTTTAGTAAAAGAGGTGATAGACATAACTATAGTACTAGAAACCTACCTACTAAACCCTAGGACCTATTAGTTAAACTAGGTTTCAGACTGGCTAAAGTAGACTCATCTTTCATGGGGTACTGTTTAAAATGTTACAATAAAATTCCTCCCCACATACTTCAACTGAACGAGACGAAATTCAAATCTTGTATAAAACGCACACTATGCAGGCAGGCATATTATAAGTTGGAGGATTACATTTCTGATAAAAATGCTTGGCTTAATGCTGGTCCTGCTCCACAACCACAACTAACTAATTAACATTTGAAAATAATGTTGGAGCTGCTGAAGATTTTAAGACCATCTTTGCATTGTATAAACTCAATTTCCTTTGTATTATATAACTGCATAGCATAGGTGTGAGTACTATAGAGCCATTTACCGGGTAATTTGTCTTTAACCGACTTGAATGTGCCCTGGCGGCTGGGAATGTCATGCTCACTCAAATGTCTCGCTGATGGTGGCGCGTGTGTTGGATCATTTAGCTCCCTTCAAAATGGTTGAGCTGAATGGTGCTGATCCATGCGTCATGTTCGTGAACGGGCGCCGTCAGTTGTGACTGCGCCCGTTGTCATCTCTTAGCTGCCATGGCTTATTTTAATTTGTTTGTTATAATTGCGGACGCTTTTAACGTGCTTTCTACATTGTTCTCACATGTATAACTTCAACATAAATGATGTAACCAATATTTTGTAACAATATTTTGATTTAAAAGAGTGTCCGTGGAGTTTCTTGCCCGTTCTTCTCCATAGGTACCTACTACGCTTTGGAATGGGCAACTAGCTTCATATTTCTGACTGACCGACTCCTTGACAATTCAAAAGTGCCTGTAAATGGTTTAATTGAAATAAATGCTTTGAGTTTGAGTTTGAGTAATAGAGGGCGAATCCTTAGAACATGACTGGCGGAACGCACCCTTTATACCTCTGCATAGGTAACACAATTCTACGTAGATAAGAAAAAGATATAAGTACCTAAAGCCTATATCGAAAGTAGATAAATAATAAGAACCACGGCAAAGTTCAAAATTGACTATAAACAAAAGACTATCAACTCACTTTTACTACTCACCTTTGGCCGAAACCTATCAATATGTCGACTGTAAACTACAAACCTATTTAGATAACATTTTAGCTCAACAAATCATAGTATTTATAATTGAAAGTCCGACTATTGGTATAATAAATTAGGAATTGGAGCTAACTGCGGCAACTGTCACTTGTATAAGTAATAGACTTGAGATTGTGAAAGTATTTAGGGAATGTCTTACTGGGCGATATTAATTTGTTCTATTTACAAATCATAACAATCATGGGTATAAGAAGAATAAGAATAATAATAAGATTGGCTAAATTATAATTAAAAGCTTCTGATATAAGATTGGCTATGATTGTTGGTCAAATCACTTGCATTCAAAAAATTAAGAAAAGTTTTCTTCTTGAAAGTCCCACCTTAAAAACTTAGCCATTATAATGAAAGAATGGATAGGAGTATGTTAAGTCCTTTACTCTACAAAAGAATGATAGTAAAGTAGTGAGAGTTTTAAGCACTTGAGCAGGGATTATGTAATGTGTTGGAGTAAATATATAAATTCAAAATTAATTAGGAATTTGTTTACTTAATCAGTACAAAACGCTTACAAAAATAGCTAACTACTTAAAAACTTAATTAAATGACTTACAATCTTAACAAGTAGATATTGCATAGAATTAGGTATTTTGTGAGCTTCCTGATTGGCTGAATGTTGAAGTGTTGAGGGCAGATGGCTGTTGTATCTTCTTTTGAGCTTTCTGTAATAGAAGAATTATTCACAATAAATAATTTTTTTGTTTGTCCGGCGGCACTTTCACCTGTTGCCCAAAAATGTATGGATGGTGAATGATCTCCTTGTTTGTCTATAAATTATCTATAAATCTTCCATGCAATAAATAAATAAGTAAAGCTAAATTAAAAAAAAAGGTGTAACTTTGGTGAGAATAATGAAGAAAATTACCATTTGTATCTGCAGCAAATAATCCATAGCTGACGGCAGCAAAGGCTTTGCAGAGTTAATCTCCATCATAGTCAAGTGGTCCAACCTACCATAACCACCTCCAGACTTCATCAATGCATCCATGGAGGTCCGTAATTTTGACATACGGATGTCCCAAATGTCTTTGATTATAGTCTTTATTTCTGAAGCATTGGGTACATCTTCTGAAGCCGCACCGAGGATCAGTTTTGCTTCAACCATGTAGTGTTCATTTGGCATTTTTGTGAAGAACCTGAAATAATTCAGTAGGTAAGTAATTTAAAATGAGGAGCTCGTGGCTAAGTAATAAGTAAACAGCCGCCAGGGGTCAATCCATCAGGTAAAACTACGCTTGCCGGGGTTAGTCCGTGGATGGGTGACCATCTTTATATACAGAGACTCCTCCGTGCCTCTGAAACTATGTTAAGATGTTGGTTCTTTGACAGTTGTTATGGGTCGTCAAAAGCCTGAAAGTCTAAACCAGTGTTGCCAAGGGGTATTGTATTCCCCAGTTACTGGGTTGTGGAGGTCAGATAGGCAGTCACTCCATGTAAAATACTGGTATTCAGCTGCATCCGGTTAGACTGGAAGACAACCCCAAAATAGTTGGGAAAAGGTTAAGCAGATGATGAAGTAATTTAAAATGTGAGAAAAATCGAATTACAACAAGTATACTGATAGAGGGATATATACATTTAGAATAAAGCAATATTGCTTGATAATGATAATACAGTAACCGCATAACTTCTTCACATGTATAGACTAGAAACCTGAAACAGTGACAGTACGAAGACTAGCCTCAATAATATTGTATTTTTAGACATTAGTTTAAAAATCAGTAGGAGTTGCAACCGGCGTGCGTGTATGACAAGATTTATGAACGTAAACGAGGTAATAGGCGTAGGTGTGGAAGGATCGTAGCAGGTGGCGTTCTGTCGTTTCTACCTAAGTACCCCCATGGGGAAAAGGCTTGAGTTTATGTAGTATACATTAGCAAGCTATTAGCATTAGAAAGGCCAGGTTAAAATTGGAAAAAAACAACTTCAAATTAAACTAACCTGGATCTCTTCTCCTCTTCCTTGATATTTTCCAAAGTATCTAAATCCATCCAGTCTGGAGGCACTATTCGGCACTTTTGTTTTTGTTTCAACATCATAGCGAGCCATAATGGCACATTTAATGGCAAACCGGCACGAAATGGACCAAATTCACCGCAAATCAAATAGATTTTGTCGTAGGTGAAATTTGGTATAACACTAATAATTCTGTTCTCGCCAATAAATTCTACTTCGTATGGGTCCATTTTAGCAAGCAATCACTGTTATGATTGGAAGAAACTAACGCATTTTTACACAAAACATTAAACAACAAGTTTTTGGCAGCAAGTTTTGTTTTGAGTTTTTGACGTCTAAAAGTGCGGGAACATGTCCATGGTTATCACAGAGCACTAGATGATTATGGTATACCACAGATTATAAACGAAATGAGAACCTGCGAGAGAACTGACAACTTTTACCGCGGGTGTCACTAGTATCTGTGGACTCACGAAAACTTCAAAAATGCTGGAAAAATATTGAATGGTTTCTAACAAAAAATGCCGCGTTGTTTGTGGAACTTCAATGGAAATTCTTTATTTCGTAAGACTAACGATTGCAATTGGAGGATAATTTATGATAACTACAGAATGGTTTGAAAATTTAAATTGTAAAGGTGTCTACATAATTATTTTGATGTTGAATAATATAAAAACGAATGATTTCTAAATTACGTTATAGTGACATCTGCCCAACTAACTCACCAGGTCGCACCTTGCACAGTGCCAATATAGAGAATAGTTTACTTTAATCATTGATAGATGTCGCTACACGTAGCGTTACAAGAAAGCATATTTTGTAAAACTTCCGAAATTGAATTCAAAACTCTCAACTAAATTACTATCATCCGAGCATTATTATAAATTAGCTCAGGTCCAGCTAAAGCTCAAACATTCTAGTAAAACAATAAATTAATAGCGTAGCGATCGATGCAAATCGTTTTGGCAAAGTGCAAACTCCTAATTACTAGCCGTAAATTAGGGTGGCCGGTTGACAATGTCTCAGACGGTTGATATTTATGGGAGGCCTCGTTGGCGGGGCCCGGACTTTTGCCACCCCCATGTCTGTCATAGACTAACGTTTTATGTGACTTCGGAACTGAATTGACGGTCCTATTTCAAAATAAAATATTCGAGTTTTGTAATTTGAACTATGCGATGCGTGTTAATGAAGGCGATTTATGGGAACTGTGTCCACGCTACTTACCACGGGGTGTAAAGTTCTGTTTGTACAATTTATTAAGGTTTTCCATAATAAAAATGGTAACTAATTGTTATGTTAGAATCGTGTGACCATTCTTATCACTCACTCACATTTAGAACGTACACACACAAATTAGAACGTACTTCGTAGGCAAAAGGTTGCCTGCTTTAGTGATTATTTATCTACCCAATATTGTAACTAATTTAGAACCAGTAATACCACGTAAGTTTGTGATTGAGAGTGTGTGATTGAGTTCAAAGAATTTCAAGATTCTGAAAATCGAAAGCAACTAACTACCCGCAGATGAATTAAAAAAAAATTGTTTCTACCTACAAATTTTATTTGTCATTGACTGACACACAATACCACAACAGTTTAGATATAAACAACACAACACCGTGCATTCATGACCTCTCAAGTACACACTCCTATCAACATGAGACGATATTTACATTTAAACTTCGTTTCAGAGAAAGAAACTAATGAATAATGCATCAGTCGTTGCTTTTCTAGACTTGGAACATGCTTGGAACGAAGATGCAAGGTATGTGTTAATATACTTTCATGTATCTACAGATAAACTTCTGATTGTATTCTCACTATTATTATAAAGTAAGTAGATACTTTTACTAAAGTAGTACAAAATATTGAATAGAATAGTTAAAAATACTTAGGTCTCTAAATTGTGTACACCATAAAAATTACAAATACTTTTAGCAGTAGAATTTTTACATATTAAGGTTTTTTGTAATATCCTATTCTTAAGTACCTACATATCGAAATATATCTCTTTGTACAAAAAATAAGTACCTACTTACTTACTAAATTCTTCAGTTTCGTAGATTTATAAATGTATGATGGCAATTGTTTTTCTCCGCCAATTAAAATTTTAGTTTGATTGGCGTAGTTTTGTCGCCTATAAATTCGAATGAAGGATTATTTCTACGATTTATTAAGATTTTCGCGTAACAAAATCAGAATAAAGTAAGATTAATCTTCACAAAACATAAACTTCGATATACAGATCTAGAAAAACAGCTTTTCCTAGCAATATAAATAACGAAATCCGTCTGCACGAATGGAAAACACACTCAGACATCTTTCTTCTTAAATCTGCATACAAATTCGTGAGATCGCGCGCAAATTCGCCCAGTCATTTAAAAGCGATTCTGTTTCAAGCGAAGCGCTGTTTTTTTGGCCATAAATATGTCGCGAGTGACACCTAGCGATGTACTGCCATCTAGCGGTGGTGATCAGTATGCTAGTCACGTGCTATCCAACATAGATGGCGTTGCATGTCACTAAAGTTAGTGAATGTGTTATAAAAGTTACTTTCAAATAATCATTATTTTGTTTGACTTTTAACAACTCGTACTACATTTTTAAATAAATTGGCTAGTATTTCAGGAAATACTATATACGTAGACTACGAACAGTTATTGCGAACAGAATGGCACTTTGGTATTTTGAGAATTTCTCTGCTAAAGGTTCTTTTACAGTCAGCTAATAAAGTTTGAATGGACTCTGATGCTGCATTTTTATTAAACATTCCTTTTTCTAGCTGCGACTAGTTTACACCATTTTGCATTTCTATTCTACTTATTGCACTCCTGTCTGGGGTACCTACTTACTTATATTTCTTTTCAATTTAATATCTTCATTAGCCTTCTTGCGGATTTATATCACTACCATTTTATAATTATTTTAAATCAGAATAATCTCAAAGTAATTATAAGCGACACTTGATTTATTCAACTTGTTTACCTGGTTGGTAAATTGGTTATTGTGTTGTTTTTCAGGCAAGTGGGGGCAGGTAAGTAAGTATTTTTATGATCTTTACTCACGAGTCGTCAGAAGCACGAAAGTCTGACAACCAGTCTGACCAAGGGGTATCGTATTACCCAGTTACTGGGTTGTGGAGGTCAGATAGGCAGTCGCTCCATGTAAAATACTGGTATTCAGCTGCATCTGGTTAGACTGGAAGCCGACCCCAACATAGTTGGGAAAAGGCTAGGCAGATGATGATGACTCACGTGAAAAATAAACATGTCAGGAGTTGTTATTTACTTAAACAACGTAACTTAGTACTCAAAGGTACAAACAAACTTAATGTATGTTAGTAGTAATAGTTACTTAGCTATGTGTATCTATGATCTATCTGATCTCCACTTAGGTACCGTACCTACTTACTTTTAAGTACTTCATTATTTTATTTCTTAAATATCTTTTAAATTGTTGTTTTTACTCTTGTTACTCTGGACTCTTTTATCGTAGGTACACGTCTTTGTACATCATTCTCACATTGAATGATGTTACCACGTCACATAAGTAGGTACCGAGTGTTCATGGAGTTTATTTTCCATAGGAATCTACTACGCTTTGAAATGCTCTACTAGCTTCGTCTTTTTGACTAACCGACTCCTTGAAAATTCAAAAATGCTCGTAAGTGGTTCAATTGGAAACAAATGCTTTGACATTGACATAAGTATTTTTTATAAAATTATAAACATTCTAGGCCAGGTTCCACTTATCAACCAAAAATAACTAAGTAAGTAGTGATTGCATTCATAGTAACCGAAAATCACACAAGATTAAACTGCTTTCTCCCCAAAAAATTACCTTCCCCAGCGCCTCATTAACCACTTAAAGATAACTTATACTTACAAGTTACATAACACCACAGTTTCACAGTCAGTTATTAAGTGAATTATTATAATTACACTTAGCCTCTGCCAGTTGAGAACAACTTAGTTCACTTATCTCATTCTTGCGGCGGCAAAAGTTTTCGCAGCGAATTTCTATGTTTTTGTTTTTAATAAAAATGTTTACGGCCCCTGCATCGCTTTGCAACTGTGAGGATTTTGTTTCATTTTAGTTTTCGTGCAGTTGAGATTGCATTTAAATAAATGTGGGGTCTTTTTGTTTGGTCTAAGTATACCTATAAGCTTTGTATGCAATCAAGAGAAATTACGAAGACCATATTGAAAGGCGCATTTCACTTTCCTTAGGAAAATTGACATTTGTGTGCTTAAAATTAGAGTCGAGCGTTGATTGAACACCAAGAAAAAAGTTTAACCTCTTGTTATAAGTACATATTTATACACACAAAAAAATATTTTTAGGGTCTACCGTAAATTTCCCTTCGCGATGCAAGTTAATTACTGAGAAGTTTTCAGGATGATAAAACATGTAGGTACTATACTTACCTATTACTGAATTAGGATAGTAGATCACAGATGCACAGTACACGAAAAAGTGGTTGTCATTCGAGACTATTCTCCCAGACGATAATGATTTAAATAAGTATAAAATTATATTAGTTACCTAAATAAAATAGTCCAACAAAATCCTGCCCAACGTTTAGCACCTCACCTCCACAAGATGTAACCGGACTGAAGTTATCAGGCTGCGCCGAAATCTCCCAGCATTAAGCAAGAGGGGGCAATTAGCGAAATGATAATAAGTTACAACTTAAAACTAACATCAGAATAACGTTATGGAAAAGCCGATTTGGATGATTCATTCGTTTTCTTAAAAAGTATCCTGTTTGGAGTATGAATCCAACTTGCAGATGGGTACCTACATCTGCAAGTCGGTCTTTAGAGAAGGTATTCTTTGAAAAGAAAGAAAAAATGTTTAATCTGTACAAACAAAACGCACACACAAACAAAAAAATACATATTTTTTCTTTTTTTGTTTGTTTTTTTTCCTTTTGTATATTGTGTAAAATACACAAAGTAGCCAAAAGCCTCGTATTCCACCAAATACTTCAAAGCAAAAAAAACAGTTAAAAGAAGCCAGTCATTTATGATTGGAGAAACAGTGAGCCATTTTGTTGGCAGATGTGCAAACATGCTGATTGAACAGACATTTTTATGAGAGAGAGAACGTATAATTATGTAATACCTATACTTTTATTTACAGTAGCATGCTATTGATGCTACAGTACGCTTTACAAAATGGTGTTGGAACAGAAGAGGGCCTAGAGAAAGTGACATTCTACCAGCGATACAAATGATGGAAATGTAAAAAAAAATTATGGGACTGACATAATGTACCGACAAGCTGATGTCAATCCCGTTTTTTATTATTTATTTTATTTTTATAGATAAGAAAGGTACATTTTAAGTTTTATGACGTACATAATGTCCAATAAAACTATGCACATAGTTTGTCTGTTGGATCAATATTAGTATTAGTATTCGTTGAAGTTCGTTGTAGAAATACAAATCGCTTTGAAAGCGATGGCCAGTTGTCTCAGCCCTCTGACCTCACTGACACGATCATCCTTACTGGCAGCTATTTCACTTCATCATCATCTGCCGAGCCTTTTCCCAACTATGTCGGGGTCGGCTTCCAGTCTAACTGGATGCAGCTGAATATTTTATATGCAGTGACTGCCTATCGGACCTCGAAAAGTTACTGGTTAATACGACACCCCTTAGTAAGATCAGCAGCTGGCAGCTATTTTTCTTCTTCAACTCAGCCTATCGCAGTCCAATATTGGACATAGGCCTCTCCCAAGCTGTGTCACAACACTTTAAATAAATAAAAAATAAATTGTTTATTGATCAAGAAGGTACAGATTGTGAGAAAACAAAACTTACACTAGTTACAAGCAAGTTATACAACTACATTTTGTGGTAGAACATGTTGATATGAGTACATATGGTACATCTGTTGACAATTTACGTTACCCTGTCTCTTAAACTAGGGTATACCTGTATCTCAGTGGACCTTGTCCTCTTTCTTTCGCAGTATTTTACATAGAACTCGATTTTTACAAATATCAAGTATTTTAACCACTTTAACAAAGTTTCTCAAGATGATCTCTTAAAACTCTTCACCCCACCAACCCGTAACCCTTTAATACCAACTGTCAAAAATTAAACCGTTGAACTTATCCCCCGATGAGTAATGCCGTGAAGGTTGGTCGGCCCGCGATATGAGGCGTTACGGAACTCATGGCGTATGCAGCGGAGTGTGGCTAATGGCTCAAGTTTTTGTTACTTACTTATATAATTGTGTTATTAATGTAATGAAAGAGAGTTTATTGTCTTTGGGACTAAGTTTGAAGGTTTGTTTTTAATGTTCTTGGCGTATTTTTGTGGTGAAAGAAATTGAGTGGGTAAGTGGAAATAAGGCTAGTCGAGGTAGCGTGAAGGACGAAATTATTTATTATGTGAGTAGGATATTAAACAAAAATATGACGAGTAAAAGACTCGTCATATTTTTTACCATCTAGTTGGAGTCGGCATTTCCAGCAAGGCTGTGAAATCCTAGTACCTACACATGCTTGCCATGACCAATACAAATTATTTCGGGGAAGATTTACTTTACTTTCAGGAAAAGTTTAAAAAAATATAAATAATACGCGACGGTTGCGTTGCAATGAAATAAAATGACATTGATTGAAAAATTCACGTCACTCTAACTTTAGGATCATCTTTCTGTATAATGAATAATTAATCGTAAAGTAACCGCCATCTTAGTTTTAATTATTTGAACCTGGACCGACATTCAAAGCGTAGCCGCGTAGCTCGTAGCAGGAAGGCCTACGGCGTAGGCTCTACGGCGTAGTCAAAATCGTCTGTGCTATTTCGTGGTGTACCCAATTGCATTTTAATCATGGTTGGCTCTGAACATTGAATTTTATATTTTAGTAAAAAGAATAATTTAACTAATAAAATAATAATTATTATTGTTGTACAGTAAATAATTGTTTTTCTATAATTAAATAGAGTCACAAATTAGATATTTCTGCTTACCGATTTCAGACTATAATATATGTTCACTTACTAAGTGAATATATATTAATAATATATTTTATTTTTTCTTTATTTCATTTTTGTCTATAGAGATAACATTTTTAAATATTTTTATAAAAATATTTAAGTAAAAATCAGAAAAAAAAAAATATATATTTTATATAATTATTTATACTTAATCGTAGTGTACAAAAAATCCTTAAATAAAAAATTATGAATAATATAAATCAATCACAAAATTACGAAACAACATAAGTAGACAGCTCATAGCAAAATTACCCACCCCCCACAGTCTTAGCATTACGTCGAGACACCATTACCTATCAAATGTCCCATAAACACCAATAAAACCCATAAATACACATTAAAACATTAGAATACTACTTCGGCGGATATCATGGTGTGTCTAAGGGGAATATGGCAGCTCTTTTAAAAGCCCATGGGGAATTAATGGTTTTATTCTTTTTTTCTGAAGAGTGTAAGTGAGTCAGGCCGATCTGTAAAAGAGTCTTGGGTGTTGTGGTTGTATGAGCAGAGAGAGACAGTGTGAGGTCTTTGGTTCGATGTCTATGATTCGAAGATGATTTCTAATAGAAATGTGTCAAAGAAGAAAATTATAGAACTTACTACAGGTTGCTTCAAAAGAGCTTTTAATATTATGGGCTTACTTCAAAACGTATTTTTTTATATTGTTTTATATTCTTCTAGCTTCCGACCGCCGCTTCGCCCCCGTGGTATGTCGATAAAAAGTAGTCTACGCCCTTCCTCGGGATGCCATCTATCTCCTTGACAAATTTTATCGAAATACGTTCAGTGGTTTAGGCGTTAAAAGGTAACATACAGACAGACAGAGTTACTTTCGAATTTATAATATTAGTATTGATTCTTTCTGCAGATAGGATTAAGAGGGCTTTTCCAGACGAGCGAAGTTTAGCAGATGACAGCAGATTCCCTAAACGACCTAAATAATTTTGAAAGCCAGCATTGGCCACTGTGTAGGTACACAGCCTATCGATTCACCACCCTCCGAAGAAAAAGGAAAACAAACCATTTTAATATGAGCACAATATCATGAGATCCTTATTTATAATAGCAATAACATGTTCAATAATGACTGAGTCGAGTCCTAGCCAGTGTTGCCAGATCCCTGTGTGGCTGGTGTGAAGGAAATGTGCAGTAGAGAGAGTACGATGTTTTCATTATAGAAAATAATACGAGATATTTTTGAAATCAATTATCAGTATTGTAGTTAAAATATAATTTTCGCATTACCAATGATTTGGGAAAGGTATAGATTCAGGAATTTCTCTTTTTTTTTTCTTTTGTTTAGTCACTAGACATCAGAGTTTTTATGCCGCCCATGGGCCTCTGACTTGGCTTCACATGCCGTCGAGAAATATCTCTCAGGCTTGCTTGGTTTCCTAACGATGTTTTCAAGACAAAAAGTCGATCGTTGTCTGAAACAGGACTTAAAAAACATAATGCCAAGTGACATCTTGGTATTGTAAGTATTTTTTGATATTTTTGTAATAACATTATCTAAACAAATAATATATTTACGTTTAATTAAGGACAAAATTCTTAGTTAAATATGTTAAACAAATCAAGCGAACTAACTTATCCTTTCTTTCATTACCCGACTGCCCACGAAGGAGGTAATGTTTTTTGAGTTCATTAATTATAATTACGTCATCATTTTCACCTCCTAGAAGTTCGTATTAATCATTTCTTATTGCCAGACTACAAAACTGACGGTATCACTCGACACCATATTCTTCCCCACCATAGCTCAACTTACACTAGCGCGGTGGCCAAGCCCAGCGATTTATCGCCGGTCCCGGTTCGGTTCCCGGTCACGTCCACACGTCCGTCACGATACGATGATTTGACCCGGTGACGTGCCGGACAACGGGGCAACTTGGTGGTAGGTAGCGTATGATAGGCGTCCGGTTTTTGGGATTGATAGTTGGAGATTTTAGGAATATAGGGTTTTACCCAACTGCCCCAGAAGGAGGGTAATGTTTTTGGAGAAAGGCTTTTGCGAGTTATGATGCTGGAAATGTAGCGGATCTTTGAAAATAGTTGAATAGGTTAAGGATAATAATATATTATCCAACCGTTGTTTCTGAACGAGTTGTTGTTGTATCTACACTCGCGACAATCTAAGAAGTCCGTTTTGACGTTTCGTTCTCGTACATATAATAAAACGTTAAGCTTTGAGAATCAGTTTTAAGCAATGTTGGTAGGTCGTCGATTACAAACTCTCTAAGTATGTTCAATCGATATGTCTCGAGAATCAGTTTATAAGAAACCAGTTTTTTTTTCATCGCTACACAAAGCATTTTTATAGCTGTCAACAGGGACTTCTTAGATTGTCGCGAGTCTAAGTACCCGGCTACCATACTTTTATAGGACGTTCAGCGTACTTTAAGCACGTTGAGCAGTCAGTTTCTTATCAGGGAACGAACTATCTTGAAGGTTATTCGAAATAGTGCAAAACAGCCTAAATTTCAACACAACACCTCTCTTCTTCACAGTCGGTTAACTCCCTACCACGTCTTCCTCCATACTAACACATAAATCGTTCAACCATCTCCGTAGCTGACGAGTTTCAGTTTTTATTGCTCTGCCTACCCACGACGGGGGCTACCGTGAGGGTACGCGTCATATATATTGTCTGTTAGTACGTCTGTGCATTATACTGGGGCGTGAGATGCATTCGCTAGTGATTTATCTCGTAATATCATTTTATGGATTGAAGGGAGATGGATATTGTTTTGGATGATAATGGAGGTAATTTTGATGGAAGGGATTTAAGAATATAATGGTTAAGAAATCCGTAGATTTATGAAAATAATCGTGTAGTCCTAGCGTAGAGATGGCAGATGTAGGTAGTTTGCAGTTTACCTGAAATTAATGCCTCGCGAATGCCTGTAAAGCTCTGAAATTCTCCTCGATGCTCCGATGTCGCTCAAAAGCTTCATGGAAATACAATCATGAGTAAAATAAGGATTACATTTTCGCCACCAGAAAATAGGCGCCAAAATAATTAAGAAAATATGCACCAATTACAATAAAACCTTAAACACACCAGAAATCGTTTAAGAAACATTTAAATGTACATCAAAACAGTCCCGTTGTTTATTGCAAATTAAATGCAATTTAACCCTCAAAAAGCATTCGACATTCCACAACAAATTCTGTACCAAATTGGTGGAGGATCTAGCCACGATGTTTATAAAGGGGAGAAGGGGGCTAAAGTAACCCATTTGAATGCATACTTGTCCGTCACTCAAGGCGATATCGGGCCGGAGCGAGCGCTGAGCGTGTTACGAACCGACAAATTTACTTCCAACCCCCGCTCTTCCCGATTTATTCAGTGAAACAGAACTCGGGGGATATAACTGCCGAGTTATCGGAGTTCTTTGTATACTGGTCGCTTGCTCGTACAAGCTAACTTGTCACATACGCGATTAAGCCCGATTGTGATGTAGGCTCGCAGGATAACTGTTGATTTGATTTTATGTCACACCAAAACGTCTGTCTGTACGTTTATTGCTTATAAAGTCTCGTTAGCTTACGTTCTGTATCGACAAATAAAATTGCGTGTTAAACTGTTATGATCCCGACTGGATTGTGTTGGGAATGACAATTATTTTTTTCTTTTTTAAGTGGATCTCTTTTGTATTGGTTTTCTGTACTGTCTTCGTGGAGTGACTGTGTTTGGCTGACGTTTTTATAAAGCTTCTGTTTGGTTATTTTTTTGGTAAAAATTTCGGTGAGTTAAAGTAAAAAAAAAACAAAATAGTACGGTTTTATACCAATATTTTATGACCAACTGAGCCAGCAGTTCAGTTGCCCAATGACAGAAAGAAGTTAATCAACTATACAGACCAATAAAATAACTGAAAACAATGTTTGCAAACAAAATAGCAACATAAAAACGATTTCAGATGTTACCAGTAAGGAATGAAAGTGAGTACTCAAACTATTATTGAAGAAACATCTTCATTACGTCACAGTCTTCAACAAAAACACGCCAAGAGAAAGTCTAACTCGATTTCACAAATCACCGAACCGACCCATCTGTTTATTGGCGCTGATACCCAAGCTATTGTACCTTTTTCGCAAATAGAAATGAACAAAAACAATTCGTACTCCCGATATCATCAACACCGCACGGAACACATTCTATTCGACAAACTTCGACCAAAACTTCCGCACCCCAAACGCACAATAAATAAAGAGGGGGGGAGGCACAACAAAAACTCTCGCAGCCATCACCTCGCCACGTCACCCTGCTCAGATTTCATTACCATAAAGAACTGGAAGCCTTAAAACCCCCCGGCTGTGTAAAAGGTGACGAATACCGACCAACTCAACAAGACCCCCCGTTTTCCCCAACTTTCCCCCGACTCCCCAACTAATTCTACGGCGAGAAAGGGGTTGGGTAGCTCTTGCTTGATCGGTCGGTGGAAATCCCTAAGCGGGCCAGTCCCGGCGTCGAAATGTGCCGTAAATCGTCATAAAACTGTCTGAATCCATGATGTGACGCTGCCCGGGGGTAATTAAACTGGAATTTATAGTTTTGCGCGAGTTACCCCTGCTTCCCCCTTTGGTTTGCCAACGTCTCATCTTGACGATCGAAACCCGCGTTTTTGTTGGTGTGCGTGTCATATTTTTAGGAAAATTCTTGTAAATAAGTTGGTTTACAAACTCATTTTGATACAGATTAAACCTGTAACAATGTTATCTATGCTTCGTCATTATATTGTATCACGAAATTACTACAGTGGAACTGTTTATTATTTACGCCTACTATTTCAAGGTCAGGTTTCAGGTTTGGGGCGCCAAACGACAAATCGTATTCATTTTAGATGAATTTATTAGTTAATTTGCGAATCTTTAATTTTTTTAAACCACGAAAATACACGTTTTTACGAAAAACTAGGTTGATCCGATTTAATTTATCTCATTAAACTAAACTCTCATTTCTCAAGAGCTCACCTCTCATCACCCTGTCCTGGTTTAAATCGCAATTCTTTTCAAAGAAATATGTCCGTGTGTCCTCGACGAAATCTCAGGAACCCAGATTTAGTGGCATGCAAATCCGAGGGATGCCGCGTGGAACATAATTAGCGTCGGGCTGTTATGCCCACAGCCCACAGTCCCACACCCCAGTTAAGATAGATTACGAAGACATTACACGACTTAGTGATGGCAGATGAGGTAGCTAAGCTAAAGTTTATTGTGAAGATCTTGCGTAATTTTTTAGAGCATTTTTTTTGTCTTTACTTCACTTCTTTCAAACTAAGGTTTGGAATACTTATGACGACGTAGTGTAATTAAATAATTGGGCACTTGTCAGGGGGATAATCATGCAGTGTATCGTTTTAGTATGTATGTATGTAAAGTTTCAACTTACACCAGCTAATTTTTAAGGTTACCACAATGATACAAAATATCATAGGAATATTTACCTACCTATAATTTATGCAACGCGCGTACACTGTGCAAAAATTACTGCCGCAGGAGCAGCACATATCGAAATTGGTACTTCTCAGTACCACCCGAGAAGACAAACACCGCTGCAATCACCGCCCGCCTCTAAAACTTGATGACAGCGTTCACAATAACCCTTGTTTTAAGCAGAATAGCGCTTTAAACGTAATATTAAAGGTATTAAGTGCATACGCGTAGCATATTCGCTGTACGGAGCAATTAGATGTATAAATAAATTCGTTTAACAACCGACAGATGGCGCTAACGCGTACGCCATCTTGTGCGATATTCATAGGTGATCTAATTAGGCCACTGTTTTGTATTGTTTATTTTTGTTTGATATTAACAGTTAGCAGTGTTGTGTTTAAAGGGTTGTTATCTTAATAAATGTGGGTAGTTAAGTGCTTATTTATGGGGCTGTTTTAGGGGTAGGTAGAAGTTTACACAACTTCAACATGAATGAAATTAAAATTACTTAATTGAATCATATTATTAATGTTTTTATCCGGATTAAGGTAAGTTTCATTCCATAAATCAATTTATTTTATTTTATTTTATTATATAGGAACAACAAACAGCTACACTATACAATATTACAAACAAAAAACATAAATAACAATGAATCAAAAAGAAAACATGAATCAATGATAGAAAAAGCAAGAAAGTTACTTTAGCCTGTTTTAAAGTACTTATAGTTTTTTTCTAAATGTCTAGAATTATCACAAACTTTCCAAAAACAATAAAATAAATAATTAAGTCAATGCAATCAACTGAACCTCTACCAAATCTTACTTTATGTGCCCCTTAATCGTCTAACGAAAAATGACCCCAACAGACCATTAACGTTAGTCACCAAAATAATCAAGTAAATAGGAAAAGACAAAAACAATGGCGAATAGGAATCGGCAATCACAATAGCTGCTGTAACTAAACTCCTACACATTAGGCCCCTAATTTCCAATTAGCAAGCAGGTAGCGTAAAAAGACGCCATTAGTAGACGCTTCCCGATTTTCTGTTGGGGTTGCTAGCTTTGGGAGAGAAATATCGGATGAATGCATTTGGGAAAACGAATTAAATTACTTCAATAAATACAAGCTACATCTAATTGCTTTGTACTTATTTTCGATGTATTTTTTTAAGTTAGAAAATAAATCGTTAAGATGATTCACGGATTATTACAAAAAAAAAAAAAACATCGTTGTCCACATCATACCTGATAGAAATTATTAAGTATTTTTAAGTTAAATCTATGAATATTTTTTATAATTATGTAACAACTTTACTGTGAACCCGTTCGCTAAAAAATCCCTACAAAGTAACACCGAAAACCCGGGAAAATCATTGACATGGCAGTACAGATTCGCGCCAAAAGGTCGCTGGCCGCCATCTTGCGGGTCACGTGGTCCGTTCGGATACACGCGTGCGAATTATTGTCCAACGTTGCATATGTGATGTTGTTTATTGAATTCATTTTGGTCATTCTGATTTTCGGTACGGTTTTCCCGCTTCGGAGATGCGATTTTGTTTTGTCTTAATTCGGGAAGTATTGGCATCTTGGTAGTTGTGATTGTAGAAGGAAGTTTGTGGCTTTTCACAGTTATTAAGCCTTGATATTATTATTTCATGTTGGAATCAGTAGGTGTTAGTGTTAACCTAAAATAAACCAACCTTTCCAAAAAAAAAAAAAAACATTTACGCTGTCGTGTAATGGTAAGATTAACGATTAGCTGATCTAAGAATCGATAGAAGCTATAATATAATTAATACGGTCTCCTTGCACATTCAAGCTTGTAAATAATTTCCTATTTAATTTTAAGCATGTAGATTCTAGGTATGATACAGGCGGGTTTTGTTTTGATTAAGCTTGCCTGTTTCAGGTTTCTTCCGGAACCTGAAACAGGAATAGCTTAATTTCAAATCTTTTATTACAAAATAAAGACCAGAGATGTACCGCGTACCCGTTACGTTACGAACTAACCAGACGCCATACTTTAACGATATTGCAATCGCAAAAACTCGCGGGGACATCACATTTACAGTAATTAGAAAAGTTTGATACATTTTGAGAAAGGAGAATTAGTATTTTGTGGTTTTACTCGTTTTGTAAAGGCTATAAAAGCCGTTAACTGGGAGTAACAACCGCTTCGAGGTGAGTTTCACCGCGATGTTAACTTTTAGTTACGGAATATTAAAAAGTGACACGCTATGTCTCCGAGCTGTTGGGGATCAAAAGCCTCTGTATTGTAGGGTGCTGTTCCTATATTTCTACGTTGTTTTGCATTCCAGGCTCTATAAGAAAATAAATTATTCATTTTAGAGAGTCACCCAAATAACCTAATTGCATTTGACGATCGACAAAGGTAGAATCGATCATTAAGAGAAACGCAAATTAAGTTATTGAAACCTGGAAGTTCAAAATAATTAGCTGGATCTCAGTACTTATTGTACAGTAGCAGCCAGCTCCGAATCCTCAACCACAGAGGAACTGGCTATCGCCTCTAACTGCAGAAACACAACAATGCTGATAACATGGCGACAGACTTAGATAAGATTGTGGTAGCTGGCCAGACAACAAGCCCTATCACCAACCAAACCGAGCAGAAAATTGTGCCCCCACTGGCAATAGAACCCAGGACCTCTTGGTCTGAGACCGGTGGTCTAACCAATAGACCAAAGAGGTGGTTCAAATGTGTAATGTATTGTCTTCACCTATCAAATACACTATTATTTTCATACACAATTTATAAATACAGAGCCACAAACGGACGTTAAGCAAAACCAGTGAATCCTCTTCCTCAAAGCCCAAACAGTGAAAAGTTACGTTAGTTTGAAAAGCAACGCTAGTGACGGTGTCGGACCAAATCCGAATGTTTTATTCTTAACGGCTACACGAGTTAATTGCTTAAACCCTCGTCCATCCCTAGTTTTAAACGACAATTTATTTTGGTTATCGCCGAGGTTATTGTACAGGATGTTGGTTATGATGGCGTTGTACACGTGGATGCGTGCATTATCTTGATTTTTGTGCTTGAGAAAATGCGCTGATGTTTCCGTGGAAAAAGTTTTAAGTAAAATAAAGGCTTTTTTATTTTATGGGCACTCAAATTAGCCGTCAAATCAGTTCAACCCTCCAGGGGTTGAACATGGACAACATTTAGGGATTCAACAAGGACAGGGGTCAAGATTGTGGTGGTTGAACATGAACTAAATCAAATAAATACTATGCGTTTTCCAGAGATATTATTGTATAAATAAATCATTTCATTTTTCTTATATTTTTTTTTCTCCAGAAAACCTAATTCGATGTGAAGATGGCACCATTTTTCCTCCACAACGTTAACCAAGTAAGCCTAATAGAGTTACAAGTTAACCTGAACTACTATTCACTCTTTCTTTTAATTCTACAAGTGCTACACAAATACCTAGCATTCTTATCAATCAAACCCGAAACTGAAACAAAGCGCTATCTCCTCCATCACACATCCCTTCCCACATCACCCTGTATACATAAACATGAGGGGCATAAAATTAAATTTATATGACAAACTATTGTTTAAAATTCAAATTGTACGTGTGAAATCTTGCCCGCCCTTAATTGTATTGACCAAAAGTCCCTCTCACGAATTACTGAGGGCAGAAAGGGTAGTCCACTCCGTTCGTGTGAGGAAACAATAATATGACGATCGTGGAACAATAATGGCGTATGTTGAACACACCATGTACGACGTATCTATGGGAAAAAAATAACGCCACGTACGTATGGGAAAGTATGAAAATTAATGATTTTATGTAAGTGGCGGTGGGCTAGATATTTGAAACAGAAATCGGATTTCAATGTAAAATACTTAAATCTTTAAAAACATCTACTGAATGAAAAATTTGAAAAAAATAAGTATTTATTTATTTATAAGACATCGTGAAATTCCTGTTAATCGTTTGAAGATGACTGAGACAGAATTATGTAATCTAATGTGATAATTTTTTTTCTGTAAAATCAAATAAACTTAAATTAGAAAATAAACTTCGGCCGACCTGGGAATCAAACACAGGACCTGAAGCACTTTCAAAAACGCGTAAAAGTGCCCGAAGATGCAGAATACAAATATTCCCAAAATATTTTTTAAATAAACATTTCCTTAGTTTTCCGTATTTGACTTAAGCCCATAAGGTTCTGTACAAAATTCTGATGTAGAAATACTCTTCTACCCTCCTAATGGCTTTAATAAAGGTACGAATTTACGTCCCGCCATATTTATGATTTTGTTTCGATATATTTAATTAAAATTTTAGTGGCAGCAATTTGAAATGACTGTTTCTTTGTCATTTTTGTTAATGTTATTGTTTAAATTCGTTTTTGAATTGGCATTTGGGTCGTTTTTATTGTCATTTTCTGTTTAAAGTCACTTTGTTTTCGGATTATTGAAGATTTTATTTGGATTAAAATTAGGTGCGGTTTTTGTTTTGTGTCAATGACGATTTTATATTTTGATCGTGGTGCAAAATTTTCAAGATTTTTTTTATTTTGGTTATTGGTAAATAAACTGCATTAATAGCAAATTCAATACTCAATTTTTATTGCATTCCATAGTGTGTTACATAGATGGCACAATAAGTAAAAAGATCACTACAGACCCTGTCGGGCTCAGCAAAATTAGGAGAGAGGAAAAGGGCTAAGCAGAAATTAAATTTTATTATAAATTATTAGATGTGTTTAAAATGTGTTGACATTTAAAATAAAATGCAGTTACGATGAACTTCGAAATGATAGAATTTAAGTGCGTACGTTATTCTTAACCTAGTAGCGTGCATTGTTTTACCATCCCTCATAATTTTGCAAAATTAACCTTTTCTTAACCCCCTCAATTTCACCACCAAAATAATATTCACAAACGAAAATTCAAAACATGTCTTTCCTATCAATAATAGGGCACGTATTGCCAATAAATTGCACCGATGCTCCCGAAACAAGCGGCCATCGTAAAATCGATGCACTAGGTTCTTGAGTTACTGCGGGACGTACACACGAACATAAATATAACAGTAACTCATCGGGGCCGTTCGCTCCACCTGTTACAGTTAATAGATGTGCAACGAACGGTCATCATGGGCACAACAGTTTCAATGGAGTTTATGGGTTATTTGAATGTGCAGGAAGATAGTATTAATTGGGAGTCACAGCTCCATCAGGCTGATATGTAAGTTCAGCCTTTTTCAAAGTAAGTTTTGTAAGTGTAGTGTTTTGTAGTGGGTCTTTTAATAAACATCTCCTTGTCCTAGGAGTCACAGACAGTCCGCTGTGCAGGGCCTGCATGGAGGATGACGAGACAGCAGCTCATGTGCCTGGTGGTTGCACTGTCCGGTGGTTGCCACATACAGGGCCAAGTACTTCGGTAACCCAGGTACCCTACGTGAGATTGTCAGTAACACCAAGGCGTTGCTGGCCTTCTTGGAGGAGCTGGGGTGGCTCGAATAAGCGATTTCCCACCCGTATTAGGTATTACCTAAGTGTACTAGCAACCCGCCCTTGCTTGGCACGTATGCAACAATGTATACCTAGACGTGTCGATATTGGCATATACATCAAAATTTCTATGCTGTATCTATATTATATATTAATGCTTTGTACACATAACTACTTGGGATCTTCATTCTCTTTCTCATTCTCTTTCTCATTCTCTTTCTCATTCTCTTTCTCATTCTCTTTCTCATTCTCTTTCTCATTCTCTTTCTCATTCTCTTTCTCATTCTCTTTCTCATTCTCTTTCTCATTCTCTTTCTCATTCTCTTTCTCATTCTCTTTCTCATTCTCTTTCTCATTCTCTTTCTCATTCTCTTTCTCATTCTCTTTCTCATTCTCTTTCTCATTCTCTTTCTCATTCTCTTTCTCATTCTCATTCTCTTTCTCATTCTCTTTCTCATTCTCTTTCTCATTCTCTTTCTCATTCTCTTTCTCATTCTCTTTCTCATTCTCTTTCTCATTCTCTTTCTCATTCTCTTTCTCATTCTCTTTCTCATTCTCTTTCTCATTCTCTTTCTCATTCTCTTTCTCATTCTCTTTCTCATTCTCATTCTCTTTCTCTTTCTCTTTCTCATTCTCTTTCTCATTCTCTTTCTCATTCTCTTTCTCATTCTCTTTCTCATTCTCTTTCTCATTCTCATTCTCTTTCTCTTTCTCATTCTCTTTCTCATTCTCATTCTCTTTTTCATTCTCTTTCTCATTCTCTTTCCGAAGTAACCTTCCGGAATAAATTATCTGAATGCTGGTGAGAACCGCATTGAAATAATAATATAAAAGATAATAATATAAAAAAAATATGAAAGATATGAGATTTCTTAATAAAATCAGTTTTGGGTGCCGGTTTTAGAAATAGAAATAGTTTATTATGCAGGTAATACAGTAATCAGGGAAATAGGATATTTTGAATCGTACTACACGTTTTTCCAATTTAATTTATCAGGTTGAATTGTTAATCGAATCTAATATCATTTATACAGTGCCAAGTCTAGAGCTTTCAAATCAATCCATAAATCCATAGTCATGCTGACTATTAAATTGCTAGAAAAAGACGAAATACGGGATCAATCCCGAATATTTCCGAAGCGAAGCGAAAGCGAATTCGCTTTGACAGTTTTTCGGTAATTGATTCAGAATTCAGGTGCCTATTGCCTACATAAGAAAAACCTTACTTAAATAGTGCTAGCCGCTAGTACTAGCGGGTTACGGTTCCCATCCGGTTGTTTACCGACTGTCTGGCGGACGACGTGTCGTTACAACAGATATTGTGCTACCCTAGTTTACTAAATTAATACTATACTATACGATTACCTAAAGCGTGGATATTCATTATCGGGTAAATAGGATTTTTTGTAGGTCCGATACCTACAAAAAATCCTATTTACCCTATTTTGTTGTAGTGTTATTAGTATTTTTGAACCAACTGAGTTACAAAGAATTGATGTAGTTTAAAATCTTAGAAATAGTCTTCAACATCATTCTTCTTTATAGATATGTAAATGTATATTCACTGACTTGGTAGCTCATCCATCGCTGTACATGATGGGCTCATGAAATGTCCCATAAAATGGTACGAACAATTTAATTTAAAATACGCCTAATAATCCCTAATCACAACAATCACAATCAAAATTAAACCCTTCCATAAAAAAGTAAGTCGAAACAAATTAATGGATCCTTTAAAATCATCGCGCATTGAAAAGCGAATATTCAGACAATAAACAATGACACGATGTCCCTTTACAACAGCAGATCAAACACATTTTCAATTCTCATCAAAAAAGTAAAGCGTTATGACATTCCTAATAAAAACCGCTCGCAATATTCGTTGTACTCACAGCAATATCGTAATGAACACCCTGTATACACGGCGGCCATTTAATCTCGCACCTGTATCAGCCTGTATACTGGTGGTGTAAGTTATAGTTGAGCAGCGATTAGCAAAGTTTTTTTTTTCGTGATAGGTACGAAGTTGGTCCTAAGTCAAAACCAGGTCGAATCCAATCAACTCAGCCTGTTGTAATTTACTGCAGGTTTATAGGCTTCTTCTGAATTGCGAGAAGTCCTTAGCAGTCTGATTACTATTGTTCTTGTTACTAAATAAACAGTGTTAGTTTTATGGATATGCAAAAGCGAGCATACGAGTGAGAGCCAATAGCTTAGAAAATCGAAAAGAGTATAATCTGAGGGCCTAGACAAGTGACAATCGCTTCGAAAGCGTTTCGTATTTCTACAACGACTTTCAACAGGATTGACATAAGCTTTTCGATTGCTTATGTCAGTCCTATACATTTTTGCCTTTTCCATCATCGTTATCGCTGTTATAATGTCACTTTGTCTAGGGCCTCTGAAGAAGCACTTGCTTGGAAAAAGGAGATCAAACTTTGTACTATTCGTTGTAGTATCAGTTCGACCTAACATGAGACGCTAAGATTTTGATATACATATTTTGGTCCATTTTAATGGCAAGAAGGAAAGGGAGTTGCACCCTGATTCCACAGAAATTAATGAATTCTCTAGAAATAATTTCTATATCTTCTCTCTCGTCTATAGACTCGGTAAATATAATGGGCTTCTATGGCTCTCCCATATTTTTGTTATTATTTACGGTAAAAATACACAAAATTTGTAAATCATTATGACACAAATCCCACCCGCTGCCACCCATCCCTTGCGCCCGATCCCGCTGACGGGTCGGTCGCTAAACGGTCGGCAGTTTGGTTGTCCTAAGCAAATAACCCGTGCCATCTGCGTAAGGGTGTTTCACATTAAAACATTGTTTAGCAATCCGACATGCGTCATTAGTGCGATCCGCTGACCCAGCTAATCTGACACTGTGTTTTTTACTTGATTACGTCACCAGTAGTCTGTGAAAAGTCAAATGGAATGCTGCTTGGAATTCAAACCATAACTATTTCAGCATTGTCTCTCATTAAAATAAATTATTATTTATTTCTATAAATTGATTCAAAAAAATACTTTTACACGTCAAAATTAAATAATGTTTTAAAACTACTCTGAGAAGGAAGACCGAAACAAACTCACAGGTTATAAGTTCGTTTAAAGTCCAGACGTAATCTTAGTCAGGTTATAGACCATGCAGATTAATATCTGAAATGGCCTTTCGAGGAAAGAACCATACAGGTTTGCGTGGACCTGTCCAATCAGTGCACGCATTTGTCAGTATTTGTAATCAGGATGACATCCATGATTGTCATCAATGCCTCTAAGATGGCTTCTGAAACATATGGCACATGTAGGTAATCTGCGCCTGCTAATCTCCTTGTGTCGTTCAATAATTGAATTTGTTTTTGGCTTCTGATGAAAATATTGTTGAGCTTCATTAGAAGTGACAAAAGGCTAAGGCTTGTACTGAAGTAGGGTGTGGGGCAGTGATGGAAGTATTTAGCTTGCTGAGAGACATTTAACGGACTGCCATAAACTCATTTGTCATCTATTCTGATGTCTGAATGACAATAAGTACAAAATTTTAATAACGAAAACTAATCTCGATTCATTATAAGTGTTCGGATCGGAAAACTTTGACCTCGTAAAAACCGAATCGATTTATTTAATACACTTCCATAACTCAAATACGAACGCATCCATTTTACATTTCTACCTTCTATATTCAAAAGTTGGCGTTATCTGTGCAATGTAACTTTCCCGCCAATCGCAATCGAACGTCAATGTCTGCGGTGAAGAAATTAAAAGTTTGTCAGTTGGCCTCGAGCGGTCGACGGCGCCGGTCGTTCTGCCAATAGTTTGATTACTAGAATGTCAGGGAATCTAGATAGCTTTTATATACAGCTATGTTTATTTCTATTTCGTATTTCTGTTTAAAATTCTATACGCAAAAGTTTGATTAGTAACCTACATTTTATTAATTGACTTGTCAATCAACGTTGCAAGCACTGCCACAAAATAGTGTTCTGCTTACTTATAAATGAGAAGCCATGAAATTAATTAACTGCGCAAAAACATAATAAAATCAAACCAATGTCTATTTAAGTTGCTGTTTATGTTGACCGATTGTAATATTTGTAATACAGAATCCCACGGTCTATCCAAAGCCTCAATTTTTATTGCTATCTCACTTTCGTACCAAGGCGATGACTCGCACAACTTATAATTTGATGAGGTCCCGCGGATCTTTTCGCAACTTTTCACGGAGCATGAAGTTTAAGGGCTTCCCTTTTTGGCGCCCACCACGGGACTGGCTTATTATTTATTTCGTTAATGTCGACAGATATTGTTTTGAATTTTGTTTATTTTTCCGAATGTTATGGACCAGTACAATTTGCTGCCTTGTAGTGGTAACATAAAAGATTAAAGATATTAAAGATAAAGTAAAAGATTATGATATAGATATTTAATCTGCGTAGCCAATACGAACAGCTATTCCTGTAAAACAGTAACCGTTACTTATTAATCTTAGATTTTTGTTGTTGCGATAGACAAGGTGGAATATTAATTCAATAATTAGTAGCTTAGTAAATACGATCCATTTTTAACTTGACATGGTAACAATAGAGAGTGTTGCCAAAAGCGTATAGAAAATTACACGAGTCTCATAATTTTTCTACAACACTCACATAAGTTTGACGCCATGTTGCCCCTCGGAGAAATCACGGCGCAACGGTATGAGAGCCTAATTGAACATATCTGAAGACGCTGGATTAATTGAACCACGATGAGGTTTAAAATTGTGCTTTTAAAGGTAGGGGTAGGGGGGCATTTTATTTTACGGTTTTTGGAGGTAGAAGAGTGAATTCAGTCTGAACTTAGTAATGCTGAGGCTACATTGTTGCGTTATCGCGAACTATTATTCGCGCGCTCTCTGTTGCTCAGCGAGAAGAAATAAGAAATAAGAATGTTCAAATATAGCAAGAGCTTTGGTTTCTATTTGAAAGTCATCATCTGCCTAGCCTTATCCCAACTATATTGGGTTCGGCTTCCAGTCTAACCGGATGCAGCTGAATACCAGTATTTTACATGGAGCGACTGTAATACGATACCTCTTGGTACGACTGGTTGTCAGACTTTCCAGCTTCTGACGACCCGTAATGACTGTCAAAGATCCACAAATGACAGCCGGGACCAACGGCTTAACGTGCTTTCCGAGGCACGGAGGAGTCTCGGTATGTAAAGATGGTCACCCATCCATGGATCGACCCGTGCGGCTGTTATTACTTAGCCACGAGCTCCTCCTGGTTTGCAAGTACCAATTCCAATAAACAGACTCGCTGGAAGTGTTCTTAGAATCCCTGAGTAGAAAAAAGGTGGGCTCCATTATTATTCTTTCATTGCCATGCTAACACGAAATTAGTTGAATATTTTGTTTATTTTACCCGCAAAATACTAAGTTTTGTATATTTTGGTTGAGAAAAGTTAGTTCACGAGGCTGTTGGGCCATGAAGTCAACGATAGTTAAAAATATAATTGGCAGGAAATAATGATGATCTTTTAAAATTATTACTTACTGACATTGAAGAAAAAGTCGGAATATACGACGTTACAAAGTGGAGATAATATTATATTTATTTGATTCATAATTTTAAATAAATTAAAAATACATTTTTGTCGTTTTTTTTTAACTTGTAGGTATCTTAGGGAAATATATCTTGTATTTTCCCTTTTTAGGGTTCTGTACCCAAAGGGTAAAATGGGACCCTATAACCACCATACCATGCCATACCATGCGCAAAAGGTGCGCTTCCATGGTGCGCAGGGTGTGGAGCAGCTCCGACAGTATCCTAAGCATGATTTCGAGTCGCCTAGACTGTGTTTTCGTGGGTCACTGTTGTGCCATCTCACATGGGTTGCCACAACGGTGATCCTATTTGTATGTTTTTGTTTTGTTTTGTAAATTGTCAGTTCTTACTAACATAGTTGTAAGTCTTACCAACCATTTTTGAGTCATGATACTCTAATAAAGAAACATTCTTATTCTTATAACTAAGACTCCGCTGTCCGTCCGTATGTCCGTCTGTCACCAGGCTGTATCTCATGAACCGTGATAGTTAGACAGTAGAAATTTTCACAGGTGATGTATTTGTGTTGCCGTTATAACAACAAATACTAAAAAACAGAATAAAATAAATAATTAACTTTATCTTAGTCTTGGAAAAGAATTCTTTGATTTTCGTCATTACCATATTTAATTCAACAATCCAATATCAGCGGACCTTTACTAAAAACACGCCCTGTCCCTGTTCCAAGCTATACAATCTCTTTCTTCGTGGCCTCACAAATGAAAGGGCTTGGGAGTCTCCATCAAACGGTAGGCGAGCCCCAGAGAAATCAGCGGAGTCCATATGTGCCGCTGTTAATTAGGCTGGCTACGTAAATATTGCTTATACTCGTATTGCAGCGAATAATTAAAATATTGAGGAAAAACGTCTTGCCTAAGCCTTTCCTCGTTCTGATTGCAATGAAATTTTGGTTTGATTCAATTTACTTTTACAATCAATACTTATGTAACAGATGATTAAACACAGGGTTTTTATTAAATGAAATTAAATAAATTATTTTAATTCGTTATTTATAAATAACAGTAAGTAACTTATTTGAGATAAGATTCGTTATACTTATCTATTATTGAAAAAAAAAAATCTTGTGATTGGTAGTTTAGCTTTAGTCATTCAGTCACATTCAAATATTTATCTACATGAGATTTAGAAGAAGATAATACGTAAATACGTTCCTCAGCTAATTGCAGATGCAGCAGATCATTCATGCATGTATTTTCTTGTATGTATGACACATGTTTAAGCGAATAAATATTATCTATCTATCTATCTTTAAATCTATCTATCTATCATATACTTGGCCAGACTTTCAGAACCCGTGGGTCACACAACTTAAACCAGTTTTGTGAATTCTGATGGGAATTTCCAGTTAGTTTCTTCTTATTAGAGTCCTTTTATCAAGAAATTCTTCAGCTTCTCAATTAGGTATTAAGAAAGTCGAACAGATATGTTAATTCAGTCTACCAGTCCAGATTACTTAATCTTTCGACTGAAAATAATATCAGCAACGTAATGCTATACTCCATAGGTTTAGGTAGTTAAAAAAGGGTAAACAAGAAAAACCACGTGACTCATAGATGCTAAACCTTTTATTTCAAATGTTAAAAACATAATTATACAGAGTCAGTATTAATAGGCTCTATTCTGAATCTGAATCTGATGAACTATCTGTGACATTAATAATAAAGCGTTCAGTGGTATCATCAATTATTTTGTCAAATTTAAACATTTTCTGTTCTTCTTTTAGCGCTGTCAACAAAGGCGTCTGGTTAACTGACTAAACGTAATACCTGCCACTTCAGTTGCCAAACTATATCACAGTTGTACTCTTCAATTTAGCAACGTTATCTAATTCGTTGTATTTTCTAAAAGGTTTGGGGAACCTGTCTTTTTGGGCTCTTTACAATAGACAGGTTACAAAATATTGTATCATTATACTAAATCTAACTAAAAAAATATACTCAGGCACACACATCTACGAAAAGTACTTTCGAATAAATGATAAAGTTTAACATACTATAATAAAAGAGGAAGCTATCCTGTGATCGAAAATAAATTTAATTCTGTTATAACGTATTTTTAAACAGGAAAGTATCATCTATAAAAAACCCTTTTTACGATTTGTTTAACTTTTTTTAACTACCTAAACCTTTAGAGTATAGAACACGTAACGATTTATTTGCGCAGATTTTGGCTTGAGCAAGTCTATCGTGACGTGTGTTAAAAGAAATTTGCGCAAGTAAATCGTTACGTGTGTGGGCTAGCATAAAAGCGATCAGTTTGTTATTTGTAGCTGGCAACCTAGAAACTCCATGAAACTACTACGTTATTAAGTACTTACAGAAAATCCTACCGAGAATCGTATTCGAAACTTGAAATCTTTAAAAAAGAATGTTCTATCAAAGCTAGAAATGGTTAGCAATAAAGGCGCGCTCTGATTGGTCGGCGAGGTGGTAGACGGAGGGTGCATTTGCACAAAGGTACAGAAATATGTGACCGGTGCTAAACATTAACGATTATAGTCGCCAAGTCACGTCTAATTGCGAAAGAGGACGGGATTATGCAGGAGTGTATAAAGGTCTAGTTCTGATTTTAAAATAGCACGGTAAAAAATGGGTTTTCACAACACAAACAGAAAGTATTGCTTTAGATTTTAAGCCTGCGTAATACTTGTTATAAAAGTATCCAATAGATTTTGAAATAATTCCAAAATCTTAATGATGATCATTCTTCAATGAAATTATTTTAATGAAAACTGTCTATCACACTAGTGTTAAGTGGGTGATTTGACAGAATTTCATCGTCAAATTGGCTCGCGATTCGCGGCTCGCGGTGATGACAGACGGGCGAGTAAGCTCGCCCAGCCGTACATAAGTACGCGTACTTGCTCGCACGTCTATCACCCGTTTAAGACGTAGCACATTCAACATATACTCAACCAATGTTTACAGTGCAGGAAACTCCTAAACATACCATTCCCACTAAAAAACTATAATTATCCTTTTCAAATTCCCCTGCATAGAAAACAGCGCACTCCAACATAACACCATCCATGCTAATTGTAAGCGCGCGTTATCGCGAGACAAACGTGCTGGCTCCGCAACGCATAATCGTTACCACTTTTTCGTTTCGGGAAATTAGCGCCTTTTTGCATTGTCTCGTCCCCGATAGAGACTGTTGTGTATCGCCATTGCCATTGCTTTGTTCTTTGTTTCCTTTTACTATTGCCGTACGTAATTGGGACTGAGTATAATTGACTTGACTTTTTGTGATGGTGTGTTTTTTGAAGAGGATGCTGTTATGGACTACCATAAAGTGCCTTACACCTGGTTTTTGAAACGGGAATGCCTCGTTAGTCCAGTGGTCGTAAGCGCTACTGTTGAACACGAGGTCCCAGGTTCGATTTCCGGGTCCGGAAAAGTGTTATTGGATTTTTCCATCAGGAATTTCTCAGTAGCAGCCCGGAGTCTGGTTTTGAGCACGGTTGATGGCAATAGGCTCGCCCCCTTTTACATGGGAATTAAAAAATACAATAGACGCTGATATATTTAGTAACCTATTCCGCTTGACTATTCTCAGCGTCTATTGTATTTTATAATGGATTTCCGCAAAGTTACGCCTGAATCAATTAACTATGGGAATTTAAACATAACTAGCGAAATGTGGTGCACCTCGGACTACACCTTCGCGAATCCAGGCGTGATGTTATGTTATCAGCACCATTTGCTAACAAGCTGTCAATCTGTCAAGTCAAATCAAATGATTTGGTTGGCTTTTGTTATTTCAGTCAGCTAAGCACAGCAGTTGGCATGGGTTTACATAATTAACCAATTTAAAAAAGGAGGAGATTCTCATTTCGACTGTAGTATTCGAATAGATGGTTAAGTGGTGTCAAAAAACGAAACTAAGACCAAAAAAACCGACTTCCGAAATTTAAGTAATTTTTAACTTTTTAGCATTTTTTATTGATATTTTTTGGTGTTGGCTTTCCGAAAACCGGGTGTAAGTCAGAATATATTGTTTTGTACTAGGAACAAGAATTAAAAAGCGAAGCAAGACAACATATTATTTTTATAACCAATGGGTTACGTTTGACCGCTTTGCTACCGTATAGTAAGCGATGAGGCGGACGACCATGGTGCACGCTTTTCTAAAAGTAGCTAGCTAGCCCATTCACATGAGGCACAAAGCCGCAAGGAGTTCCACTCGTCAGCTGTATGCCCTATGAATGTACCCTAAGAAAAAGACAACACATCAGCACTTCCCAAGTCAAATGACTATAAGACATCCGAATTCCCTCGCCAATCATTCTTTCTCCCCGCCATCTTTCCGCAGAGAAATGGGGTATACAGTAGGAGAGGCGATCAGTCTGTGTAATTAACATTCCGGCTCACCTCGACCTCGGCTTGGCGTCAAGACGCGCGAATTAAACCGATATCACTTCGCCACTTATTGACGGGAGGCTCGCGGTGGAGTAGTGGAGTAGAGGGGTTATTTTAAGGGTTTGAGACCGAGTTTTTAGGGTATTTAGGTTTCTCTTTCTTTGGTTTTCGCTCCATGTAAAATACTGGTATTCAGCTGCATCCGGTTAGATTGGAAGCCGACTCCAACATAGTTGGGTAAAGGCTAGGCAGATATATATTACTTTGGTTTTCGGAACAGATGTTATTGTTACTAAAAATGGATCTTAAAATGAAAAATTAATTGGTTAAGTAACATGTTTATTTATTTATATTGATTTTATTGTACACCAGATGGGTGGGGCATATTATTTTAGTGACGGCATGCAGTTCTTCTGCTTCTATTGTGTGCACTATGCAGCATTGAGTTTTAAGTTTATTTAACGTGTAGCTTAAATAACGCAATAAAAATAAGAGTAATTAATTGATAGATTTGGGTTTTTGGATTTGAAGAACAGCCGCCTGACTGCCACTTAGCATACAAGTACAATTCATTTATTTATTTAATTACAACCAATTACAGTAACAAAACTATATATAACAATATCATATACTTCTTTAGAAGATTATACAGAGCTGTGACAGTTAATGTACCCCGTAGTAAAAACATGAGCGTCCATTAAGAATTACAATTTCCTCATCTGCTCTAGTACTGCACTGCGAGGCTATGCTTGGCGCGTTCGCGAGACGAGCGTTCGACAGGCTCCGTTACCGAATCGACACAGGCATCCGACACATTACACTGTGTGCGACTGTTGAATGAGAGAGCTTTTGAAAATAAAAGAAATCAATTAAAATATTCAAGTTGGAAAAATACTACAACGCTGCACTATTTGAAAAACAGTGGTGGTAAAGATTACGTTTCAATCCATTCGAAATATTGAAAGTTTCGTCGATTCTTAGGTTATTTAGTCAAAGGCTTTTAAGTAAAAACTTATCTATACTTGAGTGAAATGGATGTTGATGATGTTGTTTAGTGTAAATAAAATATCGCTGTTTTACTATGACATTAATATTATAATCAGTTTATTAAGTGACAGACCAGAAGGGAAATTCTCGTAATTTTTAAGAACGTATGCATTCGCATCTAATTCGCAATCTGTCAGAAATACAATCTTACCAATATTTTTGACAGGTTTTCGATTTGAATGTGAACATTTTTAAGTACGAGAATTGGCCTTCCGAAGGCCAATAATTCTCGTACTTAAAAAAACGTTGGAATGAGATGCGAATGCGAACGTTCTTATAAATTACAGGCTGGTAGTAACAGGTCTTTAATGATAATCTAAATAAAGATGATTTCAGTTATTTTGCATAAAAATAATGTATAAACAAAGGATACAATTTTTATTATGTTAAAAAAAAGAAAGAATTTATTATGTTAAAAAAAAATCTTAGAATTGTATAAACTTTTTACTTTTCAAACACCGCACTCTTTTTCCCTGAACAGTCTTTAACCCTGTCTATATTAATGTGGCCAATTTGTAGGAGGGCGCGATCACCTCATTTGTCGGGAGCGGCGGGCTACGCAAAACAAGTAGCTTCACTGTGTTGCCAGATCTAAGACGATCGAGTCCCAAGAAAACTTGTAATTTTGTTTGTGAAAAGTGTAATTTAATAATTTTCATTAATTCTTTCATAATCATACTTCTTTCTTATGGAAGAATTAATTGGGAAATATGTTACTGCTTAAATGTTTTGGCTGTGAACCTGTTATATCTAATTATGGGTATATTGTAAGTAATCAGAGGAGCTCGTGCCTGAGTAATAACAGCCGCACGAGTCTATTTATCAGGTTAAGCTACGCTTGCCGGGGTTGGTCCGTGGATGGGTGACCATATTTACATACCGAGACTCCTCCGTGCCTCGGAAAGAACGTTATGTCGTTGGTCCCGGCTGTCATTTGTGGATCTTTGACAGTCGTTACGGGTCGTCAGAAGCCCGAAAGTCTGACAACCAGTCTTACCAAGGGGTTTCAGGGACTGTTTTTTTAGACAACAATGATTTTGCAGTCTCCTCAGCAGACATTGAAGTGGTTTCATGTTCCCATCGGTCCAATGTACACCTCCTCTTTTGTCTTTTTGATTTATTCCATTAGATATCAGTAGTTAGGTATAAGAGTGTAAGAAATAAAAGATTAATACCGTTGAAAAGTAAGAAAGAAAGAAGAAGATTCTGTCCTTCATTGCGTCTTTCTTTTTTTCTTTCTAATACCGTTGAAAAGTAGGTAGACAATCAACTACCAAAACTAGCCAGCTCCTCTAATACAAACAGAAAAACCTCTAAAACAAAGGTCTGTCCGAAGGCTTACAACCCAGCATTATTTGGTACACGAATGCTTGTTAATCGGTAACTAATTACTGTTTAATTAAAGAAAGGAAACGTTAACGCAGTCCGTTTGTAAGACTACCCTCGTTTTAACGCGAGTGTACTGTGAACTTTATAGATCGGTAGATTATTAGCGAGCGGAATTTTCGAACGAATATTTAGCTTTTCTTGATGGTAGGTACTGAAAAACGTAATTACCTATTATTGACAAAAGAAATATATTTTTTTGTCTTTTTCTTGTTGCATGTTCTTCAATAATTGATAAATCAAGGTATGCTGAATGAGCAACTTTGTCATAATTTTATCCCTTAGATAATAGGTTGAACCGTATGAATATTTTATTCTATGTATGTATTAAAATCAGGAATCCAAGGATTCTGTTGCATGGAGGAGCTCGTGGCAAGTAATAACAGCCGTACGGGTCGATTTACCGGAGTTGGTCCGTGGATGGGCCATCTTTACATACCGAGACTCCTCCGTGTCTCAGAAAGGATGTTAAGCCGTACCAAGCTGTATCGTATTACCCAGTTACCGGGTTGTGGAGGTCAGATTGGCAGACACTTCATGTAAAATACTGTCATTCAGCTGCATCCGATGAAACTGGAAGCCGACCCCAACATAGTAGGGCAAAGGCTAGGCAGATTGATTGAATCCAGGGATTAGCAAAAATTCTGATTTTATAAAATAAAAATAGCAATCAATCAATTAAAAATCTAACGTAACACAATTGACATTATCAATAGCAATTTAACTGCTTCCCATGGTAACACAAGAGACTTGTCACAACACAAACACAAAATCCAAAACACTCCAAAATTCTCAAACTTAATCAACACGAGATGTTCAACATCACTGTTATCTAAATCTAAACAAATTTTAGCAACACAAAGCGCGATCCGATAGCGATACAACTTCGTTAAAGCAACAGAACTCATTTATCCACCTCAATACAACGTGTCCCTGATAAAATCTAAATAACTTCGACGATCTCATATTAAAAGGCCCAAAATGTCGATAAGTGAACGGAGATACAGAATTTGGAAAGGGCTGTGGTTGCTTGAATCTGTTTCTTACAAAAATTCTGTTAACCGGGGACTTACCAGGGATGTACTTGTCGGGACCAGATGGCATCACCAGTGATGCCACCCGTACCAAGGAGGTTTTCCAGAAAAAAAAATTGGTTGACACGAATCTAAGAAGGAAATAATGGCAGGTAAATTGTGTTTAAGATGGTAACTAAAATCAGGTCTGACATTATGTATTTTACTAGTTGTTGTCCGCGACTTCGTCTGCAATCCAGGATGAAAAGTAAAGCCTATGTCCTTCTCCAGGTCAAAGTCTACCCTAATGCCTTTCATCCAAATCCGTTCAGCCGTTTTAGCGTGAAAGCGTAACAAACAAACAAACTCGCTTTCGCATTTATAATATACTAGCTGCGTTGGTCTCGTGGTCGCAAGCGCGACTGCAGAGCGTGGGGTCCTGGGTTCGATTCCCGGGTCGGGCAAAGTGTTATTCGATTTTTCCATCAGGTATTTCGTAGTAACAGCCCGGAGTTTGGAAGTTGGGGGTGTGATACCCCCGTGCCTCGGAAAGCACGTTAAGCCGTTGGTCCTACGCCTGATCTCTCTCCGCGAGTGTTGGATTGCCGTCCCATCGGACTATGAGAGTGAGGGAAGAGAGAGTGCACTTGTGTCTGCGCAAACACTTGTGCACTATAATATCTCCCGCGCCGAAGGCTAGTCTCCGTTGAGATTGGCCGCCGTGGCCGAAAATACGGTCTGGAGGACTATATATACTAGCTGCGCCCCGCGGTTTCACCCGCGTAAGTCTCGATCCCGTGGGAATATCGGGATAAAAAGTATCCTATGTGTTAATCCAGGTTATAAGCTATCTGTTTGCTAAATTTCATCCAAATCCATTGAGCCGTTTTTGCCTGATTGAGTAACAAACATCCAAACACACAAACACACAAACTTTCACATTTATAATATTAGTAGGATTAGGATTTGATGAACAGTTATCTTAGATAAATTAACGCTGATTGTCAAATAGGATAACCTAGCTATAAGTTATGTTACTCCTTGCTATGTCATAGCCCGCAGTTGTGTGGACATTGCGTACTAAATAAACTTACTATTAAATCAATCTCATACCTTCAGGCTTATTATATCTACTTTATCTTTCAAAAGGTATCCAATAGTCCCAGTTAATCCAGTGCGATATGAGCGACCAACAAAGAGATCGCCGATAAAATCCGCGACTGACAAGAGTAGAACTGGGAATGTTTAGAGTTGAAGTAGATTTTACCATGTGAAGGTGCCTTGAAAAAGCCTTTTTTTATGTTGGGAAATCTTCAAGTGACTTCTCCCGCTCTGGGCGGAGCGGAAGGGCGTCAGGCGACAGCGGGGTGTCAGACTTTTACTGACTAAAACCCACCCGTGTTCCTTCAGTTGCCTGTTGCCAAGGGTCCCGGTATCCCTTGCCTTTCCGGCAACCCTGGCAGAAAGGTAGAAGCCTACGTTGTTTTAAATACAAGTTCAGGCTTTCATTTTACAGAGTTACCTACTTTTACGAGGTTTTGTTATCAATCAGATGATTTTTGATTGACCGTCATATTTTGTTCCACCTAGGTATCGAAAACGTACGTCATTCAATGCAGTTTTTGCTTTCATGACTTGCAGTTCTGACCTGAATAATCCCAAAGAATATCAACATCATGGTGTGACATTGTCAGGAACTTTACTACCCGTAAAGCCCCGTAAAAGATACATAGACATTATCAACATTTTACAGCACTAAAATATTATTTTTAGACGTAGGTACGCAAAATACGCGGTTTGATGTGGCGATGCGGACACCAGCCAATATTATCTATTATTTTTAGGAGATATTTTAACCTTTTCCAAATAATCCAAATCTAACCCGCCTTCTCTAAAGCAGTTCTGTCAGTCGAAGATCTTTATCATTCAGAGCCGTTAACATCGAGTTTGAAACAAATTCCATTCGAGTAGAAACTTGTCGGGACAATGAGAAACACCTTGCTAATATCCAAGAGGGGACTATCCCCCCCTAGCCCCTTGATCGAGTTCGATCGATTAACCCTTTAGTTGCTCTCGTAGGGAATTAAAAACAGTGAGTTTGTTTTCGTCTTAGAAGGTGTAGTTGATACTGAGATGGTAAGGTAACTTCTACAGTTTTTTCTTAAGTAAAAAATACATGTTTTTTCAAAATATGTATGTGAACTTGAATCGGATGAAGTTTAGTTAAGGATTTAGATCTCACTGAACTTGCTTATTCTTCAAGCGCATTAGAATAAAAAATAATTTATTTTACACTAGCTGATGACCGCGGCTTCACCCGTGTGGGTGTCGGTTATTATACAGGGTGTTAGGGTAAACACCTTTATCCGTGCAACCAGTGGTTTGGTTTCATTTATAGAACGTAAAATCAATGGAAAATTACAAGTTTTTTGTTAATTTTTTTAGATCTAAATTTTTCCACAAGTGTCGCAAGTTGCGTCTCAACACGGGCTGGGGGTACCGGAAGGTGACCTGACCGGCAGCGAGCGCGATCCCTCCCTTAGTCAGTCAGCTGTTTCGCTAGCAATCACGGTGCCAGATAGAAACTTTTTTAAATCTTTTAATGAAAATAACGTTTTTTTTTTGTTGTGTTCGGTCATTTATTTTGATATTTAAGTCAACTACCCATGGTTTGAATGACAAGAGTGTTACCCTTACATGCTGTATACTAAAACCTTCCTCGAGAACCCCTCTATCCATTGGTGAAAACAGCATGAAAATCGGTGCAGATTTTGTGTTTATCGCGAACAGACAAACAGACGCGGCGGAGGACTTTGTTTTATAATATGTAAGTTTCAACTTGTAGCCTTCTGAAAAACGCCTGTGCCACCTGAGGGCCTAGACAAATGACAATCGCTTCGATAGCGTTTCGTATTTCTACAACGACTTTGACATAAGCTTTTCGATAGCTTATGTCAGTCCTATACATTTTTTCCTTTTCCATCGTCGTTATCGCTGATAGAATGTCACTTTGTCTAGGGCCTCTGAAGCTTCATTTCTTGAATTAAGTAAGTTATTGAAAATACAGTTTCTCGCCTTTTTGCTGGTTTGTCGGAAGCACCGATAACATAAACTTGTAACATTACACACATAGGCCATCCCAATCCGCTTACAATGACATCCAACACCAGTGTCACAGCGGAACTCGGTTTGCTAGTCAAACATGAAACAATGCAGCCGTTTGCGTAGGAGCACAACTTTATACGTAACACAAGAGTTATAGTTCAACTTGTAGCCTTCATATTGTTTACCTTGTCGTGCGAACGTTTACCAATGCTAAGTGATTAAGAATACTCGTTGAGGACAAGAGTGCGGTGGAGTCGGTGTTGTTTTTCTTGCATTAGTGAGTACGAAGTTAGTGCAATATTGGGTAAGAAGTCAATCTAATATTATTGAGATATACATTATTGACTTGTAAGCATGTTGTGTGAACAGCTCATATCGTGATGATACCTTTTGATTTCGATTTTTTTGAAACATTAGTAACTCATAATGGTTTTGCACCAGATCTATCTTTCGTAAAGCTGATTAATTGCTACTGAGTTAAAAACTAATTAACACAATGTTATTTTTGATGTTATCATCACAAACAACATTAATGCAAATGCCATACTAAACGGTACATACTTAAAACTGAATACAATAAAATAAAATAAACCCTATGCAAAACTAAGGTTTTCTCACGGTGAAATTCTTGCACCAAAATAACATTGGAGATAGTAAAAAGAGTGTAAAAAATGCACATAAAATGCAATTAACTCTGCCAAGACTACAAGACACTAGATGACAAACCTTGCAGCTACCTTTGACTCAACAGCGACTCCACCCCACCCCCTATCCCCACTTACACCGAACTACACAAGATACAGTTCTCAACTCAAATTCTAAGTGTTCTCTAACTTAAACTGAAATAACTTATGAGAATCGGCCGATCGCCTTTGTCGTAAGCTAGAAGGCAATTATCATTAATTATTATTAAATGTGACATTTTAGTGATAAACGGTGGGCCGATAACTTGGGCAAATAACTCAAGTTAGGGTGGATGGGTCGAAAGTACCCGCGGTGTTCACTGTTTGATTTGCTATTAGATTTTGAGGGTTGAGTTTCGTTTGTTTGATTTCTCATGGTCTGGTAATGATTTTAGGTGTTAAAACAGACAATTTTGCAAGTTTTCTTAAGAACGGTCACGAGAATAGGTAGTACCGTAATTAGTATAAAAATGACCAGAAGATAATTAAGGTTGCACTGGATTTTATTATCGTCTCATATCTTTCATTCCTAGGTTTAAATATACAGTAGTACAAATAGTTTAATAAATTTAATAGGTGGTTGCTATGTCGGCAGGATTCAATGTGAATTCCTGGATAATAAGACACTTTCTTGTCCACCCTGGATGATGAAAAAGGCTATGGGGATTATGATTTAACTATGTCAAGACGAGATAGCCGGCAACGTTCCCATGCCTGCTAGTTAAAACAATTATGCGACATTATAATATATTTCTGTGATAACACATCTAGGATATAGTTTATGGATTGGCGTCTGCTAAGCGTGATGATTATGACAATTTTCAGTAAATAGTAATTTCAAAGATTTTTGGACATAATTCAGACTTGTACTCCGGCGGTTAAATCTGACCCTTTGTAGTTATTTTACCATCTCTTATCCGCTCAACTGTTGATTTTTTTATTTGCAGTATGTACAGTCACGGACTTTAATTGATGAGCCACCTGGTACTGTTCGCATTTTAGCCGTGTAATGCAAATCGGGTTTATTCGGTTCCCGACACGCAAAGTCATATGTCTTCGTATTAGAAGAAGAAAATTATATTTCATATCTTTACCGGTTGGCTAACCTGAAAGTAGAACTACAAACTTGACAGCAGTGACTACTCAAAGTCAACCAATTGCAGGTCTAGCAACAGTAACCTAGCAACGATAAACGTTAGCGTACGGAGAAATTCTCTGACATCGATATTTCAACTGTCACTGTCTTCAGTTAAGTTTTCAGAATTATTGAGTTAATAAGCTATGATTCAAAGGAGGTCAGTATCAAATAGATTGGATAAACTTAATGCAACATTGTATTCATTTTTATCATTAAGAACTTATTAGTCAACCTCTATGGATAAGACTATTTCCGATTAAAAGTAATTTATTTGTCATCTTGATATTTCAACTGTCACTGTCTTCAGTTATGTTTTCATAATTATCGAGTTAATGAGCCATAATTCAAAGGAGGTCGGTATTAAATAGATTGGATAAACTTAACGCAACATTGTATTTATTTTTATCATTGAGAACTTATTAGTCAACCTCTATGGATAAGACTATTTCCGATTAAAAGTAATTTATTTGTCATCTTGATATTTCAACTGTCACTGTCTTCAGTTATGTTTTCATAATTATCGAGTTAATGAGCCATAATTCAAAGGAGGTCGGTATCAAATAGATTGCATAAACTTAATGCAACATTGTATTTATTTTTATCATTGAGAACTTATTAGTCAACCTCTATGGATATTTCCGATTAAAAGTAATTTATTTGTCATCTTGTTTACGAGCTTTCGATTTGAGTTCGTGTTTAATCGTGTATAATCGTGTTTAATCGTGTAATCTCGTGAATGTATGAAACTGCAAAATTGAAAAGTTTGAAGGTGGCTCATCAATTAAAGTCCGTGACTGTACACTCAGTTACAGTGTAGGCTAAAAGTTACAGAGTTCATGACCAAGTATAATTACAATTAACTTATATCTAGGTTAAATATTTAGAAGTTAACTTTATATTGCATAGGTACCTACTAGATAATAATATCACAACATTAATTATTGTTACTAATATTTAATCCCTTTCTAACATATTTTATTTAATGATTGGCCTATTGAAGGCCGATAATAATTACAATTTTATTGTCTCTCATAAGTGACAGTTGGAGGTTTATGGTACTTTAATGCCAAAATCTTTACCCTACCAGTAGTCAAAACACAATGACGGTAAGACTCTTCCCACCCATCTAAGATGGCACATCGGTAAAGTATAGCCACTTAACTCCGTCAAATAAATTTATTTTCTCGTAAATTCTTCTGTTATTAATCTTATCCGCGCTGTGCACACATTTGTTATTTTTATTGTTACTTTATACGTTATGTTATACTGGGATAGTTATTCTAATATTCCTGTAAATGTGGAATGGTTCTTGTAAATGCAGCCATTATGTTTATATTAAAGGGTAATATAATAGTCAAGAGCGATTAATTAGATGAATGGCATTTTTTTCGTGTTGTGCCTGCGATTGTGTATACATGTATTGTACCTATTTTTTATTTAAAAAAGGTCCCATTGCCCTCTCAAAGCTTACCCTCTGCCAACTATCAAAATGTATTACCTTGTTAGTCATTCTAAATATGCCAAACAGATAAAAACTTACTTTTACATTTTTAATAATAGGTAGGTATTTTGCAGTAGCTTCAAAATTAATCATTAGTCAATCAATGGAATATTTAGGAGGCATAATCGAGTTAAATTAATGGTAATTAATATTCCAGCTAAAGTAATAATATCTATAGCTTTGTTTTGTTTTCAAATAACTTACAATCAATTAATTAAATGGAATGAATTCGTAATCTGTTGTGGGTTTTATATGGGTGTATAAAACTCATGAATTAAATGATTTTGATTTGATTAGAAGTCATCTCTTTTTACAAATCACCAAACATTTGGAACTGCCTGACTAAACTGTGGGAAAATATTGACATTGTTTAAGTTTCTATTAATATAGGTATGTTATAAGCCGGGTCGAGACATGTGTAATGTAATGTATTGTGTAATGTAACGCGAATTCTGCGTGTGGACGGCCCTATGAGCATTGCATGTAACGCTGGTGCTGGCGCTCGCGCTGATCCATCTCCTGTTGGTTTTTAGCGCGAACACAATGGCTTTCGCAGTGCTCGTTTAGACGGCGGCGTACACACAAACATACAGGGAGCCAAGTCTACTAATTTACAAACGTCTCAGTGGTCTCACAATGATGAGTTTTTGAAAGTTTTTTTATGGCATATCTGTCAAAAACTGATAATTGTGAGACCACTGACACGTTTTTTAATTTGTAGACTTGGCCCCCTGGATTCGTGTTGAGTCTGTATGCCGTCCACACTATTCGCATTACATTACACGATAGATAACATTACACTCGTCTAGATCAGGCTTATATACCTAACCATAATTAAGTATTTTCTGAACACCGTTTAAGGTTTTCCTTTCCTCTAACGGTAACCCGTGGCTCCATTAAACTATGACGCATAAACTTCACCGGAACTACCATATTCAGCACTATAACCGCACAATAAATCCACGCACCTTGACTACTTATCGATCACAGCTTTACCCGGGTAATCATAATAAATAACGGCAAATTCGTACATTAACCAGCTCGCGTCGCTTGCCCTGAGTTATAACGTCTACCCGACATTTAGGCGAACCAGCGGCATTAGCATTAATTTAAAATATTATTTATAGTTTGAAGCTTTACACTGATGGGGGATGGCCGAAGGGATGGAGGTGACAAAAGGATTTTTTTTTTTCTTATACAACAAAAACCAGAGGACAGAGAGCGGTGGAAAGAGCCTTCGCCCAGCAGTGGGACAGTAATGGTTAATAAATAAAATAAAACCAAATCTCGTCATTCAAAAGAATCTTCAAGATTGGTTTTAAATTAAAAACATAAAGACATTTAAATATTTATCTACTCTAAAACCTCTTTGTAAGGATAGAACACTAAAAGCACTATGACATGATAATTACTTTATTCTAAGTCTTAGTACATTAAGAAAAAAAGGTTTCAAAATAACCTGTCAATCATTATCTCTCTCTTTCGACTCTTTGTCGCCATGAAAACCTTTGGATCAATGACGCTTGTTAAAAGACATAAGGGCCCAGACAAGTGACGATCGCTTCGAAAGTGTTTCGTATTTCTACAACGATTTTCAACAGAATTGACATAAGCTTGTCGATAGCTTATGTCAGTCCTATACATTTTTGCCTTTTCCATCGTCGTTATCGCTGATAGAATGTCACTTTGTCTAGGGCCTCTGAAAGTAAAAATTTCCCAAGTAAAATTCGCTAGATAACTCCTTTAACTCCTTTTTTGATAATTTGCTATCGGTGCGTTAAGAAGAAGAATACATATACAGGGTGTAAAAAGACCCATTGCATAACCGTCAACTACGCATTCTGTACATCAAATTAAGTAACATTGCACAAAAATAATTGCTGGGAAACGACTTTTATTTTTGGTGTGAAAAGTCGCTGTTTGCGGTAGTGCGCAACGTAACGAACTCAAAACATTGTGTTTATGGGTACATGGTTCAGGGTTAGTGGGGGTATTTAAAATTAAGTAATAACATTTAAAACTTGCTTTCTTTAAAAAACGGCTGAAAAAGTTGGAACTTTGACCTTCAATATCTCCGTAACCAGAAGGATCCTAGGTATGGTCGCGAACAAAAAAATGATCACAATGACGGGAATAACAAGTGACTTTCGGCTTCGTTAAGCGTCTTTTTACACCCTTTATATAGCAATAATGCTTGGCAAATAAGAATGGTGGCAGAACTTTTCCAGAGAAACTCGACTTTTCGAATTTACTGAGAAGCAATCTGTAGACTTTACTATCTTCAATAATACACAAGTTCCTCCAAATGTTTTCTCCACCGTTGAGCTCACAAATCTTCGTAGCTCAACATTGCTGCTGTGTTGATGATCTCGTTAAGGGTAAGATGACACCAAATGACCGTAATTATACCGAGTTAAGGGGCAGTAATCGCGTCGGGGCCGTGTTTTTGGCGAATTCGCAGAGCGTCGTGTTTCATTGTTTATTAAAGTTTTTTATTTTTATTGTTATGGCTGCTGCTGGTGCCTTTAATTGGTATCGGTTTGATGGTGTTTTCAAAGTTTTGGATGTAGGATGGCAGCTGCTTAATGCGTGTTACGATTCATGAATTAATAAATGAATGAATTCTGTTAATTTCATTTCATTTAATCATTCATGAACAATGTATAATTATTGTGTTAAACATTACATATTAAATAAAGTTATCACATGCAGAAACAATACATATAAGAGCCTAATTAAAATTGATGTAAAATGTTTAGTACAAGTCCAATTAATTTAAAATATGTCAACAAATAAATATAATTATAATGTTAAATTAATAGCAGGTATAATGTCAGATTCAATGTCAAAATATTGAGAGTACAACTTCATCAATTTGAAACATCTTACATAGTTAGCACCTTTACCAGCCAGTAACTTTTCATATTACTACAAGTTGAAAGATATCTTTATTTATACCGTGTCGTACCACGCCAGAGGAAAAGCGTTAACAAGATGAAAATTAAAGAAGCTTGCAACCTTTTAAACCAGAATAATGTTTGAAGGGAAAAAATAGTAAGACATTTTTTGAGGTATCTAAATAATTAGGATGCCTGTGCAGGCATCCTAATTATTTTAACTGATTATAACATGTACTCGTAGTTGTTCTAACAAACAGTTTCCAACCGTAAACATAGGTATTAATTGATAATGTAGTCTTACAATTTAGTGTGAACAATGGATGATGTTATTTATCCAATTTTGACAAAGTCTTAAACCAGTAAAATTCATAAACAAATAGTCTTAAGTTAAAGTCTGCAGACTTCCAGCCTATATATAAAATAATTCTGCCTCTACTAAGTTAAATAACTTACTTCAAACCTACAAAACGTTTTCTGTAACCCGGTATTACTCACAAAACTTGTGTGTTGGTATTAATTTCCATACATATATGTTGTACGCTCCACTGTTGGACTCGTATGGGCACGAGCGCCATGTTTGAGTCCCCGACCGGACATATTTAAGCTATTTTATTTATTTTGAGATACAAAAGGCCTTATCGGCGGATATATAGCTTAACAGCATGTTCGGATTCGGGTACTTTATTATAGATAATTATTAGTATGTGGGAATTAAAAGAAAAGAGTAATCTTTGTAATGTTTTTTGAGTGTTTATGCATATTAATTTGCTGTCAAAAGTCGTATTAGCAGACATTTTAAAATTACTAAGGCGAAATTAGCGAATTCCTCTTACGTTGATGTCGGTCGTAAGAGGAAATTCAGGTCTTAATCGACGAATATTCAAAGAACAAATCAAAAGTGACAGCTTTATAAATCAATTTGAAAAACATTTAATTTAAATGATTCATAGCACTTATGAAAATAATCAAACAGAAATAAAACAAGTACATTTGAGCCACAATAATGTTGTTAATTATATGTTGTACATCAAGTCGATATTTTGCTCAATATCAGTATTATTTTAACACAATCGATTAACGAATTATTCAACTAATTCAGCACTAATAAACGGATTATTCAACATAACAAACATCAGAAAGCACCATAATATTAAGTTTAATAAACGGATTTATCAACACCAAATTCTCAAAAACCATCCGAAAATTAAATTATATTCGCAGCATCCCAATCTGAACGTCGGGACCCCCGTGACATCCTCTCAATAAACAAGGCTTCTCATAGTTGCCCGCGTTATCTGACTTTGATGGGACGGTCGGCGGGTAGTTTTAAAACGTGCGCAAACACCGGTAGTTGTAAATAATTATGGGCTTTTGTAGTTTTTGCCCAGCGATTATGCGTAATGACCGGGTCTGGTTACGTTTTGAGATAGTTACCGGGTTTTATTTACTTTGTGTAGTTTTGTTTTGTGCTATGTATTTTGTTTTGTAAATTGTAATCGTTTTTGTATGTAATGTTTGTTTAGTTCATTTAAATAATGAACGTGGGGTAATTGGGTTGGTTTGTTTTTGGTGTAACGAGGGGTAAAATGAAATGTAAATGGAAGTAAGTTTTAAAGATGAAAGGAGATAGAATATGAGAAGGAAAAGATAAATGGCGATATGAAGTGAGCTCCTAATAAAGACTCCAGTGATTTGTCAAACATAATAAGTAAGTAGGCATCTTTTTTCTGATGACGTAATCGTTTCGCCAATGAGTGAAACGAGAAGATAATAATAGCTTTGCTATTAGTCATAACCTCTTTTCATAACATTTGCTCCTAGTTTCAAATAAATACTAACCCAAATATTTTATTATAAAAAACTTTATTTAGTATAGAAAATTTGATGTTTCAAAACAATATTGTGATTAATAAAAACGATTAGTGGGTAGAAGCAAAATGTAACAATGTAGTGTCTACGCCATCTACTACGCCGTAGCACATTCGTAGCCGTAGCAGACCGGTGCTACGATCGGGATCGCATTATTGTTCCCATTTTATTATTAAGTAACTTTGTAAATGGTATTTCTATCAATGTTCGACCTATATTTTCTTTGTACATACTAGTTGTTTTGAATTCTTTGGAATTACTAAAAAATTAGGTATAAGAATATTATAGGCTAGAGAAGAAGAGAGAGAATATTATTTCCGATATAGTTTGGTTTAGAGTTGATGTGAACCAAACTCTGAAAAGAGTTGTGAGGAGCAGTGGTGGGCCAATGGTAACGGCCCCGACTTACGATTCGTAGGTCGTGGGTTCAAACCCAGGCAGGTGCTTTACTTTGTGCAAATAATTTCATCATCACTGCTCTCAAAACGGTGAAGAAAAACATCGTGAGGAAACCGGCACGTCCTAGAACCAAAAATTCAAAGACATGTGGCATCTACCAACCCGCACTGGGCCCGCGTGGTGGATTACGGCCCACTCCCCCTCGAAAAGAGGAGGCCTGTGTCCCAGCAGTGGGAACATTATAGACTGATTATGTAAACTCAGAAATACTTTCATTAATGCTTAGATTTTCTTTAGATTTGTTTTCTTGTTTCCACACACGCACGCTTGCAGTTTCTAACCACCCATTTTAATAAAATAAAACAAAATATTGCCAAAAAAAATCAAATCAAATCCATCCAAATACCCCATACGCTGTACATCAGACGTCGTCCCTAAGGACAGGTTCATACTTCCGATACCAAAGGCTATAACATAAACATAGGGTACACTATTAAAACTTGGACTCGTTTTGTAAGCCAAAATATTATACGGAGTACCTTCCTTCTATCTCGATGCGTTAGGGCTGCCAGGACATTTACATTTTTATTTCAACGTACCGGAGATATGTTTGTAAAATGTTATCTGGTTCAGAACAAGATAGTTTCTTGTCAGTTTATGGCTATTGTGTTCAGGTTTGGATTGGAAAATGGAGTACAATTGTCTGGATTGTGTTTGTTTTAGTTTTGGGTTTAATTGGGGGTTGGTTTTGCAGTTATTTCAACTGATTTATGACGTAACGAGGAAGATTGAACTTCATGGTCTGATATAGCCAATACGTCGAGAAAACCTTTATATAAATACATTATATAATCAGCCTATAATGTTCCCATTGCTGGGACACAGGCCTCCTCTCTGTGAGAGGGAGTGGGCCGTAATCCACTGGGCCACCACTGCTCTCAGAAAATCTTTAACCACCTTAAATATCTCTTCAACACCTAGGTTGACTGGTAGAGAATGCATAAGGCATTAAGAGGTTTATTTATAAACGTTGCTTAGTAAGTTTAGTAATGATTAGCGACTGTTTAACCATACATTTTTTATGTTAGAATGTTACTTAAGTTTAAGTAACGTTTATAAATCAACCCCAAAGTCCCGATCGGACCTTATTTCTTGCGTACTTTATTTGTTTTTGTGTTTGATTCTGGGTTCGATTCCCAGGTCGGGTAAAGTATTATTGGGTTTTTTCATTAGAAATTTCTCAGTAGTAGCCTGGAGTCTGAATTTTTCCCCGGTTGATTGCAATAAGCTGGTCCCCATATTACATGGGACTTAAACACAAGTATCTTCGAGCCATGCATTATAGATGCTACAAGGTGTATCTGTCGTACTCACAATTGCTAGATAAATATAAGCAAGTCAGCCTAGAATCTAGACGTAAGTATCTAGAGGCTTCTGTACTGTATGGTGTTGTTCATGGTGATTTTGACTGTATCGACCTCACGACCAAATTATGTTATGTAGTCCCACGTACTGTTAATACACGTAGTTCCCGTGCAGGTAGCTTATTTGCTGTCAATACCTGTCGAACTAATTCTGGTTTGCGCTGCCCTATCCGCCGAATGGTTGAATCCTATAACCGTAATTTTGTTAATATTGATATTTTTGCATGCTCAAAATCCAAATTTAAATGTGATGCTATGAAAATTATTATTAACCAATAATGTTATAAGGAATGTAAGCTAGTCTTTACTTTATTAGTTATTTGTTTTAGTGTTATTTACTACTCTGTTGCCAAGCAATCAACTGGAATTTTATTTTATTTTGCATGATGTAGTTAATTATTATTATTAATGTGATGTAATTATTTATTATTAATTTATTGCTTATCTAGTGGCACTCATTATCGTATTTTCCTATGTTAATATGCGGATAATATAGTGGGCTGCAATATGTAGTGGGCTGCAATATTGTCAATACTGTGTATTATCTTTTTTTCTGTTCCAACACATATTGTCGCTGTTTATTGTCCCTGAATAAATAAAATAAAATAAAATAAAACATAACTGGCGAAAAGTGCGTGTATTATAGGTACACCTCTGCCTAACACTTCGGGGATTATAGACGTGATGTTATGTTACGTTTAAATAAAATAAATAAATATTGATTATAGCAAATTAGATGTTCAGTGTTCGATCCATCTTTGTATGAGAAGAACCTTTTATTATAACTTTGTAGGAGACGCTAAACGCATTATTTTTGGTTATCACAAAATTAAACGTATAATAGGTATTACTATTTTCTGTATTATGTAACGAATGTGAAAATTTTGGCCAAAGTCCATCTCTGTTTGACCATCGGGCTGCAGTTTATGTTACATTTTGCGTATTCCTCGAGGTTTTTCGCATTTTTGAAGGTCATGCACTGCAGCACTCACGAATATTATTTTTTTAATTTTTAGTCTAATATTCATGACGTAGATAAATATTTTTGTTTTTCATGCACCTTTTAACAGTCTTGTCGCATTTAGATGACATTGTAACCTTTCGTATTCTTACTACGTTTGTTCCTTTTTGTATGCAGCTTAGTACTACAATGTTTGAAAGTGGTGTTATCGTGTTTAAAACTGCAAACGAAGTTTACCTACCTCCAGCTATAGGTTCTTTCACCAAATTCCTTTTCTCGATATTCCCGGCAGCCCTACCCGGCCGGCCACAGTCCGGCAGTCCGGCGGCTGTCTCATAAACATGCCCCCTGTATCAGCGCGTAATCTGCCGGATTTGTCGATCAGGCCGGCTATCCACTGGCCAGATTTGTACGGGGCTTTGCCGCCGATACGGCACATACATTTTGCTTTTCTTCTTCAGTGTTTATGTGGCTGGTCAGGTGGAAGGCTCTAGTTTGTTTACTGGAACGTCATTTGTTTTTGTTTTTATTTGAGGGTGCTGATTGAAGGGGGTTATGGGGTTGGTAATTATGGGTGTAGGTACATTATTTCGTGGGGTATACTGTCTGTTGTTGTTGTTCAAGGAGCTCGAGGCTACGTAATAACAGCCGCACGGGCCGATTTAATAGGTTAAGCTACGCTTGCCGAGGTTGGTCCGTTGATGGCTTTACATACTCACATACTCTTACAGACTCCTCCGTGCCTCGGAAAGCACGTTAAGCCGTTGGTCCCGGCAGTCATTTGTGGATCTTTGAAATACTGGTATCAGCTGCATCCGGTAAGACTGGAAGCTGAATTGTTATATTCATGTCAATGAGAGAGAATTTTGACTATTTTGAAATTTTACTATCTCTGGATTGCCAGTCTTTAGTAAGATTATTCTCTCTTCATCCAGATGTAAACCTACAAAAATATTCCTATCCTAAAAGTAGTAGCTCGTCATAACTGAAGCGTCGTGAATATTGATGAGTATTGACTCCGGTGCGATGGCGCGAAGGTAATCAGATCGACGCCGTCGCCTCAATTAGTTACACTTTTAACGGACTATTTATATCTGGATCTGAGAATAACTTGGGTTTTGTAGAGGAGAAAATTGTTGTAATAGTATTTTTTGGTTATTAAGGTTATTTGGTTGATTAAAGATACCTACTGAATCAATTCGCAAATCGATGTCAGTGTCCAGGCATTTCGTCAAACTGAATTGTCGTTTTTTCTGAAAATTTCAGTACAAAAGCGATATTAGAGTAGTAATTCTTTAAAAAATTTAAACCCTGGAAATAAAATGGTTATCATTTTTCTCTGAGTTTTCTAATTCCATTTCTCTCTAAGTTTAATAAGCGATTGTTTTCTGTAAAAGTAGTTATAAGAATTATTTTTTCCAATTTGACAATCATAATTTCGCTTACTTTGGCATTTTCTGACTGAACACCGGATGACCTTGACTTTTGCGCAATTTAATATTAAGTACTACGTACCTACTTAAGTTGTGGGTAATTTAAACTTCACCTTTCAAATCTGAACTACAATCATTTAACAACACAACTCTCTTGCAAAATCGAAGAAACAGCTGCAACTCCTACACTCCCATTCTCACACATCTCACTGACTATTGTAAATTAATACGTCGCACAGACCAGGCCTCGTAAATCGGCCGTCTCAATTTACCGGCCTGCGTATTGGCAAGACGGAGGCCTGGCGAGGCCAGTAGAGGCCTTTATTGATAGGCCGTTGTCGCCTTGAGATATTGCACAGCAATTTGTAGACGCTTGCAGGGTATAGAATTAGCGGTAATCCATTAATTGAACGGTTTTATGGGAAAAAATTGTTGATGGGGCAGTTTGTTCAATGGTTTTTTAAGGATTTTTTAGGTTCGACGTGGTTTTTAATCACATTATTCTAAATCGCTTGATTGTGGATAGTTGTTAACAGTAATAAAACTGACGACGATCCCTTCTTTTCTGCATATTTTGATCGCTAATTTAACTGGGTCACTATGTTAGTACATAGTCACACTGTGGTGGTATTCTTTTTGCGTCAACTAACTACCGATATATCTGGTTACCAGTCACCCTCTAACATAAAACTGGGTTAGTCAATTAATTATGTAAAATAAGACAGTATCCTTGAAAGTCTAGACGTTTTAGAGCATGTCCTATAAAGTTTAAAGTGATATAGAATAAAATTGAAAAGGCGTCATCAAAGAATACAGATAGTAAGGGCTAAATAGGCGTTATTTTTGCATAAAATACGAAAGAACTTTTACTACACGTAGATAAAATAAAACTAAACTTAAATATTATTTTAAACGAGAAATCTAAACTTTAAATTACATTTAGTTGAAACCGGTAGGCAGTCCTAACATAATAAAATTATAAACATTTCATTGTAATAGTTATGATAACAGGGTGACCATGTTTTCAGCCAAAATATTATAGCATTTATTATTATATCGGTGAAACGATTTTTTGTAAGTAAACGCTTTCGTTTAAATCAATCGTCAAATAAACACGAATTCCATTCACAAAAAAATTCACAAACATTAACCAAACTGTATAATCCTAAACACAGTACCAATCATGCAATAACATTGTCAAATCCAGCCCCGGACAGGCGGCGGATTACTGCGTATTTACTGCAAATTAACCGCACAATTGATGGCCAATTGATCGTCTAATGTTCCCACATAGCCATTATATTAAATCAAACAGCTCTCGATGGTCTACCAAGTACCTGGACAAAGACCTATTGATTTAAGAGCTGTGTAGAGGCTGTTTACATAGATTGATGTCATCGTGAGATCTGTGCGTCTTAGGCCAGGGAGTCGGAATGGTCTAATCTCTCTTGGATGGTGGACCATTGACCAGTGACAATTGAGCTGGGGTCTTGAATGCTGAGAATTTGGGCAGCAAGGAGCAGTGTAAGACAAGATTTTGATTGGATCAATAGACATTCAAACCACACTAGACCAAGGCTATGGCTCGTTAAAACTTTTGCTGTTCCTGTTGGTACTTTACAAGTCCTGTTTTGCGTTGGAATAATTATAACGAATCCTGTTTTGAAATAATCTGGTAACTACAAACGTCGTTCTCTTATTTCAAGATCCAAACTCTAGATTAACTTTAAAGCTATCTTAGTAACAGAGATGCAATCTGAGCAACGAAGCTCCCAAAACCAACTACAGAACAGAAACCAAAACTCATCCCTAAAAACAAAATCCCTTGGCATACAAAACGCCTAGTTGCACAAAGACAATAATTCGATAGTAAGCCCGCGCCGCGCCTCAGATCTCACCTGACTAACTGCCTCTAACCACCTCTAACCACCGCGCGCCGGCACGGACCGGTTTAATCCGCCCGGAACCGGCGCAATCCGGTTCACAAACTTTGTTCTGTCATGCTTGCTTTGCGGTACACGCGCCGTGCCACTTGTCGTGTTGTCTGTAAACGATTTGTTAATGGATTCCGGTTATTGTGTTGCCCTTTTGTGGGTAATTGGCTGGAGTGATGTGTGTATTCGCGGTTTCGGAAATGAAAATATATTTCAGGAGTCGTGTAACTGGATTATGTTTTTGCATCAATGAAGTTCCTCGCTAAATACTTGTCGAAAGCTCATAAATAGAATATTTCTTTTTTTTTTGCAGTCACACAAACTTACGGGACTCCTGAGTAAACCAATCTCCAGCCTTCAACTAAAACATCATAATGATAATAATCCCCGTCTAAGTCTTCCTTCTAAGACCCATCAAACAACATCACCATAACACCCTCTTAGCTAAATGCCAGTCCACACCAAACGTCCCGAACGTCCCTGAATATACCCAAATGTCAGGAAAATGTCCCGAAATGTTCCCGAATGTCCCGTAAAGATTGTTGCCGCGGGCTTAATGCTCCGTGCTGGCCGCGGCCCATTGCATCGCCGATATCTTTGTTGCTTTGCAAAGTTGGATGTAGCCGATGTAGGAGGAGATAGACAGACATTGGAAGGCATAAAGAAGCCTTAGGAACTGCGCAGCTGCGTGTAGAACTGAGCTTGTTGCAGTTTGTTAAAGATCCTTCGAACTGGTTATTTTTCTATGAACTGGACTTAATTGGGCTTGAGTGGACTGCTTTACCATTGCCTGTAAAATATTTATATGAGTAAAGTTTCACAAAATAACTTCTCATGTTTATGAAAATACAAATTAAATTGAAAAATAAGCTACTATTTAGTTCATCTAATTGTATTTAATTTCAAACGTTTTTCTCAGAACAATCTTCACATCAAATAACTTTGCACCAAGTTTAAATCGAGCCTAACCAGTATAAACCGGTTCAAACCGACGTAAACCAGTTTAAGGCAGTCTGAGCCAACTCACGGCGCTAAGTTTGTTTTGTCACTTGCTCCGTTTAATAGCAAGTTGGGCTCACACTCAAAGTACACAGTCTAATTGAATTGATTGTCTGGATTTGAGTGGGAATACCTGTAAGATATACGGGGAATTCCTTTAATGTGGGAAAACTTCTTCAACAGTTTTTATTTTAAAATTAAATCTTCATATTGAAGGGATCATTGCTTTTATAATTGTGTGCAAGAATAAACTTTGCAACTTGTGAATGAGTCTTTTTCAATAGCAATAGATATTATTAAATTAGGATCCACCTGTAGGTACTTGATTATTTTTTATTCATAAGATCATCAAACGTACACAATTTCCAGACACCTACCAGCCAATGATATTAAATTAACAGATATGTTATAAGCGTGCAATCGTGAAGACTCGAAAACATTCCAATTGTAACGTTTTTACTTGTAGTGAAATGTAAAAATGAATGAAACGTGGGTATGTGTGCCGCTGCTGCGCGGAACACTTTTTTCGTAACATAATATCATTGCCTACCAGCTATCTAATGACGTAACTTATTTTCGTAAACGATTAAGACTAATTTGTTTCATTTTGACAGTTCAACAACATTTACGTTGATGGGCAATTATTTTTTTCCAACAACAACGGATTCCGATTCTGATTGATCGTGTATTACGCAGGAACCATAATATAATATTACATATAGTGCGCGTATTGCAAAAATCGCTTAGTAGCGCATCGTAGACAAGTGAGCTATAGATTAGTGTCGGGTAGGGTAGGACGCTTCACTGTGACATACAAATGAATGAATCTCGAACTGACAAGTGAGTGAGTGTGGTGAGGAACGTCGTGTTGTTCAAACATAGTTTGTTGCGCGCACTCTATACTAATTATATCTCTATAGCAGGAACACTAAATCTGCCGTGAAAGCCACCACATAGGTAAAATAAAATAGAAAGCGAAACTACGAAAAATTCTATTGTTCTACGAATAAAAAGAAGTTGTTAACAGGAGTGACACAATACGACTTGTTAGTCCATCATTACTCCATTTCTTCCAATCCCAAACAAACATCTGTCTCCATCCAAAAATCCACAAGTGAACTGGATTTGAATCGAAGCGCCGTCCAATAGTGAAATACAAGAAGTGATCATTAATCACTGCATTGTTGAACTGGGGTGACAACGAGTCAGCTTGTATTGTGGATTTGTTGACAGGGATCACGTCTGGACGTCAGCGGCCGTATTCTGGCCGTTTGATGTGGGTTCGTGTTTCTTTCGAATGTTGTGTGCGGTGGTGGGTTGATTTTGTGATATGTGGAGTAGTGTTTTGTAAGAATAGTTGATTTCTGTCCACGATACTAAACTTATTTGTAGCAAAAAACCTTACCGCATTCTATTTTTTTTTAGAATTGTGTGGTTTGCTTTTTATATTCGAAAAGAATTATACTAGAAAAGTTTCAGTCTAACTATATGTGTATCAATGCACATTTAATTTGGATTTAATTTGTTTATAAAAATAAATAAAAATGTCATTTAGTTATCGGTATCTACAATAATACTTAATCATCTTATAATTAATGATTACAGTTAAAAAAAAACATTATTTTTAAATAAACAAAATCAAATTGATAGTCAATCTCCGTCTTTCAGAATAAGTCTCCAAGCTCCTCACTCACAGTAGTGAACAATCGCGAATGAATGGAGTGGAGACAAAAGGCCGACTCCTTTGTGCTAATGAAGAATGGTCACCCTTACCCCGTGTCGTGTTAGTGTGTTAGGCGTTAGATTAATATCGTGGCTAGTGCTCATTGCATGTAACAAAAATTAACGTTTAGTGATAAATCGTTGGGCTAATTGTTTAGGGATTAAGGTGCTGTGTAGGAATGAACTATATATTCTATTTAATGGCAGAATTTAGAGTAATAATCATGCCATTATATATTAAATAATAACAAAAATAAACAGAAAGATCGATTTATTTCGAATCCAGAACAAAACTATTAAATAAGCAATCAAATTATGGGTATGTTAATCATCATGTTTTCAACACTTTACATATGTTACAAAATACATATTATTAAAGATTTTACAATTAACGTTTCCCTTCGAAATCAATGCACTTACCTAGATAATTTATTCTACATGATTACATCATGGAAACTCGCCTTTACCTATTTTAAATTGAATTTTAAAGTATGCAAAAAATGCTGATTCTAAATTATTACGAAAAACTTGCATTTGAAAATTGCTTTTCAATACGTCAGACATGTTATTTTAACATACCAACTAAACACCAACCCATAAAAGGTTACTCGTTCTAAAAATACAACGAAAACAGACCAAAACATTTTCTTTGCGTAATTTCCAAAAGTCACAGGGACTTATCCCGTCAGGACATATCAGCGACGTTTTACGACGTCAAAAGTCGCGTCAGGATTACTAGTGACGTCGCGGCCGGCCCCTGTCCCGGACTGACAAGCCAGATGGACACCCTTATCTCTCACTAAAAGCGTGTCTATTTATAGTGTAGTTGCTTTAGCACGTGGCTTTGCCCAGATTTAAATAGGAAATTATCCCACAGGACCTTACTATCGGGATTCAAAGTATCCTATGTCCTAACCCAGGTCATGGCCTATCCGTATGCCTTTCATCTAAATCTGTTCAGCTATTACGGCATGAACAGATGACAGACAATGCTGGGTTCCCCACACAAAGGATTACCCTTTAGGGTTATTTTTGAGTAGCCTAAGTAGCTATGTGCTTTCCTAGAATGCCATCTATCTCCTTGCCGAAATTATATCGAAATCCGGTCAGTGGTTTAGGTGTGAAAAGGTAACATACAGACAGAGTTACTTTCGAGTTAATAATATCACATAGTATATCAGTATGGAAGTATGGATGTGTGTGTTTGTAATGTGGGCGTTTGGCTGTGTGATACAAAATAATACGTTTTTATTGTAGAAAAATAAATGTTCAGTTATTTTTAATTCTCAGAGGCTAAGGACTATATATTGAAAAATAATATCAGGCCTGTAATCCCTGAGGGGCTAGGCACAGGTGTACCTATAGTACACTCACATTTCGCCAGTTATTTTTAAGTCACAAATACAGACTGCGGGCTGCTACTGAAGAATATAATATGTACTTGTATGTTCATGAAATTCTTTTAAAATCATATTCATAGGGTTGTAAGTCCGTATTTGATATAGATAAGGATTTTATAAAATAAAAGTATCCGATTCCCAGTTTTCGAAAAATTATAAACAATTTATTATATTTATAAATATAAAGCCAATGTCGTATATTTATAAATAAAAAAGAAGTGTCTCAATGTACCTACTTTCCTATTACCACAACCTCACCATCTAACCTAATTGATTTCAAAGAAAACACTAAGCCACTAAACCACTTCAAAGGCTACCCAGCTAAAGAAACAAAAACCCACTCAAAGTGACAGATTGACACTAGGGTGTGTCACTTTGACTAATAGTGCCGACTGACCCACGAGGCTCGTAATTACAGACGTATTAATACTTAGGACACTATCGCTCACGCACTAGGGGTGGGTTTTAAAACAGTGAAGTGGACACGGTTAGTGCTTAGGTTTAAACACGTATATCCACTTGAAACTATGGTCACCCTTTCTTGTTGGATGCAATTATTTGTAAATAGTGTAATTTTTATGGCGGTTTGGCTTCTAAAGTGGCAATGGGGACTTTGCAAGTCGCGTTTTGTGTATGAGTTCTTTGGTATCGAACGGACGTTGCATTTCTTACTGGCTTTAGATTGGTTAGATAGGTAGCATTTTAGTATTCGACTGAACTAAGAGGGTGATCTCGTACATGCTGTGATAGGCATGTTGCCGACAGCAAGGCCGGTTAGATATTAAGTCTTTTAGTTTGTTTTATTTTTATTTTAGTATCTTTTTTATGGGTTTCTGTATTTGTGTGTACTCCACTTAGTGAGTTATGGTTGCTCGAAATAAATGTTTTTTTTTTATTGACGTCTGTTCGTCGTCTCACATTCACTCTCACTTCGCATAAGGTTCGAAATGACCTTGATTTTGCATTCTGTAAGCATCACCTAGTCACTTGCGAAGTGAAGTGAGCTCCGAAGCGACACATATTCTACTAGTGACTACCACAGTCAACAAAATGTTAGTCAAGTATTCCAGTACCTCGATCACCATAGAATTCATTGGAAGATTTCCCACATCCTCCACCCACAATAAAAATAATCAATAGTACTGGTAAAATAGTAGTCATTTTAAGACTGCTACAATCCTTAACTTTCCAAACTTCGGATTGCCTGATGGTCTGCATCATTCACCGCCCCTAAAGTGAAAACCATGAAAATTGAATATAAACAGTTTAAGTTCAGTGACCGCTACCGATGGCCAAAACATACTTAAACAAAGGCCACCCTGATGATGATCTACCCTCGCACATAATCGAACAGCCCTCATAAATCAAAGAACTCGAGCACTGCATACAGTTGAGGTATAATTACGTCGCACCATAAACATGCCACGCTAACTCTGTCCCACGTGGCTGCACGGCGATACCCGCGTGGTAATAAGCGCGATAATATGGCGGTAATATACGAGGGAGGTGCTAAAATGTTACCTAGCGTAGGGGGTTATGTGGTACTTTTGAACAGTTATGAAAGTAGTAGCTGTTGAAAGGTTGAGTTGGTACCATCAAAGGCATAGTCGCTCTCAAAACATCATAATAAAATTGAAAGCATTTATTTTAATGATGAGCAGTGGTGGCCCAGTGGTAACGGCGGCGACTTACGAGTTGTAGGTCGTAGGTTCGACCCCCGACAGGCGCTTTACTTTGTGTAAATAATTTCATCACCTCTGCTCTCAAAACGGTGAAGGAAAACATCGTGAGGAAACCGGCATATCTTAGAACCAAAAATTCGAAGACATGTGACATCTACCAACCCGCACTGGGCCCGCGTGGTGGATTACGGCCCACTCCCTCTCATAGAGAGGAGGCCTGTGTCCCAGCAGTGGGAACATTATAGGCTGATTATGTTATGTTATTTTAATAAAATTCTAAATAATTTTCATAAAATTCATAATGGTGGTCAAACACGCAATGAGTAAGTGTTGTGATCAATGCTCGTTCTATCTTTGTATTTATTTTCCTTTCAGAACTGGCTGGTTATAATAACTTTCTTTTAGAGCTTGTCAGCTGGCGTTATCATTGACAACCTGGTGTCACTGACTGCTGAGTATCGGTCACTTCCCTTTAGTGCCACGTTTCCCTAGTCTATGCCAATCACAAACAGTACTAACCCTTGATTTTTTAGCAGGACTGGGCCCCTACCACCAGCTCTTACAGCAGTATTACTATTACTTCAGTGTAGAAAAGAGATGAAGCTCTATATGACGTATAGCTGCATCTCTTTCCCCCACTGAGTAAGATTAAAATAATACTACTGTAAGCGGTGGTGGTAGGCCCCCAGATCAGGTCCTCTTTAACGTGAGTCAAAGTAGTTGGGTACGCAGGATTTAGAAATGGGTCATAAGATTTTCTGCTGCTTTCCCTTGACAAATTCCTTGGTTATTGTTTCTGTATTACCATGATGTACCTACCTATGTATCTACGCCGGATTGCACCCAAAACTTCTAAACCTAACCCCATTATGCAGTAAATTCAAAACTCGTCCCAATTATCTATCGGGGGGACGTAAATCAAAGTCCGAATGCACATAATCTTATCAATTTATGGTCCCAGTGTATCGAAACTTGGCCCCTTGCATGTGCAAGCGACAAACTGCTCAAGTTTGATAATAAATTAAAACCGCTAGATATTTAGTGTTGCGTCGGAGTTTTAGTGATGGGGGGATGTGGTACAGAGCGCGTTAGAATACGCAGTTTGTTTTAAATTTGTATATAAGGGATGCAAATGCTTGATACCAGTTTTGACCGATGATAAGCCTTGCTCTTTTATTCAGGTAAAATTATGGATGAGTTGGTAACACCACAACTACAAGCACACTTATTAATAGTCTTATCTTATTTATATTTATCCTATAATATTAAATGAGCAATATTTTGTGTATACCTAAATATTGTAATCATGTTCTCGAAAACGGCTCTAACGATTTCGATGAAAGTTACAATATAGGGGTTTACCGATACCTTCTACAAAACGACTAACGTACATAATTTATCATTATTAAAAGGTTCATAAAAAACACTAAAAAGTGAACCTGTCTGCTATGTAAATAACAGTGACGGAGTCACATAGAACGTCGTCTACATATACTAAGTGGGAAAAAAATACATATTATTGAAGCTAACTCAAAAACTACCCAAGCAAAGTTAATAAAGTTTATATGGGACCACCTCGGAAGCATGACCTACCAAACAACAAAGAATCATCAATATCGATTCATAATTGGCGGAGTAATCGCGTAACAAACTTATAAAAAAGACGAATTGAGAACCTCCTCCTTTTAAAAAAAGTCGGTTAAAAAGGGGGTTCATGGCTGCGAATATTCTTCCTCGCTTCGCGTTCAACAAGACCCGCAATAGGCGCATCACTACCTTGCAATACATTCAGCTTGTATGTAAATGAATCGGAACAGTTCGACAATATTCGTGTCATTTAATTAACTATGGGTACCTACTAACATATTATATAAGGACTATTTTGTTATAGAATCTATGAAACAATTTTATAATAATTATAGTAATGGATATTTCCAGTGTTATTTAACTGTGGTCTCTACAGAAATAATAAATAACGCTTTTTTATATCATGAAAATAATCACCTTCCACGATTCCTGACCCCAACGATTCCTGTGCACCTTGTGTAGAAATCATAGACAATTAATTAAAAGTTCGAACCCATACGTTCTTACAGATCAAGGCGGTAAGTTTCTCATCTACGTCTTAATAAGCGACTGTGTTCACATGCTGCCTCTGTCAGCATTTATTGATGAGGTCAACTAATCGTAGGATATACTGGAAGTGTCCTCGAAAAATATTTCTATTGCCGATATTGCTCTGCAATTTTCACACTAAATTGTATTTTTCTAAGCATTTAGGTAGGGATGAGAGTCAATGAACCTAAGCTTTTTGTTTACAGTGATCCTTTTTTAACCAATTGAAGACTTTGGTGAGAAATTCATCTTAAAAGTTAACCTGACAAATAGTGGAAGTCTGGATAAAGTTTAAGATCTCATATTTTGGTTGGTAACATGTTGCTAAGTAGTTTTTCGGCTTGATGCCAATGTCTGGGACATCTACTTCGTCACACGTTTAGTAAGTGGCATCAAAGAAAAACAAAGTGTAAATTCCATAAGCTGTTTTCACCACCAGGCAGACGAGTCTAAAGCTACCAACACATTACTGTGTCGTGACACCGGGTACACCAATCAAACGAATCCGTTCAGGACTACGTACTAATTACAACGAGTTTTGATTGGCTAACACTGTAGAATGCGTCACGACACGACACGATGCAATAAAGTAATATAAATCCAGCTTGAGAGCCGGTGAAATAAGGTAAATACCTACCATTTCCATTTGTACGACTAGGTAATCTAATGAAATCTCTTAGTAAGCTGGCATTGCATTAACAAACCTGGTTGTGTCGCAGATATCTTCAGGACGTCAGCCTTGGAAAAAATAAATGGAATTCCTTTAAACATGAACTGTCACATCCAGCCTATTTATTTGAAGGTGATGAGGAATACAGGGCAGACCAAGAGTTTCAGGTGACCATTGACTAAGCGTAATCAATAAGGAATAATAATAAAGGGCGTAATAAGGAATCCTTGATCAAAGACTAACAGAATTAATTTGTTTAAACCAGCCATATCCAGTGCATCTATATGAGGGTCATGAGAAATGTAGGGCGGATGCTTAGAGGTCCAGGTGATGCGGCCGTTAGCCAAGTGTAACAGAATTAATTTGTGGGCGGCGAGGACACGGCCGGCTCGATGACGACACGAACCGTTTGTTATTGGCAACTCAATTCATAAATGGGTGCTCTGTTCAACATCTTAGCGGAAATTGTATTAAGTTTGATAAAGAGAAAGTTGATGTTGATGATATCCATATAGCTATTTTCATTCATCTTTCCGTAATAGCATAAACATAACATACATTACGCCTGTAATCTTCAAAGGGTAGTCGTAACTATTACGTTAAAATAACGATTAGTAGCCGCTGTTAGACGTATGAAATTATAATTTAATGAGTCATAGGTTCATGGCAAGAAGGTCGAAAATATTTATAGTCAGAGCATATACAATAACTTATAATGTATTCTTCCACTTATAGGAACCCGATAAAATCTTAGCGTTAACCGCCGACTGCAGGCAGCAGCAGCAGGCGACGTGTCGCCGCGGCACTACTGGTTTCTATGTATTTCTATGAATACCTTCCGTAGCTAGCGGCACCTCATGTTTCATACCTACCTACATAGAAACCAGTAGTGTGGCGGCGCACAGTGTGAAATATGTCGTATCTAGCGTCACTTTATTCGATCCGTCATATTTATTTTTGTATCTCGTAGCATAGTTAATATTTTAAACTGAAACTTTTTTTGGACATACAGAAGAGAGTAAGGTAAGCACTTCTTTATAAAAAAAGCTGTATGGTTTTTTTTTTATAAAAAAAAAAACTTCTTATGTTTTATTTTCTACCGTTAATAAGCAACATAAAAAAATATATTAATGGATTGTATATACATAGAATTATCGGAAAAAGTTTTTTTGATACTATCATAATCATCAATCTCAATATTTGAATCCGAGTCATTTATATTTTAGCTAAAATCTTCTTCTTCATCCGAATTCTCTAGTCTGGCTATTATCTAACATATTATTTTCCCTCAATATAAAGTCTAAGATGCTTTGATATCGGTCCGTCCTGTGAAACTTTTGGAAAATAGCAAGTTTCTTAATTTTTGCCAACCTAACGAAAAAAAAAATGTTGTATGACATGCGCAAATAGGTGCACGGGAATACAACTGATTCCTTTAGAGCACGAGTCAGGAAACAAAAAAAAAAATGTTTCAGCTCGGATACATTTTCTAATGTCTTAATACATATATGCGTAATTATATCTGTGCCTCCTGTGATAAGTGATACAACTAAAAAATCAACACTTTACAGGAGAACAAAAGCAAGATTTAAAAAATTCTGGTTCGTGAACTAAGTGGGCTAGGTTACACATAACTACCTTCTTTTGAAGTTATAAACATTCACTTTCAATGTGCATTTTAATTTGTATGGTAAATAATATATTTTTAAAGTTATTCATGAAAAACTTGTAAGATTTACCTTTTATATTTCCAATATGTGTTAAAATGACGTGATACAATGATACAAGTACAGTTAAATTATGTTGCACCTATAAGTTGTATTTGTGTAAACTGATATACTTACAAGAAGTAAAAAATCTGATAACTCATTAGAATATTATGTTCCTTTTACCTGAATTATCAGTTTATTAGTGTGCTGTGTGATATAACTTTAGTTATATCAATATCCACGATAAACATACTGAAAAATAAAAATGTGAAAAGTAATATAATCACTCTTATACCACAAAGCACGAAAAACAATGTGTGGAGCAATTACTTTAAGGGGTTACAACTTGACATATATCTATAATCACGATTTTTTTGCCAAAATCCTGGCAGATATATCACTTTGCACCAAACTATCTCCGAAACTATAGCAGATAGAAGAACGTGAGTTAGACCAAAATAACTGCAATTTTTTTCTGATAATTTATATGTAAAAATCACAAAATTTTTAAATCACTGATCACAGGAGGCACAGAAATATACAAAACAAAAGAAAAAGAAACCAGTATATGTACCTAATACATGTGTAACTTTCAAACTCACCTTCTAAGATAACTAAAACACTGTAGGTATTAATACAATTGCGTTTCTGTATGTCTATCTAAAACACCCGTGAGACACCTCTAATCAATCAAAGAAATAAAGGCGAATAAACTCAATGTCAATTTCTCGATGTTATTGTATGAAAAATATCGACACCTACTCGCAAATTATTATCAAATCATACAGTTACTTTATCTAGCTGTCGTGTAAAAATATTGTATCGTTGAATATTGCAAGTTCAAATTTTGAATAGTGACGCTAGATACGGGTTATTTTACACTGTGCGGCGACACTTCGCCTGCTACTGCCTGGAATCGGCTTCGGAATTGTATCTTAAGATACATGCCCACCAGCCTAACTAGGTACTCTAAAATTCCAACTTACAAAAAAATTAAAGAGGTTTAGACAGTGGTTGTGGTCACGATTATGTCATACTAACTAGCCCGCGGTTTCACTCGCATTAGTCTCGATACCGTGAGAATATTGGGATAAAAAGTATACTATGTCCGAACCTAGGCAATGAGGCCCATTCTAAATCCGTTCAGCCGTTTTTTAGCGTGAAAGTTTAACAAACAAATAAATAAACTTAATTTAGCTTACCAAAATTAGAATTAAAAAAAAAACTTATTTAACACCTTCCCGTTTCAATTAAAACAGCTTTCAAATACCGAACAACAAGACAAACACCATCATCTCGATCAATGAATCCGTGCCCCTATTCTCATAATCTTCGTCTAGCCCGATAGACTTATTAGCAGCTCTGCACTCGACATAAATCAGGCAGCTTGGGCCAGCGCAGGTGCTTCTAATGCGCTGGCGCACGATATATAGTCGCTTGCGTAGTAATTGACGGTGCTATTGCAGATTTTGATATATGGGTATCGTTTTTGTAATGAAGTGATGATGGGGTGTGTGAAATTGGAAGGTTTTTGAGTCAGACGCTTTGACGGGGGCCAACAAATCCGCCATTGTACGTTTATTGTGCACACAGATTAATAAATTAACAAATCTGACGCCATATTTATTTTTCAAAACACGCGTAAGTCATTAACAAAAAGAAAGTCTGATGGTTTATAAACGTTGCTTAAAGTTAAGTGACGTTCAAACGTCAAAAAAAAATCGTCGCTAATCATCACTTAGCGTTTATAAATAAACCCCTAATATGGCTTTTCTATCGAATTGTGAAAATCAGTTTGCCTAAAGCTATTGGGGAGTTATGGATCTTAGGTGTTAGATAAGAACAAATAGACGAGAGATTCTTCTTATTGCCTAACTTTTTATTATAAAATTCGATGAGTACCTACTTTATAGCAGTACGAACATGCTGTTATATTTTTAATCATATACACACATACACACACACACGTACGCACGTGACGTCACGTGTTATATATTACACACTTCTTATTTAATAGCATTATTAATGACCATTGCAGTTAAACTGTCACATATAAAACACTCATTAAATATTACAGGTCTGACAAAAATACCCACACATATTTTAAACATTTCACAACTTAATGCCAATATTGCAAAAATAAAATGTTACCTCCACTTCATTGTCTGCCTACACGGCTTTACGCCGTGACGGCAACATTTTAGATTGAAGCGAATTGAAGTGTCAACTGTCGTGTGACAGAGTAGTGTTATTGAAAATACACTGGCCAGTCAGATTGTTGGCGAGGGTGGAGAGGTATCTGCTGACCTAGACAAAGTGACATTCTATCTGCGATAACGATGATGGAAAAGGTACAAATGTATAGGACTGACTTAGGCTATCGAAAACCTTATGTCAATCCTGTTGAAAGTCGTTGTAGAAATACGAAACGCATTCGAAGCGATTGTCACTTGTCTAGGCCCTCTGGACTGGATTTAAAAAAAAGATCGCTGTAAAGAAAACCCAACCAGAATAATTTTGTTTACTTCAATTGTCAATTAGGGTATCTTCACATCAATTTTAACACATCAAATTATCTTGTCTTATGGAGATAATATATAAATTATGTCTTTGGTAAAAAAATAGATAAAAAGTTGTAAACAAATGACAAGTAAACATGGAACATACTTATTTGCCGATTCTTAAAAATCTCACTGTGAGCACATAGGTGAAGTGAGCTTGAAGTGAGCTGTCATTCGGTGGAATGACAGCTCACTTCACCCAAGTTGGGATCTGAGATTTTTACAGAATAGACCAGCTGATGTGATACCAATTAGTAAGTACCTATTTATAACTACAAAACGATGAATCGTGCACACAGCAACTAATAACTATCGTCATATCGAGATGAGTACGGTAGGTAATTGAAGACGCCAGCCGGTTAATCAGGCTGCCGAAGCGAAGCCAGCTAAGTTACTCAATCCAAAGACTGTATTAATCGGCTTTATGCAACCAGGGGGCCAAGTCTCCTTATTTACAAACATGTCAATGGTCTCGCAATGATGAGTTTTTGACAGATTTTGTATGGCAAAGCTGTCAAAAACTCATCGTTCGTAAATCGACACGTTTGTAAATTAGTAGACTTCCTTCCTTGTTTGGTTGTAAAATATCACGACTTGTAGAAAATAAGTAATAGGCATACAATCATTACAATAACTAAACAGCCCATACAAAATAATCCCCTAAAATAAAGCCTCCTCCACACCACATCGCCGGTCAGCGTGGCTATCAAAAAATCGTAATTGATTTTTTCACGGGCGATGCGTCAAGCGCGAACGCAAATGGCTTACGTCGGCCGTATTGAATTAGTGCGTCGACGACGACAATGTCGCGCGGACAGTGACTGAATGGAGCTGAGGACATGTTGTTTTTTTTGGGTGGATGTTTTGTTTGTAGGTTATGTGGGGTTTCTATTTAATATGCAGGATGTTTGGAAAATAATGTGTTATAGTGAAGTAAGGACATCGATTCAAAATATCTAAAGATTTATTAATTAAACTATAAGCACTAAAAATAGCTTAAGTATTTTAAAACGATTTATGATAGCAGACGTGTACAGGGATGAAGGAAACTGTTTCCTTTAAGATTTAGTCCGAATTATAATTATAATTATTTATTCAAAACTTAATGGCATCAAAACCAGAGAAGTCATGTTGGTAAGAGCTTCGAGTATTTTCTATGCAATTAAACGCTAAATGGCAATATGCATAAAAGCCGTTTAAAGTTAAAAAAACTGTACCTACTAGCCACTCCACACATCCGTGTCCCGCAACAAAATTCACTCATAAAATTAATTAAAAAACACTTCGCGCCGGCGATTTCGCACAAATTGATCGAGAGCGGCCGAGCCCGTGACATCACTAATGGAGCACTGTTGCCATTTTTATAACCGCGTTAGTGGACACCCATCTTTATATCATCAAAGACATTAAGTTCTTAGTACGTAATGAGGTGACAACAAAAATTAGGGTGCGTCTCTTTTAATTAAAGTTATTTAAAAAAGTGTTTTTTTAAACAATATTTTTATCTTAACCGAATGTTCAACCGATCTTGATTCATAATGCAGCATCAAGCATTATGAATCAAGATCGGTTTCTATGTTCAATTGCAACATACTGTAAAGATAGCCTATTTAATTATGTACAGTTGTACACCACTGGCTGTGACTTGATTATTACGTACCTACTTTGTTAATAATCAGGAAGACACTCTTCATTACTACCGGGGACCAATTCTCGTACCTACTTAAAAGTTCATTATCTTGTTTCGATCTAATCTTAAGATTAAACTATACTGATTTCTGGACAACGCCCTCACTAAACTCAAAATCTCCACGACCCAATAGCTTTTCAGTCCACTCTGCAACAAACAAGCGCCATTCTTGTCGTATAACATGGCGGGTTTAGGAGTCCGGCGCAGCCGCAACATGGCGTAACACCTAATTAAAGTGCAGCAAGTTGTTGATAGCCGCAGTGAATGAAGGAGGACTCTTAATTAATACGTTTTGAACGTAGATTAACACAAGTTACAGTATTTGGACGTGATTTGTGTCACTCATCGAAGTCTTAAGGGTAAACGGTTATATTGAACTGTCGCTGTATTTTTTCCCCAGAACCCCAGCCTGCAAACAGAACTTATTAACAAGCTATGAGGTTGTTATTTGTAGTTCATTTATAAGCATTACATCAATAGAAGGAGTCCTCAACCTCAAAAAATGATCGCGAAATTGCCTTTAGCGCTAAACGGATTGAGATTTGAAATTACCTCTTTAGTAACCAAGGCTAACAATGGCAAAGTCCAAGTAACTTTTGACAATTTAGTTGTTAGTGCCAGACACAGAACAAGATGGAAGGCTGTAGTGCTAAAGGACATGAAGGAGTGTCAGGTCTTCGAAGACGATGTCAAAAGAGAAGTGGAAGAGAAAGACCAGGACGGCCCACCATGTGGGATACATAGCTAGGAAGAGAGAGAGTTAGAGAGAGTTAGAGATGATGATGAGTTAGAGATTAGTCCCAGCTCATTCATCACAAGATATTGGAGAAGACTTTCTTTGACTTGAGGATCTCACATTGGACAAAAAAATTGTTGTCCTTTACAACTGTGTGCACCATTTTTTGTTTTTTTTTCTGCAATTCCTCGACGGATTCTTCCAAGACCTGTACCCTGGTCAATCAATAGCGAGGGTAGGAGGTCCCCTCAATTCCCCTTTGACACAAACACAGCACAAACAGATAGCTAATCACGCTAACTCAATTAACAGCATCTGCCTTCAGTCCGATCCGCTGCGCTCGCGTTATTGTGCTCAGCGCTCATAAATTGACAAACTGTCCAACTCTCATGAACAAGCCGGAATAAGTTTCTGCTTCCGGTCAGTGCGCGAAACATGGCGGACATACGGGGAGGAAGTTGGGACGGGGCTGCTGGTTTTAAGGTGGCTGCAGTGTTTGTAATGATTGAGTATAAAATGTGCCTGAGGATTACACCTGAATTCAAATATTGAGATTTCAATTTGAACTATGTCACTTACAATATAAATGAATGTAAAAATCGATTGTAAGTAACGCTATTTTTTTCAAGACCTGTATGAGATGAGGTGGCGCTTTGTAGACATTGACAATTTATATATCAACTGCGAACCTATAACTTGTACAGAGGTCAGCCTCATACCTACCTTATCATGACAATATTATGAAGATTGTCTTGATATAAATGATAATATTATGAAGTTGTTTTAGTAGTTAAAACATGCACACATTCACTGCCATATCCCATGATCCCATATGTAACATGGCTAAAAAATAAGATATTTTCATCACCAAACCCTGTACGACTTCCATCATCACCACTTCTTCAGCACCGGTCCCATTTAGACCCCCCTGTGTCCCCATCCAGGGGTCCACAGGCACCGCTCGTGATTTAGCGACTAACTTGGCCCGTGTCCTGCGAGGACCTACGGAACCAAGCCACGGTTGTTTGCTTAATGAACCATGAATTTCTATTTGTTGTCCGTTCAGGTAATTAAGTAATAGCTCGGTAACGACTCTGTTTATGACATGAATATTTGTCTGTTTGTCTCTTGTTTATTTTGCTAACTGATAAACAAAGACCCTAAGCAGGGTTTTAACAACGTTACTTTCAAGCATAAACATCGAGCAAAATGGTATGATACATAACATCAGCGCCATGTGGGGCAAATTGGAACTAAAACAACATCTTGATAACTAACTAACTTACATAAAATAATATCGCGTCCATATTTCCAGAAGGGATAGGCGTAAGTGTATATCTGTAATATTTTAGCTACCCGCATTTAATGTTAAAAGTCCCATGTACACACGGCTACACATCAAGCTATACATTTCCAGTTTATACTGATCTCGCATCGTATAGAATTTCCTTACATGCGAGGTCAGCTTATGCTGGAAATGTATAGCTTGATGTGTAGCCGTGTGTACTTAGTTATAGATAGTTAAAGTTATTGCCCCTAATCGAGCACAAATGAGAAATTCCTGAAGGTAAAAAGTTGACCCAATAACTTGTAGCTTGACTTCGAAATCGAACCCAGGACCTCACGTCCTCCTGTCAGGGTTGCGGGAAAGTCCGAAAGGGATACCGGGACCTTGGCAACAGGCAACTGAAGGAACACGGGTGGTTTTAGTCAGTAAAAATCTGACACGCCCTTCCGCTCCGCCCAGAGCGGGAAGTCATTGGATGATAGCCCACACGCAAGAAAAAAAAAATACTCGGTAGTCTGTCCCGGTTATAACATAAAATGTAAGTGTATGATAAGTTAGTAGTAATATCAAAATATTGTGGCATAGTAGGCATTGCATAATCAGCCTATATTTTTCCCACTGCTGGGACAGAGGCCTCCTCTCTTCAAGAGGCAGTGGAGATGTCACTCGTCTTCGGATTTTTGGTTCTAGGACATGTCGGTTTCCTCGTGAAGTTTTCCTTCACCATTTTGAGAGCAGTGGTGATAAAATTATTTACACAAAACAAAGCGTCTGCATAGCTTCGAACCCATGACCAAAAACTCGTAAGTCGGGGCCGTTACCACTGAGCCACTACTGCACCAGTATTCCCTTAGTTAAAAATAAATATTATTATCAAATAAACCACTGCGGTTTTTAATAAATAGGCAGTTAAAATATCAGGTTATCAGCCAACGGTCAGCATTTTTCTATATTTAAATGATGTTATCAACTTATCAGTATTATTAAAAACCTAAAAATAAAGTTTATCACATAATTTATTTACAACTTTAACCTAGTTAGCTATTTACATGCAATCTTGAATTTAAATAAATAATCAATATTAATGTTATGCTTCCATCTTGATAGTAACTTTGACCTTGATTTGTTAAACTACAGTTTATTCGCTGACTTTGAAATACATAATGTGTAAATTAAACCATATCATAGTTTCGAAACGTTTATTTAATGCATATAAAAATTAAATATTAATTTGTTTTGCAAACTATTAAAATTCATGATAATATTTGCTATGACCTTTTACAATAAATATTCAAAAAATTCTAAAACAACGGCATTGACATACATTTATGAAATTAATTCTTAAAACAAATAAATTATTTATCTTTGACAAAAGAGTAGTCAAGTTTTTTAGAGCCTTCATTAAAAAATAATAAAAATAACAACACTGCTTCAATAAAATTACATTATTTCTTTAACTATGTAATCTTTGACTTACATACTAGTCTACCCTCATTAATTAATCATTATAATATTAGGTAAGTATAATTATTACAATATTAACGACATCATACTAACTACTAACACGTGCATAAACCTTTATTTCTTAAACACAACTATATTAACTTTGGCAACTATCTAACTTATATTTTACAGCGAAAAAGTGTAAACTAAACAGCACTCAAGTTGTTGTTTTTGGTGTCCATGCATTATTTATTCATTTAATAACTACTGTTATACGTTAATTATCTTAATAACTAACCCCTCCATTTATAAACGTTACTTGAAGTTAAGTAATGATAAGCGACTGTTTTACGATATATTTTTGACATTACGTCTGTGAACTTTAAGCAACATTTATAAATAAATGTTTAGCTCACAGTATCACTCCACAGTATTATCCATCCACACTATGCCCATAGAATGATGTCTCCAGTCATTATACAATACGCAACTAAAATCACAGATGTACAAAAAAGTACCCTCAAATGGAAATCCCATCACTTCATCACTTATGTTCAATGTCCAACCTCACTTTCGTTAAACGCATGACTTTTCCAGAACTCTGCTAACTCTTTGAACTTATTGCAACACTGCCGCTGCCTTCTAGGGTTACAGTTCACTGCTGGGCTTCGAAGAATCGAGCTGAACTTCCTCACAAGGGTCGTCACTGATTCCCTCGTGACGTCATCAACATCATCCATTGTCATGTTTGAAAAATGGCTCAATTTCTCAAAGGCTTCATCGATGTACCTTTCCACGTCATCTCCGTCACTTTTTTCTTTTTCTGTTGGAGTATCATCAAAAGACAGGTCGGCGGTAGATATGCTGCAACTAACTTTCTCAGGAATAGCATTCTTTCTCCGGACCGTGCTGGTAGCAGAAGACAGCTTCTCCACGGACTTGAAGATGTCATCAATCTTGTTACATATTTCTTCTACGGATGCTGCTGAGAGAATCTGTCCATTGATGAAGTAGAACTGCTTTGGCTGGTTCTTTTCTTCAAGATCCTGCAAGAAATCTTTGTAGTCTAGGACTCCTGCCTTCGACAGCCTTCTTCCAACTTTCCTGCGCACTTTCTTGAACAGAAACGAGGAATCGAAGGTAGTCTTCATCAAATCTAAGGTGCTGAAGACAGGCCGTAGTTTCCCTGGGAGATGGTCTTCCTCAGTTTCTAGATCTACGGGTTCTCCCCACTTTTCTTCGAGCTGTATCCATTGTTCGTTGCCTGATAATATCGCCTCAGGATCAAGGAATGTACTGCACATTTTGGAGACGTGTTTACGCTATGAACGATCGGTGCGAACTGAGGCGTAGGTACATTTGTTGTGGTTATAAGGTGCGCCCGCGCATTGTTTTGGCTCATTAGATAATTGTTGCCGGTTGTTGATAAACTCATTAAGGTATTTTGTGGGGTTTCCGGAATAGTCTTGTTTGTTAATATAGGATTAGTCGACCATCACGTAGTAATTATCTGTTAACAAGAGATTTAATAGATAAATAAATGTCTGTTGTTAAGTAAGTTATCAGTTGTTTTGAGATCAAATGATTCTGAAATACCATTTCTAGTAATATATCAACATTTTCGAAAATTCTTATGTTTTCTTCGTATTTCTCTAAAGTGTAAGGTAGGGTCACGGTAGGATGATCATAATTATGATTTGAATACATCATCATTCATAATCTGGTTTCTTACTTAAAGTTATCATAGAAAACTTTGATGTTCTACATCATAACGTCGTATAACACTGTCACACATCACATAGAATCACGCCTGTAATCCCGAAGGGTTAGGTACACATGGGATATACCTACCCATGTTTCGCCAGTTATGTTTATGTCCCATGTAATAGGTATTGCATTTCAATATTATGTTTAGTTGAAATGGAATGATTGAAACAAATGAAAAAGATTAAATATTTTTCATTTGTTTTAAAAATGTTTAATATTTTTCATTTGTTTTAAAAATATTTAATATTTTTCATTTGTTTTAAAAATATTTAATATTTTTCATTTGTTTTAAAAATATTTAATATTTTTCATTTGTTTTAAAAAGATTGAATATTTTTCATTTGTTTTAGTAAACTTATTTAAAATGGGAGAAATATTAAAATAATACCAGCCAAGTCAAGAATGATTACCACGCTTGCTCAAGACGGGCTGGCGATTCCAGACTTATAATAAAGGTTTTTTCACGATGTTTTACCTTCACCGATGTCAGTATGTATTTTAGAAAGTATACAATATGAGTTGAATAAGTTATGAAAATTTTATAATTAGCTCTGATTTACGTACAAATGTGTACACAGCCATTCCTACCATCAGATACATCTTTCCTCATATACAGAGGGGATATGCAAAAAGGACGCTCGCGTACACATACGTTGCAATAAACTAGGCACCTTTTGTGCACAACGAGCCGCTGTCGCTTAATTATCGTTTTGAAATGAGCGTTACACTGGATTTATAATACTGGGTACACTTGAGCGCAATGGTGTTTGTTTTGGATTGGTTTTTATAAAATATAATAATTGTGTTAAGATGTATTCAAAATACAATGAGCTCAATAAAATGGGGCATATTTTCAGCTTTGTCCTTGTGATACAAACGTATTGTAGATGTTTATGGGAGGCGGTGACCACGTACTCTCAGGTAAGCAAGTCGTTATTTTTTTTAATTATAATTTTGAAAATAACCAGTAATGACACACTTTAGGCGGCTTCATCTAAACCTGCACCAGTCTGAAAACCATTAGTGTCTTCGTAAGAAGATGAGATGAGGGTAACCTCATCCTTATCTACTTCTGAAGTAGACATTTGTCTTCTTCTTCTGTCAACCGTCATCGCAGTACTAATCCCCTTTCTAGCCATTTCCACTAATGATTATCCGCCTTCTACTCTTTGCAAATTATAATAATTTTATTACATAACATCACGTCTGTATTCCCCGAAAGGGTTCGGCAGAGATGTACCTACACCCACAACAACTGGGCACAAATCCAGGTTCCGGGCAGCTACTGAGGAAAAACCCAACAACCCGGGAATCGAACCCGATCGACCAGTAGACCGACGAGACGGTGATAATAAGTGAGTGAATAATATTTTGAATTTATTTTATTTCTATTACACCAACACTTTTGTGATTGGTCACAAAAGTGTCAAAAAGTGTCAAGGTCAAGGTCAACAATTTGTGAGTGAATAATATTTTGAATTTATTTTATTTCCATTACAGCAACACTTTTGTGACCGACTGTTCATACAAATACCCGTATCCCAGCGCCCTAATGAGAAGGCCTGATATTACCTACAAATACATCGTAACGCTGTTTTGTTTCAAATTGTGACCCAAGCTGTTATTATTTTTAACTTTTTTAGGCGAAACATCAGATTTTTGCGTTTTATCTTCTTAATTTAGCTAATTATTATGGAAATGTTTTGCTTGGGGATTTTATTTTTAAATTGGAGTTACGTCATTCTCATTGTCTTTTTATTTCATTGCTGAACATTGAGTTAACTTCTCTATCTTTTTTTAATGCACGTGTTTCTGAGACCAATAAATTTATTTTTCTTTTATATACGTAATTATGTTAAATCTAGTAACAAAAGTTTTGTTATTCATTTAATTTATTTTTCGCTAGTTGTTCTCTCGCTCGAAAGAGGCCGGTTGCGTCGTATTAGATCGCGTTTTGGTTTCGTTCACTCGTCGCCAAAGAGTGGTCGCACAACTGAAGGAAGATGCGTTGCGTACTTGCGTATCTTTGGTCACTAAACGCCATAACGGACAAGTAGGTAGCAAATCACTCAACCGATTATGTGTTAGTGAGTCGGTAGGTACTAACGAAGATACGCACATCTGACGGAAGATGTGCGACCATCCTAGGGGTCGTAAATAACAGCAAGTTTCGTGGTAATTTTTATAGTATAAAAGCCTGGTGTCTGCAGCTGCATGTCCAAGTGTGGAATTTGCGAACGGGTGTTTCGTAAATTACTTAATTTTTGAAAAATCTACGTTTTGTTTCCATTTGTTTACCTAATAATAATCTGCTGAAATTTTGCAGTAATTAATTATTGTAAGACCAGGCATTGGGTCATTATAATAAGGGAATTCTCAATAGCATTCCTTAGTATGGATATAACATTGGACATAATTACAATATGATTGGCGAGATTATGTGGAAAAATTTATTGAGAAGAAATTATAATAGGTACGTTTAGGTAGGTTGGTACTTACGCTGGTCACAAATAATTATAACTGTACCTCGTTTTGAGAACACTGACTTAAAAAGAAACAATTTTGGCAAAAATAATGGATAAATAATAAAAAAAATCCTTTCAAAAAACATTTACCTCCGTACAACCGCTCACAAAAACATAAAGGGTAAGTAACGCCCATATTATAAACAGCCAAATCCACTATTTCCCACCTTAATCTTATTATTTATCGCGTTCCGGGAAAGCGTCCGGGGCAATTAAACGCATCCAGTGCTTGGCCATGTATCACGGACAGTAATCCAGGGGACAGAATCATAATAACAAAAAACAATAAAAATAACGAATTACCCCGTGAACTGGGCTTGAATCGGCCCCGAGGATGCGGCGAGCGGGAGGACGTGGAGTCGCTGTTGGTGAGGGAAGCATTTGAAGGGCTAGCCACGGGACGAGAGTGGTTGAATCGTTCAAGACATTGTATATGAAACCAAAAATCGAATCATACTTCGATAATCATACATCGAATCACTACATCCGATTTTTTATATTAGGGAAAATCAATACTAGTCTTATGAATTATCAATATATTATTTTTAATTTGATTTGTATTAGTTTTAAATCTGACTGTAATGTATTATTTTGAACTGGTATTTGAAGTGGTGTTTTCAATTGTTTCGAACCTAATTTATATTATATTATAATAAATAATATAATATATATTGTATGTAATTTAATTTTCTGATGATTTTTTTATCTGACATTTAAATATTGTTATAATTATTTCATAAGGCTGACATATTTAATTTTATCTTATACCTACTTACTTTTCATACCCTTTGCATACCCATGTGATGGTTAAACATGGAGCTGGAGAAGAACTTTATTACTTATATAACAAATAACATCGATGTATATCTGTACCCATGTTTGCAAATAAATAAATGATTACTGATTACTAATTACAGTCCAGGACCTTAATTTGTGGGTAACTGTGTCAATCAGTTACGGCCATTTTTATTTAACACGAGCTGACCCGACAGACTTTGTCCTGACCAATAAAAATCCCTTAGAAAGTGCAATTTAAATTTTCCCGAATTATCCCAACAACAACCGGCAACTTTTCAAATATATTTTTTCCATGAAAGTCTGATTCTGACTGTCCAGCCTTTCTGAAGTGATGAGTTTAAAAACGATCATCATTTCATATTTATTGTATAGATTAGATAGATAAAACCCATCTTTCCTGCCTAAAACACACACAATTTTAATAAGCTGAATGGAATGCAATTTCTTTTTCTACGAAGTCCGCCGTGTTTCAGAAACTATTCAGCATATTTTCCTGCAGGTGCGACGTTAATGTCCGTCGGTGTTATTCACATCACTGATGAAAGAACCTGTTTATTACCCGTCCCGTGCAACGGGAACAATCGTGCACTTTCTCCCAACGTTTTTAGTCCCTCGTCGTCTCCACAATATCGCCGGCCCCTGTTCCAAATCCACATTCTGTTTGTGCTCATTCTTAATATGGGGCAAAACTGTTGGAAGAACAACAGTTTTTGTTGTATATTTTATGTCCTGTGACGCTATAACTCAGACGGGTGACACACCACCCTGAGCCCCGTGATATACAGCCCTATACAAGTACTACTCTAACATTATTTATAACACAGCAGTTATTTTTATTTATATTCTTATTTTATTGGTTTATTGCGCCACGGCTTGTTGGTTCCGTATCTTCGATAAGTAGATATCTTCTATGCTTATTACTGTATCTTTGCCAATTGGAAGTTTTATGTCCAGATAATAATTTGTTGAAACAATAATTCGTTTTCGTTTATGTTCTCAGCGCAGAAGTTCGGAAATGATATTTCTTTGTCAATGTTTTATTATTGAATTTATTGTGGTCGAATATTTTCTAAGTTATCGTCATGGTCTTCTTAGCTTGCGGAGTGGGCAAAACTCCAAGCAGTAAAATGATAACTGTAATAAATATAAACAGAGTAGGTATCAAATTTAGGCAAGCAACAATAAAACTAAACATACCCCGGTTTGTGAAAGTCTATATGACATGTGTTGACAACAGCGGGCTAATTCCCTAGAACGTTCACATTCGTATCGCATTCGCAATATGTCAAAAAATCATCAATTTACCATCATTTTTGACCAGTTTGACAGATTGCGATTTGAATGTGAACGTTTTTTAAGTAAGAGAATTGGCCCTCAGGTGAAATTGCCAATATACCATTTTGTTATTACCATTTTTGGTATGTCAACTTATGATTGATTGATGTTCTTTATTCAACGGACCTCGATAGCTAAGATTAGACCAGTACCTATTTTAAATGGGCCGACTGCCTATCTGACCTTCACAACACGACAGTAACTGGGTTATACCCTTGGTAAGACTCGCTGTCAGACTTTCGAGCTTCTGACGACCCGTAACGATTGTCAAAGATCCACGAATGACAGCCAGGACCAACGGCTTAACGTAATTTCCGATGCACGGAGGAATCTCGGCCCTTTGATGACTACATTGTGTTATGGACATAGATGACCACATAATATTGTGATATCGAAGTGGTTTATGAGTTCAGTCACAGAATAAGTAGATAAACAATAATGGGTAAAAAGTAAATAACCTGAAAAGTCGAAACTGATGGCAATATAATGAAATTAATGTAAAATTACGATTGATGATATATTATTTAATGGTGTATCAGTACATTATCGTAAATTAATTAGACGCAAAATAATGCGCTTCCATTACAGGGTCTGATGTCAACGCGACGAACTGTACAGGGTGTTTGATAACGAGATTTTTTTTATTTATTTATTAACAGACCCAATTTATTAGTTATCATCTAACTAAAAGTACCATGTTTTGAGGATAAGACAAACTCAAGGTTAAGAGTTCCAAATGATGAGGTTTAGCACAAGTATCTAACAAATCGTTAGTGTTTATGGGAAGTCTCTCTAAGTTAACAAAGATTTAAATCTTTTTTTGCAAAAATAGTTCAAAGTAAACTTAGGTACTTTCAATGTCAAATAACTTTAATAACAAGAATTTTTGGGAAGTTTTTGTAAGTTTATTTTATGAACGATTTTGTAACATTAAGTCACGGAGCACCAAAAATATTTCCACTTCATCATGACATACAACAAAATCAACCCTACCAATTTCCTAACACCCTTTGCCTGTATCGCAAAAATATCGGCAGTCGTTCAGCGATCGCATTGATTGCTATTATTTCGAGTCATTAAATCAAAGCAACGACAATCGCGCGCTCATTATGGCGGGGCCACGCCATTTTCCAACGGGGATACACCCGCGGGACCATATTGTGTAACTGGTGGGAACAATCGGTTGCAGAACCGTTACGGCCCTTGGCCTTTGCAGAGTAGAAATTTTTGGACCGAGTCTCCGCTTGCTATTTCTTTGTATACCTATCTACTTATTTCCGGGTTTACTTACAGCCGATTTATTCTGTTTCACCCGTGTATTCTGTTTCCGGCTGTCATTCGTGGATCTTTGACAGTCGTTACTTGTTGTCAGAAGCCCGAAAGTCTGACAACTAGTCTTACCAAGGGGTATCGTATTACCCAATTACTGGGTTGTGGAGGTCAGATAGGCCAGTCGCTCCATGTAAAATACTGGTATTCAGCTGCAACCGGTTAGACTGGAAGCCGACCCCAATATAGTTAGGAAAAGTCTAGGCATATTTTTTTTTTATTCTGTCTCACCCTGCAAATTTAGGTGAAGTAAGCTGTCAATAGTGTCAATCCCTAGCATCAAGAGGAATGACAGCTCACTTCAGGGTTATTTTTTACAGTGATTTTTTTTACAAAATAGACCGACTCGTGTTTTAATGAAAAAAAAAAACCTAACAATAAAAGGAGTCAGATTAGAAGTACCTAGTTGGAATTATTTGGTATAAATATAGTTACTTTTTTGAGAACTATGTAGGTTTAGTGGACTGTAGATATGTTGGACATTTTATATTTTGTTAAGTACCTACCTGGTACTTGTTGCAAGGCCTACACTGTCCTCCTGTACCTATTAACACTGTAATTCGAAAATATTTTAATTATTTATTGCTTACGCTATCATTACAGTGTCCCAATTCGGTAGTGTAGTTACAGTTTAACCAAATTAAAAACATATATCTACGCGTATACAAAAAAAAATAGATTTTATACAAATTAAAAACATAACACGTGTCACGTTACCCTTGCAAACTCGCTCAGTGAACATGAGAATATATCTATGTTGTCGGCAACCATTTGGAGAACGGCAGATTTCGTACCGCCAACTTTAGTTGGTGTTTCGCTATAAGACATTCAGCACTTATAAAGGACCTTAAAGTAATTCTTTTTACGTATTTATTATATTTTTAGAACTTTGGAAACGTTTAAAAAAAGGGATTTTAAAAATGATAACAATTAAATAACTAAACGTTAATTTATTGACAACAAAACGCAATGCACATTTTCAAAACTAGCCATGTGTAAAATAAAACCATATAATGGTTGATGAAATGATATTTCAAGAAAATCATCTGTCACTTGTCAATGGCTTCTTTGCTGTTTTATTGAATTGCTGTGTGTGAATCCGTTTATGCATTTTTAAGTCTTTTTGATTACGTTGATACGCTGAGTTGAGCATTTTTCCTCCGTAGCGATTGATATTGTTGGCATTACTTTGCGAATGGACGCTTAATAAGTGGTATTGTTGTGACAATTGTGAAAGGACGCTCAATTTCATTCTTGTGCATAGTGTGTTGGATTTCGACGAGATGTCGAGTGTACAGTACACATTAATTGCAACCTGAGTTTGTCTCGCATGAGACGGCACGCTCTATGAGACGAGAGTGAGGGCCTGGTCAACACTATCCGATTGTGGAAATAATATGAATGGTCGGGAAGCAATATTAAGTTATTGCTGTAATTGTATCGTTGGCTTAAGAACTGTGGGGTGCTGCTCGCATGTACTGAGTATCATTTGGTACTTGAGTTATGCTCGCCATGAGGGTATGACGCGACCTGCTCCCTCTTAGATGAAGTGATTTTGCGAACATTTTGAATGTATTAAAATAAAAGCTTTTTTAAACAAAACTATTGTTTTATTTTACTGAAAACTATACAACATATTATTAAAAAAAGGTTTAGATAGTATGCACCTTATTTACGTAAAATATGAATGCATTTTCGAGGTACCCATGAATAATAATATCTAAGGGATTATTAGCAATAGTCTATAAAACTCGGTGAGCATCTTGGCTGTTCTTAACGTCGACAGGATCAACCACAGACTAAATATGAGGAATAAAAGGAATAATAGTGACTAAGTAGGTTTTAGTTTGTAAACAATCACATTTGACAATCAACTGTCATCTTACAATATACCTACTTATCTACCTCAAAATGTAACCTCTCATACATAAAATAAAGTAAAATAACTTTTGAACCCGAACTTCTAAAAATCGGATAATTTATAATCTATTTATTGATGATATTATCTATCGACTAAATATAAAAACAATACAAAACACGAAAATTAACAGCGGTACAAAACTTCCATACTAGCCTGCCATTCTTCGCATCGTTCACGTCAGAGGGACATTGTCCAACAGTTTAGTTCGACCGCGCGGCACTGCGAACAAGTTGGGGCGTCGTCGGCACTGCCCGTACCCATCTGGCTCACACAAGCCTATCCCCTGTAGCACACCCGGATTATGTATGTTACTCCTGAACACTCCAAGCATATACGACGCCAGTGCTAAATCCCTCCTTGTTTCCAACTTAATATTGCAAAAGCCAAAAATTTTTAAAAGAGTAAACGTGGAGTTTCTTGCCGGCTCTTCTCCATAGGAAACGACCAATTGGAACCATGCATCTAGGAGACTTTCATAAGTGCCCATGTAGGTATAAGTGAAATAAAATATTTTTGTTTTGATTAATTGATTTTGCTAAAAACACTTCTATAAGATAGACCTGCAACGTATGTTTACTTTGTTAGGTAAGTTATTATTTGCCATATTGCTACATTTAGCTAAATTAACTAACATTTAGCTTATTGTAACGTTTTTTGAAGATCAGCAGCAACTATTAAGTTAACATTACGTCGCTAGCTATTCATAACTTAGATTAACTTCAAAAGTTTATTTTTGTAAACAACGATTTTTACCGCTCCTACAACGCAGCGACCGGTTGTTATTTGCTCAATAAACCTACAGTTAGCTATGAATTTAATCATCCAGGCCGACTAGCCGTTGTTAAATTTTGATTTATGCCACTCTCTGCGGTAGTTTTTGAACTGATTGCGTTTAGTTTTATGGGTTAGTGCGCCATTTTAGCGGCAATTTATTTCGATAATTATTTTAGTTGATAACTTTTTATGTGCTGTCGTTCTGAGGGAAATACTGTCAGTTTTGGCTGTGGGGCATGTTTTCTAGGTTAAATAAAGGTTTTTGATTCTTTTTAAATGTGTATGATGAACGTAGCACGGGGCTCTCTAGTGTCTGCCTACCCTCGTGGGAAAAAAGCGTGAGTTTATGTGTAATATGTATGAAAAATTAGTCAAGGTTATAAGATGTTCGTAGGCTGAAAATAGGTATGATCATTTCCGCCCATTTCGTTGCTTTTAGTCAATCCTTGACATTTTTAAGAATGAGAATAGTACGTAGATAGTACGTACTCTGTTCATTGGCTGGACCAACCCTATCTAGGAAAAGTTTTTTGTCAAGGAAAGCATTAAAATTCATCGTTGACTCGATTGCATCGATTGCTTTGACGTTGACACTCATTAGCCTAAGGTTACAAAGCTGATACAACGTGACAAGACGTGTGAAAGAACATTTCTGTCGATACTTCACGTCGTCGTAAACAGATTAGTCACTCAGCGGGTTTGGTAGCAGATTTGAAGCGATAGTCTGTTAACCTCAGAAAATAATACAAACGCATTACCAAATTACCTTCAAAACTATCACCAAACTCATTACGAATGTACACTCAACACCATAATAACTAAATAACGTCATTACAACCCAATCACCAAAACAAGGTGCTCGCATTAAAATGACATAACGTCATCAGCACTCGGGAGCCGAATGTTCCCGAGCATTCGCGAATTTTGCCGAAATTAGCATTAATACGATCGTAAAGCCGTCAGCGTGGCTATAGGCTGTGTGATTCGCGTCGAGTTTGGAACAATGTTGCCATGTTTTATGTTATAATGTTGGTAATGATAAGGTTTTAGTGTGGCAATAATTTTTGGTTATTAGTTCATTAGGTGTTGCTGTTTCCAGGCTTATTCGTCATGCTGGTTGAGCATGAAATGGCCTTGTAATTTGAGTTTGAAATTAGTACAGCAGGAATTATTTGTTTATAATGTCAAGAGGACTCATTGTACAAGTTCCCTTGCTCAGTCTAAGGTGGCTTTCACAAATAGAAAAAGAACCTTTCAACATTTACAATAATTTGAAGTTATTGAAAAAAATAATTTGTCACTTATTTATTAAATCCGCGCTGTTTTATAAATGCTTCATTTTCGCCACTACAATTTTTAATAAACAATACCTACCTACATTTGATTCCACCATAATTTTCACCAATTTATCATCTAATCTGTATAGCAGCTAATCGGAAGGCCACAGCACAACCACTGTAAAATACGAGGGTAAAATTAGAATCTCACCCAATAGCTGTTATTTATTATGAGCGCACTCAATAATATCGTGCGCAGAGGCGATAATGACTGCACTAAATATGATTTAGTGATAATAATCATCGAAAGGATGCGCTCGCGTGCCGAATAATGCCGTGATTAATACGCGCACTGTAATTAGTCCGATGTGTTGTTCGGCAGCTTGCTTTTGTTATTAGAAAAAAACGGCAAAACTGAAAACCTTCTGGGGCATAGAAACATGACATGACTATTGAAATATTTGGATTTTTAATCCATTCAGTTCGACCGCTGATTATCCAGAGAGTTCCTCCCAAAAATGCAATAGACAGTTGCCATCGTAAATGACAACTGTCTGGCACGACATGTCAGTTGAATAGATAATCATGACCAGAATAGATAGATATTTATGTAATCCTTTATGATTGTAGGTACCTACACCGATTTCAATATGAACAATTAAAAAAATAGTACACTGGGTATAAGGGCAGTCTTACCGCAAAACTCTGCCAAACATGAGCAGGCGCAAGACTGTTGGAATTAGATAGCTTATCATTTACAGCAGCAGGTGTAGCATGGCGCTTTCTATCTCTACGAAGAATAGACATAGCTTTTTCTATACAGAGTGACAGTTCGTTTCTTCATTTTTGACATCCACCGTAGAAATGTTTCTACGATCTGTCATTTTGTCTTTCATTTCTAACGATCTTTGTCTACGTCTTTTACGAAATTCACTCTTATTTATAATTTGACTCAGAATTCTTTGTTTTGTCAAAGGATTTATCGGTTGTCAGTGTGATTTTGACGGTAAGGATAGAAAACTTTCTTCGGAAATAGTCTACCTACAAAAAGACCTAGACAAAGATGATTAGAATTGAAAGAAAAAAATACTGATTGTAGAAAGATTTCTACGGTGGATTTCAAAAATGAAGAAACGAACTGTCACTTTGTATAGAAAAAGCTATGTCTATTCTTCGTAGAGATAGAAATCGCCACGCTACGCCTGCTGGTCACAGATCTTCTCAATTAGTACGCTACAGTGAACTATTTCGTACGCCAAGTTAGAATTTGCCCATTCAACAAATGAAAGTAGGTACAGGTCATACGTCATTGGAAAGACTTTGACCTGGAGCTAGCCTAGCATAGTAGAACGGAGTTTTAGAAGAATAAAGGTACAATTCTGTAGCCGACTGCCAGCAGGAGCGGTAAACGACGTGTCGCTGCGACACTACTGGTTCCTATGTATATCTACAGATTCGACGTGCCGCTAGCTTCGGAAGGTTTTTTATAGAAATACAATAGAAACCAGTAGTTTCGCGACACGACGCCTGCTGCTGCTGCCTGCAATTGGTTACGGAATTGTAACTTTAGAGGCCAGCATATACTGGTTTTGTTACTACAGGCATGCCAGGCCATAATAATTAGCACAGCATTTCATGAAATTTGTGACCGTTTTGCGTAGATGTGTCGCAAATTTTCCCCCAATTTTTTTTATTTTTGTTCGTTCTTTGCGTCATGTTTACCGCAAATAAGCGTATTTTCTTTCTTTCTTTCTAGGTATAGAAATAATAATATATAATATTTCTAGGTATAAAGCCGAACTTTTAAACTTATATAACTTAGGGCTCTAATACACTTCAGTGCATCGAAAGCGAAACAAAAGCGAGCCAAAACTGGCCGCTAGCGCATAGCAGGCAGAAAACAACTTTAGCTCCAGGTTATAATTACTTGACCGACACATTATATAGAAGGCCCATCGTCCACGAAGTTACTCGCTTCTAGCCCTAGAAGTTTCTAGGTGACCCACTGCGTTATCATAATCCGTCTGAACCAATAAAGATTTTAATCAAGCTCAATGGAACTATTATTACATTATGCTGACTATAATCAGCACCAATCAGGACAATTGTTATTGATGATAAGATTTGTGTTTCAAGGCGTAGAACCTAATGATTATTGTAGGTAATTAGGTACTTATAGGATAAGCAAACTTAGCCCTAACGGCTTAGTGGCCGGTTCTACAACTGATGACCGTTGAAGCTGACGTATCCATGAGAGGGGGGACCGTGAATCGGAAAACGCAATGTGTATGGTCTGTGTCAAAAGTATTTGATATAATGTAAACAAATCGATCAGAAAACGTACCTATGGATGCCGGATTTGTAGTGCTACTTACAAGATTTTTCAATTACAATTTAATAATGTTATTTTTAAACAATAAGTATTGATAAAAGTGGTGATAGAAATAAATGTTCAAACGTTCTAAATACAGATGAATGTGTTAATAACTTCCTTTAGTGAGTGTACACCAACCCTGTTCAGATTAATCCTATCCTGAACAGGGGTGGTTTATACTTTCATCAGACTTTTGCAATAAACGTTAGGATATCCTTGGGTCAGGTGGAGTTGCTTACAAAGATAGTTAAACTATAGTAAAAAACATATGATGTTCTGTAAACGCTAGCTGGAGGTCATACATAGGTCCCATTCCTACCTCTGACAAGTTTCCAACTCATATCCCTACGATGACTTATCTTTCTGGAACTACCACACAAGACAGTAGGGACACAGTGCCTAGACAAAGTGACGTTCTATCAGCGAAACCGATGACGGAAAAGTAAAAAACGTATCGATTGACAACATAAGCTGCCGAAAACCTGATGTCAATCCTGTTGAAAGTCGTTGTAGAAATACTAAATGCTTTGAAAGCGATTGTCACTTGTGTAAGACCTCAGGACATAGCACAGTAAAACTACACTTAAAAGAACTGACAGTAGCCTTATCTCTGTCAAATTTCTTCAAAACTGCATCCAATACTCACACAAAACCCAGCCAGCATCGTATTCAAGGAAATAACAGTAAATCTAGTGCGGGTTGTACGCATACAGCCGGCACCGAAGTAATAGGTGCCGCTCAGATATTGCCAATGCACGGCCGCGCAGATTTAAGATGGCCGACGTCGACTTGCCTTGTTTTAATTGGTCAGTTTGTTTTGGAATGCATGGAGTAATTGAAACCTATATATTTGCTATTTTAAAGAGGCAGCAATGAAGTCTAAATCCAGGGTGATGCGAAACTAAAGTTACATAAGTTTAATGATGATGAGACAACAAGTACCTATGATTTGTGTTATGTCATAGACCAGCAGTATTTTATCTCTACATGTTTAAGGTATTAGAAACTAGCTTCCGCCCGCGGCTTCGCCCGCGTGTATGTCAATGAAAAGTACCATATGTCCTTCCCCAGGATACCATCTATCCCCTTGCCAAATTTTATCGAAATCTGTTCAGTGGTTTAAGCGTGAAAAGGTAACATACAGACAGACAGAGTTACTTTCGAATTTATAATATTAGTATGGAAGTATGGATGTGAACTGTTGTATTTGAATACAATAATATCCTTACAGGATTTTCTGCTAAAAGAGGCATACCTACAGGGTGTAAAAAGACCAATCACATAGCCGTCAACTACGCATTCTGTTCATCAAAATATGTAACATTGCACAAAAAGAATTTCTGGGAAACGACTTTTATTTTTGGTGTGAAAAATCGCTGTTTACTGTAGTGCGCAACGTAACGCACGCAAAATATTGTCTTTATGGGTGAATGCAACAGTTCAGGGTTTGTGGGGTTATTTAAAATTCAGTTATAACATCTAAAACTTGTTTTCTATAAAAAAAAAAACGTCTGAGAAAGTTGGAACTTTGACCTTCAATATCTCCGTAACTAGAAGTTTCCCAGATCATATGGTGCAAAAAAATGATAACAATGGCGGGAATAACAAGTCACTTTCGGCTTTGTTAAGTGTCTTTTTACAACCGTTATTTGTTTATGGCAACCTTCTAAATTTCAACACACTTGTCACTGTGTTTTGTTATAACTGCAGATTTTAGGTAATCTTTAACTTTCTGATTATAAAACTCATCAACTCATCAATCAACTACTATAAGCTTATTATTGTCAACTGATTTCTTGACCACTTGATATCACGTTATCGTTCTTTGACCAACACATATTCATATCATCATCGTGTTGTTGCATTCCACTGCAGGACTGATATCTCATAATACACGCCATTTAAATCGATCTTCGGATACTTTTCAGCTTCACCTAGCCCTAGCGTCTTATTTTATCTCCTAAGTCAACCCCAACGGTCATCGGTTCTATTACAACTAAAATGGCCGGCCTATTACAAGTTAAATTTGCTCGTTCTGTAGGATATTTAGACCAGAGGACAGCCAGAAATTAGTCTCCAATTTAAAAAATCTAAACCGGTATCATCCTCTCCATAGAATCCAGTCCGGTCCGGCAGCAAACCGCACGTGCGGAGTTACGGCGCGCCGCGGCGTGCGGACACGGCGTGGTTCGTATTGCGACGCACTTTATTGCACTCCGATACATTTTGACAACCGTGTAGACAACATACGCCGTGCCACTATCGGGATTTGTTTTTGGAACAACCTGTATTGCGGATTCTGTGTTTTGTGACGTCATTTTTTGACGTTCTGTGTGTGGAAAGCGTGTGAGATAAATATTGGATCCAACTTTAGCTATCTGTCTGCCTAACCCTGCGGGGATAAACTGGCATGATGTTATGTTACAATGAAATTAGTGATGGAACAGCTCGTCTACGTGACGTCATATTATTGCGATCCATAAATCTCTTGTCTAAGCTTAAGTATCCTGTGAGGCTTATATTAAGCTATGCCAAAAGTCGGAAGGCATAAAATTGTATTGAAAGTGTAAAATTAATTAATAAAATAATTATTAATTTTAAACTTTAAAATGCACCACGAAAAATTAATAAATGAGCTGTCAATTTTACAATTCAACCCTGCGCCCGCTGCAGTAATTCCGCATTACGATGACCAATTCCAATTCACACTTCACATATCCGCACTAATTTAATTCGGAAAATCTCAACGGATCGTACTCCCCAAGCCATATCAATAACATTATCAAAAAGCGATCTGTTACTCTCATTAGTAGCCGAGTAGCGGAACAAAATGGCGTATTTAAAACTGCATCCCGGCCAAACGGCACGAAACGATAATTATTGGTAATTAGACCCCACGCGGTTAGTGGCCGCTATTGGTTTATATTTAGTGCTATTTTCAACGATCTACCTTGCATCAGGGTGGGTCAGCTAAGTGGCTTGGGTAATGGTCACGATCCTCCCGGGTCGAGGGATGGGTGGGAAGAAGTGGATGTGCTAGGTTACATTCTGAATTACCATTGCACTGATAGGTTGGCTTCTGGGAAGTTAGAAAAACTTTGAAAAGAAGTCCAGAGTTTTTTTTAGAGCAAAATGATAACCAAATAAGTGGGTCATCTTGGTACTGCCACCATTGCAAAGATTAATTTCACCGTAAGTAAGTACCGTGATTACAGCCTCAATTTTAGCGTATTTGGCAAAGAAATGGATACCAACAATTTCAAACATTGGATTTAGATTTATAGTATTTCTGCATCAGAATTAAACAAAAACATCAACTTTTTTGAATAAATTTTAACCAACAAAATATCACTTCAGCATGACAATATTAACACAATAGTGATACATAACAATTCAAACATTAACACAAGTTTATTGTAGTGATTTCCGTACAGCCGGCCTCGCCATTTTACATCGCGACCAAACGCGATATACGACGGAATTAAAAATACATAAACATGTTCGCATTTTACGATAATTACGGTGCACTATGCATTGGTAGGGTTATAATGGTGGAAATAAATACGTTCAATTGTTTTAATCGGTACGGCTACTGTTTGTTGAACGATTGTAATTTTACCGAATTAAGTTGCATTGGGTAGATATACTCGTTTTGGTTGTGGCGGGAATTCCTTTGTGCTAGGGTGTGGGAAAATACCTATATTTTATTAAAATAAAGTAATATCAGATAAGAAAAGTTTCATCATAGAAAAGTTTACGGAAAATAACAGTCAATGAAGGTATGAGTAAAAATCTTTTATAAGTTACCGACATCTTAACTGAGTACCTATTACGTGTCTCAGGGACAATAACAATGACTGTTTGTTAAAACTGATAGATACCTTCCGAGACAGAGTTTAAATAATAAAATTGAAATAAAGTTTTTACTTAAAACACGTAGGTATTAAAGTTAGAAGTGTGTATAAATTGTCAGTGTATTTTCTTTTTATTCATTCCTTTCTATAACTGTCAATCAGCAGTACTGGCTACCTAAGGCACACCGGACGTACAATCAACTGCACATCAGTAGTAACACTTGGACTACGAAAATCGACCTTACTGGTACAACATAAAGGCGGTGCCAATGTTTTTTTACCACTGATGTGCGGTGGATTGTACTTAAACATCGCCAGTGGTTCGTTCTTTTGATACACGCTAGTCGTAGGTACTTGTAACAGTTTACAATTAAAATCTTCTATTCGGAATCCAGTAATTACTTGCTTGCTAAGTACTAGGTAGCGTGGGGTCCTGGGTTCGATTCCCGGGTCGGGCAAAGTGTTATTCGATTTTTCCATCAGGTATTTCGTAGTAACAGCCCGGAGTTTGGAAGTTGGCGGTGTGATACCCCCGTGCCTCGGAAAGCACGTTAAGCCGTTGGTCCTACGCCTGATCTCTCTCCGGTCGTGTCGGATTGCCGTCCCATCGGACTATGAGAGTGAGGGAAGAGAGAGTGCACTTGTGTCTGCGCAAACACTTGTGCACTATAATATCTCCCGCGCCGAAGGCTAGTCTCCGTTGAGATTGGCCGCCGTGGCCGAAAATACGGTCTGGAGGACTATACTAGGTAGCATTCTACACATTTTATAAGTGCTACAAAGTTAGTGGCCTATTCAGACGCTGCATTTCATAAAATACCTAGGGCCTAGGGTCCTAGGGGCATAGGGTTAAGGTACCTTATCTAAAGACCATAATCAATAAACGGACCAAACATGTAGAGATACGCATACGCATTTAATCATAAAGACACCAGAACAAAACAAACATAAATACTTAATATATATGATGACGTCACGATGCAAAACAACACATCTCAACACGCACTAAATCCTACATCGTATAACCCTAGAATGACGCGTACGCAATAAAATGACCAACCCTACTGCCGTCCAATACTCGGACGATAAACAAGAAATAACTATAGTAATTCAAACGGGGATGCTTTGGTGTTGCCAGCTTGGTAATATTTTTCTATTATTTATTGTATACACGAGTACAAAGGATGGGCTTTTAACAGAAAAATCAACAAACAGACTCGCCATGCCAATGAATTTTGTATTTTGTCAAGGACAAAAATATGTTTTAAAGTTTGGTTTTCCTATTGTACTATTTATTACACTGTATCTGAATTAAAGTTGTTTTTACTTTAAATTATAACTGTCAATTGCAATGATCTACAAAATAATGTTATTTTGACCTGAATAATGAATAGCAAATTATCTGTTAAACAAAATATTGTGTATCTAATTTCTCACAGGCGCATTAAAACAACAAAAAACTATTCAGACAAAAGTAGGTACTTGAAACAAAAAAGTATCTTACTCCCAAAATAAGGAAAATATGAATGTGTAACTAGCAACACTGCCGCTGGCTGGGTCGCTCCGATACCGGTCAATGTCCATCAGTCGCCACTCGTAAACTAGGGTTAAGTCTGCGGATTTGTCCCCATCAGGATCCATATATTTGTGTATTGATATGGCATGATATTGGATTAGGATTTATAACTCGATCTCTTGTATCGCGTTGGCGTTTGAGGGTTGTTTTTTTTATTTTATCGAGGCAAAAGGAGTATGTATGTAAGGATTATAGGAGATGAAGTTCTGTTGTTTCCGACTGGGATGGGAAAAAGGCATGAGTTCTTCTTCTTCTCCTCTGAATTGGCTTCACATGCCGTCGAGAAATTCTATCAGGCATGTTTTCTCACGATGTTTTTTCTTCACCGTTTTTGAAGCAAGTGATAATTAGGTATACAAGACGCACATGAATCCGAAAAGTCAGAGGTGCGTGGCTTGGGTTCGAACTCGAGACCTTATGACTCGGCACACCACTCTAGGCTATTTCTGCTCTATGCGGCTCTCTCTGGCGTGAGTTTACATGTGTATTATAGGCAATCTCTTGAAAGTAATATTATGTACTTATTAATTAATGTCCCTTATTAATATAAATATTGTAGTTAACACTTTGTTAACACGGTTAGTAAGTTTTGTTTCTGTTTTTTTACATTAAAATAAATATTATCTACAGCTAACAATTTTAAATGACAAAAGTTACACTTTTTTATTGGAAAACTTTAGTTCAAGTTTATACAATATAATACATAAGTTGCGGATGTAGGTTTTTTGTATGGGTCACCTAACCAAAGGCGTTGTAACTAAACGTGCGCGATTCAGCACAACGCCATCTATCGAAGAAGGGGTCAAACTATTGTCGCTGCTCTCTTGCGGGCAAATGCGTAAACTTTTGAGAAATTAGTCTTTGTTACTTTGGTAATATATTAAATTAATTTGTTTATTTTACTGGACGCGGTCTCGTTATTACTTTATTTAAAACATTTACATAAGAAACATTGGTATTTAAATGTTCTAGTAGGTCGATAGTCGTTTTGAGCTAGTTTGAAAACGAGCAAACTAACTTTGAACAAGCAATTCCCAAATAAAATTGCCATATGATGAAGAGAAAATGATTATCTGCGCTTGTTCAAGTACTCAATAATGTTATTACTTACCATTTTATTTATAATAAGATCATATAAAAAAAACTTCACAGACAAAGTGAAAACTTATAATTTTCCTAATCCCATGTCTCGGTCAATCCGTAGCGCCCGTAGCTTCAAATTCGTAGCCGCGTAGGCGCGTAGCTCGCGCGTAGCTCATTACAATAAGTATGCAAAATCGTAAAGTTTAATTTGCTCACTTGATAATAACAAGAAAACACGACAAATTAACATTACTAAGAGACAAAGAATGCTGGAGTTTGATACTACGTTCAAATCAAGCAAGCATACACATTAAATATAATAGCTTAGGTCTGCGCCTTCGGATGACGACGATGTTTTAATGTGGATAATACGATACAGTTTTGTTTGGGCGGAATTTATAATGGAGGATTATTATTTTGGCTCTTTTTCGTGCTTATGTCATTTTAAAGTTATAGTAAGTATGGTCCTAGTCAGCCTGGATTTTGGAAGTTGGCGGTGTGATACCCCTGTGCCTCGGAAAGCACGTTAAGCCGTTGGTCCTGCGCCTGATCTCTCTCCAGTCGCGTCGGTTTGCCGTCCCATCGGACTATGAGAGTGAGGGAAGAGAGAGTGCACCTGTGTCTGCGCAAACACTTGTGCACTATAATATCTCCCGCGCCGAAGGCCGTTCTCCGTTGAGATTGGCCGCCATGGCCGAAATACGGTCTGGAGGACTATAAGTATGGTCCTAAAGTTGAACCTTTAGACCACATGTGTCTCAAATGTGATTTAAAGAAGGTAAACGGTGTGGTTGATGCAAAACAAAATCATTCAATCATTAAACAAAACTGTCTGAATTATAGACAAATCAGTAAAATACAGTTAAATGTAAACTTAATTCCCTTTACAGGTTCAGCTCACTCAATATTTTAAATTAAAAGATTATTTATTCAAAAAATTTATTATTATTTATATAATACAATATTAATATTAATTATTAATTAAAATATAATTTTTAGATTCAAAGATCTTACACTTTCAATGCCACTTTTAAAATCTTTAAACTAAATTTTAAAATCCACCCACATCCACAATAATCCAACTCAGTCCGCAGCAGCGCAGCGTACCAACAAATTCTTGGCTCATTTGTTTTTTATTCATCCACAGCCCAGTGTAATCGAAAGTATAAATTCGCTTTAACTGCTAGCAGGCCTGCCGACCGATAACACACCCTTGTTAACTGCGTAATAAGAAAAATAAACTTATATTTGTGGCGCCTTATGGAATATCAAAGTTTAAACTGAGATAGTGGGGATTCTGTGGCAACTTGCAGCAACTTTTTCTCGCTCAAACATTTCCTTGTGTGAGTAAAATGTGTGGTGAAGTGAGTGTTTCTAAGGTTTGGAATTGGATGGGTGACCGTTCATTGGAATTATGAGGAGTCCTGCTGCAATGGTCAGTTGAGAACACTTGTGGCATGGACCCGTAAAGAATGGCTGACTTTTTCAGATGTTTAAAGTTTGGGAAGAAGTGAGTATGGAAAATGTGCAAAGTTGAGTGGGTGTTGTCGTGTGGCTGAGGTTTGGAATTGGATGGGTAACCGTTGCAACTGAGAGGTGTCTTTTTATAATGGGGGGTTAATAACATTTATGTTGTTTATACAAATTAAGACTTGAACTATTTTTTATTTTCTGATCCCTATTTGAAGATAAGAAATAATCCATGTTAGGTAAGTTGTTAATGTTTAGATTTAAATGGGTCGTCGTTGAACTGCATTTAAAGGATAATATGCTACAGAATAGAGAATTATCGGAATAATAATTATGTTTACTTAATGAGATTTTAAGTACAGATTTTTAAGTTGTCTTTCAGTAGAAATCGATAAATCGACAAATTGTAATAAGAGCCAATTCGTCAATTTTTCTACACTGACGAAGTGGCTCTTATTTTAAATGAATATAATATTCTCTACACTAGAATTCCACTAGAAAACTACAAACTTCTTATATCCACTATTCATAAATGCAGCTTAAATATTCCTCAACTAATATTTCTCCTACTTTCCCTGATTTAATAAGCAAGGACCTCGGAATTGGACGTTAATAGGGTATACTTTACTTCACCAACTAAAAACAACAGTCATTGGGTATTTCCACCTTACGCTAAGAAAAGCCTCTTAAAGCAGGAAGAAAGTTAAAAAATAATTAATGCTTTCGTAAATATTCATACCTTGGACGGAGTTTAGAGTTAACCCTCCATGTTGGAAATGTAGCGGGGAAGGGTACTGAGCGGATACGCTTAGCTGGTTTTTTTATGGTAAATAATTATTGTTGAAAATCTTAGAATACGTAGGTATAGGTGATCAGAAAATTAAAGCTCTATAGTGCGTTGCATTAGAAATCATAATTTTTAATTTACGCTGATAATTGGGAAGTTTAAAATTTAAACTTGTCTAAAATTCTATTCCAGCATCCATTGCTTGGATGCTAGATGGACTGACGACCTTAAAATATGGCTGGAATAGACTGGATGGGGAAGGCGGAGGATAGGGTGTTGTGGCGCGCCTGGGAGAGGCCGATGACCAGCTGTGGACTGCGATAGACTGAGTAGATTGTATGATCCGCTTCTTATTGATAGAATGTGTCATACCTGAAAATACTGACTAAATATTTGTTTGACCAGGTAATCATTTACTTCAAGGACAATTGAAAAAATTAAACTTACAAGTTAAAACATTTGTGCCATATTTTGTCTGACCTTATTGATAAAATAAGTAACCGAGATTTTGAAGATTGCAGCGCATTTTACAAACAACTAATATTTTTATACTCGCAGCAGTTGATTTTGCAATACGAGACCGTAAGTTTACAAAAGTGAAGGGTTCGTCGAAACGACTCCGATTTAATTTAAGTCCAGCGCCGTTATCGTCGGTACCCCATTGTTTTTCTTTCTTGAAATTTTACGGTCAATTTGACGTGATTCCTTTTTTTTACGATTAATTTGAATTTAATTAGTTCTGAGCATTGTTGTCGAGTTATAGCGGTTGTGACTCAGCGTTTATAGTTGTGTATATTTTCATTTTATTTTGTTAATGGTTTTTGTATGAAGTAATTTGTGATAAAATTATTTAACTTACGAACTATAATCATAGTGATACGATAGTTGATTCGTGGAAAAGCCGAAATCCGTCACTATGTGGTACATTTATGAGCATAAATACCTTACAATACGCAAGGTTCAAAAGCTGAAATTTTCGAAACTTATGACGATACGAATATAGTCTTTCCGAAACCATACTATTCCGAAATTAGTCATCTCTCAAAGTCGCGTTTATGAGAAAATCGCTTTTGAATTTTGCGTAATTTAAGATATTTATGCTCGTGTTCATAGTGACGGATTTCGACTTTCGACTTTTCCACGAATCAACTACCGTTTTACTTCCAGTCGAGGGAATAAGTCAAATACGTTTATGACATCGGGATGATTTTTAATCGTCATAACTTTTAAAAGCAATAAGTAAACGTGTTATCAGTTGCTATGTATGTCCTCTGATAACTCTGTCAGTTATAAAACCGACTTTACTAACTGCCAACTGAAAATCAAGCAAAAAAATTCTTATCAATGTAGCTGTAGGTAATATTACTACGGAATGTTTTCTCATAAAAGATAAAGTTTTTCATTACGCAATTACACACCTCCCCTCAAAAAAAGCACATAAAGGCAACAGAACAATTACAGCCGATACCGCACCTCCCACTTACGAACCATCCATCTCCCACCACAGTAAGATCGACAAATCCTGACGCACTGCAACTTCGCACAAAAAAAGATCTCCTCACATATACATCTTTAGATATTGGAGCCTGTTGACATATTTACGAGCTCCTCGACTATTAAGTGGTGATTTAGTGAGGGCATATCGGGATGGATACGTTTTTATCGCGAGCAATATATCCACTTGGCTTCTAGCTCTATTATGTGAACCATTGTGAGAGAGCTTGAAGATTTCCACCCGCAGTTTTCCCTGTAAGGATTTTTTTAATGTTCTTTGATGTTTTTCGTTTTGATCGAGCGTGCGTGGTGAGTGCAGTTAGGCCTGGCGATTATCTGCCACCGCTTCGCTCACATGACTGTGTATTCTTTTGGCATTCAAAATTAATGGGAACTTAAAGTCAAGTATATGTATACTTAGATAAGAAAATAATATTTAAGAAAAAAAGCGAGATAGCAGTATAATCTCCTACAGTCGTAACCTTGACACCTTTGTCCATCGTTTGTGATAACTTAGGCCTCGCCTTCAGCATATTATGTGATTCTCAATCTTAATATCGAAATTACAGCAAAATGCTATTAAAAATAGAGAAAAAAGGCTTTAATATTATATACTGCTTCCGAAGAATTCGAAAGATTAACGAGAGCGTCACCTCCTACACCCTTTTATAATGCAAAAATAAATTATTACAATAATAATTGATTTATCTGCCCATGCACTTAATGTATTACATATTTTAATTACCTTTAATGAAATGATCCTAATAATTTCTTAGTGAAACCAACATAATTATTCCTACTTGTAAATAGTTGTCCCTTCCTCGGATCTTAACCCTCAGAAGCATAGATAGGCTGAAGGGTACAACTCGACAGTAACAAGTTAATTCTTCAAGCTTAATCTAAGATATTTGCAGATGAGGTAATCATGGGTATTGCTGTAATACTAGGACACCGCAAACGGTTACATGATTGTGAGTTAGGAGGACTGGATGTGTTTTAATACATGAAAATAATTATATCTGGAAAACTAAACATCTCTATTGATAGTTGGGTTTCTAATTTTGCATTTTAATTGTGGTTTAGTACTTACTATAATTAATTATCTACTTTTGATGGCATCATAATCCTTGTGGAAAAGTATCCTTCGATTCCATTTTTCATTACTTACTTTTCAGTGATAGCCTAGTGTTGTGGACTCCGATGTCTGAGAGATATTTTTCGACGACATGTGAAGCCAAGTCAAAGGGCCCATTGGGGGGGCTTTACAATTCTGACACCAGGTTAGTCACTAATCACACGAAAAAGTAAGAAAAATTACTTTCTAGCCTTTGTCAACATTATTTTATTAGTACCTATTGTTGTTTTATTGGTATTCAGCTGCATCCGGCTAGACTGGAAGCCGACCCCAACATAGTTGGGAAAAAGCTAGGCAGATTGATTGTTGTTTTATTGGTATTGTCAAATATTTTATTTCTAATATAGTTTCTTTAGTTCATTCTCTTTTCAATGCTCATTCATTCTTTTCCAGTTAGGTACCTTGTCCCATTCCATCGTCATCTTCACCAGCTTCTGTCTGCACCTGATCACTGCCATCACCAAATCCAGCATCTGTAACATCCATGTTATCATTATGTATAACATCGGCCGTCTGTAGGCCGTCGCCGCGTGTACCAGTTAATGCCTTAATCTTAAGGTGGACGACGACCGTGAGAGCAATGTGGACGTAGTCTTGTTTACTTTAGAATAGTTTCGGTTATGGAAAGGGAGTTGGTATTGGAGGCTTTGAGTAGTAAAGGATCTATTTTATTGTGATGGTTGAAAATTTTTCGCGTTTTTTATATAGTTCATTTAAAGTAAGTATATTTAAATGCAAAAATTTTAACAGGTAGGTATTTAAAATCTCAATGAAATTAGTTACCCGAATTAATCAGCAATGTGATCTGTTTCTACAGCATTCCCTAAAAACCGTCTTTTAGAGGATGTCTGTCTGTTTCACCTCTATAGCTATTTCTTGTATTAACCTGTATTCTGTGTCGTTATTTTATCTGAAAAGTTCTGAAAGTTAAACAAAATAGTGTTGACCATATTTAATTATTTTTGCAATTATAGGTTATAGACTTCTGAGACATTAGATTTTCCCAATTATTTGTACATTTTTTCATCTACAACTTAAAATCCCCGTCACATCCTCTCTCTCCCAACAGCAACACTGTCACCTCGGAGGTGTCTCCCCAGCCATAACTCTTCACGGAGGAACGTCCCCGTCGCCGTGTTGAGGAATTATTATTATGCGAATAAATACTCCGAATGTCACTAGTAAATGTCTCCCCTCTGTCGGGTAATCCGAGGGGCGATGGGGGCTAGTGTTGCCAGTTGTTAGGTAGAAAGTAGGATTTTAAAAAGGGAATCTGGATGAAATGAGTTTCTTTGGATTTCATGATTTGAATATTGCAGAATTACACAAGAAACAATTAGCGGCGACGGCTCACAGAACTTACTTTCTTTTGTTTTTATAATCTGTCACCTGTAATTTTGGGTGTATTGTCACTAACCGAAACAAAGGAATAAAAAGAGTATCTATACACATTTTTTAATAAAGTCGCTTTTCGTGTGTCTATGATCGCGTTGTACACACGGCTACACATCAAGCTATACATTTCCAGTTTATGGTGATCTCGCATTGTATAGGATTTTCGTACAATGCGAGGTCAGCTTATACTGGAAATGTATAGCTTGATGTGTAGCCGTGTGTACTTATAAACTACGTAACGGATTTTGATGCGGTCCCAGAAGGTTAATGTGTTTAATACATTAATATAAAACCTACTTACTTAAAAACCGTGCGAATTAGCAGGGTTGAGTCGCTAATGAGTAGTAAATTAAATGATTAGAGTTTATTGCTAATACAAGTCACCCAAAGTTGTGTTAACTAGGTTAAAAACGTAAAACAAATTGAGAACAATCAAAAAATATTTCCAAATCATTTTACAAAAATGAGGACCGTCCTCCGTAATCGAGACATTTGGTGTCACCGCCCGGCCTCTAGACAAATGCCGTTCGATCCGCCGAAATTATCCAGTAATAGTTTTAAAGTGTCGACAATTTCTTGACGTTGTCACATTCAAGATTTTCCGGATGATGACTGTCATATCAGTCCGTTATTCAGGGTTTCACCCTTAGTTTAATGCTAAGTTATCAACGGGTTTCTGATAGGTTTCAATATTGACACAAATAAACTACCTCCATCTCATGTTATATGCTGTTGATTAAAAAATTAAAAAAATAACCGACAGACAAATCACTTGACCAAATAAAACATAACACTACCCCATGTACACCCATATTTTGCCTGTTATTTTTAAGTCTCATATTATAATCGGGGGTGAGACTAATTTTAAAGTAGGATATATATATAAATTTAATAGGTATTCAGAAATCAGGGGTAAGACAAGCAAGCAGTTTTCTTCAGGTATTCACTGGCCTGAACGTAGAAACCCTCAATTGTTCATTTCATTATGGTTTTTATTTTGTTTCCATGATGCCAGACTGGTTCTATAGGTACCTACATCATCTTGTCACAGTTTCATCCCACGTTTTATGTCACTCATAAAAAGAGGGGATGAGAAAGCTTATGGCACGATAAGCGTTATAATATTTTGAAATGAAGAGAAACAGAATTAAATGATAAAATGTTATTTTTGTTTTTAGCTGTTGCTAACTTCTGTTTTCGGTGGAGGTCTCTTGGTGCTTAGAATAACTAGACCTTCCAGTTTAATATTTTAGAGCTGTAGGCACACAAAGATACGGATGATAAAATGGCGAATATGCTCTTTCATTATAAATTATTGCGATTTTTTTTACTTTTAGATATTTGAAGAATGTATGATTTCGTTAATCAGTGGCTAATATTCTATGGATACATATTGTTAAGTTTACTCTGAAAAAAACAATAGGTACCTACTTAGCAGACTGTTCAGAAAATCGTAGTAAATTTCCTACATCTTCTTTTTTAAATAGCCCATAGAATATTCTTCTAAATCATAATCAGTCTCGTCTCGTCCCAGTCTCACCAACCTGCCTCAAAGATTGACAATTTAATTTCGCCGTCAGGTCAGTAAGTGTAATGTTATCGCCAACAACAAAGGTGTTGCTATGGTCATTGTAGTGTAATGGAGTTCTTTATCTCAGTATATCATGGTGTCGCTCAGGCGGGGGCTACGGAGCTACGAATCTCATGACTAAGTTTAAAATATACTTCGCATGTATACATTTTCTGGAAAGATAATTAAAAGTTTTGGCCATATTATTGGTACTGAAGTAAGTAATTTGTCTGTTTGATAGTGATTACTATCAATTAGTACCTACTGTCATCCTCTTGTTGTCAAATCTCACCTCAAGCTACCAATAAATTATAACAAGATTTTGGTATACCGTTGTGTCACCGTATGTAGAATTTCTACATTTATATCTGTAATTTTTATGGTTTACATAATATAGAATATTCTGTACTATTCTGCCATAAAAGATTAGGCATTTTGAGACTGACGTTGAATCACTCGTTGACGTTGAACTGACCTCACTGAATTTAGACCCCATTAATTCAATTTAAACTATAACTACTTTGGGCATATGCCAATATGGAGCTGACGTCATTGTGCAATAAAATAAACTATTACCTTCAATAGATCAATATATTTATTGTGGATAGGTACATAATACAGGTCTAAAATAATTAAATTGTGATCAGATATATCTCGTCCTTAGAGAATACAATAGCTAGGATTTTATTTTTACATAATTATTGTTACAAAATTATTCATAATAAAAAAATATTTAAAAAGATAAACACCTTACACTAAGGGCTGATTTTATCAAAGTCAGTTAACTTTTATCCTTTGAATAAAATTGTCGTCTGACAGTTTATTTATGGAAAAACTGTCAAAAATTCAAAATGTATTCGCAGGATAAGACTTATACTCAGTATAAAAGTTTAGTAAAATTCGCCCTAAGATGATGCCCTCCTGTCTATAAGTAAAGTCATTTTGGTAGCTTTTTGAAATTGGCCTAGCATTTGCAACCACCTTGCAATTAAGTACCTACCTATCCATCAGGCGAGATATATCTCATCAAGCTTTCTTCATAGGATGAAATAATCACTATATTACCTGTGTGCTAAGTATACCTATTAGCGAAGCTCTCATTACAAAAACTAGGACAAACCCATCCCATTGAATCATAATACCATATCCGACTCAGCCTATCTCCACGTTTGACGAGGGACTGTGGCGTAACGTCTTGTTTAAATCAAGCGGGGAATGATGGCAATAACAGTTAGCAGCGGAGTTACGGCTGCTAAGATAATGGTGGCTCCGGAGATTCCCTCAAAGTAATTGCTAATTTCGGTCGACGCGGCGTGCGCGATAATTGTTTGTTTGTTTCTTTGTTTAAGCCTACCTTGTTTATCATCTGGTGTATCAATATGTTGAGAAGTTTAAGGAGTATTTGGGTATTTTTGGTTATCCTTTGTTTCTAAAGAGTAAACAGATTCACTGGAATAGCTATGTGGACTCCAAACTGTGAACATTAGTGTGAAAATGGCATTTAAAAGGGCAGTTTATCTAAATGCCATTTATGTTTATTTGCTGCAGAGAAGCAGCGATTCACATAGTTTTGCATCAAAAGGTACTAAAGATGATGCCATTTAAGATACAAGTACCTACTTATTACCAAAACAGTAGTGTTATCATTAGTATAGTATCGCTTATAACAGAAACCATAAGTTGACTGATTGCTTAGGTATGTAGTTAAATATAGGTACTACCTCTACCTACTGAAAGATAATGAATAAACTTCAAAGTTTATGAATTTTCTCTGAATTATTCTCCTGCTCTTTAATTGTCGTGTAATCCATCTTGTACGTAAGACGTATGTGACGGTATGTGAACATCCATCACTCCACCACCCATTCATTATCGACGAAATTAAAGCCATCTATCGTGTACTAGCTGCAACTCGCATCTTAATTACGTCTCCGCACAACAGATGGCGCTCCCATCAATATCAGTAACCGTTAACAGACCCAAAACTACTTAATATACATAAAGTACGGAGACAAGACAAACTTGTCGACTGTCGTAACTATAAATCGCACATGTTAAACTAAGACAGACATGTCGGACGTTTGCGACAACTCAGCAGCCCTTATCAAGAGGCGAGCCGTTATTTACGGCCTGGCCTGAGTTATGGCCAATTTACAGGCAGTCATTAGTGCCTTAATGGCCTTAAGGTGTCCGGGTGAAAAGTACCGGCGGATAAGTTTCGGCAACGTCAGCGTTTGCGTCGCATGATGTAGGGTTTTGTCTTGCATTTATAAGGTAATGTTGGGTGTAAGAGGCTTCTTGGTTTTTTATGGGATTATTGTTTATGGGGGTTAGTGGCTGGTTTAGTATTTTGGGTTTTGATTTTGAAGTATTGTATTGAAATTCGAAGGGGAAACTTAAAACTACTGCCATGCCCATTTCTGCCTCTAAGCAACATTGCAGTGTTCTGATTTAGAGGACATCTAAGGAATTTTCTCTACGCAATGGAAACACTTAGGCGTCAAACTGATTGTGATACCGTCGGAGCAATGTTAAAATAGTCTTTGACGTTACAAGACACAATGTTTTCAGGGATAGCAAAACAGTTTGGTTGGAACGAAAAGCTGAAATGCTTTTAATTTCTTGAGTATTGTGACTTTGATCAGGCGCGGTCCGAGGGTCCGAGGGTCCTGGGGATCATGACCCCCCCCAAAATCATTCAAGCAGTTGAGAGACTGAATGATTTACGTGCTTGGTGGCTCAAGTACCTTTTTTTTGTACGTTAAGTACTTTTTTTTGTTTATGCCCATGGGGGCATAAACAAAAAAAAGTTTTTAGAGTACTTATCAATTAGGTAACCATTTCCCTAACAATATTCCTCGGCACCAATGGTGACCCCCCCCAAAATCTTGGGCTGCGACCGCGCCTGCTTTGAGTTCTCCCTGAACCCGTCCAATCTTTATATTACTAAACAAATTAAAACTTCACAAAATTAAACCACAAAATTTTTAACCAAAAACATATGCACAGTAGATAAAACGTCAAAATGATTTGTTAAAGCCATTCCGGCGCTAAAGGCCGCCCGACAATAGCAAAATTCATTACAACAGCGTAACTGGCAATGATAACCTCATTTTGTAACGAATGAATCAAACGCACATTAAAGCATTGTCGTGCGCGAGAATTATTGTGACGTAGCTCTCGTTACTGGCGCACTTCGATGCTGCCGGCGGTGCAGGGCTAAGGGTGCTGTGGAGTGGGTTGGGGCTAAAGATTTTTGGAGGACCGTTGGCCGCTTTATCGTTGCTCTGACGGCCATACCTTCCTTTCCTCATAACTTCTTTCCGTTTCAGAACCTTGAATGTTTATGCCAACTTCTACAGACTAAACTTAACCAACTACAATCGTCTTCAACACAGTTGGTAAGGGGATTTGTTAGCTCCGAGCTTTGGTAGCTAGAGTAACAGTGGAGTTTCTTGCCTGTTCTTCTCCATACGAAAACTACTTTTTGGAAGGAGCAACTAGAATCAGTTCGATTTCTTTGTTTTGACGTTCAAAAGTGGCTTTTATGTGCCTATTAGAAATAAATTATTTGACAAAGTCAAATAATGAATCGGAAAGTCAAATAAAGACCTGATGACTGCAAAGAGTTACAAATGTTTCTTTTAAAATCATAAATCCTGATGAAAAAGGTGATTTTATTTTATAAGTTATGGCAGATTCTGATGGTATTTTTTGGAAATAATACCAATTTCTTAACAAACAGCAATACCGAAAATAAAATCGAAAGTAATCATCCAATTAACTAATAATTTCGTTAATCACAAGACTCCACAGTATTCCTAGCCGCAAATTTTGCATTATCGCGGTTGGTATGACAGTTCAGTGATATATTCACCGTATTATAAATGCTATAAATAAATAAATATCGGATATTTAGGATCGCGCTATTGTTCGTTATGAGCTATGTGCGGGCGCTTGTCTGCAGTCCAGTTAACAATCATTGGTGATTTAGGAAAATTTTCAGACTAATTTTCAGTTTTCAGGATTATAATTGGTCTAGCTAGGTTTTATTCATGTTGTGTTAATTATGTTAGTTGAGAGAGGAGATAAATGATTGAAATTATGTGGATTTTTGTTCTGAGATTTATGGTCGAAATTAAGAAGAAAAATTAAAATCCAGTGTGAGGGTTACATTGGATTTTATTTTTTTCTTAATAGAATTGCGCCATGGGTACATATCCTTACTAATATTATAAATGCGAAAGTAGCTTTGTCTGTTTTGTCTGTCTGTCTGTCGTGCTTTCACGCCAAAACTGAGAAAGGACATAGGCTACTTTGTATCGACATACCACGCGGGCGGAGCTGCGGGCGGAAGCTGGTATAAAATATGTAAATGTCCCCTGATGCGTCAGGTGAGTGCAACAGATAAACGAATTGAAATTTTGTATTACATTTGTTACTAAATTATTGCATAGAAGTTACCTACTAACATCTTAATAAATAATAATATGGATCATGGTCTGAAATAAAGTTTTTTTTTTTTAGCTAAGAATTCCAACACCAGCCCGAAATATTAATAAACATAACGTAAATTACTCTGTGTAATACATCATAATTATTATTATTGTAACGGCAAGTCAACGGCAAGTCCACCACTTCAAAAGAAAATTACAATGTCTTGTACATCTAGCTTTGAATGAACTTTGACCAGCTACATCAATGATTGTGTAGTTAGTAGTTTACTAGAAAAAATCCGTAATTCAAAACTCTCCCCCACTCCCCCTTTTGTGTAATTATTTGTGTTTTATAAATGTCTTCTCCATGGTTCCAGACTTCAGAAAGTTTCGCCAAAATCGTTACAAAAATAAACTTTTAGACAAACAAAAAAAGTCAAATAGAAAACAACATTCAAAAATAATTACATAAAACACTTATAATTCCGCCATAACCAATTTCGGGTGGTTTTAATCGGTTTCATCTAGTTTTTGTGGTAAATGACAGGGTAGCGTCCCGCACAAGCGGCGGGCACAATCGTATTGTTTTGACGTGTGGCCGTGCAAATAAATATATACTCATTTTTGTTGATAATGAATTGTGGGGCAGCGGTCGTGGTTGTCGGCCTGCTGGAATAATTATTTGTTTAAAATTGAGGGATAGATTGATGTTTTTGAATGATGATAGAGGGATGGATGGTTGGTAATAAAGCACCGGCATTGAGTCGTGATTGCATGTTGAAGAATATGGAATAACTTTAAAATAAACAGTGGAATAATCTGCAGTGGCCCCCCAGGAATCGCGAATATGTTTTACAATCTACTTATTGACATTGGTTCAATAGTACAAGATGTGACGAATCATGTCGTTTATTGGCTAATGCCCGATCCGCAGAACCATTGCATATTTTCACCCTGAAACCGAGTGTTAACAAGTTTAGAGCATTTAAAAAATGAATCATAAAATAAAGATAGACGACAACAGTTCCTCCCACCCTATTTAATGTGCAACTGTGTTTGATTGCGGTCGTAAACGTTTGTCGTCGTACCAATAGTAATTATGATTTTTAATTATACCACGCGAGTGCAGATTTTGTTTTAAATTTATTATTGTTCACGTTAATTTAATTATTATTCAATTTTAAACTGTATTTACGTTTAATTGAGTGTAATTGTTAAATAATGTGTCAAATGTTGTTTTCGTAGTTTATTTTTGTTGTGATATTCATTAATTAAAAATAACTTAATACTAATTGGTCTAACGAACAAAGTAGGTAGTCCTACGCCATTCCACGGCCATAAGGCCGATGCGGGCGAAAGGTTCTGGAGTGGCGACCGCGTACCGGAAGACGTAGCGTTGGAAGGCCCCCCACAAGGTGGACCGATGACCTGGTGAAGGCCGCAGGAATCCGCTGGATGCGAGAAGCACAGAACCGGTCGAAGTGGCGGTGCTTGTGTGAGGCATAATTATGTCCAGAAGTGCACGTGTTTCGGCTGAAATTATGAAATACTTATTCAGGTAGTTTATTTAATTTTTTTAGTCTTTATTCGTATTGGGGTAGTACGAATTAAGATACATAAGGAAAACACAAGTTTTCAGGAGCCGATTTCAGCAAGATACCAAGTGCGCGATGCTAGTTTCAGTTCTTACTAGTAATAATCTTTGTCATAACTGTTAGACAATGACAAAGATTATTAATTTATTACTAAAAAGTGTAAAGTCATACAAATTGTAACATTACCATATAAAAGAAGACAGTGTCAATCACCCCCATTCTCAGATTGTTTTAAGCCATTTGTTTGTGCTTCTGTCTGTAAAAAAACTCCACAAACCAGAATATTGTAATTGTTATTCCTGGATACAAGTAAGATCTGTGATTGTTTGCATGTGTGCGTGCGCGCAGCTGTGTGCGGTGCGCGGGCGCCGAGTGACATGACTCAGCGAGATTGAGCCGCGGGAATCATTGGATCTTACTTATACCGAGATTATTGTGGGTTAGGAAACTCTAGAAAGGGTGAGGGAAAAAAAAAATCTTGCTAAGTAAAGATGACTGAGAATAACAATAGAATCAGTAAGATTTGAAAGAACGTCAGATATTTCCAGGACTGTGTTTGTACTTTTGCACTATTCTAAAGAACATCGCAAAAAGCCTACAAACACACCTTTGCCTAACCCTATGGGGAATACAGGCGAGATGTTGTTAGGTACTTCTAAATAGTATGAATTATAATAACATAAGTAAAATCTCTCTTTAAACGAAGCAAAAGGAGCATGTGAGGAGGTGGGGTGGCGTTCTACAGCGTGTAAAAAAAAATCCCTGTCCGATCCGTGAGGGTTGTGACATTGATAATCTGGATATTTAAATGATATTTATTACTACTCTCCCTCATAGTAATTAAGTGGGATGTAATTTTTGTATTTTCTTTTTTTTTTAATTGTAAAATCTTTAATATTCGACACAATGTAAAAATTGTTATGAATAAATCAAATGAAAATGAAAGGGTGTTGTTAAGATTCATAGTGAGAGTCTATTTATGAGGTTATTTAAAAAAAAAAAATAAGAAATTCGCCCCATTTTTTTTCAATGGGGAATTTATTGGGCGGCCTTCATTTAGCGGGTGTCTACAAGTCATAACCTATTATGACCTCTGTAGAAAATTTGCTAATTTATAATGAAATTTCGTACTTACTTACTTTCTCCAAATTAAAAAAAAATCCTTTTTAATAATGTATCTGCGGTAGGTACCTAGGCACCCCCTTTTGCATCGGACAGGGTTTTTGTTACATGCTTCTGTCTACCCCCATGGCGAAGGAGGCGTGTGTTTGTGTACAACTCTCTGTAACGATCTGACTTATTTATACAAATACCCAGTAAAAATATTAAATGAATTGCTCTACAAATCTCAATTCACACATTTTCGTAAGCTAAATGTGAATGAAACTATTTACGTCGACCTTCCAAACAAAATTATTGTGCGCGTGATCACCCATGCCAAGTCTATCCATTCAGCTTCGAGGTGTTGAGGGATTCATTCTACCGATGACGAATTGTGCTGAGATCTCCGAGAGTAAACATTGGAACTACTGTGTTGAGAGAGTGATCACGATGTGTTGGTTGTGGGGATAAAATGATATTATTTGGGAACAGATTAAGATGAAACCGAATACATAGAACGTTTTGGAGAATAATGTTATGAAAGTCGTGGTTTTGTAGTAAAAATCTTTTAGGTAAGTAATATTTTTCTTAGGGCGAATTTCACCAAACTTTTATACCGAGTATAAGTCTTATCCTGGGAATAAATTTTGAATTGTTGACAGTTTTTCCATACAAAAACTGTCAGACGACATTTTAATTCCACGGATAAAAGATATCTGACTTTGATGAAATCAGCCCTTAGTCGAAAGATCTTTGTAAAAAATTTTTTTTTTTTTAATTCGTTTTTTATCACACTTTTCGTAACTAATGAAATGACGGTATTTATGTAGGTACTGTTATTTTGCCCATCGTTTAAAGTTACGTTAAAAACAATAAAAACATTATGAACATTTTTTGTTCGCGCAGTGTAAAATCAGTTCTCACTCCAGATAGTGAAGAAATTCAGGATTGCGGGAAAATCCGAAAGGGATACCGGGACTTTTGCAACTGGCAACTGAAGGAACACGGGTGGGTTTTATTCAGTAAAAGTCTGACACGCCCTTCCGCTCCGCCCAGAGCGGGAGAAGTCATTCGTCGTCACGATTTCCCACCGTCAAAAAAAAAAAAGATAGTGAAGAAATAATAATTAAACCCGTTTTTTAGATCATGTACGTATATACACATACAATATCGAGTTCGAATAATTGCAGTGAAATATAGTGTCTACATCCATACTTAATATTATAAATTCGAAAGTAACTCTGTCTGTCTGTACTATGTTACCTTTTCACGCCTAAACAACTGAACGGATTTCAACAAAATTTGGCAATGGATAGACTTTTTATCGACATACAGCTTACATCGAAGCTAGTTCAAACCATGTTTTAAAACAGGACAGTCCCACTATCTCCCAAACCCATACTCACCAAATGCTCCCGCGCACGAATCTTGATTTAAATCCCGCAACAAAATATGTACTGTTTTACTGTTAACCAATGACGGATTTATTTGACCAAACTGCTTGATTCTCAGCATTTTGGCTGTATAACTTTTTAACACATAAATATTTAGAATAGTGCGCGGGTACCGGTTGGTGTATATTAGTGTATCGGTTATTATTGTTTCGCTATGGACAGAATTAGTTATGGTATGGCCGTGTTGAAGTTTTATGAGTTATGTTAGAGCTGATGATGGGTTTATGGGCCGGGAGATTGTGTATGAGTTTTCTTGTAAAAAAATTCTAGGTGTTTGGGAGATCGATGTCAATCATTTAGGATCAGTGAAATCGTACCTAATTATTTTTCTTGGCAAACATGTTGACTGACGGACCACCGATGTAAAGGCGTTATTACCAAACTTATTTTAACTATTGAAATCGAAGTAGATTGACGATATTTTGCCAATTTTAGCGACAAATTGGTCCTTTTTGTTTCAGCTGCGATTCGACGAAACGGAACAGCAATGGTGTATGTATAAGATGAATCTTTCCTGAGTTCAGAGTTTCTAGGTGGAGGTCGGTGTTTCTAGGTAGCTTTTAGTTTTTACAGCAGGCATTACATATTTTATTTCCCCTATTGGTAATACTGGCAGTGACATCCGACATCTAGCACAACATAATATAAAGGATCTATATTTACCAGATGCAATTTAACAGATATTTATTGAAATAGTGTCAGGTAACCACCAAAATAACCAAAATTCTGTGTAAGTCTTCTGCCGCGCTGGTAAGCCAGGTAACAAAGAGATGTGGAGCGTCGCATAATATCAGGCAGTGGGATCGCGCCTAACTCACTCTTAAACACAGCACTATAAATACGGACACTAAATACCTGCTGGAACTTAAGGGGGAGGTGCTGCTAATTACCGGTATTTTTTTGGACAAAACTTTTTACAATACAACTATTTTCTTAATGTCCCTCAGCAGTGCAGACCAACCAACCCCAGACCACCACCAGAGGGTGTACTAAGTGCAAAGGCAACTGATAGAAATCCGAAGACTGACGACGAAACACGAAGTTTTCCGAAGGAAGAAAATAGTTATACTGTAAAAATACAGCAGTGATTTATCGAAATGTCATCATGACAGAAAAGTCATTTAAAAAAGCAAGAGCAAAATGAAATGTGTTTTTATGGTAAAGTTAAGAATGTGGCTATACAGACTGTCGCAGATAGACCAGTCTGTCCTGTGTGTTTGATCTGTCCAGACAGTGACTTTAGACAGTATAATAATGATCTTTGTATATCTGATCTTTGCTCTTACATACTGGCGCGATTCGTCACGCGACAATACGCCACCGCATTGTTCACCGTGAAGCTTTCTCAGAAATTGTTTTGTTAAAATTCGCGACGCGCGGCGAATCGCGCCAGTATGTACGAGCCTTTATGTAAATTTTTATTTATTAATATTCGCTAGTCTTTTGAACGGTCACCCTAGTCGGCCCTTACTAAAAAAACAAAGGATCGTCTTTCTAGTAAATTATCTTCTTTTTTTTTTTATCTCCACTTTTCACCCCCCCATCACTTGGTCAGCACAGCCCCTTAACTATGCGGTGAGCAGAAGGCAAGTATACACAAAAACTGCAAGTGTGTGTCTGTTTACGAGGCTCGCACGGCTGCGGTGGCCGGCAGAATTATAAGAGGTTTAGTGTATACTACCAAACAGATATTAAACTACCTTTATACTTGGAGATTTTGTCCGAATTTGGTTGTAGTATTGTGTTGTATTTAGATTTTTGGGGGGGGGGGGGCGGGTTGAAGATTTCTTTGGCAGGTCAATGGTGATTACTGTTATTGGAAATTCCATATAACGTATCGAAGCAAAGAGCATTTCATGATTACCTCCAACCACATACACACCAACGTGAAACCAACCACAACACCAACCACATATGGTGTATATGTGGTACTTGGGCAACGCAAATAAATACACAACAACAGAAGAGACCTAATACCTAACAGAACTAACTTGTAGGTCCTTAATTTTAAGGAATGTAATCATCCAAAAGGCGTGTCATAATACAGCGGGCTATCACAGCGGCCCCTATCAGAGTACCAGCGCTGCGGTATTTATTTTTTTAAATATCGCAGCATTATGCTGAAGTAGGAGCCTTTGGGCCTCGCACAGGTCGTCATCTTATTATTTTGTTAGTTTTAATTGTTCTTTTTTTTAAATTAAGTACTTACTGTATATTACTGCTTGTTTTTCCATTGCGAGTCCCAACTAAATATTTTTCTTTCTTTTTTTCTTCATCGGTTCAGATACCTAACTTAATTTCTCTTATGAAAGATGCAGGATTGTATTAGCAACACATTTAGTTTGCCTTACACTGAATCAGTCGCTAATCTATACGAGCAGTTGATCGTAAACACATGCACTTGGATTTGCTAAAGTCCAATTATGGTAAAAATTGCAATATCAGAATAATAATAATAACCCCACCGCCGTATCTCTACGTTGACGTCGTGGTTTGGCTTGCGCGCTCCGAACTCTAGGTCTGTGCCGGTAGAGTTTACTTTGCCGGAACAGGTCTAGGATGAGGAGCCAGACCAAGAGAGATACAAAAACCCGCAGGGCAGCTTGTGGCGAGCTGTTGGGCAGTAGCGACCCCACGGACCCTACCTCCCGGGAGAAGTCTTGTTCCTCATCTCTGGCTTGCCTTTATTGGCTGGCTGGAGTGAACACTGACGAGGAACAGAGCTCCCACCTCATTCTTGCCTTGATTGGCCGGCTTGAGTGGAGATTCGCAAGAGCAAACGTGCTCGGAGGAAGGAAGTATTCCAGTAAGTGCTCGTAGGGATCTTGACCATCTTCCGGGCTCTGGGATTGTTCTGAAAGCCGTGGAATACCTCTCCACTCCTCAAGCACCTCAGGATATGTTGCCCCCTTGTCGCTACGTCACTATGTGCTAGCGACAGTTTCTGGGGGCCCATTATTGAGTGTGCAAGTCACCCCCTGCCATCTTATCCATAATATATATTATATATCATTGGTCAGGCAGGGGTCATAGTCCTTCCATAGTTCCTGGTAACCATTCCACTATAGCCAGCCAAACCCATAGCCCAATGTTTTGTTTCCATGTACTGCAATAGTCCTACACCAACCGGGGATTGTCCTTGGGTGCACTAGCATAGTGCATACAGGGATAATCGTCGGTTGGTGCCTCATTCCAATTAAAATTGTCTAAGGGGCCTCTGCGAGTTGGCTTCGGCCCCTCGTACGCCTTCCAAACGTCCGGGACCCCAAGGTCCCGAGATATATAGACATATAAATATAATAATAATAATATTATTTGAGAAAACATCGCCCAAAAAGAAACCAGAAAAACTGTATGCAAAACGACAGAGAGAAAAGTTGAGATGTCTCAACATCATCATTTCAGTCGAAAGACGTCCATTGCTGGACATAGGCCTCCCCCAAGCACCGCCACTTCGACCGGTTCTGTGTTGCATCCAGCGCATTCCTGCGGCATTCACGAGGTCATCGGTCCACCTTGTGGATCGCCTTCCAACGCTACGTCTTCCAGTACGCGGTGACATATCTCACAAGCCTCAAATTACACCAGGATCAGCACCCTGAAACCCACCCACACAAGGTTCACAGGAAGCACTACACTGACGGACAGGCTCCCATACACCTAAAACTCCATCTCCATCTAATTCATAACCAAAAACAACACAAGTTTAACAACCAGTTCTTTAAACCCCCAAAAACCTTAGTGGGACAGTTAAAAGCTAATGTTATTAGAAGCACGTTAGGGCGCAGGCACACTGGCGCGTTGTCGCGGTGATGTACGCGACCGAGCCCCCGTAAACATGCTCCACCTGGCTTTGCTAACGCTACCTACATGGTCAGTGTAGGGGCAGCAAATAAGGAAGCAGGAAAGACAGTTACGGTTCTTGCCAAAATTTTAAACGATATTTTATTACGTAGATATTTTCTTAAGTACGATATTTTTTATAGGTACCTACATAATTAAAGGTAATCCTGAACGTAAAAAATATTTTCTGTTATATCGAACATAATATTATTATGACTAAACAAATCTTAAAATTTTTTAGTTGTTTTATCGAAAAAAATTACAAGCCGTTAATTTTTTTCGGTTATTCAATTTCTGTAAATTAAATACAAAGCTATAACAATATCCCTCTTTATTATCATCAAACATTATATTTAAAACACTATTGTATACTAATGTATTTCCAAACTTTTTTGTTAACCGTACGAGGATCTGCACCTCGCCCGGTATCGGAGATATCAAAAAGCTTACGCCGAGTTAGGGCACTCGATTAAAGCCAGCCTTGTTTGCATCGCCGCTGAATGTGCTGACCCTACCACTACCACTTGAGCTGTTTTATGGTAATTAAAATTTTTGTTAACGATGCTTATTGTTTTGCTTACTGTACTTTTTGGGTTTAGTGTCGTGAGATGTGTTGCTTTCGTTAGTGTTTTGGCTAATTTCAGTAGTCAGCGGAAAAGGAGATGAGATTTAAAAAAAACTTTTCTTAACTTTCAGTCGTTGAAAGAAACTGAGTGACTGAAATAAAATTTAAGACGCGTGACTGAATACAAAAAAACTAATTTTTATTTTTACTAAAGTCATGCTTATAGAAAAATCTAGACGCATGTAAACTATGACGTCACTGACCTCAAAAAGCAGAACAAAACACGACTCAAATAATAAAACATCAAACATCAACATTGAAATAATAAATCTGCGCGTCCATTCCCCCCTCCCCCCACCCCCACCCCCTCAGGCTCAAGGAGGCATCCATGAATGCTGTCAGGGCATGATGGACGGCCGAGCATAAAACTGACGAGACGACTACCCACGGTACGAAATGGCTCTACGGAGCCCAGTATATCACTTTTATTACATGCCATCTTCATTTTCATATTTCATATTTGCATTTCTGTAGCACCCCCCCCACCCTAGGTCGTCTCCCCCCGTTTTAAGCGTTTCGCACGTTTTTCTATGTAATCGCTCCCTTTGTGTGTGTGACGTAGTGGGCAACGCGTCAAAGGAAAGTTTTTATGGCGTTATGTTGGCTAAATGTATTGTGAGGTTTATGGTTCCGTATGTAAATAAATAGAACTCTTTCTTTGTTCTTTCTGTTTTTAGTAATTCTTTTCAGAGATGGAAAGAAAATGAAACAATGATGGTGAAAATTGTAGTTTTAAGTTTTAGTTGTTTGTATCAAAATAGGTCGCAAACGACTGAGAAGGTTCCTTTGTTTATTTAAAGACTTAGTTGAAATATTTCATGAGCAATTTAAATCACAGAGCGTTTTAAACCACACAGTGAAACAGTTATAGGGAATTGTGGAGAGAATAGATGGTTGGATTGAACGAAAATAAATATGACAAGTAATAGTGTAATCATGTCATTTTGGTGCGAGCTTGGCAAGCCAACCGATACAGGCTGACGAGTCATTTAGCTGACCACAACTTACATTGCCAAAACCACCGAATAATTTGCTAGTAAACCTTTGGTCTAGCATTTAGTAACAAAGCTAATGAGTTTGGAGTCCTTAATTCGATTATAAAGTTCAAGATCTCAATACAATTTTTCAACTTAGAAAATTTTGGCTGTCTGGAATTAGTAATTAATAATTATTCGGTAAATGGTTATTCTGTTCTTAGTAATTTGAAACTATTGCAGGAAAATACGAGTTTACAATAGCATGACGGTCTCATTATCCTGGTGGCAGTCAAATCAATTTAAATTTTAAAGTAAAAAAATAATTAAAATAAATTGTCGATTAATTTTCGGCTACACTGCGGAACCCTAAAAAGCTAAGTCAAGGAAATGTATAACAAAGTTGAGGGCATGTTGTGACGTGTTCTTTAGCGGACCCCGGCTTAGCTGTTTAGTACACGTTGCTGTGTACATGGTTTTTTTAAACATGTTATAACTTTTTTGTAAACATTATCGAGATTGAAATTGCTAAAAATTGCATGAATTTCTTTTTATGTCGATCGATGAGTGCAGTTGGTGAGTGCTGAGCTATTTCATAAGGACTGGATTTGTGAGGTTTCCGGCAAAGAAAGAAGGACAACAAAGAGTTAGCGTTCGTAAACCTATATTTAGTTTTGACGAGATTTAAATACTAAAAGGAATAATAATATTTTTTCAATCCAATCGTAATTTAATGAGCATGCCAACGACCTACAATGCCAATCTTTTTAAGATCTTACAAATGATAATCATAAAAAACACAGGCATTGTAGATGAAGCTTACCACAATAGTAAAAAACTTAAAAAAAAAAACAATCTATCGACTTCCAAAAAAACACAAAAAAGTGAAAAATTACCTACTTTAATTTCGGAAGTTGGTGGCAAAAAACTCTATAAAAAGTGTGGTATATTTGTTTAGAAGCCCTAATAGATTATCATTTATGTGAATATATTGCAGTTCCGATATTATTACATACATACGTGTGGAATTAACAACCTCCTTTTTTTAAATTCGGTTACAAAAGGGCTTTTTCATCGCCACCGTTATCATTAAAAAACAATCAGCAATCGCAACTCATAACTCCCTACCATCGCAGTCAATATCACCTCGTATATTTTTACCAGTATAGGCGTTCTCCCGTCACCACACACAAAGACGTAGCCATAACTCCTTCCAGCACACGGTGAACAATACTGGAATTAATTACCTGATCCGCCCAGTGGGCCCAGATGTTTTTCACTCATTGTTTATGGGTTGGAAGTTGGGCTGATCAGGTTTATTGGGTAGGCAGATGATGTTTGTATTGTTGTACGATGAGTGATATGTTAGCTTGTTTGCTTGGAAATATGTGCAATGGTAAAATTATTAGGTAGAGGACAAATCTTATAAACAACTAGCTGCGACCCGCGGTTTCACCCGTAAGTCTCGATCCCGTGGAAATATTGGAATAAAAACTATCCTATGTCCTATTCCAGGTCATGGTTTATTCATGTGCCAAATTTATAAACAAATAAACAAGTTATAAATATAATCTAACATTAAATTAAATGACTAACTAACTTACAAATATATAAATAAAAGGACACTTAGGCGTCGAAATACTCGTCTGTATCGCTGTCATCCAGAAACGTACCCAGAAGACTGGCAGCACTGCCACGTTGAAGGGCAATGCTAATTCTTTGACCAAAGAATAAACGAGAAATTTCCTTAAAAAGGAGACTCGGGCCCCATGACACGAGCGTTTAGTCCCTAAATGGCTCAAAACTTAGGTAGAGCCATTTTATTTATACTAACTACTTTTTACACCCTATATTATTAGGTATCCATTCCACCATTCCACCCTATATTCCATGTCGTTAACTGTACTGGGCAGTGTAAGATTTTAAACTTTTTAATACATATTCTAATTGAGATTAAATCTTAATCATCGTGTTCAGATGGATTTATTACCACTTTAAATTTTAAAATAATTATTATGCGTATATTTAATTGATAACGTAATATTTGTAGAAAGTATTAGCAAATTATTACTAAATATAGCCTCGGGTATATTAAGTGGGAATGAAATAACAGGTAATTTTAAAATACCTAATCAAAATGTAGCTCTTTACTTTCTATTTCTAAAAACATTATCATTTCACGCCTAATTAGTTTAGCAAATAAGACCGGTCTGCATACCATAACAGTATATAGAAACTGCATGATATCTAAATTGCCTAACATAAATTTAGCTAGATGACTCAAAGATTAAAAAATACAAGATTTTTATTTTTAATTCTTATGGTCTTTCAATAATGTTGCAATGATTCTTGTTATTTAGAATTATTGGTCTTTTGAACACCCCCTCTTTTAGGGACCTTGGTAATGTCAAATAGAGTCGTACACCATTGCAGGCCTATATGCCATCACTAAGATAAAAAAAATAAGTACAACTTTGAAAATACCATGGTTTACTTATCATATTTTTGCACTTATCCATTCAGGGCACCGATTTCTCTTTACTTAAATAAACGTAGATGCATCAAAAATATTAAACTACAACTTTGATGACGTAACAAATCCTAGAACTTGCTAAAATGAATGTGACAACCGTTAACATGTGTGTGTGTATATAATAAGGGTGTGTGTGTGTGCCCCAACTCCATCCGTGTATGTACAGACAACAAAATTATAAAAGGGTAAATAAAACAGAAAGCTTACACAAGTCATAAATTTGATTTATAGAGATTAAAAAAGGCGCTTTAGAAACGGCTCGAACGAAAATTTTCGGTGGGACGAATCGGGAGACGAGTGTAGCGGCAGCAGAAACAATGTGGAAGCTTTCGATTTGAGATTTTTTTAAAAGCTTGCAATGTTTTCTTCAGCTTTTGACTAAGAATATTGTATTGTTGAACTTTTAACAAATTGAACTCGTATTTTATTATTTTTGGTATATATTTTTTAAATAACATATTACTTCAGTCATGCATAAATGTTACTGATTGAAAAGATAAAATTTACAGAAAATAGGCAGGTAATTAAGTATTTGAAATGTTTGTTACACTACTGGTTATCTAAAAAAATATCATTTGTTTAATTACAAAAATATCCAAAATAAATAGGTAAATAATTAGATTTAATTTCCAAAAAATGAAATACAGTAAAACATTTGCCATTTCTGCACACTGTACTCATGTCAGCGCAGTGTCGATGTTCGGGGCCGTCAGAGGGGGCGCCGTAAGAAAATTTACAGGCACCGCCGTATTTCACCCCCGCCTTTTTTGTTAATCTACCCTCCTAATGCGTCGCTTTGTTTACCTGCTGACCGTACCTACATAGTGTCTTTAGTTAACGTGTTCAGATGGAATTATTACGCCTATTTCGTTGAGTTGTTCTTTTGTTTGAGGGGTGAGCAGAAAGCTAGGTTGCGATTATGGGATCTTGGGTGTCTGGGTGTGCATTTTGTGAATAGGTGGTTATAAGAGAAAATCTGCAGATGAGAAAAATGCAGTTGAGAATAATAACACTAGTTATTTGAATCATAATAGCTTTTAAGAAAGGGTGAGGGAACATTTTTGGATACATAAAATTACGTTTCTGAACTACATAGATGAGCACAATCAGATTGTATCCGATGCTCTCATCATCATCATTATTTCTGCCGAAAGACGTCCACTGCTGGACATAGGCCTCCCCCAAGGACCGCCACTTCGACTGGTTCTGTGCTTCTCGCATCCAGCACATGTTTTGATGTTCTCATATCAGTAGATTTTTCTACGCCTCTCACTGTTGGAAACTTAATCGACACCATTTTAAGTTACAGTCATTAAATTTTTGCATGATAATGATTTTATTTCTGTAAGTATGTTTGTACAAACACTTTTACACGTTAATCATATTTTTTTAAACTACATGAGGTCGGCGGTTTCTAACTGACTACTCTGAGAAGAAAGGCCGAAACAAACTCAGAGGGCACAGTCTCTTTTAAAGTCCAGACATAATCTTGGTCAGGCCATATGAGGACCATGTAGATTAGAGTCTGATATGGTCTTATGAGGAAATAACCACACAGATTGAGTGGACCTGTCTAGTCAGTGCACGCATTTGTCACTAATCGTGCAGCTCATAGTAATAATACATTGTCATTTTTACTGTCTTGCCCTTTGTTTAGCATTTGGTATACTTATGACTTTCTTTGAGCATTTGGACTCGCAAAGTAATCTCTTTGGTTTTGGTAAGAACACTATGTCCAATACTATCTTTTATTCCTAAAAAGAATAGTTTAATGATCCTATTCCCAATCTTTGTCCTATATAGCGTTTGCAAATGAGCGTCGCAGTTGAAAGTTGTGCAATACGGAGATACAGCAACTTATGAGTACGGACCAAGCTTAGTTTTCGATTTGGCAAGCAACGGGGCAATATTGTTCGGTTCGCGAGCCATTCTTACAGTATGTTTAGCGTTTTTATTAGTTATATGATTTTCGAAATATTGGGTTGTGTGCTGTTGAGAATGGCTGTTGTTTTTCTTTTTAGGGTTCCGTACCTCAAAAGGAAAAATCGGAACCCTTATAGGACTCTTGTGTCTGTCTGTCTGTCCGTCTGTCACAGCCAATTTTCTCCGAATAAATGGGATCGATTAAGTTGAAATTTGGTTTCTGTGACCCAATATGTAACGACAATAAATGAATGTTGAATATAAGGGTCACTTTTGGGGAGCCAACTAGAAAAAAAAAAAAGTTTTGCTAAATGCACTGTGTCACATAATAAATGAAAGGGCTTGTTGCGAGGATTTCAAATAAATTTTTTGTATAATATTAAAATAAACACTTTTAAAGATATTTAAGAAAATAGATGAAAAATTACCATTCCTTTACCTTATCTTCAAAACTACTAAGCTTAAAATTTTGAAAAAAATGTAGAAAATAGTTTCATACTTATAGATTACAGGAAAACCTCTAAGAAGACTATGGTCTTTAAAAAACATGGTAAATTGATCCCAACTACGGAACCCCTCATTGTGCGCGGTCCGACACGCACTTGGCCGGTTTTTTTTAAGTGGCATTAGGTGTTGGGGTCAGGAGGCGCATAGAGTTGATCACGCTATTGGTTTATAGTTTGTTCGATTTGAAACGGCAAGAAGTTAATAGTTTTCTCAACTTCTCATAATTCAATATAAATCGAATTATCAAGAGAACATGGGTTAAAATATTGTACCTTGGAAAGTAATTAAGTGTTACTTAACAAATCCAAAAAAAATATGGAAAACCGGCCAAGTGCGAGTCGGACTCGCGCACGAAGGGTTCCGTACCATTATCTATAAAAACTGCAAAAAAATCACGTTTGATGTATGGGAGCCCATTAAATATTATTTTTTTCTGTTTTTTAGTATTTTTTGTTATAGCGGCAATAGAAATACATCATCTGGGAAAATGTCAACTGTCTAACTATCACGGTTCATGAGATACAGACGGACGGACGGACGGAGTGACAGTGGAGTCTTAGTAATAGGGTCCCGTTTTACTCTTTGGGTACGGAACCCTAAAAATTGGAATAACTACTAGGACACCCAAGCACGGAGTCTTAGTTTTTATTAACCAACTTCTTATGACAGTGATATTCCTGAGTAATCGACGAAAATGTATAAGCAGTTTGGCAGATGTTTTCTCTTCTCCACAAGTACATCCCTGGTAAGTCCCCGGTTAAAACACTAACATTATGATATAAAAAAGGAAAAAAAAAATGAGAAGACCATTCCGTTCCTGCTCCGCGGTCACTCTGACCAATTATTCAAATACTTACATATGCAATGTTTTAAGTCTCCTTTCATCCTTTGACAGGATTACGACCTGATCCACTTTCCATCCATCACTCCCAGCCCTCAGGTCTAGACATAATGCTATCACCTTTAACGACCATCCACTTGCCCATTTTAACCCTTCGACTGGTCATATAATTGGTCCAATGAGACCGGGTTATTTCATAATCTACGGCACTCCCCCCCCGCTCCCCCCGCTGCAGACGGATCAACGCTGCACAATCCCGGCGATAGAATTTTATGAGACCCCCGGATGCAGCGTGGTAAGCAGTAGTCATAAATAGTTGTGAGTGTTAGAGCTGACTGGATGTGGCAGGGTTCTTTTTTTGTTTTTTGTATAGTGGCTTTTATTTATGTTAACGGATCTGTAGGTATGTAGCTTTGAAGTTATACTAATATTTATGAAAGGTAAACATGTAGTCATAAATCATAGGTATTTTGTAGTGAAGACTCTATCGACCAATATGGATGGTCGTTTTTGTAGAGGATGTGAAATGATATGTCATAGGTGTATGGACACACAGGTCGAAGAAATCAAACGTAACTTCAGATCTGAAACTGAGTAATTCCTTTTTAAACATTTGTTGTTAATTTGAGACCATCATATGCAAAGAGGAAAGGAAATCTTGTAAAAATTCAGCTGCAGCCAAAGGACATAAATTCCAATCTTCTTTATAGACTGTGGAATAAAAATATTTGATTTTTTATAACAAAAACCATATGTCATAGCTGGCTAGCTGTCTTTATTATTAACCAGATAGCAATTTATGCCACAAAATGACTATTAATAGGACCGAAAGATTTTTACAGCCTAATTTTTTTTACACAACCGCGCTCCAGGCTCTTCCTGCCGGCTCCACATCTGTGGGCAGCACATTAATGCACTACGACTGTACGTAACTATTACGGCGTGAGTTGTGGATTTGTTTTGCCGGTCAGATAGTTGAAAATATGAAAATGAGTTTCAAGTTTCACTAAGATGTGGAGCGACATCAAATTTTATGGACAAAACAACTTTTATATTAATTCTGGTACAAGTTTTATGTTTTAGTGGATGCTAGTATGTTAAATTATGTTTTTGGGGACATTATTTCTGGGTACTAGTGGATAGTTATGGCTTCAAGTTAGTCACTGTGGTTGATTTATAAGCCTATTGATAGTGTAATGTTGCTTTGGCAAGAAAATGTCGTTCTTTTATTTTTCCTAGGGTACCCAGCAAAAGACCTGGCAGCGACAGAGTGGGTTAAAGTAATAATTACCTATATAATAATATGATATAATAATAACTTATAAAAGTTATAATATACAATACAGTTTCGATAATAATTTTAGTATAATAAAAAAAAAGAAGTGAAAATTCACACCTTCGACGATTTTCTGATCATTTCATTCGATCGGCGTTGAAGTGTTGGCCTTATTATTACATAGCCTTTTCAAGGAGCGAGTGCTTTTCACAACTCATTCATACTCCGAAAGCTACACAACAAAAACATCAACATTCCTCGTGACAAATAATCCACTTATTAATTTATAAACCTCCCCACACCATCCACTTATTCCATCAACCTTTCAACTGCTAACTTTTGTAACCAACTCAAAGTTGAACAGTCTTGTAGAAATATAAAAGATCGTTGAGTGAAGACTGCGGGGTGACATGATACGGACAAAAGGCACCAGATTGCACCTACCTCCCCTTGTGTTAAGGGGAGGTTACCTTGTGCCGATTTATTGGGTGATTACGTTTTTGTTTAGAGAATATTATGGTGGCTATAAACTACTTTTTATGTTCGTATGGTACTTTTCCAGGGTGGATTTGTTATAAGTTTTTAATCAATTATAAGATACCATGGGATTTCCATACTTACAGTCACAATAAATTCCAAAAACCAGTGTTTGGAATACAATATTAGGCAAAGGCTTATGTTACCGGCAACATTTTGTGAGCTAAGTACAAAAAAACAAAACGAATCATTGATTTTTACAGGCTGAAGTTTAATTCGTTGGCAATATTTTAAAGTATTCTATTTAATAAAAAAGATAATTAAACTTTTCTTTTTCGATTTTGCTGGATGAAAGAAGAAGATACGTTGAAATATTGCCAATGAATTAAATTTCAGCCTGTATAATAAGATCAAACAGCCGAAAAAGATGTTACGAAGCTGGCTACTATCGGGATTGCTCCCCTCTTTTCAAATGCAAATGGGGCCTTCTTTCATAAACTGATCACACATTAAAGTCGTGAGTCTGAAATTGTCACAATAATCACAAAAAACCTTTTCTGGACTCTCATGTTATTTTTTCTGCAACCAGCCCAGACAGCATCCCCTTAACAGTTGCAGTGGATTTCAAGACGGACGGACGGACAACGAGCGGGGGCAGGTAAAGGGGTCAACCGTCATCGATCGGGGTTCAACCCACCGTAATCATACCCCACTTGTTTATTTTATATTGGAAATGTCAGCGCCGCCGCCATGTGTGATGTTCTATTGTTTTTCTAGTTGCACGAGTATGGAAGGGTTAAGATGTGTTTTGAGGAAGTGAAGTGGTAGTGTTGTAGGGGTTAAACAATTTTATGATCGAAGGTGATTGGTTGAACAGTTAATTCTTTTCTCGTATTTTTTTATTTTCTTGGACTTTGACTTAGGAATCAAAGTTGGCTCATTCAAAAGTTGGGGGACAAATATTCGATTATTTTGATGACATAGTAATTTGTTATCAGTTTTATGCCGAGATCCGACGACCCGCGATTTTGCGGACGGACACGCTCGGCAGACGACCACAGACCGCCACGCACCGCGCACCGAGGAACTTCCGATAACTGCGATACCTCGCACGTACACCTTCCCACGGTGCGTCGTGCGGGCTCATCCGTGTCCATCCGCAATATGGCGCACCGTCAGATCACGGCATTAGACCTTTTTTCACATGTTTCAGTTTCTTCACCTGCGAATTCATTTTCCCCTAAGGTAGGTACATATTTGACAGATCAGATACAAAACATTTGTGGATTTAGGTATCTTGTTATTAGTTCGTAACTGGACACTGTGAAATAGGCCATTACCCTTAATGAGACTTTCAGTAATTCAGAGAGTTTATTTGAACTGTTGAAATCTTAGAAATTCCGTCACAAAGGTATTTAAGAAGATTTCCACTTGAAATTATCAGGTGCATCCTTGTAGTCCCCGTTGTGTTGCGGTGGGACTGCAGCATACAACGCCGCCTCAAAGAGACTGGCGACGACTTAACACCTTACTCGAGCAGAAGTGAATGTTTAATAGCGGTCACTTTGTCAAGACACGCTCTCATGGGGTTTTTGAAAACTGACTGGGGGTGTGTTTCCATTGTGGCAAGAATTTAGGACGTGTTTGCTGAAAATAACGGGAGGGAAGCAATGTATTTGTAAAAATAATAATATTGTCTATGAATAGGGGGCTGTCCAGTAAACATACCTAAATAATTATTTAATAGATAAACTGAAAAATCCGCTGGGCTGGACAACAAAATAGAAGATGAAAGTTATCTTTTTGTGCTAAAAATGATTTAAGTCGGCTTTTTCTGCAACAATTCGTTTCAAGCATCGGTCAGTGGCCATCTCCCCGTATTGTGCCTTGGAAACGAACCCAGCAAGTGCATGCACGGAGTGCGTCGCGACCACACGGACTGTCTTACCCCTTTATGCAGGTCCCCTCAATACAAGCGCTGCATATTTTAACCTTACCTCGACCACAGCCCGCTCCGTAAACGCTATCTGCTTTTGAGTTCGCAAACATAACTTTACCTTACGGAGAACCGAGGTCGTTCCATTTTCAATTGTATCTTCGTCGAGGTAAGACGTGTCGTTGCTCTCGCGAGTGCAAATAGTATTTGGCAGGTGAGTAAAAGCAAAGTCATTGGTCGCGCTTGAGATATTAGCAGCTTCAGTACTCCAGGTGGGTGCATTTACGTGGAGATATTTCCGATTTGATAGCCTTTGAGGCGGCGTGAATTCTGAATGAGTTTGGCTTCTGCTTGCTTTTGATTTAGGTGTCGTGGGTGCCAGAGGGAATAAGGATGGGTAAATTTTTTGGAAATTAACTTTCTGAGGATTTATTTTTTAACTTATATTTGCGGGAAAAGAAGAGATTGATTTCTTCCAAAAAAATACAAAATTATTGCTTTTACTCTTAACGAAAATGCCTCAGTTTGGCCGTCATTTTACATGTTATTCAAAGGGCTTTAACCTTGTACAACAAATCGAGGGAGAGCGACAAAAAGTTTAGAATACAATGAAATATTGTTGGTGGAGGTGGTTATCAAAATTTAAGAAGTATCTCTGCAACATATCTCCGTACAATAACAAGAAAATAAATAAAAAGTTTCATTTCAAATGACTGACGGAAATCACACACTTCTATCCATCATAAGAAATCCTACTAATACCTATTATAAATGTGAAAGTTGTGTGTTTGGATGTTTGTTACTCAGTCAGGCAAAAACGGCTGAATGGATTTGGATGAAATTTGGCAAAAAGATAGTTTATAACCTGGATTAACACATAGGATACTTTTTATCCCGATGTTCCCACGGGATCGAGACAAGCGCGGGTGAAACCGCGGGGCGCAGCTAGTCGATAATATAACACAGACACCACACATACTTCCGGAATTTATTACTATTACTTGAATAATATCCTTCAATACATTATGTAGGTACCTAAACAGCTACAAAAAAACACAGACTCCCAGATTTTTTCAAACAATCAGTCTCTCCACAGTCCACACACATATTTTTCATACCGTCACATCACCCGGAGGTTACTGTGAAACTAACCATTGTTCTTGCACGACGCACGACAACCTGCCACAGACGAGCCAGTCGAGCTGTCTCAGATGTGACGTCACTGTATTTTTGTCAAGTAGTGTTGGTGCATGAGGATGGTGTTTGTTTTTTTTTTCTGTTCGGAATGGCTGCAGGGGCTAATAATTATGTTATTTCGTACAGTAATGAGAGTGGTGGCCCAGTGTTAGCGGCTTACGAGTTGTAGGTCGTTGGTCCGAACCCAGACAGGCGCTTTACTTTGTGTAAATGAAATAAGTCGTGCCAACCACGACCTCGACCAGCCTTATTTAAAACTTCAAGAAGGTAATGCCATGTCAAAAAAAGAAAAGGAAATAGAGTAATGACAATTAAGTGGTATCAACGAAAAGGGAAAAGTACCTACGCTAAAAATGCTACCCACTCCACGTCCAAGGATACCATAATACCCAAAAAAAAAAGAGTCAGCACTAAAGAGGACTGACTACATAATTATAATATGCTAAACACTACTAAACAGTGAGCTCGGTTCTCAGAGCCAGCAAATAAGAAGCAAATCCATTTAAAAAAAAAGCGACAAAAGATATTACAAGTGATAATACAGCAGTATGAGTTGGTAGGCAGACAGTGTCGTCACGCGTCGCTGATAATTCGCGCTACAGCTGAAAATGAGCTGCATATCACTGGCTATCCTGTGCTCATACAGGGTGCGGCGTTTTTTACGCCATTTTAATTTTATTTTAATACATTTGCTTCTAGAAATTACGGTCTTGCAACTGTACAGCAAAAGACGTTGTAGAAGGCGAGTAAGAGGGCTAGTTATAGTATAGCTATTATATAGTACTAGCTTGTGCCCGCGGATCCGCGTGGAGGTCGGATATTATCCCACGGAATCGCACAACCGGGATATAGGGGTACTTTTCCCTATATCCTAGCTCAGGTCATGGTCTACCCGAGTGCCAAATTCCATCGGAATCCGTTCCGCCGTTAAATCGTGAAAGACAGTACCAATGGAAATCATCATCATCTGCCGAGCCTTTTCCCAACTATGTTGGGGTCGGCTTCCAGTCTAACCGGATGCAGCTGAATACCAGTATTTTACAAGGAGACTGCCTATCTGACCTCCACAACCCAGTAACTGGGTAATACAATACCCTTTGGTAAGACTGGTTGTCAGACTTTCGGGCTTCTGACGGCTCGTAACGACTGTCAAAGATCCACAAATGACAGCCGGGACCAACGGCTTAACGTGCTTTCCGAGGCACGGAGGAGTCTCGATATGTAAAGATGGTCACCCATCCACGGACCAACCCCGGCAAGCGTAGCTTAACCTGATCGACCCGTGCGGCTGTTATTACTTAGCCACGAGCTCCTCAGTACCGATGGAAATATGGATATGAATTTTATAAATAGGTATGCAGAAGTTTAATCTGTATAAGTATAGCGATATCAGTATAGTCAGTATATGTTCAGAATTATTGGTGCAGTAGTTCTTGGGTTTATCGCGAACAGGACGACAGACGCGGCGGAGGACTTTGTTTTATAAATCTAAGGATAGTGCTGCTTATGTTCCTAAAGAACCTGTACCAGTGACCACCACATTAAAACCAGGTTTTAATATTTTTTCCCATTTTCGCACACCCTATAGAACCTCCTTGTACCACCAGCCACAGTTCGCCGCGCAGGCGTAAAATTAAAATTAAAATAAACAAAAGGCAACACTCGTCCTACACCCTGGGGCCGGCCGTATTAAAGCTTTTGTCCTAAGATTAGCTGTTAAGAAAGGCCTTAATACCAGCTAGGTCTGTCGTCTGAACCTCACTGGTACTGGAATTAGTCGGTTTTGTGAAGGGGGGGGCGGGGGGGTACTTTTGTTGCTCTGTAGATGAGAAAACTATGAGGAATGAAGTAGTGTTGTGACTTGATGGTTGTTAGTGTTTTGTTTTAACGCGTTCTTGTTTTGTTTTGCTTTTTAGAATGGTTGGTTGGATTGGCTGATCTTTTAATGTTGCTGTTATTTACTTGTGAAGTCAGATACGTGTTAAAAGCATAGATGTACGTAGAGCTCTGCTTAATTTCTTAAGCAAAAGTGAAATCATTATCAGATTGAGAATGGTAATAAGCACCAAATGCATGATACTTATATCGATCGTAGGATTTCTTTATTCAGCTTCTACCCCCAACTTTGCATGAAAATTATACAAACCCTAGAATGTAGAATAATTTAATTAATTTATATTATGACGATTAACTTCTGATCTTGACTGTACTTAAACGCAAATATAGTGCTTATCTTAGCAATACATTTAATGATGCAACATTTTAGAAAAAAAAAAAAAATTTTTAAGAACATAATCCAATGTCATTACGCCATCGCACCATCTATGATTGTATCAATAACAAATAATTATGACATTCGCTATTCACTTTGGGACATCTTTAATTTTGTAATTTCCCAAATTATGTCTAGAGGCCAAAATATTACGCAAATCATAATTAAAATTGTTTCCTTTTTAGTCATTTACTTAAAGATTATAATGAATTCAAAGCTTCACCTAATAATGTGTTCGTAGGCGATTTCCAACAATTTTGTCACTAAACATTATCTTATCGATAAATTCCATGAATATTAAAAATCAATTAAAACTAATCTTTAAAGTAATATTCCGAACAAAATGCTAATCAACAATCTACACAAATCGCACAGTGGACAAGACACTAAATTCCTCTAGACAAAAAAAAAACCCGAGAAAAAAAATATCTCAACATTTATCACAACGTAGAATTCCTTTTAAAAAGTAAATTCTTTTCTTTAGCATCGATGGAAAGAACAGCGAAAGAGAATTAATGCAAAACAAAAGTCCCGCTATCTGGATGGTGGGCGTAGCGGCGGCACTAAATTACTCGATGGGCGTCAACCCACCGCCATGTATCAATCAGGCTGGCCCAGATTTATGGGACAGTACACTTCGGAATCGTTAGCCTCCGCGACGAAAATGTGTTACTGTTATCCTGTGTCTTCCGACTTTTCTCTTTTTTCGGAGGGTGGGTGTCGTTCGTTTATCTAGACTTGCGAAAATACGAATTGCGTGATTGTGTTTGTTGTAATTCATGGGCTAAATGTATGTGTAATGTTGACTGAGTATTGTGTTCCTGTAAAAAAATAAAGAAGCATTTAGGTAATCATTTTAAATCAGGCCGAATTTTCAGGAAAATCTAAGTTTTTGACTAATTTTCCTGCAGGCATTTTAAATTTTAATAGCCAAACAAAGATTTTTGCATTGTGATACCGTAAATGTCTATCACGAAAATTCCAAAACTGATAGTGAATCGAATTCGCATGCAGACCCGAAAATCAAAGAAAATTTCTGAAACATCATCCAAATTAGTGTCGAAATTGATAAAATTAGCCTCAAAAAGACACATTAAAATTTCATGCCCCTCCAAAGTATTAAATATAAATCCTTTACTATTACAGGCAGCAATAAAATAAAAACATTTATAAAATTAACGTTTTCCAGAACAGTCTGTGTCGCCATCAGCATTGATGGTTCTGTCCCATCCTTTGTCGGCGTGAAGCACTGTGCTCTTGTCATGTTGACATAAATGGAAAAAATGCGAATGGCCGCCACACTGAGGCTAATTTCCTTTTCAATGTTCCCTGTCCGTGTCCGTGTGTCCATGTCAGTCCGGCATGACGTCCCTTTCAGCTATTTCAAGCTTTGATGTTGTTTTTGATGGTAATTAATTATGTTTGTAATTTTTTACGTGTGTGAGTTTTTGTAATTAATATTTTTATGATGTTTTAATTTTTTGCTGATGAGTGTATTTGATTAGTGAGTGGATTTAGTGTTATTTTTATTGAGTAGCTGTTTAGTGGGCAGTTTAATTTCCTTTGAAAATATTCGGAGACATAATTACTTTTTGAAACGAGAAATAATAAATAGTTTACCTACCTAGTAAGCAAATAAAAAAAAAATATTCTAAGAAACATTATAATTCATTCAATCATCGCCGCTTTTCAAGACCGTCGCCCAGAAACTTACAGTCGCCCTGAAAACGACAATATAAATAAAACAAGAAAAATCTAATAAAATCTACACTTGCATCTCACACCTTGCATCATCATCGTATAGTTTCCTAAAAAAATATTTTCACCGTCTTCAAAAAAGCCTTTACGATCCGAGTCACACGTACCCGTACGTACCTCCTTCCGCGTACGAAATACGAGCGACACGCGTAACTGTAACGATACGATTGCGTAAACACACAACAACTCACACCTGTGCGGTATTTACGAGTTGTGCTCGACTGTACGCCAATTTATTCGCACTGTTGTTACTTTTGTGCTTTATAGTACTGTGCGAGTCTATTGAATGATTGGGCGTTAATTTTGATGAAAATGCTGCGTGTGATTACTTTTTTTTTGTTTTTATGTTGTTTTTTTCAAATTATCGCTCATTTCTTCACAATTTTTTTTCCACTTTCTGACTTGATTCAAAGTTAACATGTTTTTTTTGATTAAATTAAATTACCCTACTTAATTTTTTCTATGTATGTAATTATGAGCATTTACCGCAAGCAGATTTTTAAGACAAGTAAATATAAACCTTTTCAATCCTCGAAACAGTAAGAAGTCCACTATAAAATAAAACACAACAGAGAGTAATACAAGACTAATCTTTACAACTGTCAACGCCGCCATTTTGTTTTCCCGCTATTTGAGTCCCAAAAAAATAAAAAATATAATATTAATAAAAATGCAAATTTTAAGTTTAATTCAACGGTCCGATTAGCATCCTTGAGGGTACAGTGACGTAGATAACCGACAGAGCTGAGGTACAGTCGCGTAGATAAGCGGCTTTCATTACTGGCGTGTCGCAGCGACAATGGATAGCGACAACAAATCTCGGCGTTGAGTTATTTGTTGCTTCTGAGGTTATGTCGGTGACTGTACCTGTTATTGATGCTTTTGTTCTTGATTGTAGTGCAGTCTTGGTAGTGACAAAGAGTAAGGAGGCGCCTGAAATGTAATATACTTACTTAAAATGTTAGGTAATTTTTGGTATGGCAAAATGCTGGAGTATACATAGCAGGATACTCAATCAATCTGCCTAGCCGTTTCCCAACTATATTGGGGTCGGCTTCCAATCTAACCGGATGCAGCTGAATACCAATATTTAACATGGAGCGACTGCCTATCTGACCCCCACAACCCAGTAACTGGGTAATACGATACCCCTTGGTAAGACTGGTTGTCAGATTTTCGGGCTTCTGACGACCCGTAACGACTGTCAAAGATCCACGAATGCCAGGCGGGAGCAACAGCTTAACGTGCTTTCCGAGGCACGGAGGAGTCTCGATATGTAAAGATGGTTACCCATCCACGGACAAACACCAGCAAGCGTAGCTTAACCTGATGGATCGACCCGTGCGGCTATTATTACTTAGCTATGAGTATCCTGCTATGGGCTAAGTAATAAAAGCCTCAGGTCAAGGTATCGTATTACCCAGTTACTGGGTTGTGGAGGTCAGATAGGCAGTCGCTCCATGTAAAATATTGGTATTCAGCTGCATCCGTTTAGACCGGAAGGCGACTCCTACATAGTTGGGAAAAAGCTGGGCAGATTGAGACTGATGCATACTCTATCTCTATTCTATTGTAAGCCATTATATTTTCAGCACCAAAAAATTTATAATACCTAAATCCCGTTACAGTTTTAGATCTACAGGCAGTCGGAAATACCTAAAATCAATTTAATTTCACTCAAACATGACAACGTAATGTATACAGATCTGCCTTTTATAACCTCTACTTTACGATGACACCAAAGTAAACTGCGCTTGCGCATCGGACGTAGTACGTAAATGTTTGCGGTTCAGGAAAATATTAAAGAGACAATTTAGATTTTGTTATTATATTAAGTCTTAGTTATTACATTAAAACTTGATTTTCTGTAACTGTCTTATTAAATGCTTTGTTTTTTTAGAGTACTAGGTGCTTTAATAGTATATATTAGTATCTCTGAAATCTCATACTATACAAAAACATAAACTTTTCTCATTTACATTTTGATGTCTTGAATATAAGCTGAATTTTATAAAAAAAAAAAATTCTACAACACAAAAAAACAATTTTACGTAATACGTCTATTTGACAAACAATTAATTTCCCCGACTGTATTTTATTATGATGCATAATTAACATAAATAATGCTGCTGGGACATAGGCCGGGCAGGCCTGTGAGGGGCTGTAATCCACCACGCGGGCCCAGAATAAAATTTTTGGATCTAGGACATGCCGGTTTCCTCACTATGTTTTCTTTCACCGTTTTGGGAGCAGTGGAGATGAAATCCATACTAATATTATAAATTCGAAAGTAACTCTGTCTGTCTGTCTGTATGTTACCGTTTCACGCCTAAACTACTGAACGGATTTCGATAAAATTTGGCAAGGAGATACATGGCATCCTGGGAAAGGACATAGGCTTTTTCTTCACATACCACGCGGGCGAAGTCGCGGGCGGAAGCTAATTATTTATAAAAAGTAAAGCGCTTGGCTGAGTTCGAACCCACGACTACAATTTGAAGTTGGGGCCGTTACCACAGGGCCACCAAAAACTCAATTCTTCATGTAATATAAGTAAAGTTCATGAACATAGTCTGATCCCAATCTCGTCCTTTTCGGCATTTTTTTTTGTTCTTAAGGGTATCGATCAAGTTCCCATGTCCATCCAGTGATATACTGCAATAAAATAGAGCCAAAGAGTAAAAATATAAACTGCTAAAACCCCCCTACGCATTCCACTCAGCAGTTACGTCCTACCGTCGTTCCTCACGTATGTTTTGACACTCTGACGATATATTACTCGAACCAGTAAACGTTCGTGATGTACGGCGGAACACTGTACCATAGAATAGATAGGTAACAGAAGGCCGTCTTCATACAACCAGTGAAAGCAGGCGCATGCAATCATAGACACGAACGTTCGGCAACCTCTCAGTTTATCTCAGACGAATGCTAGACACTAGTGTACCTGCGCTTGCACTCGCTGTACTATCGACCGATGATAGAGGTAACACAGCCAGTATAAGCTGGCCTCGTATTCTATTGAAAATAAGTACTTAGCTGAAAGAAAAGCTATGCCACCAACCCGCACTGTGCCCGCGTTGTGGACTATGGCCCACTCCCTCTCATAGAGAGGAGGCTTGTGTCCTAGCAGAATGAACATGGCTGATTATGCTAAAGCTGCTAAGCTCAAGGTCAGTCTTATCACTGACGTGCGATCGACTGTCCGTGAAGCGTTTGTGCATGCAATGTCACTCGTTGTATGAAGCTGACCTTCTGTATCTATTTATTCTGTGACCGCACAGGTGATTCTGTAGAATGTAGAATACCCAATAAAATACAATGGTTGCGTCAATTTCAATAAACTCTCAATGAGTCATTATTGCTTATTTTAGTGCACGTTCCAATGTAAATAAAATTAGTTAAAAGTCAATTTGTTTTAGTGATCAGTCTGGTTCTTTATTTTATTTTTTTGTGATGGACTTCGAGAGATGTCGGAATTTATGATGGCGCCTGCAGTTACTTGATTTTATATAAACAATCTTAGTGTCTAATTAATTAAAGAATATAAGACTTAGGAGGCTCTAGAAGCGCAATAATTATTTCTAATCTAATAATGTTATATTAAATGGAACCGAATTGAGTGCAAATCATCATCAGCAAAGCAGATCAATGCTGGACATAGGCGTCTCTAATGAGCACCACCTGAATCACCAGGTGGAAGCACTGAGACGTCAGGTCCGGGCACCTGCCGAAAGTGTCAAACCGCCTATATTTTCTTTAGTCGTGACTGATTATTGAACGAATGAATGAAACGAATGATGAATGTCATAATATATTTTTTAATGGAAGGCCTCTTGTCAAAGTGGCGCCAACTGGCGACGTGAAGTTTCATGGAATGAAAAGAGGTATGCACCTGCTTGCTAATTGGCTATGCTTATATCCATTTACTTCTTCTTCTTTTCTTTTCGACGGTACATCTATGTTAATTATACAACCATTTACTAAAGAATCATACAGCACCTAAAAAACAGTTGATGAATTAATCTGAAAGGTTTTTAAGTAAGTAGGTAGTTACTATTGTTCACCTGACCAAAGAAATAACTATCAAATTGTAGGTATAGTAAATCTTGCGATATTCCATACAAAAGCAGTGACGAGATTGGATCATTGTCTTGTTCAAGTCAATTAAAACAAGCAGGCATTTGTCAATGTTACCACACACTTATAAATCTGTAACAACATTAGACTTGTGTGAAAAGTGATTGTGAATCGACTGTACAATCACACATCACAATAGGTCATATTTTACCTCCTACATCAGATATGGCAAACCTTCGGACATTCACGTGCCTTAAAAAATGTTTTGTCTATGACATTATATCAACAACATCTATAAATAATTGTGGATGCGAATCATATTTAGATCAACATAACACTTGATACTGACCTGCAAAAAGCAAAAAAACGTAAGTAACTAAAAATTTCGCAGGCTACCTTGAAGTTTTCACCTTAAAATAACAATTTTTATCCCAAAATTATTAAACAGTCATTTTTTTTTCGTAGCTCTTTTTTTAAAATAATTGTATCATGTAAAGGTACCTATCTCATTATGGCCGCCCACAATTTTGTATCGTGCCTTTGGTTCACCATCCCTGGACTTATATAACTTTACTACATTGTTTTATTTTATTTTTTCACTTAGAATTTTGATTCACTTGATTGATGGGTACAATATTCTTATCTGTCTGTCTGTCTTAGTAATGACAGGTTAGAAATCAATTTTCGTGTTCTCTTTTCGTAAGTCAGGTAAAAAGAGGTTAAGTTTGTATTGTGATTTTGGAAATGTATCAAGGTTTAGCTTTTGTGGGGTAATGTGAGATGTGGCGTGTGATTATTTGTTTTATTACTGCGGTGAATTAAAAAATGGAGCATGTCTGTGAAGTATAAATGAATTTCGTAAGATATGAAGAACGAGAAATGACGATGAAGTCAGTTATGAAAATGTGATAAATTATCAACCGATTTTGAAAACAATAATAATTACACCGTTTATTTTGTTGCTTACATATTTACATTTTTAAATATTTTCACAAATAAAAAAAATTAAAACTAGCCAATAACCTTTGTTTGTCACCTGTAAAACCTAAAATTTAGAAGAGATCCTTCTGGCATAGTTCTTGCACGTGCCTAGCTATAGCTGTGGTGTTTTTACATGAAAAAAAAACCCTGTCATAACATGAATCAAACGTAGGACCCAATTTTTGATTGGTGATTACTTACTACTTAGATAAAATGAAGAATACTGTTTCTTATTTTTTTTTTATTAGCCGAATAACAAAGTGTCTAACTAAATGCCATATTTCCCATACTAATGTCTATCCAATAATTTGACATAAATATGTTAAAGACTTGGCACAGCGCGGTGAACGTGAGACGAATGGCTCTTGACTTTCATGAAGACCGCAGCTGTTGGCCGTCGCACTACTCGCTAATACAATTAATTGTTACGCGTACTGAATTTTGAGGACCACTCATGTGGGTTTGTAAAGAATATCGATATGAGGATTAGATTATGTAGTTTATAGTTTAGTAGGTTTAAACACAATGAACAATCGATTGTATTTTTTTATTAAAAAATGTTGCTCCTCTATGTAGATACAGTCAGGAATTGACGCAATTCGCCAATGTGCCGTGTCATACAAATGTTAAACAACTGTCAAATAATTACAGTTGTAATTTGTTAAGCTGATAGTCAATTTTCTAAAAAAATAATTTCCCTGACTTTGCCTAGAGAGAACTAAACACATTCAATCGTTTTTTAAAAATGTACTAATATGTAGTACATTTTGAGATTTCGATAATTTTGCGGTTCAATCAAACTAAATGCCATGTTAAACTTAGAAGTTGTGCAAACAAAACATGGTCGGTAGAGATAGGGATTACAGACTAAGTGGTTGTCAATATAATGTTATAGCAGGTCAGACATACCCAGTAATGTTTTAAGGTAAAGTTAGAATGATGGAAACAATACTAAAACTTGTTTTTTGGTTTCTTATTTGTATAGTGAAGCGGATTGTCAAAATTCGCCAATGGGCTAGAATGGGCAAATAGATTTGTTGAGCATTTTCTATCTACATAATTGGTACTTGTTGAAAGGCCTACACTGTTCTCCCATACCTAAGGATACTGTAATTAAAAAATATTGTAACAGCCAATTATTTTTAAAACAGTAACCGTGCAGTTTCTTGCCGGCTCTTCTACATAGGAAACGACCAATTGGAACCGTGCACCTAGCTTCTGACGTTTCATAAGTGCCCATGTAGGTTTATGTGAAATAAAATATTTAGATTCGATTTAAAATAGTTAACCGGTGACATAAAGATGAGAGACGTAGGTGTAGGTAAAACCTCTTATTTCGTCATTTCGAGAAGTTTCATTTGAATAGAGTTGTCATGTTAAAATATAACTGACGGCAGTTTTGTTTTATTTATTCTGCCTCTAAAACCCCGGCTGGCCGAACGTTTTCAGATACAAGTGACAATTCACGCCAATTCGTTTGCAGAGGCCGCCTGTTACACCGAAGTGTAACGTGATTGATTTGTCAGCGGATTGTCAGAAAATTGCAAAAGAATCTGTATTCCTAGGTGAAATGTTTACCGGGTACACCATAGGTACCAAATTAATTAATTATATCAAATTCATGCGAACTCTATAAAAAATACTGTAATAATCACAGAACAGAACTACGTTAAAGAACGTTCACAGTAGAAACATAAAAATAATCTCATATCTCTGATATAGTATAAAAAACGAGTCTATTACTTAATCCTTTTCTACAATTTACAGTAAGCTTACGTATTTAAATATTTCACACATCAGACCTTAATCAAGATCAACCATTTACTTAATGGCCAACAAATTAACGCTCGTAAAATAAAAGTTAAGGTCACTCGATAGGTTTTAAATAAAACCCACTATTAATCCATACCTAGTTCAGAACCAGCTAAGGTTTCGTATCTTGGAATCATTTTGCAACACTTAATTTGATCAGCCATATTCAGACAACAAGAATGCCTGAACTCTAAATATGTACCACATTAAAATTTATCACTATAATTTGTCAGATTCTTAATTCGTCAACGATCCAACCGAATTCCTCCAGCGCTATGTTAAAATGATGCTTTTAAACGTTTTTGAAAAGTAGAAAGTAATTTTTTGTACTTTTTTGGATAGATATTTTTTAAAGTGCTCTGCCAAATTGGTATGTAACGCTGCGGTGAGTAAGAAAAGAAAGTGAAATTGTTTTTTTGCATTTACGGATATTTTTAATTAGGTAAATTAATTAGTTTTTCATGTAGGTGGATTTTTATTGTACTTTATGAATTGGGCGAGGAGCTCGTGGCTAAGTAATAACAGGCGCACGGGTCGATCCGCCAGGTTAAGCTATGCTTGCCGGGGTTGGTCTGTGGATGGGTGACCATCTTTACATATCGAGACTCCTCCTCGGCTGTCATTCGCTGATCTTTGACGGGTCGTCAGAAGCTCGAAAGTCTGACAACCAGTCTTACCATATATATCGTATTACCCAGTTACTGGGTTGTGGAGGTCAGATAGGCAGTCGCTCCATGTAAAATACTGGTATTCAGCTGCATCCAGTTAGACTGGAAGCCGATCCCAATATAGTGTAGTAGCCTTTCATTCATCCTCTCTACATGACAAAATAACCATTCCCCTTAATTTTTTTTCACTAATCTAAAATGTTTTGCCTGTTGCCCTTACACAACGGTGTGACAGTCATCCATGTCCCCGACGAAAAAAAAAGACGTTGACTTATTTACATTTTACATACAAACGCTATCCATTGGTCGTCAGTCAATCGACTTTCAGAATTTTATTTCGGTACACCAGACATGAATCCTCGACTTTTCGATATAAACATTTTTTCACTCGAATTTACGAATTGAAGTCGTTGAAAAATTGACCTTTCGGCTTTAATTGGTTTATTGATAGTTTTGCTATGTTTTTTTTTTTAATAAATAAAAGTCGATGTTTTTTTTCGTATTGACGTTTGCAATTTTAAAATATGATGCGAGAGTGGTCAAGTTAAAAACGTTTTCTAGTTTCTGCTAATAAAATTGATTTAGTTTGGCAATATTTTGAATATTGTTAGCTCTAAAAATGTCTGCCTAATTGTATTCAGTTTTAAATATGTAAATTGCAGTCTGGATTTTGAAGGGATAGAAATAGTTTGCTGAGTAGAAACTTCTGTTCTTTATTTTGTTTTAGTATCTATTTATGTAAGATATTAAACCAGATAGTAAAATCGGCAAACTCGAATCTTTAAAGCTGAATAAGTGATAAAAATGCTACGTAAATTAACTAAGAGAAGCCGTCGTTAATCTGCCCCTAAATACTTTAGACCTACTCGTTTACTTAGATCACACAGTTTTTTTTAGACACTTATTTTATATGGGCATAACTGGCTTTATTTTGTGTCAAGTCTTTTGTTGTTGATATTATAAAAAAAAAAACAAATTATATAATTCCATGAATACCTCACCACGCACCTTTTATTTTCCGAAGACGATCTTTATAAATGAATTTCTTATTAATAGTTTGTTATGGTATAAAATAATGAGTGCTCTATGTATATGTACCTACCTATTCATCTTGATTAACTGGATCCAATTAATTAAACATGTCGTCAAAGTGAACTCGGTGTTACCGATGACGACGTCGAAGTGGCGAAGTTTTGGGCCAACACAATTTTAAATATTGTCCTGGTAGTGACATGAAGAAGAAAAATTAATTACAAGAGACTTGTATTTTATTTCAAAAAATCGTTTTAGTCTTCCCCAAAACCACTTTTTCTTCAATTTTCCATTTGCAATACCACAGGATTCATCACAACCAAATCAGCTTACCTCCACCACAATCAGTCACATAGCCTGGCCGTTATAGCCGACTCCGCCCAACCCCTTATTAGACAAAAATACACATCTCAGCATGTTCGGACCTCGGGAGGTCCACGGGCTACGGCCACCGGCCACCCCAACGGGGTTTAATTATCGGCCACTAAATTAAGTTGGGTCCGTTTTGCTGCCTTGCACTTCGTGTTTTGTGAGATCGCTGCGATTGCAATATGGTGGATAAGAATGTTGAGGAGTTAAACGGGTTGGGGGGTTAAAGTGGGAGGTTTAGATGCTTTTTAGGGGTTGGGTTTTAAGATTTTTGGTGTCTAAGAAAGCCTTTAAATGTTAATTGGAAACGTTTGAAAAATTATGGCTGGCAAAATAAGTCACAAAAAAAATCAGCTGTTCTCTACATATATGTTCGCATACCTACCTCGTTAATGTAGGGAACAGCTGATTTTTTTTCGCGATTTCACTAATTAAAGCTCTTAAATACTGGCGCGATTCGCCGCGCGACGCGAATTTTAACAAAACAATTTCTGAGAAAACTTCACGGCGAACAATGCGGCGGCATCGCGTCGCGCCGTGAATCGCGCCAGTATGTAGGAGCCTTTACCAGTAACCCTGAATACGTCGTCTTTATCAGAAGAGGTCTTATTTTCTCTGATTGGGTTGGATTATTACTACACTTAACATTTTTTGTTAATTAGGGAAAAATGTCATATAATGACCAAAAGGTATATGATGTCAACAAGGCAGTTTTGTTATCTCCCCACACCTATTTGCAGATAAATGAAGTTTCATACTTGTGAATTTCATTCTATTGCTTCACAAAAACTTGGCAAGGTGGCGTAAAACTATTGGTAATGTACCTTCATCTTACAACATAGTATGATTTCCCACAACATTTATGTGTTTTGAAGTTCAATGCGAGGTTGTGCCCTTCTTGTTCTTGTTCTCACGAAACGAGTCAATATTTTCTTTGTAAACAGTAAAAGTATTGCACACCCTGTGAAAATTTAGTTGTCTTCAAAGTCAATTGCATGAAATACTGAGTATATTAATGGTTTTGTCCATGATTGGACTTTTAAGTAAATCTTTCAGATTTTTTTCTAGTCTTATAAACAATTCTTGATAATGGAATAAGTAATTAAACTTACTGTTTTATTACTGAAAGACATAACTGGTGCACACTACCAGATAATTTTCAATTATTGAAATTTTATAGGTACCTACGACAACATCAGAACATGCCAACATCATTTTAATACCGAAACTACCAAAGCCTTTGATCATTTAAAATCCACAACCACAATAATACCGAGCTACTCATACAATTAATAAGCACGTGACACGTCACCGGCACGCGTAACGGTACGCGCACTACGCCACGATACGCTCACTACGCCCCAGGACGCGGGACGGTACGCCTCGGGCCATCGATAAGGACATTGGCACAAAACATCACCTCTGTGCTCGACTGTACATCAAACGTCTTTGATTTTGGATAGTTTTATGCGTGAATGCTGTATTAAACATTTAAATTTTATTGAACTAGGTTGCATGTGAAATATAAATTACACACGCATGCGACTGGTTAATTTACTTTATGCATACATTTGACTTATAACTACAGCAATATTAAAAATCTTTGTAAAATAAAATGAGTTGACCGTGCGTAAACAAAAACAGGTTTCAAAATCAAAGTCAAATAATTTATTTCAAAAACAAAGTAATAGAACTGATTCTAGTTGCCCCTTCCAAAAGGTAGTTTTCGTATGGAGAAGAATGGGAAAGAAACTCCACCGTTACTCTTTAAAAAAAATGTTTTGCATTTGTATACTTAAATCAATTATTGTAAATACATGTGAATACAATGCACCTAGAATACGATTACTGTACCACAATAGGTAAAAAGAATTAAAAACCGGCCAAGTGCGAGTCATTATCTATAAAAATGGCAAAAAAATCACGTTTGTTGTATTGGAGCCCCCTTTAAATATTATTTTTAAAGTGTTTTTTTTGGTATTTTTTGTTATAGCGGCAACAGATATACATCATCTGTGAAAATTTCAACTGTCTAGCTATCACGGTTCATGAGATACAGCCTGGTGGCAGTCGGACAGACAGACAGGCAGACAGCGGAGCCTTAGTAATAGGGTCCCGTTTTACCCTTTGGGTACGGAAACCTAAAAATGGAGCAATGACAAATGAATTAATTAAGTATGTGATAGATACATGGTGCTCACATATTTACAAACATACATAAAAATAAACGATATCACAACGATTTTGTAATAGAAACGATTACTAAACCTTCCAAACCGTACACATTAATTAAAAATCAATTAACAGACATTAAGAACGACATTGACACATTTAAATTATAATAACAATTTAATATACAAAAAATAAAAATCCATTTAGAGAAATAAATAAAAGAGAAAACAAAAACGCCCACTGTGTACGAGTACCAAACTCAAGTCCAAATGGCGATTAGAATTTTTGTTAAAGACAACAATAATGGAGGTTAGCAAAAGAACATAGGAGAACAAAATAACACACAAGTACAAAGTAAAATAATAATTACCCGTACCACCTGAGGCGATGCGAAGATAAACCGCATCCGTATAACCTTTTGTTATAAAAGATTTACTTTTTTATTCAATTAGTCACATAATGCGAATGGAAAAACGTCTAGGTCTTTGCCGTGATACAGACAGCGGCTTTGAAATGTTAAAGCTTACGCGTAATTGGAAAATTTTGCCTTTTTACGTTTTTGTCTGGTGTGTGCATGTTTTGGCGCACTGTGCTTTTTGTTTGGTTTAGTTTTTGTTAATAAAGCTCGGGTTTTGTTTCAAATGTGTGCTGTTTGTTGTTGATTGTTTTTTTTTTGTTAGTTTTGTGATGTTGGTGGTAGTATATCATGAATGTATTAGGAGCAGTTAAAATATTAGTCTGGTTGATCGTTTAGGCTTGATTGAGGTTTGACACGTCAATAATTATGTTTTAAAGACATTGCATTAATTGATAATGATCTACCAGAAATTTCTCAGTAGCAGTCTGGAGTTTGGATAATGTCCCCGGTTGATGGAAATAGGCTCGCCTGATAATACATAGGACTTAAACATAACTGGCGAAATGTGGGTGGATACACCGCTGCCTAACCCTTTAAAGATTGGTGTTATGTATTTTTTGTGTTAACATCAATGTTTTACCATGAAACTTTTTTCTTAACTGTAATGTTCGCTCGACTTAATTCAAAGTAGGTATATTAACGCCGTCAAAATTTAACGACCAACAAAATGCATTCATAATAATTATTATACCTTTGACACGGTGCTTAGCTCAAAATGACCACTGTAAAACCATTTTATCTTCCATTTTAAATTTCAATCGAACTCTCATAAAAACAATTTCTTTTAACGCTAATTACACATTACAATATTTCTTGTAATTTTAAATGCATAATTGTTAATACTGTACGGTGTTTAACACAGCTTGTCGTTTAAGAAAAAGTGTATAATTAAGTTTTAACAACTAACCTTGTTTCTTGACCTGCCTGTGTTATTTGGACAGTGGACGTGTAGGTACCGAGTATCCATTTTCACTTTTATGCCGTTCGCTTGAAATCTTGCTCGCCTTGGTGCCATCCGATCTCATTCCGTTCTCTAGAAATAAATACTAAGAAATTTAGCGTTGCCTAACAGTAAATAAGCTGCCTTTTTAACAGTAGATTATTTCAATATATTATTAGATATATGATAAAAATGCAATCGTTGCAATGACGAACTTGCGATTGTTCAAGGATTTTCATTCACTTTTTTGAATGTCAAGTCGATTGTGACATTGGAATCTTTTTAAACTGAAATATTTAATGCTTTGAAAGAAGATTTTTTTTTATTTTGGTTTAGCTTGAACTTTGGCTGTTAAATTACATTGAAAGTGTTTGAGATCGAGACACACCTTCAATGAATTTGAGGTCAACTGCATAGCAATATTATGTCAATGAATCTATTTCATAATTCCAAAATTAAAGTTCATCTCTCATACATTCAAGCTTTAAGCCAGTGCAAAAAAGATTTGGAACAACATTAATTATTACGACAAGATCGCCACATTGGGAGCATGGATTTAACAACTTCCTGTTTTAAAATAAAAGTCTTAATAACACAACAAAAACCAGTCGACAATGGCAAAGTAAACAACAATGCTTATCACCTTATTTACAGTAAACATGTAAACCTTGGCCTATTTTTTTCCACATTTACATGTGTTCGGCACACTATGCGTCTTAAATTAATTAATGGTTGAATTAAAGGCGGGCAAAATGAAAGGCCAAAAACCTCATCGCGTAAGGTTAAAGCACAAATGATTGTACTGACATCTCATTAGGTAAAGCGGGGAACGATATGCCTGAGGCACTATCCGCCTGCAGTGCAAGTTGTGAGCGGGGCGGGGGTTCCGTGGTCATAGTTTCATTGTCACTTAGGGTGTGTGTTTTAATTTTCGATGTGAAAAATCTATGGGTGTGGCTTGGGGGTAACCCGGCTCGTACTGTGACGGCCAACGGCATGTGCATGACGCTCTCTTATGACGTCATACTCTCTCCACTGCCGCTCTTTTCGATGTTTCACTGTTTCACATAATATGTCGAGCGTCCCTGTGATTGAAATATTTTCATATTTTTTAAACTGCAGTTTTCATTGAGAGGTAGGACAGTATAGTAGTTAGTTTTAACAATATCTACCTACTTGAACTTTCTCATATTTATCTGTCAATTATCTTAGCATTCAATTCACTGCTTATCGTACTTTCATCTCAATCTTTTTTTTATTTCTCTCTCAATTTTCTTCTTTAACTCCATCATTGGATAGCACTATTTTTCTGATTATTACGCAAGTAGGTACTATCTACTTTTAGCTAGAATGTTCTTTTATCGCGCTCGCTACCGCCTATGCCCCACGCCATGATATAAGGCAGAGCACACCACATATCTGTATTTTTGCCGATCAAAGGAGCGTTGCGCCTGACGGCCGTTTGAACCGGTAATCAAATTAGCGGTGCTTCCCATTCTCAAAGAAAAATATGTGTCTATCAGTATCTGTGGAGTTGCCAACAAAACATATTTTGTTAGCAGTCATTAAGTTTGATATTGTGAGTTGTTAGGGAAAATTCAGGGCTTTTGGTCTATTATTTTATGTAGTAATTTTTTTGTTGTATTTTGTAGAAGGCACGAGTAAGAAGGAAGGCGTACCGGAAGACGTAGCGTTGGAAGGCTCCCCACAAGGTGGAATGATGACCTGGTGAAGGCCGCGGGAATCCGCTGGATGCGAGAAACACAGGACCCGTCGAAGTGGCGGTGCTTGGGGGAGGCCTATGTCCAGCAGTGGACGTCGTTCGGCTGAAATGATGATGACGAGTTATACCTATAAAAATATGCCTTTTGGTGGAATCAGTTGCCAGTCAGCATGATGGTTGCGAGACTGACTTGATGCCTGCCCTGAATGGGGATGGTATCCCTTATTCTCTAATTTACATACACAAACTCACGCCTTCTCCCCATGGCAGTAGGCAGAAACTACAGAATGCCATCTGCTACGATCCTGAGTATGTATACTCCTTTTGCGGAGTATGTATTGGATATATCCTTTTGCTTCGTTTACGGTCTAAAATAATCTCAAACAAAAAATATTAAATAACCCATTAAATTCTCTAATTGAATGGGCTTTTAAAGAATTTCAGGAATTTCAGGTTAGCTTCTTAACATGTTCTATACTTGCCTATATACTCGAGTAATTCGTCAACTCATCCTATATGTCTACGGCCCAGGAAGACCTGCAGAAAGTCAAAAGGACGTCCTAAATGGGCCGTAGGCATGTAGGACGAGTTGACGAATCACTCACATACTCAATTGATATCTCAATTTAGATCATCTCGTGTGGCTTTTTAAAGTCCAAAAATGTCTTTATACCTATTTGAAATAAACGATTTGACTTTGACTTTGGCTATGATCATAGTCTTATCATAGCAAAAACCGAGCTCAATAAGTAGACACACAGATAACTCTATTTTTACCTAGGGAACACAATATTGTAAATCAAATAAGTTGCTACCCCATTAACACGTAGCTACGCTAAAATATTTTTCCTCAACTACGTATTTATACTGAACTGCCAATCTTCTTCCTTCGCAGTCATACCGTGATGGTATAAACGTACTCCTCCCTATCGTAAGCCCCTTTAAGCCCTAAATTTTGTTGCCGTACTGATTTAATGACATCACATGACGCCCTCTATCGAATGTCAACTGGCATCGTTTATTATCCTATTTGACATAACATCCCATCTCCTTGCACACCCACAAAGAAATTCTAACCTTATTGTCACATGATGAAGTATAAAATTGAGTGGATAGACAGTCGAGATATGAAAGGTACCATCGCGCGTACAATGCATAGGTTAGATATTTGAGTCACGAATCCATTTTATGACTAATTCCATAACTTTGTATGTGAATTTCGGGATCAGGTAGGTACACATACAGGGTGTATGTTTACTGTGTCATATCTTCTTCGATCTGGAGCCTGAGGGGTTTGATTTAACGGTAGGATCATGCTTCGGGGAAGTTCAGCCGGATATTATTTATGTTGTACTAGTTTTTGTATCTTTATCTCTATAAAAACTAGGGCCTTAACTTAATGGAAATAGAATTTATGTCGTGCTTAAAACATAACACTTATCATGTAAAATCACAGGAGGTTTGTTGGTTGCAACATACATAATACCTATAGGTACTGTAACTACCGATCAATTTGGCAAGCATATGGCTGACTAGCTATATTTATTATAACATAGCTTATTAATATTCTGTGTTTTTGTATTTTAGTTTAAATATAATATAATATAATATAGTAATAGGGTTATCAAAAATGCTATAAAAATTATAGCATTTTTGATATTTATTACAAACGTAGGCACTATTGTATTGGGGTCATCCTGTAAGGATAGTGTTTGTAATTTCAATAATACATAAATAAATCTTAGTTTCGGTCTGACTCTTTATCTTCTCGTTTAACATCATTTTTTTTCCCTTGAGATCCCTTAATTTATTTTTCTGTCTATGTTGCTATTTGATTCCATAGTTTTCCAGCTTTTCATGTCAGAATTTTCCACCAATCTTTCATACAACTTTGTTCTAGTAGAGCCATATTTACTTGCTAATTTAGAAATTATTTAAATGTTCATTACAAAGTAACAAATAGGATGGTGTAATGCGAGTGTTTATATGGCATTTATGTCATTAGGTCCATAAGAAAATATTTTTATGTGGAGATAATCTATGGTTTACCGTTACGTCACTACTATCTCTACATTAGGGCTGCTACACGATTCTATAACATTAGTCTAAAATGTTGGATAGGTAAAGATACTTATATAACTATAATTAAGGTTAATTTTTGTAAAAAAAAAAACAATGGGACTTATTAATCCTTCACAAGGAAATAAATTATTTTTAAATTGTCTTCCTGTACCTATTTACTAAAAATACTTGAGAAGTACTTATGCACATATTGCACATGTGGAAATCAAACAACCAAAACGACGATTTGTTTCGATGTTTCTTCTCAGAGTAATCGGAAAAAAGTAAAAAAAAAAAAAAAAATGGCGTATAAAATCTGTTTTGAATTGAAACCTATTTGCAGAAATAAGTATAATTTAGTAGTAGACAACTTTACTTATATGAACCCAAATCAATTCAGTGAGGCAATAAAATCGTCAATAGTAAACAGGTGGATATTAATGTATCATAATCAAAATAAAAATAATGAGCCCTGACTACCGGTAGCTTGGACTCTGTTCCCGATACCGGTGGGCTACTATTTTTTATATTATTTTTAAATGTTTTATGTTTTTTATTTTATAATTATGTTTAAAAATGTAATCAATAAGGAAATAAATGGAATAAAGGAAATCATGATGATATATCTCTCTCTCATTTTCATAGAAACTTTTAATGCCCTTTCTTTACATCACTCATGAATAAAAATAGCAAGGAAACAACCGTCAAATCGCTAGTAAAAGTATTAGATGTAACTACACCGACGGTAAAGGTTAACAAGTGCCTGCCATAATCCGTCATTACTTATGACGAATGTCGGCGCGGGCGCAAATTGTAGGTGCTTTTTATTTTTATTATTTAACATTAATATATTTTACTTTCACTGTACCGGTGTCGGACCAAACGAGTTAGATATAAATTATGAGAGGTGAATGAGTGTGATAGGTATCATTTCAGTGTGTTTTGATGAACAGTTGGATTAGTTTCCAGCGTTAACTACGTTGATGCAAAAGCGGTCAGTTTTTTTATGTAGGTATAAAAATATCTTTGCTGGCTGTTTACATTTCAATACTTGTAGCACCACACTAGCTGACAGTAGCTGCTCAATATGACAGTAGTTGTCAGATTTTCTGATTTCTGAACTACAGCTATGATAGCGGCGTTACTCAGAGCGGTAGTCAAGTATTTGCAATATTTAAATTCCAACGTTCGATTATTACCATTTCTTGATGACAACACGAATGAATTCAATACAACGTTTTAGGAGTTCGTTTTTAATGAAGTAAAACTAAATGAGGTTTGTAAGAACTCTATGTTACATCTTCTAACTCGAGCGATAACATCATGGGCTTGCACACATTTTTGAAAAAAGAAAACCATTTAATTTTTTAACTGAAGTCCTGACCTCTGACTTTTTATTTCAAGTAGGTATTATTTTGGCACTTTCTAGTGTTAGTCTAATTCATATACCTATCTACATTATTATTATAAAAAGTCGTTCAATTTAGACTCAAAGATTCATGAACTTCTAAACAAAATTAAAATACAAAATATTTGTTTATTTAATTTTACTTTTATATAAAACGGCTACCCACCATTTATGATTACGATTACATTAGTAAAAAAAATACAATCATACACTCATCTCACAAAAGAGATCTTTGTAAATCAAATCAAATCATTTATTGCTTTGCAAACACGGGTAAATTTGTACATAGGTGTTGTCATAAAGTAAGTTCTCCATGTTTTGCCGTCAGAAGGGCATGCAAATCATATTCAATTAATAAAAAAATTTAAAATAACATAAGCAATATCAATAAAATCTCATTTTACAAAATAATGTCAAATCATTTGAAATACAATAAATAGAAAAATGTCTTAATAGAACATCAAATTAATGTCGTTGGCTACATTTGGCGTGGGATAACATGGTCAATAAAATAAAATAAAAATTTAAGATGTCAGATTAAATAGGTAACTATAAAGTTTTATCATTTATAAATTCACAAATAGAGTAATAACATTTTTCAATTAACAAGACTGACAGTTTTTTTTTAAAGAGTGGAATGGACTCATTTTTTATTCCATCCGGTATTTTGTTATAGATAACGGGGCACATGCATATAACACTCTTCGATAATAATGCAGTGTTATGACTACTATCACGTAGCATGTTTGTGTACTGCCTTCTAACTGGTCGTGTTCTATTGTCAGACAATTTATTAAAAAGATGCATATTTGATTTTACAAAAACAGCTATTTCGAAAATGTAAAGTGATGGGAAAGTTAGCAGATTTAGGGACTTGAATACAGGTACGCAACTATCTGTTACTTTCATGTTACACATTGCTCTTATGCATCGTTTTTGAGCTTTGAATACCTGTTCTCTCAGACTACAATTTCCCCAGAATATTATGCCGAATCTCAGAATTGTCGCGACTAAACCATGGTAAGCAACTAATCTGGTGGGCATATTCACTTTCTTGGATAGATTAAAAATCACATACGCTGCTGTACTTAATTTTTTACACACTTCTTCTGCGTGTGGTTTCCAGGTTAGTTGGCTATCTATCATTATACCTAAAAATTTTGCAACTTGCACTTGGTCTATTTTTTGTCCATTGTAATTTAAATTTAAAGTTTGCGGGGGTATCCGTTGATAAAAATGCATAACATTAGTCTTAAGTATATTAATCGTTAAATTATTTTGATCAAGCCAGTGTATAATGTCCGTTAAAGTATTATTTATGTCATGTTCATACGTTTTTAGGTCTGTACATTTAATCAAGGCAGTACTATCGTCAGCGAATAAGACCATGGGTTGTTTTATTCGTTGCGGCAAGTCGTTAATATAAATTAAAAATAATAAAGGGCCTAACACAGTGCCCTGTGGTACGCCATACCTAACAAGTCGACACTCCGATAAGTATTTTTCCTCACGCTTAGTTTTTAAACATATTCTTGAAATTTCTGTGAGCTGTTTTCGGTTACTGAGATAAGATCTTAAGAGTTCATTCATATTTCCTCTGATACCTATGCTATTGTATGTAATTTTATCTATGTTTCACAAATAAATTATTCTTGTTCTTATTCTTAAAACTTCAGACATACTGACATGATCGTCTTCCATTCTTCCAACATAATGGAAGTAAGATATTACTTAATAGTAATATTGAACTGGAGTAGAGAAAAAATAAACATACTTCTGGATGCCTGATCAAGTCTCAAATGAGAAGGATAAGTAAATTTTGTCGTTTTTATGAAAACGACAAAATTTACTTAATAAAAAAACTGGCACAAGTCAACACGAAAATTATTAAAATGATAATTATTACACAAATATTAAAACGAATTAATAACTGCAATAAATTAATAACGGAATCATTTGTTGATGTTTATTTAAATTTATTGCAAAAACTTGTGTTTCTGACATTGTGTTAATTTGAAGTTAATTGGTTAGACATAATCATGTGGTTAAGTTCGGTCGTGTCCCAGTGGTGGAGGTCAGGGGTTCGAATTCGAATCAAAGAATCGATTTCATTTATAAAAATCTGTGTAGATACCCGATGCGATTTCCCATCGGGAAAAGTTACGATTGTCAAGGAAAATATTAATTTTTAATCAATTGATTATGATTTAATTTTATATTTAAGGTAACTTTAATTATACTTATTTAAAATTCGTACCTATTTTTAGATGGGCATAATCTATGAGATATTGTAGTTAAAATCAGGGCGGCTTATCTTTTTTGCTCATACAAAAATACTGAAAAAAAATAAAAATACACATACTAAATACTTGAGCCAGTTTCTCCAAAATTACTCCACTTTTACGTTAAACCATGGCGCAACCTCCATAACCTTCCACGATGTCTAATACCATAGTCTTAATCTCCAGCTATAAAAAAATCTATGTCAATCGCTTAAAAGCAATAACAATTAGTACTTTTATGGTCCATCGAACATCTTTTAAAATAAAATAATTTTGCTCGTAAAACCAAAAGATTTTGATTTTATTTTGGTGTTTGAGAGTGTGGGTGATACTGTGATGTAAGATGTTATGTGGGTAAATTAGTTAAGCTAATGATCTTACCATTACAAATAATAGCTCAACTATTTTATCTACTTATCTGTTTATTTTCCTCATCTCTCTTTTCGACATACTTTGGAATAAAAGGCAGAACGTAACAGGAGAACAACTCTTTAAAAATGTGCGTATCTGTAGCACCCTTTTTTTTTAAATTAGTATGTAAAATTAAATAGCCGAAAATAACAAAATTGAATGTGTTTGTCACAATCTGTAAAACGGCTGCTAAAACAGTTTCTTACAATATATTATTTGGCTTTCTTATGAAGTTTTTTGATCTTTTTAACTGATTTTAACCACAAAAGACAACACTGCAGCCGGTTTATTTGATACGTTTGATCAAATACATTTGTCCCGTGGTATTAGAATACGATCACTTATACATAGTAACCAAAAACAAAGCACGTTCACTGCCATTACCAGTGGTTTAAATAGAGAGTTCTATTTAAACCACACAAATTCTAAATTCAAATCTTATCAGATCTGAGATCCGCTCTCAAACAATACACAACCTTGTCTCAAGTAGACCGTTAATACTTTTATTAACTTACAACATACCTAACTATATTAAATCGTTCAATTTCGCAATACTAATGTGTAAAGCTGTAGTCACATGACTTCGAGATAAATCTGTATTTTTCTAAGGCTTTGTATTGCACATGGCATGGTTTTTACGGTACGGGCGGATAAACCGTGTCATAAAAAAACGTGTCTGTCAACAAACTTCCATAGTGATTCATACAACATTGACGGCCGTGCCTACACATGGCGAATAAACCGCAGTTTTTCACAAGTTCAAAGGGCCCATTCTTCTTCGTCGTTTCCTCAATGCCTCATCATTCTTCTACACTGTGGACCGCTTGATACATGCTGCCTCCAATAGTCTTCTTGACCGCGTCTGACCATCTTGCCGGTGCTCTGCCTTGAGCGCGTTTTCCTTCCACCCGGCCCTGTATCAAAAGCCTTTCCAGACCATGCTTAGGTGAACGCATAATATGTCCGAAAAAGCTGAGGGCACTCTCCTGGCATATTGTAATATATATCCCGCTTGGTGATGTTGAGTTCCTCCAGTATGGATTCGTTCGTTCTCATGGCGGTGCATGGTAAGGTGAAAAGCCTAAGAAAGATGGAACGACACTTGATGAAGGGGTAAAACCTTGGACAAAGAAGGAAAACTGCATTCAAAGACATCATAATCGATGTGCGAGAACTGACAAATGTGATCACATCCTTATCAGATGTGCAACTGATAATGCATGAGTGCAAAACCAGAAATTATTGCAATGTTACAATACCTATACATTACTTATTTTATTTTAGCTCGGTTTTAATAACCGGTAGAGCGTGCTTTGGTGAAAGTCTAATTGGGTTACCAACTGTATCAAATGGATTGAGGAAAAACACGTATGAGATGATACTTCTTCAACTGTTATCATTACGTCCTCGTATGTCCTTTATGTGAACTAAAACATTAGCTGAAAATGGGCCAACGAATGGTACTTAAGTCAATCGATTCAATTATCAACTTATACTCGTATGTACTTTAGTGCTTTGACTTACTTTTTTAGAGCGCTTATTTACACACCATTTAGGTATGTATTTGCATGGTACCTAATCAACCATATGCATAAGCATGTAAATCTTACTTATGGTGTATCTTTTCATACACGAAATCTCATAAGGGGTCAATACAAAGGCGAAAAAAAATATCTGCTGTTCCCTACATTTTGACGAGCTATGCGAACATAAATGTAGGGAACAGCTGATGTTTTTTTGACGATTTCAGGGTTGGTCCCATAATGATGAAAGTTGTTCATAATGTCATCATTATGAACACATTAACTACTTTCAATGAACAATGAGCCTTTAAGAGATTTCGTGTATGAAAAGATACACCTTATAACTGCTCTCATATGAGATACCTCTACTATAAATAGTTCGTTACTCAAAAATATTTCAGGAAAACTTCCACTCATCACATACAGATCAAAAACTATATACAGTAGTGTTCTGTCAGAGTCAACTAAGAAACACCACGGGCAAACGATAGTATGTTATCTAACAGAAAGTCGGCCAATTACGTATCAGATGTTACCAGTCTTGATCTAATAAGTATGTGGGTATTAAGTCCACTGTGTGACGTAATTCTACTTTCTGTGACATTGTTGAGATGCATCTTGTATGTCCGTCTGTCTGTTACAACATGTGTCGAAACTGCTGGCTGGATTATGATTGGACAAGGATTAGAATGTGTGTTTAGTATGAATATATTATTTTTAATTAGTTAAGTGATTGTTGCTTGGATCACTACCTACTATTTATTTTATTATTATTGATCATTCAGACGACACCTCCCTTCGATGCACTTTGCGCAGTCAATCTAAGTGCTAGTACCCAACCATACCTTTTTTGTTTTGTTCCGGGGTCTGTCAGACTCTTATACTGACTAAAAACCACCCCGGTGATCCCTTCACACACTAGGACCGAGGATCATGAGATCTTGTGGGCCTTCCACGTTCCCCGGCTGGTTCAAGACCGCCTTTGCGGGCCACATCCGGCTCGCGGCGGGAGCATGGTGTAAGACTCCCTCCCAACCTAACCTTACCTTACTGACTAGAATAATACCACCTCAATGCATAAGATACTTTGAATTATTTGCCTCACCTCTCTGCCTAACCCTTTGAGGAATATGGATAGCGTGATGTTATGTGTTATGTTGAACACTCAGAAACTCTGCAAAATCTATTTACTATGGAGATAGTCCTTATTTTTTTACATTGCATAATGTTATTGAGAAACCTTAGGTACTACAGTTACAGACGTAAATCAGCTGTTATGATACCACCATTTTAGCTTGTATCGAACTGAAAACCTCACGATCGACGGCGGTGATACTTCCAACCGCTGGCCCATAATCTAGCCAACATTTTACCACTCTTATGTGAAGCTAAAACAGTATCTAATAATATGCCTGTTATATGCTTACATCACAGTCTGTCTAGCTGTGTCGACTAATGTAGAATTACGCAACTCATAAGCGTGTATAGTTCCTGATTATAAGTAGAAATGCTTCGTAGCTTCCCATTACTGTCATTGGAGATAGTTCAGACTTGTCTATACTCAAATATTTGCTTGCAGATTTTGTTCCGGGATAGTGTTCTTGTATGTAACCGTTGTGTCGGTAAACAAGACTTCTTAATGTTACAATGCATGTTGTTGGAAAATTACTAGTATTCCTGTCAATAATCAAAGTGTGCGAGGATTAGTTAGTACTTTAGGGGTATGAGGAACAGGGTGTAAGGTTCACTCATCCACCATAGAAAAGGGAGGATTCTCCGACCAGACGGGTGTTGTGTCTGGCGGGCAACTGCCCAACGATTGATGTCGGGTTCTTGTATATTTCCAATTGTCCATTGCACGGTAATCTTTAATTGCGCGATGCAGGATTTATGTGACGTCAGGATTTTTGTGTGACGTTAGGTCTTTGATGCGTAGTTCGCATGTGGAGATATAGATACCGTCATAGTAGGTACAACAAATGGTAATTTAACTAACTATCAATCGTTCATCAAGTCGCCAGGGTGAGTTTTAATCATTGGGTTATGGGCACTTCCTCCTCCATTCTTCTTCAACAGCAGTGATAGCCTAGTGGCGTGTCCATCGGACTGCCAAGTCATAGGGCGTCTCGAGTGCGAACCCAAGACGCGTGGTTTGGGTTCGAACCTCAAACTTTTCGAATTCATGTGTGTTTTGTACCAATATGACTTGCTTCAAAAACGGTGAGGAGACGGAGAACGACTGAGATATATTTCTCAACGGCATGTGAAGCCAAGTCGGAGGCCCATGGTTGGCATAAAAAATCTGATACCATGTTATTCATTGACCACACGAAAAAGACAGAAAGGCTACTTTGTCACTGAAAAAGATTCTCTCTTATCTTTTCTTATTTTCGAGTCGATGCAACATTCGTCTAGTTTACCTTGTGTTGCAAGAAATCTCAGCTCGCAGAAACACTTAGATCCAAAAAACCTACCTGTTGGGCACACAATATTTGTTACGTCCGAAAATTGAGCCTGCGGCAGAACCCAGTCGTTCAACAACTGTACGATTCGAGCAGTCGAAATAAAAAACTTTTTTTTTGAAAAAAAAAAATATTTTTCACTTTTTAGTTGTGGTACCTACCCCACACAAATTCAAATATAACGGTGACGGAGTCACATAGAACATCGTCTACATAAGCTAAGTGGGAAAAATACGTAATATTGAAGCTAACTCAAAAACTAAGCAAGCAAACTTAATAAAATTTATATTTTTTTGAAGCATAACCTACCAAACAAAAAAATAATTATCAAAATCGATTCATATTTGGCGGAGTAATCGCGTAAAAAACATTTAAAAAAAAACATACAGACGAATTGAGAACCTCCTCCTTTTTGCAGAAGTCGGTTAAAAAAGCGGTTTCGCCTCAACTTGGATTCAAAGCCCTTGACACTTCAATAACGATCTCACGTTTACATTCATTTATTATTAAACAAACTGGTCCGATGACATAATTTCATTATTATTTTCTTGCTTTTATATTTTGACTGAGTTTCACGTCGAGCAACTTCAACAGATAGTCATATCAACTTTTGAAACTTACATACATATCCACTTCTAGTAAAAATAATCTGCATGCCTCGTTGTTCGAGTGGCCTTAAGCGCTGAGCAAGAGGAATTGAACCCAGGAGGGTTCGGTTACCAGGCCCAGGTCGATGGCGCGTCGTGTTCCACGCGCCTCAAAGAGATATCAGCACAATTGGCGGGGTCCGCTAGGACCGATGCCAGCCAGGGTTGCGGGAAAGTCCGAAAGGGATACCGGGACCTTGGCAAAAGGCAACTGAAGGAACACGCCCTTCTGCTCCACCCAGAGCGGGAGAAGTCATTGGATGATATTACTCAAAAAAAAAAAAAAGTAGTGTTCGATTCCCAGATCAGACAAAGTGTCATTGGGTTTTTCTATCAGGAATTTCTCAGTAGCAGCCCGGAGGCTGGATTTATGCCCGGTTGATAGGACTCGGCTTGCCCGCTATTACATGGGACTTAAACATAACTGCCGAAAATGTAGGTGTACTATAGGTACACCTCTGCCAACCCCTTCAGGGATTACAGGCATGTTCTTATGTTCTAATGAAACTTTTGTTCGTTGCTTATATAGAACTTATCATGATTTTGCCATTATTTTTGATTTTGAGTCGACTTTATCGTAAATGTAAAATAGTCAAAGGATTTAGCCAAACACAAAATATATGGGAAACCATTTAATAATGTAAAGTACGACCAATGGACGAAGAAGTTATTCTTGGTCTCTCACAGTAAATGATATATTAAAATAATTTACATAAGCCCCAGTACATTGTTCTAAGTATGTATACTTCACAAAACAGGTGTAAACAGATCGCTATCGGTGTTGATAACACCATGACCACGCGTTACCATTGCGTTGGACCAGATTACCATAAAAACGCCATCAGAATTCAGTTTACAAGTACACGCACAGAATGCGGGTCAATGGCACAAACTTACGGCTCACGTACGAAAAACTACGCGTGAGATTTGTGTGGTACAAGCTAAAAGATGCAAGCGATTTTTAAAAGCAATTGTTGTGAATGAAGAATAAATGTATTACAATGCGACTAAACTAAGAATTGGATTGACCTTGCGCCGTATTGTGAAGTTTTGACGTTCCTTTTCTTAGTTGAATCGCATTGTATGTAAGTTTATTATAAAGTTATTTATCACTAACAATGTAAATTCAACTAACAATGACAAAATTCGTCTATAGACACGCATTTAGCAAAGCATTTAGAAAAAAGGCTCTTAAACAGCACTGGGATGATTACAGGGTGATTTTTTTTCTTAATACACAAATAACACGAAGTACGTCCTACATATACTATGCCAATGGATAATCCTAGCCTAGCTTTACTACAACATTAAAAGCACTTTTTTTCCTTCGTATGAAAGAATGATCTTAGTTAGGTTACTATTGGTGGTGGGACATGGTGGTGAGTGGATAAGTGTTTTGTATTATTTAAATTTTTTTGAGACAGAGTTCAAAATGTCTTCCAAATATGAAGCGCTCGTAAAAACGCTCCCGCATCCTCTCCTCCCAATCACCACAGAACTAACCATTTAATATTATATTCTAATCTTTACATAACACCTGATCCACTTACTTGCAAGTACTGTACATACTCATAGCTTGCACAGTTACCTAAATGTCTACCATGTGCCAAGAGAGTAATACATAAACGTAATATAACCTGGTCACTTGGTCGGATCGTCACATGGAAACATGGTCACTTTTACCGTTACATAATATGGTCAATTGGTCACTGTATATATTAGTCTTCTAATAAAATCCTTATATGATGTTACGGAAAGCTGCAACGTAAGGAATTGCGACAAAATTAATAAATATGCGTTAATTATGACTGTTATGTAAACGGAATTTGTCGAATGTTTTTTATAAGGATGCGATGTCTCTTTTTATCGATTGTCGATACTTTATTAATAATAATAATACCGACTCGGTTTTGCCAGCAACAGTGACTAAACTATTGGATATAATTGTTTGATTTTGTTTATGCAGACTGGGAACGTCATTAGATATAATTATGAAGTTAAATGTTTTGGCTTATTGTCGCCTGCACCTTGTACATATATGCAAATATGAGACTGTCCGTTTGCTTACTAAACTGGCTAATCTACTGAGATATATTTATTTGTGCCATTAACGCACAACAAATTAGTTTTAAACATCATGAGGTTAGATCATAATTATGACATACTTTTCACCTACTTTTTTTCAAATAAAACTAGAAAAGTGAACCCAGAAAACAAGTTTTCGCTCAGTCTTTGTCAACATCGCAACAATAAAAAATGTCGTAATTTCTTACACAAAGCTTTTAATTTACAAAACGATGCAGACATGCAAATCATAAAGAAATGCGAACACTAATTAACATAATTCGACCTTATATATTCAACATGTTTTATTAATCGTTGTAATCACTTCATTATGACTTATCAATTATAAAAATGTAGGTATGAATTTGACGAATCTTCATAAGCTTAAAATATAAGTTATAAAATGCCAGGGTTTGCATTTGGCTTCATCAGATTGCATAATTTTTGAGATGTCATCGTTGCTTTTCGATTCATTTATCATATTGCTAGTAGATAAAACAGGAAAACGAATGAGCGATTCTTTATCTAAGCTGTCTAGGTCTTCTAAGTTTTTTTTGGCAATAAGGTTTTTTTTAATTCTGTAATATTCATAACTAAGAAATGTTTTTTTCACTGACATCATAGTCAATCATCAGAATCGTAAATGTTACCAAGAGTATGGATATCTACTACGAAATGATTCAGAACTTGAAATACTTCTTATTCTCGATAAGCATTTTTTTGTGTTGTAACTTTTCAGATTTGAAAGATTTCCCGTCTTTCAAATCTGAAAAGTTACTTTATATTTAATTGCAGAGATCCAATTAAATATTATTTAACTTCTGTCCATCAAATGAAATTATTGTTCGAATTGTGATAAATTGAGAAATATTATAGTGATGTAACTGTGCATTATATGCAGTCGTTTATTTGTGTTTGAAACGCCAGACCGTAAAAGACTATACACTGAATATAGTTGGATTGTACCATCTCTTTGTAGGTATATTTTTTAGGCATGTGCTCTCGAATTTCATAACATCCTGCTTTATTTCGTCAAGGTGTAAGAAAAAAAATATCTGTTGCTGGATTATTTGTATGATGAAGTTGAATGATTGATGAACTCATGACAAACATGGTATTTATTGAGCGGGAGGGCGTGTCAGACTTTTACTGACTAAAACCCACCCGTGTTCCTTCAGTTGCCTATTGCCAAGGTCCCGGTATCCCTTTCGGACTTTCCCGCAACCCTGACAGGCATTATACCTAACATAATCATCTGGTTCATATTGTCCTGTTCCTTACTGGGACAGATAAGTCACACAAGTCTCCTGTGCTGGGCTGTGATCCACGACGTGGTACAAATTGAGGGCCTCATCAAAAAATAATCCTAATCATTTGTATTTTTTTTAATAAATCCCTAAACATTGATTAACCATTGACAAATCAATGACGTCTCATGTCGCATTTAACTATTGCGTTATAGCAAAGGTTACTATTCCAGATCAACAGTTCTTTGATAATGCCTACCTTTCACTGAAGCTGTGTAATGCTACCGGAGGATATTCAAACATAATGCGTAGTTTGTAACCATTGAAATTGTACTCCTTGAAATTTTAAATAATAGACTGTCTTTAGGTACCCTTAAGGCGCTTGCACACGAGTTAATATCGTTGGCCGACTTTTTGTCGGACAACCCCTTACCCAAAAAGTCGGTAATGACACTAACTTATTCGGCCTACAAAAATCTGACGTGTGTGTGCGCACTCAAACCGATTAAAGTCGAGGGATTCCCCTACTCCGCTAGACTAATTAATCACACTATACTTAAGTCCTAATTAATAGATTCATAATAGTTATTTATGCAACTGTATAATAAGGGGTATAGTATCACATGAGTGTTTTAATACCTAATTATTTACAGTTGCATACAGGATTGTGTGGGGCAACGTTTAAAAAAAAAAAAAAAAAAAAAAATTGTATCTACACCCATGATATGAATTTGCAATACCAATATCGAACACAAAATGGCGCGGTACGACGTGAATTCGAACTTTTCGAATTCGAATGTGTTTTGTTTTTAAATTACGGTGCTTTGTTAGTGAAACGCTCGTGAATGATAATGTTCTTTTTTTAAATCAGTTGCATTATGAAATTCAGTACAACATTATAACACCCGTTTGGATGATATTAGGATTACTATGACACTGGTTGTTTTAATATTGGCAATAAGCTAACTTTTTCAGAAACTTTTAGAAAGGATTTATTGCATGGGTGTAGATAAAATTCTTATGATTACTTCCGCCATTACTTAGCCATCTCTTTAGTTTTAAATTATGTACTCTCTTAAAGCCAGATTATTTATATAATAAGCGAAGTACAATTAAGTCTAGACATTAGCCAACATTTTGGGTGTGTCGCAAAAAGATGCCAATTTTACTTTGCGATAAAATTATGTATTTCATAACAAGTATTACGAATCATTTTGTCAAAACATCAACAAGATCTTTCATTTTGTTCTGTTGCAAGTTGAAATTCTTTGTGTCCGTGTTGTGCAGGTCAAAAACGATTTTGGCTTTGACTTATTGCGTAAGTCAAAATTAAGCTTGATTTGCGCTCGCGCGAAATACTAGGCAGTGGAGCTCTCTCTCTGACCTCTAAATATTTGGCTACCTTTTTTATTATTGATGATTTATTATCTTACCTACATGTTATAGAAGATGTTCCTGGCACGATAGATCTTCACCTAAAGTTCTTTATAATAATAAATAAAATATCAATGAAGCGCAAACACTTCAGTAACGTAGAAAAAAAACTTTGCTTGAGGAGAGAAAAGGTTAAATGCGCTGCTAATGTAAACTAAATCTACACTAATAACCCTTAAAGCACACTCCTGTGGTTACCCCCAACAGTGCTCTATGTGCTTGTCTTCCAATTACACAGCAAAAGACAATGAAATACCTGGGTGTGATTCTGGATGATAGACTTACTTGGCGTCCCCACATTGAACAGATTGCCTCCCGTGTTAGGAAACTCATATGGGCGTTTAAGAGACTGCGGTAAGTGGCCGACTTTAAGCTTCTTCGTGCGGTGTATCTAGCACTAGCACAGTCAATCGTAGGTTACTGTATCACGGCATGGAGAGGTGCATGTAAAAGTCATATGATTCACCTCGAGAGAGCCCAAAGATCTCTGCTAAAAGTCATGATCTTCAAAGCGTACCGGCACCCTAAAGAACTTTATATGAAAGTTGTCAAGTACTGACAGTGAGACAATTATACCTTCTCAATCTCATAATAAAACAGCATGAAATCACAGCGGTAAATCACGCAACCAAAAACAAGAGAACTATAACCAATGTCTGTCGCGCAGTCGAATGTAAGACTGCATCCGCTCGACGGCAACGCTTATACCTAGGTACTTATATTTATAATAAAGTTAATAAAATACAAAACGTCAACCCACTAACAAAAAATAATACTAAGATTGTACTCAACACATGGCTTCTAACACTAGATTACCTACAGACAGAAAGCTTATTTAAAGAACAATACTCTTGATAATCCAATAGCAAACAAACTCTCACATAATAACCCAAAGCACAATCAGTCACACACACACACATACACTCATACACACACAATCCTACAACACACTCACGTACACACAAAACACAACAAACACACAAACATACATAAACCACTCACGAGCAAGCATGCATGCACAAAATTTATATTGTTTTAATTTTATTGCATAAATTGTTAAGTTAAAAAAAAAACGGGTGAAGACACTGGCTCCTGTAACACAGGTTCCACCTAGCTCAGGAGTCAGGGCTTCAAATTAGAATGTAACACCTTTTTAAGTCAATAAAACATTTTTTATTTATTTTTATTTTTTTATTTTATTAATGTCTCAATTCAAGAAAACTGTAACTCAGTACCTACTGAATGTTTGGATGATGATGATCCTCATCAGTCATAATGACTTAATACTGAGGCTCATCACGACGAACTTCCGCAAAGTTCAGGATTAGACCAAGAACTTGTAGACAAGAGGCTTTTTACCCGACTTCGAAGAAGCAAAAGGGAGGGTTTTGATTTTTACCGGTATCTATGTAATGTATTTGTTCCCTCATAACTTCTAAACTACTTATCATAATTTGACAGATGAGGTATAGTTAGTAGCGTTTTGATCGTCCGCTGAAATCACACGTACCTAATCTGTTCGATTTAACACGACGTGTGACTTCGTATTTTTAATTTGTCTGACTGTGCGTCTTGTTTACACCTTTTTAATCAGCGTTTTTGTCATAGTTGGTATTAAATTTTTAAAGTCAAGGTAAAAGAATAAAATCTACATTATCATGGTATTTAATCTTTTACTTCCGTAATGGATTTATAGTTCAATGGCTGATGTCTGAATGCCTGAGGTCTATCTGCCTAAGATCAATCTTAAGAAATCATTTAAATACTTTCTTGTCGATCTCATTGCATCAATTAGAAAGCTAATATCTCAATTATAATTGATATTTTGGTAAATGGAACCAGTTAGTTGATTTCTACATTAAAAGTAGTGCTTGTATTAGTAATCATTAGAAATTGGTAAGACTTGTATTTTTCGATTACTTCCTGTTGATTTCATCTTACTTTTATGACGACTCTTGAAAGACGACATCCGTAGATTCTGTTCTACATTTAGAAAGAAGAAAGAAAAGTAGGTTTATTTGTCACAGAAACACGTGCATACCTACAAAAAGATAACAGTACCTAATCATATAAATTATAGAAATATGAGATGAGGAGTACATTAAAAAAAAAAAACAGTTTACAGCTGCACGTCATAACTGTGGCACAGCACAGCGCTGATTTTCAGTGGTCACCCGAAAAAGACGTACGGTAATCAAGTCAGGTTAATGATTTGTACAATATTAGATAGGTTAAAAATAAAATAAACAGTACTAAGAATATAATACAACTATAAGTAAAGCGAATTAAGTACCTATAGATATGAATAAAATAAATATTATTAAATAGGTAATGTAAAAATTCATCCGCAGGCGTTAGCTAAGCTTCCAAATGACCTCATAGTTATTTTAGAGTTTTGAGTCGAAGATTCTTATCTAAATAAATTATATTCCAGGTTATTCATTAGCCACACGAAAAAGAAGAAGAAAAGAATGAATTATGATTGAATTACTAGTTTCTAGAAATAATAAAATTAGAGTGAGTACCAATGTTTATTTTTCTGACTTTCATTAAGATAGTTTTTCGAGGACGATTGTGGCATATACCTCACAAACGTTAATTACGTATTAGATGATTACGTTTTTATTTTTTATTAGATGTTACTGTCCCACTGACGGGCAAGTATTTGATTATGATTATCGATTGATCATTAATCAGTTAAAAAGTTTTGATTTCGATAATTTGATTTTTATTTGCAGGATAATACCGCCCATTACATGATTTAGAAAGCCAAACCGTCTGAGCCAGCTAACTCTAAATTAGGTATCAATTACAATCCTCCAATTTACCATGTAAATCTCGTTCGTATACCTAAAGAAAAACTGAGTTTGCAGCAACCCCTTATAAGGACAAATAGTCCTAGAATATCTATGTCACATATCCTCCTTAAACACAGGATGGACTGCCCTGATTGGTCAACGCACTAAGTTACATCACTACGATCTATAAAGCATCATTTAATTAAATCGAAACGTTACATCACTAAACAAAACTGTACTAAAGTTGTACTTAAATAGTGATGTCCGTATATCGAGAGACCTGTCTCTTTTAAGGCATAAATGTAGCTTTTACGATTACATTGTTGATTTTATAACTATTTAGTAATGTGGGAATTTTCGCAAGCACAGGCCCCTTTCTCTAGGTGTGATGGCGATGCTAAATGACTTAATGAACTCGGCCCAAGCTGTGCCACAAGACCTGGTCCTCTACCTTACGCATCCAGCCTATATTAGCCACCTTTTCAGGGTCGTCGATCCATCTAGCTGGCGTCATACACTACGCTTGCCGATACGCAGTTTCCACTCCGGTGGTCCTTCGACTAATATGGCCAGCCTTTTGCAAGATATTATGTCGATAACTCCAGTTCTTTTCCAGATAGACAGACACCCGCAGCACCTGAGCCGCTATCATTGTCAACCTATAAGATGATTTTGAGCATCTTAGCATATCAAACAGTTCAACTTAATGACGGGACTATTATTTTATCTCACGATATAAGCAGCAACCCACTGCACTGATGGTTATGTTAAAGCCATATCACTAACTTTATTAGTATTAAGAGTTCAAAAATACAACCTGTAAAAAATATAAAAAACCTGTTATAGAAATAAATAAACAATAATTGCGTTTCGATAATATTATCAAAACAATATCGATAGGTGCAATTACACCTCTAGTAGGAACCTGCCTTATATAACAATGATTCACAATAACTGACCAATGCTGACCCACATTGGGCCATAAACTTTAATAACCATGTAAATGGTTCAGGCTGGAACAGGATACCTACTTCAAATTGTTAGTGAAAGTTCTCAATTTACTTGTAAGTTATTGGAGAAACTGATAAAATCATAAGTAAACTGACGGGTGTGTAAGCTAATCTGACTTGCATAGGTCAGTATCTCGGTAGATTCCGGCAATGTGACGTCACTATGATTCTAATTGGATGCAGCAGCTCGGTTGCCTATAGTGACGTAGTAATTTACTTTGGCGTTAAATTTGTTGACTAAATGCTCCATAAATATTCATTAAGGATACCTTTAGGATGAGTGTCTAATACGAGCAGGTAACTGTGAAAAATATTTGAAAATCATAATAGCTTCAAGCAACACTTGATTGGATCTTTGTAGTTCAAACATAATTATTACACGTGGTGTACCTCTAAAAGAGGAAACCAAGTTTTAAATATTTACGCGATAACATTTCTAGGTGCAGTACTAATATGGCAATTTATCGATTCAGGCACATCACTTAACTTTCGCAACACTGACTCACAACAACTAGTTAGTGTTGACCCACGGACATAATACTCTATGGCCATTTAACCAGACTACACTAGCAATAAGGAGCGGTCATAGACAGTGAAAGTTTATAGCTATGGCTAGTTTCTGGTCTAGCTTCAAAATGAAATAATGTGAGAATGTGAGTGATTATAAATTATGATTTTATTTCACGTGTCGGTTGCAAATACTACAATCTCCTTTGTGGGTGTGGCGATAGTTAAAGATGGCTAAATAGAAACAGCGTGGGTTGATCATTCTAAGGCTATGCTGCAGTTGCCACGGTCAGACTTTGTTTGGATACTGATTCAGATGATTGAATCTCCCTGCATTATGGAGAGCACGGGTTCCTGTCATGACAGCCGATATGGGAGGTCCAAAAGTGGAGTTCAGGTCTGTTTAAAAGTCGGACAGTTTTTTTTATTAGTTAAAAGCTATGCAAAGAAATATTAGGTACATGCCAAACTTACTGACCAAAGGTCAATAATAATAAATATGACGTCCAAATACATTTACCAAAAAAAAAAGAAAACTGTTCCGTCTGAATTCGTAATAAAATATCCATATAACATAATAAGATAATAAAAAGGTAAGCGCAAGCGCAGCTGATGCCTTTCCATTGCTTTAAGTTGAAACTAAGTAAGTATGTGGTGCAACTTTGACATTCTGATAAGTACAGACTGCACTTTATATTATGTGAACAATTTTAGTTGAAAGAGAGACTGTCCTGTTTGTTAATAAATTCAAAGCCGTCCTGTATTGTAATATTAGTTTTCTTAAGCTAGGACCTTACCCACAGATTATAACGCAAAAGTCAATCGATTGTGCGAAATAAAATAAAAATAAATCTTCTATAAATTGCTCAGCTACTGCGTAAATAAAGCGAAAAGAATGTGTGAATTTCATAATTATTACAATACAAACATTCCACAGGCCCATCATTGCGAAAAACAAGTCTTTTGTGGTCGAAATGTCGCAATAACCGCATACTTAGATGATGAGATAAAAATTTATAGATGAGCTTCAAATAATTAAATTATGTAATTTTGTAATATTAATATTCATGGAAACCGTCCTCAAAGGTACTGGCGCCGTGGCTGCTGTGGCATAATGTGACGTCGGCGCCGGCGCAAAAATCTATCACGGTGGTTTTTTGAACGATTGTAACGGCAGCAAATTGTCTTACCGTGGGTGCATTTAGTTAGTGGATAATGGTGACAGATGACGATCAAAGACTGGCAAAGTCTAATGAAGGATCGCAAATAACTGAGATCAATCGTACGCATTCTTATAATATATTGCTGTGAGCAGTGTTATCATTATAATAATTGTAATTAAAGTTGTTCCAAAATGCTAGTGGGTTATTCAAAAACGTCATGACACTGATTTTTTTCTTTACAATTCTCGTATTTAAGTCATTTAGAGCATTAGTAAATATTATTAAATCAGGCACTCAGTCTTGTCACCCTACACTGAATGTAACCTACGCATTTATGACTGACGGACGATCGAACTAGAAATATAGTCATTACGTCACCGAAAGGTTGAAAATGTTACCAATATTAATGAAACAATAACCGAGTATTTCATCTACAAGTCAGTGAAAGGTTCCTTTACATTGAATTGTTACGCTAATTTTAATCATTATGTTTGTGCAAAGTATAAGGTAACTTCTAAAGGTAAAATTATAGTTTACTGATTTGAAATCATGGGTTATCGTTTTGCTTTTAATAGCAACCTATTGTGTTTTGTTACGATGCAAAATATTTGATTGCAAAATATATTACAAAAAGAGTTCGTTAATTAGTGATTGTAATCAATTAATTATTCATGCAGGCGTTTATTTTTAGATCTTATTCTCTATTAATTTAGTATCACTGAAGTTGCACCTGCACCAAACAGGTTTTCATATATAGTCATTTTTTGTAGTTCCAATAAAACAATAATAATAAATTTTAATATTCTTATTATGTTATGTTCCATTGAGACATATCTACAACCTACCAAATTAGTAGATTTAATAAATGTTTTAAACTAAGGCAATAAATAACAAATTGTCATTATATGAAATACAGATAAAATCTGAATCTAATACAAAATAATACCTTTCAAATATTACTTGCCTTGAGAATTAAAATAGTCCAATCATCTAGGATTGTCTTAATAGTTCTTATTTCTTAAAACATAAAGTTTATATTCCTTTCACATAAAAAGATTGCGTTATAAAAAAGGAATGCTCTGTAATTTATTGTGTAGGTACTACTAAATTTTAATTTCTGTTGCATCATTTAGTAAATTTTTCTTACTGCTAATGACTCATTTTTTGCAATTTAATAGGTAGCAAACAGGTCGGTTGACCTGTTGCAAACTCATTACTTATGGACATCTGCAAACATCATGGGGATTAATGACTTTTGAAACAATGTTGAAAAGTCCTTAGTTTCTTGTGACAGATAGATTTGTCAAAAAAAAAATGTAGGAATTTGTCGGACGAACTCTTTCAAATGGAGTTTCAGCACTAGGTACTTTGTAATGTATTTTGAATATTTATTAAATAAGTAATTCATCATCTGCCTAGCTTTTTCTCAACTATGTTGGGGTCGGCTTCCAGTCTAACTGGATGCAGCTGAATACCAGTATTTTACATTGAGCGACTGCCTATCTGATCCTCCACAACCCAGTAACTGGGTTATTAAATAAGTAATTAATCAATCAAAAAGTTGTATAAAAAAAAATCCGGTTTTGGTTTTAAGGATTCATTTCAGGGCTTTTTCTTAAAATTTAATGTTCTTCTGCCGTATTTCTTACCGAACCGGGTTTACTTTATTTACAAGTCAATAAACACAACTGAAAGGTGTAACATTACAAGTTTTCTACTGCAATATTAAAACTGACAAACATACAGAAAGTTACATCAGTTATTTACGACCTTATTTACTACCACACAAGGTTATATTTCCCGTAAATTATGGATAAATGACATGACGAGGATTGATGTTTGATGCATTAATCATTACTTGCACCTAGTCAAGGAGATAGTGATCTTTCGCTGTGTCATCGATCATCAAAGAGGTAGGTGTTACAAAACCGAATAATTCATCATTTACCTTTTCCCAATTAGGTATATTGTGGTTGTCCCCTAGCCTAACGAGATGCTGCTGAGATTACGGAAGTAATGTCATCTCAATCTGACCTCCATCAGTAAACGACAATTGACAAAGATTTACAGTTGCAACTTTTATACCGAGTCAGACTTTCAAGATTCTGACTTCACGGCTAGTCAGGAAGCTAAACAATCGTAAGATGATTTCATAAGATGATGTAAGATGATTATATTTCCTATAGAAGTAACAACCGGGACTGGAGAGAACTCTTAAATAGGTAGGTAATTTGGACACAGCCCAAATACGCTGGTAAAAAAAAAAATTAGTTAGAGGTCAAAATGGTCACCACATGTGTCGCAGCATCATGCTGAGATAGGAGCCTTTTAGCCTCGTACAGGACTGTTTTTTTTTTAAATATTTCTATGTGTAAGTTTAGGTTAATTTGTGATCTTATAAATACTCTTTCTTTCTTCCTATGAGAAGAAGGTTTTGCTTAATGTACATTACAGGTCTGAGGCTCTAGACAAAGTGACATTCTATCAGCGATAACGGTGATGGAAAAGGCAAAAATGTATACGACTGTCATAAGCAATTGAAAGCTTATGTCAATCCTGTTAAAAGTCGTTGTAGAAATACGAAACGCTTTCGAAGCGATTGTCACTTGTCTAGGTCCTCTGAGGCTATAGACAAAATTCCTTTTCTGTAAGCGTTAACGCCAACGGAAAGATCAAATTGTATGGAGTTGACATTAGCTTTAGAGATGTCACGTGACTGCTGCTGTCAACTCCATACAATTTGATCTTTCCGTTGGCGTTAACGCTTACAGAAAAGGGATTTTGTCTAGGCCCCCTGGTATGCCAACCTCTTTACGAAATCACAGTACTTAGGTAAGAAGCAGCGCGTTACAAATATGAAGTCACTTTTCATATGCAACTCCGTGTCAAGTTTACATAGGACCTGGTCAGACCGGTCCGTTACCACACGGTCTAGATGTAGACTTGGCTAATACTAATACATAAGTATTGCAATATTGTAACCGATCATCTATGCGGATGCATTAATTGGAGCTTTGATGCAATTTTTGCGCTCTAATGACATAGTATGATTTTGTGTTGCGAATACTTTTGCCCGCGGCCACGTGAGTATCGGAAAATATCCCATGGGAACGTACCTTATGTGTTAATACAGGTTAACAATGTATTAATTCCGTAGTAGGTACATTATTTTCATATAACTTTATTGCTTTACGCGGCACTCGTCAGTAAAGCTCGAGTCGGCATGATTTTTTCCGACATCTTCATTAGTCATCGTCATTATTTCAGCCAATCTGCTCAAAACATTAATGATACACCTGAACCTTCCTCATGAATCACTGCGTCTATTGGTGAAAACTGTATGGAAACCCATTCGGAAGTTTTTGAGTTTATCGCGTTCAGACAGACGGACAGACGCGTCATGTTTCATAATATGTAGTGATTTAATGACTGACAGGAAAAGCAGTCTCTAATTAATTTAGGGTGGGCCGAAATCATTTTTTTTACATTCTTTTTATTGGCTAATAATAAGAGGGTGCTATATATAGTCAAAATATCGTGTGTAAATTATAAATCGATTCTATTATTATTAACAGCCTTCGGATTCACTTTGAAATATCTGAAAAAAGATATTTTTGAGTGCCCATAATTATTAATTAAGTTCCGATTTTTTGTCTTTTCTTCACTTTTAGCAAGCAAACAAAACACGTACTTTGTTTTGATAATTTAGGGGGGAGCGGGGTGGTGCCGATTGCACTTAGCGCGTCATTTTTACGTGTCAGTCAGGCTGCGGCTAAATATGTGAGAGATTGATTTAAACATGAAATACAATCGAAACGCAACAAAGTGTTCCTATTTGGTGATTATGTAATACTAAAAACACTATATTGCCTACTTCTGAAGAAGATTATGAAATATTATGAGTGGAGTAGGCTTCAACTGAAATCTAACAATAATTCGCAGAAAGATCCAACATTTCATGAAATTTCTGATATAGTGATTGGCACAATCGAAGAAATATGGACAAAAGCATCTCTAACCATTGTTTCATATATAAGAGTGAACGATATGCTAAACCTAAAGTGCAAAAATCTACTTTAGTCCAACCCTAAAATACCAAAGGAAAATCTTGAAGTTTCGACGCAGTAGCAAAGCTCCGTTTGATATTTCGGCGTGCAAATGTAAGTAATTGATAAACTGTAATTGTCCAAAAGATAAAAAGTAGTTGAGAATGAGTGCAGCTTCGTAAAATTTCGATGTCATTCCTGCAAATTCGTGAGCTAGCGGCGACAGCGACGGCGCGTCGTATTTTGAAAGCTCGAAGCACAAAGCAGATCAGTGTCGGACTATTTCAAGTTCCTGACCTAAACTTGGTATCTATCTTATCGATTGGCAGCAAAATAACACCGAACCCCCAATCCTCAAAGGTTTTAGTGACGAGGAATTGCAATTGTTTGTTGCACAAAAAGGTAAAAGTGAATTAATTATCTCTGCTTCGCCTACCATGTCATACACAACACACAAGCTATCAAAAGGGCTGTCAAGATAGTCACCGAAGCATCATGTACTACCTTGTGTAGCAAAAATCTAGAGAAGGCTTTGTAGAGGCTCCGATAGTCTCGCAAAGATTTGCCTAAATTCGAGAGTAAAAAGGATTTTTGTGTAAAATAATACAACAACTAAATATATTTTTATTTTGATTTCCGTATTTTTAATGAATTTATAACCAAGTCTGTTCTATAGACTTGTGTTTTATGTTATCACTTTAAACTATATTCAGTACTCCTAATAATGTTTTGACAAAAGGCATTTTTCCCCGATTTTATGAAATTTCAACGTGGATCCGGAGGCTTAGATGACATATTATCATCACAGTTTTTTGCACATAAAGTAATAATGTGCCATAGCACCGAATTATAACTAGCCCCAAACCTAATTTTAAAAAAAAAACCTCCGTACAAAAGTGGCCCACCCTACTAATTATACAAGTATGAATTGAAAAGGTACAGTGTTTGGTAACTGTGAAGAACGTCAACGAAAGAAAATCTTTCAAAATGGCCGAACGAATAGTTTTTTGTGCTGTTTACTGGTTGCAGGATCAAATAGCAAACGGGAAAGATTGGTGTGGGCAGACTACAGAAAGCTACTTCAAATCTGGGTGTTTGTACAACCACGGACAATGGCGGTCGGCCACTTTTCACCCATATGCCCTTAGTGATAACGTTGAAAAGTGGTTCATTTTTAGTAGGTATTTACGAAGAAAAAACTGCCTATGTAAATTACGGAAAAATTGAGTGGTGCAGATACATAACCTCCTACCAAAACAGCCTTACAATTGTTACATAATGCCAATATTTATTATTGTATTATCAAACGTGGGTCTACCCCACACAACACACAGTAACGTGATTCTCTGCTTACCCATATATGGTAAAGCGAGATCGATATAACTTGAAAACTGGGTCAAAAGCAGATATTTACGTTTATAACTTCCTTTTTTTTACGTTTTGGGTAAAGTCAAAGTCATATTTCAAGGTATGTTTGGAAATAAACGTGTCGATTGTCGAAGGCCGAAACTGCATTAAGAAGCAGTTTAGATGCATTCTTAAAAAGTAGCGACGCTTCGCAAAGTTTTTACGACTTGACAAAAAGTTTATATTTCTTTATTGTACTTCAGTTTAATATGAATCACTACATAATTATGAAACAAAGTCCTCCGCCGCATCTGTCTGTCTGTCTGCAGGCATAGCATGAGCACCGTTTTGTCGACGGAAGAGTAGACAAAAATGACGTTTCCTGTAGACTGTAGACAGTACGAGACGGCAGCAAAATAGAAAGAGTCAACTGCACTTTTTACGAAATTCACTCTTTTACATAATTGGACTCAGAATTCTTTGTTTTGTCAAAGGATTTATCGGTTGTCAGTGTGATTTTGACAGTAAGGATAGAAAACTTTCTTCCGAAATAGTCTACATATAAAAAGACCTAGACAAGGATCGTTAGAAATAAAAGACAAAATGACAGATTGTAGAAAGACTCTACGGTGGATGTCAAAAATGAAGAAACGAACTGTCACTTTGTATAGAAAAAGCTATGTCTGTTCTTCGTAGAGATAGAAAGCGCCATGCTACGCCTGCTGTTCACGATAAACTCAAAAATTACTGCACCGATTTTCATTTTGTTTACACCAATGGATAGAGTGGTTCTCGAGGAAGGTTTTAGTATATAATATTTAGAATTTAAAAGAACCAAGCGTTCACACAGGCAGACATGAAAAGCGATTTAATTTTATACTAATTTTATAGATTTAAAATGTATTATTATAGATATATTTAGAATTGATTTAACGAATGCGCATCATCAATTTGCTAATCGCATAAGACAGTGAGTAAGCGTGGTGACCAATGCCGAGTCGTTCTCTGTAAGAAGAGACTTTGCTCTGCAGTGAACAATTGCTCAACGTCAATCTAAGGCCTAAGGTGACATTGACATAGGCTAGACATGACGCACATTCTTGAGTGGAGGCGTGTACCACATCACGTCTTCACTATGTTCATTAGCACCTAGGTATCTATGCGCAACACAAACATGACGAAGTTCACCGTTGTGCAACTTCGTTCGATAATCGGCGTGGTCTTGTAGAAAAATCAAATACCTAAAGAATTTTGTACAAGTTAGTGTGTTTATAAATAAAAGTGCACCACCACAATGGTTGTTTGTCTCTGCATCAGTCAAAGATCAACTGGTGACCTAAGACAAAAATATAAATAACTAGCTGCACCCCGCGGTTTCACGCCGTAAGTCTCGATCCCATGGGAATATTGGGATAAAAAGTATCCTATGACCTATTCCAGGTCATGATCAACCCCTGTGACAAATTTCATCCAAATCCGTTGAGCCGTTTTAGCGTGAAAGCGTGGCAAACAAACAAACTCACTTTCGCATTTGTAATAATACATAGTTAGGATTATTTAGAGTAATTTTGACGTTCGAAAAGTGCTGATTCTCAGCCTAGTTTGAATAAATGAATAGTTTTGATTTGATTTGAGCCAAATTATTTATTTATTTTATTATTTATGTACACACAGTAAAATACAAAATAGATACGACATAGTTAAAATATGAGTACAAAGGTACTGCTTATTTCTTAAGAAATTTCTTCCAGCAGACCTGCAAATTATGTACCTTTACAGTCTCTATAAACGTGTTAGTTCTTGTTTACGAATCGTAACGTATGGCGCTGAACAGCCGATGGACACGGACAAATTTGTCCATCGTCTGCTCAGTGCCTTATAGGTACCTCGAAATCTCTCTCGAAAATAAGATGTTCGTAAGTAATTAGCATTATTTTATCGTGACGTCACATGTAAGATGAACGTACATAATTATTGTAGAGTTTACATAACAGTGATCGCAGAGTGGTCGAGATTGGGCAGCTCGCGTGGTTTCCGATGCATGATAGTTTGTCGGTTCGTGTCCATTGTTCAGACGACACGATAATGTTTGAATCCTACAATACTTTTTATCTAGCTCCGGGTGCACTTGCTACCTACCACTTGTTACCTAAAAGTAAAAAGGAGATATAACTAAACGTTGTCTCCCGAAATATCGAAATCCATTGCAGCAATCCGTCAGCATGGTACGATTGGATGCGGAAAGTGGTGGGCTGGGTTTTATGATGCAACTTTGGAGAGGCACTACGTGTACTAATGATAATAATATTATATAGATACCTACCTATCAATCTGTAAAAGTCCATTACAACACAAGGAGCTTCCTCACATCTCAACAAAAACATGTCAGTCATCCGTCAAACGCCAATAAAAGCCGTCACGCAACGTGCACGCACCGGCATACGAGCCCGGATCTCGATTCCTTTCTCCATTGAGATAAACACGGCGTCAGTTGCACATTGTGAATGGGATGGGCGCGGAACATTTAATAGTTCATTATTACGTCGGCATTTGGGTGAACTCTCACTAGTTTTTATTATTTTCGAATAATTATTTGAGCGAATGTTTGATGTTAATCGATTTTTAATTAGTCAATGTATCACTAAGAAAAGTTGTAATTATTTTATTGGTCTAGTACCTCAGTGGTCGCAAGCGCTACTGCTGAGCATTAGGTCTTGGGTTCTATTCCCAGGTCGGGCAAAGTATTATTGTTTATTCTAAAAATATTTTCTCAGTCGCAGCTCGGAGTAGGCTCGCCCCCTATTACATGGGACTTGAACATAACTGCCGAAATATGGGTGTACTATAGGGCACCTCTGCCTTCCTCAGGGATTACAAGCCTGATGTTATGTTGTTTAGTAATTTTATGATTTTTCTTCACATTTATCTAACTCCGGCCTATGTTTAGTACTAGACTTTTGGCTGAGATGATGACGTACGTAAGCCTACAGCTTTTTGCCTCATGGGGTCGGTAGACACTTGAGACGTGCTTACTAACATTCGGGGGCGATTTGGGGTATCTAATATTCAAGGGGGCGAGTTTATATACTTACCGCCTTACTAATAAACGTTGTATAGCGCCTGTATAGTTACACAACGTTTTGTCTTCTTCTTTCAAAAATAATTTGACTTTTGAAAGAAGAAGACAAAGCGTTGTGTAACTACACAGGCGCTATACAACGTTTATTAGTAAGGTGGTTAGGCAATTAGAGGCAAGATCCAAGGGGCGAGCGGAGCCCAAACCCATATTTCCAGTTGTTCAAGATAATGAAGGATATCACCAATTTAAGATTAGTGGACTCACCACGACTTTGTATTACAGAATACCTACAGATTACTTTGATTACATCAACGTTTTTATTTTAATGATTTTCTGATTAAGACATAACGTTATAAAACTGTTAGTTGGCAATTCAGTAGACTTTAATACGTAGGCCTCATAAAAATCAAAGATCTAACAGGTACTAGATGTTATCCATGTTCACGATTGGATTGCGTCTTATTTTATTACTTGGTAGTAACTAGATTTCTTGAAAATAATGTCTATCTGCAATGTGCTGGTGTTATTTCTTGAGAATCCATTCACCTTTCCCTTGTCTACGACCTTTTTACACAATTATTGCTAAAGAACTGGCAAAAGAAGTGATGTCGTCGGGGGGCGAGATGGGCAGATGAGATGGGCAGATGAGATGGGTAGATGAGATGGCCAGATAAGATGGGCAGATGAGATGGGCAGATGAGATGGGCAGATGAGATGGGCAGATGAGATGGGCAGATGAGATGGGCAGATGAGATGGGCAGATGAGATGGGCAGATGAGATGGGCAGATGAGATGGGCAGATGAGATGGGCAGATGAGATGGGCAGATGAGATTGTTGCTATCAAAAGTTAAACCTGGATGCGGCTGGCACTGGGGCTTGGGGATTGGCAAAAGAAAAGAGGGGGTATGCCCAGCAGTTAGTGAAGTCCGGCTATAGACAATAATGTTGCAGTATTTAAAAGAAGAGTGAAAGAACACTACCTATCCATTTCGTCATAGTTGCATAGTTATTTTAAATTATATTGTAACTATATATTTTTAAGTGATATTTATTTTAGAAGTATGTATCTAAGTATATTCTCATAATGTATGTTTATATTTAATTGTTGAATTGTTTTTGATTTATGTACTCTGTTTCTCTTCTACTCTTACACACGTTGTCTACATCTCTTTTATCTACTTTCCTATCGCAGGTATGCTGGAAGAGATTTCTTTAGAAATAAGCATTGCCTTTGTACGAATTTTTCTGTTCCTTTCTTCTTTTCTGTATTTATATGTGTGTGCATAAATGGTTAAATGGTTAAATAAATGTTTATAATGATAGCCACACTTCAACTCTTACGCAAATTGTAGTCACAGAAACTACTACATATTGTTACAGTACGACACAACTTAGATGTAGCATCGGCAAAATGCATAAAACCGATCACAATCCGAACAGAGTGTGCCTTCAACATCTCCAATCTTTATTACGGCTTTAGTTGAAGTCATTTAGCCACACATTCAAAAAATTGAAATTAATGAATGCAAATTTTCAAATCTATGCTACATCTAAGTTGTGTCGTACTTTACTGCGGTATGTCTCTCCTTGCTCTATGGTCAAAATCTATTCTAGTTCGATAGATTAAATATCGATTTCAGTGACAGCCCTCTGACTTTTGCAGTTTGATAATAGGTTTCGATTTTGAAATTATCTGTCTGTTTGTCTTTCGCAAATAAAGAAGTATCTTCTAAGAGACTGGTAGTGAAGATAAAGATAGGTAAATTTTTACTACTTGCACTATGGTTAAAAAAGAAAAATTATTGGTATAGGAAAAAATGCCGTACCTACACGTTATGGCGGCATATTTTTTAATTGCATTGTTTAAAAAAAAAAACTGAAATAGGAATGAACGTGTAAGTTGTATCACATAAGTTTACATAGATTTGCATCACGATTTTTTTGCAAACTCACAGTTTTCAATTCCACCATCGCAATTGAATCGCTCGCGTGTGTAAATACTCACGGTACGTCAAACTGCGCACGCGCATTATTCAACATCTGTCAAAGGTCATTGTCGCGAACTTGGGGACGTTGCGCTTGACTTTTATTGAAGGATGGTCATTAATACGGTGATTATTACTTACCAATGAATCTTTGAACATCCTTGTTTTTGTGGTACTATTTCATAATTGCTTTCTGATCATTGCTGCCTCTTTAAATTATTTGTGGTCGGCTTCTAGTTATTTTTTAGTGGTATGAGATTAAACTAAATTAACTTAACCTTTTAAATAGATTTGGGGATTTCAATAGGTTAGCAAAATAACCAGACTGTATTGGTCGTCATATTAGCGTCATGATGGCAATCTAAATTGATTTGGCCCAGAATTTAGTGACGAGGTTGGCGCCTTCGATGGCGTTCATCAGATCCTGTACCGTGCATACAACAGGACACGCAGACCATGATAGTATGTGTCCCATCGTTCGTCGAACAGCCCCATATACCCATATATATATATAACTCCAGGGCGGAGTCATTTATGAATCTTCACCTGACTAGGTTTTCCTTGCTCCGGTTAATCTGGGTGGGTCAGTAAAGACGTTTCCTGCCAGAATACCACAAAAATCACAATCTACGTGTTGCTAAATTGACATCAAAATCTGTCCAGCAATTACCAGGATTACCAAAACAGCCATCTCAAACTTGTTTATGATACATACCTAGCGGTGAAGAAATGTGTATCATTTCATACTCAAGAATTACATTACCTTAAAAGTATAATTAATTTGATACTTACAACATTAAGACAAGTTTTAAAATTACGGGTATTTTAAAATAATGTTAATTCTCGTTGGTTTGTATGTCATTTAGAAAGGACAATAATTACATCACTTCACGCATGAAATTCTAAAAGTGTAAGCAGAGATTCACTGAATGTAAACTGAATGGATCCTGTCTAGGCTACCTTTGAATGAATCGGCTGAATTTCAGTATTGTACATTGATAGGGTTATTGATGGGTTTTAAAACCATCGGAAATTTCTCAGTAGCAGCCCGCGCGGTATCTGGATTTGTGTCCGATTGATGGCAATATGCTCGCTGCCTATTAAATAAATAAAAAAATAAAAATAAAACTCGTTTATTTTCAGGCATCGAGGGCCCATAGTGTTAGTAATACCGAATAAAACTTAAAGATTATGTTAGTAGTAACACACACAAGTAAGTAAACAAAACAACAACATACATGATCGCATTTGAGGAAGATTTATCAAGCCCCATGTCTGACATGTAGCTTGATAAACCTACCCATAGTAGGCCCTTCTAACCTATCTGAAAAACTTACCATTACATGGGACTTAAACATAACTGGTGAATTGTGGGTGTACCTATACCTGTGCCTAATCCTTCAGGGAATACAAGCGTGATGATATGTATGTGTATGTGTTATTAGGTAAAAACTGAAAAAGAAAACTCTTGATATTAGCATCCTACCAGGAGCCTTTCTTTGAGAATCTAATACATAACTGTATCTGAATGTAATATGTTGGTTCATTCACGCTCATTATATTACACTTAAACTGAACTTGATTAATAAATCCTCAATTTCAAAAACTTTTATATTATTTACATAGCAACCAGTATAATTATTTTATTTTAAAACCATTTGGCAATGACTTTGATTGATGAAACCCACAAACACATTTCAATTTTGCACTCTTTTATTAAACCATTTTGCTGTCAAATTTTTTACAGTTTTGAAAGGTATACCAGAAAATAAATAGGTAAATATATGAAGTAAATAAAGGTAAAACCGAAGCTTTTTTTTCTACAGTGCACATAATAGCTATGTTATGATTAATAGTGATATTTTGACCTCTGAAAATAAGTAGGTAAACGAGCTACACTCATGTGCCCAATATAGCGTTACGTCACACCATGGCTGAAAAAAACGCATCATCATCGTGAATAGCTGTAAATACCGAAACACTGACGTCACAAACGAACTTTCTCTATTTAGATCACCAAATATTAAAAAAAAAAAACATATTTCTGTTAAGCCATCAAAAGAAACATTAAAAACTACAACGGCTCAGCCGTTGACGTTTTGAATGTTTTTCAAAATCAAAATCAAAATATTTTATTTCACATAAACCTACAGAAGCTAGGTGCACGGTTCCAATTGGTCGTTTCCTATGGAGAAGGGCCGGCAAGAAACTCCACGTAAACTCTTTTAAAAATAATTGACTTACAATATTTTCAAATTACAATGTTAGTTTCAAACTTAAGGCCGGTCCTTCACTAGATGCGTTTACAATGAGGTAATTAAGTCACTTTATACAATTCATTATTTCACAAATTAATTATCTTAGATAAACCTGATTACCTACTTCCCAACTGTCGTAAGTCAATTATTAAACTGTAATGAACCCTTATGCTACGGTTACCTAAAAGAGCAAAGGTCTTCATAATTATTATAATGGCCATCATAAAATCCGTCGCTTTCACTAGTATTTGAGATAATTTAAGAGAAAATAGGGTCCGTCTTTTCTCCATACAAAAAGTCATAGTTCAATGGTTTAGGCGTGAAAAGGCAACATACACAGACAGACAGACAGAGTTACTTTTGGATTTATAATATTAGTTTGGATTAGAAAAGATAATATATGCAGGCTTAGATAATGCTAAGCAGCGGGTGGTAACCAACTTGTTAATGAGCTATTGACAGTTAAAAAGTTGTTATATTAATATAGTTACAGTTACATACTAAATCAAAATAATGTCGATGAGAACCAGCGAATTTCAAGAAAGAGCAGACTCACTTTCAATGAAGAAGGAATAAATTTAAGTAAATTTTGCTATACCTAAGACCCACCGACCGTACTTTTTGATCTAGGGTTGTTCCTATGTCACGGATGAATTTGCATACAAAAATATCACATTCTCCATAAACCGCATACCTACCTACACAACCATTATCAGAACGCATGGTTTAAGAAATAATAAATCAAATAAAATTACCTCGAGAAACGAATTTGTTTTCCACACAGCAAAAGCCAGTATCCTCAGCCACTGCACCATTGTCATCAAAATAATAAGTATCTACTATGAAAATCGTTGGCTTTTGTCATCAGAGATAAAATTTACCCAGGCAGCTGTGCTTAGCTACTATCCAGGCATTTCGTTTTATTTATTTAGCTTATACAGTCCCACTGCTGGGCAAATTCCTGCGGTACACATCAAGTTCATCTCGCTACCTCTTTTAGGGCCGGCCTCAGAGGCGCCGTCCATCCTCCATCATCCAGGCAATTTTGAAAACAACCAATTAGAAAATTCAAAACCAGGGGTCACTAATGACAAGTTTAAACTTACAGTTAACTCCTTGACACGGTTAAACAACATTAACAAATCGTTTATCCGTATGTGTGTAATTACCTACGAAAATGCTACACCATTATGCAAATATCGTTTGAACGCTCTTCATTATTTATTATGCTTAATGATTATGGCCTGTTAAGATTATGTAGTTTTAGGTGTAATGTGTAATTGGTTTTCACATACGCATACATGCATTCATGCTTACGAAGATTGAAGTGAATTAAGAAAACGTTTTATAGCTTTGAAACATTGATCGTAACTTTTGATTACAAATTAGCGTTATTGTTAAAAATACTATCTAAATAGTGAAAATGGAACATGTATTAGCTTATGGCCGTGACTTCGCCCGCTTTGAGGTCGGAAAACCCCACGGGAACATAATAACGGGATAAAAAGTGTCCAATGTCTGTGTGCCAAATTTCATCGCAAGCCGTTCAGCCGTTAAAGCAGAAAGACGGAGTAATTTTCGAATTTATAATATTAAGTAGGTACGGATGTAGAGTAGACCTCATAAAACGAATTATTTTGTAGGTGGGCACTGTTTGGATTGCACTATCGGTCAGTACCTGGCCTATTGCAGGTTGAAGGTCTGTTTACATACATGGAAAGAACGAGCAATCAAAGCCATCCTCGCTCCCTGCATGTAGGTTAGTTATGCGATTTCGTAGAGTAGTTCAGGTTACAGAACCCTACTCGTACCTTTATATTGCGCACTATAATATTGATTTTTAATAAGGAGGTTATCAATCATGATATTTTTTGAGTATCTGTCTGGATTAAGACAGGGCCTTCATATTTATTATTACGGCTATGAGGCCTTAAAAGGTTTAAAATTGGACGATTGCTTCAGTGGTAAAATAATGTATTTATTTCGAAATTGCATCACATTTAAATAAATAAATAATTGAAATACCAACTGTTACTCGTTTAACTAGCAAAAAAATATCATAATGAAAGGTGACAATTTTAAATAAATCATAATTATCATTTCTAATTAGTAAACGGATGCGGAAGTTAATAACTGAAAATCATATACCAATAAAAATATGAATAATATCGTTTTAAAGTGATTATCAGATCTGTCTAACCATCTCGATTATCTAAATTACTGAATTTATTATGATGCGGTTTAGTCATTAAAAAGTTTAGAAAACCAGTGACGACTATCAATAAAATGCAGCATTTAATTTGAGTAACAAAGACAATGATAGTAAACAAAAATAATGGAACTTTGTTTTTAAACTTTTATGTAAATAGTTAAAGTTATCATTACAGAAAATTATTGAAAGATACCGAATATTTCTTATCTTAAGATAATTGGAGCATTTAACCCGGTACCCATTTCAGCTGTATCGCAAAAAATCCGAAGCCTCACCCAATAAACCAAAAATGAAAAAATAGTCCATTTGCAACCCGAATTCGTCCTCGATAGCCTCTCTAGTAAAGTAAAAGTAGACGGTCTGATCTCAGCTATATAAGCGGATCGGTCCGACCACAAGGCATCACACATCAGCCAGCGTTCAACCAAACTAGACATGGCCAAATACATCGTAAGTTGGAGTGCAGTGAATGTGTTGTGTCGTGTGAAGGTGCACTATGCACAACGTGTGAAGTGGACTTAAGTTTCGAAAAAACGGTGCTTTCTGGATGTGCTTTCGGATGTCTCCGAGACTTGCCAAGGATTTGATCATCATCTGGTGTTCTGTACCAGTTTTGGGAAAATGGGACACTTGTTTTGTGGAGAGGCGTGTGATTCCGACTTTAGGAGTGATAGCTTCGAAGCTACACGTTATAATTGTGGGCTGATTAATTAGTGATGAGTTGGTTACTGAACCAATTCGACTCGACATGGATTTAGCCAAAACATTCGCATTAAAATTTATATCCACAGGTTTATGTAAGTTTGGGAATCAGTGTCTTAACTGAATATTTGTTGACAGGTCGCCCTCGCCCTCTTGGGTTGCGCCGCCGCAGAGCCTCCCGTGGGCTACAGCTACTCCGCCCCATCAGCGCACTCATCCATCTCGCTGGGCAGCCTCGGCGGCGGCGGTCACTACGAGTCCGTGCCCATCGGACATTCCGAAAGCGAGGGCTACTTCGTAGACCCTCATCTCCTCCACAAAATCAAGAACATCCTCTTGTCTGAGGAGGTCAAGAACCAAGACTACAGCTCCGGTGGTCACGGACACGGCCACATCTCATCTCACTATGGTCCCCCTGCCCCCGTGTACGGCGTCCCCGAACAGAAGATCGTTGGTATTGAACTCGAGCACGTCCAGCAGGCCATCCAGGTGGCTCAGTACCATCAGGCTCAGGAGGCGTACGCCAGCGGTCACGGCAGCTACTACTCCGGTGGACACGGAGGCTACTCATCCGGCGGTGGTTACTCTTCCGGCGGTGGTTACTCTTCCGGCGGCGGTTCCCACTACACCACCATCGGAGTCCCGTCAGGATCCTACGGAGTCCCCTCCGACACATACGGCCACCCCCACTAAACGACCAAATTGTTAGTCATCTCATCTCATTTAATGTAAATCATGTGATCGCATCCTAGATGTTATTATGTATTATATTTGTTGTTATAAGTTTCTGTAAATAAAAGAACAATCTATTTTGTACGAACGGCTCCTTGATTTAATGTCCGAACTTTCACATCCCGAGGTACCGCAACTGGTACATCTTGGTGCTACAATCGTAAAACCATATGCGTTCCAACAAAAAATATATTAATGCGAAACAAAAACATGTTTCGACGCCTTAAAGAGCTGCAATAGGTCCCTATCGAAAGTCGTTTTCGATAAAATCGAAAGTAGGTACCGATGTCAGCGGACGACTTTATGACATGCATGTGACGTAATTGACGTGCAATTTTATAATAATTTGGAATTAAGTCTTTTTTTTCAACATATTAAGTTACATACTTAGCACCTCACAAAATGAATCACTCTTGATTTCGCAACCCTCTAACCGAGATACGTGAACGTAATAACTAACAACCTTAAAACCAATGAAGAATTAGAAATTGCGGTTCGAAATACCAGATCGCACTTTCGAGGATTAGATAAAAATGTCGACACTGGCTATAATGCGAGCCATCTCGTGTTGCGTCATAGCGGCTATTTTCGCGGAATTAGCGAATAATTTCGCTCGAGTTGTTAATCCGAATGCACCATGCACTTTCTCCGTGCAGCCTCAGGTGTTCCGAATCTTGGATAGTTATATAATTAAGGCATGAGAGGCTGCGAATGATCTGGTCGTATCCATCTGTAGGATCTTGTTTAGGTACATCAAATTATTCGATTACACAACGCCATTCTGGTTAATTAACAGATTCTGAGGTTGCGAGATTACGTATCAATTTTTTTTTTGATGTTTTGGATTTCGAACACGATATTTACCATGTTCATCATCATGGACCTCCATTTCATCAATTTGTTTTAAGTTCTTCACTCGTTTCATCTCGTATTTTGGGTGCGATTTCACCGAAAAGTGAGTAATGACTTTTTTACGAGCGATGCGAAAATTGAGCTCCTGATTATATATTTTTATGTTCTTATCACTTTCTCCCATCTTGCAACAAGTTATTGTAATATGGTTTCTGAAGCCAAAGGCTAATGTGATAGTACCTACTTAATTTAAGCACCGTTATTATTTATTTAAGAATAAAAATCCATTATTTTTCTAATACGATTTTCTAATAGTAATTAAATATAGAGTATGTTACTAAGCTCACAGAAAAGGCAGGCCAAGTATTTTTTTTTTCCTAGCACGCACTGTCTCCCGAAAGTTGGAATGAGGGGAGGGAGGCCCTTGCCCAGGAGTGGGACAGGCAATGTAATTTATATGCTCTCAAAATGGTGAAGGAAAACATTGTGAGGAATCCAGCACGTCCTAGAACCAAAAATTTGAAGACACGTGACATCCACCAATCCGCACCGGGCCCGCGTGGTGGATTACGGCTCACTGTCTCTCACAGGCCTGTGTCCCAGTTGGGGGAATATTATAGGCTGATTAAAGCTAGCATCATTAATTTTACAAAAAAGTTAAGAAAAAAAAAAATTGTTCATGGTGAAACCTGTCCAAAGTTTTTTGACATCAAAGCCTGTGTGACGCGATTTTGGAAGAAACATTTTCATTAAGTTTTCATAGAAATTGTTCTACTATAGTCGCGTCGCGCCTGTCTACGCCTTTCAATTAAATACCTACCTTAAACTTTAAGGTGTAACCCTAAAGTGCAATGTTGATCATTGTCACAACCGATGCCGATCGCTAACGCTAAGTCATCTCTTCACTTTCGACTACCCAAATTACACAATACTCATAATAAAACATATTATATGTAACAAAATCTCACAATGTAATATACGAAGTAACCAAAGACTAACGCTCCGCCGCTTTAGATAGTAGTAACACTGGTTTTTGAGACTATTGTATAACAACAAACAAACATAAGTTTATACTTTATTATGTTATACGCGTGCTGTTTGTCAATTTGGTGAATATAGCTCAGAACACGGCGTGGACTGAGAATTTTATTGTTTTAATTTTAATACGTGACTTAAAAGTTTAGTGCCTATTGGTTTGTAGTGTCAAGGTCTAGTGTGAAATTTTATGGCAAAAATGTGATTGGGTTTTTTTGTGACAAACTTTAGGTGGTTCATTTATGGAGTTACAAAATTAAACTGTGTGAAGTCAACCAAGATGGACTAGCGTTTCAGAGCTTGTTTGCTGAAATCAGTCAGGCCCAAGTTAGAAAATATAATTGATACTAATTGCGAACTGCAAATAGTAGCTCCTAGAAACCTCAAAAATAGTCTATATCTATAATACATCCTGTTCTGGTGTTTGTCACTTGACTGCAGATAATCCTCAATTTCGTTCTGCACTATAATACAGACTTTGTAGGTGTTCTCTCGATCAAACGAAAGAAGGAAAAAAAACACGTTTATTCGCTTCAAATGAGCCGATACCAACTTAATTTAATCGATTAGCAACAATAGATATACATATAAGAATAAAAAATAATCATCGCTACATTGTTCATTTGCCTCGCCAATTATTCAGACAATGAACTGAGTTATATCGTGTTTAATAAAATAAAACAAATATGTGCTATGCACAAATATGTGCTGTGAAAGAAACTCGTAGAATCACTTTTTTTTTAGTTGGTATACTGGCGTGTGCTAACTGAAATAATATGGCAAATGATTTTTTATTTTTTTTATTGAAATTAATTCCATGTTTTATGTTGCGTAATGTAAATTAATTTTGCATACTTTTGTATATAATCAAGTTTTCCAGTTTTTCCCAGTTAAAGGCCAGTTAAAGGTTACCTATTACAAGAAGTGGTGAAGAGCAGGCGGTTTGGACAACTGTCTTATGTAATTTTGATGTGTGAAAAGTGCTGATTCTCAGCCTAGTTTGAATAAATGACTTTTGTTTTGATTTTAAATGAGCTCGTGGCTAAGTAATAACAGCTGCACGGGTCGATACAATAGGTTAATCTACGCTTGCTGGTGTTGGTCCGTGAATGGGTGACCTTTACATACCGAGACTCTTCCGTGCCGTGGAAAGCACGTTAAGCCGTTGGTCCGGGCTGTCTTCCGCGAAAATCTGACAACCAGTCTTCCCAAGGAGAATTCCCTTCAGGTATCGTATTACCCAGTTACTGGATTGTGGAGGTCAGATAGACAGTCGCTTCATGTAAAATACTGGTATTCAGCTGCTTCCAGTTAGACTGGAAGCCGATCTCAACATAACTGGGAAAAGGCTAGGCAGATTTATTGATTTGATTTGAAATGGTCGTAATGCATGATTGCCTTTTTCACCACTATTCGAAACAAGATGAGTGAAGGTAGTATCTCAACCTAGTAAAATGGTTAGTGGTTCCCTTTTTACTAGGTTGAGATACTCACTCCTGGATACCCATGGATACTCTTCGCCCTGACGAAAACTCTAGGCTTATGTAGCGACCTTTCTTTCAACTTATACTTAGTACAAACCCCATTATTAGTTGATACATAAGCCACCAAGAAGCTGCTTTGATGCTAAGGTAAGCTACCCAGCCAAACTTAATCTTAACCGCTACAATACTTTGATAGTCACGGTGATCTAGGATACCCTACGTGTGACTAAGCATAAGCATTCTAACTTATAATATTTCCATAGCCATAACGAATTGTTTCTGTAATTCAAAATCGACTTGACTTGACTTATCGTACATGACTTATCGTTTTTCAAATAACAGTAGACCCATTACCAATTACAAGCAGTTCTATGGTTTGAACTCCTGGTTAACGGTCATAAATAACCACAACTATCATTTCATAAGGTAGATTGATTGACCACCTGCAACCCCTGGGTATATGGTCATAATTGACCCCTGCCCTGCTTAGGTTTAGTTGCCAACTTAGTATAAACAGTGGTATTCAGGGCAACGGTGATGGTGTAATGTCCTGGGTTCGGTTTTAGTAATTTGCTTGCTACATTTAAGTAGCATCCACGCGTGGCGTTGCTTACATTGAGGCCCAGTGCACACTGGTCAGTCACCCCGCTGCCTTGCTGACTGGCTAGTATTTTGCCCACGGTATGGTGGGCCCACATACTTATAACTAGCTTGTGGAATTCAGTAGGTTTCTTTTATTTATAATCTATACAAATATACTAAAGCTTTTTTTTTAACTCAATCTGCGGAATTTCCAGTCGGTTAAGAAAACATCTTTTTCTATTTGATAGCCCAATTCTTTAAGAAGGTTATAGCTATTAAATACCACACTATGACCCTTAGGAGCCAATCAAAAAGAAGGTTAAGCGAAAACGAAGTAATAAAAATAAAAAAACCTTAAATGCATAAAACACATCAGACTAAAAGATTTACCATATAATGTTAGTAACAAAAGTCTTAAAAAACTATGTTAGTATTAGGTATAGCATTCTCGAATTACAAAAATTAAAATTAAATCCAATGAAATCCAATTAATGTCAAAAATAAAACATTGCGTCATCTCTTAATATAAGTGTGTAGAAGAGGCAGTGCGCAATAGAAGAATACTAGAACTTATAGAATGAGCACTTACTGTTCGTTATTTACTATCATTACTTACGTATGCACGCTATGTAAATAGAGAGATTATTCTTAAACTCATAAACAAAGACAAGTTTACTCCCATATTACATTAAGTCTCGAAATAATTTGCATTGAATAGGTCATCCAAAGATGGAAGGAGAAAGTTCATCTTTGACTGAGTTCCATTGTTTTCGATGACCATCCGACGTGGTACGTAAAATAATGGATTCTTGTTGATAGTGGAGCTAGCCAGATTTTGGTTATTTATTGTCTTATTGAACGTTTCTGATACACACAATTTAATAAGACGAAGTATTTTAAATCCTACCGAGCATTATTATGAGTTGCTACGTGGACTGATTTTGGATAAGTATCTAGATATAAAATAAAATAAGCTAGGTACATCATTTAGATAGTCAACGCCGCTTCAGATTAGTCCCCACATGAACCATAATCAATTTAATTATCAGGAAAATGCACAAAAGACTTTCGTTACATCAACAGTCTTTCATGTCAACCTGTCATCAAAAGTCTAGCGAAATTCTAACCAGAAAGTTGAACACTAGTTCCTATAAAAAACAATAGATATTTTGATCATAATCTCAAAAAAATAATACACGGAACTCAGCATTTCGCCGGCGACAACAATGCTTGAATAAAATTTAAATAATTTATGCTAATTAAATGCCCGAATTCTAATAAAATGTACGTAACGAAACGTTGCAATTATGTAATGTTGTTGCATTTATATATTTACATATTTAGTGGATTAAATTAATTTGTGGTTGGCGCCTATGGTTGCAAATAATCTTGAGAAGTTTTTGCAAACTCTGCTAGGTCATCGTCTGTCTTCTATAAAATTTTAGAAATCACAATAAAAAAATCTAATCTCTGGTACTCATACCCGTCGGTATGGGTGTTCTCTAACCAGAAAAATACTATATAGGGCACTATGTTGAACAGGCATTAGGGCATTGCACGCTTATTTTGGGTATCTTCTTTCAATTCCCAGACAGGCCTAATGTCCGGCACTGGGCAGTTTCTACCAGTGAATTTTTCCTTCGCAACAATCGGCCAACTCAGACTTAGCAGTCCACTGCTGGACATTGGCCTCTCCCAATTTGAGCCATGGCACCCGGTTCCCCTTTCGTATTCAGGTTCTCACAATAATAGTTCCGTTCTAATATTGTCCGCTTGAACCCTCACTGTATCGACCAACAAACTGTCGCACAGCATTCTGTAAGTATTGGATCCGCGCCCACTCGACCCGCTTAGACTCGACCCGCATAGACCCGACCCACTTAGACTCGACCCGAAGAATAAGTTGTATTCACCTCCACCCACACTTTTATTTAGGTAGGTACTACGTATACGTTCCTACCTACATTATCAATTTAACGCCAACCACCATAGAAAATCTAAACACTACATGAAAAACAATTGCAGGTTAGGATATACAAGAGAAAGCGATCTTATGATTAGTGACGTAACTGAACAGATTGCAACGAATTGTAAATTTTCATCGCGTGGGCAGTTTGCCCAGGTATTGTATGGAATCGCTAATCTTATAAGCGCTCACATAATGCTACTGTGATTCTTATGTGTTATGACCGATGCACTTCCTAAATAGTGCATGGAGTCTGATAGACATGGATTATGGTCGATTATAATGGTCTATTTCTGGTATATTGAGGGGTCCTTGACAATTCAAAAGTGCCTGTAAATGGTTTAATTGAAATAAATGGTAAACTCAAACCATTTATTTAGAACCTCTATGATGGGCGATCAGTAGTCTGATTTATATATAGCGAATATTAACTAATAATCAACTTTAGCCATCATTCAACCGGCATCACAGGAACTAGGTAACCCTTTGGATACAAGAAAAAAAAAAAACAAAAAAAAAACATTACTTTTTCATTTTTTTTTTCTTGTATCTCACAGAACGCTCAAAGCAAAGAAATAAAATAATTAAACATGCTTACATAAAAATTATAATTTAAAAACTTGATCCTTTAATGCAACGCTTAAAAATGACATAAACAAGCCTCCATTTCAAACTATTAATTGCCAACATAATCTTATTAACAATTTATCATTCGCCGATTATTCAAATATTATTATGTAAAACATCTCTGCCTACACATAGTGGCTACAGACTTTCTAGAAATATTATAAAGCCTGGGTGAGCTTTTAATTCGATACTTAGCTTGGACATAAAATTATAATATTTCTTTAAGTATTATGTGTAAATAGGTCCTTCTCTAAAACTCTGCCCCTGCCCCGCCCTGCCCTACCTTGAAGATTACTTACTAACCATCATCTGCCTAGCCTTTTCCCAACAATGTTGGGGTCGGCTTCCAGTCTAACCGGATGTAGCTGAATACCAGTATTTTACATGGAGCGACTGCCTATATCTGACCTGCACAACCCAGTAACTGGTTGTCAGACTTTCGGGCTTCTGACAACCCGTAACGACTGTCAAAGATCTACGAACGACAGCCGGGACCAACGGCAACGTGCTTTCCGAGACACGGAGGAGTCTCGGCATGTAAAGATGGTCACCCGTCCACAGACCAACCCCGGCAAGCGTAGCTTAACCTGATGCGGCTGTTATTACTTAGCCTACTAGATCCTCCTAGATTACCTACGAACCATCCAGTATACGAGTATAATATAAAATATTTGCATGTCATCATGTCATTTCGTAACATCTTTTGTACCCAACACATTTTATGCAAATAAACGATTTTGATTTGATTTGATAATTATAAGTGGACACTTGCAATTGACCTTATTAATATCAAAAAACTCCATTCAACTGTGACCATTTGTCAAAAAGGTTTTAGACCTATATAGTATTTTACTTGGTCTAAAACCATTTCAAGTTAAGATGTGACTGAAATTATTCAAACATAAGTTTTTGCAGATTATCTGTCTATGCTTTCGGATGTCTGTGATAGGTGAACGATCAATCTTGCGCGGGCGCAGTGGGTGTGATGTCCGCAGTGCGCAAGTGACAGGCGGACGGCGGAGATAGTGATCTATGATGAATAGTGATTAGTATCGGTGGAGTATAGGCAAAAGTGAAGGTTGTTATGCAAAAGCTGGTTACTGAGTTGTTTTTCAAAATTAGTTGTCATAAGAAGGCAGCTATTGGACAATAGTATGTGTGTGATAATCCTGGTTTTGGTACGATGCAAACTTAGTAGAAGTCTGTAATATTCCGTAGAGGGTGGACACACGCCAAAACTCCGCGTCTTTGAAATGACGCACTTTTTTAACATCAACATAAATTATTTGTACCTATTGCAAGTACCTGTATAGATTTAAAATACAGATTACTAAATCCCACTTCACTAAACAAAAATAAATTGCATACCCGTATCTCAAGACCCATATCTAAAATGTGCGTTTAGTTTTTTATAATCTAATCAGCGAAATCAGCGGGGATAAGTATAGGAACATGAGAACTGCCCCACCTGACGACTCTCACTTGGGCCAAGACTCCAATTTATTACTGGCATCAAATGATAAAGGAAAGAACACCCACTGGCCACAAAACGCCAGAAATCAAACATTAATCAGTTGTATGTGTAACGGTGTTGGCGATAAACTTGGGTTATTTTAATAGTGATGACATATTGGTTAATCTCGTGATTTTTCATTAAAAAATCTATATAAGTCTTTCAAACCATAAGTCAGTGACGTGTTGCCTTTTAAAACATTAAAGAGATGGCCACCTTATTTATCAACTATGGAGTAGTAACAACGTCTTTAAAAAGAAGAAGAAATGGCTAAAAATGTTTGCTTAGAGTTCAGTAGGTGGTTGATAAATACTGATTATTATTAACAACTTTTTCAACTGTAATACTTGAGTGGAGCTTCTGAAACCAATGTATTATGCCACTGGCTGTTGGCCATAGCATTACAGACCATTATAAGTTTTTGTTGAGTATAATGATGTGTCATTTTGCGGTCGTTAGAGTGTTTATACGCATCGGTTTGTTAGTTTTGTCAAATTGAGTGGCAATTGAAGATGCGTAAATCATTTACTAGGAAAGAATGTTGTTTACAGCTCGTAGGAGAAATTTTTGAGAGGGGCTTGACTTATTTGTGGAACATGATATGAAATGATTGACTCGTAATTTTTATTACCGTTTCTTATTTCTGTTTTCTCGCACGAGTTCTTATGAAGTTATTATCACCCAAAATTTCATAAGGAAAATTTATTTGATAACCAACAGCATTTTAATTGTGTTTGTTGTTTATGTAGTTGTGTATGCAGTTTGTTGTAAATTCTTCCTCAGTAACATCTAACCTGTCCATCATAAATAACCGATCACTTTCGATCTCTTGAGATTGCAGTGAAAGTAATATTGACTAGTTCTGACTTGACCAGTCATAAAGTGGCGCATTACATACTACTCTGTACGTAGTAAGTGAATAATAATTTACATTATTACGATCCGGTTATTGAGGAATGATTGTGTGTAACTGGGGCAAGAGCAATGTCATATTAAAAAAAAAAAATGAGCCGTCCAGCCTGTCCCTTGCTGTCCTCGAGTGACGCCCTAAGCCGAGGTCTGTACCCCACAGGGGTGCCCTTAGCGTGTAGTCACTTCGTTTATAAGTTTTATACCTGGAGGCTTTAATTTATTAATGCATCCATGCAGGAGAGCCCGGTTAAGCAGCCGATAACCTTGTTACTTTATTTCTTCTAATTCTGGAAAAATGATCATATTTCTGTAACACTATTTACTGACGACAAGAAGGCCTAAAGATTATAAGAATACCTCAAAGTTCTCAATGATAGAAGGATAATTTCTTCGTATTTAGCATAATCGGCCAGAATGTTCCCACTGCTGGGACACAGGACTGTAAGTATGGGTTGGTGGATGTCACATGTTGTCTGCGAATTTTTAGTTCTCATGCCGGTTACCTCGCGATGTTTTCCGTCACTATTTGGAGAGCAGTGGTGATGAAATAATTTACACAAAGTAATGTGGTGCTTGACTGGGTTCGAATCTACGACTCGTAATCTAATCTCTGCCTAATTGTATATTGGAAACTAATAATTAAAAAAAAATCTGACAAAAGTTAGTCTTGTCTCTTCAGGTTCTACACAACAGACTAATTTAGACTAATACTCAGACTTGCTGATATACCAACTCCTCCATATACTGGACACAACCACACACGTCTCACCTATGTTTTAATCTACAATCACGAGACTTACATAACACACATTCACTAATCAACTTGACTTGGCTAACAAACCACAGAATTTTGATTGGTTACACGTCATTTCTAAATTTTGAGATGAGAGAATGCATTACTAAAATTCGTTCCGTAGTTGATGATATAAGATGAGGAGCTCGTGGCTCAGCAATAACGGCCGCACGGGATGATCATATAAGCTACGCTTGCCGCTTGGTCCGTGGATGAGTGACCATCTTTACATACCGAGACTCCTCCATGGCTCGGAAAGCACGTTATGCTGTTGGTCCCAGCTGTGATTCTTGGATCTTTGACGTTACGGGTCGACAGAAGCCCGAAAGTCTGACAACCAGTCTTACCAAGGGGTATCGTATTACCTAGTTACTAGGTTGTGGAGGTCAGATAGGCAGTCGTTCCATGTAATACTGTATTCAGCTACTTCCGGTTAGACTGGAAGCCGATCCCAACATAGTTGGGAAAAGGCTAGGCAGTTGATGATAGTAGTATTACCTATTTATTAAAGATTTTTAAAAAGAGAACATTTATATGAACATGTACTGTGAGAGATTCTTTCGCCATTGCAGTCACTGTCTGGTTTTATCTGTGATAACTATCATGGCATTCTTACCTGTAGGAGAATTTTCTCGTCTATCATGTGTGTGTGTTGCCATAAGTAAGTCTACGTTGCGAATGCAACATTTTATCTAGCAACATTTATCTGTCTCTAGTTGAAATAGCTTTTCACCTGCTATTTGCTGCTGCTGAATTGTGTGCTTTGTTTAAGTGTAAAGAACTTGTAATTTATAAATTAAAAATAATGTTTCACTCAATCAGTCATCTTAGCCTAATCTGTAGCCTAGTTATAGGTTTTCCCATGTTTCTCCTCGAGCCTCTCAAATTAGTTAGTCTCCAGTTAGTATTGTTTGAGAATTTAGGGACCGAACTATTTGTACACTAGACATGGTCAATTCGCAAATGTATCATTATTTCTTCATAATATATATTCTTGAAGTTTTCTTGTCAAAATTTTCTAAAGATTTTTTTGGTATTTTTGGTATCGTGTCGGTGAATTGAGATTGTATTGGCGTCACCAATCGCAAAGATTTCCGAATGCAAATGGACGACGGTAAATAAAACAATTTATTACCCTTTTGCGTAATGGCTTTAAGATTTCGCGAAATGTATCTCGAATTTGTTATGTAAAGGAAATACATAAGTAACATTGAAGGAGGGGTTTGAAGAGGCAATATTTTGGCCGAATTGGGAGAAGATTAGACTCATTATTTTCTTGCTGGTTGATATCGACAAAATTAGTGAACATTACATTTTGCGGTGATTACAACGGCCTACTTGTTGTGACGTTGATTTTGCTTGATGGGAGGCGATGGATGGATGTGGTCTACGATAGGATGAACATGCCCAAACGACGGCATTAGGCATCTCCTGCGACCTTACTAAAAATATTTTCACGTGAAAATTCACAAAGCTACCTTCCACTCTCAAAAAGATGGAGGGGTATGTCAAGAATCTCCATCCAGACTTAAACCACCACGGTAGCCATCCAGTACATAAGGACCTCCGGAATCCGGAAGTAAACGTCTCCTGACATTTAACCGCCTCTGTGGTCTAGTGGTTAGACCACCTGTCTCAGACCCAAAGGTCCGGGTTCGATTCCCAGTAGGGGCAACATTTTCTGCTCGGTTTGGTTGGTGGTGGGGACTTGTTCTAAGTCCGCCTGGCTAACTAAGATAGCTCGCTTCCACCTTCGGCCTGCACCTATATATACCACGACGTATTAATGCCACCATTTTTCCAGTGTTAGTGAGAGACGGAGCTATACGAGGCCACTAGCACCATCCAACATAGTCAGCCCTAAGATCAATACTTACCATCAGGTGAGATGCAGGCAAGAGATTCCCCGTTGTGATAAAAAAACAGAAGTAGAACAGGCTGAATTCTCATAAAAGAGGAAAGTGCGTGAGATAAAGAATCTAGGTCATACAGTACATTCATAGCATGCTGATCATATGCTGATATTATGCAGAGCATGTACTCCACAAAGATGGGTTTGTGAGTCATTTGTGGGGAGTATGCGTTACGTGTGACTGGTCTTCCCAAATCGAGATGTTGTATGTAATAGAGAAATTGTATGCTGTTTTGAATGGGCCATAATGATAAAAGACTTTTACGTAGGTTTTACTTATAAGGTAAAACAGTTCAGTTTAGTATTGTTTTAGGTCAACGAAGTACAATCTAGATTATGTTCAGTTTTTACTCTTTGACTAGTGTTGAGTTTTTTCAGTGGGTACCTTTTATTGATAATTACTCTGAACAGGAATAAGCTTTTAAATTGAGCTGATACTGGATTAGCTATAATACATTAAGCAGAAAAAAGCTGTCATAAACGGAGTCATAATAGCAACAAAAAAAAAAGTTATGCTTTTTCTACAAGATAACTTCTTAGAAGGTATCTTATCTGTGTTAGGTATCTTGTCTTATTTGTGTTGCTCTTTTTTCGGGTATTTCCAAAATTGTATTTCAATTTGAATATCTTATGCCTCATTGTTTTGCAATTTAGCACCCATAAAAATACAAACAATGGGTTACTTACAACAAAACCCATGGTGCAATTTGCCCATACATCGACATTGACCCTAGCAGTAGTTCTGCTGGCCTCAATACACATCACGTGCACCTGCTTCCTTATGAGTAGTTAGTACGTTACACAAGCGGACACCTCGAGAACTACCTTACAAGTATGGACTAACTGTTTTAACAGATTGTGCAGTATATTTATGAAGCTTTTAAAGTAAAAAGTTAAGAAAGGGCAGTAAATAAGGTGAAAAGCACTTTCGAAAGCCTTTCGATCTTGTTGTCATGTCCTGATTCAGGTTTAAATATTCTACTTCCTCATCCATGAAAACTACACAGGAAAAGATTATGAAAACCGTTTTGTGATAGCATAGGTGTTAAGCTAAGCCTGTGTGTGCTGCTGCTTTTTTGCCAAGTAATCATTGCAACTCGTTAGGGACTTGATAAGGTTTCCAGAAGCCATCAACATCATCATGTCAGCCGAAAGATGTCCACTGGTGGAAATAGGCATCCCCGAAGCGTCGCCGTATTGATCGGTCCTGTAATTCTCGCATGCACCGGATTCCCGCGACCTTCTGCATCAGGTCTTTGATCCATCGATCGGGAAGCTTTCCACAAATAAAATTCTGTTAATAAAATATCTGTGGCCCTAGTGAAAAGGGGTATAAGTCCGATTTTGTGGAAAATGAGTTAAGTATACAGAAGTGATCAGAGAAAAATGCTCTATCGTTTGGTGTAAACGGATCTAAGCTATCTCTAAAAATAAAGAAGTTACCTTGTGTAAAAGGGTCCAACTGACACCAAAAAAAACTACAAAAGTCGGTTTCAAGTACTTTTGTATTCTTTTAAACGGATTTTTTCAAATATATTTTGTGTTTTTTAATCTAAATTAACATAAATTACCCACGTTTTTATTTGGTTAGTGTTTATCAATACAACAACACTTGGTTCTTAAAAATGGTTTAGTGAGTAATGTGATATTATTAGACATAAATCCGTTTTCACTAAAATAAAGGGAAAAAATCGAAGTAACTCTGTTGAGATTAGTATGAACATAATCATTCCAAATGCGTATTCATTTTCACTTGTATGAATTAACTTTTAACATTATGGGAGAAGGGGTATAAGTTATATTATACCCTAAAGGAATTCATTTTGTGGTTAGTATAAGTCACTATCTTAAAAACTAATAACATTAAAATAAAAATAACTCAATAATAATAAAGAGCATAAATTGTTTACCTATAAAAAACTTCACATGTATTTCAATTGGTAGCGGTTTAAATGTCACACGAGGTCAAACACGCAATTTGAAGCGCGCGGAGTGTTTTTTGCGTCTCCTGTAAAGTTGCATTTTTGGACTTAGATCCCTTTTCACTAGGGCCACAGATATTCAGTCATAGAAAAAAAATAGACTTCTACTAATTTTTGTTGTCTGTAGGTAGATGAATACTAAAAATAAATAAATCTGCTACACTCGCGACAATCTAATAAGTCCGTTTTGAAGTTTCGTTCTCATACATAATATTAAAATGTTATGCCTTGAGAATCAGTTTTAAGAAATGTAGATAAATGTCGTCGATTACAAACTCTCTAATTATGTTCAATCGATATGTCTCGAGAATCAGTTTATAAGAAACGAATTTTTTTTTTCATCTCTACACAAAGCCTTTTTATAGCTGTCAAAACGGACTTTTTAGATTGTCGCGAGTCTAAAATACAAATTATTTCAAACATCAATTCGCACGATGCGTACGCGAACATACACGCAACCTAGTTTCCATGTATTAACGCGGCATGCGTTTGCACTCTTATCGAATCATGCGCACGCATCGAATGACTCATTGCTACTTACGTTTTCATAGCTTTTTACTTAACCGATATTTATCTTTTCACTATGTGAACAAGCATGACTTTACAAGTCAGTTTCATAATATTATTATGTTAGAAAATAATAACATGGAAACTAAATGATGATGAATGATGAACTATATTAATAACTTTGTACACCTCTTTTAAATCCTCGAATTAAAAGAGAAATTACGTCAACAACGTAATTTTGAAGAGGGCTCTTTTAATTCATTAGTTTTCATATTGTCATTCTCTCTGTACACAGTAAATGGCCAAAGAGGAAGTTAAGAAATGATAGTAACCGTAATTATAGTTTTATTTTAGTTATTCATTTAATTCAGACACAGTGATCCATATTTTTGTTAGTAGGTATACTTAATTTCTTCAACATGCAGGTATCAGGGCACGCAGAATGATGTTAGTAACCAAATACACACCAAAATCGTATTATTATTATTAAAAATTAAATATCAGAAGTCATCACGATCACCTTTAAATTTAATTATACAGGGTGTTAGTGTAAACACCGTTATCCTTGAAACCAGTGGTTTGGTTTCATTTATATAACGTAAAATCAATGGAAAAATACAACTTTTTTTTTTGAAAGAAAATCTACATTTTTCCACAAGAATATTTCACCCTACACGCAAGAGCAACGACCGGCCGCGGCCGGCGGTTGGCGGGGGCGGGCGGGGCGCGCGGGACGTTACATGACCGGCCGTCAGCTGTTTTGCAGCTCTCTCGACCGCGTATCCATGAGTATCGGGACAGTGACGGATATTTACTTTTTAAAATCTTTTAATGAAAATAAGGTTTTTTTTTTGTTGTTACTGGGTCATTTCTTTTTATATTTAAGTCAACTACCCATGGCTTGAGTGACAACGGTTTTTACCCTTGCATACTGTATAGGTATTGTTATCTAATACTAGCGTTTATTTATAACATGCTGTATAATTATGTTCCTCGAACTCGAGCGAAATATCTGAGCCATTTTACCTGGAAAAACACACTAGTGTTATTTTTTTTTTCAGTTAATAACTGAGAGTTGTATTAAGGAAATGTGATTCTGCTACGCCTGCGCCGCGTGCGATCTCAGAGCAATCTGCCTCTAATTATGTATCATTTTCTACTTTACAACGTAAGCGGCTAATAAACTGAGGCACTTTTTGTAGTAGAGATTGCGTAGACATATTTATTTTATTTAACCATTATAGGCATCACAGACAAGAAGAAAGGAACAGAAAAATACATACAAAGGCAATGTAAATAAAGCAAATAAGGCAATATATATATTTGTATCGGAATATTTCTACTTGGCCTATATAGCAGAATACTGAGCCAAGACCATTAGTATGCAGATAAGCCTAAACATAAAACTATAGTGCATTGGTGATAAACAAGATTTTTTAATAATTGAAATCATAAAAAAGTTGTGTGTGTGTTATATAGATAATTCTGTCAAGAGCATGATAAAAAAATAAGTCCTAAATTATGTATGTAGCTCAGATTTGTAAGAGCTTTGTTTTAATAAAAATTATAATCAAAATATCGGTACGACATTTTATGTACAATTAACATTAGGAAAAAGTCACAAATTATCGCGAATAAACAACTGTGTCATTTAATATTACTTCACATTATCTATAATTATATTCACGAGTGCTCTATTACCTATATTACTTCCCTACAACGTTTACGGACAAGACACACGTCACGTAACGAAGGCCGTATAGAAAAGAGTTCAACGCATTCTGCATCTAATCGCTACTGTTACGGTGCGGTGGTCTCGTATGGAGTAATGTGCGATATAAAGGGCTTGCTAATCGAATTGTATATGGAAAACTAACTTTATATCGCTTTAGATAATAATAGTGACTCTGTTTGGGTGTGTTGCTCATTAATGTTAGGTTCAAACTGTTAAGTAACCAATGACTGTGAGTAATTTATTGGTTACTGCGTTTAAGGAAATCTATCAACAGGATTTGACATGCAAATACAAAAATGACAATGTGATAAAAACTTGCATTAATCCTAACTAATATTATAAATGCGACAGTGAGTTTGTTTGTTTGTTTGTAACGCTAATACGCTTTTTCACGCTAAAACGGATTTGGATGAGATTTGGCACAGGGGTGACCTGGAATAGGACATTATGATACTTCGTGTGATTGACGGTTTCGGAAAAATAATTTTTCCTCGCCCCGCTCAGCTACCAGACAGTCCGAGCCAAAACTTACCTAAACTAATTAGAAAATGCTTGACAAATAGACCTTATCGATATTGATCATTATGATCACCGTAACTTAGAAGAACATTGAAAACAGCATAAGTATTGTCTAGGTTTAAAGCATAAAAAACTGCATAGCCATAATTAATTGAATTGCAAAGTCTTATTTTTATTTATAAAATTAACTTTTATGAACACTATTAAAACCAATTACAGTAATTGAAGACAGAGACATAAAAATCTTTTAATTTGCACGTCTGTTTATTTTTATTCATTAACACATTAGATATTTTGTTTGTGCTTATGAAATTATCAGTGCCCATCGCATTAGTTTTAAAAATTATCTTTATAATAAATAGGTAATAATCTTATCTTTATAATTATCTTTATTTTAGCCAGATATAAATTATATTTAATTTATTAAGTGGAAAATTTCGTGGGGTCAGATATTTAATTACTCTGCAGCTCAAATTTTGTGTAATACGGTAATATTATTTTCCTAAATAAATAAAATAAAAAGGAAAAATATAAAATAATAAAGTTAAGAGTTAAATAATAAAAATAACAACACTTTCATGAAGTCCTCACAGTACTTCTGTGTGGGTACTTCCTACGTTATTTTTTTACATATGGATGTTTGGACGAATTATTTGGTTGACCTGTTGCCATTACTACAGTTACTCTATAAAGTGGAACAAAATAATTGCATCACATTCCGTCATATCCATAAAGCCTACAATCTTATTCACACATGAACTGTTTATACGGTGTCACATGCAATGGTTTTATTATCATTGCACATTGTGACGCAACGGTGACCAGCAGTGGGCGGACTATTGTTTATAATAAATGTATGTACTTATATTAGCACCTTTTTGTTATCTCTGACCCAGTTGTGTAATGTAGGGATTGAGGGCATATCCTCCTGTATAGGAGGGACTTAGCAGTTGACTGTGATAGCATTAGGCTTAATATCTGTTAGTAGTTTCTTGCGAAATGATCTCAATGTCAAAACTCTTAAAATGGAGTGACAATTGAGTGCAATTAATGAGTCTGTGCTAAATATTTTATTGAATGGTGTTATGGAAAAACATATTTGTACAGGCTGTAAGGGTAAACACTCTTGTCATTCAAACCATGGGTAGTTGACTTAAATATTAAAATAAATGACCGAACACAAAAAAAAAAAACGTTATTTTCATTAAAATATTTTAAAAAGTTTCTATCCGACGCCGTGCTCTCTAGCAAAACAGCTGACTGACTGAGGGAGAGGTCGCGCTCGCGGTCGGTCAGGTCACATCCCGCACCCCCCGCCCGTGTTGAGAATAAAAAAAAAAAAAGTAAAATGTAGATTTAAAAAAAGAAAAAAAGTTGTAATTTTCCATTGATTTTAGGTTCTATAAATGAAACCAAACCACTGGTTGCAAGGATAACGGTGTTCACCCTAACACCCTGTATATTAGAGTGCTTGGGTATTATAGAAGTGTAGGCGCAGCCTTATCTTAAGTGAAGGCTATAAACAAATCTCTCTCTCTCTAATAGTGAGAGGAGATCTCGACACGCGATGATAGAGAAAACTGAAAAATCAGAAATTGTAAGAATAAATAACCAGGCACCACAAATTACTAAATACCATTAAAAGTATTTAAAACATTCTGTCTCCGTCATCTTAAACGATTGAATTAAAACTATGTGTATACGTTTCGTGCTAAATGCATTTAGTGATTTAAATTGTGGTCCAAGTGAGCCTGGTATACTTTATGCCTACCTACTTACTTAACTGCTTATTTATTCTTACAATGTCTGATATTTCAGTTTTCACTGTCATCTCGATTCTGTCTGTTATGTTATCTGACTGTCATTCGATTTCACAGCTGCAATGAATACTAATTCAAAATTAAAATATTGTCATTAGCAAATCACATTACATTATTCGCTAGCCAAATTAACTATATTTAATTAATTAAGATTAATTAATAGTTTGTTTTATTTAAGTTTAAAACTAAAATTAAGTTAAGCCACCATATGTATATGAAATGAAATTGTTTATTCTGTAAAAATACTCGTATCGAAATTACACACTCTCCTATATGAAAAAATAAGCAAAATGGACATTTCCTATTCGACTACACAGAAGAAATGGCGAATCAAATTATATCGTCTACTCGTATGTATAGTCCATCGCGGATACCAAGCCTCCATGGCCCATTTCTTTACGTAACTCCAGTGAAATCTGAAGCACTTATGGTGGTCCAATTAGGGCTATTAGTTCTCATTACGGTGTACCATGAGAATGGGTTTATGAAATGAGAAGTAATTATGTTTGTATGTGTCTCACGTCGTATCTCAGGAAATGAACAACATTCACAGATTGTTATGTAGAACTATGTATTTGTTTTTAGGAAGATACTTTAAATAAGGTTATATATAGTAGGTTTGTTACGTAGAATGCACTCAAACAAGGTAGTACAGGCTCTGAGGTAATCTAAAGAAGGCTGTATTTAGTCGTTGTTCTAGATTCTAGAAAGACACCTGGAAATCCTACATTTAATCAGTATGTAGGCGAAGATGAATAGTTAGAAGTAATAATTACAGAGCCTCGTTAAGATCGGGGATATTACAGCATAGGTGCTTATTTCTGCCGCCTACAGTCTTTGTCTTAAAGATGGTATAAGTGCCGGTAAAATTAAGCATTTTAAGTTTGGTATTGTTTTTGCTTACTGGTAGTCATCTTTTCTCCAAATGTACATCGGCTTGTTTACCATTTTTAATTGGTATGAAAACACGCTCGAGAGGTTTCCAAAATGTATGAACAATAAAAAATGGGTCACAACTTACGACTATATTCTAGCTTGTTCAAAAGACTGTCTCCCTCGTTTGGTAAGAATTATAAGTACCTACCTAAGAATTTGTATGTACTAAAAAAAAAAACAATCATCTCATCATCTACCTAGCCTTTTCCCAACCATGTTGGGGTCGGCTTCGAGTCTAACCGGATGCAGCTGAATACCAGTATTTTACATGGAGCGACTGCCTATCTGACCTCCACAACCCAGTAACTGGGTAATACGATACCCCTTGGTAAGACTGGTTGTCAGACTTTCGGGCTTCTGACGACCCGTAACGACTGTCAAAGATCCACAAATGACAGCCGGGACCAACGGCTTAACGTGCTTTCCGAGGCACGGAGGCGTCTCGATATGTAAAGATGGTCACCCATCCACGGACCAACCCCGGCAAGCGTAGCTTAACCTGATGGATCGACCCGTGCGGCCGTTATTACGGAGGCACGAGCTCCTAAAAAAACATACTATCCAGACAATATTTATAAACAAAAACAAACCCAAACGACATTAGGTACTATAATCCCATGACCAAACAAGCAGTGAAATCGAGTTACCTAAGATCGGTCTCGGAAACAAGGCATTTGCTATTGCACGTACATAATATATTGAACATGTAAATGCGTATATTAAGTACGATGGTATCACATTGATTGATCGAGCGAAAGGAATATGACCACTATTGACCACCAGCCGAATGTCGATAAACTTGTTTCGACGCTTCCATTTGAAGCAATTGTGTTGTAATAAGATTTTGAAAATGTTAGTGTGGTTTTTGAGAAACTGATTGATGGGATGTGCTTCTATAAATGTTTTAAAAGTTTTGCCAATTAGTTGTAACACATAGTTGTCTGCAGGCAGCAACAGCAGGCGATGCGACGACGTGTCGCCACGAGTTGTTCCATTCTAATACCAAAAAGTAATACCACTGGTATTTGTTGGAACTCATATTTATTTTCTATTCCGAACCGATATCACTTTTTAAATAGTTAAATTTAATGTGCAAACTAATACCAAAAACTTGAATTTGCTACAGTCAGCTCCGTCAAACCTAATCAAATTTTTGTGTTCTAATATTTTTATGTGATCGTAATAAAATACTATCCAAATACACTTCATTCCAATATTTTTACAAAGGTATAGGTAAGATTAGTTTAAGTGAATTATCTTGCTACTTTTTTGGGGTATTTATTCCTCGTAGCGCAACTACTTTGAAACGCAACTGATGAAGCGCCACTAAAGTATTCCTCGAAACGCACCCATGATGAAACATAGAGAAGAGCATGACGGATTCGTAACAAATGATATCCACGTTTTAAAAGTCAATTTTCCTAATTGTTTAGTTATTCAAACTACCAGGAAAGCAGAAATAAACTGGAACTAGGTGCTTAAGCGACTTACTACTTATCTCAATAATGGTAAAAATACAGGTTTTTAAAATGAATCATTTGTTGTTTTGATAAGTACCAGGGTGACAGAAATGAAAAGAAAATAGGTGCCTAAACGATCTCATTAAGTTGCACAACAACCAACGATTAAACAGAAAGAGGAATATAAAGTATTCGTTATTATTCACTATATCGATAGAAGTCATAAAAGTGTCCTATAAAGGTATAGGACAGTTTTAAGACTTCTACACATTACAGTTCTAGGTAAGGACCTAGAACTGTAATGTCCTATAGGTATAGGACAGGATGATAGTTATAATAGGTATTATAACTATCATGAAAACAGAAATTAACTGGAAGTAGTTGCTTATGAAAACACCTGTTACTCTGGTAGGCGTCTTTCGGAAAATCCCCTGAAGTCTATAAAGGCCCCATACTTATCAAGAATTTGACTTTTTTAATTATCACATAATATCTTGTTCGTAAAGTTTCTCAACTTATAAGTAGATTGATCGTTCACATTTTCGAAAAATAAAATTACATACAAAGCATTTTCACTGACTGTACCTTATATCTTCGAACTTGTTTAGGTATTAGTTTAAACAATGGTATCCGTTCGAAATAGAAAATAAATATGAATTGAAACAAATACCAGTGGTATTAGTTTTTGGTATTAGAATGGAATGACTCGCCACGACACGTCGTCGCAACGCATACTGGTTTCTATTTATTTCTATGAAATACCGTGTCGCTGTGGCGGTGCTTGCATGAGGGAGGTCTGTGTCCAGCAGTGGACGTATTTCGGCTGAAATGATGATGATGATGATGACCGTGTCGCTAGCCTACAGAAAGTATTTCATAGAAATACATGAAAATCTGTAGTGTCGCGGCGACACGTCTACTGCTGCTGCTGCTCGCAGTTGGCTAAGGACTTGTACTTTTATTCCACACCCAGTAACACAAATACAATACAACAACACAAAAAAACAACAACAATACAATACAATTACAAACAATACAGTACAATTTTTATTTCTTTCTTTTTCCTTTTTATAAAGCTACAGATAAATATACATGGCCAAGCACTTACGAACTAATAAAATGCCCATCAAATATAGATAGGTATATAAGTGCAAAGTGCCACAAAGCATGGTGTACAGAACCATTGACCGGTGGCCGGTACTAGGTAGGTACCTTCACTTTCGTTTTACGTAACTAAGTGAGTAAGTAAGCGGCCGCATCCGCACATTGTGCTCTGAACTTGTTCTGAGATTCCGTTAGATGTTGCGAAATGGTTTTAAGGATAGCTAGTTTTGATAAAAATTGGCAGCACAGCTTAGGAGCGCGATATTTTGCACTAGCTGCGCCCCGCGGTTTCACCCGTATAAGTCACGATCGCGTGGGAATATCGGGATAAAAAGTATCCTATGGCGATGTGTTGATCCAGGTTATAAACTATTTGTGTGCCACATTCCATCCAAATATTTTAAGTAGTTTGCGGGAAAGAGTAACAAACATCCATCCATCCATCCTCACAAACTAACGCGTTTATTATTATATTATAATTAAATTATATTATACGGTTTCTTCAAGAATAAATTCGGAGCATAGAATATTACAGTTTTCTGGTATTCCTGTTCACCCTTATGCTCAGCTAAATATGCTAGAATTGGGTTAATGAATAGTGCGTGAACTCATTCTTAGCCACAGTCTTATCTGGAATGGAATTCACAACCTCTACCTACGTCTACCCCTAAACTGTTGATGTGTTGGCCCATTGTCAGTTTACCCACACGAAGAGGCACTCATAGCAAACATACAATACTTAAAGGTAATGTACGTAAATGCCAACAGCCTTTTAGTTTCGGCATGAAATAAAAATAAGTCGGAAATACGTCACAGATTTGACTAATCGGGGCACCAGGGCTGCCTAGCGGCGGTGCTTGATAAAGTCTACAACATAACGCTCGAAAAGTTTGTCGGTGGCTGACAATCAGTGAGCACGTTTAGAAACTGTAGCGCGTTCCGTATAGTTGAGTCGTGTACCTACATAAAGTGTGTTTATTGCTAGTGTAATTAATTTAATCGTAAATTATAATTTGATCTGAATTGCAAACGGTTTTTCTATTGTCCAATAACCAACACTACCCACGCTACGCCCACAGTAGTTAAAAATATGGCTGATAATATCGAAAGAGACACCTACACTCTCCTTCAAATATTATATTATTACAGTGAGAATAAAAAGAACTTCTCGACATGAATCAATCTATTGCTATCACGAATGATCAATCGAAAATTTAAAGCCATAAAAGCCAGCAAATCAATCGTTGTAGTAACAAATTAATAACATTAATTATTATTCAGCAAATCTTTAAATTAATTATTGCAACAATGGGGATAATGCGACATAACACATGGGTTCAAGAGGTCAAATTATTATTTATAATGGTGTATTTATTTCATTAGGCATTTATTTGAGGTAGTCGCCGCAGGCTATGGTCTCACATCGGTTCAATAATGATGATTTAATAATAAATAGCCATTATGTAAAGTCAAAACTACTATATTGATACATTTATTTATTTATATGCTGACAAATCGACTTAATTATTATTGTTGGCTGCATATTTTGATTATTTTACGAGTATCAATGAGGTAACATACTATACCAACTTGATAGGCCACATATACCTTATGAAACTATTGTAAACTCAACTGGTGGAATCTTAACTTACTAGAGAAAGTGCGAGTGTTAGTCTTATGAAAGATTTCAGTATTTTTCTCTATAAAAAGCCAATGTACGTCAATGGTCAACAAACCAGTATAAGGTGATCTAAAATGTTCCTACAGACGTGCTGACGACTTAGCCTTTTCTCAACTATGTTGGGGTCGGCTTCCTGTCTAACTGGATGCAGCTGAATACCATTATTTTTACATAGAGCGACTGCCTATCTGACCTCCACAACCCAGTAACTGGGTAATACGATACCCCTTGGCAAGACTGGTTGTCAGACTTTCGGGCCCGTAACGACTGTCAAAGATCCACAAATGACAGCCGGGACCAACGGCTTAACGTGCTTACCGAGGCACGGAGGAGTCTTGGTATGGAAAGATGGTCACCCACCCCGGCAAGCGTAGCTTTACCTGATGGATCGACCTGTGCAGCTTCCCTATACCGTAGTATTATAATATCTGTGACTATACTATTACAGTACATTCACACCTATTATAACTCTGACAGCAACTTAAGTAGCAGCAACCTTCTTCTTCTTGGTCGCGTACTTCATTTCTGAAGGTCGTGGCCCTGAAAGGCTTTCGTGGCTTGATGTATGATGTTCTTCCACTCCGTTCGGTTCTCCGCTACTCTCAGAGCGGTCATAACAGAGAGGGTGGTTACTTGGTCTGACCAGCGGTTAGGTTAACCATCTACCTCGCCCATCACCACGAGAATTTCAAGCTTATCCGGTTCCCAAAGGCAATGTGACCAAAGTAACCGAGAATCCTTTGGTAATAGATTATTGTACGATTATTTTACACGATTCCTGCCTATGGCATACAGTAAAATTGACGCAACAAATGACTTGGTGCGACCTATCGCTGTTTAGACGGAGAAATATTTATTGTTGCTACTGTTAACTTTTGGCATGTCACAGGCCCTTAAATCGCACCATGTAGGTTACTCCTACATGGTGCGATTAAGGGCCGGGCTTAGAAAAAGAAAAATCATTTGAAAAACGTATCGATTACCACCAATTTCAGCACCACAACGTTCATTTACCTTCAATATTTCTTTTTTTCCTTCCTCCTCAACCCCAGAGCTCGATAATCACCAAATAAAACACTCTTCATGATATCCCAGAGACAGCTCTACGTAGAGTCGTACCTACTCTAGCTAGAGTCGTGTCGATAACGTCCCTGCTCTAGCGTATAAATCTATTTGAAATACTCCGACGTAGAGCGATTGAGGTAAAATGGTTACAGTGTGTAATTTGTAGTAGGTAGAGCTATCTGACGTTATGTTTGATTATTTTTAACCTACATACGTGGACGTTATACATGTTTTGGTTACAATTTTCTGGCAATTTTACTAGATTAATTTGATTCATAATATTATTCAATAGGTAGGTTTGTCGACAGTTTTCTCCTTTTTTTAAAATTGATCAGGTCGAAAATTCTCAAAACTAGAAAACTATGAAAAGTCGCGGAACATACATGGGGGTGATTTGGATACGTCCACAATACGAGGGACCTACATTTTATTTTTGGACGTCAATATTCCGGCCACCCTGTATACTCCACCAATTAATTACAAGGTCAAAAGTCAAAGCTTTAAACACATCTTTAAAAAACTAACACCAGATATAAGTAACACTCAAATAAAACTCTACAAAATCTAATTTGTGATATTCTGAGACAGACTCTACGTAGAGTCGGCCGATAGCGGGCCGCGCTACCCCGCATAAATCTGCCTAATCATTTGAAATACTCTACCATAGAGCGGAGTTTAATACGCCAGAGTCAGACAGACATAAGACTGTCTGATGAGGATTGGTCGTATTGGAGTATTGATTTGTTCTTGTAAAAATCTTACTTGGTACTCCTGGAAAAAATATTAGATAATTTTTCCACTCGTGGATAGTTAAAAGCACTTATTACAACAAAAAACAAATACAAATTAGTCCTAGGAGGACACAAAGTGACCATAATTGGTGATGTTCGGTTGCGAGAACTAAGGAGTGTAGTTCTCGCAACCGGCGTGCGTGTATGACCAAGGGGCTTAAAACAGCCACTTTTGGCAGAATCATAATAGGAAAATATTATGAATCATCATAAAATGTCACAAACTGACAATTCATAAAGATCTGCGTGCAAGTCATATTACGAAATAATTCATCTGTTTGACAATTTTCGTAAAATGGTCCACAAAATAATAAATTGCTTTTATGTCAAATTAGATAAATTTATTGCTAATGACAGCTGGAATTCAGGATATGAACTGCTTTTATAGGAATGCTAATGTGGCCGGTTTAGGCTGCCAGATGTATGAACGTAAACGAGGCAAAAGAAGTATGCACGCATCGTATCAGGTGGCGTTCTACAGTTTCTGCTTACCCCCATGGGAAGAAAGCATGAGTATGGTTATGTTTGTAAGTTCACAGTTTTATTAACTGTAGTACTCATAACTCATCAAACAAAAACTCATCATATAGAAGCTTAAGGAAATGCACAGCTAACTCTAATTAGCAATAATATTTAAAACAACGTTCCCAAACGCTAAGCGAAATTTATGCCAAGACAATATTAGAGCAGAGAAATGAGAGAAAATGCAATAACAATAAATAGCAATAAATAAAAGGATTCAGTTGTTGCTTGTATTGTATGATACTAATCCTGCGGGACGGGGAGGGGTGGAGATAATGTTAGGCTGGGAAATATTTTTGGGGTCAAATTTTGGGTGTTTTGGATGAGAAAATATGATCTGAATTTTTTTTTGAATGAGATGGTTGTTTGTCCAGCAGTAGATTTATTTATGGTGCCGATAATGATGGATTAATATTTGGTGGTAGCATTGGTAAAGAATATGAGATGATTAGAATTTATATATAGATGCTTTTGTTCAAAAGAAGCCTGTATGCAGTTAAAGATGTAATGGAACTTTACTTGATAGGGGTTTCAACGTTTTATCATTTATGGTATTTGCTGATGACTCAGCAAACTTCTGCAATCTGCATAGTGCGATTAAAAAAAATATCCTAAATATTAACTTATAGTAAAATTTAGTTCATCAATTTCCATCTAAACGATGATTTTATTTTCTAGACTTCCCAAACACTTTTACATTAACATTGATAAATAGCAAAGAAGATGCTTGCAAAACGCAAAAAAATCACCCAGATCATCTTACACCCCAAAAAATCTTTACACACAACAGCAACTCCACAGCTCTCATCTCCGCAGAACTAATCCAAGGCAGCGTCGACTGTTACGGCGATTACTTTAATTGGCTCAATCTCCATTCAAAACCACCTCGCGGCCTGAGGGGGGGAGAAGTTCGGGGGAGGGGCTAGATTTATGGCAAAAGGGTAAGGCTCATGATCCCTGTTTATGAAGGAAGATGGCGAAAAATTGTGGATGCGATAGTTTTGTGGTTTTGAGTTCGGGTTGCAAGTATTTGCTGGTGGGGTTAAGTATTTTTAAAGTGATTTTTGGGATTGTATAGCGTATTTAGATTGGCTTAGAGTTCAAAAGGTTTTGTAAACAGTTGTGGTAAATAGGCGAAGTTGGTTCTTCATTTTCTGGCTGCTTTGTTCCTTGGATATTGAGAATTCGGTAACTATAAGAGTATCTACCTACTAATTCAACTGTAGTGTTCATCTAGTTCTGCCTATTTATTGGATAGTGGAAAATGGATATTATATCTGTTGAAGTTGTGGCACATACGCACCTTTTAACCTAAATCTATTTCTTCACAGAGCCACATAGAAACATCTTCATAGTAAGATGAACTGTCTATATAAATTATATTTATTTATTTTAATTATGTACACACAGTAAAATAGATACAGATACAACATATCTTATTCCCTTTGTACTTGTACATAATTTTAGTGTTAGATTGGATACTTATTGTTTTTAAGATTTGTCAAAATAATTATAAAATAAATAATTCTACATAACGTAGGTCATCATCTGCCTAGCCTTTTCCCAAAAATTTTTGGCTCGGCTTCCAGTCTTACCGGATGCAGCTGAATACCAGTATTTTACATGGAGCGACTGCTTATCTGACCTCCACAACCCAGTAACTGGGTAATACGATACCCCTTGGTAAGACTGGTTGTCAGAATTTCGAGCTTCTGACGACCCGTAACGACTGTCAAAGATCCACAAATGACAGCCAGGACCAACGGTTTAACGTGCTTTCCGAGGCACGGAGGAGTCTCGGTATGTAAAGATGGTCCACGGACCAACCCCGGCAAGCGTAGCTTAACCTGATGGATCAACCCGTGCGGCTGTTAGTACTTAGCCACGAGCTCCTTCTATTCTACATAACGTAGGTACGTGAGAAATAAAAAAAACCTTTCTTTTTCCTTTTTCTAGTTGTATTTTTTAAATTATGTGTCAATTATAACGATGAAAATTCTAATCCAAACTATTAATAATAAATGCGAAAGTGAGTTTGTTTGCTTGTTACGCTTTAACGCTAAAACGGCTGAACGGATTTGGATGAAATTTGGCACACGGGTAGATCATGACCTGAAATGGGACAGGATTTTTCCATCCCGATATTCCCACGGGATCGAGACTTACGCGGGTGAAACCACGGGGCGCAGCTAGTTTCAAATAAAAGCGTTGTCTATTTACCAACAGGTGTCCACAACTTATGGCGACCATAGCCCGGGGCTGTCACGATTGCTCATAAGATGATGGATTACTTATAACTACTAGATAAACATAAACTATACCAGTAGGTACCAATTATGTGCCATAAACCATTAAACATTTTTTGTCCATGACATTTGATACACTTTCTTTTAAAAGAGGATGGGCAGCGATGGTTTCTTAACTGCATCACAATTGGTGGACACAATGATCAGCAGAGGTTGTTTTTGACACTTTCTAGTGTCAAAAATCAAAGATTTCAGCAATATGTGTCAAACATTATTTAAAAGAGCGTCTATGCATGGAGTTTCTTCTCCATAGAGATCTATGTTTTGGAATGGGGCAATTATCTTTAACTTTCAGACTAACTGATAGAAATCTTGACTGAAAAAAAAATCAGCTGTTCCATACATTTCGTCGATTTAAGTGAACACAAATGTATGGAACAGCAGTTTTCTTTTCGCGATTTCAAGATTGCTCCCAAAGAAAAAGTTGTTCAAAATGATGAGTACAATGACCCCTTTCAGGTTTAGCATAAACAAAAAACGATGTTGTATAATAACCGATATCCACGCGGGTGAAGCCGCAGACATCAGCTAGTATATTATAAAAAGAACCGGGAATAAGAAGGACTTAAAAAAACAGCACAATGTTTACATATCCACCTTCCTTAACATCAGCTAACTAAAAAATACCGCATAAAAAGCGCAAAAAACTAGGGTAACCAGCCATAAATAAACGATGATACAGGTGGTACAGCATCCTTATTATTTAAGATGTGTGTACGCGTCTGTCCGTCGGGCCGGCGGCCGATATATCAACATTAGTACGTCCCCCGTCTAGTCCGTGAAGGGACATGTTGCAGCATGTTGGAAGCTGGAAGTGCCTCGTGAAAATTTAAATTGTCAACCAGCTCTCAGCGATTTCTTCTGTTTTCATCAGGTCACTGATTGAACGTGGTCTGTCATCATGCTTGCAAGAAGAAACAATAATGATGTTTTCTGGTCAAGTGGTGGTAGTACTATTGTTGTACCATGTTACTTTCTGCCGTAACATCGCAAGTATTCCGCAAGTAACATTACTGCGATCAGGGGGCCTACTACCGACGCTTACAGCAGTATTATTTTAATCTTATTTCAGTGGCGGAAAGAGATGGAGCTATACGTCGTGTAGAGCTTCATCTCTTTCCTACACTGAAGTAATATTAAAATAATACTGCTGTAAGCACTGGTGGCAAGCCCCCAGGTTTCAATGGTATTGATGATGCTGTTGAATTTATGGTATTTTGACTGCATATTTTCAAAAAGTCTCCAAATTGACTCTTGTCAATTTGGAGATGACTTCATCGGCTACACTGTGAGTGTAGCGAGTATTTAGGCCAGTGTTGGTGACCAATTTCGCCTGATCTATGCCCCCTCCTGAAAGTGAGGAAAGAAATGATGTTACACAATCTATCAACATAAAAGTTTTTTTTATAGGTTTAGGATCTAAACTCCACTTTCACACTGCATTTAAACTACATTGTCACATCCAGTAGTTCTCACAAGTCACGATCCTTGTAGTGACCCATGGGACGTCAAAAATGAAGATTTAGTCCCCCACCGCGTCATACGTTACCAACTAATGAAAACACGGCTGTGGCCTGATGAAGCTGTCACTTCACCAGCTCTGCTGCGAAGGTGGCAGGGGATAGAAGGGTGGGCAGTAATCCAAGGTGTTGAAGGATAAAGCGATGCCTCAAAAATATTAAAAGTGGGATTAATAGTTGAGCATAGAATACATGTAGGTATGGATGTCGCCTGACGCGGGAGTCGCCTCATCTTGGATTGCGCTTCAATGAGGTAAGCAGTCATCTTCGTGATGATAGTATTCGATGGGCTGCCCAGAAATAGGCAGGCCATGTCCAAGGATAATAATCATGGCTAGGAGTAACCTTGACATAAATATTATTGTGATATACAGTTGTTATTCCACATTCACCGCCAAGCATCCACAATGGATGGATACAGGAAGGTGGTTAATGGATAGGTTTTTAATTAAAGGTAATAATGACTGACAGACAGCACTAGGTTCAATTAAAAGATACGATAGACGCAGATATATTTAGTAACCTATTCCGCTTGAATATTCTTCAAGAGTCATAAAAACCCTGTAAGTAATCAACACGTGTTTCACGTTTTCACACCACACCGAGCGCTGGAGGCAAAGCGCGCCCAGCGCTCGGTGTGGTAACATGTCGCGTTCTGGTTTGCAATTGGTCAATCGTCATCCTGAAGATGCCTCGTTGAGAGGTGAAACACGTGTCGATTTCTTACAGGATTTGTATGACTCTTGAAGAATATTCAAGCGGAATAGGTTACTAAATATATCTGCGTCTATTGTATTTTATAATGGATTTCCGCAAAGTCACGCCTGAATCAATTAACTATCTTAAAAATTAAAAGAACATTATTCGAGTTGATCATAATCTTAGCTTCGAATTACCAATGCAGTATTTGAAGTAAAGTTAACCCAACGGCATCAAGACGTGAGCTTATATACTGAAGGTTTTGTTAAGTAATAAAATAAGAAATTAACTAACAAACTCGTAAAAGACAACCGAAGTAAACGATTTCTAAACTCCACTGTCACTGCGCAGCAATACATTAATTATTGCGGTATAAAACAAACAAGTTATGTCGGTTTGACAAGCAGCATTGACGAACGTGTTGGTATATCTACAGTTGTGATTATGATTATGGGGAAAAGGTACAATGAACAGCACATTATTGGCAACACAACCAGTATAAAACGACCTGGGGGCTTAAAACGGCTACTTTACTAGAAACATAATAGGAAAATATTATGAATCATCATAAAATGTCACAAACAGACAATTCTTAATATTCTAAATTATTATATATTACAAAATAATTCATTCATACATATTACGAAATAATTCATCTGTTTGACAGTTTTCTATCGAGATTCGTAAAATGGTCCACAAAATTATGAATTGCTTTGTGTCAAATTAAAGGAATTGCTAATGACAGCTGGGAGTTCTGGAAATGAATTGCTTTTAGAGGAATTGCTAATGTGGCTGTTTTAGGCCCCCTGTTATTCTATTGAAACTCCGTACTATTCTAGGCCAGGTCAAGAACGTGCGGTCGACTGCACATACTTGCAATGTTATTATTTATTAATTATATTTATTTTGTTGTGGCTGTTTGTTTTTTTTATTTTTTTAAATAAATTTAGGTACTATTATTATTATTTTTATTTTTTTTAAATGCAGGCATTGACTTTGTATTTCCAGCAGATATTTTTTTGTCTGCAGTCGACTGCACATACTTACTTGCAATATTATTATTTATTAATTATATTTATTTTGATGTGGCTGTTTGTTTTTTTACTTTTTTAAATAAATTTACTATTATTATTTTTTTTATTAAAAAAAATGCAGGCATTGACTTTGTATTTCCAGCAGATATTTTTTTGTCTGACTTCTACCACTGTATAAAAAAAGTAAAAGTAAAAGTATTATGTCTCGTCAGTGACCTTAAAATAATTACTTACCTGATTTCTTTAATACTTCAGTTTTCATTTATCACCTAAGTTTCTACCGTTTTCTACGAAGACATAATACTGTTACTTATTTAAACTGTGCTTCTACTATACCATGGCCAATTTATCCACAGCCTTAATCATATAATTATGATCTCTTACTAACTAGGTTTCCCGTTGGCTGTTCACTTACTAACCTTCCTAGATAGTCAATATCTTACCAACATTTTCTTACCTCAGCAAGATATTTTCCGACATTTTCAAGTCTAAAACTCCTGACCGCGTTAGGCAAAGATTATTTCCCATAAATCTGGCCATCATAGTATGGTGAATGATAAATATCGCTCTCCGATGTAGTGATCGCTCCTATATTTCAGTCTGCTGTAAGATTCCTGCCCCTTGAAAATTATCGAGAGCTTAACTCTTGGAGGATGTAAGGGGTAAGATGCTCTACTTCAATTTTTCTAAGAATTGGTTATAAAATGCTGCTTCTTAGAATGTAATGTACAGTCACGAAACAGACAAAAATATATACAACCTTATTTTTTGTTTATGAAAATCCACAATCCCGAAATCCACCCGAAACCAACCTTGAAATCGCGAAAAAAAAAACAGCTGTTCCATACATTTGTGTTCACTTAAATCGACAAAATGTATGGAACAGCAGATTTTTTTTTTTTGCGATTTCAAAGTTGTTCCCATAGAAAATGTTGTTCAAAATGATGAGTACAATGACCCCTTTTCGGGTTTAGCATAAACAAAAAATAATGTTGTATACACTCCTCAGCAAAATTAAATAATGATTTTCTCGTGGAATAACGATTGCAACTTTCAATATGGGTGGCAAAATACTATGTTCGTTTTATCATAAAATTACAATCAAAACAGTAGGAGAAAATCCCTTTTAAAAGTTGCTAAGTGTATACAATAAATATTGGTGCTTGTGACTGTACCTACTTATCTTCTTCTTCCTACCGAACTATGAACTGAAAAGTGAGTTCCCAGATGGCTGATACCACTGTATTTAAACACAGGGAAATCTCATTTTTTATGTACAGTCGAACAAGCTATTTGGTATACAGGCAGATAATTTAAAATTACTTTTTAACAATTTTGTGAGTATTTTCAGTAGTCAACAATCCTTTTACGTCACTCTCCTAAGCTACAAGCTCAAAAAAGTTAAATTACACACACAATCCAAACGAATTTTAGCAGTGTAGCAGAAAATGAATATATTTTTCCTGTATACCAAATAGCTTGTTCGACTGTACCTACGGTCGAACAAGCTATGTAGTTCTATTAATTTATTTTAAAAGCATGGAATATGTTCCTACTATTTGCTAATACAATAAATTACAAAGTACACCTATCGTATTAAATATTACGAAACAGAGCACTCTCCAGTCCGTCTCAGTAGCAACTAGCCAATCTCGTTCATAGATAATTTATTTGTGCGCATCACGAGAGGTTTCGCTCCTATGTAGGTTACACACCACTTCATATTTCCTTCAGACGTCGATATATATATAGATATTATTGATGGTTATTGTATTGTTTATATATATATATATATTTATATAGATATATTTATATAGATAAGTATATGCTTTATGTATGTATGTATTTATTGTATATGTAAATGGTACACCACTGACTACCTGCAGTATGATCTCTCCTTCGCGCTTTAATCCATCCAAAGGTTGTCTGTAAAAGATCGCTCTTAGCGATAAGACCGCCCATTGTGTCACCCTATGTTAAATTTCTACATTTGTATCTGTATTTTTTATGGTGTACATAATAAAGAGTATTCTATCTATCTATCTATGGTGTATCAGTTTGGTTAGGTAATAAGAGATTAGGCCTACAAGAACTTGAAGCTGCCCATGACTTAAGGCTAAAACCTCCAGTTTATGAAAGACTATTTAATTTATAAAATACAATAGACGTAGATATTTAGTAAACAATTCCTCAAGTTCGCGACTGGTCAATCGTCATCCTGAGAATGCTTCGTTGAGAGGTGAAATAAGTATCGATTTCTTACAGGGTTTGGATGACTCTTGAGGAATAGTTAAAAGTTACTAAATATATCTATGTCTATTGTATTTTATAATGGATTTCGCCTGAATCAATTGATTGTTTAATTTATGGCAGATCTCATTTTATTCTTCCAAGCGTGTCGATCGTAATCTAAGTTTGGCCCAGAATTTGGACCAGTTAGTGTAACGTAATAAGTGTCCCATCGTTTGTGAAACAGCACCACATTTACACTCCAGGGCAGAGTCATCTTTGGCGGGGTCCACTAGGACCGATGCCTGCCAGGGTTGCGGGAAAGTCCGAGATACCGGGACCTTGGCAACAGGCAACTGAAGGAACACGGGTGGGTTTTCGTCAGTAAAAGTCTGACACGCCCTTCCGCTCCGCCCAGAGTGACTAATGACCTGAGCAGCTTTCCTTGCTTCAGCCAATCTGAGTTTCATTTCGTCATCCTTACTTATATTGGAATTGCAAAAGTCAGTTTGGTTGTTTGTTACTCTTTCATGATAAAACGGCTGAATAGATTTGATTGAAATTTGCCCCAGGGGTAGACTATAACCAGGATTAGGATATAGGATACTTTTTATCCCGATATTTCCACGGGATCGAGACTAACGACTAACGAATGCGGGACGCAGCTAGTACAATATAAATGGTTTTTACTGGGGTCAGGTAATCAGACACAAGTAATAATGTTTGATGATGCTGTAAAAGAAAAATAAATAAATAAATCTGGCTATGACGAAGAAAAATGTCAATGTTTTCCGTTCTATATTGTCTATGAGTAGTCAACAAACTCATCATTTTATTTCTCAAGAGTAGAATAAAATAAAATATTTCTGAAATATACATTTTTTCTAACTGTTTTCTCTCTAACTGACTGACTCTAACTGTTTTGTCAGCTCAAAAATACTTGCAAATGATCAAGTTGTTAAAAAAGTTCGGTCTTTGAATTGACTTACCTACTCGTGTGTGCACCTGTCTTTATGTTTGTGTTTTAATTTGGAGCAACCCAAGGGAACCCAAGTTTAGAACAGCACTGGATGTCCAAGCCCATCCATCAAATGTGACCCCTCATTATCCACTTCCAATACCCACGGGTAAAGACAACTTCACCTCTCTTTGACGACTGACAAAACATAAATTAATTAAATTATTAATTAAATGACAAGACCTAATAAATCCAAAAACTTTGCGTTCATAAATAAAAGTTGGGCAACACGTCCGGGAATCGAATCAGGGCCTGTCCGTTCGCCTCTCACCTCGGAGGGAGAGTGAGTGATTAGGGAAGGCCCGCGGGGGCCTTTCGTCAGGCTCACAGGGATGCAACTCTGAGGTCGGGGTTTATTACCTTTTAAAGGGCTAAAATTTATTTTAGAAAGATTTTTGTAGATTAGGGTGTGAAGTAAGTTTCGGAGTTTGAAAGAAAATGGATTGTCACTTGCGCTTACACCCTTAGACAAGTTGTGATATCTTGTTATCAAGAAATCTTGTACTGGCGTTGTTTAAGGTATGTTTTGTTAACTATTTTTGTTCACCTTTTTGACAAACCTTTGTATTTTCTACAAGTTTTGTGTAAATTACAGCTAGTCTTTACACCTAGGTGAGATGTAAACGATGAATGAAAACAGTATACAACATTTAGTAAAACCAAAACACATCGAAATGCCGTCATACATATATAAGGTAAATCAATGATTTTTTAAGTACATACATACGTACATTTTAGTAAATATTATGAAAATAATTACTTATGTTATGGGAAAGGTGTTCCTGCATTATCAGCCTATAACGTTCCCAGTGCTGAGACACAGACCTCTCTGTGAGAGGTAGCGGGCCGTAATCCACCACGCGGACCCAGCGTGGGTTGGTAGATGTCACATGGCTTCGATTTTTTTGTTCTAGGACATGCCGGTTTCCTCACGATGTTTTCCGTCACCGTTTTAAAAGCAGTGGTGATGAAATAATTTACAGAAAGTAAAACGCCTGTCTAGGTTTGAACCTACAACTCGTAAGTCGCGGCCGTTAACACTGGGCCACCACTGCTCTCATAGGAAAAGTTCTCTTGATGGTGTATGCGGGTTTGACTAATTAATTTTCTTGCCCACTGAACCTGGATACCTCCTTAAAAATCATCACTATAAAAATGAAAAGTTCAAAAACTAAGTGTTTGATAACTAAGTGTATGTGTGCCTCCTCATGACCACTTCTGCAAACACTCCTGAATTTCAGCGTATCAGCCTTAGCATACTTCAAAACCGCCATAAAATAAATAATAAAGCCACCATAACCTTAAAAGTGTCTGGCGAGCGACAATAAATCGCTGGCATGATGCCGTTAATTATAAAAGTAAGACAAGGCTGGGTGGGTCAAAAAACTAATGGCGGCTATCCATCACTAGGTGTCGCTAATGTCGCCCTTATTGAAATTATGTGCTGTAGTTAGTGGAGGTAAAAGAAAATGTGAACTACAGACGGATAAAGATAAAGATAAAGATAATTTATTTGTCAAACATGCGTTTACATACAAATCTAGCATGCAAGATCTTAAATATACATAGGTAAACAGTCCGTACATGTTTTGCCTGACGAGGCGTACAAATTTTTATATTATTTTAGCAAACAAAATACAATTAATTCAATAGACATAACATTCATTATTAATTTTTTTATGAGAATAATAATACTAAGTATAGAAATAATAACAATTTAAGGTTCAAGCATGTCAAAAGGTATCTGTGAAAAGTTATTTATACTATAATAGCACTTGTCTGTTAATAGATTTCGAATCTTGTTTTTAAATTGATTTGTTGTCATATCTCTATATGATTGTGGTATTTTGTTGTATATTTTCGGGGCCATACAAAAAAGCTTTTTCCCATGAGGGCAGTTTTTGCCGAGTGCAAGCAAATTTGGCTATTTTCACGTCTGTTACGCGGAGGAAACAATATCGTTTTAGTTTTGCTATTTTAACTTATTTATATAAATATATTATACTTTATTGTACACCATAACACACTTTATTGTATACGCTTTTCGTGTGTCTGTGTGACCGTGATGTTTTTCTAAACTACGCAACAGATTTTGATGCGGTTTTTACCAACATTTAGAGAATTTATTCCGGAAGGTGCTATGATTATCCTAATCCTAACTAATATATAAATGTGAAAATGAGTCTGTTTTTACAGATTGGCACAGGGGTGGACCATGACGTGAATAGGACATTATGATACTTTTTATCGCAATAATCGAGACGTACGCGGGTGAAATCGCGGGGCGCAGCTAGTAATCAATAAATATTTAACTTAAGGAATCTCGATGTTTTTTCAAGTGTTAAAACCGTGCGAAGCAAGAGCGAATCGCTAGTTTGATATAAAATCTGTATAAAATTGCGAACTGAAATTAGTGGAAAAGTGTGACTGCAGCTATTTTTCGTGGTAATTTATTTGTCTAATAAAATAATGCGTGTAAGGCTATGCGTATACTGATGGAGGAAGATTTATACTCATTAATATCTGTTCCAAAAGTATTTAATGAAAGTGTAAACAAACCCGGTTCAGGTAAAATACCTCGTGTATCATAATAACAAGTAACTGGGTTGTGGAGGTCCAACAAGTAGTCGTTCCATCTGCTTCCGGTTAGACTGGTAGACCATTAACATAGTTGGGGAAAGGCTAGGCAGAGGAGCAGGAACTTTAAACTACAAGCAAGAACATTATCTACTGCATAAAACAATCACTCCAAAAATTAACGACCAAAAATTCCCAGAGCATAGCCGTACGACCTTTCCATTAAAAACATCCAGGTATACAATAAACAATCTAAATCAAATCAGAAACACTTTTACCGTGCGCTCGCGCACTAACACGGCAGCGCCATCTATCAATCACCGCGGAACATTACACGTTTACTCGTTGCGCACACTCTTTGATAGATGGCAGCACTTGTTGGTAGATTTATCGAACTGATGACGGTTTTATACTGCGTTTGATGCCTTGTAATAACATTATACGGAGTTTTTTCCCGTGGGCCGTGAGTCATGGGGTGTTTTCTTTTTTAATTTATAATGTATCGATGTATTTGTGCAGGTGAGATGGATGGGCTTTCGGAATGCTCTAGATTTGAGTTTATCGTCTGATGAGATTTAGGAAGATTTATTGAGAGAATAAATAAGATCGTTTTCTAGGTGTTCTGTTATGAGAATTTTCTAGATTCGCGGAATTCAGAGACTACACGTGCCGTTCAGGTATACATGCTTTTTGAAAACTGCGATTTCAATTTTTCATAGGACCAAAGTGTTTCTAAAAGTTTCTCTTTTTTGATTATGTATAAGGTTTTTGGCCTACACTTTTTAGACCCTAAAAACACATCGGTAGGCAAAAAAACGTATGCCTGCATCACTAAGAAAATTAACAATGTTTGTAGGTATATTCAAGTTTTATGACAAGTTACATTTGACTTTAAAATGTTACCCAAGGTTTCAAATTCTGCAGCGACAATAAAACTCAAGTTTTAATTTGAATATATTTAACTTTCGCTTTGAGAAAATGTTGCACTTTTATTAATAAGTTAGTAAAGTGTTGCTTGTAACGTCGCTACTTTTCATACTGCTCGCCGCCTATTTGTCGAGTCGTTAATATTACAATTAAACATAGAGCTATGAAAAAGTCTGTGGAGGAGGTAGGATGGTAAAAATTAAGCATATCTCCATTTGCAAACAGACTTCGCTCATAGTTTCGATCGAGCTTTTTATACTCAGGAAAACTCACAAAACTCACATAACATTCGATTAGAAAATCATCTTCAAGTTTATTTTTTTCTATATTCATTAAATCATAGACCTCATCCATGGCTTTCCATCAGACGAGTTTGAGTTCAAGAGTATACAGCTGTAAAAAAAAAACGAAGTTACTTCATTTGATAACAATCACTACTCCATTTAATAGGGTAGTTGTACAGTAAACCGGTCACAAACACAAACCAACATCTTAACCCTCACCAACCGAGGCCACATTACCCGCATAAAACTCGCGACCATCCGCGACCATCCGCGACCATCACACCGTCTCGCGGCCACGACCAAATTGTTCTCGCATTAGATTTATCGTTCGCCAACGAAACAGCAACAAAGGCACTCTCTCATCTCACGACAGCTTTATGATCCTAACAGTTTTTGCTAACAGCTACCTACGACGCCGGGCGATATTTATAGCTTAAGTTTTATTAATTAGCCATTTGTGAGACGTTGAAGTATGGTAAGGATTTTGGGTATTGATTTGTGGTCGCAAGTCACGGTATTACTTTAATTTTGAGTTTTGGCAAGGTCAGACCAGAAACGAGGAGCTCGTGTGTGAATCAAGGTCAGTTTGGTCGTAAATTGTATAATTTTTTTGTAGTATTGTGATTGTGAATGCCTGATGGTCTTCTTTCGGCAATCTGTAGGTGAGCAGCAAGTATTAACTAATAAGTTTTTCGTCAGGTAGGTACTCACCGTCAGGTGCTATTTCGAATTAACTTAATGTTTCCCAACGACAGCTACCAATTAAAAAACTTGCTAATTAAGACAATCTCAATATTGTTCATGAATCCTAATAGGTAGCCATTCTTTAAACAGCAAATACTTGGTAAATTTATCACCACCAATGCACTGAAGTTTGAATGCAAAGCACAGGAACCCTCCGACATGCAGCATACTTGTTCACAAACAAACAACCCATCACACACCAAACAAACGAAAACTTCGAATTTCAAAACAAACGCCGAAAACATCCGAGTTCACCCGAAAAACGCCGAGCGTCGATCTAACCGTCCCGCTGCTGCCAAAGATTTGACGTCAATGGTAGCGAATCGTAAATTACCATTATCTACAGACGCACCGTGCTAGTATTTATTATTTATGGGTCGGTTTGACTCGCCTGCGGCCCGATCGGGGGCGTTTTTCCCCATAGCGAGCGCAGGGTTGAGTTTAGGAGGTGTGTGTAATGTTTCGTAGTTAAAATGCTGTCATTACCGCACTTTTTGTTTTGTTAAGGATATGGTTAAGATGTAATTTATAACGGTCATATTAATAAACTATGATACCTGTAAGTCATCATCTGCCTAGCCTTTTCCCAACTATGTTGGGGTCGGCTTCCAGTCTAACCGGATGCAGCTTAATACCAGTATTTTACATGGAGCGACTGCCTATCTGACCTCCACAACCCAGTAACTGGGTAATACGATACTCCTTGGTTAGACTAGTTGTCAGACTTTCGTGCTTCTGACGACTCGGTAACGACTGTCAAAGATCCACAAATGACAGCCGGGGCCTGCTTTCCGAGGCACGGAGGAGTCTCGATATGTGAAAATGGTCACCCATCCACGGACCAACCCCGGCAAGCGTAGCTTAACCTGATGGATCGGCCCGAGCGGCTGTTATTACTTAGCCACGAGCTCCTATTATGATACCTGTAAGTAAATGTTCTATATGGACACGTTTTGCCATATTATACTGAATGAGCCGAGTTGGTCAAGAATTTCATACATTAATATTATTCCTTATTTCAAAAAATTCAGTTGAAATCAGCAATAATCATGGTAACATGCTTCTTAAGGTTTCTGTAGCCAAAAATTAAAAAAAAAACTTAATGTAAGCTCCTTCAGAATTCCATGCACTAAATAAAAAATATTATCTCAGATTATATTTCACAGAAAAATGATACCGCGAGTCTCCGAACAAACGGCGCTTGCGTCGCGAATCAAATAAATTACAAAGATATATTATTATTAAAATTTGGGCATCAACTTCGTCGCATTAACTTCGGGTAGTATCGGGACTGGGGCACACTGGGCGCGGGAGAGCTCGCGTCGAGAAAGCTGATCTTGAGGAGGTATAGGTACGAGTATTCATAGGCAAGTTGAAAGTATTGTGAGACAATTTTTTCTTTAGTTTGTCATGTTAATATGTATTTATTAATAAAAAAATACTAATAATTATTCATTGTCCCTCGATTTCATCGGAAAGCCTGATGAAGTCTGTAGTCAAATAGCACGTCAGCTATTGGTTGACCTAAAGAAGTAACATGCCTTAACTTGAAAATTGTTTTGCGTCTTTTAGTTATATTTAAGAAAGAAATAAATAAAAGAAAGAAAAATAGATTAGGTGTTTTAGAGTATTATACCCTACAGTTAAAGTAATGTGATGTACAGAACTCTTTCTTCATAAAAAGTCACAGCCAACTATTCTTTTGCACTGTTCTATTTTCAATCTTCGGCGCTGAGGCGAGGGTTGTAAATCCAACCGTGCGGAAGAACAGTTGACTGTTAGTTTGGCTGTAACTTTTGATGAAGAAACTGACCGTTATAAAAAACCCTATTTCCAAAGAACAGAGTGTCAACTTAGTGAACAATGCTCTCATTGTGCCACTATACTCATCCTATAGGCCACGGCTTGTGACATCTACAGAAATTAACGAGTTACCGTTTGAGACGTGCGATGTGAGGACCCGATAAGGACCCTTCCGTGGTTCCGGCACGGCACCGATACGGCTCCGACACGGCAACGACCCGATACCGGCACGGAAACCGGTAAATCTTGCCGATCGGCTATTTAGGCATTAAGCTCATCAGTTATGGAAGATCGTTCAAGGAAATTGTTGTGTCAAGGTATCTTTGATAATGGGGTAAATCGGGCAGTAATAGCTGCGTCGTTCGATTTTAGGATGATTCATTTGAGAATGACCTACGAATTAAAATATTTAGTAAACAAAATTGGTGCGACCATCTTCTTGACGTTATTAACTTTGGCGGGTGTTCTCGACAACTGCAGTGACTGCACCTATCCATTGAAAGTAGAGCAATAGAACATAATATTTAAGCAGAACATTTTTTTGTGGTAGAAATTCATATAAACGTCTCACGCAGCGCCATCTGGACAGTAAATGGTCGAACTTAGTCGTATGGTGGGTAAGTTGTGGTCATTGACCATTATCAGTAGCGCCCTCTATGTTTACATTCATGAAGCTTTTAGGTAGATCGATACCGAAACGTTGCGATGACTACAAGTACTTTCACAATTTTTTAAGTTTAAACTTTCACATTTTATTTTCTAAAGAATTTTATTCAAAAATTTAATCGCAAGAAAACGAGTTTCACTTAGAAAAGGTTTACATAATTAAACTTAGGCACAAAATATGGTCAATGACCATAAAACTAACGCCATCTATCCAAATTTTATGGCATCAAAAAGACTTCAACGATTCTTTACGGTCAGTGCGGTCAAGCAGCAATGTTACGTAGTTCCTAAGTATTTTATTTTTATTCTTTTAGACAACTTAAAATAACTTAGCTTGGTATTTCATAGTACTCAGAGTAAAAAAGAATAAGTTAGGTCTGTTTCTAGAATTCCAGTAGATAAGTATTAATAATAACTTGCAATAATCAAGATCAGAATGATTTTTAGCGCACAAAGGACATAAAACATGAAAACTACGAAATAATGACTTGGCAGTAAAAGCTATCATTGCTAATAAAACATAACGAAAAAAAACATTCAAAATTCGAACACGAAATTACACAGACTAATCAACAACAACAGAGGTTGATTTATACGTTTTATTTGCTGGCCGCTAGATGGCGGTAGCTAAGTGGAGCCATTTTCGCGTACTTTAAGTACTGGGGTAGCTGTGACCGCATTATTTATCGCACCATTACCGCATGGACCCTTAAATCATCACATGACGTGGACCGTGTACGTGAGTCTTAATGAATGGCGCGAGAGTTGCCGAAAGTTTTTTTATTCTTTATGAAATTCTAAGAGCACTTAGTGGGGAATCTATTAGAGCGAATGTGCGTTTTGGGAGTCTCGTTGTTCTGTTTTTAATCTCTTTTTTTGTATGCTTCACTGGCTGTTGTGTGTGGTCAGCGAATGTGGAAGTTTGAACGTGCGACACAAATCAAAACGGGTGACATTATGCAAGTTACCCGGACGAGCAAGTCCTATAAGTAGGTACTTAGAAAGTTCGATAAAACTGTTCTAGTATCTTTATAATCTGATGTGGTAACATTGCCTAGTCCTGTAGAAACTGCAAAAAAGTTTGTTCCTAATTCTAATTAAACTTACCGTGTGGTAACAATTTGTTTCCTTGTTATAGCTCTAAAATGCTATCCAAGTCCACAGTAACATAGTTTACTGGACTCGCCTCATCTTTTCCATTTAATCTACAATTTGATCACTGAACTTGACCTGTCCTAAGCCTGAAAACCATCTGGATATCCATAGATACTACCTAATAATATAAATGCGAAAGTAGGTAACTCTGTCTGTCTGTTACTTACCTTTTCATGCCGTAAGGGCTGCACGGATTTCGATGAAATTTGGCACATAGGTCTACCTACTACCTACCATGACCTGGGTTGATAGTACACAGAATAATTTTTACCCTAGCTGTACGTTCTCGCGGGATATTTTCCGACCTCCACCGGCGAAGTCGCGGGAAAAAACTAGTTTAAAATCAAAGATAAACAACTAGCATGTATCTAATTACCTAGCCACCATCAATTAAATTAAACAAACTCCTCATATACAGGTAAGTTTGGCAACAATCACTGGATCCATACTTCCATAGTGTCCCATAGACCGCGATTGTCATCAAATTATAAGTTCGGAACAATGCCTATCTGCCAACTGTATTGAAACTAGTGATTGTGCGCGTATCTGCTTGCCGATCTAGGAGATCTGTAGTGAATGGAATTTCATTAATTAGATTGAGAGGTAACTAGGAGAGTATGGGTAACAATTTTGAGGTGGAGGTGAAAGCTCACCGAAATAACAAGTGCACATTGAAAGTAAGAAATAGTCGTAGATACCTAACTCAGGAACTCAGGACTTTCCTGGTAAGGAAATAATGATGATAATGATTAGCTTTGATTGTTTCCGATACCGGTGGGCTACAATTTTTAATATTTTAAAATGTTTTTATAAAAATGTATAGAAATGAAATAAAGGAAATGATAATGATTATGCTACTTAGGTACCTTAAGAGTTTAAGGAAGTCCCATACAGTAGAATTCCTAAACGGAGCTTTTTTATTTTAATAAAATTATAGTAACTTCGAAGAAAAAATATCTAAAGTGCGCCTGAGGTGGTATGGTCATGTCCGAGAATGCCCAAGGAACACATGACTAAACAAGTCCTCTACATGAATTCAAGGTAGACCCCTTCTCACTTGGATGTCTGGAGTCAACAACGACCTGAAGAAAGCACAAGTGAGTGACTCTACAACCCAGAGGCTCTAGACAAAGTGATATCAGCGATAACGAAGATGGAAAAGGCAAAAATGTATGAGACCGATATAATAAGCTATCGAAAAGTTTATGTCCATCCAGTTGTAAGTCGTTGTAGAAATACGAAACGCTTTCGAAGCGATTGTCACTTGTGACTCTCAGAACCTTAGGCCCTAATAACCGCTACATCTGGCGATGAATGACAAGAAGAACCGGCCCAATTGAAATGGGATAAGGCTAGACCTCGGGAGCAGTGGTGGCCCCTAGAGCAGTGGTGGCCCAGTGAGCAGTGGTGGCCCAGTGGTAATGAGAAGTAGTGGCCCAGTGGTAACGGCCGCGACTTACGAGTTGTAGGTCGTAGGTTCGAACCCCGACAGGTGCTTTACTTTGTGTAAATAATTTCATCACCACTGCTCTCAAAACGGTGAAGCAAAACATCGTGAGGAAACCGGCATGTCTTAGAACCAAAAATTCGAAGACATGTGACATCTACCAATCCGCACTGGGCCCGCGTGGTGGATTACGGCCCACTCCCTCTCATAGAGAGGAGGCCTGTGTCCCAGCAGTGGGAACATTATAGGCTGATTATGTAAGGCTAGGCCAAGATCCAGTAACATCGTATAACGTCGTCTTACATGAATAACTGCTTTGACAAGTTCCCTGTTTTTGTTTCCAATAAAATATTTGATTTGATTTGAATGTCCAGCAATAGGACCTATTTGCTAAAAGGAAAATAAGGCTTAATTTACAAAGTGACGAGTCTCCTGAAAAATCATGTCAATCACCATTGAAGGGGGCAAGATCCAAGGGGCGAGCGGGGCTCACACCACTGATATGTGACAGAATCATTCAATCACAGTTCAGTATCATTCAAACATTGAATTTATTTACAGCATCTACTTATCACAATACAAAACTGCCTATTGACATTACGAACAAAATTCAATAAAAATCAACCACGACATGTTTCCTCCCTTTACCCCTAAGTTAGTTATGAGAGGTCTGAGAGTGTATGAGGTGCATCGATGCTTCTAACAAGTGATGACAGGTGGTCCCGCTAACTATATTACGTAACCCTTTGCAGTTCACTTTGAGTTACCTCAACTAGGAATCATGAGGATGTGAACAAACTCACCTTCAGGTGATTCCTTCCATGAAGCCGCGGAATTCAATTTACTTTACGTATTTACAAACTGCAGCGCTGTTTTACGTTGTATGTTAACCAAAATTCAATGCGCGGCAATTATATATTAAAAAAAAAACAATCAATCTGCCTAGCCTTTTCCCAACTATGTTGGGGTCGGCTTCCAGTCTAACTGGATGCACCTGAATACCAGTATTTCACATGGAGCGACTGCCTATCTGACCTCCACAACCCAGTAACTGGGTAATACGATACCCATTGGCAAGACTGGTTGTCAGAGTTTCGGGCTTCTGACGACCCGTAATGACTGTTAAAGATCCACGAATCATTATAGCTTCCGAAATTAAGTATTTTTGTTGCAAATCGTCCTATTTTCACGAAATTGTGTTATTTGCAGCAAATTTTAATCAACATTCAATTTAAAACAGCGCTACACGGTTTACTATGAAAACTCAAATTCACGATTCGTTTGTCTTACTTACGTTGCTGGAAAGACGAATCGATTCTCATGTTGTAATGACTAATGACACGTGGACTTCAGAAAAATATCGAGGGTTTCATTTACAAAAGGATGTGTGTTTGTACACATATTTAATTAAAAGCAACCCCTTTTCGGTGTATATTATATCTTCACTTATCTTCTTCATAATTAACTCACGATAAGTTTCCAACATCATTAAAACCTCGGACAGAAAAATAACAGACGTCAAACCTGAATCTGAATCTTCAAAGCCATAACTTCAAAGAAAGATAAAATATAAACCCAGGGACACAATGCTGGTACAAGTATCAGTAGCGTGACAAACTCAAAAATATCACAACATAGCGCATACATTAGAAACATTATCGCGTCTGTGGCCCACAAAAGGTTGAAAAGTCGCATTTCGCACGTATCGCTGTTATCGTCGGTCTGTTCAAACCCTTACGTTTGGAGGGAGAATTATACTTCTGTTTATGTTATAAGCGATAGCGTTTTAAGAATTGTAGAATCCTGTTGATCCCGTATTTAAGCTGATTATAATCACTACACTGGCTCATCACCACATCAAAGTCTTTCGTGCAGGCACGCTACATTTTCCACCGTTTCCATTTCATTCGTGGTGAACTGACAGTTGATATTGTGACGTTCGACGGACTTAATAGTGACGGCCGGCGACCTCATACCGCCTTACTAATAAACGTTGTATAGCGCCTGTATAGTTACACAACGCTTTGTCTTCTTCTTTCAAAAGTAATTTAGAAAAAGAAAAGAAAAAGAAAGAAAAATTGTTTATTCTGCACAAACTAAACGCACAATACAAAATAAAAAATGACATTTACTAAAACTACAAATAAGCCAAAAGCCAAAATTTGACTTTTGAAAGAATAAGACAAAGCATTGTGTAACTATAAAGGCGCTATACAACGTTTATTAGTAAGGCGGATAGTGTTTAGAGTGTTCGTAAGATAATTCTGCGCGCTAATATATATATATTATATATATATATATTTTTTTTTTTATATGATTAATAATTTTTAGATTAATTATTAATATGGCTTTATTATTATAAATATTACAGTATAGAATTAAGCACGCCAGCACAACCCGTCACACGCAGATTTACCTTGCGCGCACTCTACCTACATATCTATGTATACTACAAGAACGAAGGAAACAAAGGCCTGCAGTCTTCTCATAGGAAAAACAAAAATGTAGGCTTCATTTTCTTAAATTTCTTATAACGAAGGCAATATCAAAATAAATTACGTGTACACTACAAGTATCTAATGTATACTGAATTGAAAACGTGATTAGCAACATAGATGATAGATAATTCGGTTCTTTTGAAGGGATCTCTGATTGTGATTGCATATCACAATTATGATTTAGCCTAATGCAGAGCGAGACGCTAGCTAACAACTGCATACTAACACTATTTAAGTAAGTTTTTATTACTATAAAAGTTTTATTGTTTCACAAAAAATGTAATTTCATGAAATTATTAATTCTGATAATAGGATATCAGAATCACTTTTACAAGGTCATGTTTTACAAAATGAAATAAGTTAGTGGGAGTTGACATTGCACCACTGACTCTGAGAAGTAATGGTGAAAAACAATTAATTCAAGAAGCTAAAACTTTCCTAACTATGCCTTGAAACCCAATTTTTTTTCAAAAATATAATACATTGCTTAATGATTAATACTAAGGTATTAATTACTAGCCAAACAATTCACCTTCATACGCCCTCATCACCGCACTCCCCACCCTCTCATAACTTGCGACCCATCCTTAGTTCGGAGGGCGAATTATCAGGAGTCGTTCAAATGATTTATGTACACAATTATTGGGTTATTCAGGTACGATGTTTTGTGCGATTCGATCCCGTACCGATAGAAGTTTTGAGACAATAAGAGTTAATTTAATGCCTTTCTGAGAGCTGTGTGTTTCGTAGTTTGGATGTGTGGATTAAATATGGCGGGGTTGGGTTGGTATTGAATTGTTTCCCGTTTTACCCCCCGAAAATTATATGAGTAGAAGATGAAATAAAGCTGTCAATAAATGGCAGGTCGATATTAAACACACTCATTATTACTAACTATTAGTGTTTGGCATGAAATTGTGACATGAACATAGTTTACATTTTTGTTAATGTGACATTTGATTACCCAAATAATTGTGTATGCCTTTGGCGGACCGGAGTATGGACCAACATTTATTTGTAAAACATCTATATATATTTTTAAATAAATAAATTGAATTGAATTGAGCCTCCTCCACTTTTTGGACCATCCAAGAATGACAGATTTTTTATTTTTCAACAATCAAAATGTTTTTGAACCAATAAGTTGCCAAGCGTAAATTACACATAATTATGGCATTTACGTTTCATGTAAACCCAGACATGACTTGCACAAGATTATCCAAAACATCTCACTCGCTAATGGAGACATTTTCATCTAGATGCCATTATAGATTACATTAGAATTTAAGCAAATCGCTAATAAGAGTAAGCAAGTTACCATGTCAATCTTATCAAAATTCTGTTCGCCAAGTTCATACACAAATATCTAAACAATTTCACACATTCCTCCATCTTTCACCATTTTTTCCGAAAGTTTATTTTTTCAGTAGGTGTATACAATGCCGTTACTAAGCATGGTGTACACAACACGTGTCGCCGTGATACGTGACAGGTTGCAGGCCCATTCACCATGAATTATATAGCAACTCATCTCCATCAGACTACGCCTTACATGGAAAATATTGTGGAGCTTTTTTCGCTTGTAAATTAGAAATAGATGCATATAAATGATACTGGTGTTTTTGTCTTGGTATTTTTTGAGCAAAAGTAGGGCTGGCTTGGATTAATTTAGACATTACATCATTATAATTAGTAAAAAAATCGAGTTTTATACAGTCCGCTGTGAATAGTGTCCAATCAATAAATTAACAAAAAAAATCCTCAAGGAAGTGCTAAGTCGGGAAAAATTTATTCATTTTGAGTAGTTTTTTTTGTATAGGTGATTCCGATGACACAGTGAATTCAAATTATACATTGCTAGAATATCGGACTATCTGGTGGCATTATGAGACTTTCCTTATACTAACTAGCTGAGAATGAACTGCATGAACTGACACGACTGCCCAAAAAGGAGTGTAATTTAACGGACTCTTTTGTTAATGTAAGTACCTATCTGTATATGTAATTTTAGAGGCGTTTACAAATTGTCAAAATCATCTGACTATTCCCTATCAATTGCCAGTCCTGAGGGCCTAGACAAGTCACAATCGCTTCGAAAGCATTTCGTATTTCTACAACGATTTTCAACAGAATTGACATAAGCTTTTCGATATCTTATGTCAGTCCTATACATCCATCCATCATCATCGTTATCGCTGATAGAATGTCACTTTGTCTAGAGCCTCCGTAAACTCAAATAAAACGCAAAAGACTCACAAAATATCTTCCCACAAACCGTTCTCAAAACGTATGCACTAACGAGATATCAAAACCGAATCGAATGCAATAACCACCAGGGAAATGTTCCCGACGTAACACCTCGGTACGAATCTATCACTGTCCTGATTGCTTACCGAAACTAGTCTGCATAAATCCCACAAGTATAACACGATTTTGACATATCATTGATCTATCCAGCCCAGGATCACCTCAACACCTAGCCGCCGTCTCCCCTGAGACGTCAAACCAAAACTGTATTACATCAACACCGTTTTCGAATCTAACACCCCGACAAACATGATATACATTGCTCATTCTGAGTCGAAACTTTTTGTAAGCAAGTATGGAAAACGCGCAATGGATGCTGTAGAACGCGAAGATATTGCTAGTCAAAAATTTCGGAATATGGTTGCGCCAATACACACTGTTCTATCTACGAAAGTCAGTTTTTCTTGCCGTATGAAATTGAGCTCTTTCTTTGCTATGTTAGAGTGTGTTTCTGGTTGTGTGAGTTCGGTTCTTAGGACATTTTGAGCTAGTTAGTAACCTAGATAGTTTGAAAGACAGGTCCTATCAACCGGTGACAACTACATATTGTTTAGACGCGTGTTTTATTTGGTTGTATAGTGATCTCTGTTCAGTTTGGTGCTCTCTGAAAATTGTCTAACAATATGGAATACATTATTCACGACACTTGAATGGCGTTTGTCGATTGGTTCGGCTTTTATAAATTTTACCTTTAGACTTGCTTTGCTTGATATGTTGTATGAACTATTCTGTAGTAGGTATTTGATTCTGTTTGGTCTAATACTACAGCTTTTAATTCTGAATGGACTTCTTTTAGATTAATTCCTTTTTGGTTTAGAACGCTTTTGTTAGTTTATATTTTAAGGCGAAGTGGGACTGACGGGAGCCGAGGAGGGTGGTATTTCCCCGCCCGCGCGCAACTAAGTTTACAAATATTTAACTTTAAAATTTTATTTGTGTTTATATAGAAAAATAAGGCCATAATCCCTTAAAGTATTTAATAGTGAACTCGTATACAAAATTTTATTACAATTGCTTTGATAACAATCGAATGGAATAGGTTTTTCTCTTTAAAAAGCAGATTTTAAGGAAACTTTGCGGTTTTTTTGTGTCGAGGAAAGTTTTGTCATACTTCACTAAAGACACTCTTCAATTTTCGTAATCATAAAAAAAAATACGCAAGTACGTTGTTTTTGTGAAAGAAAAATTGATTTTGCGTGGAGTCGAAACGCATCAAAACATCTGCTTTGGAACCACTTCACCTTAAGAAACAACTGCTGTCTACCTAACCCCTGTTGACTTAAATATTGTGTCAGTTTCAGTTAGTATCAGTTTAGTCTTAGATGTTTTCCTCCCGTTTGGAGCTAGGTGTAGCATACTCACTAACAACATTTTATCGGTAGCCAAATGGCAATAACTTTGAAATTAAAACGATGACCTCTTTTAATGTATCACAGGCAGGTGATACGCTTATTTCTAATTAGCATAAAAACCAAATTTCGGTTGAATCACAATAAATTATGAGCAACAATTTGTTAGGATCTTACATATTCCCCTTATTTAACATCTATCATGTTTATTTTGTATTCCAAAATCAGCATTGAATTAACAGAGCATCCTCAAATAACCTTGAGAGTAACAAAAAACGAAATTGAAACAAAAATATGAGCTATAAATATAAAATACTTATCAGATTGGGCGTGTAAGTTTTAATAAATAACAAGCGGCCGCCATGTTGGATTTTATATTTATTTGTAAAAATTAATAATAATGCTGAATAAATCAATAAAAGAATGGAAACATTTCAGGACTGGCTCCGGTTGAATGATTTGTAGTAATACGAGTGTAGTGCCGTCTGCGCGGCATAGTAGTCACGGGAGGTCTTGATACTTTAAGATGTTTTTGATTATTTAAAAATGGTTTCTACAAAATCCCGCATGGTTCCGCAAGTCCAGCATTGTTCACGGCCCGAACCAATTATGTCGTTAAAATACCTAGGTACATAGTTTTGTTTACTTGATTTTTTTTTCAACAATTTATGTTTTTCAAGGGTTAATAATAGAGTGGCATTTCTGAAATGAGGTACAGATTGTTGAACTACTGACTTACTTAGGGAATAAAAAAGTCTACTTTAAAGTTAAAGCATCGCAGTTTCTGGTTGATACGGTACTTACACTGGTTTTGTTTATTTTATCTCATTTATAGATACTGATTTCGTTTATGATGTTATTTTTCGTTTTATGAACTTTCTTAAGTATTTTTACTAAGATAATCAATAGAATAACACCTAAGTTGTAAAATAAAAGCACTCTTTCTCTCTCCTACTTTTGCTGTGCCCGACGGGGTCCTTAAGGATCATATCTTTGTAAAACCTTCCACCTAAGTTCACATTTGGAAGCAATAAATGTATCGAGTATTGAGTATATCGTTTAGTAGGCTTTAATATAACTGCTAATACAAGATTTAGAAGAAGTTTTCGTCCAAGTATCAAAACCCCGCGCTCCTCTGATATCACAAGCTAGCCTTATATCAGTTGATATCGAGTCGAGTCGGCTGTACATCTCAGTCCCACCTCCAATAACGTGCAGCCATCAATTCAGACGGTCGCAAAAACGTTGCCTTACCTCGGGCGAGGTATGACGGATGGATGGGTGGCCGCTGCTGCACTTTGTTGTGCTCCGTGGGTACCTGGGTTTGTTGTGGCCAGTGATTTTGATATTAGAAGGATGACATTAAAGTTATTCTTATTCGATCGGCACGATTATTATGAGAATATAGATCATGTTGTGGTAAAAATATGGATCAGTCTGATGGCTGGTCGCAAAAACGCTGCTTTACCTCAGGCGAGGCATGAGGGATGGATGAACTTCATTGAGGTCTAAGTTAAGTGGTGATATTTAGAGGATTAGATTAGGATTATAAAGGAAGTAACGGATGCCGGGAATAGGCTAAGTTTCTCAGACCAAAAACCATTTGAGAAAAAAAATGATTTTCTTAATAGATGTGCATTTGTAAAATATTATAATTTTACCTTAACAGACCGGTTTGAAAAGTGTGACAGGAAAGTCCTAACATGTAGGTACACAATATAACACAATAAATAGAATGACGTAAGCCGATGGAAAAACGGTATACGCACGGGTAAAAACAGACCTCAGAAATGTATGTAGGTAGGCAGCAAGCCTAACTGAAGACTTCTGTTCCAAAATCGATTTATTGAAATTATTGATAACTACGACCTACAACTCGTAAGTCGCGGCCGTTACCACTGGGCCACCACTACTCTCAAAACGGTGAAGGAAAACATCGTGAGGAAACCGGCATGTCTTAGAACCAAAAATTCGAAGACATGTGACATCTACCAACCCGCACTGGGCCCGCGTGGTGGATTACGGCCCACTTCCTCTCATAGAGAGGAGGCCTGTGTCCCAGCAGTGGGAACATTATAGGCTGATTATGTTATGTTATGTTATGTATTGATAACTAACACAATATCGTAATTTGAAAAGATGACTCATAATTCTTGTGAAAAATGTCAAGTTTTCCTTCACCTATCAATCAATCTGCCTAGCCTTTTCCCAACTATATTGGGGTCGGCTTCCAGTCTAACCGGATGCAGCAGAATACCAGTATTTTACATGGAGCGACTGCCTATCTGACCTCCACAACCCAGTAACTGGGTGATACGATACCCCTTGGTAAGACTGGTTGTTAGACTTTCCTTCACCTATAAAATTACCTAAAAAATACCAGTTTTTCTAAGAACACCAACAAAGTCTATAACAATAAATCAATCCGAACAGAATATAGATAAAATAAATCATACAGAAACCGTCATAGCAATGTGTCTCATCAAAATTCAAATGGATATGGACCGTCCCGTCAGTGCAAGCTGACGGCTGGTATAGGAAAACTCCAAGATGTACCTACCTATGATTTATTTGAGTACTGGCGGTGCCTGGTGTCGCCTGGCTGTGGGGACTTTAATTTTCCGGAAGGAAAAGTACCTTAGGCATGGGTATTGGTGTAAGTTACGATGGTATTGGCTACGTGGCTTAGCCCTAAAAATAGACCAGCAGATAATCAGAGCAGCAAGCAGATGAAAAAAATATTTGGGGAAAATGAAGTTTAAAAAAATCGATTAGTTACAAGACAACAAGAGAAAAGGTGAAAAGTTTTATCAAACACAAAAGCTGTGTAAATTAAAGTATGAAGTTTTCACAACCGTGCAGTCAAAGTACGTTGCCTGCATAAATAAAATATGAAAAAAATTATCGACGTTAAAAAAAAAAACCTAGATTTGACATTGCGACGACAGCCGAAGTTCTATTGTTAGTCCGCCTGGGGGCGTTACGTGTCCCGAAAAGCGTTAAACAACAATAATTTTATGAATCAAAACAGCTAATCAAGGCCCATTCCTGAGTACCACATCAAAATGCTCTTTTCTTTATTGATCAGGCTAAACTTCTCAAGATAGTCGATCTACCCGATATTCTAGCTCATGACAATAAAAACGAAAACCAGGATCGCAGCTGTCTCGCAAGAGACTATACATCTTCAACCATACTCCCATCTCAGAAATTAAACTACAGTCAATACCTGATTAAACTGCCCATCTAACGTATCGAATGTATACCGATCCCAACCACAATCATACGACTGACCATCTTAAATTTATAATCGGCAGATATTATCTGGTTGCGCAGGCGCAGCACGATGCTACGAACTAATGATAATGTGCACAGCCAACAATTAACTTCTATACCGACTGGGCAGGCCCGTGTCAATGTTGATTTGTGATTGATATTATGTGCTTCATGTATAGGTTACTTTGTACATGCAAAATCATACCTTAGCTTTTAAAAATAGAGTTGAATGCAGCTTGTGATTAGAAAGGTATGGGTCTTTGAAAGTGATGCAAGCGATTTTCAATTGTTCACGTTCGAATATAGAGTTTGATTTTCATTGAGTAATTTCTAACCTGCAAGGTAAGTTTCAACTATTGCATAGGTGAATGATTTTGATCTTTATTTAGAAGGAATTAAAGTGGGTTTTTGATGTGATTAGAATGTATTGAAGGATTAATCGGTGCGTATGCGCCTGAAGCTTTTTCTGAATAGTTTAGTAATGATTTATTTTAAACTTTAAGCTCTTTGCAATAGGGGATGGCTATTGTTTTAATTAATTGTAAGTTTTTGATGTATACTGGTGATTAGCGATAGATATATTATTTGGGAGGCGTGATGTTAATATATGAGATCAATATATTTATTTTCAAGTTTAAATCATCGGGTCAATTATCAAAACAGTTATCGGTTGACCAGATCTTGTTGGGAACCAAATCATTCAGAGCTATAACTATTTTTTTTAAACGGCTCTGCTCTCTTTGGATTTATTCCGTACCTATTTTTATACGTAGCATTATGTTACCTCTCTATAGTTACTATTTAACTGACTTCTAACATTTGACTGACTAGATTAGTTTATTCGTTAATTTATGAAGGACTAGCTGCGTCCCGTGGTTTCACCCGCATAAGTCGCGATCCCGTGGGAATATCGGGAATATCCTATGTCCTATTCCAGGTCATGGTCTACCCCTGTGCCAAATTTCATCCAAATCCGTTCAGCCGTTCACGCGTGATGGCGTGACCAAGGGAAATAGGGATTCATTTTTATAAAATATAGATTACCATAGGTACCTTTTAAAAACTCCTAAAGTACCTATGTGCCAACTTGATATTATACACTCAAACGCGCGGCAACCAGGGTTGCCCCAAAATTGTAGCGTTAGGGCAACCATGGTTGCTCTAACGGTCGGGCATTTGAGTGGAAAGCTTGCGATCACAAAAACATCAAGCTTTATTTCATTCTTCGTTTTCATTGCTTTAGTCTTCTGAGACCTCTTCATCTGCCTAGCCTTTTCCCAAATATGTTGGGGTCAGTTTCCAGTCTAACCGGATGCAGGTGAAAACCAGTATTTTACATTAAGCGACTGCCTATCTGACATCCACAACCCAGTTACTGGGTAATACGATACCCCTTGGTAAAACTTTCAGGCTTCTGACGACCTATAACGACTGTCAAAGATCTACGATTGACAGCCAGGATCAACTTAACTTGCTTTCAAAGGCACGTAATCTCGGTATGTAAAGATGGTCACCCATCGCAAGGTAGCAAGCGTAGTTTAACCTGATCGATTGACCTATCAGAATGATCTTATGAAACCTTTATATGTCCCATCAATCTATCATTCCTCCTAAATTACGTAACGCACATTTTTACGTTTCCCATAACATACGCAGATGAAATACGTAACCACATACAACTTTATCTTACAATTTACGAAAGTAATACCTTATGAAACAATAGGCCACAGACGCAATATCAACGCCTCTTCATAAAATATGGTAGAAAGTGACTATTCGGTCATTGTTAGTTATGTGATGTAATATTAGGAGATTTGGTGGTTAGTTGTGACTGACTTTCGTCTGGAAATCGACTGCGGTACTGCAACAGCCCGCAAACAAGCACAGGGCCCGTGTGGTGGATTACGGCCCACTCCCTCTCACAGACAGATGAGGCCTGTGTCCCAATAGTGGGAACATTAGAGGCTGATTTTGCAGTCTTATACTGCAATAGCCTATGTTGGATGACGCGTGATTAGTAGGTAACATTTTTTTTTTTCTTCTTCTGTCTTTTTAGTTGTCTCTTAACTGTAGTAACTGGTCTGGTCTAATGGTAACCTAACCTAACCTTTACTTTAACTGTAGTAGTAACTTTTCATTCTTTCTAGTCATTCTGAATATAACTTTGATTCTAATCATGAAAAAGTTCTAGTTTCAACAAGACGCAAATATTTGTTTTGAAACCATCTCAAACATTAACAAAACTTATCATATTTCCTAAGAAAATAAATTGGAAACTTTTGGTACCGAAACTTTAAGACTTCAGTTCTAAAGACAGTATTTTAGATTCAAATTGAGAAGTTTTTAGGTCAATAGACTTCCTGAAAGTTTTCGATCTGGGATATTTGTGTAAGACCGTTGATTTTTGTAGATACTTAAATATTGACTCAAGTTGACTATTAGGATGAAGAAAGTTTCGAACCTTCTTATATTTTGATGGAATATAACATTATTTTATAATGCACTTTTAACACTGTAATTTGAAAACTGTAAAACCATTTATTTTTAAAAGAGTAACCGTGGGGTTTCTTGCCGGCTCCTCTCCTTATGAAACGACCAATCGGAACCGTGCACCTAGCTTCTGACGTTTCATAAGTACACATGTAGGTTTATACATGAAATAAAATATTTTGTTTAAAAAAAATCTAAACCTAAATATTTCCCACGCAACTAGGTCTGTGTGCCACTCTTAAAACGCATACTGACGATGAAAAGTTACCCTTCTCTAGATCCCAGGTTACCTAACTGGCTGTCATAACAATCGGTTTAGCGGTTTAGGAGTGAAAGGTTACCGACAGACAGACAAAGTTACTTTAATATTTAAATGGATTAGTATGGACTGAGCGCTAACTGGCTGATTTTGAAAAACATATTTTTCTAGCACCTCAGATCAGTCTCCAGGTGCCGTTACAGTAAGCACCTACTACTTCAAAAGTAGATACATAGGTACCTCGAACTTAAAGTCTACTTGATCTGGGAGGAGCAAGAGACACATAAATCAAAGGCAACCTGCTCCCTTACGTCAGACCGTCTCTGTTACAACCTTGGGTATACTGGCTGTCTGGACTTACCAATTAACGGAACAATAAATAATATTAGTAAGAATTTGATGTTATGTTTGGTTGAACTGATCCTGATACCAACCATTGATTTTATAGCATAGCTAAAAGTTCCTCTCATTGTTATTAAAACAGCCTCCAGAATCTTTGAAAGGACCAGGGGGCCTAAACCGGCCACATTAACAATTCTTCTAAATGCAGTTCATTTCCTGAATCCCAGCTGTTACTAGCAATTCCTCTAATTTGACATAAAAGCAATTCATAATTTGTGGACCATTTTACGAATCTCCATAGAAAACTGTCAAACAGATGAATTATTTCGTACTTAGAATCGCACGCAGATCATATTATGAATTGTCAGTTAGTGACATTTTATGATAATTCATAATATTTTCATATTATGATTCTGCTAAAGTGACCGATTTAAGCCCCAGTTACGAACTAAATGCAATCACCAATTCGTGGCACCATAACATCACGTCTTGTTTCCCGAAGGTTTAGCTGAATTGTGACCATAGAGCATCCGCATCTTGCCAGTTATATTTAACTTAGTCCAATGTAATAACGGGTAAGTCTATCCGGGCATAAATCCAGTTCCCGGACCCAATATCACTTTGACCGAACCCAGGATCGCACACAGCTCTCTCAATACCCACTGGACTTACGAAGAAGTCATGTATATATTTTAAAAACCCAGCTAGTATGATGAACCCATGAATCACGAGTCTGTTGAGCGAGTGACAGGACGCCCTCTACCTTTATTGTTGTAAACAGAGAACTTTCGGCAACACCATCATTGTGATGATTTGTAACCGTTTGTTACTATCACCAACAATGGATCAGAGTGGTGATTAACGAGACCATTGTTTTTGGTGATTTATGTAATTTTTTATGACGTAGGTAATAGTTACCTAATATATAGTTACGTGATTCATACATACAGACATACATACTCACGCCTTCTTCCCATGGGGGTAGGCAGAAACCATAGAACGCCACCTGCTACGATCCTTCCATACTCCTTTTGATTCGTTTACGTTCATAGGTAGTATATACATCTGAGGGCCTAGACAAGTGACAATCGCTTCGAAAGCGTTTCGTATTTCTACAACGACTAAGCTTTTCGATAGCTTATGTCAGTCCCATACATTTTTGCCTTTTCCATATAACGATTATGGAAAAGGCAAAAAGGGGGGCCAAGTCTACTAATTTACAAACGTGTCAGTGGTCTCACAATGATCAGTTTTTGACAGATATGCCATACAAAATCTGTCAAAAACTCATCATTGCGACCCCACTGACACGTTTGTAAATTAGTAGACTTGGCCCCCTGATAGAATGTCACTTTGTCTACACGCACGCCGGTTGCAAATACTACGCAAGAATGATCCATAAGTTTACAAAATCCTGATCTGAGACCAATTTATGTTCTCCTTTCATGAACTGATTAAAAACCATCAATTGAATATTATTTCAGCTGAATTGGTATCAATATCCTTCATTGAAAGTTGAACACTTACAGATTATTGAAAAAATCAAATATCGTTTCACCAATAGATTGAAAAGTGACTAAAAAACAACATTACCAAATAAAATATTTTCTCACCAACTCAAAGTTGCCCAAATATTTTTACGATACGAATACCGTATCACCTTGGGGCTTATTAATTTTAATTTTTAACTGATACTAACCTACATAGGTAACATTACCGCTGATTATCAACGAGGATTTGGCGACTATTCGATGATTTTCAATGTTTCAGTAGTTATTTACACAATAAAAACATTTTACGGCTTTTATATTGACGTTGAGAGGCAAAACAGCGATCCTTTCGACTTTTGACACGCTTGGATGTGACCTGATTTTTGCACGTTTCCATTTGTTTGCGAGAATTTGCAAAAAGTGATTGTATTGCGTCAGGTATTGTGGCATTCACTTTTTGCTACCTTAACTACTGTTATTTTGTTTTTAATAATAACTTTTTGTCCAAACAACATAGCAGCAACAATTTAGTTTAAAGCCTTCTTTACTCTCTGTCTTCTGAAATTATTGATTTATTTAGATTCGAAAATCTGAAAACTCCCCAGGTGATCCCCTATCACCACCGCTTACAGCAGTATTATTTTAATCTTAATTTCTTAATCAGTAGTATTATCATCTCTTCGTGGGGAAAGAGAACAGAATAGAATAGAATATCTTTATTTTGCATAAAATATGGTACAGAAAAGGTCTTAAATGTAAGAAGTCCCACATATTTTGCTTTACGTCCTGCAGAGCTTCATCTCTTTCCTACACTGAAGTAATATTCAAATAATACTGCTGTAAGCGGTGGTGGTAGACCCCCAGATTTTATGTTTACAAGGAAATAATTAATTTAAAATGTAATTCGTTTTTGATGAACCGATCGTAGCTGGGGAGCTCACAAGAGAGACACATCAACAGCAGTTTTACTAATCAGAAATTTCAGTTAACTTTAACAATATTTTGAATTTGAATTTGTATCGTGAACAACCTAATATAATTTATTTTTATCTCAAAAAACAATCAACGTCTTATTCCGCAATAAAATGAAAACTCGCACAAATTCAGCTAACAGTCGCACGCGCATCAAATATCGATACAATTGCGCCACATCGCGTTTAAGATAATCGTCGGTGCGCGTGAAAGGAGATCTGCGCACGCGCATTATTTTTATAATGGCGCCCGCTAAGTGAGGGGACATCGTTCTACGAATTTAATTATATAACTTATTGATATTGGTTACGGTAAGTGTTTCTTGAAGGTTTGTTAACTTAGTTTATTTTAATGGTGTTAGTTTATGTTTGGTTAATAATAGAGTAAATAACAGCTGATATCGATGCTTAGTTTGCTACTAGAGTTTATACTTATTGAAAGCATTAAAGTCTGCTCAATGTTACGTCTACTTAAAAGGTATTAAGGAGACACACTTATTTTGATAGGCGTTTTGTGAACTGTACCATTTAGAAAAATATTTTGGTTACTACCGGTTATAGATTATAGATGTCAAGTAAAGGTTCTTTGCAAGAAATTCAAAATGCAACGAGCTTCTACAATTTAGAAAATACTGATCTAGGTACTTATGTACAACTATGTATCAAATCGCAAAAAAATCTTATTACCAAAAACCGTATCCAGCAATATATCGTTACTGATCACGTTTTTATTAATCATAAATTCAGCAAGATATATTCACGACTCATTCATGAGGGTACTAACTTTATTCCTAAATTGCAATTTATGATCGAAGCGTTAACTGCAGATCGCATCGTAAAACTTTGTCACTTTCGGGAAAATAATCAAAAAACTATAAAAACATGTCGAAGTGAAATTATTCGTAACTGTTCCGCTACAGAGAAAGATAATTAGTTTAAAACTGTATTTAAGTATACATGATAAAAAGTAGTTAGTTGTGTTATATATTGTATTTATTATAGTAAGTATTTACTTAATTGTATCGGTTTTAATTATCAGTACAAAGACAACAGAGTTATCGAAATAGCCTGCAGAGTAAGCAAGCTGGAGTGGCAGTGGGCTGGCCATGTTTGTCGAAGGACCGATGGCTGGTGGAGCAGACGAGTCCTAGAGTAGTTTAAAACCATTTCTAAATGAAGCCACAACCACATAAGTAACAAAAAAGTACACTTTTTATATCAAGTATAAAAAGTGTACTTTTTTGTTACAAATCAACTTCCCTAATAATAAATCCATCCAATTCCCTAATATTTACAACATGTAATCATAAGTCACTGATAACGCTGATCATCCCGTTCAAACAGGCACCTGTCATGGCCGCCTGTCAAATGGAACTTATCTCTTATCAACTGCAGCATTTCTTTACGGATCAGTGTGACATGTTTAACTTTGTTGAGATGAGATGATGTTTATGGTGAGGTAGGTAGACTATGGGTAAGTGCATGGTTTTGTTGTGATGCTAGCACAATTTGAATGATTTTGAAGGAAATTCTTAATCCATTGCTTCATATATGTTCTAAAGATTCATGTGCTCGACAACGTACAGTCACGGACTTTAATTGATGAGCCACCTTCAAACTTTTCAATTTTGCAGTTTCATGCATTCACGACATTACACGATTAAACACGAACTCAAATCGCACGCTCGTAAACAAGATGACAAATAAATTACTTTTAATTGGAAATAGTCTTATCCATAGAGGTTGAGTAATAAGTTCTTAATGATAAAAATAAATACAATGATGCAATGTCTATCCAATCTATTTAATAGCGACCTCCTTTGAATCATAGCTCATTAACTCGATAATTCTGAAAACTTAACTGAAGACAGTGACAGTTGAAATATCGATGTCAGAGACGTTACTTTCGAACTTGTAGAAATTACTATACACACTAACGTTACTATCGCAACAGTAACCTAGCAACGATTGGTTATCGTTGCTAGGTTACTGTTGCTAGACCTGCAATTGGTTGACTTTGGGTAGTCACTCTGCTGTCAAGTTTGTAGTTCTGGCTCTCAGGTTAGCCAACCGGTAAAGATATGAAATATAATTGTCTTCTTCTAATACGAAGACATATGACTTTACGTGTCGGGAACCGAATAAACCCGATTTGCATTACACGGCTAAAATACGAACAACACCAGGTGGCTCATCAATTAAAGTCCGTGACTGTACATAAGGCAATGAATATTTTTAGAGTGTAAATATGAATTGGCATTGCAAGTGAGTTACGCAACTACCACGCTGTCACTAAAATGTTGAGGAAGGAAATCCTACGGATTGTTATCATATTTATGGAACTGTAGTCAGATCACAGCTAGATAGTCTAATTTTGGATTGCTTACAAAACAATATTTTAATTAATTCCATCTTAAGATTAAGTGAGGAACACAAAACCGCTATTGAATTATTCTAAAGTTATATTTATTCTTGTTTCATAAAACCATCAACTTCACATAATAATCAATTATTAAGATGGTAGGCAGTAATGTTAATCGAAAGTCATTTATTTGAATCGCAGTTCAATTCATATTGAAGAACAATATTTGATCTACCAGTACCCTGACCGACCGTCGATGACGGAAAATCAAGATATTGAACGACAACTGATACAGATCTGTAACACAACACTTTACTTTTAAATCCTGTTAGTTACTAATAATCAATAAATATAAAGGACACTGTACACCAGGATCTTACTGATGTTGCAGTCACGGATCCGAAAACCCAGTTATTTAAAACTGCATAAAAATAATAACTATTTCGCTCATTAACTTCATTGTAATTTAAACTTATATTACGGTTCAAGTAATTATTGATATGAACATGACTGAGTTGAAAAAGAAGGTTATAATAATATCTGACCACTTTTGTAATCCAATTTTTTATGGTAGGTATGTTTTTGTTAAAGTGCCTAAAAATATATGACCAAATGAATCTTGTGCCTGTTATTTGGCCAAATACTTTTTTATAATCTTCTATCTGTTCGTCAGTTGACAAATTAGACAAGTTCAGACGTCGGGTTATTCAGTATTTATTCATTTTCATCTTAAACTTATTCAAAAGCAGTTACTGTCGTCAAAATCAGCATCGAAAACTTTATCTTGATCCAAATCAGCTCATACCAACAAAATATCTCCACTGCCCCTCAAACTTAAATTGGAGACACTTCACCCCATCAGAGAACACATCTAAAAACAAAAAGGAATCATATCTACATTGTTATCAAAGTTTACTGTTGGTTCTACCATAAAAATATAACGAACATGCTTTGATGCGCGGCGATTCTGAATAATGCCCATCCTTTATTTTTTGTAAAAGGCATCGCTGAAACGTCCGATGGACACTGTTTTCCATTTATTGCTGGGGTACATTCATGTACGAATGGAATCTTAGGATTTAACTTATATTTTTTGATAAAAGTGAACATGAAAGCGATTGGTCCGTGGATGGATGACCATCTTAACATTCCAAGATCCCTCCGTGCCTTGGAAATCACGTTAAGCCGTTGGTCCCGGCTGTCATTTGTAGATCTTTGACAGTCGTTACGGGTCGTCAGAAGCCCGAAAGTCTGACAACCAGTCTTACCAAGGGGTATCGTGTTACCCAGTAAGTGGGTTGTGGAGGTCAGGTAGGCAGTCGCTCCATGTGAAAAACTGGTATTCAGCTGCATCGGGTTAGACTGGAAGCTGACCCAAACATAGTTGAGAAAAGGCTAGGCAGTTGATGATGAAAGTGAACATGTAAATTCTCCCCTTCTCCTTTAGTCCTTCTAATGTTAATGAAAACTTTCAGTGCATTATACCTTCATCTATAGATAAAGCGTTTTCAGATTCAAAGGGTTTCTCAGAAAGGATTTCAAAAGGGATTCAGGGTTTGAAAAACTCCTTCGACGGTAATTTAAAAATATACCAACTCAGCTGTAAAATTACTCTCGGTATCCCATGATCCACATGCTGTAGGACGTTTAGAGTGAAATAAAAGCCATTTCTATTTTATTTCTGCTGCTACTTGATGCTACAGTCACCCCATCAAAGAAAAAAATGCCACCTCCAAGAATCGCCACTCTTCATTCCGATCGTATCAGAACTTTCTTCGGCCACCCTTCACGCGCTGATGACCACTTTAGACACAATAAAAGCATATATTATTATAATAAAAACGGCGATGGACATTCGGCAATACGACATACAATTCACAAAACTTGTAAAACTTTACTACCTCGTCACTTAATCGTCTTCTGAAGCCTTTGGAGGTCAATCTTTGAATCTTCGGTAGAGGAAGTGTCGTCGTAAAGATGGAATTATATTATATTTAAATGTTCTTCGAAAAATCGTGATTCGGTAGTTTGGAGGTACGGAATTCGGAGATGGATTCGTGGAAATTCGGAGGTTCTAAGTTAACTGTATTTGGATTGTTGAAGTTTTGGGTGTTCATTACGAAATACAGGGTGTTAGGGTAAACACCGTTATCCTTGCAACCAGTGGTTTGGTTTCATTTATAGAACGTAAAATCAATGGAAAATTACAACTTTTTTTTTCGTTTTTTTAATTCTACATTTTACCACAAGAGACGCAAGTTCGTTGTCCTATGCGCTAGGGCAACGAACTTGCGTCTCAACACGGGCGGGGGGTGCGGGATGTGACCTGTCCGGCCGCGAGCACGACCCCTCCCTCAGTCAGTCAGCTTTTTCGCTAGAGAGCACGGTGTCGGATAGAAACTTTTTAAAATCTTTTAATGAAAATGACGTTTTTTTTTTGTTGTGTACGGTCATTTATTTTTATATTTAAGTCAACTACCCATGGTTTGAATGACAAGAGTGTTTACCCTTACATCCTGTATTATACAATGTTCTTTTATGTATATTCGACACTTGCGGTTTACAAGGAGGCCGGGGGCTAAGCTTTACTTTAACATCCATCGAGTTGGGAGTCCATATTTTTTTTACAGATAGACCATATTATTAGAAGCCTCCACGTAAAGTTTTAAGTTGCGGAGATAAATGGTTTACGAGAAAAAAATAAAACAAAATCGTAGAAATTAGAGCAATATTTTGACATTTGACATTTTGTCTGGCTTTGAACGTTTCGTTTTAAGGAAGGTCAACGCACTAAAATGTTTTACTTCATATTAATTATGAAATAAATACGTATATTTAGTGATTTAGATACTTTTGATTCATTATATGATATTTATTTCACTGATTTAGATTAGTGTTATTAAATTAACACTTATAATAATTTACCGACTATTGGCGATATGTGAAACCAAACGTAAAACGAAACCATTTTGTGTTGTCATTGTCAGTATTGTCACTTCACATAGCCACTCAGGCGCAGGCGCCCAGGCTTCAGTTGTTACCTAAGACTTCTTCAAAATTGTATGATTGGGAATAATATAAATATATTATCCTATAACCTTCTAGGGTGGATCTGATATGGTGAGTTAGGTTAGAAGGCTGTTCTTTGTACCTACCGAGGCCGGTTTTCAACCGTTTTCAAACAAAATATGTGGGTCGAAATGGTGAGGCTGAAATTATTGTGATTCACATTCTGTGCCTATTTTGTGATTATTACAACGGCTTAATCATCACCGAAGTTAATATTTAATTAGACATTTTTAACTGTTAGTCCGATAGACCTTATTGTAATTTAAAAAAAAGCTATATTATTATTTAGTTTCAGTACGGAAACTAAATAATTATGTCCAAAAAGCTCTATTTCTAACATCGTAGTAAGTTTCTTCAGGTCTCAAAATCGAAGATCTGCAAACAGGTCATTAAACACAAAAGTAGCTAAAGAAAAAAGGGTCAGCACAGGCATCGGTGGACACAACAAATCATAAGGAGTGGCCCTCAAACAAATGTGTGAAATATGAACAGAGACTCCTTTATCACGACCACCCAAAACATACACGTTGTGGGCCAAGTGAAAATGTTAGTTATTCGACGTTATGAGTTCTAGGGAGCTTTAGGCAACTGAATAAAGGAAAGTTGTAGGGTTGGAGTTCATTTTTCATGTGTAACATCTTTCCTCTCGCTTTCTTGCAATCTGTGGGAGTTATTTCATGAAAAAGGACGGAAGTGTGTAACAGGAAGCCGGGGAAGTGCGCGCTATTTGATTTGACTAATGAGTTCGCGTGGTGCTAGAGTTGGCTGTCAGATGGTACCAACCCATTTTCCGAGAGGTTTGTACTGTCAGCCAAGATGTCAGGTATTTACACACCAATGAATTGGACAAATTACGCTTTTTGACCTATTGCAGTCCTTATTTTGAATTTCACAAGTTTACTATACGTAGCTCAAATACTCTTATGTAAAGTAAGTACCATGTTATTACAGAATTATGGTGGAACGCATCTTCATGGTATAGAGCGATGATTTTATGAATTCAGCCTGTAAATTTCTTGAACAAATCAATCAGCTTAGCAGCTTGGCTTGTCTTCTTTTGATGTTTAACTGTAAGAGTAATCTGAAAGTAATTTATGTAGGTATGTTTTAACTAACTCAATATCCATCCCGTTGAACTGATTTTCAACCGAAATCTTTCCAGATTCTTTGCAACCAACAGGAGGTCTTTTAGCCTCCAGATATCCAAAAAAAAAACTCCTAATCGCCGCCCACTCGTATTTCACGCCATATTCTCAAGTTCACGTAAGAGGTTATTTATAGGCGGAGGCGGCCGTGTCCAAAAAGCTTAGTTGTGTCAAAAGTTGAGCGTTAAATCATTGGCCACTATCTGGACACTGCAGGCCGGACTGTGGCCACTAGTGTTCGGTGTGTGGCCATTGTTGCACGGCGTGCGGTTTGACGTGACGGATTGATAGAGCTAGGCAAGAGTGTAACGTTGGATTTTTCATCCCAGTTAATCCTATATTCTTACTTACAGTTACACTTAATCCTATAATTTTAAATCCTTACTTTATTAATAATATTATAAATGCGAACTTGAATTTGTTTGTTAAGCTTTCACGCCAAAAGGGCTGATCGGATTTAGATGAAATTTGACACATGGGATGACCTGAAATAGGACATAGGATACTTTTTATCCCGATATTTCCACGGGATCGAGACTTCCAAGGGTCAAATCGTGGGGTGCAACTAGTTTTAAATAAAAAAAACTGCATTTGAATAGTTGCACGTCTAAAAAATCTCTATCAACTTCCCTTAAAAAAACTCAAAGAACTCACATACTCACATCAAAAGAAACAAACAAGACTAAAATGTACGCGACACTTACACTACATATTGCAAGTAGACAAATGTTAACATTACTATATCATAATCGTGCCGTGTGCCAATGGAAACAGTGCCAAGCTAAGTGATCCGACACAAAATGAAATATGATGACACTTCCACACATTACAATACGAATTTTTCGTGTAAATGAAAAAAATAAACGTGTTTTTTGGCCGGTAGTCCAGATATAGTGCTTTGGTGTATGGTGTTCCATCTTAGACTAGTCTGATTAGTGATTAGGTCATAAGAGTAAATCAAATGTTAGATTTGTGCTGGACTTTAACCATTTCTTATAAAGGGTGGTAAGGAAACATCAACATTTATAAATTGTCACCCGGTGTCACCGAGTAATTCATAAATGATGATTTTCGTCAGTCTACCATTCATTAAACGAGCCAGATTGGCAAAATTGCAGTATAATGAACCTACTATTCTATATTCCAACGATTATTAGTTGATTATGAAGAGACTTCAATTCAACTGTGAACTGTGAACGTAGGGTTTTAACAAACTTCAGCATGTCTTTAGGCGGCACAAAGTTTCAGTTTAAATGAAATGAAAGGTTTATTGCTGTAAGTAGACGTTAAAAGACACTTTTACACGTCAATATTTTAGAACTAGATGGCGCTAGTATTTCCTAGCTGACTGATCCATCAGAAGAAATGCCGAAACAAACTCAGAGGACACGGTCTCTTTTAAAGTCCACATAGATTACAATGAACTTTTGAAAACACTTTAGTCGTCTTCTTACAATTTAATCCAAAAGTGTAGTGCACAATAAGATCATAACCAATTTGCCATTTCACAATTTATTTAGCATAGTCTATGATACAAAAACCTCAGCCATGTAACATCAATATTTCAATTAAGCATCGCCGATAACCGGACACAGGTTAATGAGATTACGCCATTATTATTTATTGTTAATTGTTATTATAAAGTGCTGCCTAGCAATTTACTAGGCGCTGATTCCGATCGATTTGTATTAGTGTAGTTATTTGATGGTGTGTTGTATGGAATTAGGTGCAGCCTTCTTGTGACGGGTAATGCAGAATTGTGGGGTTAAGATAACGATCTTAGGGTATGGAATTAGCAGTGTTAAGTTTAAGTTATAATTTGCTTTATAAGGCGCTTTACTTTGTGTAAATTATTTCATCAACACTGCTCTCAAAACGGTGTAGGAAAACATCGTGAAGAAACCGGTATGTCTTAGAACCAAAAAATCGAAGACATGTGACATCTACCAACCCGCACTGGGCCCGCGAGGTGGATTACGGCCCGCTCCCTTTTACAGAGAGGCCTGTGTCCCAGCAGTGGAAACAATATAGGCTAATGATTATGCTGCTATATTTTTAATTACCTTGATTTTGAAACTACATGAACTTGATCATTATTATGATGGCCAGTCGATATGATACCTCTACATTTCTGTTTTGTGAGAGTATGCTATCTTGATTGTGGGAATCTTTAAATAAAAGAAACCATGGTTTACGAAATTCACTTCAGGATTAATTATATGGTAGACATCAATAATATACAATGCACTTTTCAATGATTGTAGCTACTTAGGGAAATCCTGTTCCCCACTTCCTTAATTAGACCTACCTAATGTTTAACTAACTATTTTCGTATAAAAGTAGCTAAATGATGTGAAAAATTCATTCAAGTCAAATTGTCCATATTATAGTTATTATTAGTGGCATGTCATCAGTAAATCATGTTCGTCTCCGTCCGTCTGTTACACTTCAAAGACTTTCCTTCCTCTGCTTCTGTCTCGTTTCATTTAAATAATTGGGTAAATATATCATTGTTATAGAATTATTTAAGATGGGACTACAACATCCTCTTGTTAGCTGTAGGTACATTTGACAATTCTTTGAAGTGACCTACATTACGTCCATGAGCACAGCATTTACCGATTGTTTGTGAGTATTTATTACTTGATAGTTTAACAAGTCGCATCCAGTGCTAAGCTTGAAAATTTTCTGTGGCATGAAATTATCATGAGAAGTTTAAAATACTTCTTTCTCTCATCTCATCTAATCTAACTAATATTATAAACGCGAAAGATTGTAAGTATGGATGGATGGATGGATGGATGGATGTTTGTTACTCTTTCACGTAAAAACTACTGAATAGATTTGGATGAAATTTGGCAAACAGATTGTTTATAACCTGAATTAACACATAGAATACTTTTTATCCCGATATTCCCACGGGAACGAGACTTACGCGGGTGAAACCGTGGGGCGAAGCTAGTGTGTCATACTTTGGTAAGGCATCGCAGATTTCGAGATACAATTCCTGACTCCGGGCTGCTTTTCGTTTGGTTTTTCCATAAAAAAATCTCAGTTAGTAACTGAGAATTTTTTATGGAAAACCATTATACACTTTGCCAGACCTGGGGATCGAATCCAGGACCCCGCGCTCAGTCATCGCGGTTAGGATACCAACAAGGGTGTTTCCTTGATACTGGTTCAGAAACCTGATCTAAAAATAATTAAGCCAAAATACCTCAGTACTAAATACATATTGTACAGCAGCGCACATACAACTGTCTAATTTTATCATCACAGGATAGATGACATCCATACATCAACAGACAGACGGACTCGCCCATCAATGTGACGTATGCGTTTGTCTCTGTCTGCGTTTCTACGGAACTAATTCTAATAGCCGTGTTTGTTACCGAAATAATTTGAGAGGTATGAATGTGATTATTCAAGTCTGAATTCAGGGTAGAAGACAAACATGTAAACGTATTGATGTTTAATTATTGTCTTTGAGATAAGCAGGTATATGTAGGTAGTTATAGGTACTATGGTAATAAACGTGAATTTTTCTTCGTCTCTTCAAGGTGTGTTGCACCTTGCACTTAGCTAGTATGCCTGTTTACGACTGCAACTAATGTTGTGATAGGAGTGGGTCCATTGTCTTGCGTGTAGGATTCCAACACAAAACGTTTAGCTGGCAAGTCTGACAACGTGGCCTAATGGCCATCTTTGCTTGCTAATAGTTCACAATGTCAAATGTTTTAGTCCAAAAGATGGGTACTTTGATCCCTTGTAGCATCTCGATAGAGGTTCTAAATTCAATCTTTTCTCCTATAATTTGATATGTCGTGGCAAATAACAAGAAAAGTCTTGATTAATGAATCAATCTGCCTAGCCTTTTACCAACTATGTTGGAGTCGGCTTCCAGTCTAACCGGATGCAGCTGAATACCAGTATTTTACATTGGGCGACTGCGTACCTGACCTCCACATCCCAGATACTGTTACCGGATAACATCATACCCCTTGGTAAGATGAACAGCCCGGACCAACAGGGGTTAACGTGCTTTCCGATTGATCAGCTTCGGAAAACAGAAAATCAATTAAAAATACCTGCCCTAAAGGACTAAGTATAATAAAAATGCAGATCACATTTCTCTCTAACACTTTTCGATCCAACCTGACAAGTAAAACACCTCTACTAGCAGATCAGCAAGTAAATAAAAACAGTGAAGTTATGTGACACTTTACTGGTAACTCGCCTACGATCCGTCGCTTGTCGTGCGACCAACGTGTGGGTTTCTTTAATTTATTAACGTGTGTTTACCACTCGTTACTCGTAAAGTGAACTGGTTAGATATAGGAATTGTGGTTTTATTGTCGATATATGGGGTCAGACTTGTCTATCTTAGCTTGACCGCTGTCTGTGAGGACTTTGAAACATGTTCCTTCCTTGGGAATCGGTAAGTTGATGTTCTTATTTTGTAAAGAATATTGTCACGGATGTGAAGTCGTCTGAAAACTTGATAACTATTCTACGTGGGAAAGATATCAATCTATTAGTTTACTTATAGTACAGGAGTTTAGATGGAGTCGTGGATACAACTGTATCCTTAACATGTTGATAGGGTCACAGAGATAATTAAATTAATTTAATTTTGAGATTTAATTCTGGCATGTTGAAGACTGAAGTCTTACCAAGGGGTATCGTATTTCCCAGTTACTGGGTTGCGGAGGTCAGATAGGCAGTCGCTCCATGTAAAATACTGGTATTCAGCTGCATCCGGTTAGACTGGAAGCCGACCCCAACATAGTTGGGAAAAGGCTAGGCAGATTTTATGTGGATAACTGAAATAAAATCCATCAGAACATTTATTTCAAATACATTATGGCAAATTCAGCTGCAGCAATGACTTTTTATTAATAAGAACCAAAAGACTTGGTTTTTGTTTTGTAATTTTCTATTATCATTAATTTACTCGATAATTTTATGTATAACTAAACATAAAACTCACTTACTAATACTAATTAAGTAAAACTATAAATTCGCGATAACTTTCAAAGTTATTATCAAACACTTACTGTGGTAAAATGAAACGTATAAAAACTTCTATTGCGTGTAAATTTAAAATGAAAAACATGATAGGCTGCTGTGAGTGAGCCGAGAGTCAGAGACGAAGGACCTTGCAAACATAGTATGGAGTAGGAGCATTTTATTTTTTAAGTGACAGCTTCTTTTTTGTTCACCTTTTGTGTAGAAATTCCTGAGTGTTTGAGGGAGAAATTGGTAAATGATAAATGAGATTTTATTCCTGTAAGTAGGTTTGTACAAACACGTTTACACGTCAATCACATTTTTTAAACTAGATGAGGTCGGCGTTTCCTATCTGATTACGCTAAGAAGAAAGGTCGAAAGAAACTGAGAGGTCACAGTCTCTTTTAAAGTCCAGACATAATCTTGGTCAGATTATGTGAAGACCATGTAGATTGGTGTCAAACTGGTCTTTTGAGGAAAGAACCATACAGATTGAGTGGACCTGTCCACTCAGTGCACGCATTTATTTATTTAAACTTTTCGCACTAAAAAAAGGTACAAAGGCGGACTTAATGCCTGAGGCATTCTCTACCAGTCAACCAAGGGTGGTGAAGAGATTAGATGGCTGGTGCTCTAATCATTTGTCAGTAATCGTGCAGCTCAACTCCGAATTTAAGGAGCTCAACGATTTGACGAAAAATACCAAAGAAAGGACATTTGGTTAGGCCGCATAAATTACTCAAACTGCCAGAACATGATTAATTAAAACCAAGAAAAAATAAAAAAATAAAAAATAAATGAATGATCCACATAGTCTTCACATTCAAAATAATTAAAAATAATGTAATACTTTACAAAGTAAGTAGGTAGTTTCTAACCCATCATGCAAACTCGAGATACATCTTGACAAAATCAGAAATTATGATAAGTATGTAAATCTCGAACAACCTCATGGTTCCTCGGCTTTAGATGGCTTACTTTTGGAGTAAACCAAAACTGTTTCTTTTCCTTGACATAAGCAACATTGTTGTTGAAAACAAAAGCATGCTAGAATTTATTTAGAATTAAAATGGTATGTAATAATTATGGTATAACAAAATAACAATACAATAACCTAACACTGAACTTAATCATATAAGCCGATCGCAAGAACTTTAAACAAACTCGAGCAAGGTAACATACTCAGCTAAGAGCTGAAAAATGTATAATTACAACCTGAATCATTTGTATTAATTAAAGGAAGCGTTATAAATAATAATTATGTGTCACACTGTTTATATTTCATTGCTATTAGAGAGAGTTAATTGAATGTCAGTCATCGTCGCAAATACTTTGGCACACGACACGGATGCTGCAGGCATTTGATGACATTTGTGATATTTTAAATAACTGCCAATTAATGTCAAAATTAAAAACGATCCATCACCCGAATCACCTGCCGGGGTTGCGGAATAGTCCAAAAGGGATACCGGGACCCTGGCAACAGGCAACTGAAGGAACACGGGTGGGTTTTAGTCAGTAAGAGTCTGACACGCCCTTCCGCTCCGCCCAGAGCGGGAGAAGTCATTTGATGATTTCCCACCCAAAAAAAAAAAAAACCCTAATGCGTAACACGCTTTGATTCACAATCCGAAGGAAATTCTTAATAAAACTACGTAAATAGTATTAGTACCTCCTTACCTACAATAATGTTCATGTAGTGTTAGATACTATGTACTTATCTAGTCTATAGTCAATAACATAATGTGCAGATCGATTACACAACCAATAAACACTTCCTTGCTACATAACATAACGCACTGGAAATAATAAATCAAAGAAATATTTAGAAAAGCACTTATGAGTGCTTTTCTAAATATTCTAATTTCCTAGGTGGCGCTATCAGTCACGGGAGATATAAACTACCGGTGTGACGTCAACGCATCTAGTGCCAAGAATTATTGCTATCAATCCTAAGTCCTGAGCTTTGATTTTATTCGAGAGCATTATGCTTAATAGAGATTTGTTACTTATTTATGCTCAGACACAACAAAACGTTAAGACAACACGATTACAAATCACTTCCAAATAGGCACTATCTACCAGATAAATTAAATAATTAAACTAGGTTTGTATTAAAACTATTTGCTGGATTATGTTACTGTGTTGCAATTCCAGAGATGGTGACTACAGCTACGGTTTCCTAGACGAGCGGTGGCCGTAACATAGCGGCCGCAGTTACGGCTGTCATGAAAATGATGGCAGCGGGGTTTGAATTTAATCTGTCAAAAAACGCTCTCTAGGAAAACAACTTACTTTCACAAATTAATAACGTTTCAGTGACGTCATTCCCTGGTAAATTGCAGACAAAATGTGGCCACCTCGTTCTTCTAAGAATTTGTTGGCATAAAAACAAACTCCTTTTCCATACTTACCAAGCATTACATAAAACCTTATAAACGCCACTAAATAGTCATCTTTATACGACAATAAAAGTCGGCCATCTTGAAATATATATATCAATAAATATATCAAAAGCATGTATATTCATTCTGACCGTATATTGATCTCGTCGTGTGGATCAATTTGTATCCATATTAGGATATTTTATTGTATTGGCTTATTTTATTTAACAAAATGCTGAAGTTGATGTATTTTTTATATATTTTGGGGACTTTTAAATTATTAGACTTATATACAAAGACAAGAACTTGGATCAAAAGGATTTCCTTAAATAGAAATTGTAGTCTGTAGGTATTTTTGTCACCTTTTCTCTGTCCAACTGACTGATTAATAATAATATTTGTCTTAATATTGTCAATCAGTGAAGTCAGAGACATCAATAAGATGTAATATTATGATAATAAATAATAAATTCTATAATGGCATAAAAAATGTGTACAAATAAAATGAAACCTACCTCCGCTAAACCTCCTGCGCTAGGTAAAAGCACCTGTGTTCCAGGAGCCGAATATCATTTAAGACCGATGCATGGTATACTAGAATTATCGGGCAGAATTTTATTAATGTTGTAATGATCATAGGCGCGTTCTCCTTCATTTTTTATTTAATTCTGATACTGAAACGTTCAGTAAATCAATGATAGATAACTAAATAAATGTTAGTTTGTTGCATAGATATCCGTGATTTGCTGGCATAGAACGCCACTGTCACACATAAGACAAGTGCAATAAAAATTACGGAGCATGACAAATACAAACGAATCACCGAAGAAAATTAATTAAAACCAGTTCCTATACAAACCCCTAGCACACAGTTAAAACAGAATGAAACAGTAATACCATCATTCTACCATTCAAAACATGCAATACCTACTACCAAAAACCAGACCTTTTTAGTTCACAATAGAAATTATCAATCACGAAAATTTACGGCGCGGAACCGAAGCTTGCTTTTTCCACTATAAACCGTATAAATTTGGATGAAAGCTAAATATTTAACTGACTTGTATACGACGAGCTCCTCCTAAATGTGTCGCATAAATTCGGTCAAGTAAAAAGTCGTCAACTCTGAGGGGTTAGGTTAACGTGGATGCGCCGACAGTGGCGTGAAATTGTTGAAAGTAAGATTTTTATAGAAAATTCCTTTGACATTTTATAGTAAGACAATGACATCGTCATTGCTACGTTAGAAATTAAATTATTCTTACACCAAATTGCAGAAAAGTTCCAGTTAATTAAGAGTGCGTTTAACAAACATTAGTGGAATGCAGATAATACGTCCGATTTACTGAACAAAATATATGAAAAAAATTTAGCTGAAAGGCTGTATCAAAAGTTGGTTCAAATTTTTGTACATCCACATATTTAAAGAAAAAAATTAAAATTGAAATGCTCTTTATAAACAACACCATAGACAATGCATTGAGGAAACCTTTCCCAACAAAACAATAAAGCACAATACGCCACATCTACACAAATCTAACCCCTCCGTCGCCATTAAACGCAATAGTTACGGTTACATAATTTATTGTTTTTCATCTTTGAAATCTTAGCGGAGTCAAGTTGTATAAATCATGCGTTAATGCCAGAGTATTATACAAATTCAAATTTATAACATGATAAAATTGCCGAACGGGCTCCCCCCGTCCCCCTTCCACTGGGGGACGTAAACTACGCTGCCCTTAATTCATTAGAGATCGGGTTCGGTTTTTGAATTTTTGACTTTCGAGATTGAATTTCAAATGTACTGACAGTTTTTAGTCTGTCTTTCTTTCAATAGGATGATCTGTTTTGTATGAGGACTGTTGCATGTTTTAGTAGGTCTGTTTTAGACAGTTGTGTGCCGTTCATAATTATTTATATTTTTTATACATAGCGAAATTATTTGTCATGTTTGTGTAAAGTATGTTTTTAAATTGTTATTCTATTTTAGTACACATACACATATAATTCTCACTTCTCTCTATATCCTCAGATACTACAGAAAGGCCGCTATAATCCTTACATACTCCTTTCCATTTTCTACGTCTTTTTTTCCCATTTTAGTATACCATGGACAAGATTTTGCTAAATAGAAAACTCAACTGAACTAATAGTTGACCACCATCCTCAAGCCCGGAGTCCTATCAACTATGTCTCACGCTTTATATTTAAATTTTCAAGAACGGTTAAAAGATTAGAGCCATGTGTCTGACTCCACTTTAATGAAGATAACAATCTCTTACTACGACATTATCTACGAAGCCATAAATACCAAAGTGTAAATCAAAAACACAAGGTGTCGACAAAAAAAATTGTTCCACATACTGTCACAACCCTTTTGTGAAGGATGATATACACCTTTCTTTCACAAAAATCTTTCTTTCATTCTCACCCATTCAAATTCGCTCAAAAGCATTTTTTTAACACAATCGAATAACTCAATTCAGAAATAGAAAATTAATAATCGTCTAAAACCGATCGCGAGCGAAAAAGGCCGATTATCATCGAAGCAATTATTATCAGTGAGCATGATTTATATGGATTTTGGACTGTAAACCTCTTTCTTTCCTATTCAGGTTTAATTGAATGATCAAATCGGATGGCATTAGCGAGTCTCCTTTGTCTCTCATTTGTTTAAACAATGGGAATCAATCGGTGATTGGTTTGTGGCGTTTTTGTAGTTCTTGCTGGTTTTAAAGCGATTTTCTTTTACGGTTTTCATTTTATGCCTCTGTATTGTTAAGCGAAGTATTTAAGGCTTTTAGAACAATGAAACTTGATTCAAAGTGCACCATCACCATACGCATGACCTGACGTCACACAAAAATCCTGACATATATAAATCCTGCATCGCGCAATTAGAGTTTACCGCGCGATGGACAAATATACAAAATTCCAACATCAATCGTTGGGCAGCAGACATGACCGGCCGGAGGATCCTCCCTTTTCTATAGAGGATGAGTGACCCTGTTCCTCATACCCCTAAATTGACATTGTTTTTACAAAATGTCACTTGTTCTTAGACATTTTCTTTAAGCAGCAAGGTAATAAGTGAAAAGAATGATCTGTATGTAGTACATATGGCTGGTTGGACTCATCGCATTTCGTAAGTTATTCAAAGCGAAGAGGTAGATACGATGACTGCCCCTCACAGCGTTTTTAATTCAAAAATCCTTTATTAATTAACAACCAAAAATCATCACCCAAACATTCAACCCTAAAAACACACATCAAATTCTCCAAATATTTAGCGAAATCAGCACCAAAGGTTATTAATACGGAGCCGGACCGTACATAACTAATAATTATATTTTGTCGTCCATCCGTAACAAATATGTCCCAATACGGTGATATCGGTATGGTGTTTACCCCCTCTACCCCCGCATTTTACCCCTTTCCTCCTCCACTCCCATATTTAATGCGGGTACCCGATATTCAACTCTGCTGTATTGGTGTACCTTAATAAATTTAACATTAAAATCACGGTAAAGGGTTATTAGTATTTTGTTTTGATAATTTGGAAATATCGTTTTTGTAACACCTATTTTTAAAGTAACCGTTATATGAAGCTGATTGAAAATTTTAGGGTTAATTATTTTTATTTGAATAGGGAAGCTGACTGCTAACTTGTGATTCGATTTCGGCCTTTAAATGTAGATTTTAGAAATTGGAAAACACATTTTCTCCACACAACACTTTCAAGTAGGCATACTCTACAACAAATAACACAATGGTATCGAAAAAAAAAAAAAACTCAAAGCATTTATTTCAATTAAACCATTTACAGGCACTTTTGAATTGTCAAGGAGTCGGTCAGTCAGAAATATGAAGCTAGTTGCCCATTCCAAAGCGTAGTAGGTACCTATGGAGAAGAACGGGCAAGAAACTCCACGGACACTCTTTTAAATCAAAATATTGTTACAAAATATTGGTTACATCATTTATGTTGAAATTATACATGTGAGAACAATGTAGAAAGCACGTTAAAAGCGTCCGCAATTATAACAAACAAATCAAAAATTAAAATAAGCCATGGCAGCTAAGAGATGACCAGTCACAACTGACGGCGCCCGTTCACGAACATGACGCATGGATCAGCACCATTCAGCTCAACCATTTTGAAGGGAGCTAAATGATCCAACACACGCGCCACCATCAGCGAGACATTTGAGTGAGCATGACATTCCCAGCCGCCAGGGCACATTCAAGTCAATTAAAGACAAATTACCCGGTAAATGGCTCTATAGTACATAGTACTCACACCTGTGCTATGCAGTTATATAATACAAAGGAAATTGAGTTTATACAATGCAAAGATGGTCTTACAATCTTCAGCAGCTCCAACATTATTTTCGAATGTTAATTAGTTAGTTGTGGTTGTGGAGCAGGACCAGCATTAAGCCAAGCATTTTTATCAGAAATGTAATCCTCCAACTTATAATATGCCTGCCTGCATAGTGTGCGTTTTATACAAGTTTTGAATTTCGTCTCGTTCAGTTGAAGTATGTGGGGAGGAATTTTATTGTAACATTTTAAACAGTACCCCATGAAAGATGAGTCTACTTTAGCCAGTCTGAAACCTGGTTGAACTAATAGGTCCCTATTTCTAGTACTATAGTTATGTCTATCACCTCTTTTACTAAAAAGATGTAAATTTTTTCTTACGTGCATGATGTTTTCATAGATATATTGGCAAGCTACCGTCATGATGTTAATATCCTTAAACAGTTCCCGTAAAGAATCGCGCCTGCGGAGATTATAAATGGCTCTAATCGCTCTTTTCTGCAGAATAAAGATAGACTCGATGTCTGCAGCCCGTCCCCATAGTAAAATACCGTAAGACATGATGCTATGAAAGTAACTAAAATAGACTAGCCTCGCGGTATCTACATCAGTAAATTGACGGATTTTTCTGACAGCATATGCTGCTGAACTTAGCCGTCCTGCAAGAGATGTTAAATGAGAACCCCATTGTAGCCTTGAGTCGAGCGTGATCCCTAGGAAAACAGTTTTATCGACGAATTCTAGTTTCTCTTGATTCAATATAATCACACAATCCCTACTTTTGACATTTGGTAAAGAAAATTTTATGCACTTAGTTTTTTTTCCATTTAATACTAAATTATTAGCAGTGAACCAATTTTGGACCTGCAGTAGGGCGTTATTTACTTCGTCAAAATTTGTAGCACGTCTATCTACCTTAAAAATTAAGGAAGTATCGTCAGCAAATAACACCATGTGTGGCTGATTTTTTAATAAATGTAGTAGATCATTAATGTACACTAAAAAGAGGAAAGGACCCAAAATCGAGCCTTGTGGAACACCCATTTTTACTTTTAAACCTAGTGAGTTGATACCGTTTATTTGAACTTGCTGTTGTCTATCATTTAAATAAGATTTTACTAAACTGAGCGCAAGTTTTCCAAGTCCGTAATGCTCAAGTTTCAAGAGTAAGGTTTCGTGATCGACGCAATCAAATGCCTTGGAGAGGTCACAAAAGATTCCTATGGCGTCTTGGGCCTCTTCCCACGCGTTAAAAATGTGTCTTAATAAGGTAACACCGGCGTCGGTCGTACAACGTCCTTTGGTGAAACCATACTGTTGGTCGTGAAGGATTTTATTTGTGTTAAAATGATTGAGCATTTGATTCAGAATTCTTACTGTATTTCATTAAATCCGGGAAGACTCCTTGATCCACACACAAATTAAATATTAAGGCTAAGTAAGGCGCTATGGTTTCAATTATGGAGGTGCAGACTTTAATGGACATTCCCCAAAGATCCTCGGTTAGTTTGATCTTGATTTGCTTAAAAGCTTTTATTACTGTTACGGGGTTAATATGCTTAAAGTTAAATTCAATCGGGCAGGCTGAAACGTTCGCCCTTACTATATCAAAAGAGAGCGATGGCGAGGAGTTTAAGGTTTCAGTAGTTTTAAGTGGGATACTGGTAAAGAAATGTACAAATTCTTGAGCAACTTCTTTGCTGTCGCAAATGAGACCGCCACCTGACGTCTCCAGTGTGTAATCGGAATTATGCTTTTTGTTCCTATTCGTTTCATTATTGATAATTTTCCAAACCGTCTGTATTTTATTGTCTGCTGATTTAACTTTGTTGCTAATGTATAAGGCTTTAGCTGCCCTACAAGTGCTCTTAAAAGTTCTAGAATAAGTAGCAACATACTTATTAAAAGTTTCTGTGTTAATATAAGGCTTAAGGCCATACAGCTCGAAAAGTCTTTCCCTACTTTTCCTGAGTCCTTTAGTTGCCCAATCACTAAATAAAAACTTAGAGCTGATAGTTTTAGTGTTTTTCTTAAAAGTATTATTGAACTCGGTTTGGACTACCGAAAATAATTCTTTATCGCTCTCAACAGTATCTAAAGCTCGTACACACGAGCGGCACGTACTTGCGGCATTGGCAACTACTGCCGTTTACCGCCAGCGCCCGGGGGTAGCCGTCGACGCGTCGACGGCAGCTGCAGTTGCCTCTGCTGTAGATGCGTCGGCGGCTGCCGTCGAAGAGTGTCGACGGCTGCAGTTGCCTCTGCCATTGATGCTTGCCGCTCGTGCATAATATGAGCACTGCTACATTTAAATAATCATTACACACAAACTATCATACCTCAATATTGAAAGGACGATGATTCTTCCTTGATACATGCGAAACGAATGGAAAAAAAAAATGTTGTGGATGTACCAAAAATTTACTAAGCATGTTTAAAATACTTAATTCAATAAAGTAATAAAATGTCTATGAGGTGGCACAGTGGTATACATACCTACTCATAATGTGCGTAGAGCACAACTTGGACAGCCATGAAGTGGTAAAAATCTGAAGTGACTTCATCAATTATGCTCTTATTATAGCTCGTTCCGATACAAGAGAAGTAAAACAATTCCAGTTCACACAGACGGAACATTCTGAGTGACTTATTAACCCAAAAATAACACACCATTTCTTCCTACGTCATCAAATATCAAAACTACCGACTTCCCTAAATACCGATGTCTACAGCCTGACGGGAAACAGAAGCATGCTATCAGGCAGCACCGTTTCAACATCGCCAGAACGGCAGATAAACACCGAACACCACTTTTGCACCGCCACAGATAAGTATAAGCACTTAGCACACAAACTATGCATAAGCACAGCTTTTTGATAACTCGCCGACGATGGTACTGGTGGGGGGAAAAGTGTTTGGTTTTTAATACTGTTTTTGTGCGAGAGTAACCGCGTTTTCTATTTTTTATTGAAACTGTAGGCAATGAGCAATTTTGTTATTATTTCAAGTATTTACGACAGATTTTTGTATTGTTATTTGACGAATTATACGCCAGCATGAAAATAATTTGTATGAGCAGATTTTTTTGATCCAGAGAGTTTTTAGAAACAAGGGTTATGTGAGTGAAATAGCAAACTAAGTCCACCAAATCAAAAGTTCGTTAGACCTCTTAGATAAGTTCTACAGTAAATGTGTCAGACTAGGTTTATTGATTTGAGAGACCAGTAAAAGTTTCTTGTGTCTGTAATTTCACACTTGAAACTATGGAGAGAATAGCAAGCTGTAAAAAGAGTTTCAATTTACATTAGATGGAAGACTTTTTGATGACAGTTTTGGCAGTAGCACAGGGCAAACCCTAACGCATAGGTAAACAACGAAAGTCAAACCTTTTTAGTTTTTCTCCTGTTTTTTTCTGTTAATTTTCGCTAACACTTCTCCACGTGCTAGTACGCGTGTACAGAACACCTCTCACGTCTGGCGATCACGCGCACATTTAGCGGTCTTTGATTAAGTCAATAGGTGGCGCTCGCGTCGCTGCTCACACATACATTATTTACACTGACGGTGGGAGTCTGCGGGTTATGTAAGATGCTGATTATTGGTGCCGAAACGTGGTGGGATTTGAAAGAAGTGCTTGAAAATATCGAATTAAAAACGAAGTCAAAGTAAAAGTCAAATAATTTATTTCAAATAGACACATATATGGCACTCTTGAACGTCAAAACAAAGAAATAGAATTGATTCTAGTTGCCCCTTCCAAAAGGTAGTTTTCGTATGGAGAAGAATGGCCAAGAAACTCCACCGTCACTCTTTTAAAAATGCTTTACAATATTTTGTATACATGAATCAGATAATAATATGTGAAGACGATGCACCTACAATAAGTTTACTGTACCACAAAAGGTAAAAATAATTATAAATGGAGTAATAATGAATACATTAATTACCTGATACATGGTGCTCACATATTTACAAAGATTGTAAAAGTATACGATATTACAATAGACCTAACATTTTTACAAGTAGTACTAATAAGTAAGTATATGATGGAAGAATAGTTCACAGGTATCTATGGGATACTATCCTGAAAACGGAAGGCATGGGAGTCATATATCGAGTTTGACAGCACTGTCTGATAGATTTGAGACGTATTCTTATTCCCTTGTAGGTAAATACTTCATTGATGCTATTTGTCTTGCAAATAAATGACAATCACTTTTTACATAGGCCTAGTGGTTAAGACCTCACTTCTCATGCAAAAGCTTGTGGGTTTAAATTCTTGGACATTACTGACATAAAGAAACATTATGGTGAAGGAAAACATCGTGAGAAAATCTGAACTTATAGTCAATAAAGGTCAGAAATCGGCAGCCCGTCTTGAGCAAGCGTGGTGATCAATACTCGTGCCTTCTCTGTATGAGAAGAGGCTTTTGTCCTGCATTGAGACATTTTAAGGCTGGTACCTATAAGGATCTTTTTTCATCTAAAAATATAAAAAAATAGTAGCCCACTTGTATCGGGAGGGTCCAAGCTACCGGCGGTCAGCGCTCCAGAGAGAGGAACCTCCTAACAATGCGAGCCGTGTCCAGGAGTACCGCTTTCTGAATCAAGCCCTTAACCCAGCTGCCCAACGAGAGCCTCCATAGGTATTGGTCGAGGCTCTTAGCAATTATACCATTGGCTGATACGACTATCGGCACAATGATCGCAGAGTCCACATCGCACATGTCGACAACCTCGTGAGTCAAGTCAAGATTAAATTAATTATTACAACCTAACTGCGATCTTACTTGTTACTTAGTCGCGTTAGCTAAGAGTAAAACAATGTCACTTAGAAGTACAAAAACCTACTAATTAGGTAAGTAATGATGAAACCAATCAACTCATTCCACGGCCAATTTACATCTGTCAAATTAGCCGAACAATTTTTTGTCCAACAATTTCACACTCCAATTATAAGAGTGCGCAGACGTCGTCGGATTGCAAAACATTTGGCGTTTTAACACACGGCGATAATCCTGCATGAAGGAAGCTATACATCACGGGAAAAAACGTCGGCGGCGTTGCGACGCCCGTGTGTCCCTCGCTTTAGAGCTATGAATAAATTATTTGATTATAATGATTTATGTGAATGTGGTATTAGTCTGTTTGAGGGATGTTTGAAGCTTAGATTGTGGCATAGTTATCATTATGTGTGAGATGGGAGAACTGATATATAAGCCAGTTTAGTGTTAACAGCTGTGCCTGAGAAATCTTGGAAAACGTCCCTCCCTGTCATAGTAAGATGGGTCTACGAGAGCGTTAAAACTTTGAAGTCATGTATAGCATAGAATTGGACGCCTCTATTCTCTAAATCCAAATTCAAGATATTTTATTTCACATCAACCAGCATGGGTACTTATGAAACGCCCCGGGTTAGCCAAAGTACATACACCCACTTACACTTTGAAAACTCATCTCATTCTCCGTCTTTTCGTGTGGTGTCAGAGTCTTAAAGCCGTCCATGGGCCTCTGACTTGGCTTCACATGCTGTCGAGAAATATCTCTCAGGCATGCCGGTTTCCTCACGATGTTTTCCTTCACCGATTTTGAAACAAGTGACGATACGACCGACGACACGCACATGAATCCGAAAAGTCAGAGGTGCGTGTCTTGGGTTCGAACTCGAGACTTGGCAGTCTGACGGTCACACCACTGGACTATCACTGCTCAAAGTTTAGTGTACTGTACATGTCAGGAGTCAGCGCCCTCTCCCATTTTATTTGGCTTAGATCTTGGCTTTGGCTTCAAAACAAACAATCAAAACGAACCATAATTAATTAAATGCAAAATTGGTTGACTGATCATAATTCTTTACTTACCAAAAACCTTTTTATAAATACCTATTTAATTGGAAAAGAGAATACATAGCACCCAAACCAAATAAAATACTTATAAGATCAAGCAAACTGTATCTATTCTTTCAGGAGACGACGTAAAAATAGCCGTCTACCATCACCATTGTTTTGGTCGCCATAATTTCGAGAGAACCTTTTATTCCCCTTCTTTAACTACATTAGCGTGTGTATGTAGTGTTGTTAATAAATCGGGCGGCGCCATTAGTCCCGGGTTCGCGTCCCGGCGGAAAGCATGCGTCTTGTTGATTTGTGATGAACGCTGATGGATGGGGTGTGTGTAGTGTTACAGTTTTTTGGACGATGTTGTTTCTTGGTGCGGTTTTGTGGATGAGTTTATTTGAATACTGTTTGGTGCTTCGTTTAATTTAGTAAACAAATCATGCAACTTGTAATTTTGAAATATGATTTCAAGAAAAATAATAATCATGATATCGCTCATTTGCTACAAGGTCGACATATTGACGATTTATTAGTTAATAATGGAGTTGTATTGAAAAAATTGCGCTCCGTTTACTGTAAAACCTTCATTTCTCTAAGCTCTTTATCAAGATACAGATACAGATACAGATCAGTTGAGGATTGAAAAAGTTAAGCAGCTTTATGAGACTAATATTTTTTTCGACTATTTACTGCCAACTCAATGTAAGTTACAGTTTAAAATTATTTCATGAACCAGCGAGAAGGCTCCCGCAGACAGGCACGACGCGAAGATGCGACGCGCTTCTGGTAGAACAATTTCCATGACGTTTTCATAGAAATTGTTCTACTAGAGTCACATCGCGCCTTCTGCGGGAGCCTTTTAAACGACAAATATATTCGAAAATTGCTCAATCTTTTTATTCTTTGGCTGTGCATTTTGGTTTTTTTTTTTAATGTTTTTTTCTGAATTAACTTCTTGTTGGCTGTTTAATTTTATACGGAACTCAATGCAAGCGCTTTTGCTCAATTTTTTCGTACACGACCATATAATTAACACCCATAATTGCTAAACCACATGCCATAAACACATGCAAATGATATGAGCGACATATCACTCCATATGACGTGTGATGTACGTACACTTGTCACATATATCCGTCATTATACTGATTTATGCGTCTTAGAACATCTGCTCGCCATATTAGAAACTGCAGTGTGTGAGCTTATCATATAGTGTTCATAAATTAATCGTTAAGTATGTTTGTGTGATGGATGAGAAATAGACCGTAGTAGAGTTTTGCAAGATGAGGCTTATGACCTCCTTTTATGAGTGGTAAGGAGTATCAATTATTTTTTTTATATCATAGTTTTTGTGGAACTTGTCTGGAGGTTGTCAAACGAGCCATAACTCGAGCTAACTTTGACTAAACTAACCTCTTCTGTGAAGAAGTGAGCCATAGTTCAGTACGCGGCCCCAGGGGGGCTTGGTGGACGTCACAGGTCATGAAATTTTTGGTTCTAGGACAACCCTGCTGGTTTTTTTTAACCCAGTTTTGGAACAGTGACAATAAATGGTGGATTTTTAGTAGATCACAGTTAGGTATTGTCTAGCAGCCTTTCCATATTCTAAAGTACAGACAGTATAATCCATACTTATTACTTATATTATATTATAAATGCGAAAGCAACTCTTTTTTTCTGTCTGTCTGTCTGTCTTTATGTCGCGTTTTCACGCCAAAACTACTGAACTGATTTAAATGAAATTTGGTACGCAGATGGTCTAGAGCTTGAGAAAGGACATAGGCTACTTTTTATTGACATATCACGCGGGCAAAGCCGCGGGCGGAAGCTAATAAAATATAATAATTCCTACTTTTCCTACGCAATGGTAGATAAGATTGGAATCCCATCCCAAGATAGTTGAATAAAAGGTAAGCAGATAAACGATGCAACTGCCTAAGTTTATCACCATCGTCACTTACGACATGCCCAGAAACAGACATAGTGACCCATTAAAAGTCGACCCCACGCCAGAACTCGTAAGCGGCACGTACAAAGACACACTAGCTAATATCGGACACACATTTCATTAGTTAAACACACACAAATCATAACAAAAGACACCGAACTTCAAGTTATCTGCCGACGCAAACATTTCAGGGGCCACTTGAAAGTAAAACTCTTTTCAACTTACCGCTGTCACTTTGTAGGGGAGTGCAGAAGGTTCGAACTCTTTTGAGATTAGAGACAGATAATATTAGTTTTGTAAAGACCATTTCAGGAATGCGCGTTAAAATTACATCACTGAAAAGTACCACAGTGGACTTGTGCAAAGGTATATATGATACACATATATATTCTGATCGTGTGGTGATACAATTTTTCAATATATCGCGTAATAGATGTTTGATTTCGATAAAGGGGATTTTTTTTTTTACAATTTATAATAAATACCAGTGTATTCCACAAGTTTAAAACATTTTTTGTTGATGCTTCTGATCCTCGGAGCCTCGTCCATCAGTGTCAGAAATGGATAAAGAAATAACTGCTATAAAAAAGTTGGAACTTCCTTGCTGCTTCTGCCTTCATAAATGGAACTTCTGACCATATAGTTTCACTGACAAAGCTCTTTCCAACTCACCGCGGCGCCTGCGCATTCTGTGTCAACATGCGCGCGCATCTCAAACAGCTATTTGTTTAGCAATTTTATTCTTTTATGTTTTGATTATGTAGAAATACTCTTATAAGTTGGTAAATAGATCTTTTGTATGAAGTAGAGATTATGTCTATGAAAAATGTCAATTTGCACAGAAACACGTTTTTAGCATAGAGGGTTGTATCTCAAAAATTGCAGGTAATAAATATGTTTCAAGTCTTCAAGAAAACGTTTTAACCATACCAAGCCTTGAAGTACAACCAACAGATAAGCCGATATTCCTCAAATAGTTTAGAACTACCTTCATTTTACTAAATCAACAACGAAACTGCCGCAACCGAAAAAAATTCATTTACTTAAATAAAAATATCATCACGCGACCCCTGAAATCAGTAAATAACTCCAAACATATACCTACTTGAAGTGTACTTGTACAATTTATTGCCCCTTGCTTAACCGACTTGGAAAAAGCAATGAACAAAGAAAAAAAACACAGGATCATTCTAATAGCGGGGCGAAGTGAATCAAATACTTTTCCGACGGGGAAGGGAAATAAAATAAATTTATTTGGCTCTCTGTTCTGTAAGTTTGAGAACTGTTTAATTCTTGAATCTTGTATTGGATTTCTTCGAGGCTTCTGTCGGGAGTTGGATTGGCCCCATTTGGGCGCCAATAGTTTGGCAGTAGGTAGTTTTTTTTTTATAGTTAGTTTTGGTAATGTATGAACGTAAACGAGGCAAAAGGAGTTTGTAAGGATCGTAGCCTGCAAGTGGCTTTCTGTAGTTTCTGCTTACCCCCATGGGAAGAAGTCGTGAGTTTATGTATGTTTTTGACTATGGTTTAATTTACTGAACTATTAAAAAACAAATTGAGTAGGTAAGTACCTAATTGGCTTAAGATTAAGAAAACAATATTTTCTCTCGAAACAAGTCGGAATAACTCTCAAAGAATACATTGTTAAATCATGAAACAATGAACTTATTGATATCTACTCCAAAATTAATTAAATACTTAAATAAAACACTTTATTATTAACTCTAAAGCTACAGGGAAATTTTGAAAGAATCATGAAGCCATCAACTTAAAAACAGCCCCGAAAACCATCTATGTTTTTTTTCCGTTAGTTCCTTCGTCCTTCGCGGTGGGGTTGAAATTATTACAAATAACTTTAACCCTCCCATCGCGAAGGAGTCCCTAACCTGTTGTTGAGTGAAACTCTTTTAACCCTAACACTCTCATATTCGTCAAATAGTGCTTTTCATAAATATGCAACACCGCATCATGGTTGTGCGTGGTGTTGCTAGACTGGAATATTTTTGTCGGTAAACCTAGTAGAACTGAGACAAAACACAGTGAATAAAACGCGGTAAAAATAATTTGATCTAAGTATTAGTTATTAGAATTAATTTAAAAAAATATTTTATTCAACATTTACGAGTTCAAAACCATTACACCCACAATTTTTTTTGAAAAACTTATCTAATTTCGTATTTTCAGTTATATTTAAAGACAAATACTTTTATAAAATAATGGCCATACGCTAAGAGAATCTATCAAGCACTTAAGAGTAGTCCATTCTTGCTGATTGAATGTTAGTAATTCTACATCTACAGGCTGACAATTACTACTGACTTTTCGGATTCACTTGCTTTAAAAACGGTGAAGGAAAACATCGTGAGGAAACCGGCATGCCTGAAAGATATTTCACGAAGGCATGTGAAGCCGAATCAGAGGCCCTTGGGCGGCTTTAAAACTCTGACACCAGAGGCCATAGACAAAGTGACATTCTATCAGCTATAACGATGATGGAAAAGGCAAAAATGTATAGGACTGATATAAGCTATCGAAAAGCTTATGTCAATTCTGTTGAAAGTCGTTGTAGTAATGCGAAACGCTTTCGATGCGATTGTCAGTTGTCTAGGCCCTCTGGTTAGTCACTAACCAAACGAAAAGAAGAAGTTTGTGGTCAACCACAGCTTTAAAAAAAAGCAAGAAGGGCTATTCAAAATTCGAACTCAAAAAACAAAAGCCTTTATCAACCCTGGCAACCCAGTCAGGTCCGCCCTCCTGATTGTACCTAAAATAATACATTCAATTTGCAAGGTCTGCCCATCAAATACTTTGCTCGTGATAACCTTGTGTTTGGACGCGATCTTAGGAATAATGGCGTTATTTAGAGAGTTGCAATATGCTAAGATGGTAGGCTGTGGCATTAACAAGTCAGGAGATGGTTGTGTTTTGAAGGAGTAGGGGTGTAGTGGAGCGGTCGGTGGGTGAAGGGTTTTTGTCAAGAAAAAGGCGGAAGGGTCATGCCATGGCAAAAGAATTCGCTGATACTAATTATTAGCAGTACCTACCTAGGTTAGTGAGGTTTTAAAAATTTTGGGGGATAAAAGAACAATACAGATCAAATCAGCCTAGCCTTTTCCCAACTATGTTAGGGTCGGCTTCCAGTCTAACCGGATGCAGCTGAATACTTGTATTTTACATGGAGCGACTGCTTATCTGACCTCCACAACCCAGTAACTGGGTAATACGATACCCCTTGGTAAGACGGGTTTTGTCAGACTTTCGGGTTTCTGACGACCCGTAACGACTGTCAAAGATCCTCGAATGACAGCCGCGACCAACAGCTTAACGTGCTTTCCGAGGCATGGAAGAGTCTCGATATGTAAAGATGGTCACCCATCCACGGACCAACCCGGCAAGCGAAGCATATCCTGATTGATCGCCCCGTGCGGCTGTTATTACTTAGCCACGAGCTCCTCCACCCACCTCCAAAAGAACAACACAGATGTAGATCAGTAAATTAACAAGTGCTTGAAATTACTATCTACTACACTATAAGCAAATAAATGATTTACATTTTTTCTATTTTTAATTCTACATCTACATTTATTTATACATAAGGATCTTGATTGAAGATAGGTTCTCTACCAATTTCCTATTGTATATCCCTCATTACAAGTTTTTAACAAAATTAACCATTGCGTACCTACTTTGTATCCTTGGCATGAAAACTCTTTCGAGATTTTCTAGGATAAAAAACAAACATTTTTGATAAATTACCAATCACAATAGCCATACTCTATTCTTAATCACAGCAACAGAAAAAAAAGCCCAAAAAACTCAACCCAGAACAAAAATCTTCATTTTGCCACTCCACAGCTTTCCTGGAACAAATTTTTACGACAGCAGCGCGGCTCTCTCCGTCGTTCTACTGGCCTCGCACAATTCCGCACCGCCTGGGCCGGCTGTTAAAAACGCAATGAATAATTATTTCACGGCCCTACCCCGCACCTTTTTGGCACGACTTAAACTTTCATTGCTTTAATTTGAAGACTCCGATCATTTTGATTGACAAGCTTTTTTAGCGAGGAAAATATAATATATTTTCCAAGAAAATATAAATATGGGATATTTTTTGTTCTAAGTATACCTATAGTAAAATATTAATAGTACCTTTCAAGAGAAACTGTGATTACGTGTGTGACCATTAAAAAAAGGTCTTAAAATAATTTTGGTAGCAATGAATTTTAAATTAAAAATTAAATTAAATTAAAATTCTTTTTTTTTCGGACAACCGTGATCAATATCGTGTTAGTATTACAAAATAACTACGATCGATCTATTTTGTCATGTTTTTTTTTTAATTTCAGTTTGTTGTTCTAAAACTTCATAATCATCACAGATTATGATTTCAAATATAAGTAGTAGCTACTTTAAGCCGTACTAAGTGCGTCCAGTAGCTTTCAAAGTAGTGGTTAACTCTCAATGTATTTTTTATGATAATTCTCCGTCACTCACACTATGGCTTACCCCCTTACCCAGACTGGTATCTAATCAAAAGCCGTAAATCGCGATCAACATTTATATTTTTAATTCTGCAACACTAATACATCAGGCTGATTTATGTCGCGAACTGGCAAAATTTGTGGATTTATGGCGCCTCAGCTGAGGAGCCATCTTTCGCGGGACGCTGCAGCTTTTGGTGTGGAAGTTATCCATACTAATATTATAAAATAATGCGAATGTATATCGGTATGTCCGTCTGTCTGTCTGTTACTTTTTCACGCTTTAACGGCTGAACGGATTTCGATGAAAGTTGGCACACAGGTAGGCCTGTTTTAGGATATAATATACTTTTATCCCGGTAGTAGGTATGTTCTAGTGGATTAATTTCTGACCTTCACATGGGCGATGCCGCGGGCTACAGCTAGTGTTATAATTATATTGTAGATATAGCTTTGATATTGACAGCTGTGCACATATACAATATAAGACATACTAAATGAGACCGCCAGATGCATCCCCGCAGAATCTTGTTTACCTCCACGCCTATCAAACTTGGCAGTCATACAATAAACCGCACGAAAACACAGCAACAATACAAAATAAATTACTATATATCACTCAAAATCAACACTCTTTTTTAAATCTCGCGTTACAGTCAAACCCTCTAAAACGGGCATAAAAGGAAACGACCGATAAATCAGCAACACGTCGCGCTAGACAAATAAAACATGTATGAAACAAAAAAAAGTTGTATATATGTGTACAAAATTCGCAAAAAGAATTACAAGCAATAACATGCAGTAGTGTTAATATTGGATGCGTAAGAAAGCGTATTGTTATGGGAAATTGCGTCTTATGTTGTTGTAGTAAGGTTGTCGTTGATGGCAGGAGACAGCGTGGTAGTGATTTAGTCCCTATCGGCCGTCAACCTGATTAATGTCGCTAGTAAATCAGCGGATTACGACAATGCGAGAACGAAATGACGAGTCGCGGCCGGATCGCAAGCGATACTGGTGCGTGGTGCAAGCAATTGCCGCAAAACAAAGATTTTTCGAAAAGTGTTTATTACCTACATTCTGCAAGCCAAACCAGAGCGATTCAGTTTAATTTTAAATCAAAACATTTATTTGCTGGAATTATGGGTTCATGAGATGACACATACAACAAAAGTATTTTTTAACCATTTTCTAGTATAAGAGGTGTGCAAATATCTATTTTAATAAAATGTTACACACACACAGACAATAATCTGTATCATCCTCAGTCTTTGTTCCTAGTGCTTGATTCATCCCCATTCGTCGTCGCCATACATCTAGGTATCTTATAATTAGTTATAATAAATAATGATATTTTAATTTAAGGTTATCAGACAATGTCAAACGTTTGATTTAGATAATAGGTTGCACTAATAACTCCTGTACCGTACCAGAGTACCTATATTTTTTGTCTGTTTTCTGGCTTTATTTAAAAAAATCTGGTGGGTATCTATTTCTATAAACTTCTATAAACCCTATACAACTCTAAAACCTTGTTGTATAATCTCGCTTCCGCCTCTCCCTTGCTAACAAGTCATTCGCATCGAATTATTGAGTAAACACGTACGTAATCGCGCGATCGTTTCATTTAGAACGAATGCAAGGGCATCGAGAGAAATATTGCTCCGTATATTTTCTAATATAAAAGTGTCAATTTCTTTTAATAGGATTTGTATGAAAAATATAATTTTACACACATGAAAGGTAACCTAATCTTTATAAAAGATTTGTGGGAAGTTCATTTTGTCAGTTTATGGACGAATAAAAGTATCGAGCAATCGAGCTGAAGGTGTCCCTCTAATATTAAAAGCCTCGCCTATTTCAGATCATTAATCAATTACTGCACTGTGTAGTTATTATTATGCACCTATACTTATTCGAGTTTCTTAAACTCTACCTTAATAAATGTAAAGTGAAGTGTAGTGTGTAGTATCCGTTAAGGTTTCATTAAAAAAATATTATCAGCTCATCTTACGAAAACATGGCAAATGTGAGTTAAAAATGCGCTATCTTAAACAATTCGTTATAAATTAATGCTAAGATTGACTAGTCAAATGGGCCATTGCCCCGTATTTTCCCCAAAAAAGTAAGTAAAAAAAAAGTTTAATAATTACTTAACAGAAAAGAGAACACTACTGTCGTTGAGTTACTTTTTACGACACCCACGAGTCTTTGCGACCACATGGGACCGATGTATATAACGAGCCATACCTACAAGCTTATACGCAAAGATAGAGCATTTAATAAAGTTTTATCTTATCACTCGTGTTTTAAACAGCATAAAATTGCGAACAGTGAAATCATCTAAGTACCTAACATTAGATGATTTCACTGTTCGCAATTTCTGCTGTTGTAAATTAGAAAAGACTAACTGACATAACATATTTTACTTTGATTTATAGGAATATATAATGAAAATTATACATTACACAAATCATTAAATAAATTATTATTGATGCGACTGAGGTAAGAGGAAAATAATTGATAGGTTAACCAGTTTAGTTTTAGCAAAACGGGTTTATTACGAGGGTTTAGTAAAAAAGGATACTTATGTGCGATATTATTTACATAAATTAGGTACCTAATACCTATTGATTAGTTCTTACAGTCTATGACCTAATTACTAAACTGTAATATATAGCCTAATCGATATACTTATCCTGTTGCAGTTACTTGCATTGACAATAAACAAAGGTAAGCATTTTCAAAGTTGCGTAATGGGTCTCGGTCATCGGCGCCCTTGCGCATCAAGTACACCCCTGCACAGTCTTGGGTTCGTGAGCTTGGGAAATGCCACTATACGTTTGCCGATCCTTTCAAAAACATTGAAAGACATAATCTACATTACCTATAAAAGATTCATAAACATTGCAAATTTCATGAGAATTAGGTACAACAATGTCCAGAAAATGCGTGATACCAAGCAATAACAACAAAAAACATAATTTTTATAAAAATCCTTCACAACAAAATACCACTCCAATCAATCACTCATAATTGTACACAATCCATAGAAAACTAAAATAAACTGAAAAACATAAAAAAACGACCCACACGTTCACAAGTTCGCGTGTGTGTGCGCAACTACGTCACATTGTAACTGACAAATTGATTTATGTCGTCGAGGGGAGCACGACGAACCTAGCAAGTTTGCGCTAAGTCCGACTCGGATCGCTCGCTGCTACATGTTTGAAATTTCGAACTTTTTATGTTTTTACATTTTGGTTGAGCTCGTTGAGGTCTTCTAGGTACCTATGCAGCTATGCTCTCGGGTAATTTTGATAACTGGGTGTGGTAGGTATTACCGAAAAACCCTTAAAATATGGAAGGCACCGTTTATGACCAGAGACAAAGTGACATTCTATCAGCGATAACGATGATGAAAACGACAAAAATGTATAGGACTGACATAAGCTATCGAAAAGCTTATGTCAATCCTGTTGAAAGTCGTTGTAGAAATACGAAACGCTTTGGAAGCGATTGTCACTTGTCTAGGCCCACAGATGTGTAACCGTAAGCGAAGTAAAGGAGTATGTAAGGATCGTAAAAGGTGGCGTTCTCTAGTTTCTGACTACCCCCATGGGAAGTATGCTTGAGTTTTTATGTATGCAAGTATTAAATAAGGCAAAATTTCATTATTATTGCAAGGAATTCTTTGTGTTTTCTTTACATTTTCAACTAATTTCCATAAACTCAAACTCAAACTCAAAACTCAAAGCATTTATTTCAATTAAACCATTTACAGGCACTTTTGAATTGTCAAGGAGTCGGTCAGTCAGAAATATGAAGCTAGTTGCCCATTCCAAAGCGTAGTAGGTACCTATGGAGAAGAACGGGCAAGAAACTCCACGGACACTCTTTTAAATCAAAATATTGTTACAATATATGGGTTACATCATTCATGTTGAAATTATACTTGTGAGAACAATGTAAAAAGCGCGTTAAAAGCGTCCGCAATTATGACATACAAACAATTCAAAAATTAAAATAAGCCATGGCAGCTAAGAGAAGACCAGTCACAACTGACGGCGCCCGTTCACGAACATGACGCATGGATCAGCACCATTCAGCTCAACCATAATAATAATAATATTCTGGGCACATTAATACATCGAGATCTAGGTCTGTATTAAATTAAAATGGCATATTTTAAGCGTTTCGTCTACGTTTCGACGTAGGTAGATAATATTTCATAAAAAAACCCATAAATTAAAAAAAAAAATGGTTTCTGATTAAAATATAAATTAATCAATAATGTTCTGTAATCAAAAGATGGAACACAGTTACATTGACCATTTTTTATTTTAAAGACAAAACAATAAAATTGTGATCAGCTTATACACTTGCCTGCCATCTTCGATTTTACGATTTTCCAATAAATATATTTTTACTATTATTTTATCAATACGTGACGGACAGACAAGCCTTATCTACAACACTATATACCAAATCGTTACTTAATTGGATACATTATACATTTTTTGACTTCAAATCAATTGACACCTAAAGTTTTATGGTTTGAAATACCATAAAACTCTTGGACACTAAAATGGTAAATTTAGTGGTGAGCGACCAATCGTGTTAGAGTTGGTTTATGGCTTTTGACCATAATACTTACGTCACCAATCCCGAGTGTCGTGACTCGTAAAATAGATAAATAACGATTTTCGACTTTTTATACGTCTCGATAAGATATATCTGTTAATACGTCTTTATTGGCTTCGGTTACAGATTCAGAGTGGACGGGCCCGTTTGCTGGCCGAATTTTATGTTGTTTTTAATTAAAACAAATTGTTAAATCGTTAATTTTTATCTGCTTTGTTAGCATATGATCTCTAATGTTTCGGGGCCATTTTGATTTACAATAAAAAAATTTATAAATTATTTAAGTTCCTAATTAATTTAAAAATCAAAATGTCGCGTCTGAATTTTTTCATCTTTGATAGATACTCTTGAATGCCAACAAGGTAGGTAATAGTTCACAGATTATGTCGCAGATGGCAGCTGTAATCATAACTCATTCTCCTGTCAATGTTCCATAGCGACATTATACATAAACCTTAATATAAGATTGATTTTTCCTTGATTAAATTCGTTTAGGAAATATCGCGGGACGAATGTCTGTGGTTCCTGTTTACCCCTCTTTGATGGAAGCGTTGTTGCAATAATAGGGTCAGACTATCAGATAGAATTAAACTTGTAACATAGTTGGGTAATGGTTTCACGTTGTGTGGTTGATAAGGAAAATCATCGTATGTATTGGTTACTTTTCTTTATGGTTATCGAGCAACAGTTTGAACAATTTCCGACTTTACATTTTGGCGTCAATTGTTACTTTTAACTAGATTTACTAAGTACACCTGCTTATAAGCCAGTTATATATCTTGCCATTTAGATCAGCTTCATTAGACCCCGCTCTTCTGCTGAAGACTTAACTTACTGTTTTGATAAAACGGTATCCTGAAATTACAGGACATGAAACTTTTCATCTGTGCGTCGAAGTGCAGTGGAATGCCGAGCATAATTATGTAAGTGGCATACCTTCAAGATATTGTAGTAGTAAAAGGCAGGTAGTAGGAGCAACAAAATATCAGTTCGGAAATGGGAAAATTCATAAAGAAACAGTAGTTTTTCAGGGTAGTTTGTAATTCGTAAGACTATTGTAAGTTAGAATTCTGACGTTTTCCTTACATTCAGATAAAACGTGGTTGGAACATTGCAAGCTGGAACTGCTTTTAAAATATACGAGAACATGCCACTATAATAAGCAATCTTTTACCATTTTCAATAGCAAAATGCCAGCTCATAATATCAGATACAGCCATCTAACTTAACACAACATATTATATTGAAGTACAATGTCATAAAATGGTCCAAATTACGCGAGGCCGATATCCAAAAACAATGTCCCGATCGACGTGAAGCCACACCACATTTTCAACCTTATTTCGTATACAATAAAGTGACTTTTATGTATTGTAGCTAGCGAATGCAACTACGCGACTGAATAAGTTTTTTTCAATTATAAAAGACTTAATTTGTTGGTGGACCACCAAGCGATTTTAAAGCGTTGCATTTAGGTATAAGGTCGAGAATCCCTTGTAGAAAATAATGATATATGACCAACCGAAATCAAAAAGGTTATCCACGAAAATGTTAATATAATAGTTGCTTCAGTACTACGGGTTTTGTTGGCGTGAAGGCATAAATCAATTTTATGGCCTCATCTAAATCAAGCGCGTTTTAATGGGCGTCCCCCGTCATATCATAGCGTAGTATGATAATTTACTGCTACTATGTGACGAATGTTAGAAATAAAGGGCCCTTCGACCGCCCCCCTTGGCCCCCTTGGTCCCCCTACGTCGTAGGGATTAGTTTTATGCCCTAAACCGCTGTCGTAAATATGTCAGGCGTATCTCGGGCCTACGGGAGCTGTGCCGTATGAGATAATTTTTGAATTTACTTTATTATTAGTTTTGGAAGGTAGGTTTGGTTCATCGCGGTAGCATGGTGGGCTGGATGTTTTTCTGTATTTTCTTCGTAAAATTATGGAAGGTTGAGGATTGACAATGATCGAAGGGTTAACAAAAAAATAATAAGCACATAGAAATACTTACGTATTTTTTTATTGGTCATTTTGATTTTCCGTCACGTAGGACAGAATTAATTTTAATTTAGAACTTCCCATTTTCCAATGATAAATGATTAATGGTACTTTTGTAAAATCTAACTTCCTCGCAGCAATTTGCTCATATACACAAATAAAATAAGGTTCAGAAGGGATCCAAACGAGCAACCTTGAGCACGGAAATCTGGTCGCTTCGCCACCCCACCCTACCGCCATATGCAAGCTTAAAACAAAACGCGATCGCTCCTATTGTCGCATTTCTCGCTCCTGCAATATCAGTCAAAACTTTTGAATGTATTTTCGTTTAAATCATTCACACAATAAAGGAAGACATTCTAAGTTAACACTCAACTTAATAATATACTTAACTCATGCTTAATGCTCTGAGAAGATAGCAACATTCGCATTTCTAAGTAAGTTATTATAAGGTCTTGTTCATGTGAGGATATAGGTTAGTATGTCAACGGCATTTTCAAGTTTATTTTTACGATATTTGCAACGCTTTTCTTTACATAACAGTTTATATATTACAAGGTTTAAAGATTGATTTATGTTTTCTATGTAAATCAATTCTCTTACAGAAGCAATGTCGCTTGATTTGAAAGCTTACAGACACAAAGCGACTGCGATCTTATAGTCCTTTTCGAACAGTTTCAATGTCTGCTTAGGAAATCAATGGTCAATCTGGATGGCGCTTAATATCTGTTATAGGATAATCAGCCTATAATGTTCCCACTGCTGGGACACAGGCCTACTCTCTGTGAGAGGGAGTGGGCCGTAATGTACCACGCGAGCCCAGTGCGGGTTGTGAGATGTCTCATGTCTTCTAAATTTTGGTTCAGGGACATGCCGGTTTCCTCACGATGTTTTCCTTCACCGTTTTGAGAGCAGTGGTGATGAAAGAATTTACACAATGTAAAACGCCTGTCAGGGTTCGAATTTACGACCTACAACTCGGAAATCACCACTGAAAGAAGAAGAAAGAAAAGAAAAATTGTGTATTCTGCACAAAAAAACGCACATTACAACAATAAAAATTTCTGCTCTCATATCTGTAATAATTGGCACAAAAAGCATACGTAAAGCTGTGGTTGTACAGTAGACCGCAAGTTAGTGGCAATAAAAACAATATAACTTGGCATCTTATTCTACAAACTCAGTACTACGCTAGGCCAGCTCAAGAACATAGTGGTACCAATGACGTGCTGCCTACTGTACAACTCGACTGGTAGTAAACAAGACCTATAAAGCCTGTGAAATATAAATGTCACATACTTATCAAAATACACATTTTTGAGTGCAACCTCTGCCCACCACAAAACAAACATGCCATGGGCACCTCAGATAAAGACGTGAGACGTAATCTCTGAGGCTATAATAAAATACTTTGATTTGACGAAAATACAGTCGTTAGTCGAGCCAGATTACAATACACTGGCCAAGTGTAGGACGGTACAGTTTGTTGGTGTTCCGTAAGGTAACAAAAGTGAACTTGTGAACACATTGCTAATCGGATACTGTATGTGGAGGTCACTGGGAACTGGTTTTGTTGGCCTGATCAAGTTATGTGTTTTATATAATTTGATTGACCAAGAGCGTTCGAACCAAACGAACAGCACAATATAAATTGGACAGGATTTAAGAAACTTTGACTTTGGCGTTCAGAATAAATCTATCTTCTTTGTATATTTTTGAATTTGGTGCAGAACCTTTGTAATAGCTGGTGTTTAACCCCCAGTTTTATGAGAATCTTTAACTAGATCTGTCAAATCTATCTTTACAGGTTATGGTTGTTATGAAATTGGTCAAGCAGAGACTAGCTTAGGCTTTTAGAAAACCAAGTAAAGGCTACCTACTCTAAGGACCTGTCAAGCATCCACTTGTCTGTTAATTATGTCTCCCAGTACAAAATGCTTTTAAGTGTCGATAACCTTAAAGTGTAGGGTATCGCCATGGCAGGTGATGTTTACTAAGTAGCTGTTCACAAAAGACTTAAGGACAGTATTAATTATTAACTACTAGGTTTTGCCCATGGCTTCGCTCGAGCGTAGGTCTGAAATTATTCCACGGGAACATAATATGTACTACCGGGATTTAAAAAGTATCCTATATCCAGGCCAAATCTCATAGAACGGGAGTTATTTTCGCATTTATATTTTATTTTATTTATTCAGGGACAATAAACAGCGACAATATGTGTTGGAACAGAAAAAAAGATAATACACAGTATTGACAATATTGCAGCCCACTACATTATCCGCATATTAACATAGGAAAATACGATAATGAGTGCCACTAGATAAGCAATAAATTAATAATAAATAATTACATCACATTAATAATAATAATTAACTACATCATGCAAAATAAAAATAAAATTCCAGTTGATTGCTTGGCAACAGAGTAGTAAATAACACTAAAACAAATAACTAATAAAATAAAGACTAGCTTTCATTCTTATTGATTAGTATGGATAATATGCCAGCTATGTAATCCTCACCAATGTATTTTTTTTTCAGATTATCTTCTTTTGTGGCTGGAGAAGTTCCTGCAGTAGTACAAGAAGATAGACAATATTTTTGGTTTTTTAGCAGATCTTGGACAACAACGATAGACTGAGTTGATTGATACAAGAAGGCCCTAATATTTAGGTAAGTAGAATTTTAATGTTCAAATATTTTCTTCCATTTACCTGATTACCTCAAGCTGCAGCTCTACTAATATAATATTCTCTCCGCCTGATCATTTCTTAGAAATATCGTTTTCCATTTTGATCAACAAAACCTCTCACCAGCGGAACCCCAAAAAACAATGACCTCATTCGCTTAACGTGTAGGCAAAATATAATAAGCAACATGAAATTTATGTCGGACATAAATTTCATTAATTACCTACAGCAATGATTAATGACCATAACTATGGTATATTTAACGAAAATAATCATTATTATTGAATAACAACATAACGTTCAGATGGATATATTGATAGTTTCGATTGATTAAATTGTGAGAAATGCGATGGTTTTGAGATAGTCATTAGTTTTGGGATCCAGTGGGAGTGGTTTATGGGTTTGGGTTTTGGTTTTGAAAAGGCCACGGTTTCCGGACCGGTACCTATATCTAAAGAGTTATTATTCGCTTTTATAGGGCAGTCCATAATGTTTTACAATAATTTTCATTTCACTTTAAATGCGTACCGTAGTACGTAATGAAAACATCTGTTTTTTGGAGATTTTTCGGTTCCAATATATTTTCTACAAAAGCAATCTATTCACCTTCATTTACATAACCTACGATTATCATTTAACTTTTGTACTGACTTTATTAGACATAAGACTGAAGTCATCTGCTTAAAAATAAAAACGTCAAATTTTTCGAAAAATCTTAGAGTATTAAATAAAATAAAATTAATATTAAAAATTAATTTCGTCAAATTATGAAGACGAAATGCTGCACTAAAACTACCATTAAAGTGGGCTCACAAAATGGAATCCAAAGTGACACATTGACCGTTTGATGTCGGCAGCTCATAGATCAGGATCTGTCTGTCGCTCTGACTGAAATAAATAATGACAGCGTCGAACATGGGATGGTTTATGTGCGATGAACAAAAGAATTCAATTGTTTCGTCAAAAAATTGTGTGTTATAAAATACATGGAGATTTTTAGAGCTTCGGTGGCCACATTGAGCCGGAAGGTGTCCACTGCTGGACATAAACCCTAAAGAAACATCGCCCCAACAACGAATCCCATGCTTCTCGCATTCAGCGGATTCCCTCGACCTTCACTGAGTCATTGGTTCACTTTGTGGAAGGCCAACCCACGATGTGCCTTCAGGTACATCGCTCCCACTCCAGAACTTTTCAGCCTCATCGTCAGAGGGACAAAAGAATTCAACAACGACGACTAAGACAGCTTTTGGCACAGTCAATTTTCATGGATAATTAACTTCTCTAATATTAACTAATTATATTAACTTGTATGTCTTACTACTACTACTCTTACTACTACTTGTATTTTATTTTTAATCGTCTTTTTCATTAACTATATGTGGAGGCTTGTTATTAGCAATTTTTAAATATTACTTGCTAAATATCATTGGTTTGTTAGTCTCTAAGCCTTCTTTAAAATAAAATAAATAACACGGTGTACTGGAAATGCAGTACTTACTATAAGGAAACAAGGTTTTCCCTTACTTAAACATCTGACCAATAACCAAGAAATATTCAGTAATAGAAAGTACCGAACTAAGTTCACAAAGATTATTATGTTGTCCCTTCACCTGGACTTTTACGACCCCAATAAACAGCTTACAATATTTTGATTACGTACTAAATTTTTACCGAAGGAATCACATCCGAGAGAATTTTGGTTTCTTTTTAATGAGATGAACCACTAAACACTTTATGGGGCACAGAGGCTGTAATAAAACACGCGAAACATTTAAATAATTACATTACGACTTTGTCGGGTGAAAAAAGCCATAAAACGACTTCAATTTTTACGACTTTTTTACCGATTGAAGGGAATAATGTGTACATGAGTAGATTGTTTTGCCTTGGTTCTATGTCTTCTTGTATGTTCTCACTCTTGTATGTGAGATCAGATAAAATATAACAGTTGATGACTATCAGCACAGCTTAATTGAGTTGAAATTAAAGTCCATAAGTTTCAAATGGCATGTTTAACTACCTACTCAAGTATTCATACCCCATGGATGCAAGAAATCTATTAGAAATCTTCACCTTCCTTTAGGCTGGGGGAGCAAGAGTCGCTTGCGCATTCTTTGGATCCTCCTGCGAAGTATTTCCCCGTCATTTGTCACCGTCGTGACTTTATAGCCAGACTTCATGCTGAGCTGATTTTTTATAATATGGTCATTGTTCAGGCGATGCACCTGGGTACAGCAACGCCCACAGTTTCTCCTTATAGTGATCGAGGATGACTAGCCCCTCAATCCACTCAGTGCACCTCCTGTTTCTGGTGGTTTCCTTCTTCTGTTTCTTGGCATCCTTCACTTTCTCGCAAAATCATGAACTACGACGACGACGAAGCGCTTTAACTCCAGAATATGGATATAACCATGATCGGGAGTGAGAAGGAACCTGCAGGAGAAATGTAGACTGCTGTCTATGCGCTTTACCCCATTGTCATCTGTAACGAAACTTGAAAACAAGGACTATTTGCTTCCCATAAATCGGAACATAAATTCGAAAATCAAAATGTAGCATAAATAAAAGCAGTAGCATAAAGCGGTCCATGAATAACTCATAGGATTGTTTCATTTCATTTTATTACGCTCTGTGCCAGTCACACAGAATTTTGTATAATACACGAATGTGCAAGCTATAAAAACGTTGTTTTTATAGGTTTAATAACTTCACTGGGTATATGTTGCACTAAAATGGCTAAATTGTAAGCTTTGAGCGATCGTAGTGAGCTATGAATTTATTATGAGAGTTGTGAAGGAATAAATGTATTATTATTAATATTTTAAATGTTAAAAACTGAAATGCTCGCAACAAATTCAACGTAACTGGGTCATCCTGCCCCGTATTTTAAATGTGGAAGTTTTGAGCTAAAAAATCTCATTGGTAAATATTGATAATAAACAAGCCGATGACGCCCTGCCGTCTTAAACCGACGACCAACGACACCAAATTATTCTACACCACTACATAAAAGAACAAATTGACATAATCCTTCAGCACCTCTTTAGTTCCCTATAATCAAAATAATCCCTCTTAATAAGTTAAATCCTCCAAAAAACCAGTAAAAACTCTTTTCCCAACGTTATTGCAGATCGCTGACGTGACAAATGCCGACGTTGACGTTGCAACGCTGACGTCCGATGCTACGACCCTCGGTGGGGGTGAAAAATGGGCCGTGTAATGCGGCCTTTATTGCTAAATTAATATCATTCAGGGGACTGATTTTTGATTGGTTATTGAAAAATTTGCAAGGATTTTTTTTGCGTTTTCGACATTAATATTTCGTACATGATTGAATCACTATGGCAATGAGGTCGTACTATTCCAATGGCTTTGAATGTCACTGAGAGGTTTTATAAATATTCCTGGGGGCTTAAAACGGTCACTTTAGCAGAATCATAAATGAAAATATTATGAATTATCGTAAAATGTTACAAACTGACAATTCATAATATGATCTGCGTGTAATTCATATTACGAAATAATTCATCTGTTTGACAGTTTTCTATGGAGATTCGTATTAAAGTCCACAAATTATGAATTGCTTTTATGACAAATTTGAGGAATTGCTAATGAAAGCTGGGATTCAGGAATTGAACTGCTTTTAGAGGAATTGCTAATGTGCCCGGTTTAGGCCCCCTGAATTCTAACAATTACACTATTGAACTATTTTAGAGAGACAATTCTTAGAACCAATTTGGTGGCAGAGAATGGACCAATAGGTGATATTTAGTTTGATGATTGAAGTTAAAAAGATTTTTTTTAGTAATAAGGTGAATTACAAATGCACATCCATAACAGACTGTCGAGAATGAGTACAAATACCTCAAAACAAAATAATTTCCAAAAACAACTTCATCCAAGAACACTCCAACCGCACCAAACCCACTCACAAGTAACCTAACATTAGCTCAAACCTTCCTAACCCTCAAAAATCACTAAATAACAGCCGCCAGCACCAGACACATAACTCACCCCCACCCACCCGTCATATTTCCATCATATGCGAGCAAAAATACAACTAGATTCATTATCAGCCCGATACATCACCCCCTGTAATGGCCGGGGGTGAACGTGGACCGTGGGAGGGGGCCAGGTTGATTCATAACCAATAAATCAATGGACTAGGGCGAGGTAATAGTCCAAATATTGTGCGCATACTAGGGTAGGTCGGAAAAATGGTCATCCCTTAAAGAAGGTTGATTTGTGCGTAATTTTCTTTCTGGTTTTTTGTTTGTTTTGTTTACTTTGATGCGGGTGGGTTTGGGATCAGTAGCGGTTGCGGTAGAGAAGATGTTTTGGCAGTTCAAATCTTTTTGAATGGTGTAGAATTAAAAAGACACGAGGGCTATAGTTTTGTATGACGAGGTAAAAGATAAAAAGGTAAAATTATGTTATTTATTGGCTAATAACATAATTTTCATGAAGCTTGACTAGGCTACAAATAAGATCCACAAACCTAGTAGTTTTAATATTATTACTACCATGCAATGGTTTGTGTGGAATGGGAGTTCAGACGCATGTCACGCATGATCATAAATAAAAGATGATGTTCATTCACAGATGAATGAAAATCTTAATTTAATAACTTACATTATGCCTAGTAAAGCATAGATACACCTATAAGTAACAATTAAGGTACATAGGTACCTTTCAACTGCTTGTAAACTTCACAAAACTGCTCACGTTTTACACCACATTTTTGTACCAACACTATTATTTCACCATTGGCACCACATTCTCAGCAAACCCCTAAAAACTCCAGCTATCAGGTGCCACGTCGCTCACTTTACGTATCTACTCGTCGATCGACAATCCTTCGTCAGTCGTCACTGTCCCCGACTGTATCTCTGACGTATGTCACTCAACCAGCGAAACGATTGAATAAAATGTCAATTTTCCACTTACACCACTGTTTATTTGAATACTGGGTCTACATTTACATAGTTGAATTATTTTTATTAATGCGATTCTTGAGATCTGTTGATTTATTGATAATTAAGATAAGTTATTTTTGTTATTTAAAACTAGTTGCTGGTTAGACGTGACGTAATTATTTCCTAGATTCGATTACGTAAAGTCAAGCAAAACGTCTATAATAAAAATAAAAATCTAGATAAATATATATAATAGAATATTTTGAAATCAAAATTATACTATATAAAAGCTTTTTCAATAGGAGACATCTTTATACAGATTAACAGACGAAATGTTTCAAGCAATTCGTATATTGGTCGATCGGCGATCCTTCGTCAGTTGTCGGCGACTGTATCTGTGACGGGCGTCAATCAACTCGCGAACGATTGAATAAAATGTCAATTTTGTACTTACGCTCTTGTTTTTGTGAAGCTTTTAGAGTGGATTCGGTTTCACGGTACGGTGTTGAGTTTTCGTGTCGTAATTCCAAGTTATTGAAACTGAGGCCCTAGATAAAGTGACATTTTATCAGCGATAACGATTATGGTAAAGGCAAAAATGTATATTACTGACATAAGCTATCGAAAAGCCTATGTCAGTCCTGTTTAAAAACCTTTTTAGAAATACGAAACGCTTTGGAAGCGATTGTCACTTGTCTAGGCCCTCTGCTAGGGAATCGCTATCGTAAATAACAATAATAATTTCTAATGGGTAACTACAGTTTTGAGCCGTCTGGGGTTGAAACGCTCGGGTCATGGGGGTGCGCGTCTCCATTTTATGGAAACTCGTCGACTGGTCGACTTCACGTGACCAGGGAGGGCTGACTCGAAAAATCCGGAGTCACACGTAATCTGTTCGATTTACGGTTTACGATGTTCTGTAATACGTGTGACTCCGGATTTTTAATTTGTCTGTCTGTGATGTCTTGTTTATTTGATTGGCTTTTTTGTCGTAGTTGGGTTTTAGTTTTATAACTTAATTTTTTTTTGTAAGATAACTTTGTAATAGTCTACATTCGAGATCCTCGTAATTAATCAAACAGTGAAAAAATAAAACATCCAAATTTTTTTCAAACTTTTTCTTCATTCATAGGAACGTAATAATAATTATTGAAAATGCTGATTCAGCGAAAAATCTTTGTTAATTTTAAATCTTTACTCATATCCCATAAAAATTACAAAAACTTTATCTCCCTATATCCAAAAATATTAATAACAAGAATCCAAAAACGCGATAAAAGCATCAATAAACATAGCAAGTCACTACTGAACCATTTGAAACGAAAAAAAAACAACAGATGCTGACAAAAGAAGTCTTTTGTCAGCTCGCGCGACTGACATTTGTCAATCAACCCTCGCGCCTGTCAGCTGTCAATGACAATTAATGGCCGCCCATACAAAGTTTTATGGCTTTTATTACCCGAATTGTATGAAAATGATTAATGCAAGCACTAATGCAAATCCACGCGGGCGACGCACGTAGACACTTATTGTGTTTTTCGTAGTTTTGTATAAAATTGATTTATTACGAATTTCGCAGTTATATCCTTGTGCGTGGCGACTGCGGGCGGCGTCGTGTGTGTAGGTCATTATTACAAACGCTTGATATGAATGAATCGAACATTTTTTGAAATTGGAGTGACTTGAGTCTAAATGGTAGTAATGGACAAAACAAGGGCAACATTGAGTCGGAAGTCTACAATATGGTTGTTACAAATACATACATACATACTGCATAACATAACATTACGCCTGTAATCCCAGAAGGGTTAGGCAGATACCTATAGCCCACCCACATTTCGCCAGTTATGTTGAAGTCCCAAAAAATAGGGGTCAAGTCTATTTACCTACCATCAACCGGGCACAAATCCAGATTCCGGGCTGCTATTGGGAAATTCCTAATAGAAAAACCTGTGTAAAAAATTCCTGTGTAATACTTTTCCTGGGAATCGAATTATGCTCAGCAGTAGCTCTTGCGACCACTAGACCAACGAGGCAGTCAGACCTAAACACATGGCAGAGTGTCAAGCCAAGTTCATGAAAAAAACTGGCGACGCAGCAGCCGTGTGATATATAACACGAACCATTTGGAGCCATATTCATTACTGATAGGTAGATATCATGTGACTTATTTAAAAGATAGCCAAATACCTACAGTGATAGACATTGCAAGCACTGACCCATCCTAACATTATTTAATTGCCCCACCTATTTGTCCTAGTGCAGGGCAGAGGTCAGGAACGAACATCGACGCCGGTAGCACACCTCCACCGTGAAATCATAGCAGAGAAACCGCTGTAGTTCAATTGTACTGACTCTCGACTACGCGAATCCGATTCGTGTAGTAGAATATGACGCGAGTCAGTACAATTGAACTACTGCGGTTTCGCTGCTATGATTTCGCGGCGGAGGTGTGCTACCACCGTGAGTGCCACATTCGTTCACTGCGTGTTGGTGATTTAAGAGTACCTAAGTAGGTCAAAATCAAAATATTTTATTTCACATGAACCTACATGGGCACTTATGGAACGTCAGAAGCTAGGTGCACGGTTCCAATTTATCGTTTCCTATGGAGAAGAGCCGGCAAGAAACTTCACGGTTACTCTTGGTTGTTCAGGTTTCTTTACAATGTTTTCTATCACTGTAAGGATAAGCAGCTCGTGGCTAAGTAATAACAGCCGCTCGGGCCGATCCATCAGGTTAAGTTACGCTTGCCGGGGTTGGTCCGTGGATGGGTGACCATTTTCACATATTGAGACTCCTCTGTGCTTCGGAAAGCACGTTAAGCCATTGGTCCCGGCTGTCATTTGTGGATCTTTGACAGTCGTTACGTCAGAAGCACGAAAGTCTGACAGCTAGTCTAACCAAGGGGTATCGTATTACCCAGTTACTGAGTTGTGGAGGTCAGATAGACAGTCGGTCCATGTAAAATACTGGTATTCAGCTGCATCCGGTTAGACTGGAAGCCGACCCCAACATAGTTGGGAAAAGGCTAGGCAGATGATGCAGATGATGATTTCTATCACTGTAAGTTTGTGGTTTCTAAGATTTAAATACAAAATCAAGCCAGCACTCTAATAACGTAACTCATATCAATCACAATTTGTATTTCATTTTGACAGTTCAACAATATTCATTGCGTTATTTCCGTTGTTAAACCGACAAATTTTTCGAACATATGAAGCAATGGATTAGCAATATCCTTCAAAATGATTCAGATTGTGATTGATCTTGTTTTATTAGGGTGTTGGACTCTAGTTCAAATTGATAAAAAATATTCCTTGCCTCTAAGCCATACTTCGCGGGAATCCGCTGGATGCGAGAAGCACAGAACCGGTCGAAGTGGCGGTGCTTGGGGGAGGCTTATGTCCAGCAGCGGACGTCTTGCGGCTGAAATGATGATGATGATGATGATGAAGCCATACTTAACATACCATAACCTAATATTGTAGAGTTTTTTTTGCTGTTTTTTGTTTTTTAGAGTCCACTTTTGATCTTGCTTTCATAGTTGGGTCTGACCTCGCTGTGAGCAAAGCACAAAATACAATAGTTTTCTTTTCTACATTAATTTGTTAATTCTTGCAATTAAGATTTCATAAAAAAAAAGCCTAAAAATATTTATATCATTTACAATAACAAAATATTATTATATTATGTAACATTTCAAGTTCTGAATACAGTAAAAGGATCGTGAAAGTTAATATAATCCCGAAGCAAACGTCTTGTGAAAATAATTAATATCGATTTCGAGACAGAGCGACTGTTCTGCTCAGCACTGGTGTAGCCCAAGTTATAAGAGCTAGCGGGGTTGTGCAGATTAAAATAATTACGAATAAATAGAAAGTAGTTCTTAATTTTTTTTTTAATTATTTCTATACCTACTTAAATACACTACGGAACACATTACAATGCGCAGAGTTATTGATCCTTCAGGCTACAATTTTATTAATCTTGTTGTGTTTCGACTATGCTGATAAAGTCGAAACAAAAACATTGATGTTTTTAAGTAACACACTTATTTGATCTTAGGATAAGCTGGAATCGCCTGATATTGATAATGTTGTTTTTCACCCGCTTTTCATGCTTTGTTGCTCGCCACTTTCCTCTACTATCGCACAAACATAATTTACACTGTGTCTAGCCATATTTTTGATCTTCCCAAACGAGTCCTACGAGCGCTTTGGAATGTGAAAAGCAAATTATTGATTTGACTTTGCTCTGGTTTTCAACTTATGAAGCACACTTCTATCAAATTGTGACGATAATAATTATGTAGTCATAACTTATAGCTTAGTTCTAAAAATAACTCACAATCCGCTACTCTCTCATAAATTACGTCTCTCGTCAACGTCACAATTTCATTACCGCCGAGATCCACGTCACGTCACATCGCGTCACGTCAACTCGCGTCAGTTCCCGTCAGTTGTCACGCGGCCGTCACTTACCTGCCACCGGCGGTTTAGACAGTTCGTTAATTAGACGGTAACTTGATGTGTTACGTGTTTTTAGTTTGGATAATGTAGTTTTAGTTTCGTTGAGCTGTGTTGAGCATTTGGGAATAAAGAGTTGTGGGATGTGTGGGTTTTTGATCAGCTTTTTCTAGTAAGATAGGACATGGGTATTTTCGAAGCTGTACTAATGTACTTAAGTACAACTTTGAAAATACCCATGTCCGTATTCTAGTACATGCCGGTTTCCTCACGAGGTTTCTCTTCACCGTTTTGAGAGCAGTGGTGATGAAATAGTTCACACAAAGTAAAGCGCCTGGCTGGATTCGAACCCACGAACTACAACTCGTAAGTTGAGACAGTTACCACTGGCCCACCACTGCTGAAATCATGCCCATATTCATGCCCTATAAAATATGTATGTACCCGCTTTTGTAGCTTGCTAGGGTTGCAAGGAAGGTTGGATCGGGGTAAGGAAGAAGGTTGGCACACGTACATACTCTCTTAGCCTCTTCCACATCATCATCTTCCTGCCCTTATCCCATGTTACTTGTGGTCGGCGCAACACGTTTTATTTTTCCACTCTCCCCTGTCAACCGTCACGCTATCATTCACTCCCTCCATCTTCTCTTTGGCCTTCCTCTTGCACATCATACATCTAGTCAAATTATACGCACGCCGCGCCGGTTGCGATTACTATGCACCTTACCTACTTATTAGGAGGTACTTATTCTCAACAAAACAAAATACTGCAGGTCTCATCTCCATAACCTGCCCCAATCCTTGCTGAATAAAACCTTGGGTTGCAAGACGAGTATAGGCACTAACAATGTGCGTATTAACAGGTCTGGTCGTCCGCCTATTGTCAGTGAACGTCGCAGGATCCTCATTCAATTGATTGTGACAATTTATTACACGCGTCCAGTTGACAAGTACGGCTGATATTTATTCATTGGTGACTTGATGTTTTTGAGATTGGTTTCTAGTTATTGTTGGACTGTTCTTTTGTAGTAAAGTAATTTAGATGAAGATTTTCATGGAATAGGTTACCCATGGGTTACCAGTTACCACTGACTTTAGATATCAAGTTGCCAATGCTTTCAGCACCAATGAAAAGGGGAGAAAAAACTAGGAAACTTCAAACCAATACATATAGGAATGAATGGTAGAAAAAGGGATGTCCTTTAACAGTAAACGTATTACCCAGTTACTGTTGTGGAGGTCAGATAGGCAGTCGCTCCATGTAAAATACTGGTATACCTATAGCTGCATCCGGTTAGACTGGAAGCCGAGCCTAATATAGTTGGGAAAAGGCTAGGTAGATTGATTTTTAAAGGACTGCAGTACAAGTCTTATAAAAAAAAAACTATCTCACACAAGGATTTAGTAAGTAAACTTTACAAAAACATTATAGTACAGGTACTCTTTACGATGCACTTGTACTAGCACAAGACTGATATAACACATCAAAGATTGCTTAAAATCTCAATCCCCATCCAAATACCGTAAACCCATCAATGTATCTGTCAATACACATGTTTACCCGGCCGCAGCTGAAGCGCTGCAAGTTATTAAAATAAAGCGCTTCTTTTTTCGCCACAAACTCCCGCAAACGCGTCCTGACTATTTTAGATTTGATGATATATTGTCGACTTTCCCGCGATTGGGAGCCGGTACAGATGTGACGTTAGGTAGAATATCTGTAGAGACTGTTGAGTAATTAAAATGTCAATATTGTTTTGAAATATTAAACGATTTTTAAATATAATTTGCACTAGAAATCAATCATGGAAACCATGAGTAACAGTGGTTTGGCTTCAGTAGGTATATCCTGCGTTCAATCTTGCTGATTATATAAAATTTTCACCTGCTTTTTAGACAGACAATAATGAGTTAGGTTGTCCTACTTGCTACAGTTACAATTGGTCACCAAAATGGCATTCCATAAAAGAAGTCTCGACTCGCCATCATCACAAAACAAATGAATGTTTAAGTAATATTTCCGATTCGTCATCATTAGAAAAGGTCACGTCGCTGACTAAGAAAAACTCTTAACTACAACCAACTGCTTTGACCAGATTCATGATACGCTCCATGATTCCGAGTTATAATCAGCCTGATCTTCGTCAACCTATCCAGAAGAAAGATGAAATGGAATCCATCAGCTATAATGATATACAAACAGTTCTAACTACCTTCCATGACAAAGTATTCCTCCCAAATTTTTTTATGTCTGTTAGTTTATATATTATGTAGGTAAATAAAAACAGTCACAAATCCTTCAAAACCAAATAAAATCCCATCTTCACTCCTACTCTGTGTCCAATGTTTGTGAGACGTAGTAGAGGTAGTGGGGGGAGCGGGGAGGGGGGGAACGCACAGATGCGCCCGCGCAGTCGCCGCTGTGACGAGCCTTGACAGACATAAATCAATTGTCAAAGCATCGGCGGTAATCTTCAGTAATGGCGGGTAGACTTCTGTGGATACGACTGTTCGTGTTTTGGTGTTGTATTCGGTGCTGTGCCTGTCTTGTGATTGCAATAGGACTTTTGTGAAAATGAAATTGTATGCGTATGTAAAACTCTGTAAAACTATGTTGTTTTCCTAGTTAAAGACAAACTACTTGTCTGTTGATGTTTAGCAGTAAGGAAAATATTGATGAAGTAAATAGACTGTGGGATTCACCCGTACAGTCTTCTTTCTTCTACCACGTAGCATTAATAGCTTAGTTGAATACCAAATATTGATAAAATTCACTAGCGCAAAGAAATGAATAATGTCAATATAACACTAAAACCACTTTATATCATAAATTCTTGCGAAGAAGGACACTAGTTTAACTCAATACCTTACAAAAGACACAGCTTCTTAACACTTTCGCGGACTGTAAACGCCCGTAGACGTAATATCAATAAAACTTCAATAGGGAATATGCATGTATTGTTTGAATATTTTTATTCGATAATTTACATCGTCAAATAATAGTTTAAAAAAAATCGACGGCAAAAAAGCAATTAAAGTACTTAAAAAAAAGTTTAAAAATATCCAACCGATCCGCGGGCTATTTAAACGCCCTCCATTTGGCGCGCTTGGTGTGGTGACGTCACAGACCGTGGAAACAAACAAGCAACTGTCAAGTCAACGTCAAACACTCCTTTTTGTATGAGCGTTTGACATTGACTTGACACTTGTTGATTGATTTGACATTGACATTTTGATTGATAACCCGTATTGTTACGTCACATCCGCTCTTAGCTTTTCAAGTATTTGAATTACCCACGGTTTTTTGGGACTTTTTAAAAAATAATTTCTCGCTCAAAAAGAAATTTTATTCAAAAATATTGATGGAGGCATAATTCTGAAGTAATATAGTTTATAAAAAAAAAAATTTGACACATATTTGAATCACATGCATATTCCCTATTGTGTCTCATTCAATGTCCGCGAAAGTGTTAAACACCAATGCAATCATCCTACTAGCTACACAATCCTAACTAATATTATATGCGAAAGTGAGTTTGTTTGTTTGTTACGCGTTCAAGCTAAAACGGCAGAATGGATCTGGATAAAAAATTTCACATAGGTAGACCATGACCTGGAGAAGGATATAGGCTACTTTTCATCTTGGATCGCAGAAGAAGTCACGGGCAACAGTACTCATTGCAGTCCAAATCCATAATGTGAACTTGTTTACAAAGACATGATCATTGTGGACCGAGTCAGGCACGGCACACTAAAAGAGATGAAGAAGCTATAATTTGACAAGTCTTGATACAGAAACAGAATAACATTCAATCCACGACCAGATGTTCTTCCACACCACATCCACCCTAAACCAATGCTATCAAAGGGCAACGAGCACAGCTTAATAAGTCCAAATGGCGGCGGCGACAACAGAAACGTGTTGTATCATGTCTCGGCCGTGGGAGTGTGGGAGCCATCGATTGGCTCGAGTGCTGTCATCTGTTTGATTGGTTCGGATGACGGTTGCTTTAGTTTTAACATGACTTCATAAATAGTATGTGTTTGTAAGATAAAACACCATCATCTGCCTAGCCTTTTGGGGACGGCTTCCAGTCTAACCGGATGCAGCTGTACCAGTACTTTACATGAAGCGACTGCATATCTGACCTCTACAACCCAGTAACTGGTTAATACGATACCCCTGGGCAAGACTGGTTGATAGACTTTCGGGCTTCTGACGACCCGTAACTACTGTCAAAGATCCACAAATGGCAACCGGGGCCAACGGCTTAACGTCCCTTCCGAGACCCGGAAGAGTCTTGGTATGTAAAGATGGTCACCAATCCACGGACCAACCCCGGCAAGCGTAGCTTAACCTGATAGATCGACCAGTGCGGCTGTTATTAGTTAACCACGAGCTCCTCTTTGTAAGATAAGACATTACCAGATCTTGAAATTAGACAGTCAGCAAAGTTGATATTCTGAGCTCAGCTCAGAGGACCTAGATAAGTGGCAACGGTTTTCAAAGCGTTTCGTATTACTAAAATTACTTTTCATCAGGATTGAACTAAGCTTATGGCAGTCCCATACATTTTTCACTTTTTCATCATTGTTATGGCTGATAGAATGTCACTTTGTCTAGACCTTCAGAAGATGTCAGGAAAACTATTGACCCTTGAGGAGACTCTCTATTGTTTTTAACCAATTTACAGAAATAAATATCATTATCACACAGTGTCAACAAATTGGAAGTCAAAGTCAAATCATTTATTTCAAATAAAAGAAATAGAACTGATTCTAGTTTTGTTGCGTTCCAAAGGTAGTTTTCGTATGGAGAAGAATGGGCAAGAAGCTCCACCGTGGAGGAGTTAAATGTCACATGTAGTGTTGAAAACTGGAGAAGTAAAATATCGTGAGGTAAAGGATACATTAAATGCTACTTCTACTAAGCTAGCTAAGCTTCTTCTAAGCTAGACAAACCTCATTGAATAAAAATATAATTTGTTTCAATAAGCATGTTTTGAACTTCACCCCTTCAGAGAGCAGTACAAAAATGCGTATTTTTTTTTCACCCCCCTTTTTTTCGGATTGTTGCGTTTAGGACAGATTCTGGTTTGGGCAGATTCTTGATAAGACAGATATAGTACAGTCATCTACAAGTATTATGTAAGAATTTTATACAAAAGTGTGCATTGATCGGAAAAGTATTTATTGCGGACTTGGTCAGATCAGGAGCGATATCATGAGTGACAGAGAAGATACTACTCATCCCGGTAGTAATACATATGATGATTGAAATACTTTCGGCAATATTTTTGCTAAGTTACTGCTCAGAAATTATTGTGCACAACGTGTCCTGAACAGAATACCGTATTACCATACAACATAAGTACTACCGAGATAAGAAGTATTATTTAACAAATTTCATTCAAATCCTATTAGATAATACTAATGATTGAAATATCATCGTCAGTTCATGCAAGCCTAGTACTTTTTGTTAGGTTACTACTCAACGTGTACACAACGTGTCGTGCGTGAATACAATATTGTGTTGTGAATTTTTGCAAGCCTAGTATTTTTTGTGCCATTTTTGAAGTTTATCATACGAACCAACCAAATCCCCTTAAAGGTCGATTTTCCAAAAACCTTTTCTTAGTAGATTCTCTACATTATTAACGAAAGCCATGTGCAAAATTTCGATTTATTCTAGAAATCTCCACCGACAAATCCCTACCAGTGGGGATTGCACATTCCTCCATTAGTTTCGGTTGTGCGTTGCTAGATCTCGGTCAGTCATGGTTTCCTTTTATATAATATATAAATAGATAGAAGATACATAAATAAGTTAGGATATAAATAAGTGTTTTTTTTACAATTGAATAACTGAAATTATTTAGTGGGAATAAAATTATTAAATTATTCCCGCTCGTCCCACTAACAAAATCGGTGGGACGTACGGGAATAAATTTAATATTATTTATTAAATTCCCACCAGTGGGAAGACGGCAGTAAGACGAACGGGAATACACGGGATGGCGGACGCGGTTAGTCTTGTCCAGATCAGATCAAAATCAAGTCGTGTGTAATCGCGCACACATAGTACAATAATTCCACTGATTTGCCAAATAAAATTTACAAAAGTACTAAGAGATCAGGTTTCTGTAGGAAGTATAAGTAATGGCTTAAAAAGAATACGCCTGGACGCGAAATCCGATGTTACAGATGAAGTACCTTTAAGGTTTTTAGTTGTTGACTTTGACAGATTCTTGATAAGACACTTTTGAAATTGTCTAGTTTATGTTGGTCATGTTACTTCTGCCGTATAACGAATCTGCCAAAAAAAGAATCTGCCGAAACAAGAGTCTGCCCAAAGCAGAATCTGTCCTAAACGGAACAATCCTTTTTTTCTAATTCGAGGCTAGTATTACTTTGTAGTTTTATGAAGGTCTCCCCCCTATTTTCAAACAAAACGTAAACAGTACGGCCCACTACAAACTACAGTTAACTTCAATATTCAGCTCTCAAATTACAGGGAATTGTATGCAAAATAGATCATAACAGTACAATTACCGTCAGTAATCTGTCATTACTGGAGCCCATTATCTAAATAAATAGGCAGCCTATCTGTTTTGTGATATTGGCGTCAATAGCTAATGTTATAACTAGCATTTACCTCCCCTTAGTTGATTCTAACTAAGTAATGGTAAAAAGTACATGAAATAATATGAAGGAGTACTGTTTGTTTCTGTGGGAATTTTACATGAATTATGAAATGGGAACTTTTTCTATCGATAAGGTAGAACAAATCAAATATTAAGGTAAATTAATCACAGTCTGTGTTGGATGACTGACTTTTACAAAGATTTTAATCATAAATTTGCCCTGCCTTGGGTTTTTCTATCTGAAATTTGGATTTATGCCCGGTTGATGACAATAGGCTCACCCCCTATTACATGGGACTTCAAAAATATCTGGCGAAATGTGGGTGCACTATAGGTACACCTCTGCCCAACCCTTCCGGGGTGATGTGTGTTATGTTATTTTCTCCAAAAAAACCCAGTAAAAGTAAACAAAGATATCAGTTAAGCATACTTCACTATTACAGACCACAGCACATGCATCACTACAAACTCCAAGGGACACAGGTAATGTAAAACTTACAGCCGACTCATTAACAAAGCACTTAATCGATTGGCGCCATTTAACCTCAATTTGAACCTTATTCCGTTGTGATACGGGTGAAGGGTTGTTTGAAAGGCGACCCCTGAAATATGAGTGGTGGCGTCATGGCTACAGTGATTGATGGGTGCTGACTGACGTGTGCACGAAGTGGGGTGTGGTGGGGGTGGGGCGAGCCATGAGCGGTAGCGGGTGGAGGCCTATATAATGTACTAATATACCTATTGTATGGGATTTCTTTATTAGATTGGTGTCAAATGCGGGGGTTGAAAAATGGTGAGAGAAACAGTTAAATATTCTTATGTTTTTAGTTAGTTATCGATGCATTCTTAGTCGTACACGAAAGCTGTTGCTTCGATAATGGTAAAATAGTTATTGAAGATATCTCCAAAGAGAGACAACTTCAAAGAGTTCTCCTTTCTATAGAAGAACACTGATAAATATTTTCAACCATACAAAAAGGAAGAAAAATGTGAACTTGTTCATACTAGAGCGTCCTCCTCAAACATACCTACTGTGCATCCATATAGTTATCTAAGAGTTAGTGTAAATAGCTACAATCAGATTAAACCGCTAAGCTACCATACCATACGGGCCGCGCGCTTGCCAAAACTTACCTAAACTAATTATAAAGTGCTTGACGAATTAAAGATAGTAAATATAAGTTTTTTTTTCACATTGAACTTGTTTCCTCCCTGTTAATAGGTAAAACCAATTCGCAAAGAGACGACATTCTCCTATTCGTCAACTTTTTTATTAATGAGACATCATTTCATAAGTTTATAACTTATACCATTCTGTATCGGGGTTTGTTCGGTACACATAAGCATGGCTATTATAGTTTTGACCTGGACTCTTTTAGTTTCAATTTTCAACATATTGATTAAATACGATGGGCATCAAACGAATGTGCCTGGCTTTTTCGGTATTCGATCTATCTGATTGATTTGATTACAGTTTTTTTTTTTAATGGTTTTATTTTAAAATGGATTTTGTGGGTAGTGAGTATTTGAAGGCTAATAAATATATGAATTGTAATTTATTATAAAGCTAGAGTTATCGAAGTCAAAGGCATTTTTTAAATTGTTCATCTAGACTGGGTTAGTTACTTACATCCCTGCTAGGTAATAAGCTACAAAGATATTGAAATTCTTATCCTTGTCTTGTGCTCCTGTTCTTGATGATAATCATATAATAATTTCATTATTAAAATACTTATGTAATATTTTCATTTCCTCACTGTATTATTGATTTAAAGATTTCGAATTTGTAGGTTAATTCATTAATCCATGTTTTGTACTCTCACATAACACACACACACACACACACTATCGAATTAAGTCGCAGATCTGTAAAGATCAGAAGAAGTTGTAAGAGGTAACTAAATAAATAATAAATGTTAATGAATTTTTTTGTTTTTATTCTGTGAGTATATTTCACGTTCACAAAATACGACCATAACTACCTACACAACATTTTACATTACATTAAACAAAATATTGCCGGCATAATGAACAGAAATCAATAATTCCAAAACAAACCAGCGGAAACTCGAAAGTGAAATAGCGTCGAGATAACGTCAACTGTCGATCGGCTGTCAATCAGCACAGTGTGCGCAAACGCGTGCGCGCAGACAAAAAGATATTATCAATTATTATTATGTGATTCATCGGAGGCAGGGTTCGGTTGAAAATCTGTGATGGAATAATTTTGTATGAGGTTTTTATTAGTTTAAACTTAGAGTATGGACTGGAGTTGAGTTAGATAAGATAGTGGTTTCTGTTAGAAAAATGAAAGAGCTGGAAAAAGTAAAAAGTTTTTTTTAAACGACTTATTGTCAGCGTTGCCACTGGAATATCTCTTGTACTACTTCTACTCAGATCTAGATATAAGGGAAAAACATAATATAATTTGATCTGCACGGGAATCTTTTTTAAAATCTTCTTCTTTTTATCTTTTTAAAAAACATCGAATGAGTTAGTGACCCGTAGCGTTGAAGCCGATTGGCTTAACAGGATAGTTTTTTGGTTGCTTTTTAATATGTATTTTCTATCCCTGCATATCGTTTATTAGTGTATAAGATTCGAAGAGAGGACCGCACGAATCTCCGGATAATTTGGAAATATTTTTCAATGCTGCAACAATGAGTTCTGCGCCATGTCAGGGCTGAATAAAATTTGATTCGCACTTAAAGTCTTATCCTAGTACCGAACTTACCCTAACATAATTGTCGACTTATCAAATTATCATTTCATTCCAAGCCAAATCTGCTTGAACACGTCAAAAAAATACCACCAAATGTAATGTAAGTACTACATTACATCCAGCTTCTATATTTCGCCACACGCAAAGTATGTCAGCTCATAGTTAGCTGCATACGACAGAACTAAAATAATCATTGACACAAGCGACACAAGCAAATGGTTTGGTCGATCGTCGTTTAATCATCGCCGTGACAATTCGAGCGTAACTTGACAGCTGATGTTTCCTTTCCGCGCTCTCTTTTTGTGATATATGATCGATAAATATCAATAGACTGCCTCGTTGTGCTAGTGCTAGTAAACGCTATTGCTGAGATCCTGGGTTCAATTCCCAGATCTCGCAAAATGTTATAGCAAAGATCTAACTAAAGGAAAACACGGAAAAATAGGGACGGCATCTTTAATTTAGAAAATAGGAGGTATGGCAAAGCAAACTATCATTTAAAAGTCCTTTTATTTACAACTCACTAAAACCTAAAGCAGAAACAATTTGTCGATATATAATATATACAAATATTATATATACAATATAGAAATAAATTGATCTTTTTTTAACTTTCAAGCTATTTAAATATTTTAATTTTATTGGTGTTGGTTTAGTTAGTGATAAATAATAAGTTGTTTTATGTTACTAACACTCACAAATATTATCATTATTTTAATACAGAGATTGACATAATTATTTTGTTAGGTTTTTTTGCAAAGAACTACGAGTATGTTCACAAATAGATTGATTGACAAATAAGACAGAAGTAAATTCCAAAAGTTTAATAATTAAAAGTCCTCTCGGGAGAAAGTACGAATTTAATTTAAAATATTGCACTCTATACTAAAAATAACACGAGCTTATCCGCTCGGTCGAAAATACCCGACCTACGAGGTACCATTTCATGCAACCCGTCAACGTCAACGTGGATTGATAGACGGGAATATATCTAGAGCGGGTCTTGCGAGCCCCCTCTGCCAACCCCCCCGCGGAAGTGTGCGTCCGTCCGTCATCCGTCATCGTCAAATGTGTGCACAGTGCGCCGTACTAGCGGAGTCTGGACAAAGGGGTAATTCGCAGGTGTTTTAATTTTGTTTTTTTTTGTGAGACTTATCTGTTAAGGATGAAATGACTTTTGGTTTGAAAATGAGAAGGTAGTTGTAGGTTTTATTTCGTATTTATTTGTCTTTACTAAACTGGATATTTCTTTCAATAAACATTATTAAATTATTTCTTTGCTCAGGATATTATAGTAGCGAACCATTTATTATTATTAATTAGTTTCCCAAATTGTGTAACGTAAACTAATGTGCAATTTATGAAAGGAAGACGCTTGTTCACAAGTATTTAAAATATTCTTCTGACGTAGAACCAGCTTTGATCAATACTAACTAGAGGTATCTTAATTTAACTGCGTAATCGTTGAGAAGACATTTATATGAACATGTCTTTTAATTTTTCTATCATTCTACGAGACCGTTAACTTTTCAACACTTTGCCTGCGCTTGTTACTCAAATACTCGCGAATCCGTGAACCGATATTTATAAAGCCGTTATTTTTATAAACTGCCATCTTTATTTGTGTCATAAATCCCGCCAATCACGGCAATTATTTATAGCGTCTACGGAAAAAATGAATGAAAGTAATTTGTTAGTCAACACACAAAAACTTTTTTTCAATAATTCTATAGAATACTCCCTATATTCAAAAAGTTGCTACCCAAAAAAATTATGGCACTAAATCGCATAATTTGATTAACGAGCGTGTCAAATGCACGCAATTTTTTTTTGTCCAGCGTCTTTTATGGATGCACGTTTGGCGCAGTGTGCAGGCGATAATGGACACATGTCCCGTCATCCATCAGTGCCGACAGATGCCGCAGAGTGGACGGCATTTGTTTCGACAAGAGTTATAGGTGGAGTGCGCTCCATTTCAATATAGTTTTAGTTTAGTAATCGATACCTTTTAGTTTTGCCGGTGAGGTGAGTTTTATATTGAAAAGGTGAAGGGATGACATTTTTTGGTGAAATGTGTTTCCTATTTGCTTGTGGCATTCTTATTTTTGTAAGACTAAATTCCATAGGATAACTTTTATTTTTGACAATTTAGCTGCCAATAAAATTTACCAATGACCTTGTGAAAGCCGCAAGAATACGCTGGATGCGGGAAGCATAGAGCCGGTTGAAGTGGCGGTGCTTGGCCTATGTCCAGCAGTGGACTGTGGTCTGTGTCTTTCGGCTGAAATGATGATGATGATGAAATACTAAAATAGATTCTAGGATGCTTAAAAATATTAATGTTGTCCCGTAAACTGATATAATTAAAAACCCTAAAGCTCTAATTCAATCCCATAAATACACTTTGGTCTATAATTACAATGACAAAACACTTTAATAAAATAACAGTCACACAATCACCTAACATTAATTAAAATACTCATCTGGAACTACTAAATATCAGGAGCGACATATTTATTTAACATTACAATTATTTCACGTCCAAAATAATGATTCAATAAATAAATGAATTTATAACGCCTACATAACATTTGAAATATTAACAATGATATTATTTTGTCCAGAATAAACAAACGTTAGCACACTATGCGAAGTAATTAATTTATTTGAATGTTATGAATGGAATATTATTTATATTTTTTGATGGCTTATACTCCCTTTTTGGATCAATGTATATGGCAATATTACGAAACATAAATTATTATAGTCAACTATTACGGAAACATTAGAGACTAAATCTAAAATATAAACATTATTCACTAATCATATGGGTTTATTTATAAACGTTGTATAAAGTTAAGTATGATAAGCATAATCAACCTATAAATGTTCCCACTGCTGAGACACAGCACAGACCCTCCTCTCTGTGAGAGGGAGTGGGCCGTAATCCACTACGCGGGCCCAGTGCGGGTTGGTGGATACGTATGATTAGCAACGTTTAAACGTCAAAATTGTGTCTAAACTAATAGCAACGTTTATAAACAAAGGGGTTAACCTAAACACTTAAACTGAATCTTTGAATTCTCACCCCCTGTGGCGATTCAAGGTCATCCAAATTAAATAGCGGGCAAAGGGTTATAATTTTTACAAGTTCATAGTTTAACCTTAAACTTCAACAATGCTCTTCAGGCTTAAACGCCAATTAGATCGAATGTTGAGTAGATCCAAAAATTTGCACTTAATTTAGGTAATACAAGAAGTGGATTGGACGGTGGTGGTCGGACCTACCCTTGAGTTTAAAGATGAATACATGTATTACAACATAACTTATAAACAACTTTAGTACTTCATTCTAAACTAAAAAGTCGAGAGCAAAATTTCTCCAGAATGTCGGTCAAGGTCAGGCCTTTTGGGTAAATAGTGTATGGGTATAGTAGGTAGTAGGATATATAGACGAGCGAAAGAGGTCCCAGCAAAGAAACTAAATGCATACTGCCAATTAGGTACCAAAATAAAAAATAGTGTAGTATGTCACATTTAAGATTCTATTTACCTATAAGAGGAGCTCGTGGCTAAGTAATAACCACAAAACAGATATTATCTGTTCTTCGGTAATAACAGCCGCACATGTCGATCCATCAGATTATTAAACTACGCTTGCCGGGGTTGGTCCGGAGATGGGGGACCATCTCTACAGACCAAGACGCCTCCGTGTCTCGGAAAGTATATTAAGCCGTTGGTCCCGGCTGTCAATTGTGGAACTTTGACAGTCGTCACGGGTCGTTAGAAGCCCGAAAGTCTGACAACCAGTCTTACCAAAGGGTATCGTATTACTGGGTTGACGAGGTCAGATAGGCAGTCGCTCCATGTAAAATACTGGTATTAAGCTGCATCCGGTTAGACTGGAAGCTGACCCCAACAATCCCAGCATAGTTGGGAAAAGGCAGGCAGATTGATTTAGTAGTACCTACTAAGTAGAAGAATTAGGTAAGGTTTCATTTTTCTTTAAAAATGTCAAGACTTTACTAGATAGTTTATTCCTCTAAAAGAAAGCTAATTATCATGGTTACAATGAAATAATTTACATTCCAATAGTTATGGGGAAATGATATCATATTTGAATTGTACCTAGGTACCTGTATTGTAGTCATTCTTATTTATCTTGCAATATATTTTCTGAATCAATATTTATGAAGCTACTACGTTGTATAAAAACACCTGGTATCGCCACTTACTTCATTCGAATCCATTTCCTTTAGATTTTCAATGAGCGAAATAATTGAAGAACATAAAAAGTACATTTTGTTTATACCAAGGACACTAACCTGCCCCATCCAAAAGAATGAAAAAAAAACGGATCCAACCACCGTAAAATATTTAACACTACGTTGTTATTTCAACTGTCTACCTATTACGGTTTATGAGATACAGCCTGCTGACAGATAGGCTGACGGACAGCGGAGGCTTAGTAGTTTGGCACCCTTCGGGTATGGAACCCTAAAAAGTAAACAGATTTATTTACTTATCAAGCAACTTTCACCACTTAAAATTCACAAAAAAATAATAAATTAATTAAAATGTCTTAAAAATCCAGAATTAAGATTTTATTACGAATTCAAACTTAATAAACTCATCAAAACCAAAGAAACCTTTAAATAAAACACTTCACAGTTAAGAAAAACTTGTTTTTGCTAACCGAACTTAACCCCACCATCGCGACCGCTCAGACAAATGACAGGGGGGTGCTCCTACATCAATCTATCTATTACGACCAAATACTAAATTTCAAGAATAAATTTTAAAACAAATACATTCAACAGTATCAATAAAAAACACAACTAGATGCACTATTTCGTAATTTACAAATTGTGTCCATAAAGTTGGTGTCAAAAAATAATCTCTTGTTAATCAAGAACCTACTACAACTACCTACATTGTCATATAAAAAGGATTTCTAAGTTCTTTTAGACCTTAGAAATCTCCTAAAAAGAAACTCTAAAGTCAAGAAAAACCATCTGTTTTTGCTAACCGAGCTTAACCCCACCACCGCGAACGCTGAGACAAATGACGGGGGGCGCTCCTACATCAATCTACTTATTACGGCCGACCTGAAGTAAATCATTTATTGTGCGATCTAAATCTCGCTATTTACTCAACGATGGGTCATGGAGAGCCATCAGTCAGGTGATACTGACTCTTTTGTGGGTCATTGTTTATCGAGTTTTTGTGCCAAAGTAAATGGGAGTGAAAAGTGAAATGAAATTGGCACTTTGGAAGGTCGATGTGGTGGGATGCTGATAAGTGTTTTGGGTTCAGAGGTTTTAGAAGTTCTAGTTTATAAAGTATATTGTAAGTAATAACTTTATCTTATTTTAACGCGAGTTTAGTAGACCAGACGTAAGCATGCTTATTCTATACTGTTCTGTCGAATTCTCTTCGTGTAAACAAAACAGACATAGAGCATGCTTTTGATGTTCTAAATATACAAAATAATCAAGAAAATCGAGAAAACAATGCTATTACTCTGGCTCTGGTTCTATGTTTAAATTAAGTCCTAAAGTCCCCAAAATAGGTTAGTGACACCGGCCTAGGTAATGATCCCAGCTAACTAGATCAGACAGCGGAAGCACAGCCATAGCTAGCTACTACAGCTTCGTAGTTGAACAAAAAGTGTTATGTTGCAACGTCTGATATTGGCTTGGAGGATAAATATAATGCACTCTGTTTAATTTTAACTATGAAATAATAAGTACTGAACACACTTTTCTAATTCAACATTATAAATGAGAACATATAACATAGGTGACGTACGTGTGTTGAAGTGATAAACGACTAATAAGACGTCCAGCATTTGTTGATGGAGTGTGTCCGGTCCCACTTCAATGTAGAGCACTTGATTACTTTTATGTCTGAACAAATTACGCGCAGGAATGTTTCATGATATTTCAACTGGCAAGAAAAAACAGATATAAAATGTGAACTGAATTGATTGAATCAACGGCTGTTAAAATAATACTGGATCACATTGAGCTTAATTAGTCATTAAAGTAAAAAGAGGTCCACCCATCACTATTGTGATTAGTTTTTTCTATCATTCAAATGATTTGTACCTATCACAGACAGCCCACAGATGTTCAATCACCATTCATTTAAAAAAAAATCATAACCCAAACACAGTGTAACGATTTTATTAGTGATCCTTTTTTTTCAAAAGACCCTAAAGCCGATCGTAAATAACAGTGGAAATAATTAAACATTCTCGACAACTATCCCGCCATCACAATAAATAAGCGAATTTACTGTCCAGAAACAACTATAATTAAAAGCCAGGAAAAAAAATAAACACAATATTATTTCATTCGATGCCATAAAAAGATGATAAACAGCGTATAAATCATGCTATCCATCTCGCGACTGCGGGGCTCGTAAATCGTGGGCAATGGTACCCCGGTGTACCCCCGCACCCCACCGGCGGGCGGGGGGTTGTATTCATTAATTTGATGATATAAAACAAAATGTCATTTTAATTAGTCACCATTATTAGACGTACAATGACAGACAGCGGTCTGAGGGGCCGGGGGACGTTTGTCTTGTTTGGGGTTGGGTCGTTGGGGCAGACGGGGATGTATTGGAAACTAGGTGTGGCGGCGACGCTTCAGTGTAAATTTCATTGATATACTTAGCTGAAGAACTCACTAAAGTTGAGACTTTTCAAAGTCTACTGATTATGTAGAAAACCAATCACTGAAACACAGAGTATGACTTTGATATCAACAGCTATAAACATTTTCATGAATCGCAAAATCTAAATACAACTACAAGTGTTATTTTCATTACAGACATTTATTTTTTCTTTTACTGTAACCTACTTAAACAGCACGTCAAATAATTAGACGGTCACCAGTACTAAATTAATATTTACTCATATATGTCCCCGTTCCCGCCCGCAATACCTCCCCGTATATTTCCTTTACCTGTAGCGACGAATACTCGCCTTCAAGGGTTTGACTGACGGCCCGTCTGTCACAGTTCTCCCTCAACCATCTCCCTTACCAACCCATCCATTACGGCTTCCCTTCGCAACCTTCCACTCAGCCGCCTGTTGACCCGTCAATGGATGATACAAATTGTAAGTCGTCGATGTATTTGAGGTCGTGGTAAGGGATGTGCGTAAACTGCGATGAATGACGTAATTTGGGTGATAAAGACGAGGTTTCTTGGAGTTAAGACGTCTCGCTGAGTGATTTCGGGGCCCGACAGATTTAGTAGTGGTTAGTCAAACGTGTTTTATGACTGGCTAATAGGGAATATGCATGTATTTTTTAAATCTTTTTATTCGATAGTTTACATCGTCAAATAATAGTAAAAAAAAAATCGACGGCAGAAAAGCAATTTAAAGTTGTTAAAAAAATGTTTAAAAATATCCAACCGATCCGGGCTATTTAAACGCCCTCCATTTGGCGCGCTTGGTGTGGTGACGTCACCGTCTGTGAAAACAGACAAGCAACTGTCAACGGCAACGTCAAACACTCCTTTTTCTATGAGCGTTTGACATTGACTTGACACTTGTTGATTGACTTGACATTGACATTTTGATTGTTATCCCGGATTGTTACGTCACATCCGCTCTTAGCCTTTTCAAGTATTTGAATTACCCACAGTTATTTGGGACTTTTTTTAAATTAATTTCTCGCTCAAAAAGAAATTTTATTCAAAAATATTGATGGAGGCATAATTCTGAAGTAACATAGTTTATCAAAAAAAATATTTGACCCATATTTGAATCACATGCATATTCCCTATTGGTGATCTTTGGGTGGTTTTTCACTTTTTGAAAATTCATCGATGTTAAGTGAAACTTTACTAAAAGTGCAACTAAGTACTTACGTTGATTATATTCGATAATGTATAAAAGCAATCAGGACTAATGAATTGTCATAGTCAAACAATGCATTAAATTAAAATCTTTTTAAAATATAGCTATATAGCTTTATTTATAAGCTGTAATTTGACTAAAGGAACATGATCTTCTCGTATGTTGCTAAGACGCTGAGAGAATATGCATCATATTCAGTAGGTAAACGTTCTGAATAGGTACTACTTTTTGAGAATTGCACAGGTCAGGAAAAGAGATCTTTTTCCATAGTTTTGGATCCCAAAATACACTAAAATATCGTTGCTACCTCCGACCAAATAAAAAACCAAGACCGAGCGCTGCGAACAAGTGAAGCATGCCAAAACTACACCTCCGCTCTGTGCGTTTTACCATTTACAATCAAACTACACCTCACTAAGTGCACAAATGTTTACGAAACCGGCCTCACGTCACTTGACAGCGCTCTGTCTTGGTTTTTTGTTTGGTGTGAGGTTGCTACCATGCTACAAGTTTACGATACGGAGCATGTTTTCTGCAGTTTACTTAAATATTTGAAATTTTCAGTTTCTGTATTTTTCAATCTCCATGCCATTTTCAGAAATTCATCTGTCTAGCCTTATCCCAACTAAGTTTGGGTCGGTCAAACCACATTATATAGCTGAATACGAGTATTTTTCAAGGAGCGACTGTTATCTCACCTTCTCAACCCAGTTACTGGGCTGTACTGGTAAGACTGGTATTCATGATTATGAAAGATACTTAAATATACCTACACTTTTCCATGGGTAAACTGAAACTACAGGACTACGTGCTATCATCCTAAAATTACTCCTTTTGCTTCGTCGACATTCAGACATCGTAGAATAATAGTTTTCTTCAGGTACTCCAATTTGATGTTTTATGTCACTTGCTGCTGCAGTCAGAGATGTCATTAAATAATAATCAATCAATTGAAATGACCAGCACATGTAAGGCAAATATGTCAACGAAATGGAAATGTTCTCAATCTGTCATATTTTTGATCGACAGCCTTTCAATTTATACTTGTCTTGTCAATTACAGTTAATGATTGTTTATTTTTAATGACGTTTCTGAGTGCGGCAGTCTGGCACTTTGCGATTAGTACCTAGAAAAAATGGAAGCCCATTTTTTTTTTCTTATCCTTAAATAATAGCTTCTTCTATTTTGTTAATGATAGTTATGTTCTTATTTTGGATCATATTTTCATAGAGATTTGGTTAATTTTACAGTGCGATCATTATACCTTGACCCGTGACGCGATTGGTAGCACTCAATTTTGTGTCTTAGTTTCAATGACTGGTCGTACTGTACTGTCAGTTGCCAATTTGAACTCAAATTGGCAACTGACAGTACAGTACGACCAGTCACATGACTGGAAAATTCAGCGTTACCAATCGCGACACGGGTCAATTTAAATAATTAAATAAATTTATTTCTTCATAAATCTATTCACATTATTTGGTCTAAAAATGGCATTATGTTAGTGTTCCACTGTGAAAAACCCTGACTGCTAACATGATGATTTATAATCCCCCTAAGTTATATTGAACGCACTGTAATAAGGTATTAATGCATTTCGTCTGATTGATTTTCTTTTCACCTTATACTCGTACTTACGCAATTTATATCCAGTCTGTTTTGTAGTGGATTTTTTCGGTTGAGATGATGATGATCTCCGGAATGTCCAAGATCACTGCAGCCTTAATTTTGGAGACAACTAAATTGAAGTCCTTCAACGACAGTCAAACATGTCATTGATACTCGCTGACACGTGTCTCTAATACCAAGTATGAGATACACGTGCCGATTGTGTCAATATTATAAATATTTTTTATTGATATTGGTATTCACAAGGTATTTTGACGACACCTTGTGTCAATTATGTCAATATCAGGTTCATCCATCGGATGATAAGGTGAAAGCTATTATTATTATTATTTATTAAGTTATTTCTTGCAACTTGCCTGAATGATGTATTGAATAAATCATTTGTTTAATCATTTCAGGCAAAACTGTAACTTTAAAAAAATCTACTGTTTTGTCAATGCATTTAAAATACTGCATTCTGAGACAAGTACATAACTTGTTTTAATTTCTGCAAATCTTCTGCTTGATGCATTGGGTGACTCTGAGAAGGATTTTAAATCTTAATTTCTTTAAAATAAGGTGTAATTCTGATGATTTTGTCACAACCCTGTTTTAGTATAAAACATCACAGATTGTGTGTGGCAGTGGCATTCTCAGATGTACAAAAAGCTTAACATATTTTTTTCTTGACTCTCTTGTTACGTTAATGGTAATTAGTAAAGCCTTGGTGTGTTGTTTACGTGTGTGTAAGTGTCTGTAGCTGCTTGAGTGCATTCTGTTTCAGGTCAGTAGGGGTAAATTCAAATAAAATGAACATTTAAAGTATGTAACATATATATTTCTTTGAGCTTTTAATTGCATTTTGAAATACAACATAAAATATTAAATAAGATTATTAAATTTGGTAAAATCAATATTTCAACACCATTTTTTTACTTTTTTTTCTTAAGAATGAGCAAAAATCTCTCATCAGAGCTAGCGTATACATAATATTTGTCGTATGTTTCATTATTATCGTTAAAATGATAGATTTTTTTTACGATTTCAATTTTTTATCGATTAATCATCATTAGCTGAATATTCGCAACTTTGGAAAAAACATGTATAATATTTAAAACATCAAAAAATTATATTCGAAAATAATTTTTTAAATTGTATATTCCATTAGAAATGTCGTATACGTCAAAGGGTAAATGGAATTTTTAACGTCACGAATATTCAGTTTACAATCAAAGTTTTTTGTTGATATCGTCTGAAACTTACATTAGACAGTTTACAATATTTTTATTAAATATAAAAGAGGTTCTTCGCTCTCAAGTGCCGTATATACATCATCGTATATCTGTCGTTACAAATTGGAAGATATATCTGGTATATCTTTATGTTCTAAACGTATACGAATGTTATCATTCCTTTCAACGAAAAAAAAAGTATATGTATCACTTTTAAATATAGGTTGATTGTTCAACCGATTAATGCGCTGGTATATTGGTATACAATTGTTCACAGATGTAGTTTACCTAATATTATGTACTTATCACTAAATAATAAATAGCATCCTCACGTGGAGAGCATACCTATAGCAAAATTTACACTAAGGAGATTGTTATATTGCATTCTATGTCGAATTGTATGTACAATACGAACAGAAACGAATGAGATTGAATCTCCGAGATTATACGCATCGACGGATCTCTTAAATTCACAAAAAAAACAAGAAAAATCATCAAAATATACATAAACTAACCACGTTAACCCTAACTCTGATTTACATAAAAAATTAAGTAACACGAAAAAAAATGATATTGCAACGAATTTTCTGTTAAAATACTGAAAGTCAACGCCACTACGCGACTAATACGATAGACGAATCACATGCGAAAGGCGAATTGCAATTAACGAAAACTAATTTCCACGATTTACCTTTTTCAAAGAATTATTAGCAAAAAATATACATTTACAAAAAGAGATCGAATCGTATTTTTATGACTTAATGTGACTTATATTTACATTTATCGAAATGGAATTATAACGTAGTGTGGAAGATAAGCCACGGGCTCTGCCGCCCTTACAACAACCGATCACCTAAAGGCAATATTTTGAAAATATTCTCTTAATACCTAAAACGAACGTAAGACGTTTGGCGTATACTTAAGTCGCTATTAATTTATTACACTAACCGATCTATGCGGTGAAATCTAACAATAATTACCTAAATAATTAAATTGGCAAAGAGTTTCGAAATACTTAGCGTCGCGGCTGCGACCTAACCCTAGCAAGGTTTAACGTAGCAAGATATGGTATCATCACAACTGCCGGCCGGGGCCCAGCCTACACGTACTTACTGGAGAGCTGCTTGGCCAGTTCCGTGTACTTGAGGAACTTGGAGTGAGGGCTCTCGTCGAACGACTGCGAGGGGCTGCGCGGGTCCTGCGGCGACGCGGCGTTGGACCCGCCCTTGTGCGGGCCCGGCGAGCCCGCGCCCGTCGGAGCCTTCAGCGGGACCGGCTCGGGCAGCGCGCCGTCCTTCACGAAGTGCATCTTGGACAGATGGTGCCGGTACGCGCCCTTCGATATGAAGGGCGTGTCGCACAGCGCGCACTTCATGATGGAGTCGGTGACCACGGCGTCGTTGCACGCCCAGCTGAACGTGAGGATGCTGGGCGGGCCGGCGGGCGACGGCGCGGGCGCGGGCGCGCGCGCGGGGCTGGCCTCGGTCTTGTCGCAGAGCTTCTGCAGCGCGGCCAGCGGGTGGCTGCCGCCGCGCCGCGACGAGCTGGGCTCGCCCGCCGCGCCGCCGCCCGCCAGGCTGTCGAACATGGACGACAGCGCGCCCAGGCTGGAGGCCGGCTTGCGCTCGGCGCCCGGCGTGGTGGCGGAGCGGTCGCTGGCGGGCGAGCGCGGCGAGGCGGCGGGGCTGGGCCCGGCGGGGCTGGGCCCGGCGGGGCTAGGCCCGGCGCTCTCGCGCTTGGCCACGACGGGCTTCACGTCCTCGTCGGCGGTGCTGCTCGGCCGCGGCGGCTCTTCGTCCTCCTCTACTTCAGTCTTCACTCGCACGGGCTGGCTGCTCAGATCGACGCCATTTTCGCGCTCTTCCTCTTCGACTTCTCTCTTTATTCGCACTTCAGTCGGGCGGTCCTCGGAGGCTGGGGTTTGAGAACCACGCGTGTCGGGAGTAGTGCGAGGAGTCATGTGATACGTGTCCATCTTCCTATCGGGAGTCAGTGATTCTACTCTACTACCGCCCCTTTCGGACATGGAGCTGGACTCGCTCCCGCTGCGCTCGCGGCGCCCGTATCCTTGCTGGTGATGGTAATTCCTCAACATATTCATAGTTTGGGGATCTACCAGTGGTTTGGTATAGTCTACGCTCTCATCTATGCCTAATCTCTTTAGGATACTAGACCCAATAGGCGCGTGTGTAGCGCCGCCCGGCATGCCGGGCACGGTGTGCCGCGATCGGGTGTCGAAACTCTTCTCTATCAATTGTTCTATGGCGTTGAGAACCGAAGGTGACGAGCTTTTTTCATTGCTCGCGTTGTGGTCTTTGGAACTCGGGGAGGAATCGTTCACGGAGGATGGAGAGCGGTGGTGCGAGCCGGGAGACGGCAGCTCCTCGTTAATGCTCTTGCGCCCGTCGCGGCCAGTGGGCGTGACATGGCCGGGCACGTCGGGCGGGATTATGTTGTTAGATAGCAGCGCGCTTTTCAAAAAGTTCCTTTGGCTATTTGACATCGGCGCACCAATACATTGTCGTATGTGCTCGACGAATACCGCAGTCTCAATTTTGTCACCGCATTTCTCACAAGTGATTCGGCTACCCGCGCCGAAATCTCTAATTGGTTTACCCATAGGTACACCGTTCCCTTCCCCGTTTTTGAACTCGTGCTGTGCTCTCTCCAACTCGAGGAGTTTTCTAACTGGCAGAGATTTCTTTCGTTTCTCACGCGTTTGACGTCTTCTGCCTCCACTTTCGGTGATTGATCGCATTATGTGTTCTTTGTAGTGAGAGTTTTTGACCATATGATTACTCAACTCTTTTAAGGAACTAAATGCTTGATCGCAGACTTTACAAGTTAATACAGCGCTAACGTGACTACTAGTACCGGTGGCAGGAGGCGCCGCGCTGTTAGCACCCGGGCCGCTCGAGTTGGACCCTCCCTTACTAGCGTCGTCCGAAGATTTCCACGATATAATTTGTTCTTGCGATATGATGTTTGTGTAGTGCTGAGTCCGCTGCATATGGCTGGTCATCTCAGCCAGTGAGCGGAAGCTCTCAGCGCACCACATGCATTTCAATATTTGTCTGGTTTGCTCTGCGCCTTTACCTAACCAAACATCTTGGCCACGAACGAGTTTTCTAGGAATTGGCATATTCTCTTTTATGAGCATGTTCAAATCGTTTTGGCTCGGTTTGGATGAACCGCTCGAAGAGGACGAATTGTGTGATGGCGTCGATGGCGAACTAGAAGGTGGTTGTAAAGAGGGTGGGATAGGCCCTCCTGAGGAGGGTGGCACGGGGACGTTGACCCCGCAGTGCTTTGCTTCCTTCATGTGTACCGTCAAATCTGCGAGTGAGTTAAAACTCTTCTTACACCAGACGCATTTAAGGACATCTTTAGTTTGGTCTGCGCCCTTATTCAACCAATGGGATTGCCAGGCGGAGTGACGGGCGGCTGCATTCGGAGCTAGACCAGCACCTAAAGCGGCGCTTTGTACTGATCGGAATAATTCCTCGCCGCCCAACCTGCTCAACTCACTCATCTTTTCCAGTGCCTTTGTGGCATCACTCGGTGTAGGACCCCCATGTTTTAATTTGCCGTTCCAATCAGATGGAACGCCTCCCTTAGGAGACAGACTAGCCGCAGCAACTGCTGCTGCGAAGTATGGCAGGTGAGGTGCCACAGGCGTGGACCAAGGAGATGGAGAGTGCTTAAACTCTGACGGCCTAGAACTTTTTCTAGATGGGACTGGCGATGGTGATTCTTCTGGGCCCCGTTTTCTCGTGCCAGTAGACAAGTCGAGGGGACCATTTTCGTTCTTACTGAGATTGACGGCGTCATCGTGATCATCATCGTCGTGCGGTGATTCACTACGTTTCGTACTGAAGTCAAGGACGGCGTCACCTCGATCGGAATCAGTCATGTCCTCCTGACAGGACATGAGGAGTCGCTGCTGGGCGGCGGCAGCGGCCGCGGCGCCCAGGTAGGCGGCCACCGCGGCCGAGTGCGGCGGCAGAAGCGCGGCCGGCAGGGCCGCCGTCAGCGCGGCTGGCAGCGGCAGGCCCGCGCCGCTGCGGCTGGAGTACACCGAGTCATTCGAGGGACAGCGCGGCGCGCCTGACGACTCCCGCGACAGACATCTCGGGCTCTCCCTGGGGACAAAAGCGTGACACGGTTAGTTCAACCGACATAATTCACTTAAAAATTGCCGCCTCCGTCTCAGCCCCGTCGTTATCTTGAACCGGTTATCGATCATTTGAATATGACGGTAAACAAAACGAATGCAAGTTTTTTTAATGGCCATTTTTACTAAATTAATAGCTATCGTGAATAGCAAATAGACACACTAATGGGTTTATATCGATCCAAAAAAACTTTATGGCTCGTTGTTTGGGTGTCCTTGTGGGTCGAGGTTTTTGTTTTCTTAAGTGTTTAATGATGATAATACGATCAAAAAACCAACCGTTGACAGAGTTGACTTTCTGACATTTTATTTAATGTGTTTGCTACAAAAGGAAAAACATTGATGACATACGACATTTGTATAAATCTAAGGTAAATTGGGTACAAATAGGTCAAGTCTTGAGACATGAATAATCAGTTGGATATCAAAGAAGTTATATTAATGACAGCTATAAAGTTTTACAATCACATTTTCGACGTATCGAATATATTAAGATTTTGAATCAATATTGTAAAGCAATCATACAGGAAATGGTGGTGATATCAGATGTGATAAACATGACGAACACAATGGTTGATGACCCAGCTTATCGATTATTTATGAGACAATAAAATAAAAAATACTTATTAAAAACAGGTTCCACTATACTGGAAAAGTGAAAGACTATCGAATGTCCTCAAAAATCCTTGTAACTCGTAAAATATAATCAAATATAGTTGGTTTGAGAAACCCACATACCATATACGGATCAAATGTTATACATAAAAATGTTATAATAAATCACGATACGGTCTATCTAGGCTTTAAAACTTTTTAATATTTTCTACCAAATCATGTAGGACTTTTAGAAACGAGCTTTCCTTTTGATATGAATAACAGACTCCATCAAAATATTTAAAAGTCAACGTAGTTTTATTTTATATCTTATACAAAATATAGACGTAAATCTAAGTTACAACGATGTAACCATTATAAATACAACAGAGGAACACTTTTAAAAACATGAATACATTGGGCATTTAGTAGTAGTGAAGCTTTGATCTGAGCGAACATGAAAAATTCTAAGTTGAAAGTCGACAAGTTGAAGTGCGGAAAGTCGAAAAGCAAATCCAATGGAAAATTCAGTATTTGAACGTGAAAACGATATGAAACATGATGAATTACACAAAAACAATATAACACTTGGACAAATAGAAAACCTACCTCACGTGGTCGGGCTCGACGATCATTTTAGACGTAATGTTTTCAAAGTACTCCAAACTGGTAACGGTGAAAAACTTGCGGATCCATCAATACAACACTGATACAATTGATAACACTTTGCTATTAGACAACAATTGAGACTCCCCAAAAATAGTTGAAAATGTAAACACGTCGCGAAAGACGCGGCGCGATGCCGGCGGTCGGAAGGGAAGTGCGCGGTGCCTGCGGCGGCAGCGGCGGTCCCGCGTGGAATGAGACGCCGCGTGATTTACGACCCGCCTGCAGCGCCCCCACCCCGCACGCCCCTCGCTAGAGAGAGACAGGTGCCGCTGTAACGGACCACGCGCCACGAAAGACAGAGACGGCTATCGGTACCCAACTTCGAGGGGTGGCGCTGCGTAATGCAAGCGTGCGTGCGATGCGCGAGGTGGACGTGCAGTGACGGGCGATCGTTCCGATGACAACCGACTGACACAGCGGAGCTACTCCGCATAGCTGAGTCACAGTCGTAACACCAATGAAAAATGTACAGAGCATCCTTGATGGCCAATAGGCGCAATAACTTTTTAACGAGATTGTTTAAGGAATTCCATTTATGTAGGTGGAATAAGCAAAGATGAAGCGCGCTCGGCGTGGTAGATTGAAGTCTCGGAGCTTAAAGAAGATTACCCGGACAGGGTTGACGGCGTTGACAAGGAAATGGCGCGTTAACAAAACGCCGCCGAGACGAGTCCTTTTAACGACTCACGGACAGACAGGGGACGAGGACGGATTTACGCGTATCATGAACAGATTTCCTGCTTTGACAAAGGGAAAATATTTTCTCATGTTTATTTTATTTTTACGCAAGGAAACGTTAGGACACTTCCGAACGACAATACAATAAATGTCAGACGGCGAATCGACAATGACAGGACGTCGTCTAGATAAATAAATTAACAAAGTAAAGAAACCATGTTCCGTTAATCTCCGGAAACTAATGTACTATATGTTTTACAGCCCATAATACTGTTTTTATTATCATTGAACGATCTCGAAGTAAATGTTATCAACAAATCCGATCTAAACAACTGTTATACTCATTTGACAGAACCTTGTTCCAAACCCCAAAAGTTTTATAAAGTTTTTAATAAAAGAATCGCACAGCTGTTTATTGCTTCCTATGAGCATTAGTCGGCTGCGGGTCAATCAATCACCATGTATTTATGTGACAAGTATCTCCGTCTCTTTCCTGCGCCAAACTAAAATAACCCCGAGTGGGTTGTGACATAAACAAAAGAATTCTAGGCTATTTTTCTACATGTAACGACAGATGATAAAAATGTTAGTGGGATATATTTTAGACTGTGGCCGTTTTGATGTGTAGGAATTAGGACAGAGCGGTTTTATGCGTTAGTGTGTGCATAGTGCGGGCCGATGTATGGGGGACACCTGACATCGTTTGAATAATTTTGCAGTAACAAAGCAAATTTTATAACTGACACATGTCTTCTTGGTAATAAAATTGCAGTGAGCTTGATAGTAGACATTGTACGAACGTTTTAGAGAATATAGAAATAAGTGGAGACGAGAAAGATTGTGTGGAAATAAACCGAACTTTTATGAACGTGCAAAAATTAAGTGTCTGATAGATTGTGTCTAAGTTGAATCTTATTAGATTGTTGTATTAACTTTTAGTGAACCTGTTTTTACATAAAATTGACAATCGCGATCTTAAGAGATGGAAGAAATTACAAATTTTATATACAGAATTTGGCAAATGTTTGAATATTATTCAGCAAACACTTTTATTTCAACTTTTTAATGATTTTTTAACTTTAATAGTGTCAGGTTGCCAAACACTTGCTTGTTCAAAGCTACTTTAAAGAATCTAACTACGAGAGTAAATATTTTCCTATTATTCTACATCGGCAAAGAAATTATTAAATACTAAGTAATAAAAACCTTTTTTATGAAAGGGTCTAATTAAGTAAAAAAATTGTTTCGAAATGATATTTCTTGAACGAATCGACTGAAACATTTAAACAATTAGTACAACATAATCGAGACGTAGGTACGCTGCCAGACTCTGATAATTTCTCTAATTTGCCTAATTTCATTATTAGACAAGGTTATGAAGATACTTTGGCTATTGAATATACTCTAGTTTAAGAACTTAGAAACACATAATATTTTTAATTATTCAGATGTTAAACAAAGAATAGTCATAATGTGTTAAATAGAAGACACAAGAAGAAGAAAAAATAATTATTATCTAGTCAAACAAGATAACCCACGGTAGTACAAAAGAATAACTAGAGGAATTTAGAGCCTTTTGCTCCGAAGTAGATAAAATACATGAAATTATACACAGTATATCAAAGGATGACTTATTTATCAGAAATTAAAATAGTATACTCAATCGTTAAGCAAAAAATTACGATTACTGCCAAAGAACTAATTAGAATAGTAATTTTCCTAGCTATACATGACAGTTTAAAATTTAAAACAATGCAGTTGTAGTCGTAAATTAGAATAAAGACAATAAATTATGGATCCACAAATCAATAGTTCCATTATAGGAATGAAAGAAATAATAGAAACTGTTTCAGCTGTTTAATGTCACATTAATGTTAACCTCGATTTATAACACTTGACCAAGTGACTTACAACTTGCTTAGAACTGGTTACGATGACAAAGCAATTCACTGCAACCTGTGACTACGTCGATATTGTTATATTCATATCTTTGAACTGAAGAATATTTTGGTGTCGTATGAAACTCAACTTGGAATTTTTAAAATTTAGGAGGAATTTAGGAGTGCCAAAGTAAAACTTTATAGAACAAGGAAACAGTTTGTAAAAGAGACCACCACATATGTTTCAAACAATTCCAGAACTTATAATTATGAAAATACATTCATTTCTAATTCTACGACACTCAATCAAAATGACTCAACTAATGCTTTGCCATCATTCCCGCCGGTACCCATATTTTTATCCATTTTAGCGAATACACAAACTAAATCAGTAGATCTAAACAATAGAACTTCAAGGCACTAGAACCTCCAAAATGATTGATCACGCCACCTCAGTGCAGCTAATTGACATTGATTGAACAGACTTGCTACAGCACAAACTTTACTGTTCACTTTCCTTAAACTTTGCTTTCCTTATTTCTATTGCTATAAAGCTGAGGTTCGTTTAACTTTCGATTTTTAATTATATTCCGTTTCTTTGCACTCGTACCTGGCCGGTCGAAAGATAAAGATTTGAAATAAAAGATTTCTAATACAATTAACATGTTAATGATGTCCTCAAGTTCATAATAAGTGAGGACGTAAAACTTTTTTAAAGACTATTTACTATAAGTCGGTTTGCAATTGTCTGACAAATGAGAGAGCTTTTAAGAGCGATGGATTTATTTCTTCTTGGAATTAACGAAATAAGAGCTTTAAAAATAAAAAACGATGCGTAGTAACATGAGAAAATTGCGCAATTCCAGGTAGACATAAAATTTTCATCAACATCGACAATATTGAACTGAAGTTGTTCCAGTATTGAAGGTTTTACAAATAACATATTATTTAAATTATTCATTTATTTGAGTTCCACATTTCCACAACATATAAACTAAGTGATAAACGACCAATAATTTCATTTATTATTTTTTATTACATGTAATTACGTCAACACATCTTATTAAATATTGAAATTAATCGACTTGCAGCTGTCTTCATATCGATTAGATACGGTTTTCATAAAATCTGATTAACGATTCGTAAAACAACAATATAAATCAGCTAATAATCGAGTCGTGTGAGTAAATAATCGATATCATTCTTATTGTTAATCATATGATGTGACGTCTTGTGCTGTACGATTGTCTTTTCCCATTCCACATAGAACATTATTTTTCCAATATCGTGCTGGGTGGTGGTATTATTTTAAGCAAAGTAAAGAGAGTTGAATGCAAGATTATATTTTGAGGGATGGTCTCTCATGGATATATACAAATGTACCTACATTTGTATGATGAACTTAGTTGGATCATCAGTAGTTTTAAGCAGTGATTATTTAACACTGTATTGAATCAAAATCAAAAGTAATTTATTCAAACTGGGCTGAGAATCAGCAGTATTCATCCGTCAAATTACATAAGAAAGGCCCCAAAACGCTATTACGCATTTCAGTGCTATAGATGGGAAGAAGAAGTGGCGAGTGTGAGTGGTATTCTTCCCATCTAACATCTTTTTAATATTAAATAGAGATATTTGAATAAATACTAAAACACTTAATATAATATTTGTTTCTATTAGAATCAAGCGTTACCCTATCGGCATTAATTTTAATTCAGTCATTTGTGACTGTAGAAACAATATCCATGTCAGATAAAAACCATTCGACTATACAATCATGTTCAAGAACCTGCCAACAAAACGTATCCGCCTCAGATACAAATCTCCTCATAACCTCCACATAATGATTAATTAACACAATCAAAACATCCTTCATGTATTATTCTAATAAATATCAATAATCATTCATTTTCATGTCGATCCAATAATCAAATAAAGCAGGACATCTAAGTGATAAGTGGTATGTGTTGTGTCTCTGTCGTTCTCAGATTATAGTCACGTTCTGTTTAAATATTTTTAACAGAAATATTATAATAAGCTCTATGGAACAGAAAATTTTCCTGATCCTGCAGGGAAAGCAAAACCTTTGTTTTACAATGACTCTGACAAACATAATAATAAAATGATAATGTCTGCAAATGGCGCTAACCTTGATTGATTAAAGGTTAAGAATTATCAAATATTGTTAACTTTTATATTGTTCAGTTTAACTGACCTGTCTACAACAGAGGAGGCAATCATTTTCAAGACAATTCTAGAATAATAGGAGATGGCTTTCTTTGACTAGTTTCATAATGCTGGCCAAATGAAATGTAGCTTAGATACAAAGTCATTAATTTCGTCATTCTCGGGTTGCACTTACACCAAAATCTTTTGTGGCTTATGCCGTAACTCTGACCCATCAATCATTCTTACTAAGATCGATAAATCCAAAAGCCTTTCAAAATGAAAATTGATGGAACGTCATTTTGAAAATTCAGATCATTTTTAGTGGTTTTGCCCACTATAACTGTCACTGAGTCCATTCATTTCTCTATCTTTACCAACTTCTTTCTGCACTCCAAACATTCTAAAATCAACTTTAGAGTCCTTTCAACAAGATTTATTTCAACTGCACATTTAAATATTTATTCCTCTATCTCGACTATTTAAAATTTCTTACCATATATTCGACTTCTAACTTTATGGGCTTTGTAATAAGAGTTATGTTGGCGGTATTTTTAAGTTGGTTGGGTAAGTAGTGATGTCAGTGGACAGTCGTTGTCAACTGATCGGTGGAAACAATGGGATCATTAAAGTGGACACCATGGAGTGATGTGCAGACCTCCGCGTTGACAATGGCGTATGGTATTATGAATGGGTCCGTTGGTTCGAGATTGTTGGAGATGGTTTAATTTCCATAAAAGCCTTGAGGTGCGGTATTGGAAAGGATTGTTCTTGCGAGCTTGACATTGGAGCTTTGAATCGAATGGATTATTTTGTTCTGTCTGACCGACACTTAAATATACGTCTGGACAATACATGAAAGATTGAAGATGCATCAACTAACATTTGAGTAAATTAATGACTCTGTTCTATCGAAAGATTGAATCAAAGATCATCATATTTTTTATCTACGTCCAAAACTAATGATGTGTCAACTATTTTATGATTGTTTTAGCTATCCTTACTTATCATGGGGACTGTTAGTAGCAACCTAGCGCAAATCTCTTTTCGTATTTCCTAATTTGCTGGAAGGTGTGCAGTACAGTTTCATACGAACTCAGATCTAATTGAACAAACTGTCGTACCTATTTTCTTTCACACAGACACTTTTTGGCCGCTTTGCTTACACATTAACCACAATTTTACGATTTCGACGACAGGATTATGGATGCCTTGTATTCTATTATCTACATACCAGCTATCATCAACCTCTTTGCTCAAAAACTGTATCCATAGCTACGATTCCTAATAAAGCTATATAAGGAGCCTCATGGTCTATGGAAGATGATGATAATAGAGAACTTTTAATCTTGTGAAAAACCTAGAACTCACCTCTCAACATTAGGATCCTGGATCAGGGTAGCTGGTATACTGTGTTCGATGTCGTCACGTTCGTCAGGCGCGGGGGAGGTGCGGGACGCAGGGGACAAAGAGCCGGACGCTTCGCCCTCTCCCCCTTCCTGCCTCTCCCCCCTGTCACCTCGCTCCTTCACTCCGCTTTCTGGACTGTTGGCTTCCTCTGTGGACAATGAAGAAGATGTTGTTAGAGAGGTGAAGACAGATTCATATGGTTTTAAGCTTAGTTTTCTTCTCTATAGAAGTAGACTTCGATTTTACGGTAAAAGATTAGCCACGACATCGTTTAAAGACAGACTCTGAGAATCTAAATATCAAGTGTAGAAGAACAGGATGGTGTGTGATATAAAGATAGAAAATAATATTGACCACACTTTAATCTTAAAACTTTGAAGTTCGGTAATGAAGTATGGCAGATATAAGACATTGAACCTAAAAACAATCCACTTGATAAACCTTGTGTTGATGTGGAAAATAAAAAACCATTATAAATCCAAAATCAATAAATATGCATCCGTATCGCGTATCAAAGCAACAGTCGTCATGTTAGTCAAATGGAAAAATTTTGAAGCAAACAAGCACAAACAAAGCTGATACAGACCTAATTAATATTGAAAACAAAATACTAACTGACAAATTAATCATGATAATAAAGACATTTTAAAACCGTATTTAGGTTGATTTAAAAGGGAACAGATAACAGTATATCGCTTTATTGCGATCGTTCATCATCTAAATGTAATAATCGGCGATAGGATAGATATTAAAAATGATAATACAAGGAAAAACACAATTGTAATGGGGCCGTCGTTCGTTGCGCAAAACCATGTGATCGATAATTGATTGATTGGTTATATTACGCTAGTCATAGACGGATCAATTATTCAAAATATATCTGCTGACATAATTTGGAACGATAGTATCGATAAAACGAGTATTGATACTCAGATAAGGTTTTATCAGGTTTTGAAGGAGTCACCTAATTAGATGGAGATAGTGGGAATGATTGGTGCTTTTCTTTGGGGTTTAGCAGTTTTTAAAAGATAGTAATAATACTCGATACGTGATAGTAGTATTGTATTCGATTTTATTGATAACAGTTCAATGGATGTTGCTACCCAAACTGATTGTAGGGTTCAAAATAATGTCTCACATAGATTCGAACGAGCGTTTTCTTTGTGAGCTACCTACGTGTTTAATTCCGATATCCTTTGTTACATGGGAAGCATAAACGTCAAAAGTGATTAACTTGTTAATTCCGTCACACAGCCCGGACCTTTCGCAATAAGAAAGGCAATAACTATTTGTTGTTATTTGTCTGCATTGTAATTAGAATGATGACGATGATTGTTGTCATTATGAGGCATTTCCATGACATTGGCCGATTTTGGCATTTGGTATTGGTATTGGTCCGATAAGAAAATCGTTCTTGTAGAAATACTATATTTTTATAAGGCATCTGGTAAGGAAGCTCCACTTTAAATCGGTAATGTATCAGGAATGTCAACACTCATCAATTTCAGAATATTATCACGTATGATTTAGCAAAATCATTCAAGAATCACAAACTGACAATGATGAGCAACGAAAGTTAAAAAGAACATCTAATATCTAAAACAAAGCGCCCGTTTGACCGGAACGAAAATTCGCGACCAAAAAGAGAACCCACCGATTATAAAGTTATCGTCCGTCCGAAAAACGCACTGGAAAAAAAACGTATTTGAAACCGGATAGCCGAATTGGCGCCGCGGTGGCCGGCCCGCTTATTTCACTGCCCATTGATTCGTGAACCGCGTTTCTGTACGCTAATTGATTAAAACGCAACGTGTCAATCCGGTGCCGGACGCCAAAGATGCGGTTGCGGACGAAACGCCCGCGGCGGTCTGCACTGTGGCTAGTGGTGGGACGATTGGTCCCGGGGTCGGTTGTCCCGTCCCGGTCAGGGGACGTTAAGCGGGATTTGTTAGCAATAAGAGCTGTTACTTACGTTAGTTTAGTTAACAAGAAGGCTGATTTATAAGAATGAAATTATCTTTAAATTGCTGTTTTGACTCTGCATGAATCATTTCTAATTACATTCTATCTTTTAATCATCGAGCGAGAAAATTATATTTATGGCACATACCGATATAAAATTAGATTTTGTGATTGATAGTTGCTAATGATTACTACTAATTATGTATAATCTGAGATAGGGTTTTCCACATCCTCCGGGTTTTTTCCGCCGCAAATAACAAACCGATAAATCAACAGCCGAATCATAATCCCGGACTCTCGTCGATCCCAGTGGGAAACAAGTGTGGGCCATCCCTATTCCCGATCCGTATGTGCCAGCCAATTGATCAAAGGAAGTGATAGGCCGCTGGGTATCTGCAGGTGACTCTGATTCGCTCTATGAACGTGAATTTTAATGAAGCCTCCCCTTTACCGCATTGTCTGTGAATTATGAGAGAGTAATGAAATGGTATGTTTGTTTGGGGATAAGTTTTTGGTGATTCAGGGCGATGTGATTGTAGTTTTTTTTTTAATTTCGATTTTTTTATTTTATATTATTGAACTATTTCAGTGTTCGAGTTTTACTTACTCAAAAATATAATTGAGTTTTAAGATGTTCTTCAATGAAATGAAATATTATGTAAGTATGTTTTGAAGGCATGTATTAGACGTAGATGAAATTTATAATTCAAAAGTAAGTAGATATCAAATTCAAACGTCCGTATAAATTACCAACTGAAAACAAACTGCTTTAATTTCAAAAATAATTTTAATAAAACAGTTATTTATTTAAAATGACCTTATTAACGGTCATATGTCTGCTTTTGTATTGCCTCTTCAATAAGTCATAGAGTTTAACTATTTTAACTCAAAAATACTTACCGATTTTTTATCCAATTCGTCACAGAGAGACCACAGAGTCACAAAGCTTACCTCTCTTTACAATTCTGACGAAACAATAGATCAATTTCACGAAAATCGCCGTGAAACTGATGTGATTACTGATTACCGATTACAATTGTTCACCAAATGACAACGTTAACTAAACCGTTTCTTAATAAAAACGTTATGAATCTTGATTTTTATCAATTCTCGACGAAATGGGTCGATACTTTTATACAAAGATAACTTACACTCCAGTTTAAACTCTATCTTGTTGTGTTAAATTTTAGGTTTGGTTGTGGAGTTTTACGTGCAATTTTTACAGTTGACTTGTAGAAGGTAAATTGTAGAATGCTCTGAAATTAACTTTCTTTCATCGAAATATGAAGGCTCGTTGTGGTAGACAATAGAAAAATCTATGGAGTTGACTTAGATTAAGTAAGATTTTTTAGAGTGACCAGCACGCGTAGTATGACCACCGTAGAAACGGGTTCTATCGACGAAAGAATAGACAAAATGACAGAAACAATCACAACCATTGAGATAAAGTCGATACACAGGTACACTGTATATTTTTGCAAATGACACTCAAACAAAATTTTTTACAAGTATGACTAATAAATCTTTAAAGGAGTCCTTATGTCGTTGCACTGGACTATGATCTGCTGATGATAGATGAATCATCTATCTATGTATCTATGTACTTAAAAAGAGTGATCATGGAATTTCTTGCCGGTTTTTCTCAATAGGAAACGAAAAATTGAGGAAAAACGAGGAATAGTGTACTGCACATAACTTATTATGTTAAATAAGGCCTCATGTAGGTTTATGTGAAATAAATATTTTTAACTAGCTGCGGCCCGCGGTTTCACCAGCGTAAGTCGATCCCGTGGGAATATCGGGATAAAAAGTATCCTATGTGTTAATCCAGGTTATAAATTACTATCTGTTTGCCAAAGGACCATGGGAAGAAACGTCCCCACCCACCAACACGCTTGAGACTAGTGTCATTCGAAGCGTCTGGTGGGTTCGATATTTTTTTACTATGGCGACATTTTTCAAAAATGTGGGGTTTTCCTGGAATATTACTTTTTTTATTCAATATTAGCATTATTTTACATTTATATATTTTCTTAGTTTGCACTTAAGAGGCATAGAATATAGTGACCTAAATATGGTTCTCATTCATGACTACCTTTCTTTTTATCAGGGACCATTTTTTTTTTCTCTGATACCTTTTTTTAAAGTTAGGTTCGGTTAGGTTATGTTTGGTAAGGATAGGTAATTATAGCTTAGGTTAGGTTAGCTAACCGAAAAGTTTAGGTTAGGTTAGGTTAGCTAACCGAAAAGTTTAGGTTAGGTTAGGTCAGCTTCTGTGCGCTGTCAACGCGGCTCTACGTGGGAATCGTGCGATCGATGGCCCTTTACGGGGCCCCGATCTGGGCGGCTGACCTGACGGCCGGTAGTATCGCAGTCTTGCGCAAGCGGCAGAGAGCGATGGCCGTCAGAGTCATCAGGGGGTATCGCACGATCTCCTACGAGGCGGCTTGTGCACTGGCCGGATCCCCGCCCTGGGACCTCGAGGCGAAAGTACTCGCGTCATCGTGGCGCGAGGAAGCGAGAGTGCGGGGTGAGCAACCGATGCAGCGACACATAGAGCTGCATCGGTCTCAGCTTCGCGAGGTCTTGGTGGCGGAATGGCGGGACAGGCTTTCACGCCCTACCGCCGGCCTCGACATCATCGAGGCGGTCCGGCCGGTGCTCGAGCGCTGGCTCGGGACGAGGCACGGCTCCCTGTCGTTTCGGGTGACGCAGGTGCTCTCGGGGCATGGTTGCTTCGGGAAGTACCTGTGTCGCATAAACAGGGAGCCGGACGCCCGGTGTCACCACTACGTTGAATGCCAGGAGGACACGGCGCGGCCTACGCTGGCAGAGTGTCCCGCTTAGGAGGGGCCGCGCCGTGCCCTCATCTCAGAAGAAGGCAGTGACTTGTCGCTGCCGGCCGTAGTCGAGTCGATGGTCGGCAGCGAGGAGTCCTGGGACGCGGTGGTTTCCTTCCATGAGACAGTCGTTTCGCAGAAGGTGGCTGCGGAAAGGGAGAGGGAGATCTCTTCCACTCACCCGGCCCGCAGCAGGCGCACCGGGCGTCGGCGGAGGGCGGTAAACACCCTCTTTCAGCCCCCCTAAATGGGTCCAGGGACGACGGACTCGGGGACGTCTGTCGCCCCCTACACATCAGGACCCAAGGTGGCGGTGCGTAGTGTTCCACGCGCGCCCCTCTTAGACGTCACGGGGCGAGTCAAACACCTCACTCCTCGGGTCACGGGGGGGCCCCTGACCCGAGGAGTCCCGCAATGGCGGGCCAGTCTGGGGTTGCGGAAGATTTTACGTTCCCGTGACCCCCGGCGAAGGTGTGAGCTGGAACACTGGGGTGGTTTTTAGTCAGTAAGAGTCTGACAGACCCCTCCGCCCGCCCCAGGGCAGAGGTCATCCATGAGGATTAAAAAAAAAAATAGGTTAGGTTAGCCGTTTTTTTTTAAGTTTTTTGTACAATTATCCAATCACAAGAATACACAAATGCTGTTCATCATTGAGGAGTTCCATTTGACCTTCAAAATCCAAGATCAAATTATCACTGTTAGGTTAGGTGAGGTTAGGTTATGTTTGGCAAGGATAGGCAATTATAGCTTAGGTTAGGTTAGCTAACAGAAAAGTTTTTTGTTATTACAAAAAAACCCCATTGATTTTGCAATGGAGCAAGACAGTAAGTCTTTCTCGGGATCCCTAAAAACATATTGACACGTATCCTATGACTGTTGGAGGGTGGGGACGGAGTCCATACAAAATCCCCCATGGTCCTTTCATCCAAATCCGTTCAGCCGTTTTTGCGTGAAAGAGTAACAAACATCCATCCATACTTACAAACTTTCACGTTTATAATATTAGTTAGATTGAAGTTCCTGGGTACGATTCCCGGGTCGGGCAAAGCGTTACTCGTAGGTATTGGGATCCATCTGGAATTTCTTAGTAGCAGCCCAGAGTCTGCATGGACTTGTGCCCGATTGATGGCAAAAGGCCCCTATTAAATGGGAATTAAACATAACTGGCGAAATGTGGGTGTAGTAAAAGTACACCTCTGCCTAACCCTTCGGGGATTACAGGCTTGATGGTTAATTAATTAATTTGAATTTAACTTATATGACTAATGTAAAATTCGTTCGATGCTACAAGGTTGAAGATACCTTTGGTAACATCAACGACAACCTTGGAAACATGAACATTTTAGCAGCTCACGCATCAAACATAGTAAAGTAAGTTTCACTTAATCGGCTATTATCAGTCGTTATCACATGATCAATCACCGGCAGATGTCGGTAATCCAAACTAGTGATAACTGATAAGGGCAGTTTCGCAATAACCGCGGGTACTGTTGACATACTACTTGTAGTAGGCGATAGGCGGCTTTATTTGCAAAGGCTAAATTTGTGTTGCTACATTGCTATTGTAGTTAGGGTGTTATTTAGAGCTTTTTTGCTGTTAAGTACCTACCTAGGTTGAGTTAAGTTCTGTATCTTGTTTATATATTGTGTTAGGACTATTGTAATATTGTATACTTTTACAATCTTTGTAAATATGTGAGCACCATGTATCTGGTAATTAATTTATTCATTATTGCTCCATTTATAATTCTTTTTACCTTTCGTAGTACAGTAATCTTATTGTAGGTGCATCGTCTTCACATATAATTATATAATTAATGTATACAAAATATTGTAAAACATTTTTAAAAGAGTAACGATGGAGTTTCTTGCCCATTCTTCTCCATACGAAAACTACCTTTTGGAAGGGGCAACTAGAATCAATTCTATTTCTTTGTTTGACGTTCAAAAGTGCCATATATGTGCCTATTTGAAATAAATTATTTGACTTTGACTTTGACTTTATAAGTCAACTAGCTGATGCCAGCAGCTTCGTCTGCGTGGATGTCGGTATACTAAAACCTTCCTCGAGAACCACTCTATTAATTCGTGAAAGCAGCATGAAAATCAGTGCAGTCGTTTTTGAGTTTATCGCAAACAGACAGACAGACGCGGCGGAGGACTTTGTTGTATAATAAGAGAAGAACTTTAGGGGAATTTATTTGAATCTACATAAAAAGAAAAATTATTATTGAGACTTTCCTCGACTTTAAATGACTGCATAACCTTTACTAAAAACACGAATTATGCTAGTAAACGATTTTTTGTTTACCTATTAGTAAACTATGTTAAAGTAACTTTAAAATCATACCAATATCAATATAAGTTTAGTTGTAGCAGTTATGTGCATCAGTCACTATTTAGCACAAAAATAATCTTTTATTTCTTTCATTCTTTCAAATTTTAATGCCTGAAAGCTTTTTGATAACAACGTGCAGACTGGTTATAGATAATTATACTTGTGACGTAAGTATTTAATTTTATTTCAAAAATCACTCCTAATTAAAAAAAAAAAACGAATAACTATTGGTTACTTAGGTTTATTTGCTCTTAATGCCACAGATCAGAACCGCGTAACTACCATCTACAAGCTTCACACGTAAAGTTCAAAAGCATTCAATCAGTCGGCGCGGTGTCGGCGCGTAATTTCCTCGGGACGGTCCCGTTGTCCTGCCGTTGTCGTGCCGTTGTCGTACCGTTAGTGTACCGTCTGTGCCGGACAGCACAAAGAGCAAGAACTCTTTGTTGGTGGACCGATTCCGCATTGAAATTGAACGAAGTTTCGCGATATTGATAGGTCAATTTTAATTTTCAATAAGTTATAGTTGCTTTAAATGGAATGTTGGTGTTAAATAATTTATAGCGTTGATTATTTTGTTTTCCTGTGGAAATGGAAAGATTTTTATATTTAAAGTTGCATTTCTAAAAATATCTCTTAATATTTTAATTAAATATTTTTTAATGAATTTATTTTTGATAGCTTTAGTATGTGGTTTTTTGTTTAACGCTTCGGGGTTTAAATAAAAAGAAAACAGTACAATACAGTGGTTGATTTAATTTAAACGTGTTTTTTAATTAACTACTAATATTTAACCCTCTCACGGCTCACCTCAACACAATACCTATATCTCCACATCTCCGTTTCTTCCCACAACTCGCACAATCACAGCTCACTAATTACGAACACTGTAAAAAATAAACGGCAAACTAAAAACATCACCGATCTGTCACCGTTTCGTGCATGTACCGATAAATCCCTTGCGCACACGCACGCACTATAAATCGTGCTTACCACCGATGGGTGATCGCGATGTTTCGAATTTGTCCTTCGACTTTTGTATTAAGTGCTCCAATTATAATCGACCGGTTCGCTGATCGAGTTATGGTTTTTGTTTTTAAATTTTTCGGCTTATTTAATGGGTGTAGGTTAAGTATTAATTTTAGGTTTTTTTATTGGTTTTGTTGATTTGAATCGATTTATGTGGAGATTTAGGCGAATTTATTACAAAAAGGAACGAAAATATTACTTACCTAACTTATACAATTCCGAAGCCAAAACAAACAAATGAGGTAGTAAGTACGGTCGCGGTCTGAGAATGTTTACCACCTTAAGGTTTATAATTGCATGCACACATCTATGTCACAAGGTCGATGACAATATAGTGATTTCGGCCTTTCTTCTCAGAGTAGTCAGATATTAAACGCCGACCTCATTTAGTTTTAAAAATGTGATTGACGTTTAAAAGTGTTTGTACAAACCTACTTACAGAAATAAATCATTTATATTTATCATTTAATATTATTTCTCAAACAAATCTTTTTTAACCAAGCGAGGGTGAACTTGTTACTAAAAATGCAAAAATAGACAATTTTATAGTAAACATTTTTATTTTTTTATGGAAATTATCAATAATTTATAGTTTTAATAACTAGTATAGCCTCCATCAGCAGCTATGACGGCACGTAGTCTATCTCTCATAGATGAGACAAGCCGCGCGCATAAATCTGTCCCCCTGATATCATCCCATACCCGTGCACAATGTGATCTAAGAGTTTCTTTCGTTCTGACAGTCCCAGCCTTGAACCTTATGCCCCACAGATTTTCAATCGGGTTCATATCTGCTGAACGAGCAGGCCATTGAATGAGACGAATGTCGCGGTGCATGTTGAACCACGCCATAGTAGCCCGGGCCTTGTGTATTATCCTGAACGTAATCAATTTGTGGGAATTCTGCTGCAGGATACACAACGCGCTCAGTAGACAGCATCACCTCTTCCAAAAGTGACACATAATTATTCGCAGTAGCCCTTTTTTCTAACGACGTCAGTTCTCCGACGTCATCGTGGCTCATCCACCCCCATAAGTTGACTGTTATGCGACCAGATTCATTTTGAGGCACGATATGAGCTTCATCATACCGAGTGCGATTATAACGCTATAAAGTCAATCTTCCAATTTGACTCGATTTAAAAGTTTTTTCGCCGGTAAATATAACATTCGACCAATCAAAATCAAGATATTGTCGCGTAAAATTAAGTCGGGCAGTTTTGTGGTGAGCTTTGAGTTCCACTTTTATAGCATGACGTCTGTAGTGTAGCCCTGCTCCGTGCAAAGCTCGTCGAATCGTCCGAGGACACACATCATACAAAGCAGCAAAATGAATAGTTGGTGGAAGCCGCGCTCTTTGTAATGTTGAACCATATCAGTTATTTGCGCGGTGGTTAGTATCGCCCGTCGTCCTGAATTGCTTCTATGATCTGTTATTTGCCCTTCTTCACCATGACTCCGAATCCAAAATCTCACGGTGAATCGAGATATATTGAGCTCTCGTGATATCGCACTAATATTCAAGCCATCTTCGTGGGGAAATAATATTTCAGGCCTTTGTTGCGGGGTTATACTAGCCATTTTATTTCTATCAATCTATATTTACTAAAATTCAAACCTATTTTCTTTGTTAAAATGTCATTATGGTTACGGTAATATGTCAACAGGTGTCAACTTTAAAATTAAGAAATATAAAAGTAATACGAAGGAGGTATAGCATTTTATGTCATTATGGTAAAGTGTCAACTTTAAAATTAAGAAATAAAAGTAATAAGAAGCAGATATTGCATTTTAGACTTTACTGCACACAGTGTGGTAAAGAAGCTAGTTTAAAAACTGATAAACATTTTTAGACCGCGATAGTACATCTACCTACTGATGCTAGTGTCGATCACTATCAATTAAACTCTAATGACACGATACAAGTGAATTAGTGTTCATCAAAGCGAAAAATCATGTACTTAATTTATTATCATCAATCTGTTCAGTTACCATCTACCTATTATTTTTAGAATAATTTGATTAATCATGAGAATCCCTTTTCAAAAGTACCTCAATCTGCCTATCCTTTTCCCAACTATTTTGGGGTCGGCTTCCAGTCTAACCGGATGCAGCTGAATACCAGTATTTTACATGGAGCGATTGCCTATATGACCTCCACAACCCAGTAACTGGGTAATACGATACCCCTTGGTAAGACTGGTTCAGACTTTCGGGCTTCTGACGACCTGTAACGACTGTCAAAGATCCACAAACGACAGCCGGGACCAACGGCTTAACGTGCTTTCCGAGGCACGGTGGATTCTCGATATGGAAAGATGGTCACCCATCCACGGACCAACCCCGGCAAGTGTAGCTTAACCTGACGGATCGACCCGTGCACCTGTTATTACTTAGCCACGAGCTCCTCCTCGTACTTTTCAAAAGTACCTACTTACAAGAAAATTACGGAACGAAGCTACAGCTAAGCTAGATATTGTACGTTCTTATTAATCTTACACTCGCATTGATTTATCTCTTTAGGATCTTCATGATTAGTCTCGACCCTTCCCATATTCCACAAATAAAAACTAAACCCTACCATTTTATAATTCACCCCGTGCATATCGTACACAATATTGATTCTACACAATAAGCAAGCGGTATCTGGCGGTAATTGACCGACCGTCCCGGTTGCGCTCGTAAAATGTCAGATACCGCGTTGTCCGCGCCGCGTATGTTCACGATAGTCGCCACTGGGGTGAGCAGACTGATAACTGAGAATAATGTGGCGGTGGTGATAGTGTGGTGATTATGTGATTCGTGGGGGAAAGATTGGGGTTAAATAGATGATGGTTTTTGCAAAAATATTGGGAAAAGTTGTATTCACACAATCACACGTTTACTGTTTGTGTCAGAAAATGTTGTACAAAGGTTTTGCAGACGTGTAAAGATTATTCAGTCACAACGGAAGCAAGACTGAAAGCAAAGTGTGCGCCAGACGCATTTCAGAATCGACATTCGTGGACCCTTTTGGTTTGGATGCACTGTTATCTCAGTACTGTAAGCTAACTAAAACGAAAAACTTCAAATACGTCAGCCTGCTAACGTGTTGATAGATTAAGTTTATAATCTAACAGTAGAAAAAACTTATGAGACGCTTTGGCAATGCAAAAAAATGTTAAAGAAATGGTTCTGCCCTTAGAAATACTTTCTACTGTAAGGAAATCCTCTCCACAGTTGCACATCTTTCTTCAAAATATCCACTAAAATAGCATATTCTTGATTTCCAGTCCCTCAACACAATTTATCATCAGCAGAAGAACAACGACCAACATAATGATGTCTTCATCAACGTCACTACCAAAATATCAACCCGCAAATGCGCGGCGCGTCATCGCTGACGCGTTTAGACGTCGACGTGGACGCAACAAGTAACAAACACAACGAGCTCAAGTGTAACTTGTCATGGCGTCGCAGCGAGTCTCTTGTTTACGTCAGGTTTGTGGACTCTACGACTGGACTTCGGTTTTCATGCAAAACGTTTGTGGGAGAAACTGTTGTGGGGAGTTCTTCAGCGTAACGACTGAGTAGAGAAGGATATTGTTTTATATTTTATATGGTTTGATATTTTGCTGTTTCATTTGCAGATAAAATAAGAAAGAAATGAAAAATATTTTTTGTGGAGTCGGAAAAGTAATATTATTTTGTAAGATTTTCGGTTTAGATAAGTAAATTCCTACTACTAGGTACTGTACTATTTTTCTAATTCGAATAATATTACGGTAATCTATTAATCTGACATGAAGGATGGTTATATAATTAATTAGTGATACATGCGTCTACTTATCTATCAATCTTTGTATCTACAATCTATAAGTACCTACCTACTAAATTTGAACAATTCAAAGCAGAGCGACTATTTTAGCCAGGTAAAAGTTTATGAAAATTTCCTCTACTTTTTCAATTTCAAATAAGTGCATTCAATTTGAACGCCACCATCCTACCATCCAAATAAATTTTCATACATAAATGGTACATTAATAAACATGTATGATAACACTGCGGTATCTAAACATTGAGCATATAAAGCTTGCGCAACAAGTAACGATTTGTCGCTGTCACTCCGGCGCGGGAGGGTTGACTCCGAGTATATCAACTATTTGAGCTCTTGTTAATGTTCGTACTTACGTCTTGTTGGCATTCATAGCGGTTGCGGGTTGGATGTCACTATTTTGTGTGATGTAAAAGTAGTAACGTGTGTCCATGGTATTTTTAATAGAAAAATTATAGCTTAGCAAAATAGACAAAAACGTATTCATTTTTCGACGAATCGAAACAATAATTTCTTATTCTTAAACTTATTTTACTTTTCAATAGTGTTAACATGCTAGAGGACTATGTTATTAACAATTATGTCTCATTTTTTTCATTTCTGATTATTTCTAGCCCATTCAGATTTCATCTTCACAGTTTTTGTACCTATAGTCACTGTGTTTCAAACTGATAGTCACACTTTCTTATACACTTATTCCATCCAACATAAACCTCTGAAAACCTACCAACAACTAAACCCGCAACACATACATCAACAAAACTTTTACCTTTCACATCAAGATAATTATATAGCTCGTTAATATCATAAATATCCATCAATGTCGCAGCGAAGTTAAATTAATACGCTCATGAATCCAGTGTCGTCGCGTATCAATCAAGAGATGGCGTTGATTGATTGGGACGGCGACCGGCGAAACAAATTCTAGTATCAATCATGTTATCGACGAATATCAATGGAGTAGGTTATTCATTTATAAAATTATTGCTTGCGTGCTTGGGTCTGGGTACCAAGGTTATTCAGAATTTTTGTTTATTTTATCGAAATTATTAGTTTGAAAAGATTTATTATCATGACTTAGAATATCACTAAGAAAACTGGAAGAAGAAAAATCCTACTTTGACGTTAAATATAGTGTTGTTATTCAGGCTGCAAAATGCTACCAAACTTTAAGTAAAAAAGTTAGTTGATATACGGTAGCGATTGTCATTAATTTGTTTCTCGTTATTTGAAGATTATGATAGTGCTACATAGATCTAATGACAAAAGAAACAAACTGATTGATTCAATTTATGTCGTGATTGACGAGCGAGTTTTATAATAATATCATTTCACAGACAGTTTAATAACACAAATATTAAAAATAAAATCAACAACGTTCATCGTGAATTTTTTTTTTTATTAACCAATATTTAGATTCGATCGATAAATCATTGATAGTTAATGACTTGAAATATAAATCAGATCTAATGGCTAATCAAAGTAAGACTTGTTTTCAACGCGTGCAATATTTTTTGTCTTAAATCCTTCAATATACTTTTTATAGTAATAAGTTATGGGTGGGACAAAGTTGCCGACAGTGAATCTATCTCTCGGTTTATGTTCAGGCTTATTTGGAAATGTCAATTCTATTAGTTGAATCGATGTTCTTGTTAGTTTTTGTAACATGACAAATACAGTCATCGGCAAAACCGTGACACGTGAGTATATGTAAATTTATTCAAGTCTACAAGAACACCAAAAACTGCAATCACGTGCAGTATATGTAAATTAATCAGATTCCAAAAAAAATACTTACTGTCAAAATAAACAATTGATTTGTTTGTTTAAATTAATCTTGGCTCATCAGACTTCGAAATGTGAAGGTTATCGTCATATAACATTTAAATATCACGATTATCAGTTGAGATGTTTTGCTTCGATAATATTGTTGAAAATAAACGTCATAATAATGAAAAAAAAAACTGTGGTATACTTTTAATTACCATAGAAATGATATAATAAAGAAAAAATGACCAGTTCGTTCCCAAAATAAAAGCAGGTATGGCACGTAATATACGTAAGTCTAGACGGAAACGGGTCAGGTTGCTTATGTGGACAAGACACAATTATAATTTTTATTGTATTTCTGACATTTTAAAACATTTTGTTGATGATCGCAGAGTAATATTTCAGCATTCAGTGAATGATCTGGGGCTTAAAACAGTCAGTTTGGCAGAATCATAATAGGACAATAAGAATCATCGTAAAATATCACAAACTGACAATTCCTAATATGATTTGCGTGTAATTCATATTAAGAAATAATTCATCTGTTTGACAGTTTTCTATGGAGATTCGTAAAATGGTCCACAAATTATGAGTTGCTTTTATGTCAAAATAAAATGCTAAAATGACAGCAGCGATTCAGGAAATGAACTGCTTTTAGTGGAATTGTTAATGTGGCCGGTTTAGGCCCGTTCTATGATATCTGCTAAGCAATGAGGAAAGAATAATGCTTAGGTATGCTTACGTGTTATTGCTCAAAAGAAAGTGTTCAGTTTTAGAGAAATCAATGTAAACACTTTAACAGCCGGCATACATTATTATTATTACGAGTTCGAGTTGTATTCTTTCCTCATATAATGTTTCAGAAAAACATATTACAAAAATGATACCAAATCCACGCAACAGATGAATGTTAATCTCCACTCGACATCGCCAGATAACCCTAAAAAATCGTCTGTCTGCCAACAAACATTGGGACAAATCTATCGGTCTAACCAACCTCGACGCTGGATTAGACGGGTTCGCGTGAAAAATCCCGGACGGGGCAGTGTCCGGGCCGGTGCGATCCGTATTTGTCAACGCTGTGATGTCCGGACATCATTTTCATTAGCGAGAAGAGCCTGGCCCATTTGTACCAATGTTTGGTAACAGATGGGGTAGGAATGACCGGATGAATGCTTTATTTCTTAAGTTTCTTTTTGGTAGTATTTTAGGTTTATAAAATGTTCAATCATGGAGGTGAAGAATATTTTTTATGTCATTATTTTTGGGTCTTCGTGTTCGAAAGACCACAAATTGTAATGATAGTCATTTGTTTGTTGTAAAACATTATTATCTCTGTGTTAGCAGAGATCAGAATATGTAGAATATATTTACCTAATCTTGGAGGGAGACATAGAATACATAGAATATTACTTCCTCTCTCGAAATTTAAGTACCTATACTCTACCTATTCCGATCTCTGGTTATTAGGCAAGTATCTAATTATAAAATAAATAAAAAAACCAGTTTCTAACATCTCATACGTCCTTCACAAAATCTTTGCATAATTTGAAGCACACGTTAATTACCTACATTTTAGTGTTTATTATAGTATCAATTTAGTGTCTTAAATAAACTCCAGTTCTGTCATAAATTATCATTAAAATTATGGCAATTTAAACGTTATATTAAAACATTCAAAATCGTAAAAAAATTAAATTCTTATTTGATTCGGAGATAACGTGTTTTCAAAAGCTTTCTGTATTGTTCTTTTTGCATTAATTTGTGAATATTACCGAATAAATAATATCATTTAGGTAATTTAAAGCAGCAAAACTTATAAATTTTCCATGCATTTATAACTACAGATAGATTTGACAGATCATTATAAGAATACCGTATAATTAATGACTTATATGTGTAAAAAGGTGATAGTTTTTTAATCATTTATGAAAAATACTGCTTATGATTGAATTTGATGACCACGTAATTTAAATGTTAGCTATAATGTCATGCCAATAACTTATGCCGAAAACATGGAAAAAGTGACCGATGGAACTTAGACTGACCTATTACAACACAAATAAAACACACATAAGTCACATTTTTGATAAGTAAGTACATTTTTGTTTGTTTATATTACAACGCTTTGAGTTTTATTCAATATATAATTATATTAAATAAATAACATATAGCAAGCAAATAAATACTCGATCAATGTATGCAGAAACATACATATAACAAGAAATATTGCTGCAGTATAAGAAAACACAAAACACATTTTCTTTTACCATAATACAAAGCACAAACTTCCCTCACAATACATTTCAACTATTAAATAAAAGTCACCACATCAGTTTCTAATAATTAAAATAATAATATAAGAAGGCTTTTCTTTTTAAATATAAATGTTGAATTCCGCTCATCATGCGTCACTAATGAGCTGAAGCGGTGGTCTGAATATTTTAAATAATGATTGGAAATAAATTAATGAAGTTAAGTTAGTAATTAATTCTGAGCTGATATTGGACACACACGGTGATTTGAGTTAATGAAAATCGTCGAAAGAAAAGTTTTAATGGACTTAAGGGAGTAGGTTTATGATGAATATTTGAGTGCGTAGATTAACGTCATTTATACCGTGACAATGATCCAAATTACCCATTTCTTCTCATGTTAATTTTCTTTTTATATTTATAAATGCCAATACATTCAAAATCAAGTCATTTATTCAAACTAGGTTGAGAATCAGCACTTTTTGAACGTCGAATTACATAAAAAGAACCCGCAAAACGCCCACCCTACGCTTCCTAGTGCTTTAGCTGGGAAGTCTGGCTAGTCTGTTATTAGAAAAAAATATTATTATAAAATGCAAAATTATTTACATTAGGCAACACAAAACAAACATCAAATTATTAGCCATATGTCAGCTAACACACGCCAATATACCAACCAAAAAACATCGAGAACTATAATCAATTCATTATAGATAACGCTGTTATATAGATACTGCCTTCAACAGCTTTCACAGAAGTCATATTTAAATGTTGAACTACTTACCTACATGTCGTTATCAATAATAATAAGTTTATAAATTTTATCAATTAAGCAATCAAACAGACAACTGTTGCCTATTGTTGGTCACAAGACGGCAATGATTAAAAATAACTGTCCTGCATGTACCTAATAATTGCACTAACATAAAATCGATATGTGCCCTCAAATAATTTGGCACAAAAATACATAAACAAAAGCCTATCTGACGCTAATCAAAGAAATAATTAATAAATCTAGGTTAAAACCTTACGAAAACCCAAACGCATCCAAAAATTAACCCAACAAACGGTTGCTTAACTTCTGTCAATAAACTATTTATAAAAATTTGACCTGCGACACATTATAAAATGGCCAAAATATAAATTATAATTAACAGTTAATTTCTTATGTATTAGAAAGTTTACATTCTTATGTAAATGGAATATTTACATATAAAATCTTTTATATACATATTTTGATGATAAAACGAATGGAATGTGTTGGTTCGTAATAAAACAAAAGAAAAGTTCTTAATGATTCGATACTATTAGCTATCGATAAATTTTATGACTTTATTCGATCATAAAAGTACCGATTTGGGTATTGAGCTTTTATGGTGATATAGGTTTTAATTTTTATTAAGAAAGAAATTTTAGACATCTACCAGCGCCAGAAAAATCTTAGTAAGAGATTGTTAGAAAAGACTACATAGATATAGAGGTCGTCAACAAGTATTTTCGCAGATTTGAAAAACAAAATTTCGAATATCTATCGTATAAATCAAATGCGAGTTAGTAGTTCTAAAACAATAGCAAAACAATTGACAATTCCATAGATAGGAACCAATACGCAAGATCATTATCGAGGCACTATTGTATGTCACCGATTACTAAGCAAACTGATTCTGTGCCATGACTTCGACATTATCTATACGTCAAAATCGGCATGATTAAAACCTACGAGGGCAAATCTTACTGCGACTCGTCTGCGAAAAGTCTTAAGTTTTTTAGACCCAATCTTGTCACACTCTGTTAGTAAATGTCCCGATAAACATTTTGATGTTTTGTCTCACTATGCAAAACAGTCCGTCAAAATGATTGTCATGACATTTTTTAAGTATGTGACAGATTTCGGTGAATTTTTGTCTTGTCACTTCTTTGGACCTTAACCTGTCACTCCTTATATTGCTAACGTTACAGTATTGTTAACGACAGTTTTCTTTTTAATGGGTTTACTTGCATTTCAACTTTTAGTCTTCAGAAGTGACTACCACGGAAGTGATTTTAGTTACGTTAACCCTATTACACTCTTATAGTCATAAGGGATCGTTAAAAAAAGGATAAATAAACGTGAAATCAATTGAAGCAATAAAAAGAAAAGTATGGGAAAAGCATGTGTTATAGTGAAGGCTACTCAGCACGTTACATTGTTGCTACTTGTACGAGTTGTAGACACTTGTGAATGCGCGGGGCCCGGAGGTCACGCTAGTCAAGTACGGTTAGCAAACAACAGAGGGTTTTGTCGAATAACATTTTTTTTCCGTACAATTTTTTTCTACGTTTCGGCAAATGCTTGGTGACAAGCTTTTCCAGCTTGCATGACTTTAAATTTTCATGAGGTGCAAATTATTGCATCGATAGAAGAAAAGGAAAACTCCAGACATCAAGCGAATAATTAAGCAAAAATACGACTTAAGATATTCCTAGAAAACTAAGAACATTACAGTATCTTCAAGCACAAAGCGCTTCAAAAAGCTTCAAGTTAAGCTCGTAACAATGCACCACAATCTTATCCCATACTACTTCAAAAACACGAATAAGTTACTCGAATAGCACTTAACAGATTTTCAGTGCAGATAAACACGGCAATCCGCACTCGTATTGCTAACGTTACGTTTGATCCAATTGAACAGGCGAGCGGCCGCTCTAACGTCCACGATGCATGCTGCACCGCCGGGGCGTGGCCACGATGCGTTTTGACCAATGATTTCGCTCCGTTCAAGCAAAACTAATTATACTGATTTATGCTCCCATTGTTCATTGTTTTATGTCTTTCTCTTAGTGTACACTTACAAACCCATATTCGTATGTAGATAAGTGAGTAACTTGATATATCGCGTTTTGTTGCCTTTTTATGTTTTCGTGACTCGCCCGGTTGTGAGTTACGGTTGTAATTAGCCGTTTATTTTCATGGATACTGAGACCTTCGGTAGAGGCCACTGAGTTGAAGGGTATCACTTTAGCTTGAATTTAGCTTTTATTAAGTAGGATATTAGCTTCATAGCAATAGATATGATAATTGAGTAGATTACTGAAGATTATGAGCCATCTTAGATTATATTCTGATAAGTAAACCAACAGGTGTGTGTGTTCCAAGCATCGCGGCCTCACTGCCTTCACGCATTGTGCAAATCGAAAGCTTAACATTATAAAGTTGCCACCATCCAGACGTTACCTTTCACTCGTCGGACGTAAAAATCCAATAGCTATTTAAAAAAAGCATTTCAACAATTCCAGCATAGTTAAAGTTAAGAGTGAACATAAAAAGAGACAGGCGGACGAGCAGGTACAATGAGGTCGGAGATGTAACAGAAATCGCGCGCGGTGTCACCACCCATTGTATATCAATATTTTATTAAGCATATTCTGAAGAAAAACAGAGCAGCAAACCGTAGCGTCCGGCGCGGCAGCTGCGCTCGCGTCGCATTCACCTGTCGCTCGCAGCGCGCGCGCACGTGGGCGGGGCTAAGGAATGCAACGTTTTCGCGCTTTTTTCCATTTGCCCGTCAGTCGCCACCGGAATTCGGGTGCGATATTTTCTTTGGTTGGAATCCAAAGGCTTTACCGGGACTTGAGATATTTATTCCGTTGTCTTTTAGATTTATGAACGCTGATCTTTTTATGCGATTTATTGGAGTTTTAATTCAGGTAACGAAACGAAGGTTTAGAGTTATGATTTTTAGAACTCGGGTTTCGACCTTACCGTTTGAGTCTTTTTTACGAAAGATAATAAAGTAGAAGAGGTAGTATGTTTGTTGCAAATTAAATGTTAAGTGATGCATTTAAAGGCCATTTCGCAGAGAATAAGGGTTAAGATAATAAATATGTTTTGCAAGTCAAACGCGCACTTAAGAGATTATTGTGGCATTTCTTGCGCGTGAGAAATTTCTATGCACTGTAATAGAAATTTTATTTAAACAGTTTATTCTGATAATACGGCTCTAATAGGTTTTAATGTTTTTTATAAGTTAGTTGGTTAGTTTTAGTTCTCTTTGTAAAAAAATTAACTAGTACTAAAGACTCTAAATTTTATTTCTATGAAACTAAATCGATTAAGTTAGCTTCGGTAGGTAGGAGCATTTTTGTCCAAAAACAATTAACCATCAAAGAAACCTTCAACAAATCATGCACCACAAAAATTCATCATTTTCATTAAACAATTCGTGTGTATTTAACATTTAATGTAACCGCCTAATCGCGTGTGGTTATACCGATAAAGCAAGTGGGTCAGGTAGTGGGCTATCAGTCAAAAAATAAACAACAATAATACACAGAAATCTATGGGGAACAGGGCGAGGTTGAGTGGCTTCCGTCGACGTAAGATTGATCGAGCAATCGCAATTATGAAAAATGATTTTGTGATAGCGGTGGCGAAGTGACCGACGTGCGCGGGGAGATGGTTAGCGGGTTTTAGTACTGGCATTGTCACTTCTGTGTCGATTGAATAAGTTTTTACGTCGGCTCGAACTATATCGAGAATAGTTCGTGCTGTGGTCAAAATATTTACCAGACAGCAAGGAGGTTTATAGCGGGGCTGCCTGCTTAATTTGGTCGCACGTGTGATGAGTACCTATGTCGTGGATGTGATTTATGTAGTAGTTTATTGTTTTACTTATTGTAGGAGTACCTATACAGTAAGGACAATTATTTTTACTCATAATAAGAACTAAAATGTTGAAGGAAACTATTAAAAAATAACTCCCTTTTATTCTGTGATTTCTCGAACCTAAATGCAAATCAGAATTTAGTTTAAATATAATCGGGGAATTATATACCTATTTGATTAGCTAGTTTTAGTAACTTTATCGTTTAAATCAAAGAACCATGTCACCGCATTGAAAAGAACGAAAACCAAAAAGGAATAGAAAAGTCTAAATCAATTTAAAAATCGCTTCAAACTCATAACTTGCGTCTGCTGTCCCTGAATTTATACCGGATTGTCGACTAAGCTCTTCATAGAACCTATTTGTGCACGTGTAAAATACTAAATAGTAAAGCCGAGTGTACGTGGAAAACCGACTTCAAAAAAACCTATCGGAAAAATTGCGGTTTTGTTATTTTTTGTCACGGACTTCTGTAATTAAATTTTCTTTTCAGTAGGTAGTCTTCGCTTTTTGCTACCCCCTTTAATTATGAAGTTGGTTAAAATAACGTGTATCAGTTATGTATTTTCCAACAGTAATACAGAATGATAACGGAATGAATGATGACGGGGTGATAAGAATATCACCCCTTGGTGATACAATATGAGAATGTATTTTTGTACTTTGAAAATCTCATGAAAAAATGATAAGTTGCCAACTCATAAATGCGACAGTAATAATACAGATACTTGTGTCATAATATATGCATAACACAACTCAAATTAGGTATCTATATTATGTAACCAAAATATCTTAAAATCACCTGATTTTAATTACTAATACCTAATAGTGTTTTTATCATAAATTGTTAGTTTTATTGATACCTCTTGAGATAATAATATATAGGTGGAGATTATTGTCATGATTAACTTTTATTATTTAGATTAATGCTGCATCACTGTTTTCTGTAAATTTATTAAGATAGATAAAGTAAGCAGAAAAATAAAATATTAATTTAAAAATAGAGCCTACGAGAATATGTCTGAAACAAAATATGAATAATTGTGCAGTAGCAGTGAGCAGTGGTGGCTCAGTGGTAACGGCCGCGACTTTGTAGGTCGTGGGTTAGAACCCAAGCAGGCACTTGTTACTTTGTGTAAATTATTTCATCAACACTGCTCTCAAAACGATTAAGGAAAACATCGTGAGGAAACTGGCATGTCTTAGAACCAAAAATTCGTGTGACATGTGACATCTCCCAACCCGCACTGGGCCCGCGTGGTGGATTATGACCCACTCCCTCTCACAGAGAGGAGGCCTGTGTCTGGCTGATTATTATAAATGAATAATGAAAAAAAAATAAACAAATGAATGTAACTATTCTATTGTAATACATATGTTTATGTTCGAAGCAAGATCAATTTATTGTTATTTACATACATCTCTCAGAAAACACTTAAGTCCAGCCTTATTAGAAGAGTCTTGAATCGTCACTCGACTAAAATATGCCTGTATAGAAATTATGGTACGTATATAAATCCAAGTGTGTGAAATCCTTCTGCGGTCAGGGCGTCCAATTTCGGATTCGATCACATTACCATAAGACGAGTGCGCGACTGTGCGATGCACTGCCCAGTGCGGACATACGGACGGCGAGGATGGATAACAAAAAGAGAATCTGTATTTTTTCAAGAGGTTAGAGATTTACTAAATTATTCATCTTTATAAAAAAATAAAATAACTTTTGTTTCAGACAACTTAGTCCATATTAGTACAATTGGTTTTTCGAATACTTACAGCACTTTTAAGAGAGTATAACAAATGAGATCCATTTACGTCGTGGACGATAACAAATTAAATAAGAAACAATGAGATCGTGGCTTAAGCACCATTGACTCTAAAACAACAAAGCTAAGCTAGTACAATTATTATTACTTACACAATTGACAGTTATGCCCTAGAGGCATAACTGTCAATTGTGTTAATTTACCGTCTACCGTCATCGTGGAGTATTTGCCGGTTCTTCGCAATAGGAGATTACTCTTTGGAAACAGAGCATTTATAATGTGTTCTATGACCTAAGAAAGCCAGATTAAACAGGCACCTTATAGATGTAGGCTTTAAGGGTAGGTCATATAGTAAGTACCTTACTTAGGGCCATAATATTTACTATTTTCATGTTTACAAAGCACTAGCTGATGCGCGTGGCTGCGCCCGGGTGGATGTCGGTTATTATATACTAAAACTTCTCGAGAACCATCACTCTATCCATTGGTGAAAACAGCATGAAAATCGGTGCAGTAGTTTTTGAGTTTATCGCGAACGGAACGACAGACTGACGCGGTGGAGGACTTTGTTTTATAATTATGTAAGGATTGGCAAAGTGTTAATGTCATGTCATGTTAATGTCACCAGTATGTCACACATTACAACAAGCTTTCTAATCAACTTTGACAAAAAAGCTTTCTATCAACCATCACTCCAAAAAAAGACAAGAAATCCCCTCCACTATAAAACAATTCCTTTCCCCAACCATCCATGTTATCGCTCGCTGCAATCCCCGCCTCTGTGTCCCACAAAACCTCGCCGGCTATTTTATATAGTATTTAGATGCACATTAAGAGTCATCTTTAACTGGAGAATGTTCCGATCGGGTATCATTACCATACTGCTGGTCGGGAACCCTTGACTACAGACGTAGTGTATGATATTCAGACTAGATTATACTGGAATAGATAGGGACTCATTACCGGGGCGCTGACTAAGATTTTGCATAACTTTTTTGAGTGGACTGCAGTTTAGGGTTTAGGTGGTGGGGGGTTTTACAAGAGGTGATAGTTGTTTGGAAACCATGGAAGAGATTAAGGGTTAAGTTACCAAAAGTTGTGCGCAGAAATAGTCTTGTCTATCCATTATTTGTTGAACAGACAATGGTCATGGTTCCTTCAGACAATTGAATTATTGAAAGACTTCTCAGCTCTCTCTACATTAAAAATGAAAGACTCGAGCAATAAAAAATGATTTAAAGCCAGTCTGAATACGAAAGCAGCACCAATTCCCAATCAATTAAAGCAAACGAACAAAACCAACATTAACCAGTCCATTAACCCTAAAGCCAGTAATTATAAAGGTGGCGAACGCGAAAACAAAAGCCAAGTCCTCCACGAGGCTAACGTGTAAAGAATGCACCGATTCCGAGAGACGACGCCTCTCGACCGCATTTTATCACCGACTAATGATCTCGGGCGTCTGCGCCGCGTAATGAGAGCGCCAACCGCCCCGGCTCACAACCAATAAAATATTTATGAAACCATCCCCCGCCCTAATGGAACGCGTCAACTCCCCACTTAGAAAACTCCACTCGCATTAACCTCCGCAAAATTATCATTACCGCTCCACAAATGGACAATAGCCGATCGCATGTCCTATACGCAGAATGCGACTCGTTAAGTCGCCGAGGACGCGAATTTAAGAGACAGCTTCTAAATATCCAGTGGCAGCGTGCACATGCGTCCCGAGATCTGTATCGCGCACAATACCGAGGCCGGCCGTCACGACGGTAGCAGAAATATGGACGCGGGCCCGCCGCATGGCCGCTTGTTTTATGTTAATGTGAAGCATAAACGGCTAGGCTGCGGGGAAAAATAACACGCCGACGTCCCCCGTGATGAAATACCAGATACCCGCCGCTGATCGTTAGCCGGCCCGCGCCACAACACGAGATCCACACCTAATGCCATTGTCTCAGACGCACGAGGAAGTCGAATAATTAAAGGGAACGCGTCGTCAGTCCAGCGTGCATTCCCACAGACGCTATCGCTCCTGTCGATCTCCGCGAGCGAAATACCGAAACCTAATAAGTCCGAGCCGAGTCTCATTTGTGTAAGGAGTCGTTTAAAAAAACGAACAATACGGAGGCGCCCGATAAAGGAGACGGCCCAATAATTTAGGGTCATTGTTTCGCCTCTTAATTTATGGAGTGCGGGCGTACGATTGATTTGTAGGTTTAGGAGGGAGATTCCTCGGCCCGAGAGTGTTGGGGATAAGCGGTTTTAAATCCGCGGCGGATTATCGCGAGGCGACGTCGCGGCTCTGTGACGCGCGTCAAGAACTCAATTTATTCGCGGGCCCACTCGATATACATACAATGCGCGGCGGCATTTAAAATGCGCGATAGGATTGGCCGCTTGGGCCTGGGCGGGGTGCGCGGACCATATACGCGTTCTTCGTGATGCACATATTAAGTTAGAAGGCTCTGTACATGGGATGCGGTGGAATTACGATAGGCACCGATGATGTCTAAGATCGTGAATGTCCCTCCGGTAGTACAATGGGCGAACTCGGAGAAAATTATTAATGCCCCCGGGTTGTTCGGTGTTACATTAAATTGCGGGTGGCGAGCGATGCCATTAAATTATCGGACTCGCTGATGTCCTCCTACAATGCATCGCTTGATAGTAATTCACGGCCGATGCTCTGGTGGTATAATTTCGCGGGTGCATTATGTACCCATGAGTGGAATTGGATTTGTTTGATTTAGAGAACTGAGGGTTATAGCATACCGAAGTACATTAATGCTGCATCTAATAGGTACTGTGATCTATGTTTATCAGGTTCATAAAATCAGAACTGACCTTCAAATACTCTACAATTTAACTTCCTACAGCATAACAACCAATCCAAAACCTCCATCGTTTCCAACCTGACATGTAACCCTAACAAAATCACTCCACAAATAAAACAGTCCATCGTAAGTACAGCCTATCAGGCATCGAGCGTCTGCATTAATTGGAACAGCCGATCTGGACGACGCAGATTTCACTTCTATAAATGGCTCGAAACTTTATGGTATCGCGGTGCGTTGTTACCGTCAACTTGCGCCTGCACACACTTGTAATTGGTCGACCGCCGGTTGACATTTACAAGAGAACCAAGATGGCGGCCCATCGGATATGCGACGTGTAATTGACAAATAGGCTGAAGGGTTAGAATAAATTGGGCTTCGCACGCAAACGGTTGGATTTTGTTTTTCCGAGATCGATGGTGCGTTTGCGCACGCGATGTCTCGACAGATTGTTGACTGCTGAGTCGAGTAAGCGAGCTTAGAATTAGATAGGTTCTCTGGAAGATAGGAGCTTTCTGAAGTACAATAAAATTTTCTTCTTACTGTGTAAGTAGGGTTGCCAGATCTGAAAATGAAAAGGCTAACTAAAGCTTGTTGACCTGACGTTTAGCCGAACTTTTGATTTTGTACTTGACTTTAAATTCTGGCAAACAGAATAGTTCAAGAATTGCTAGCTTGAATTCAGTTTTTCATTTTTTTTTTCCGAAAAATAGTCTTCTCGAAAGAAAAAATGTCTCTTGGTCTTTTAGATTTGGTTCGGACAAGACCCTGAAATGCTAATGTACCTACCTATATGTAAACTTAGACACTTCTAGCAGCCTTCGCGTGAATAATATCAATTTGTCCTTTATAAAAAAAGGTATTTTTATTCGCATACCAGTCACTTAGCTATAACTAAGGGATAATTATAAGTTCTTGAATGCAAGTCTACTGTAGCTATTCACATCCGTATCTTAAGTATAGGTAATGAGTACCTTTAGTACTTAATAGTCGATTGAGCGCGAAATTCTTCGGACGTAAACATGGAAAAATATATAAATGGTTTAAAAAAGGGTTAATTCATGGAATATTCTACGAATGTTAAGTTTATGTCTAATTGCTCCCTTCCTTTAAGTGACAAAATATCACTTTACTGTGACTTTACACGCATTGCAGTGGCTACCGGTGTTGCCATTCTTACAACCTTTGTACGGGCTAGAGGGCCGAGACAAGTAACAATCGCTTCGAAAGCGTTTCGTATTTCTACAACGACTTTCAACAGGACTGACATAAGCTTTTCGATAGCTTATGTAATTCCTATACATTTTTGCCTTTTCCATCATTGTTGTCGCTAATAGAATGTCACTTTGTCTAGGGACTCAGATGATGCTAAGCTAGGGGGGACCTGTGATAGTAGTGTTTTTTTACTGTATCTCAAATTCCAGTAATTGCATTATTCAACAAGTTTCTGAACTGGATTGGTGATTGTTCTCCTTATTTACCGATTCTATAAGAACATTATGATGTTTTCATTTTCATCAACTCACAAGCCTAACTTGAAATTAGGACACCGATCATTTGAAGTTTATTTTATACTGTAAATCACATGACACTTACATTTATTTAAACCACTTAAATCATAGTACTATGATGTAAGTGGTATAAATAAATGTATGAGATTAGTTTGAGAAACAATATACAACTACAGCAATTTTACTCTCCCCAAAGGAGCCTTAAACGATAATCCAACATTATAATCACAAGCTATTCTCATTAACATAATAATAAGTTCAAATTAATAGCAATTACAAACACTGCTGAGCCGCCATTTTTTAAAAATGTGAAGTTTATGTAGATATAGGCTTGAGACACACTGTGCGACTTTAAAATAAGAGATGACTGTTATTAAAGGGTAATTGGGAACGATTATCGATTAATACCGGTATGTTGGCACTTTAGCAAACACGTTGAGTGGCTCGTGGTTAAAATGGTTATTTAAGGTTTCCTACGTTTTGTATTTCTTGTGGCTAATTGGAAATATATGCATCTATGTTTATACGATATATTTTATGTAGCGTTTTTCGCATTTCGAAAATCCGCCAAATCCTAACTATTATTATAAATGCAAAAGTGTGTTTGTTTGTTACGCTTTCACACTAAAGCGGCTGAACGGATTTGGATGAAATTTGGCACATGGATAGTCCATGACCTGGTATAGGACATAGGATACTTTTTAACCCGATATTTCCACGGGATCGAGACTTACGCGGGTGAAACTGCGGGGCCCAGCTAGTTATCAATATTTGGATGAGTAACTTCTGTCAAAATCTATGCTAAGTTGAAGTATGCTATCATTCAATAACTATAACAATTGACACAGGTTGTTAAAAGCCTAGTAAACGATTTACGTCTCAGTTAACACGGCTGCTGGTCTCTCACTGCAGTTGTAATGACCTGACCAATAAGGATCGAGTAAACAACTGACATTCAGGGCGGACAACCGTTTTGATTTACTACCAACTTCGATAAAGTGTCACTTTCTCGTGTCGACTCGAGCTTAGTATCTCATGTCGTGGGTAAGAGATTAGCCAGTCAACAAGGTAGGGGCTGACTATCTAAGGTACAACTGATCAACTGAAAAAACTGGATGATGCGACTATACATTTTATTTATTTATTTATATACAATACCTTAGATCTATCTTTACAGGTTGCCCTATTGCGATAGTTAAGTACAAGTACAAATCTATGTAATCTATAAATAATATGAAAATTAATTTTCTATTGTGTCTGTCTCTTCGTGCGATTAGTTCTTCTAAACTACACAATTTAGATAATTTAATCCAGGAAGGTTTATGAGTATAGTTACATATCGTACCTTCGGTGCAACAAAGTCACAACAGCTCATTTTTTAATTTTACTATTTGTGACTTTGTTGCACCGAAACAAAAGTCAAAACAGCTCATATTTTAATTTACTATTTATGACTTTGTTGCACCGAAGGTGCGATATTAATATTTTTTTTATAACTTACACACGCACTCCACGTGTCTATTTAATTTCGTCGTTTGTTATTTGTGTTTTACTAACATAGTTCTTTAGTACTTGCAAACACAAATATACATGGATGTTCTGTAATGGTGGTCTGAAATAAAGCTTTTTACAATAACTTTATTTCTAACTAAACTTAGACATAGCATACTTATGATATGTCACCACATCCAGTGGTATTGCAGCCGTGTGATGGAAGGACGAGTCGCTAATTAAATAAAGGCTCTACTCAACCATTTAATACCACACACACACAAAAATTATCATAACATCTTTAAACAAAAAATCTGCCGTCAGATTAAAAATGGCACCTTAATATATCCGTTAAAAGGGTTTTGATTGATCAAGACGTCAGGCGAGGACAGTCGTCCGGCGACCGTCCGGCGACAGTCCGGCGACTGATGATTGATAGACACTGTTAGACAATCGCACGATCCATCATCACTGTCGTCAGTGTGGTCCGAGTCATACCTATACGTGACCTATTGTATTGAAGACGGTTATTTTTGATTTTTATTTTGTATTTTGTTTTCTGGATTATGGTTTTTGATATTTTGCAGGAAAGTCACGTAGGTAAATATTTTTTTGAGTTTACTTTTGTTTGTGTTCGTGTCTCCAAAAACACTCTTTTTTTAAAAGCGACATGAATGGCTCGTCATTTACCTACTCGATGGTCAGAGACCCTTAAGGAATTTTAATATGGAAGTTTTTTCTTCACTCTATCCAGTTCTACGATTTATAGGTATTTTGCACGGTTCATTGCCTGTGTACAGAATGACAAAAAAATGTTTTTAATCATATATTTTTTTCTTCCATTTCTCCACCAAATGTTATAAAATTACCCACCAAAACGAACTATCGATTTTAAAAACGATAATTTCGGAAACAAAAATATCGATTTCCTATCATTTTTTATCGAGTTATCGCGTCAGTTCGGCGCCGGCGCACGCAGTGATCGATTGCACGTTTAACACCAGGTAAACACCCCTTATATGAAATGAAACTATCACTTTACTGTGACATAAAAATACCAACATACTATAGACACCCCCCAAAACAATGAACAATCTTTAGGTCATTTAAAATAAGGTTGAATTTTGAGTGGTTTTAAGTTTCAGAGCTTGCGTCAACAAGTCTGTTTGATAAATTAATTAAGGGAATGATGGATTTGTCTGTGTAGACTAGTGATTGATGATTTGACAATAATTTTGGGGTCGGACGGCGAATGTCAACAGATAAACATACAAAATGGGTTCCGGATGCACCTGAAGATGGGAAACGGACAAAATAAATTTTGTTTACATAAGTCTTACTGGATACTATATCTATACATTTAATAAAATAGTAGCGAAGTCAAAACTGTACATTGAATCTTTTTGAAAAAAGTAATTAGACGAAGAGAATATAGTTTTTAGAGTTTTTATCCGTTTGTCTTTTTGTCTGGAATGACGCAAAAATACTGAATATAAATTTCTGTTGCACAAATATTCCTTAAGGGTCTGGTCATCGAATAGGCTTATAATAACGGGCAATTTTTAATTAGCAATATTATAAATTCCGTATTCCTCACCAGTTAACCGCGAGATTTAATTAGATGAGAAAAAATGCGCGGGCACAGCTAGTAGAAAATATGAAGGAATATCTCACGTTCTTACTGTATTTGAAAGATATCGTGATATTTATGATTATGTGTGCCAGTTTAAGCTTGTAATACATACAGTCCATTTATGGTGAGACTAGCATAAATTACTTCGAATTTGTCACCTATAACCTTCACGTCTCGATCAGAAGTCAATAACCTTAGCTCGTAGCTTTAAAAGCATGATGCAAAATGTACAAATAACGTACAAAAAATATTTATTATCCTTAACCAAGAGGCAGAACACCCAGATATTTGTATCAACAAAGTATTCGATCACTAAACAAACCGATGACATAAATATTTTGACATAACAACACCGCCCTTTTAAGCTAAATTAAAACGAACTTAAAAAAATAAATTAACAATCGATAAACAGACATCATAAACAAATCGAAAACTCGTTTAAAATTTAATATAATGCTCATAAATATACTTTTTTTTTCGCAAAACGAATCACCCCATTTAGTAGGGTGTCCACAATAAACCTGTCACGTGGGACAGTCCGATACCCGACATCGCACTTATCAACGAACATAACATCCTCAACTTTACGACAATCTTGCGCTGGACGCGCGCGCATATAAATTTGAACAAACGTCAAGACAGTCCGATTTTATTTTACTGATCATGGAAATTGTATCGATATTTCAACGATAACGTTATTGTGTTGTGTCGGATAAAGATACTTTTTATGTTCGCGTTCGTTTGATTTTTATACGATCCAAGAATCGGATGAGACTTGGAATCGATTATAATAAAGTTTACGAAGCATGCTGTGACTAATAATAACTAGGTATTGGGCAGTATCTTAAATCAGAAGTAAAGTCAATGTACTTATCAGTTGAGATTTCATTCACGAGTGTAGGTTTAATCATTCACTGTTGAACTTTAATCACCAAACTACGTAGTTCTGAATCATGTATGAAGAACCTGTTGCTTCCCAACGCATGTATAACACTGCACAATGCACGCGAATGACGGCTTAAAGAACAAAACAAGACCAAACAAACAGCACGTCAAGTAAAACTTTTCCCCCATTGAAGCAACTGATAACCTATAAACTACGCGTGAAAGCACGCAAATAAAAAAATCTCAAAAATCATTCCCGCAGCTAAAACCCACACGCCACAATCTAGATCGCAACACACGAATAGCGAAATCTAAAAACCGGTTGTTAGTTCGCCATGTAATTCTAATTAGGTAATTCGAGCAGCCGGTACTAATGGTTCGGTTCGGTGCCATAAAGCAGGCGCAATCTGATCGTGTGAACATGCTGTCCGCGTGTCCCGTGCACATTGTCCGCAGACATGCGACGCTTTGTCACCCTAGCCCACGCGGCGAGATAGCGATATGAGAGCCTGTAATTATTGGCTTCAGTGCTATTCTGTAAATTCGATTTTAGTGTTAGTGGAGGGTTAATAAATTTTAATTAATAGATGAGGTTTTTTATTTTTATCTGAATAGAAAAGTTAAATCTTTTGTTTTAATTTATTATCACAGTCAATATTCTCACGTCTTCGGATACAATTTAGACAGTGTGTTATTCTAAACACAATACTCTCAGTCCTTTCAAGTTCATTCATTGTTGAGAGCACTCTGTCACTACTTGCATGCAGTGATTACTTGAACTTTAACCTATTGACTTCGAACAGCAGTAAACCGGTATTACAGAACAAAAACATCGATACTTTAATCGTTTCAATCGGTTGAAAAGGGGCACTCAAGACCAGAACATAATGATTCAACAGGCTCGAAACGTCAAGAATTGCCTTCAAACCTGTAATTTAGTAACCTTTTAGGCTGACAATCAATGAGTCTTGTTCAGCGTCATTGATTGTCACCCTAGTTTGAAAAAAAGTTCTCTCAAGCCTCAACAGACGGACATACTTACCTGATAAATAAATAAGATGGACATACTATACATGTATAAAAGACTCGGGCATGAGGACATCGATGCATACTTAATCCTCTCATTGATGGAAGCGTTTGAAACGAGACGTACACGCAATGAAGTCACGACCTGACGACGTCATATACAAAATTCGGTTACGGCTTTTCCTGGATTGATCAATCTCAGCGTCTTAAAATTTATAAAAGGTACCAAAATTTCTACTCTTTTCTTACTTCTTCTCTCCTAAATCTGGCTTTTGGGTAGGACATGTTCCAAAAATTCTCCAAATCAAAAGCTTGGCTTCAAACTTTATGTTTCAGACTTTTGCCATCTTTATTGAATGTTAGTCTTTTTAGAAGCGTAGACAAAAAATGTCCTCACCCAAGCCAACAGACGGACATAATAAATAAGTGCACAACGACTCGGGACATGAGGACACCGATACACACTCAGCCCTCACATTGATGGAAGCGTTTCAAACGCAGTTTAGATAGCGAACTGGCGTTGACGTATTATTATTGTGGCCTTTCGATGTTCTCGTACCATTTCCGAAGTATAAGATACGAAATTTTCGTGTAGTGATGGTAATGTGGTTCTACAGGCTAATGTTTTTGTAAATTGGGGCTTGGAAATAGCGAAAATGTTTGTTTGATGGCGATTGATTCTAATCGTATTGTTTTATTGGAGACAGGACGAGGACTTGTTTATTTTTACAATAAAAATATTCGTTTACCCTTTCTTGCTACACTTGATTAAAGGTTCGTATCAATTTGCATGTTATAGATTATAATAATTTGCAAAAATTTGAATGGCTTTTGTTAGTACTATCCTGTACATCAATTTTAAAGCCCCGTGAATTTCAGATAATAATCCAAATAGCCAACTAAGTTGCATCAAGTTCCTCAATAAACCTCTTTCTTCAACACTATCTCACGAAGTTGGTCGAACAGCTCGTATTTTGACATGTTTTATAGTTCTTCTCGCGTCAATCGCGCGTGTTGCGTCCGAAATACTTTATTTATGGCCAAAACGGTTGAGTCGTCTCGGCCGTAAAAACTTTGTGTCTTCCGATTGAGGCGCCGTGTCTTTATGCCCTTTTTATCAATATTGAGCCGTTTTCGATGGGCTGTTTAGGGTTATGACGTAGTTTTGTTTGTAAAGAAGCCATGGCATTCTAATGCTAGTCATTTTGATGTAACGTGGGCTTGTAACGCGAAGTTTTGAGTGCATCTGCGACAGGTCTGTGAACGAAATGTGTTAATAGAAATAGAGACTAACAGGCTGTTGTATGATTTTATCTTCGCTACTAAATTTTGTTGTAGTAATTTGAATTTCCTGCTTTTCACTTACACCTTTAGTTAGTTCGTTCACTAGTGAATGATTTCCTGTAACATTGATAGGAATGTTTTAGTTTCTGAGTTTACACGAAGTTAATGGTTTCTGTTTATATGATTCAGGAAAACTTTTTCATTGCACACAAAACATTTTTATTCCTAACTAGCACTGGAGAGATGTAGACTGCATTTTGACTCACTGGCACTGATTAGATTATCTCCTGAATCGAAATTGCGTTTACGTACTTTCAAAAACTTTTTTTTACAGGCAGAATTATCTAGTCTAGAAAGATCTAGACTAGATAACACTGCGTGTAAAAAAAAGTTTGTGTTAAGAGATGACTAAGAAGTCATCTCTTAAAACATGTTATTAGTTCTTAACTGTGTCACATCAAACCACGTTTTCCCTATCATCCCTGATCATCAATAAAGAAAGCCCAGTTCGTTGACCCTGCGTGTTAACAATCCGGATATAATTTTTTATATCATTATGTTTAGTGGATCATTAAAACTCTGTCAAAAGAGGCATTTTTATTACTTTTTTACGACAAGAAATCTGATAGTATGTCTTTTTAAATGTTCCCAATGATTTTTATATGAGTACTTTTATTGCGTACGACGGTAGATTAATTTCATTGTTGTTAAATTTCTGTTTGATTGCTTTTTAAGTATTTCTTTACGGGTTACTGGTATGTTTGGTTTTCTTTTTTATGGAAATTATGTGATATATGGCTATGCATACGTATCAATCATGGAATTTTATGTATTAGAATTGCGAACATAATAATAAAGTAACTTATTTTACGTTAGCACATTATTCGCACGAATATACAAAATCCGTATGGTGAAAGCATGGCAATTCAATTTAATAAAACGCAAAATGACGTAGGTGTGGCTATGTAAGTAAACAAATACTTCAAAATTGTCCTATAATATATAATTGGAAATTGACAAAATCATTGTTACCATAGTGTCAACTGAATGAACCAGTAGGAACCAAACCTGCCACTAATTAAAATATTTCTTATAAATGTCATAAAATAACTGCCCACAAAACTTTTAAAAGCTTTTAAACTTTTATAGATAGACAACCGTAGGTAATTACCTACTACTAACCGTTGAAATAAATATGAAATATGCAGGAATGACTCATAAAATGATTGAATTATTGAAATTGATGGAAACGTTCAGAACTTTTAATTTATGAAACTAGTGTGAAACCATTTATTTTATAATGTAATAAAAATCTCTTCTCACCGAAATTCAATGTATTAAAAATATTAATTCCGGTGAGACGAGATGAATTTAATCATTAAAATATATTGGATCTGCATTTTATTTTGATATGATAAGAAATTCTTCTGAGCTCATCTTGTTTTAAAGCAGGCGTCTCAGGAGAGTTTACCTTTAAGTTTTAAGTTTCAGGTATAATTATATTTCGGTTCTAAGTAGGTAGGTAGGTACGCTTACGTCGAAAATCTAACCCCCCTGACTCCTTGCTGAAGAAGTGTTAGCAATTCTACATTGTTGTTTGACAGATCGGATATGACAGTCGCTTCTATAAGTATAACACCCAAGTGTAATCACAAATCAAAGGTGCCAATGCATCCCAATAAAAAAACCTTTAACTATGTATAAAATTAAAATGATCAAATAAAATTCAATAAAATCAATCACCACCATCTAATCCTAGTCTCTACAAACCCACAAAAACTCAAAATCACCAAAAAATATATCAACGAGTGTTAATTAAAACGGAAGCAAGACCACTCAATCACGTCACGAATCAAAGATGGCGCCCGTTTCATCTTGAAAATGATAAATTTATATAAAAAAGTCATATGAACTAAAGGAAAGGCCGGAAGGCGACGCGTTGTATATCAATCAAGAGATGACTGAGTTAGAGCCCTTATAAGTCACGGGACGGACACGATACGAGTTCGTAGTGTTGATTTAATTTGATGGATTTTTATTGTGGTTTAAATTGGGAAGGAATGTTTGTAAGAAGTTAGAAAATGTAAAATTAGTCTGACACATTCGTTGATTCCTTTCATCGTTTGCCTATGTTGGGGTCGGCTTCCAGTCTAACCGGATACAGCTGAATACCAGTATTTTACATGGAGCGACTCCCTATCTGACCTCCAAAACCCAGAAACAGGGTAATACGATACCCCGTTGTCAGACTTTCGGGCTTCCGACAACCCGTAACGACTGTCAAAGATCCACAAATGACAGCCGGGACCAACGGCGTAACGTGCTTTCCGAGGCACAAAGGATCCATGGACCAACTATGGCAAGCGTAGCTTAACCTGATGGATCGACCCCTGCGGCTGTTATTACTTAGCCATGAGCAACAGAAATATCTTAAAACTATGGGAACTAATTCACAAAATAACTACTTTCTTTTAGAACTGCCTTTCGGATGGATTGCAGCAACAATCAGATTTCATCGATCACCAAGTGGCAACATAAATTATCCTGTTTACAGAATATCTAAATTGTAAATGAATCCGATTCCTAAACGTATGTTTCTTTAAACCAGCCTCTTAACACATTGAATTTTGTGGATCACCTAGAGTAGAGAGGCTTAGATACACTTGCAATCAAATAAACAAACTCTACAGTTTAAAGCCTACTGCAGATACTGATACATTCCAAATCGTGATTTGTAAACCCGATTTCTATTCATACATTAGATTAAAATTTAAATATTCGCAACTGTGTAAGTTCCATACAACATTATTGTATTTAAATCTAAGTATAGTCTGATCGGTCAGTCGGCTTTGTAAACGTCAAACGGATTGAGTCGAACAGTTAAAAATATGACTTAAGTCCTAAACGCTATGTAGGTAATCTGCGCTTACAGGAGTTTGGAGCTTAGTATAAGGTGTAAACTGATCGCGGATAGATCTCGGCCCCATAAGTTCCCACAATACCTACCCTTCATCATCATCATCTGCCTAGCCTTTTCCCAACTATGTTGAGGTCGGATTCCAGGCTAACCGGATGCAGCAATAGGCACCTACCTTATTACAACAAAACCTTGTTTATCAGTTTTTTAGCCTAAACACCTTTTAAACATGATATTAATGTATGGAGTTTGACATAAAACTGACACTAAACACGCGTTGAACAAGACAAATGTATAAGTTTTTGTGGTAATGCCCCTTCTGTCTATATTCGTCTTGTCCTTTTTCAAATCTGTATGTAAAGCCAGGGATATTAATTGTGAAGCAAATTGATACTACGCCATTTACGTGTTAAGGCCATTTCATAAAAATATAAAAGAACGATGAGTGGGATTTGAACATACGGATTTTAAGATTCAAGTCAGGTTACTTAACTATAAATTTCCCTATGCTTAATCACATTTCGTTTTCGATTTTATGTCCTAAAATCGAATATTATTTACAATCTCTTGCCTAAGTTAATATAGAATGGAAGGAAAATAAAAAACAAAAATAATACATAAACTACTGGGTTTTTACGCCATTAAACTTGCTAATCGCTGCCGCTCATGCTTTGCACGTTTTTTTTTATATTTCAAGAGAGATTCAGTTTTACTGCATGCATATTTAATTAATTGCATATCGCAATCTTTATGGACATTATTTATTGTCAAAACCTACATCAAAGAGTTTTATAACTTATTTACAACTTTAACAGATATTTAGTTAGATAACACCAACATTATTGCTAAATCTAGACGTATAATTACTGAAATAAAACAGCAAATTATTGTTTTATTTTCATTACATAGTTTAACGACTTTTGGAGTGTAACTCAGATTGCTAATCTGTTATCGACTAGAGCTCTTTCAGTTGTTGAAAGCTCATTCAAATTATTTGTTGAGGAGCAGTGGTGGCCCAGTGGTGAAGGCCTCGACTTACGAGTTGTGTAAGTCGTAGGTTCGAACCTTGACAGGCGTTTTGCTTTGTGTAAATTATTTCATCATCACTACTCTCAAAACGGTGAAGGAAAATATCGTGAGGAAACCGGCATGTCCTAGAACCAAAAATTCGAAGACATGTGACATCTACCAACCCGCACTGGGCCCACGTGGTGGATTACGGCCCACTACCTCTCACAGAGAGGAGGCCTGGGTCCCAGCAGTGGGAACATTATAGGCTGATTATGCAATGCAAGACCATGGAGTCATCATCCGCCTAGCCTTTTCCCAACTATGTTGGGGTCGGCTTCCAGTCTAACTTGATGCAGCTGAATACCAGTATTTTTCAAGACCATGGGTAAAAATGCTTAATTTAAATGCATTTCGAAACCTATCTCTGAAATCATTATTGTTAACCCTTTATTGGATCTCTGAAATCATAACAAGGTTCAAAAGTGGTGTAAGTTTTCGTTAGGAAACTCATTTTGAGTACTTCCTTTCTTCGGCTTTGTGGTTCAAAGATTGCTTGCAAGCACAAAAAAAAAACAAAGTAAGTAATTTTTGATAATTTCTAGAATGGATTAGAATAACCGAACGACTCTTCTAATTCCACTAAACCTACTCTATAATCTGTAAGCAAAACATTACAACTACTACCCAACTCCTTAAAACAGCAACACTGCTAAAAAGACCCGGAGTCCGTTGTCTAATTGATAATTAGTATTCAGGCGGGCGGTGCAGGCCTACGTGTGGCCGCCATGAGCGCCCCGTCCCCCGTGGGCCCCGGGGACGGTGGGGGGTTGGTCAACGTTGCATCAGCACGTCCAAGACGTCTGCTATTGACGTAAGACGCCAGCCGCTGGGAACGCGACGTGATCACACGGCTATGCGGCAGTGGGAGGGTTAAGTCCGATGATTCCAGTTCATTGAATTTAATTGGTACTTTGATTTGCTGGCGGGTTGTGTTTTTGATGTGAAGGCTGTCAAAGTAAGTCGAATTGTTTGGTTTAAAATAGGCAAACGCACTGCAGTGAATTTGAAAGCAGTTAAAATCTGTTATCGGACATAATTATGATTGGATCTAAATCCAAAGGATTCGTTTACAAAATTCAAATCAAAAATATAAAACACTGCATTGTCACTGAGTTGAACTGTCACTTACCAATACACATTTAGCAAGTCGAAGGACAACTGCCCACATTTATGTATAAGAAACACAGAAAACAACCACTGAATCAAACTACTCCACAGCAACCCGATCGTCAATCCGACATTAGCATAATTCATTATAAATTATTCATCTCAATAAACTGACCTACCCCACCACGCCCTAAGGCTTGGCACCCAATCGCGGACGACTACACAGCAACTTTTTCAAGATTACCATATCTACGTTCGAGAATCGCGAGTGAAATGGACGGGCAGTACAGCAAATTGGCTATCTAGCTCATGCATCGCGTATGAATCGCTGCGACCGAAGAATCGGAATATTTAGGCGGTCGTGCGCGTCGCCCAGTAGCCGGTCTGTGTCGGCCCTTATTTAGATACTTTGATGTTCTCAGTGTGTCTGTCTTTTTGTTTGCGTTGAATACATTTTGGAGTATTTTATGTTGTTTGTTTTTTAATTGTGGAAAGCGAGAGTATTGAATTCTGTACGTTCTTTATGATCATCATCTGCCTAGCCTTTTCCCAACTATATTGGGGTCGGCTTCCAGTCTAACCGGATGCAGCTGAGTACCAGTATTTTACATGGAGCGACTGCCTATCTGACCTCCACAACCCAGTAACTGGGTAATACGATACCCCTTGGTTAGACTGGTTGTCAGACTTTCGTGCTTCTGACGACTCGTAACGACTGTCAAAGATCCACAAATGACAGCCGGGACCAACTGCTTAACGTGCTTTCCGAGGCACGGAGGAGTCTCGATATGTGAAAATGGTCACCCATCCACGGACCAACCCCGGCAAGCGTAGCTTAACCTGATGTATCGACCCGAGCGGCTGCTATTACTTAGCCACGAGCTCCTCGTTCTTTATGATCAACAGAAATAATTAACTGGGATTTCGATTATCCAGACATTAGCAATAGATACTGGTTGAAAGGAAAACCAGGAAAAAGGCACCTATGAAAATGATAATTATATGGTAGAGTCAAAAACATCCGTCAAATATGTATTGCGTAGACAAAAACGTATCCGGAATCTGGACCCAACCAAAGCCTTACTTACCACTGACCTTGTCTAACGCATTAATAACAGTTCTCTAATCATCCATCCAGCACACATTCCTCCCATCTTAGTTAACAATGCACGGCCAAGAATATTCAAAACAATCGCATCTCATTACAGACCAGCGATCTCTAATCCAAAGAACACGGTACGTGCCAATTTCGAAGCTAGCGGCAACAGCACCCACAAGTCGGAATTTTTCAACACACTAATGAATCAGTCGGGTTAATGCAACATCGGAGAGACCGTGTACATATTTAAATCAGGTACATGGTTCTTGATTATAGCAGCCGGAGTCAACTCAGTTGGTTTTATCTGGATTGTGTAAAGTTTCTCAACGGTTATTGCTCTGAGACAATATAAAGGAAATGCTGGTGAAGTACAGGTGGGTTTTGGAAGTGCAGATCTTAGAAGGTCTAAGTAAAAGGTTAAAATACGTTAAGGTACGGACGAAAATTCTGAGCTGTGGGAAAATTGGTAAGTTAGTAAACCCCATTTTGACAAAAGCTATGCATCAATGCAGCAAAAAATGGCAAAATCTATAATGGAAAAACTGTGCCCTGTTCGCAAAAACCTGTACAAATAAGAATCTTATAATAATCCGCTGGAAATCAATCAAATCTCATTTAAAAGTAAGTCACACGTTACGATCGATACACTTCTGTGCCGCGTTTTTAATCTGCAGAACCAACTACATTTATACCCTACAGACATTTTTAATAAGTAATTACATCCCAAGTCCTCAAGAAAAACCTATCCCCGTCCCACCTGGCCACATTAGAAGTCGAGACTTCGAGAGTCCCATCCTCCTTCAACTTCATTTGCAGTCTACTCCACGTTAAAATCAATTATGCTTGCGATTGTTTCGTTAGTGGAAGCAAATGTTTTTTGTGTCCCCTCCCCCACCACCCCCCTTCCAACCCCCCGTTGTCCCTCTTTGTATTCAGTGGACGGAATGTCTCTCCACTGTTTGGTTTTCTTTTGACGAACTTCGTTTCGAATGCATTTTCTTAATTCGTTCGTGATTTTGTGGAAAATTGAATCGTTCTGTCTGGCGCGGTACTGTGTTTTGTTTTGTTGACTGGCGTTTTTTGACGATGAATGAATGTGCTGTTATTTTTAAGTGAATTAGAGATGTTTGCGTAATTAAAGAAATTAAGCAGTTTGTTTAGGGATGCATTGGTGCATTGTGTAAATTTTTATATTTTTTTATTGATTTTAGACAATAGAAGTTATTCTGAGCTAATCTGGAAAAGTTTCATGAACGAAAAATGTAGGAAGGTGCTCTGTATTGTATGCGATGTTATTTAAAAAAATAATGAACAGCTACATGAAAAAAAAAATAGCAATAGTGACTTTGAACATCCAGAAATTACTTTATGTAATTAAAGTAAGCAAATGCAACACAAACATTAAACTTCAAAGCAATTTATTCAGTTTCAAAATGCGAGTGAGTCTAAGTTTTAATCTTCAACATAACTTCAAATTAAGATTAAATGCAATATTCTTCATTTGATAAGCCCACCATGACTCTGTATCGGCATGTCCCTTAATTGACTAACCCTTTAAGATCTCCCGTCGAAGCATTCGCATTCGCATCTCAATATTATTAAAAAGTTTATTTTTGCTAAGCAAAAGTAATGTACACTAATACAGTAAACCACGAGCCAAAGTCGTTAGCAAGTCTGTTAAAATTCTTAAATTAAAAACAAACTAAAAACCTTTAACAATTAGCATTTTATTTATTGCAATTACTGTATCAACTAATTTATACACTACACTCAGACAATTTTGCCGTATGAATAAAACCTATTTAGTGTAGGTACTTGGGGCGCTAAAAAATTGTTTATTAATTTTTTCTTTTATAAAGGCGAGGACACACTATTGTCACTCGCCGATGTCCAATATCTACGTACATTAATTATGCAAACGATCCACTCCAAAGAGGTTAAATGGCGATTTTTTGTGTCTCGTTTAATGCGGCGGCGGTGGTACGTGATGGTAGATCTTGTTATTGCTTTTGTTTCGAAGTTTTCGTAAAGCGTGTTAATTGAATAAAACAAATTGAGGAAAGACGGAATGTAAACAAATGAAAATTAATTTAGAAACTGTGCTAACAATTGAATTTGTTTCGTGGTTGGTACTTTTTGCAAAGTACCTAATTTTAAACATTTTCAGTGCTGCACTTATCGACGTTTTTTACCTTAGCGTTACTATCCCCTTTTTTCATAAACAACTTTGTTCATCTTAAACCTAACGCTACTATGAATATTTTCCAGTGTCGTTACAAAGACTAGTACACAATAAAGCGGACTGCACAGCGTCACGTACAGTATCGACGGAGCGCTCTAATTAAAAATCGTAAACATCGACGCGCCGTCGATAGCAGTAATGTGTGCGGACCCTAATTACTTGGACCGTTTGAATTAAAAACATCTATGTTTTGCTTGTTAAGAGTTTGTGTTAGTGATGTTCATTATTTTAGTCAGTCTTATATAAAGGAGAGAGCAGCAGCTTTTTTAAATTACTTAAAATATTTTATTTTATTAAGTAATAAGTATTGTTTTTTTTCCACAGATTGACTACCTACCGATTGTCCGTACATTTTCAATAACACTTTGCTTTTTTTTTAAACAGTACCAAAAACCATAAAATTAATAATAAAAAATAAAAAAATATTATAAAATAAAATAATATAATACAATAATAAACAGCAGACGAAGTCGCGGGAAGCAGCTAGTTAAATAATTATAAACCCATTAAAAAATATTTTGTTGGAATAGTTAGTTGGAAAAACCCATGCCTAAAGCGAAAAAATTGCGAAAAGCGAAACAATCGATTATAATTAATTTGATTACTCATCAAAAATGTGCGTTTCGATAAATATTATGATTAATTAGTAATTAATCCATTAAATATGTATGACATAATTTATGTAAGTAACTATTGCAACATAATTATTTACATTGTGTCACCCTATGTAAAATTTCTACATTTATATCTGTTTTTTATAGTGTACATTTATATGCTATTCATCTATCATAACATAACACAATCTTTATAAAACAGTTTTTCCTGAAAATAATAAGTATTGTTATTTGTGTTTTCCAATCTACGTACAGTAGAATTCTAAAGTGTTCTAGAAAATTGTAACGAAACAAGTCAAATATACGATACGATACTCGCCTCCCTTGATAAACTATCATTTAGATCCTCAGTATGTTTATTTAAAAGCTTTTCTTTTCGCCAAACAGCCGTTCCCCAAAATGTCCTCATAAAATACAGAAAACACTTACTAACATTAGTAGTACTCCACCCAAAATTCGCTAACGTACCTGAAAAAAAAACAAAACAAATTAAATATGGCCGGCGTTAATTACACAAACAGACAGACCTCGCCAATTACGCGTACCCATAAAACGACGACATTAGATCCACTTTAGTACGCAACTGTACCAAAGGGACTTTTCCCTAATCCATTTACGATATAACAGATATAAATCAAACTTAATATTAGCTACATGTGTTGATAAAGCCCGCCACACGTGCACACACACACAGACACACACACCCACACATACACATATCCAAGATGGCGCTTGACTTGAGGGAGAACGTGAGATTATCTTTTTAATGTGTGGCCCGGATTAAAATGACGAATGCTTATTGTTCTATTTTTTCGTGTCCTTTTTCGCAGTGGGTTTTTTAGGGTTAAAACTTTATTTTGTTGCTTTTGTTGGAATTGTACCACATGGTGCACATTTTCTAAAGAGATTAATAAAAAAAAATGTCCTAGAACAAAGTTAACTATTGTTTCAGGATTCAAATTCACGATCACTACTTGGAGGCGTATTTGTAGTTGGATCCTTGTACCGACTCAGCAGTTATTTTTATCTGTGTGTATCGAGAATTTTGATCTTAAACATTTTAGATCTGTTGACGTAAGTAATACATCAAAGCATAATTATGGTTTCATGTATTACTGACGTCAATACATAATAATTGTCACTTTTTCCAATTATTCATTTTACGGTTGATAAGAAGCAACTTAGCAACAGATGAATTGGCTATGTAATCGGATTTGATGGCTTGGATTATTCGGTGTGCGAGTCAAAAATGTATGAAAGCAGACTGATATTTGATAAGGATGTATTTTATCCACACGTATTGCTAATTGTATACTGATTAGAGATACACAAAAGATGTGGTAGAACGTTATTTGAACTTGAAACTGACGCAGCAGTCGGAAGGTTACGATTTGCCCACGAAATATTCATGATGCAATTGCCCTAGCAACCACCTGTGGTTGCTACTGATAAACTGTGTATCATCAGTTACCTAATCATTTTAAGTAGACACTGTAGATACCTACATAAACAATGATTAGTAAAGGTGGTAAGTAGGTACCTATATTTTTTTTTTATCAAAACAAAAATGCTTTAAAAACCCGCATCATTATCATTGCCAAAAGCTCTTACTCAAGCGAACATAACCCTCTCGCTGCGATTACAAGACACAACATACCAACACACACACACACAATCTACAGATGAAGCGCAAATGTGTGCAAGGTGGCATGAAAATGGAATTAAGGGGGGAAAATGCAAAGGAATCAACCGGGCGAGAGCGCGGGGGGCGAAAATGTCCCAGACCGGACACTTTGAACGAATTATGACGGTCATTATTAGAACGTGGACAGAATTAAATTGCCTCCCCCCACCCCTTCTCGCCCAGTCGGCCCCTTACCTTCCGGCTAAGTATGCCCGCATAATGATACCTGTCCAATACTAGCAACACTTATCTAAGCCGGCGAGTGGATCTCTATCGCTCGGGATTCGATATTTGTTTTTTCTTTTTTCTAAGCGATCGTTTTGTGTGAGTGCGTCGAATGAAGTGTCAATAGAGCTAAGTGAAGTGTTTTGAAAAGATTGAAAGACGGCTGCGTGTGGAATGCAAGGATTTTTGGGGTCGGTTATATTTTCTTTTAATAAAAGCGTTTTAGCTTTTCAAAAACTCTGCTTTTCAACTTAGGCATATTTTCTTGTTAAAAATTAAACGCCAAAGTTGCCATTTATTACACAACATTTAGTCGAAACATGGAAAAATTTACATTCTTTTATTACTACAGAGATTAATTAAAAGCCAGATTATTCATTCATACTACGCTTGTAGTGAATATTTATCTAAGACTTTCAGTTAATGTGCTCTGAAAAAATATTTGGTCCTTCAAGTCATGCGATACTACACAAACACGCCTAACAAAAGGATTAGAGAACCTTGTAACTCCCAGCTTAAAGCAATCAAATAAAAGAAATCCCATAGAGTTTACAATCAGCGGCACATCACACGATAAGGCGTACAAGTCCGCACAACTAAAGTAAATTTACAGAAACAAAAGCAAGCATTAGGACAGATTAGTGGACGTTACGCGAACGCAACGATGCAAAGTTAATGCCTGTATCAATAGTTCTGGAGTCGCAATCAGTAGATTTGCAGTAATCTCGGCAAACGCACCGAGCGATAAAGAGTACGGGTGGGCGGTGGAGCAAGGCATGGGCGAGAGGACCAGAGGTCGTACTGAAGGACCAACATAGTTGGTTGCGTGAGGTTATGTAAAAACCATTTATTTTAACAATGTTACAAGACTGGATTGTATTTATTGATGGGCGTGCCTAGAGGTGAATTTCGCAGAAATTTTCTGAAACTCGCGGGAAAGAATGAAAATAAACAGTACAAAACATTAGTCCACAGCGACAACGACGACAAATCATTACAATATACATAATATTTTCTGGTCTTTGAATCCGAAAATGGTAGCTACTCAATTTCAAGATAAGAACTTGATATTTGTTATTGAGGTCTCAAGCAATACTGTTTTCTACTGAAACTGAAACAAGCTATGAAAAAATCTTCACCCCTAAAAAATGCATAAATCAATTTCCATTTTGATCTCCCAACCCAATCTTTTCCAGATCGTATCGTAAAAATAAAGTGTAACTAATCAAATCAGATTGCGAACGCCTTTCCAAATCGCGCGCGCCTGTACCTTACCCGCGGCCATTATCATGCAATATTGATAGAAGCTTCGTATAAAGCAGCCGAGTTAAGACGGCGGGCACTCTCTGCGTCCCACGTGCCCACTTTATCTACAAGATATTGTAAATATTAGGTAGAATTGTACCCGCAAACAAAGCCCGGATTACTTCTATAGTTCGTCTGATTGTTGATATTTGCTTTTTTATTGGGTCGTTCAGACGCTATCAGTGTTTGAGGAGTGTAATCCGAGCTGTACTGATATGGTCCGTAATGTGAGGCTATGATTGGAGGATAATAAGGTGATCTTGAGGTTGACGAATTATTTATTGGCCAATAAAAGGCTTAATTGCTACCAAAACCCAAACTCCTAACTCCGTATTAAATTCCAACGACGATGAAAATAGTAAATAATTAGGGACAGGAAAATCCAATAACTTTAAAATACGATTGGTAATTTACATCGTTACAACTTGTTAGGAATTATAACTACTACCTACCCAAGCCTGTAAAAACCCAAAAAATATTACTCAAACACATCAAAAACGTAATTCGCCCAAATAAAACACCAATAACAATAACAGGTCCTGAAAAACAAAACGCCGACATTTTGATAATAACGTAGAACACACACGTAATGCCTAAACACACACAAACACCCATTAACACACACTCTATTACACACATAACATATTTAGGGATGGGAAAGTGAAATTTGCAAGAATATATCGATGGAATGTAAACAGGGGGGCGAGTATATTGACGAGGTCGCAAACACATGGAGCGGAATCAGCAAAGAAAGATTATTAAAACAATGGTTTTGAACTAAATACGGGACAGAGGGGTTATTACAATATTTGCTGGCATCTCGTTATTTTTAAGTATCAGTACGGCTCCCAAAGTTTAGGGTGGGGGACTAAAATATGGGTTGGGTAACGGAATTTATGATAAAGAGTTTTTGAATGAGGATATTTTGTTTGTAAATAGGATTGTGGATTTTTGCCTATGTTTATTTTTGTTGTAATTTTGGCTTGGAATGATGCTGAAATATTAACTTGAGTTTTTTCGCAGTTATGAAAATTAGAGAAAATGGACGCGAAGCAAAGAAAACAAAAGCGAAAAGATTGATGAAATGCCAATGTTGTAAGAAACAACAAGTTACATACTTATCTGGACAATAATTAGGTAATTAAAACAATAGGTACATAAAGGTAAAGACCTACTAGTATATAAAATGTGATAGTTATTATGAAAAAATATTTGACCAATCAACAATCACCCCCAAGCCCCCAATCCATCAAATAATACAAAAAAAAAAGAAACCTGCAAAGCTTCACTCACATTCAACTCAACCCTTCTCCCGCTCTCAGTAAAAACGCGTAAACTTTAAGAGCCTGCGGAACGTCATAGCCCAGCGACATAGCGTTGTAAATTATAATGTTTTATGGTTTAATACTGCAGATAAGGCGCGGGAGGGTAAGGAGCCTATTATTAACCGTGTTAACTGGGAACGGGGGGTGGCCTCACCTCGCAGCCGTTTGTACGCTAAGCGACTTTCGGTGGCGACTTTTTATGTGAGTGTAAAGTAAAAGTGGTCGGGACTTGAAGTGTTTTATAGTTTGTGGTGTTGCGAAAATGTTATGTTCTGTGAGTTATTGTGAGAGTGGGGTAAACAGTGCACTATGCTGATGAAGTATCTAAATGAGTCCTTAGAATTAATGAAATGTTTTATCTTCCAACATCGATTAGGCCTTCAAATAAAAAATAAAAAAGAGCCTCCATGAAACGAAAAGTGAACATTGTATAGTTTGTGGTGTTGCGAAAATGTTATGTTCTGTGAGATACTGTGAGAGTGTGGTAAACAGAGACTATGCTGATGAAGTTTCTAAATGAGTCTTCAGAATGAATGAAATGGTTTTTTTTTCAGTTATTAAACTTTGCTTTTATAAAAAGTATCTACGAGACCAAATGATAGATACTTGTATACGTACGTCACACCCTAAGCAGAGAGCCCTGCTGTCAACTTTACTGACCAGGTTACATTTTTCTAGTATAGGTATAGTACCTGCGGGCTTTTTCGCTTACACAAGAGAAAAACATTTTCTTAAACCCAATATAAATATTTTAAACAGCCAAGCCAATTCCAAAAAACGATATATTCTAAGTTTCAGCACTAATGCTTTTAACACATTACCAGCAAGCAGGGAGTTGGTCGCCCCGTCTGTTCCCGCCCTTAGAATATGATTTTTAACGAGCCATCCCCAAGTATGTAATTGTGTCTGAATGCGTTTCGTAATGATTATTTATGTAGCGTGGAGAGGCGTCTGGATAAATTATTTTTTATTATTTCCATTGCATAGAGTGTTGTCCTACCCTTTGTGTTGGGGAATTAAAACTGCTGGATTGGGGTAATGTTTTGTCTTGTTGTGGGATGTTGATGCAAGTTATTATGCACATGTTCTTTAATATACGCGAACATGAAATAAGCTTATAAAACTTTCATAGTAACTAGGACGTCAAAATGAATGATTGAAAGTAAATAAAAGAAGAATGATGGCTTATATTCCCTTATACGGAAAAATTAAAGCATTTTTTTAAAGAAAATATTTGATTTATGTAACGTTACGGTCAAGCCTCATATCGCATTCAAATACAAGGCTTTCACACTTAAACGACACGTTGTCAACTTGAATCGATGGCAATTAAATATTAAAAGTGACGACCAGAGACAAGCGACCGACAGGCTAGTTTTCAACGCCTCCTTTACTGAAGGAAGTGTTACGTTGGTAATATTTCAAATGAAAAGACAAATCATTGAATTCTTATGACCACGACATGTGATAGCTGTAGGATTTAACAGGTGCTCTCTTCAGTTCGTTTTTTATGGTTTAAGGATCGTTTATTTTTTAATAGTAGGTACTTGAGTAGCATTTTAATCAAAGATCAGATTACTGTTCAGATGTGTTTTTATAAAAGTATCACAATACTTTCACTTAACTTGATTCATAACCTTCACCGACTTGGGCTGGTTAGAATGCTCTATACCACAACGCTAAAAGGAGACATATTTTCCAACACGCAACATCAACAATCTCCTCACCCTAGACAACTTTACCTTATTGACGACCAAATAAATCGAAGCCAAACGACGTCCGACACATATTTTCGCACAAAAATCGTGTGCATTTTAAATCAACGAGTTACCGAGTTGCCGGGGCCTGGTATAATGAAATCGTAAATCGGCTCGGTTCTCGTGGATAATAGTGAAATATAAATTGGGCGGTCGCGGTTTGGCGCCCGTCGGTCGGTCCGTTGGCCGACATTTTTGCGGGCTCACTTCAATCACGCGTTTTATAACGTCAGTGCACGTGTCGCCCGGCAACTGTTGTCACAATAAGCTAAGTCGCGGAGACTGTAGCTCTGGGTTTGTCGAGTGGCACGGTGTGGAGGAGGCCTTCTGAGAATTTGTCATCAATCAAATGCAGCAGTAAATCTGCTGTAAGTGACACTTATTAAATTTTAAGAGCAACGTCGTGTCTTGGGTTCGTCAACTTTTAGGGTGACAGATAAAGATGTAAGTAATTAACCATAGCGGAATTATTTAACAGTAGAGACAAAAAGATGTGACAGTGTTGCTGACTTTTGGAACAGAAGAACCTGACGAACCTACTTGTTAGGTATACTATACCAATCTCAACGTAAAAACTCAATCTACTCGAAACGTTATTTATAGTCACACGTCACACACTTTAAACCGCAAAAATTAAAACCTATAAACTTCCACGAACAACGCACTAGATTTATAAACCCTACCAACGCTAACACACTTTCACGTGTCGATGGATCCGCGTAAAAGCCTAAAAAAAGAAAAAAAAAAGTCATTGGGTCCTACATGCATCTTTTTCGCCCGGCTGACAAATGGCTATGAAATGGCCAGGACGGCCCAGCTCGGGACACCGAACGTAAAATCATTCACAAATTGTGATGCCACGGTTAGTTCGGACGTTCGGCGGTGCAGGGTTAGCGCGAAGGGTAGTCGTGTTTTCGGTTTTAAGTGTTGTGTTTTTTTCGAGGTGGCGATAGTGGGCTAAGATTGGGCTTTTAGTGTGGTGTCAAATAAGGAATGACCTCACTTCGAAGTCGATAATACATACAGTGAGAGTCACATACTGGGTTTTGACTTTAATTTGGATGGTGTCCTTTAAGATTTAAAGTTTGAAGTTATTGTAGGTTTGCATCAAAACGTAGTTTCACTTGCATAATGTTTAATATTAATAAGCTTACAGTAGCAAAATGTTTGAAGAACTGCTTTTGTTTATCTAGGTTCAACTGCTTACATTCAGCTGGTCTGTGTTCGTTCAATGTAATTTAGACTAATAATACTGTCAGGTCCTCACATCCACGATGGCAGACAGCCGGCTTCACACGCTTCTTTAAAACCTAGGACGCAACACGGTAACCCTATCAACGCCACTTTTTATCTGAACGCCATCAATAAAAAAGTCTGTACAAAAAAAAAACAGAAAAACAAAAGCCGTGACGTCACTAGGTAGGTTTTCGCACCGGCAAACGGCGAGCGTATAAATCAAGCGCTACGCAAGCGTGGAGTCGGCTCCGGCCGAATTGTGGCGTTTTATGGCCTTTTGATTTACACAACCACTATTCGCTACGTATTTTAATGTGCGCTCGATAGTCCGTGTTGCGAGCGACTGTACGTAAATAAAATTCAGAAATCGCTCAATAAAAATCGTCACATATCACTGTTATATTGCAAGTTTGTGGGAATATCTTCCGGGTTTTTATCGATCTTTGGCGCAACACTAGTTATGTCAGTTGAATGGGCGATATGACAGATTGTTGACGTAATTACGCTATATAAACCCGTTACAAATGACAGATTAACACTACAATCGCAAAACGCACGTGATGTTCTGTATATTTCGTTTATGATCGACATAAATTTGATCGTCGACTGTTAATAAAATATAACAATAACACATGAGACACATGTTCGGGTACCCAGCAGTAAATGCCACTAAATAGCTACTAGTCAAATTTTTAAGTCGCAAACGACATACATATTGCATAATTAAGTGTTATTTATTTGATAATGCTCAAATATTAATTTTATTTTAGTTTTATTGTTACAACGATGTGTCGATAGTTATTTTGGTACAGCATTATGGTGCTCAAAATATTTTCTAGCCTGATATTGTATACACGTGCTAAAGTTTCCGACAACTTTGACAATTAAAGTGCAACGTAAGTAAAATATTTTTTTCAACACAGGTAATTTTATTTAAACCAAAACAATATTAGGTGTACTTTTACCATCATTGCTCGAACTCTCTCCTCCCTATTCCACTTTGAATGACTTTGACGGACACGAGCGCATCATGGTTGATCAACTGGTGTCCCCGGCCCTCCACTCACTCACTCACTCACTCATTCATTCATCCGTTCGTTCATTCACTGCGACGTCGGTTTCGAGTGATCACCGATCACCTTACGTCGGTTTTATTCGTTCGTAAGCGGTATTTAAAAAAGGAATGAATGAATGGCGGTTTGTTTTCGGCATTTTTGGTTGCAACTTGCAGTGTTAGTTTTAAAACAGTCCTTTTTTTTACTCTTTCTTTTTGCAGTGCTTGTCACTATCACAGCTTAGGTTTTCAAATGCTAATAATTGTAATCGAGATAGGTTATATCGGCTTTAAACGATACGAAGTGCCTGACACCTGACAGATGTTTATTTATTTTTTCACATACTATTTTAGATAAGATAAAAAAATTGCAAAATCATTTTCTTATTTATTTTATACGAATTTCCCTTTTTTCATATCGCTAATAGGTAGTTCGAAGTCCACTGAATCTGATTTATAAAAAAACCCGGTAGGTATTAGATATCCATCAAAACATTGTTATTAGTGGGGTCCGGTGACTGGTAAGTGGACGCGTTTGTCGCCGCGATGTCGCTGTGACGCGTGACAAGCTGTCACCGATGTGTCGACGAATGTCGTGTAGACGCGTCGCGGTTGACGCACCAGCTTTAGGAAATTATTGTTGAATCAAACGGAAAAACATATTTTTATAATGATCAAGAACAAATTTTACGATACCTTTTCTGGTATCGTAAGATTTGTGAATGTGGCAGTAAAAGCCATAGCAAATTCTACTGCTCTTTTAAACAATGTAGATCCTAAAATTGTAATCTCAGAAAATTACCAAGAAAATATACGGAAAAAATTGCCCTTGGGTCAAACTATAACCACAATGTAAGGTCAATACAAAACAAACTCTTCTTACATTTATGAAAAGGAACCTTACTTCACAAAAACAAAAAAATACTTAAAATAAAAAATACACTTCGCAAAGAAAATCTAATATTTAGTCAGACGCGTACTTAATGCTGAGTTCGTAAGAATTTTTCCGCTTACTTAAGTTTAACTGTGGAGTTTAAAGCCTAAACTGTGTTTATTGTTAAAGTAAGCAGAGATATCCTCGTCGGTTTAATAAACTTTGGAAAAACTACTTCTGGTAAAGTAGTGTCAGATTGAGTTAAAATTGTAACCGAGTGTTTGTCGAGTTCGTGCATATTCTTATTTTAAGGAAGAGCAGAATTAAGCCTGGATTGGGTAGTTTTCAGGCTACTTCCAATCAATCCTTTAAAATGTTATTTAGTTTTATTATGATCCCCCAAAATGACCAGAGGCCCTAGTGACATTCTATCAGCGATAACGATGATGGAAAAGGCAAAAATGTATAGGACTGACATAAGCTATCGAAATCTTATGTCAATTCTGTTGAAAGTCGTTGTAGAAATACGAAACGCTCTCAAACCGATTGTCACTTGTCTAGGCCCTCAGATGAGTCATTATTGTTCGAAATTGAAAGTTCTATGGACGGAATGGGAAGACGAGGAGGCAACAAACCAGGATACACTTAAAAAAAAATTACTAAGTCTAAAATAACCAACCCATCCAGGCTTCTACAGAAGTATTTCCAGCTACCAATTCACCATTCGCACCCATAACACACGCCCAATACAAACACGACATAAAGCATCGAACACATCGGCGAGGTTCCCGCCGCAGCGCGGCAAATAATCGCCGATCATAAAAAAAAACCGCCTTAACGGTCTGCGAACTTTCCTATAGCATTCCAGTCACGTCGAACCGAACTGATTGACGGGAGACGTCTGCGCCTTCTAGAAACACCCCCCAACTCCCCCTGACACCCCCACCTTAAGGGAGGCCCCCACAACTTGACCTGTGATCGGAGCTAGAAACATGTGAAAAATGTCATTAATGCACTCCCGTGGTGCCTTATTGAGTGCTTTATGTAGTAGAGGGGTTACCTACCATCATGCGTGGCGTTTCGGTGTGAGCGGTAATCTCGAGTTTGATTACAGGGTGTGTTTATAGCTTTATGTTTAATTAGTTTTTGGTTCTTCTTGTAATTTGTGGACGTGTTGCTACAGTTTTCTGTAAAGAATCGTTGTCAGGGATAAGATTGATACTGTTGATATTGATAAGTATAAAAAAGTAGAGAGTGTGAAAGTGAGAGTGGAAAATATTTTCCACTTTCTATGTGAACAGTACCTACTTTTTTTAGAGAATCAGGAAAATCAACCCATTGTAAATTAACATGTTTATAGGGAGGTAATGTTCTATGTAGGAACTATGTCATTCATGTAGGTGTAATAAAACTTGAGTTTTGCTTAATTCAGACTAAATAGAATTGCTTGAAAGAAGTGGATGCCTGTGGATTGAAGAAAGCCATAAAAAGTATACATAGGACAGAAGTACAGGTGCAAAACCAAATGGTAACGTAAAATCTCTTTGGACAGGAGCGACCTCTCAAAGTTTATTCATTTGGAGCAGATCACAACACGCGGACGTTCACAAGTTTGGATAGGTGCACTTTACAATAAATAGCTGGCGGACAATCGTTTGGTGTTGATTAGAAATCGTTATTTGCTACGTGATGCCAATCTTAGAATCGGGAATAACGGAAAAATATTCGATGTTGATGCGGATCAAGAATGCGTCAAGTAGTAGGTTTTGGGGACACCTGAGTTTATATGGGATACTAGCTTCCGCCCGCGGCTTCACCCACGTGGTATGTCGTTAAAAAGTACCCTATGTACTTTCTCATGCTCTAGACTATCTGTGTACCAAAGTTCATTTAAATCGGTTCAGTAGTTTTGGCGTGAAAGCGCGACAGACAGACAGAGTTACTTTCGCATTTATAATATTAGTAAGGATTCCGTCTCCTCCTCCAGAGTTGTTCTTTAATGTAGGAGATGAGTACTGACTGCTGTTTCATTATTTTATGATTTAACGTCTCATTAGATTTTTTTGAGGTTTGGTACTTATGTTGTTTGTTCTTCTGTCAAAGCAATATTTTCCTGGTAAGCTCTTATTTTAAATGTCTCTACAAAGAGTCACTTCACCTATTCATCCGTCTGTCCCATAATAACGTCGGAAACAATTCGCAGCAGCACATGATGTGGCCGGTATTGAGATTTACGGGCAGCGATTAGTGGGGTCAAGGTCAAACGCGCGATACGTTAACCTGCTCCATTTTGTGTCAACAACCCTGATGGCCGGAATAAGAGCTGACATGACATTATTGAGACTGAAAGTTATTAATTTTCACGTTATTTTGACATGATTGTATATAACTGTAATGTTTTCTGTGTGACCGAAAAACAATATTTTGTGGCCAAGACCTTTTTTTACTGGGGCTGGACTTTTCAAATGGATTTTTTAAATTAGGTACCAATTGGGTAAATTATTCAAAGTAAAAAATGTATCCCAATTTATAAATGCTATTGCTATTTCTCATAAAACTGCTGAATATCAACTGAAAATCAATATTGAAATATCAACTCTAACTTGATAACGTTAAAGTTCGATTTAGGAGGACGATCCTAATCTTTTCCGAAGTGTGATAGAAGTTGCTTTCTATGTAGGTTCTAGACTACTATTGAAATTATAGAAGCAGGTGATATTCGCAGGTGGACTCTTTAATATGTGAATACTGATTTCAATATTACACAATATGTTTACGTTTTCTATGTAAACTTCCTTGGATATTACAATGTTTGCCTCCGCCCGGATTAAACCAGCAACACATCTAACTAAGAACATAAAAACTCCAAGGCTGTACCATCAATACACACGCAATAACGCGAAACTCGCAAACAATAGACATTAATAAGACGGGCCGGGCAAACGGGTCCGGACATAACGGCCGGCCGCGTCCTGGGATGCGCTTATTAAAACATTTTCACCCGGGCAATATCTGACGATAGCGAGACGTGTACAATATGTGCCGAGCAAACTCTGGCCGCATGTGACGACCTGTGGGAATCGCTGAGAAAACTTCATTAACTCCGCCGGACGCCACCCGGTGGACCCCCTTCTCCGGGACCGGGAATCGGGAGTCCGGGAGTCCGGGACCACCCTACGGTGACGGACGCGACGAGCGGACTCCCCCGTCCGCTTATTACGTCGCGAACGTGCCGCAGAATCGAAGAAATGTGACGTAAATACGTGAAGCGTTTCAGAAAGAATCGGCCTGCTGATTGGCCGGGCTTTGTGTTCGGTTGACCGTTAATTTGATCTGTATCTGAGGGGCGCCCACTCATTTTTTCTTGGGATTATTATTGATGCGATCGATTCGTTTTGATGGGATGCCGATACGTCGGTTATTTTCGGGTAGAGCTCGCTCGTAATATTATTGTCGCGTCTTTTTGTAATGTCGGTGACTTGTAATCAGATGATGATCCGCACGGTTAACTTATAAATTCGATGGCGTCAAACTAGAAATCTTTTAGCATGAAATGAAAGAAAGATGAGCCTGTTACCGCGAGCTGCCAACAACTTATCACATTTAATGCAATGTTAACACAACAGTCCAGTGCCAAGTATCCACGTCTCCATTAAAAGTCTCACTACATTTTACAAAAATGCACTCAGGCGCATCATCCGGACACGTTACGTTTCTCGGAAGACCACACGCGCTCGTCCCGTTGACGTACAAACTATATAATTGCCAAGTTGCGTTCCCTTCTACGCGAAGAGTGACAAAGTGTGAGCTTTGCCGTAATTACGCTTATTTAAAAAATGTGAGGTAAGTAGGAATGTAAGTGTCAATCAACGTGGATGATTGACGTTGAGTTAGTCCACTTCGCAGCTTTGTGTTGCTAAAAGGCTATTAACATGAGTCGTGTGGGCAGTTTGTTCAGAAATGTGATTCACTAAGGCACGTCATACTAATTAATCTTTGGGGTACCAGGTAGCCATTACGGATGATTAGTAAATCGACGTTAAATTGCTACAAATCAGAAGCAAGGAGAGCTTCTGCAGGCTGAAAGATTTGAGTTGTATTATTTTATATCCAAGCAAGAGAGCCTTCAAGGACTAACGTCCTTCATAGCCCGAAACCTTTTACTTGGTTATCATCCTAAAATCTACTACGATGACAATGGTAAGGAATTGTATCATTCTTAGATGTAACTAGCTGATGCCAGCGGCTTGGCCCGCGTTAATGTCGGTTATAATATATTATTAAAACCTTCCTCGAGAAACACTCTATCCATTGGTGAAAATAGGATGAAAATCGGTGCAGTAGTTTGTGAGTTTATCGCGAACTGACAGACAGACGCGGCGGAGGACTTTGTTTTATAGTATGTAAGGATTGTAAGATTGAATACAAAAACAGTTATTTTTCAAAGTTTCGTTAAAGTACCAAGAAAAGCCATCGCACAAAACTAGTACCTATCCAAAAAATTACAATTTCTCTTACAGTTGCCAAAAGAAAACATCAGAATGATGGCCGATGAGTGACGGACGGACAGATATAATTATAATATTTGAAGCCAAAGAAAATATATATTTAGTCTGTCCTCTAATCAATCATTGATGTGTCATTTTTGATAAACGGCGTTTCAACAAGTCTCTGAGATATTTTATGTTTGGAGAGAATAGAATAATGATTGTTATTGAAGTGCTTTTACACTAGCCAGTGATGCCATAGACACTAAGATGTTCTATCAGCAATAACGACATTGGAAAATTCAAAAATGTTTAGACTGACATAAGCTACCTATAAAATTATATCTCTTCTTCTTAAAGTGTCGATGGCAATCTAAATAGACTCGGCCCAGAATTCGAGTAATTCGTCAACTCGTCCTACCTGAAGGCCTACGGCCCATTTAGGACGATCTTTTGATTTTCTGCAAGTCTTCCTAAATGGGCCATAGGACGAGTTGACGAATTACTCCAGAATTCGGCCACGTGTTTGGCGCCATCACTAGCGTCAATCAGTTCCTGTAACGTAACTTAGATCAATGCTGTTGAAAGTTGTTGTAGGAATACGAATATGAAAGCAATTGCCCCTTGTCTAGCCGTCTGAAAGCCTTTCTGGTCCTTCAAAGTTGGGATCTTAACGAGTCGGTCCGGCAATGTCCACTATACTAATTTCTGTTGCAAATTGCATACCTACACATCTAGTCATTAGCACATTATTTTCATAGTTAACACAGCGGTTGTTCAAAAATGTGTTAGAGTCTTTCAACCTTCGTATAGGCCATTAATACTCAAAGAGGAAGTATTTAAGGAATAAGGCCATTGATAACCTTTCAAACAAAGTACCTAGAGGTAGCTGGTTTAAACATTACGTTTGATTCCTTGAATCAGAACTTAAATAAACCTTGATACACTTATTTCAAACCGTATAAAGTTTAAACAGCGCAGCGGTCCTTTGGTCTCATTTTTTGCATCTTATTTAATATGACTTTGAAAAACATAAAGCTTCTTTTAATATCTCAGAAAACATCGCTAAAAATAAAATACGGACTAAGAGCCGGGACAGATTAACCCTTCAACGTCAAATGTCTTTTTACACCGGGACAGATGGAGCCACCGTCTCACTGTCAATCACACGTCAACGAACGGATTTTTGTCCGTCGGTCCGTCAGCCGGTCCGTCAGTCCGTCCATCCGTCGAAACGCGTAACTCGACTCTGAGAATCCGCTTAATCTTTATTGACGTTACGTTTTTCCTTTTAGCGAGTATTCACGCGAATTTCTACTTTAAGTTTGGTAAAATAAGGGAGAGTACAAGTGCAGTTTGTTAAATTGTAAATATATTTCGAACAGTGTTCATTAGTAGCTCGTTTTGCTTTTAAGTAGACAACGTCTGTTATTTTTTTATTGATTGATTTTTTTTACGTCTGTGTTTATGGGTTAAAGAATATCTATGGTATAAGTGTGTGTATGTTTGTATGCACTGTCTGGTTTCTCTATAATACGAACGAATATAATAAATGAAAAATAATAGTACCAAGTAAGTTGTTTCTTGTTTACTAATTAATAAAGGAATTTGCTAAACAGTTGCTTATTATCTCTCTATTAGTGGGCTGGGGGGCGAGCACGGCCTACTGTGACATACGTACCTCGAGTCACACATTTTGTATGACTACACTGTGATAAAATGTGTGACTCGAGTCATGTCACAAGGCCGTGCTCGCCTCGCAGTTGACTACTGTGGCTTGAGATGCAGTAATGACCCTAAAACACAACTTCCTGAGGTTGATCTCGTCACCAGCCTACTGTTAGTAGTACTTGTAACCGGTAATTTACTATCACGAGAGTTTTAACAATCTAACAACACGATCCATTGTCTTTTGTCAAAATTAAAAAAGTCTTGGACCGAGTCATCGCGAACCTAACTCACTGACCGTCGCCGAGTCGATCATTTTATGAATGCTCTAACAGAAAAGTAAAGATAGTTATAAATAAAAATGAGCAGTTGAAGGTAAGTAAAAGTTAAAACGCTAAAATTATTGAGTAATTCCTAAAATAATTCAACAGTTGAAACTGAAACATCAAATTATTATGTAAAAGCATTTATCGAGATGTCAATCCGAATACTAAGCAAAGGATCCGTCAGTCTGCATAATATCAAAGTGCTAACAAAATCTAGGATATCATTCTAATTCTAGTCCAAACGTCTGGCTGCTTCAGACATAGTCTAGAAATGTACCTATTCCAGATCTGTGACGTTTTAGACAAGTTCTTGACCAAGACGTTTTACGTAAAATTCGTTTTATTTGGACCTAAAACTGATAATTGGTATTATGCTTTACAGTAACAGCTATTACGTCTACATACATACATAAACTCACTCACTGGGTAGTAGACTTACATATAAAAATAAATGATAGAGTAGGTAACAACAAAAAAAAACGTTATTTTCATTAAAATATTTTAAAAAGTTTCTATCTGACACCGTGCTCGCTAGCGAAACAACTGACTAACTGATGGATTGGTCGCGCAGGCGGCCGGTCTGGTCACGTGCCGCACCCCCTGCCTGTGTTGAGACGCAAGTTGGTTTCCCTAGCGCATAGGGAAACAAACTTACGTCTCTTGTGGTAAAATGTAGATTAAAAAAAAAAAAACCTAATTTTCCATTGATTTTACGTTCTATAAATGACACCAAACCACTGATTTCAAGGATAACGGTGTTTACCCTAACACCCTGTACATCAAGCTAATGAATAGATATATCATACATTATAGAGAAAAATCTAGATACAGTTTTACAATTCCTAAGGCAGAAAACTCCATCAAGGCAACCTGGCTTCTTAAAGGTACAGGTATTAAAAGCACTAAATCTTCAGTCCCTTAGAACTGGAACAATAAACCCCAGTCTTCATTTAAAACAACACAACCTCAACAACAACATTGACTAACCAACCTTTTTCCAACAAGCTCAACTATCCATTTCCAAAAACTGAAATCCCCAAACACGCACCTGACGGCCATTTCACTAGAAAACAAACACGCAAGCAGCAAAGCAAACAGACAAACACGCGGACACACACAGTGGTCGTGCGCGCGCAGCCTTACGTTTCAACGGCTCATTGTCGAACAAACACTGGTTCTTTTTTGCTTTGCTTTACTTGGTAGAGGGTTATGGATATGCCTTTATTAAAGTTTTATTCGAATTCGAATAATTTTCGTATGAAATTGAATTTGGAAACAGTGGGACTACTAATACAAATTGTTTACTTTGAATTGGGAAACTTAAAACCTTCTACTAATGAGACATAAACGTCGAAGAACTGATCGCGAGTCGTGCTGAGATTGTTATAGGTACCTACGAGACATAGAAAGAACTTCCTACTTCATATGAACGCAAAACAGTATTCAAAACATCAAAGGAAACCGATCAGAGTGATTTCTTAATTCCGTGGAACAATTTGGCGAGATAAATCTAGAGTTTACTGTTTCGACTGTGAAACAGTCAGCTATATACCTAAAACATTCTGGTTTTTCTTCTATCAGTTACACTTTATTTCATAAGATAATAAACCCTAAATCAACAGCTGCAATTTTCGAACAACACAAATAATATCAATAATGTTTCTAAAATAAACCCCGATCCACACTATTCCATCAGCGCTCCACTTTTTGCTTCTCGTCCACATCAAGCGCATTGATTGATTGATGTTTATTCAACGGGCATTAGTTGCCGTACCTGCTATATTGATATTAAGACGTATCCCGTCGCAATTATAATATTATTCATCACTACAGCACCTGTGCGGGCACTCAGTCAATCATTCCGGATTGATAATCATTGTGCTTCATTTCGGATTTTTTTCGTAATTAATTCCGATTGATGGACGCGTTTTAGGGTTATGGCTGTTTGATTGACGAATGTTAATATGTTGGTTCTAGTTATTTATTAGGTTATTTATTTGATAGATGCCGGAAGACGACCTTGAATTTTGATGAAGTTTAGAACATTTCAACCATAAATGGGAAGGCTATCAAATGTGCTGACAAAATTATTATTACGATAACAATAAAAGAGCTAAACGAAAAACGATTTAGAAGAAAAAATACCAAATGATCACGAAACTTATTTAAAAACATATGAAATTATAATTTATAAGTACTAAATTGTTTTCTTTTCTGAATGTTGGTGTATTTTTGTACCTTTATGTAATATTCGGTTACATAAAGGCACAAAAATATACCAAGTACATCTCAAACTGCAAATCCAGACAGATCCATTCAAACAATCTCAATCTAACCTCCAATAATTCCACCTGAAGCCCGATTCTGGCGTTAACGACTAAGCCGAGATAAAGGCCAAGACACACGGCAGACATAGGTGAGCCCAAGGTGCCCCGGGAGCAATAACGATGAACCGACTCTAAAGAACTGCAGTCATTTGCATATCGTGCCGGCTTTATGTTGCAGTATAAATGTTCTAAAACTACTATAAAGGGGGAAGAGTTTGGGAGTCAGTATGCAGTTTTTTGGAGCTGAATTTTGAGTTGGGTTTTTGAGTTTGGCATTGTCTCGTTAAGTCTTATAGTTCTAAGCGATTACAGAAGTACAACAGTGCTTTAAATTTTATTTTTATGACCGGGAAAGTAATGTTAATGTTTACGTTAACAATTTATAAGTAAAAGTCCTGAATTTCGGGGTACGTTTTGTTCGAAAATTGTGACACGAGATTGACAATGTAGTACAGTAACAAAGTAGGACTCTCTTGTTGAGTATCTTACTTCTAGAAAACAAAAATAGTTCCTACACAATACCGAAATTGGGTGTAAGTGTGTACGTTGTGTACATACTTACAGCTAATTCAGCGGCAAAAGCGATTTGAGTACATTAGATATGATGGGTGTAGAAGCTCATCTGTCCGATTTGAAGTGTTTATGTAAATGTCAGTCTGTTTGTATTGGCGATGGACGAAAAGTTATCATCATAAATCTTAAATCGAAAATTATGGATACTTAGGTTTTCCATGTAATTGTTCCATTCCATGTAAATGTAATTTTAAAAACATAACGCAAAACGCGCGCACTAGATTGACGCAAAAATACTGTTTTAAAAAACGTATTTGAATGACAGTAAAAAAATCTTCCCACGACATTGCCAATATTATCATATCTTGACACTAATCAAAATCCCGTACGTGACAAAACTGTCAAACGTACTGAAGGACCAAAAACCCACGCACATCCCACTTTACATCAATCATACAAAAAATAACATTTAAAACAAACAATTTCAAAATACCCTCCTGGCTGGTCCTTTGTACGTTATTTGACGTCCTTATCGACCGGTGGAGACGACGCAAAAAGAAGTCATTGACGGGAACGTGAAACGACGTCGACGTCTGATGAGAAGAACGGAACTTCAAGACAACATGGAGCTGATTGGCGAGGGCGGGACACGAGTTGATGTAAGTACATTGTTTTTGTTGAGGTTTCTTTTAAATTCTGTTGTCGGTAACTTGGAAGGTAATGTGTGTGTTTGAGATATATGGTTGGAATAGCTTTGTGATAACTGCATATTATGAAAGTCAGAATATAAGAGGGAACAGTTGTATTTGATTCTTTTGATTTATGGAAAAAAGGGTATAATAATAGGGTAAGTGTTTCAACTCAGAAGGAAAGGGACTCAAATGTGATTAAAGTTTTCCATAAAAGTCAATCGTTAAGCCAAAATCAAGTACGTATTAGACAGGCAAGATAAAATTGGTATTCTTTTACGCTCTCAATCACTTTATTAAATAAAATCAACGCCGCATCACATCTTCAAACGAAAGCGTAACATTAATAATAGAATTTCTAGAAAAAAACTATACTTAACTATTGCAACACCGGTAATAACAGAAAAAAAAAAACCAATCAGTTGGCAACTCAAAAAATGACCAGCTTCCTGTTTTGAATTTGGAACGACAGTAATTGATTGAGTGACGCAATCAATTAAATTGCTTTAGCGCTTGATTGATGCGCAGGCGACGTGTTGACTCGCTGACTGATTTCTGTTTTTATATTAAGTGCTGTACCTATCTATAAAAAACATTGTGTTATAATTTTATGTATAGTGCTTGCCTGTATAGATTTCTTTCTTTTTTGTCAATTCTATTTCTTTATTTTGACGTTCAAAAGTGCCATATATGTGCCTATTTGAAATAAATTATTTGACTTTGACTTTTGACTTATTGTTTAAAATAGAAACAGTATTAATCACTAAATTCATATTATTATTCTTAGAATTGTAATAAATGATTGTACTTAAATAAATTCTAGTTTTTTTTCTTATTCTTTGAGTCAAAATGTTAAATTAAAAGTCTACGTTAAAGAATAGCTCCATTCTTCTATATCAGTCCTGCCATGTCCCAGAAATTAAGAAGCGTGAAAATACGACAAAAATGCGCTACATAGTCGCCGCCAAACGGAATACTCTATCATTCGGCTCTCGATAAAGATCGGCTTTGTTCGTAACGTGCATTTTATAATTTGCACTGAAGCGTGTGCGCAGGTTGCGCAGGGTTGGCATTTTAATAAAATGTAACTTTAATTGTTTGCAATTATTTAAAACATTCTAATACAACAGCCTAATAGGTACTAAGGAAATATTGTTTTAAAAAAGTTTTTTTTTTAAATAAACAAAACTTTAAACAGAACTGTTTCATATCGAACCAATTATATCAATTTGGAAATATTATGAGGTACTGCTGAAGTCACCGCCTAAAAACTACCATTTGAATAATCAAAGTAACTGGCTAAAGTATCTACCAGTTTTCGCTGATACTAAGAATTTATTTAAGTTTAGTTAGAAGTAATAAATAGACTTCCTTCCTTTATATAATCCTTAAAGACGCAAAATTAGCGAGGCTACAGTTTCTGCGCTAGGTTTAAAACAATAATCGACAATATTGATAATAACATTGATAATAACATAAGGGGTTCATGCTGCCATCTTAAAGATATTCTTATTTAATACCCACAAATCCATTCAACAGGACCTACTTCCTACAAGCCCTAGCCAGCCGAGCGGCCATCAATCAGCTGACTGCTCGGGGCAGGATTCATTCCGAGTTGTTGCAGATCTCGGAGATAATACAGCCGTGTATGATGCGATTTACAGCGAGATGAGATTGTACTCGCACGAGGTCAAGTGACGATAGATAACAGGGGTGAAGGTTTGAGAAATTGTTTCTTATTTAATTTGATTATTTCAGTCAATCAAATCAAAACTATGTTATTTCACATACCCTACTTACTGAAGCGTCAGAAGCTTAGGTGCACGGTTCCAATTGGTCGATTCCTATGGAGAAGAGCGGGCAAGAAACTCCACAGTTGGTCTTGTTTTTACAATGTTTTCAAATTAATATTAATAGGCATGGGAGGACAGTGTAGGCCTGTCAAAAAGTAGGTACCAGGTACTTAAAAAACTAGAAAATGGTCTACAAATCTGCAGTCTATTATGCCTACTATTCAATTTCTTTTCAAATTTCATAATGTATTCAATTGAATCTATCGACCAAAACATAAGTAGCAAGAGCTAGCTAATCATGGCAAATCGTCGGCAGGTGTTGGTCATTCGATTGACGTTTATCTCGTCAGTTCGCAGGCTTTATAGAATGAAGTCCTCAGTCGATAACGCGTCACTGACGAACCTAATTTTAGTGAGAACTTAGAGGCTTTGTTGTTAGAGAACAGCTTATTTTGCAATAGTCACTTTCATCTGAGGAATAAATATGGCGGGTTTGACAGCTTTAGTATAGAAAATTTCACCAATATTCATCAGATATTATCATCAGTTATCTCACTATTAAAAAAAATCTGCCCAAGTTAAAGAAACCAAAATTACTTACGAGTTCAATAGACACCCTTATTTGAATTTTTTTAGTTGGTTTAGTTTAAGGAAGCTTACCTGAAACAAAGACATAAATAATTAGGATTATTCCGCATATAATTTAAAATAATAACCAAGCAAAGTACCAGAGGGGCAATTCCCGGTCCTAATCTCAGTATCAGTATACAAAAAATACAATTAATTTCCCTAAATTTTGGTCAAAAATCAAAATTACCCTTCTGGTTTACAAAAGAGTACTTTTTTTGCATAGTTGTTCTTCTTTCGAAAGTGATTGCCCGTTTTTCGATTGCATGGAGGTGTCTTTGACATTTAAAAATATAAGACATAAAATAAACAAATCCGCATACTAGAATATCTATTCCTAAAACAACAGCTACAAATATAGCATAAACACAAAACTGCAATAATAATTGCGAACGCTCGCACCGCGCATGCGTCGACGCCCTTAATCAGAATCCAGCGCGCGCGCACATCGCGTCAGATTACACTGTAGATCCGTGACGTTTGAGGGAGAGGATAAGGTGCTAGAAAAATAGCGGTTTGTACGGAAAACAGATAAAGAACACAAAATGTTAATCTGAGTATCTTGACAGAACTACTGGTGACTCACTATACACAAGTGAAGGAGAATTTTATTGTAACAAATACATCATTTGTTTCTCTCGGGCTAGAGAAAGTAAAGTTTTTCAAGCAGCAGCACAATGTTTTATTGGTCACTACTCACTAGGATCCGAATTCAAATGAGTCAACCGACACGTTCGTTTTTTCTTTTTACTGCGGGATGGGCCCTCTCTTGACCTTGATCTCGCCTGATGGCAAGCGAAGGATTCTAGGATTGAACCATGAGCGAAGCGAGTGGTTCAAATATAGAATCCTGAGCACATAGATTTTAATAACTTTGAAATTCACATTCAAAGTACATAAGTCATCTTTATGAAGAATCAGAAATCTGTTCAAGAAGATAACCTTTTACACTCTTAACCCGCTACCGCACCGCCTATCACTACACAACTCCTTAGCTAGGTGCAACGCCCCACCTGCGCAACAAATCAGGAAGTGTTCCCCTGTCACAACAGTTACGGACAGACCCATCACTTTATATAACTAACGCGTTTGAAGCTGTTTGTTGCAGTTGATAGAATATGAGGTGGCAGGGTGGGCAGAGATGGAGAATGGATTCTGCCAGGTGAAGATAAAGATAATAATGCCACATCTAAAAATATAGTTAGTTTAGTTGTGTTAGTAAGGAGCTCGTGGCTAAGTTATAACAGCCGCATGGGTCAATCCATCAGGTTAAGCTACGCTTGCCGGAATTGGTCCGTGGATGGGTGACCATCTTTACATACCGAGACTCCTCCGTGTCTCGGACAGCACGTTAAGCCGTTGGTCCTGGCTGTCATTTGTGGATCTTTGACGTCAGAAGCCCGAAAGTCTGACAACCAGTTTTACCAAGGGGTATCGTATTACCCAGTTACTGGGTTGTGGAGGTCAGATAGGCAGTCGCTCAATGTAAAATACTGGTATTCAGCTGCATCCGGTTAAACTAGAAGCTGACCCCAATATAGTTGGGAAAAGGCTAGGCAGATTGATTGAGTTATGTTAGTAATGCTTGTACTAACAGCCTCATTTACGCAGATATACAGGTAGCAGAGTAGTTCTTGGGGATGAAAGTTTCCACTAGTTAAAGTGAAGACTAATGCGTATAAAAGCAAAGCGTTTTGATTCAGTCATTAAGAGAGTAGAGTTGAAATTCACCTAATAATACGAGTTGAATTTATACACTCCCAGCCCAAAAATAAAGCTATCTGTTACTCTACCAAGCCAAATGAGAAAGATTTGGAAGGTGTGCAATCTATCAAACTTTTTGGACAAGACAACATATGTACACCAATGATGTCACACTTAGTGCTAATAAGAGTTAAGAACTTTTTGCGATGACTGAACTAGTTTTATGCATCTATACATTCATTTACGAGTGAGGAAAAAATCAATTCTGTCAATAAAACAGTCATAAAAACAGCTGCTATAACCTCTTCTCCGTCCAAAATCATAACGATAACAACAACCTGACATTCAAAAGCATCACATTTATTTATATTTCAACCTGAACTGACAAAATCAGTAAATAATGTTTTAAAATAAAATCTATTTCGTTTCTGACTGCACATCGCGAGCGTTCGATCAACCGTCAGTTTAGTTCAAACGGCGACTGACAGTTGATGTGATGCGAATTCGCTTTGTTTTCCATTTTCAAATGTAGTTTATTTTGATATTTTCGAGTTTTCATGGGTTCTGGCTGGTTTAGGGTTAAGTTTGTTCTGTTATTAAAAATAAATGTGTTGTATCTTGTTTATTGTTATTGATTGAGCTTGTTATTAAGCTTTGTAAGTGACGTAGTTTCGTATGCCCTTCATAAAGATATCAAGGATATACGAAATCAAGTCACTTCTAAATCCTTGATATGATAAGATTCTAAATTAGAGGTATTTTATAATATACAGGCTGTAAGGGTAAACAGTCTTGTCATTCAAACCATGGGTAGTTGACTTAAATATAAAAATAAGTGACCGAACACAACAAAAAAAAAAACGTCATTTTCATTAAAAGTTTTTAAAAAGTTTCTATCCGACACCGTGCTCTCTAGTGAAACAGCTGATTGACTGAGGGAGGGGTCGCGCTCGCGGCCGGTCAGTTCACATCCCGTACCCCCCGCCCGTGTTGAGACGCAAGTTCGTTGCCCTAGCGCATAGGACAACGAACTTGCGTCTCTTGTGGTAAAATGTAGAATTAAAAAAAAGAAAAAAAAAGTTGTAATTTTCCATTGATTTTACGTTCTATAAATGAAACCAAACCACTGGTTGCAAGGATAACGGTGTTTACCCTAACACCCTGTATAAAAAAAAAAAAAATTTGCCATACATTCTCTAAATTATGTATTTTTTTATCCTGTTCTGCAATAAATTGGTGGGACATAAAACATTTATCCTTTTTATTATATACCTAATCAAAACAGTACAAAGTCCTTTTAAACGATTGAAAAAATGCACTCAATCAGTACTCAGAACTCAACCAATCAATTGATTCTACATCCATCAAAATAACGTTGACAACAACAGACCAACATAACTACCTACCTACAAACAGTCTACTGGCAATGACCTGCCGATTGATTCATTCAATCAAGCTGGTTGATTGACATGTGACGTGTGACAATGCCGTGCTCATTGATCAATCAATTGGTGCTAGATAGTAGCTATAGCGGAGGGTTAATTTTATGTTATGTGGAAGGATAATTATATTTTCTGTTTTGTAATTCAATTTTGAATGGATGGTGCAATAGTGACAGATGGATAATTGAGTTGATATTAGTAATATTCATCTTAGTATTATTATACAGTATGTTAACTAACAAAGGGCGTTCCCGTTAACTTGCAATAGTATAGTGTGTATATATGCTAAAAAAAAAAACCACACAAAAAAAAAACATTTTTTTTTGTCGTGAAATGTTCACAAAACGATTAAATTTAAACGTAAAAGAAACACTCTGTATACGCACACTTGTATTTCAACGTAGAAAAACAAGTGTGACAAGTGGGCGGGTACAGAGAGTTTATTTTCCGTAACAATTTAATATTTTTTGTGAATATTTTACTATACAAAAACAAAAAGAAACATATTTTTTTAATGGTAATATTTTTTTTAGCTTGTATGGACGCTATACTATTGCAGGTTAACGGGAACGCCCTTTGTTAGGTAACATCTGTATAATTTGAGGCGCTTTTAGGATTAACAGTTCTCACGAGAGTAGTGCCGTTTAGACTAAAATATTTCGTTAAAAATATGTTACACTTACTTTCTGAATCATCATCTGCCTAGCCTTTTCCCAACTATGTTGGGATCGGCTTCCAATCTAACCGGATGCAGCTGAATACCAGTATTTTACATGGAGCGACTGCCTATCTGACCTCCACAACCCAGTAACTGGGTAATACGATACCCCTTGGTTAGACTGGTTGTCAGACTTTCGTGCTTCTGACGTTAAAGATCCACAAATGACTGCCAGGACCAACGGATTAACGTGCTTTCCGAGGCACGGAGGAGTCTCGATATGTGAAAATGGTCACCCATCCACGGACCACCCCCGGCAAGCGTAGCTTAACCTGATGGATCGACCCGAGCGGCTGTTATTACTTAGCCACGAGCTCCTCTGCTTACTTTCTGAATACAAACTCAAATCATTTATTTCAATTAAACCATTTAAAGACACTTTTGAATTGACAAAGAGTCGTTCAGTTAGTCAGAAAGTTGAAGCTTTCCAAAACGTACATATTCTTAATTTGGTATCTATTTTGATTCGTTTGCACCAAAATTAACAAAAAATAACAACATGCAAATAAATCCACAACAAGGTTTCTAACCTGCAATAATTCTTTATATAATACCCCAGTACAATATGATTAAACTCTAAAAGACCCTAAACTACAAAATGAACGACACCAAGCCCCTTAAAATCCCTTCTTTAAGTCTAAAAATTATGGAACTCGCTAGACATTTTATTACAGCCACACAGCAAACAGAACTTTCGCGGTCGAGAATCGAACCCGTACCCACCTACAACCACTTGTTTACAACTTGACCGTGGCGATATATTCAGAATCAAATTGTCGACCGATCATCGTGTCTGACTCCTACGCTAACAAACTTAACCGTACACACCATCAACCAAAAATGGCCTTTAGTACTTTAGTAGTAAGGTTTGGACAAAGTGCATGTGATGTGTTGTAATCTCCTTGAGTAATTTGCGTCCTTTTAGTGCCTTATGTATTCCTAGTACATTCATGTCGATCTTGAGATAAATTTTGATAAAATATTACGTGTTTATTTCATTACCACCTATTCATTACATGTTTGAGAGCTATAAAATGTTTTAATGTGATATCTTGTGGACTGATCCAGCTTTTCCCATCTTGGGAGATGTCGTCAAGATCACAGTTTGCAGATGATTTGATACTAGCATGCAGTACCTTTGTCAGGTGCATAGTAGACACTACTGTTACCTACCTGCTTAATATCTGGGGGCTTATAATAGCCACTTTGGCAGAATCATTATAGGAAAATTATAAATGAATCATCGTAAAATGTCACAAACTGACAATTCATAACTGATCTGCGTGCGATTCATATTACGAAATAATTCATCTGTTTGACAGCTATCTATGGAGATTCGTAAATTGGTCCACACATTATCAATTGCTTTTATGTCAAATTAAAGGAATTCTAATGAAAGCTGGAAATTCAGGAAATGAATTGCTTTTAGAGGAATTGCTAATGTGGCCGTTTTAGGCCCCTTGGTCTTTCTGTGAACACCATTACGTAGCTCAAATACAAAACCTCTGTATATTTAGATAGTTTTCGACGGTGACAATTTTCAGTAGGTAACCTATCCAAAGACACTAAGCTCATTCATTCTTTTGGGCAAAATTTTGTCTTACTTTGGTACACCACTCAAACACCAAAACCAAGGTGCTCTATATAATAGAACTAAGAATGGTGGAAGCATGTTCCTGAAAGCAATCTTTCAGGATCTCTACCATAAAAACTCATCGACAAAACTTTTAAACAATAGCCAGACATCCACATAGCTAATGACCATAAATTAACCAACCACAATAATCAGCATACAATTACATCAAAACAGAAAATATGAGCAAAAATTATACGTTTACGTTAGTGACGGGTCAGACGAGACCGGACTGATTGCCTGTCCGTCTGTCTGTCTGTCCGTCCGACGGACGTATTAACGTTGCGTGCAAGAGTTGATTTTGTTTTTGTTTGATATTAATAATAAATAGGGATCGTGTGTTTGCGCACTTCTTATGTACACTACTGTTTGTACTACTGACGTGTCTTAAAAGGTGGTATGAGATAACGTCAATAAAATGGACAGTAGCATTTTTCTGTCTGCATATACCAATTAACCGTTCATCACCATTCCGTCAGCCAGGCGTGGTGATTACTGCAATAATTGCGCATTATCTGCTTTGCACAATGACTGGCTACTAATAATGTTTGTGATGACACTGGTGACTTATACAATACATCATGCGGAAAAAACGACATTGAATGTCTTACTAGATTGACGTCATCGCGTATGACGGACAGGTTATTGTCTTAAATTAATGTCAGTATGCTTCTGAAAGCAGCTCTTCCTAATGAATTCTACTTTACGATAATGACATGAATTATAGTAATCAAATTAGCTACCTACACACGGCTACACAACAAGCTTTTACAGTTTATGGTGATCTCGCATTGTACAGGATTCCCGTACAATGCGAGGTCAGCTTGCAGCAGTCGTGCGTACTACGGTTATCAAATAAGGACCAATTCAAAATAATCGTCCCAAAGGACCAGTGCGCAGAAAGCAAAATCTTTCACAAAAAAAAAAACTTAAAACACATCACTCACAAAGACATAAAGAACTGGCCACTATTTATTACCGCCTTAACTGCAACATACTAACCATATATTTAATTTTAATCCTGTGTGCACATTGCCCTCAGCAGCGATTAATTATAATAACACCGTCGCACCGGATGTGGCCAGTGCCATCCATCAAGCGTCAAGCTCGCATCACTAATTACAAACACCTCACAAACCGTATTAAAACGATCCAACGTATATTTTAATTTATAATAATAACATGTGCAATATTCTTTACAATAACTCGGGTTTTAAACGCGGAATAAACTCAACGGAAACGCGAGCGTAAACGTTTGTCATAGAGCTATATATCGCACAGACGCGGCACGTCGCTTGCCGCGCTCTGCCGTGAGGCGCCCATCTCGCCGCGCGCATTAAGTCTGCAGTCACTCTCAATCACTCAAGCTGTCCGGCCGTCAGTCATAAGCAAGACGAACGGGGGAATGTCGGTGGCCTCCTTTGAACCCCCTTCTCCCTGTAGGTGAAAAGGGGGGATGGTCAGCTCTTGAAGACAATTTACTGTACAAGTCGAGTTCGCCGTCCGGGATTCGTGCGCTGATGAAATTTATTTGGAGCAACTTGTGTTGCAGTTTCCTTCTGTTATGGGATTTCCATAGCGACTGTTGGAACTTATATTTTTATGGACTTTTGTGCGGGGAAATGGGAATGTATGTTTCCCAGTTCTGTTATGTATGAACACAGTTTGTGATTTTTATAAAACTGTGTGTAACTTTTGTTTGTATTCGGAAGAAAGTACGGCTAATAGAATTTTTTATCGTTCTGTTTTCTCGGGGACAGGATTGTAGATGTACGAGAACTTTTCATACGTGCACTAACAATCGACATGAATTCTATTTATGAGATGTCTGCGACATGCTGATTGATCAAACTGTCATTTTCTTTTGTAAAGCAGAGTATTATAAATTATTCCATTTTTTCAGATGCATCCCCAATACCGGATCTCCACACAAATTATCCAGCTTTCTCACTATCGATCCTTCATCCAAATTAACACAACACACGACTAAACTACAAAACATTAGCTCAGAAAAAACTCAACAAAGCGGGCCAGTCTCAAACGGTGAGTTAACATCATTATCGGCGTTGGACGCGGGTGGGGGCGAGTCGGGGCGAAGTAGGGGGTGAGTGGGGGCGGAGGGGGCGACACACGTCGCTCAGATGTCGCGCGCAGACGGACGTCTTTGTCGACCGAAGCTTTATTTACTCTTCGCGCGGACTCGCGACGACTAGAAGTGACAGCGTTTGAAAAACATTTTTTTTTTTCATTTGACCTCTTGCTAATTAGGACGATTTGAGTAATGAATAGACGGAGTGTTTTGGTCAGGGTTTTGATGGATTCTAGTTAAAGTGAGATTTAAGTAGTTACGGCAGTATTCAAGTTTGGGTTTTGATTTTAAATACCTACATAGTAAACTAGACAGATTTCCAAATCTGAAATAATGAGTTAACCATCATAGCACTAGAAACACTGAATTTTGAATCCTGAATTTTACAAAGTCAAAGTCAAAGTCAAATAATTTATTTCAAATAGGCACATATATGGCACTTTTGAACGTCAAACAAAGAAATAGAATTGATTCTAGTTGCCCCTTCCAAAAGGTAGTTTTCGTATGGAGAAGAATGGGCAAGAAACTCCATCGTTACTCTTTTAAAAATGTTTTACAATATTTTGTATACATTAATTATATAATTATATGTGAAGACGATGCACCTGCAATAAGATTACTGTACTACGAAAGGTAAAAAGAATTATAAATGGAGCAATAATGAATAAATTAATTACCAGATACATGGTGCTCACATATTTACAAAGATTGTAAAAGTATACGATATTACAATAGTCCTAACATTGTTACAAGTAGTACTAATAAGTCAGTGCGTGAGTTTAAGTAATGACAGAGTGTAAAAGTCTATGACATACAAATAATAAATAAAAAAAAAACTAAATTAGCTATCAGTTTGATTTTGTCCAGACACTAAATCGTCCTATGGAGCAAGACCAGCATGTTTCCAAGCATTCTTATCTTGGATATAATCCTCTAATTTGTAATAAGCTTGTTTACAAAGTGTACTTTTTATATGAGTTTTAAATTTTCTTTCATTTAATTGCAATATATCACAAGGTATTTTGTTATAGCATTTAACGCAGTACCCCATAAAAGATGTTTGTACTTTAGCTAATCTGAAAAATGGTTGATCTATTTTATCTTTATTTCTAGTATTAAAATTATGCCTATCACTTATTTTATTAAAAAGATTTAAGTTTTTTCTTACATACATAATATTCTCATAAATGAATTGGCAAGGTACCGTCATGATATTAATCTTTTTAAATAGTTCCCTGAGAGATTCGCGGTGACAAAGATTATAAATGGCTCTGACAGCTCTTTTTTGCAAAATAAAAATGGATTCAATATCAGCAGCCCGACCCCACAGTAAAATGCCATACGACATAATGCTGTGGAAGTAACTGAAATAGACCAAACGCGCGGTTTCTACATCTGTTAACTGTCTTATCTTTCTAACAGCATAAGCGGCCGAGCTTAACCGCCCCGCAAGAGATTTTATATGAGGTCCCCATTGTAATTTCTCGTCTAGCGTGATTCCCAAGAAAACTGTTTGATTAATAAACTCCAGTTTTTCTCCATTCAATATGATGTCACATTCGCTACTTCTAACATTAGGTAATTTAAATCGAATGCATTTGGTTTTTTTTTCATTTAGTACCAAATTATTTACCGTAAACCAATCTTGTACCTGAAGAATAGAGCTATTCACGTCGTCAAGATTTTGTGAACGTCGATTTATTTTAAAAATCAATGATGTGTCATCTGCAAATAACACCATCTTCGGTTGATTTAGAAGTAATTGGGGTAAATCATTAATATAAACTAAAAAGAGGAATGGACCTAATATCGAGCCTTGAGGAACGCCCATTGCCATTTCAGACCCCAATGAGTTTACGCCGTTTACTTGAACTTGAACTTTTCTTTCTTTCAGATATGATCTTAGTAAATCAAGAGCTGTATTCCTAACCCCATAGTGCTCTAGTTTCAACAGAAGTGTATCATGGTCGACGCAATCGAACGCCTTCGAGAGGTCGCAAAAGATTCCAATGGCATCTTGTGCTTCCTCCCAGGCGTTAAAAATGTTCTTTATTAGGGTGACACCGGCGTCAGTGGTACAACGCCCTTTGGTGAAACCGTACTGATGTTCATGAAAGATGGAATTTTTAGTAAAGTGACGTAACATTTGATTGAGCATCAACTTTTCAAACACCTTACTGAGAACTGGCAGAATTGACACAGGCCTATAATTGTTGGGTTCCTTACTATCACCGGATTTAAACAAAGGAACTACTTTACTGTGTTTCATGAGATCCGGAAAGACTCCTTGGTCTACACTGGTGTTAAATATGAAAGCTAAATAGGGCGCAATGGTTTCTATGATAGATCTACAGACTTTTACAGACATTCCCCATAGATCTTCTGTTGATTTAATTTTAAGATCTTTAAAAGCTTTTATAACCGCTTGGGGGTTTGTATGCTGAAACCTAAACTCCAAAGGGCATGCCTTTACATTCTTTCTAAGTAAGGCAGCAGAAAGCGCGGGTGAGGAATTTAGAGCTTCAGTAGTTTTAACTGGAATATTTCCAAAAAAGTTTTCAAATTCCTGAGCTATTTCTACATTTGAGTTGATTGGGCCATGTGCAGTCTCTAAATTAAATTCAGTACTACGCTGTTTTTTCCTACCTGTTTCATTATTTATTATTTGCCAGGTAGTTTTTATTTTGTCATCAGCTGATTTTATTTTATTGCTAATGTAAAGAGCTTTAGCTATTTTGCACACATTTTTAAAAGTTTTAGAATATTTTGCAACATACTGATGAAAGGTTGAATTATTCATATGTTGCTTTAGGCCATAAAGTTCAAAAAGATTTTCCCTGCTTTTACGAATACCTGGAGTAGCCCAATCACTAAATAAGAACTTTGTGTAAATAGTTTTAGTCTTTAGTGGAAAAGTTTCATTAAAGTGTTTGTTTATTAGTGAAAAGAAATCGGCGTAGAACTCATTTGGGTCACATACATTATTAAAACTCTGAACACATAATTTACTGGCCAACGAATTATTTAATTTTTCTAAGTTTTTACATGTAATTGGCCTAAACCTTATTTGAATTTTTTGTAAAGGTATGTAGGCGCAAAAAGTTATTGTTTGTCCACTGTGATCAGATGGCAACTTATTTACAATTTCTTTATGTAAGTAATCACAATTACAAAAAATATTATCTATACAAGTGGCAGAAGAAGCTGTCACTCGGGTTGGTTCAATAAAAACATTTGACAAATCAAATGACCTAAAAAGACTTAATAATCGGACAGTATTCGAGTTATTTTCTAATAAATTAATGTTAAAATCACCACATATGATTATTGACTTACTATTAGTACTAAGTTTCTTTAGCACCTCTTCCATTACAGAATCAAATATAGGTAGATTCTGGTAGCTTGGAGGTCTATATACGCATACTATAACATGCTTATCAAGCTCAACACAGGACAATTCAATGGTGTGTTCAACAGACAGTCCAATGATGTCTTTCCGTTCTTTTGATTTAATAGAATTTTTTACTAATATTAATGAACCGCCATGTATCATACATTTTCGACTGAAATGGCTAACTACACAATAATTTTCATAATTAATTGACTTTACTTGATGGTCTTTTAACCAATGTTCTGTTAAACAAATTACATCAAACTTGGTATTTTCTAAAAACAATTCTATTTCCAGTAATTTGGAAGAGCAACCTTGGATATTTTGATTGAATAATTTTAACATATGTTGCCCCCCCTTTGGTTTCTTATTTTTGTGTATAATATTGCCAGAAGATACCTTTTTATTATTCTCTAATAATAATAATTGTTTATTTGAAGGGGTAACTTCTGTTGTCTTGCTTACTAGTTTAAAACATTATCCGGAGTGACCTCCACAACTACAACTGAAGCGTCCAGAATGCCCGTCGCAGTTCCAGCAGGAAGAGAATACCTTATCTGACTGGTAGTGGCCTCCAAAGATGTTGGTATTATAGGTGGATCCTCCTTCGTACAACATGATGATTTATAATTATTGCTCACTATGCTGTTAGTATAACTAGACAACACAGACTCGTCACTAATACTATCATTTGTTATATTAGCTATAACCCCATTAATATTATATGCTATCAACATAGCAATCAGATGTCTACATTCCCAAGACAGAGATAAAGTTCTCTGAGTTAACTTAAAACCACTAACAAACTTGTTAGTGTCAAAATACAATAATTTGTCACTATGACAACATGTCAATCTGTGAATAGTACTATTCAACTTATAAATATAATTATTGTCATAATCTGATAAAGTATCAGAGTAAGGTAAAGCACACAACATTATTTTTCCTATATTTAATTTTAATAAGATGTCCACACCATCCACTATATCCTTTTTGGTAATACCAGTACTATTACCTAAAAGCAAAACCATTGTAGAATAATTATCTAGGTTTGTGTTTGCAATTCTTTTAATCATTTGTTTGAAACTTATGTTATGATAACTATGATTAGTAAAATTATGGCTAAGGTAATTGAGTAACATTTTTCCAAAGCCAGAACCTAATTCGTCACAGAAAAATATAGATTTATTTTTCTTCTGTGTATTAACACAGGTCTCTGCTGGAAGAGCCAACGCCGGCGGGGGGAAGTCAGGCTGAATCTGAGGAGGTGGTGGTTGGTTGGCACAGCTGCATGAGAGATTATTAGTCAGAGACTCATACCTCTCAGCATTGCACTTCACCAAATCCAGTAGTTCCCCAGCCTCAAGCAAGCGCTCACTTAATTGTTGTTGTGAAGTCTCATATTTCTCAAAAATATCCTTCAGCAAGTGCTCCTTATGTAGTATATCATTATAAAGGAGCTTAGTATCAATGTCATATTTTTCCCTACATTCATCTAACTCGACAGTACAACTATTTAAACTTTTTGAAAGTATGACACGTTCCTTTCTAAGGGAAAGATTTAATTTTAAAAGATTTTGTTTTTTAATAACTTTCTGTGACCGTTTTATTATTTTCTTCAATTTAATATATTTCTTTAATTTATTGTGACTCATAACAATAGGACATAATGGTATGGTATCGTCACCAGTCAAATCTATTGTTATAGCTGGCTCATACACTGATTTTAACTTGCTACCTACCAAATCATTAAATAGGTTATTGGTGTTAGCGACCTGTTCACTGACTTTGACAGACTCTGAGAGAGATAGGGCCTTATGGGATTCACATAATTACTTTATTTATTAACTACACACAATCATAATTTCATAATGTATAGTTTTTTTTTATCAAGCTACGTGTAGTTTACTTTATAGACGTAAGGTATTTCACAGATAAGAGGTAGAGCTTTTTTCTTTTCATTCCCAGTCATTGCAAATCAGAAATAGTGAACACCCAACATGAGGGTCACCTGTATGCTCAATTTTTATACCTATTAAAAAAGGACTTTGTGCTGCATTATGACATCTTATCATAATTTCACAAAACAAAACATGTGTCGCTTCTACAAACTACATCTGTGTTCACCGTGTTGATTCAATCAAACTTGACAGCACAAAGTCGATGTGGGTTGGACAGTCTACTGATGATCGATTTTTCCACCCCCTCCACCCCCTCGTGTAAATAGCGTTATGAATAACTGGCTAATGCAGGCTCACAAACAGAGTAGCCTTCACAAATACTGGTTACGTTTTTGTTGGTACTAGGCACTTTATTGGGTAAATAGAGTTTTCTTGATTTGGTGTTCTTTAGTGGGTTGGTAAGATGTTTTTGTTGGATATTTTCTTATATATAAAAGTATATTTGGACTTTAGAATATGTCTGATACTGGACCACATTCGAGATCTGGTCAATTTAAGAAATGTGACACGAAAAATCCAACGGATTTTCATAATAAAATCCAACTTTTACAATCAAATAAAATCCTCTCATATCAGACCAGCTATACCTCCGGAGCCTGCATGACTGCACTCAATCACACCCAAGACGCACCACTCCTCAACCCTCTCCTACTTAATTGACGTTCCACTCCATCAAAACAACCTTAAACATTTCAACAAACACAAACCCAACTACAGAACAAACGAAATCCAACCTTAAAACAACGACATTACAAATCAACACGACTGCAGCAAAAAAATTGTAGAAAATTTGCATTGTGCTGCAAATAATTTTGCTATGGAAATAAGCAATTATGACCTGTATTTCACGGGGGTAGGGGTTGTTGAAGATGCAATAGTTACAGTTGATGCTGAGATGTGCAGCTGTCATCAGGAAATCATACGTCACAGTTGAAGTGTCAAAGAAAAGATGCTGTTGGTAGTTGAATGTGGCAAAGAAAAAGGTATCGAGTAAAGTCAAAATGGCAATGTACTTTTGTTATTATTTACAAAACGTGTTTCTGTATTATGGTATCGTGTATTAATCTTTTAAGTCTCTAAATTATGTGACACGAGGACTTGAAATAAATTAGATTTTTATAAATTATGATGGAATTGTCATTAATTGTTTTGGCGTGCATTATTATTTATTGCCAAACTGCAGTTTTTAATGGAATCAATGAACTCGGCCATTTTTTGTTATATCATTAGGATTATTTCTAAAGTTAAATTGCTTTATGTCTGTAGCGGTATCGAGGGGTTATAAATTAAAATCCTACCAGCAATCAACTACTTTGATGAATTTATATTGGAAACAGTTTTAGCTTAGAGATACAAAAAATCGTTTTATTACTATCTGTATTTTACTTTGACTCCGAAAACCTGGTTCCAAAAACAAGCCGTTAAACACAACGACTATAATTAAAAATACTTAAAAGTTTTCAACAAACTTCTACAACACCCGCAAAAGTTTTCACAAAACACCCGAAGTCCCAAATACGATGCACTGTGCGACAAACTGAATGTCGCACGACGAAAATAGTCAACGATGTTTGACAAATAGCTAACAGATGTCGCTTCACAAGTGGGAGGTCTACGCCACTTTTTTTCCGTTCGCGCCTCGGAACACTTGGCGAGCAATATTCGGCGATTGTTTCCAAACTTCAAACAGAAGTTCCCTTATTGTGAATGGTCGTGGAAAACTCTTAATAAGATAGCGTTGTGTTCGGTTTAGATATTTCTTTTTGGTTTGGAATTGGCGGAGTTTGTAGCAGTGGGTGCTGGCTATTTCTGGGTAGAATTTAAGACTTGAGGTCTTAGCTGTGTAGTTATATAAATTCATCAGTAAATCCTTGTTATTATTAGGTATGTGTCATACTTTTTAGCTACCAGTAGGTAATTGATTCGTCTGTTTCCTCTGACTAGAGCAGACAATTTATACATTGAAACGTTAAAGAAATGACATTCAGGCGCCTCTGACAGATTTTGGTGCCGTTACCTCAAATAACTCATCAACCAATCAAACATTATTCAAAATATACAAAATTACACGAATCGTCCGCAAACAACATAAATCGCTTTAATACGAAACCGCGCGGAATCAATCTATCAATCAATAAATCGCGCTAAAGATTGAGATATTCCACTTGGGGGGCGAGACTGGGCTAGTGGGGGTGAAAGGGGATGTTGGGGGCGACAGGGAGGGGGTCTGTTTACCGCGCCCGTGACGGATATATCCCTCGTAGACACCCGTCAATCATCCACGATATGATGAGAATTAATATTTCACGAAGATATTACGACGACCGATGAGTCTTGATATTTAAATGCGGGTAATAGGATGTGGTGGCTGTTGTTTTATGAGGAAGGATGATTTGAAGATTATGAAAGTTAATTTTGAAATGTTTGAACTAGAATTATTAAAACTCTCAGAAAAAAGTTATCATTGTGCAGCATGCAGCATTCATGATAAACTCTTGAATTAACTTTGTTTAAGGCAGAAGTGTACCTATATTAAACATTTTGCCAATTATGTTTAAGTCCCATGCTAATAGGACTCCCAGACTCCGGGCTGCTACTGAGAAATATTTCAGACAGAAAAATCCAATACTTCATATCAAACCAACTTGCAACTCCACATTTCTCACATTCGATCAGAAGCATTTCTTAACTACATATTTCAGAAAAAGTAAAACAAAATTACATCTGAAAGTTGTACTAGAAGTAGAAATGTGTAAACAGCTAGGAAATCAATCAAGTCGGACTTGGGGGTGCAGGTTGGGGGTGAAAGGAGGCGTCGCGGGGTATCGCAGGGTGTCGTGAGACCCCTTGACCCGTGCAGTAGACGGGTGACGTCTGACTGATGGCTTTCACGGGACATTGTTGCAACTGCTTAGTATGGAGTGAAATGTTGGTATTGGTGATAGTGTTATCATTGTGGTAGCTTCCTGAACGCCTCGTTATGACGTAACCGGCGGTGTCGTTTTTATTGTGGAAATAATTAAGTAATTTGAGTGTATATCTAGTGCATGCGTCGCGGAACAAAGGTTGCACAAATTACAATAAATTATTAGTTATCACTGATTTCTCCAGAAATCTTTCCTTAGTCCATCCAATGACAACTCTTTTCAAAAGACACAGATCCTTCCTCCTTTCATAAAAACTAATAAACCTTAATATAAACATCGTTAATTCACACTCAAACATCACGCTCTCCTTGCATAACCTCGAAACTCATAAACGGATAATGACAATAATATATCAAAATTATTTGGGCCAATAAAACGAGCGGTACCAAGATGTTTATTGCCATATTTAAAAATAAATCGTATCAATCAGTTATTATGTTAACTGCCTTGAGTTTGTAATGAAACTTTCCTTCGTGGTGACGTGTTGATTTAAAGGAAAATAGACGCCAAAGAATATTAATTTGCCAGATGCGACATTGACAAAAATAATAAATAAAATATTGTGTAATGTATTTTTTTGTCACAGAGTAATCAGTAGATAAACATGCAAAATATGATTTAGTGAAGGCTACTGCAAGGCCAGCTATTTTCACCTTATTTTAGTACCGATAAACTACATCAAATTAGCATATCAGTGAAATTAAAGCGTTTCTGGTTGTAGTTATAAATCAGAGGTAATCACTTCATCGCTCGCCGTATACTTGCCTAATAACAGTTTACTAAAGGCCACATGCAGGGCTAAGACATGTATTACCCCTTGGTATAATCCATAGCTTAACCCCCACAAAATAGTAGTTTTTCAAATTAATTTTCTTTTTATTCTTATCTTCTTATACTAATAAAAGTTTTAAAGAAGACAGTGGAAATTGTTTGCTTTAGAACTGGTTTAGGTACAGAATAATAATTGGGAATGATAAAAAGTAGTATACGGAACAAACATGCTACCGTATTGTATGAGTCACTTTACGCCTATATTGACTGACGTCTGCGTAACGTCGCATCGCCCGACATACAACAGAGAATGCATTCCAATCGTCCGCTCCGTCTACACTCCTTACTCTATGTCATTAGATATTGATTGGTCGACTGCACTTGACATAATTGTGTATGTTCGTACCGAGGTCGCCATGTTTTAGGACATAATCTTTATATAAACGAGCGATTTTTACTATTTATTGGGTCATTAACACGCGTAATGTATGTTGATAGGTTTTTAAAGCCTGTGTATTTTTACCCGACTTCGCGACAGCCCAGACAGGTTTGTCTTTGTCATGGACTTTCTCGAACTACGGATACGCTTCAATAAAATTATGACGTCATAATATGTCATGCCAGTCTTATGCACTGGTTTTTATAGCAAGGTCGGTTTTAACTCAAACAACTGGTGGATACAGGTTGATCAGCGATCCTCACAAACAAATGAAAGTGTTTTTAAAAGTGTTCTAAACCAGTGTAAGCTTGCATTACATAGCATTGCATAATACCTGTATCCAGCTTAAAATAACTAGGCTGACCCATGAAAATATGATTAAATACAACATTAACATACATTGTATAGTGAAATAAGCACAGACGGTCGCCCCTGACACGTCGCTCAATTAATACCCGCTATACGTCAATTAAAACCAAAATCTGTCAATCATTTTACAGACAGACCACAGAGTAAAAACGTCAGAAAGCCCATTTGTGACGAAGCGCAGTACCCAATCGCTAAGGTCCAGTATTAGCAAATCGTCAGACTTTATTTATTGATATATTGATTGTTTGTTATTATGGATTGGTTGTTATTTGTAAGTAGGTACCTATTTATTTGTAAAGGGGTCACTTACCAAACCGTGTGTCATACAAAAATGTGTCACAGTTGGAAACTTGTACTGGGCTCTCTTTGCCTGGGACATTCTGATCGTAATTACTGTATGGATTCGTGAAACTGCCCGTTAAATGTGACTAATGCGTTCCAAAACTTTCTTATTTTTAACCAACTTCAAAATAAGATGAGGCTATGCATAAGGCGAGTTTTTAAAGTATTTCTTGCAGGTTGCAGCTATTGAATATTGCCTAATTGATACCTCATTGCTACGTGAACATAGGACGGATGAGGTTGTTGCAGCCCATTTTTAAGAGTTTACCTTCTGTATCCTGTCTACTCTGTGGCCAGACAGACAGACGTCAGGACTTATCATATTAATCAATCAACCACACGATTCATTATTAATTAAGTATTTTTGTTAGTCGTTTTTATGTTACCTTGTTTAATTCGTGGGACTGGGAATGACTGGCTTACCTGGGAAAGAAAAAAAGGCTTTATTATTATATGAAACGACAATATAATATAATTAAAAGGTAGCCTACACAGGTAGATATAGCTAGGTTCAACACTACAATAACCATAACTCTGGAACAAGAGTTCCATAGTTACCTACTTTTGGACGTCAACAGACTGATATGAAAGCTTCCAAATAATTACGCAACCGGACGACTGAGCTAACTGTTGTATTGACAACAATGCTAGTCGCGCTATTGACAGCCTGTCCATAGTGTCCATCCACTAAACTGTTTTCATCGTCCGTCTTATTGTAACGATGACGTAAATATTGATAGCACTTGTATTATTACGATAAAGTTCCTATTTCATAAGGTTTTTGTACTACAGGCTACCTGCCTACTTATAAGTGACGGGCACATTTCATTCACATCAATTCCTTTTTCATTACCCGTACGTTCAAAACGATACACTAAAATACATAATAAACTACTAGTAATACAATAAATAAAATAACGCACAAAAAATATCAATGTTGTAAAAGAAAATTTTACCAACTACCCTACACGGGCGGCCGATAAAAAATAATGCCATTTACACCGTCCGACACCGCGGCGGATTCGACTTATAGTCACTTGCCCCGCTTCGTTATTGCCGTAACAAAATGGCCTATCTTCCTTCTCGCTCGCACTCACGAAAGACCCATATAGAACAATGCGGGCGTAGTAAAATTTTATTGGAAGCACACGTGGGGTACATCCCGGGCCGGCCTGCATAATGCAGAAGCACGTTAGCTAAAAAGAAAGATAACTGCATATTTATACAATCGGTACGCGATATTTCGTTGCGACCGTCACTGTAAACTGTGGAAACGTATCGGTTCCATCCAGGCTAGACTAGTCTGGTCTGGAATTTATGCGTTTTAGATGTTTGATGGGGAAAAAATGACTGGAAATTGAGTTAAGTTTATGGAACTGTTTAAGTATCGAGTTATAGAGTAAAATATAAAAGATGGAAGGGTCTAAAAACTTTTTGCGACTGTAACGTTGGGTAACTTATCATGTTAAATTAATGAAAAAGAATAACTACTAAATTCTGTTCTGAGTTCCAAAACCATTCGTGAATTAAAATGCCCAATAAACACAAAATCAAACACAAAAACAGACCTGCAATGGCTGCAATTAAACTTGTAACTGATAGGCCATTGTCCTACCCTTTAAACTTCAGCACTACAAGTTCCCACTTCTATATCTGAACAGTACTAGCGTTACTTAAAATCTAGTCTACAACCTACAAAGGAAACCAGCTTGCAAATAAACAAGGCTATTTTAAACCGCTTTTTTCCGTCCACTAAATAAAGTAGCGCCCGCACCGGGCGCCGCCTCGTATGTTTTCACCATAGTGTTCGATTACAATTTAATGCATCGCATTCGCACTCAAATTCAAAATCTTAAACGTTCAAACTTTACACGGAAAAATCGACCTTAGACCTTCGTACTTACAATTTGAATTTGATTGTGTTTTCCTAGTTGGTGCGTCGTGTCCGTTTTATGGCACAATCAACTTTATTTCTGAGAGAGTAAAGTTTGTTTTGGATTGTTTTTAAATGTCGTATCGTAGTCGTGGAGCGGTCGTTTTGTTGCATTACAGTGTAGTAGTGACATCGGTCGCTACTATTACTTCTTTTACAACAAAACCAGTAGTTTATTGGTTCCGTGTCTCATTAGAATCGTTGTGGGCGGTTTATTTTAGAGCATTTAATATTTTTACACCTCTCGCTATGATAGAGAAATATACAGAGTAAACTTGATTATTTTTATAGGTTTCCTCATCTTCATTCAAATTAGGTACATCATTCGTTTTATTACCGAATAGTCTACACACTTTGATGGATATGTTCTTATGAATGGATTTATGTTGTTAGAAGAGCGTTGGTCTGGTGCACATTCCCATGATACCTTACTTATAAGAATCACGAGCTAACAAATCATAAAATTATAAACTTATGACTATACAGAAAACTATCACCATTAATTGCAGAGGAATAGATCATCAATTGTTTAAAAGGTTTCATTTTATGCATCTTATGTATTTCAGCCCTCAGACCAAGTAACACAATTATAGGTAATAGTTTCAGCCCTATTGACGCTAAGTACTTCGGAAGAAGGGTAATTCGTCAACTCGTCCTACAGCCTACGGCCCATCTAAGACGACTTGAAGAAAATCAAAAGAACGTCCTAAATGAGCCGTAGGCTTGTAGGACGAGTTGACGAATTACCCTTGACGCTTTGCTTACTAGGAATAATATTGCCCAAAAATTTCAGTAACACGTAATCATACAACAGCATCACATAAATATTTAACGTGTTCTGATCTCACAAAATACAAATATTTCGTTACAAAAATGCTATTTAGTATCTCAATAAAACTGTCTGGATTGCTAATTTGATTTATTTATCGTATTATTAGTTGTAAAGAACGCGTCACGAAGACAAATCTTGATTTATGTCGCGCCATCTGTGTTAAGGATGTCAATCGGCTAAGAGTTAGCGCATATGTTGCGATTGTGGGCAACTTTTTGTGGATGGGCGATTTGTGGGTTGGTGATAAAAGACACCACTGTAAGTCACTGTATTAATCTTATTAGTAAGAAATGGTGCTTACAATGGTGCCTTTTAATTTTCAGGACTAGGGGCGAAGTTATCGGTTAAAAACCGTTTTGGGATGTTTTGGAACTAGACTCAACATACCTACTTACTTTTGACCGGTGAGACTAAATGGAAAACGGGAGCGTGTGCAGTGCTTTTCGACGTTGATACTTATTAAAAGAAAGTAAGTAACAATAAAATGTGTCTAAAGTTGCTCAGTGTGCATCTTCACTTATAAATAAAGTAATAACCCAATTTTTCCTCAAAAAATTCACTAAAATGACATCACCTCAAGAGTGATGTCTGACTATCTTATGAATCAGCATCACCAGGATTTTTCCATATGTCACCTCCACTGACACCTGTCCACTCATATTTATGGCAAAAATATGATAATTCCACACAAAGTTTATGTTTCTTTAGATTAATAATATAAACGAATCGTTTATGTCACTCATATTCTGATTAATTAGTCATATAATTATTATGCTGTGTTTATTTCTGGAAAACACAAAGACTTTGATTTGTTGAAGTCGAGTTTGAATAATGATGAACAGGCTGGTTGTGAAACTTTTGAATAATATCTTATAACAATCCAAAAAGGTACATAATTATCTAAAACTAATGCAGTTTCTTGATGTAAATAAAAAATTACAAATATTAAAATATCAGACACTTTTTGAGAGACCTTTCTCCTTACCATCAACGGTCTGACGGATAAATGATAGCAACTCCCTACCTCAGATTTATTTTCGGCATAACGGAGGATCATGCTAAGCAATTTGAGGTAGGATAGGGCCTTAAACTGCAACAGCAAGATGTCGACTGTCAACCATATTAGTCTGAGTCACTTTTATGTAAAAACCAATTATTATATGCATTTAAATTTTATTGAAAATGACACATCAACCTCAAAATTGACCTGATTATAACCTTTGATTCACCTTTTTATTGATACCTAACTCTATAAATTGGCTAACAGGATGCTCACCAAGCTCACCTGATTTATGGTTCATGACTGGATTGCCTGACCTGACCCAAAAGGAAAAAATCTCATCGTCTTTTTAACACTTGTATCCTTCAAACTGGAACCAATCAACACTACTTAGGAGCAGAAGAAATAAATTATAGTAGTCGTAACTACCCCGGACGAGCTCTATTCACCACGATTCTCTACAAAAAAATCTGCCCAGTGATACCCAACCAAACAACTAGGTATACTATGGCACCGTCAACTCCGACCGGTGGCGGACAAATGTTACAGGTGTAAGTGAATAATAATGACGCGGTGAGGACCTGACGCGAATATTTTGGTCACGTCGAGCGCCGAATTAATGTGACTCATTTATATCAGTCGAGTTGGAATCAGCTGGTGTCTAGTTGATTGTGACGTCATGTTTCAAATATTTGATGTGACAGTGAAATTGTATTTTAATGAAATATTGTTTTGTTCTTTTTATAAGAGACTAGCAGCACCCGGCGGTTTCTCTCGTATAAGTCTCGATCCCGTGGGAATATCGGGATAAAAGGTATCCTATGTCCTTCTTCAATTCATGGTCTACCTATGTGCCAAATTTCATCCAAATCCGTTCAGCCGTTCACGAGTGATGGCGTGACCAAGGGAAATAGGGATTCATATTTTAGAAATATAAATTCGTTTTGGTACTTTAGATTTAGGTGGTAAATGGTTATATCATAAGTTGGTTGTAGAGCTGTTCTGGAAGACATATTTATAACAGCACGTTTCAAGGCTGACAAAAGAAATAGTTTTGAAGATTGTTTGTACTCTGATCAAGGGAATTTATTGTTACTTTCATCGCGATCGACACTGCAACAAGAACATCGGAAGGTGTAAAGCGGCCTTCACATTTAAGTGCTACTAAATGATCTAATATTTCTGGACGACAAATCTAAAAATATCTCAAAGTGTGTAAGCCTCGTTACAATTTCAAAGTACTATTTTAATAGATATATAAATATAGTTACCAAAACATCTTGTGTCGTGAGTCATGACAGTCGCGCGGGAAAACGCGGCGTTTCGTAACACCCATGTGAAACGCTATAAAACTGAATTATATCTATACAAAACTGTGTGTTTATGTCTGTTTGTGAATCGTAAATTTGTCTGCTGGTGTGTATTAACTCGAGAGCTATTAGGTTAGTTTTATCGCTTTTTTATATTCACGCTTTTTATACTTAGTAGGGCTAGTGATACTGTAGGCGGCTGCGGCGCTTACACCTGTTTGTGAAATATTTTAATTTAGATTAAACAAATTCAAGTAAAACTGTGTAAAATAGCCAATTAAAAAAGGTTCTTAAAAACTGTTTTTAAGTGAACATTGAAGTGATAACGTTTAAAACAACAAACGTTAATTTTACCTACCTTACCTTTTTTTTTTAACAAAAATTGGTTTTCTGAATTTACATTTGCCTCAATCAGATTTCAAACAAATTGTATTTTGTCATACATACTAAATTGGCCATAATCATCAATGAACAGCCAAACAATCAAGTAATAATCGAAGACAAAACAGACCATTCTAAAAACTAACACGACGCGATAAAACGCCGACAGCTTACCGCGAGGCGCCGTAAACCTGTCCCACGGATGACGAATCATTAACGCGTTGCGACTTTTACATGTACGAGATTTGACGGCGCAGATAAACCAGAAGGGTCACTACTGATAATCCACGAAAAACTGACTAAAAGCGAAACCTCTTTACAGCTGCAAGAAGATCTACGCAGCAGCTATCTAATTGCTTAGTAATCTGTTTAATTTTGACAGTTCAACAACATTCATTGCGTTATTTACGTCATGGGGAGCAGATTCTTTTTTTCGAACTTATGAAGCAATAGATTAGCAATTTATTTGAAAACGATTCAGATTGTGATTGATCGTGTATTACGCAATTAGGGTGCAGGTTGTATACAAATAGCAAAACTGAATTTCTTTTGCGCGAAAACGTGAAAGAAAAAGCAGAATACTTGGCTTTCTTCTGAAATGAAATTAATTTTGACTTTATACTCTTTATTGCAGAGTCAAATCAACCGGCTGAGGTGACAGTAGGTTGGCAAGATCTGTCGAAGAAAAGATGACAGTCGATCATTGGAGAAGACGTACCGATTGCGAAGATCTGGACCGGAGGATATTATCCCTATAATATTCTCCTCTTGTTGTGGTCTCTTTACCCAGTTTAGACAGTAAACTGCAATAAGGTAATTTCTTCTACTATTAACCTATTGCTTACCAAATTACTACAACAATTAGTGACTACTGTAACTTCTGCCTATTGTTTTGTGGCATGTCTCCGTCATTTTTATAGCGTTCCGTACATTTTATGTTTTTCTTTTTTAGAATTTATCGCGTACTATTGTGTTGACTAGATTTTTATAATAATGTGTGTGCCAAGAATGTGATTATTAAAAATATAATGAGATTGGAGATGTGTGGTACTTTGTTATAGTAGTGAACACTGGTAATGATGTGGTGAAAGAAATATGAAGAGAATTTATAAGTGTCAATAGAAGAGTATAATAGTACTGTGATATAAATCATTTTTGTCTCTAGTGAGTGTCGTGAGAGACGATTGAAATGAGGTAAAAAGGAATTCAAACTGGGATTTCATAGCATCCTAATCAAACATTGCTAAATCAAACAATGTGCATAATGGGAAAACAGTCCTTTATCAACTCTAATACCTATTAAGATCCAAACCATTATTATACAATGTGGGGACGACAATAAAACAATAAATGAAAACACTGGCAATACTAATGCATAAGAATATTTTGGAACTATCAATAAATAAATCCTAACATCGAAATTAAAAAAGTCATTTTTTCAAACAAACTAAATAGTAGTGATGGGCCGACTATGGGGTTTGCCGATCTTTGACTAGCTATCGTAACTAAACTATTGGATATATTTGATTATTTTTTTGTATGTAGACCGAGAACGTCATATACTACGAAGTACGGAGTACGTATATACGGAGTATAATACGATGCAGTTTTCAGAGACGTGGAACTCAATACCAAACAATGATTCCGCAATCAAGTTCTAACCCGACGAATCTTACTAATTATAACTTTACAAATGCCAATCGTGACACAATTGTAAACATAAATAACCGATGTAAACTCTTAATAACCACTAAATAAGTGTCACCTTGTCCACCATTTGTTGTCGCCCACTTTGTCCAGTGAAGCGTTATTTTTCATGTTTTATGACAGCAAACCATTTGATTTTATGATCGTAAATAACTATTATGATGGCATTTTTGAGACTACGCCCACTGGTATCGGTCGCGGTTTCTTGCAATGATAAAAACATAATATGTGAGCTTGTTAGAGTGGTTTTGATGATTGATGCACCGGTTGGTGAATACTGATTTTCGTGGTGGTTAAGGTATGGCTAACAGGCTGATTGGTCCATCTGATGTTATCTAGAAGGTGTTGTCTATTACCAGGACACAGAAACGTTACTATGGACACAGTAATAAATATTGTGTAAATGATACTCAAAGCTATGCTATACGCAAGAAACAAAATGAATACCTCAGAAAAGTAAATTAAAAAAAACCCACTAGCCCTCACAAAAATCTGTATCCAGTAATGGATGATGTACGTACTGAAACAGAATAGCAGACAACAGTCAACACAAAAATGAACATTCAGAAATTATTTGAATTGAAAAATAGCAACAACAGGTCATCTTGCGGAAAAGATATCTTTTATTGATGCTGTCGATTAGCGGTCAAGGCAAGATAATAATCTCCCTTGAATAATAACAGATTAGAACAAGAAGATATTCAATCACGTAATTCAAGACTGATGAATTGATTGCATCACCATTTTTTGATGATTTCTGCGAGGTCTGCGACATATTCATAATTTGACAGTTCCATAATTAATGTTCCTGATTTCTTCTGTTTTAATTATTATAAACTATTAATTTATATTAGTTTCCACTAATAGAGTAGAAAAACTGGCTGTCATAATTCACATAATTAATTACCTATCACAAAAAGTTAAAAATGTCACCGCTGAGAACACACGTCTTTGTGTCTTTTTCTGTTCAATATTTAGTTTTGTCATACGGCTTTGCCCGTTTCATTTATTTACTAAATAACGTAATATATAACATCACGTCTGTAATCCCCGAAGTGTTTACAGGCAGAGATGTATCTAGTGCATATGTCCATTTCGCTAGTTATGTTTAAGTCTCATATATTAGGGAGCAAAGCCATCAAGCAGTTACACATCTAGTCTCATATACTATGGAGCAAAGCCATCAAGCAGTTACACATCTAGAGTTCGGGGTGCTACTGAGAAATTCCAGATGGAATTACCTAATAAGACTTTACCCGACCGGGGAATCGAACTGCTGAGCATACTCCTGAGTATGCTCAGCAGTAGCGCGAACCACGAGACCAACGTGCCTGAATAATAAATATGTTACCTATGTTTTCTAATAAGTAACGTCATGCAGTACTCCACGCACTATTAGTACCTAATTGATTCAACTTTTCTAGATTATTCCTGTAAGAAAGTTTTATTTCAGGAGTGGACATTAACGAGCTTTCAGCAAAATACAATAGACGCTGATATATTTAGTAACCTATTCCGCTTGACTATTCTTCAAGAGTCATAAAAACCCTGTAAGAAATCGACACGTGTTTCACCTCTCAACGAGGCATCTTCAGGATGACGATTGACCAATTGCAAACCAGAACGCGACGTGTTACCACACCGAGCGCTGGACGCAGAGTCAGAGCTTTCAGCAATTTAATGTTAATGGAAATCTTAAAACACAAAGTTATAAAACTAAAGATTTATTTCGAAAAAAATGCTGTCTGATAAATTACGAAGTATTCGATTCACTCACATTCTCACAAAAAGTTACAAAACAAATACAAACCTATGTTCATTGTTCAAACCTATATAACGTTCACTTGACAAAAAAAACATTATTTCTCTAAATAAACTTACACACAACCCAACAATTCGCATAACACAAGCAAATAGATTAACATAATTTATGTCCACAACATTAACATTCAAATTATTATGAATATCAAATAATACATAAAAGATTTTTATGTATGTTGATAGATATTATCGAGGCTATTTGTGTTATATACCAGAGAGCAGTGACCCATATAGAAGTAAGCTTTACGATGTGGCATATGAACCTGATTGATGGCGTGTTTCGTCTAAAATAGTGTATGTAAAGTTAGAGTCCGTTTTGATAGAATAATAGCTGTATTCAACCACAGCATGTTACCAGTCAGACTTCTTACGTTGCGTCACACAGTATTTTTTTATTGCGGAATGAACCAGAGGGCCTAGTCAAGTGACAATCGCTTCGAAAGCGTTTCGTATTTCTACAACGACTTTCAACAGAAGCTTTTCGATAGCTTATGTCAGTCCTATACATTTTTGCCTTTTCCATCATCGTTATCGCTGATAGAATGTCACTTTGTCTGCTCTTGACCTCGATCCTGCCCGATGGAAAGCGGTGGATGAGGTCTACGATGGAACCAGCGTGCCCAAAAGATGCCTGTTCACTCTTGCTTTGAAGGTCCATTAAAAACTATAGTCGTATCCTCCTGTTTATAACCTGCTTATTATAACAATACAATTAATACAGTCTTCGGTTTGAAACATGTTGCTTAAGGATTTTCACAATAGTGTGAAAAAGACAACTGCCAGTATAAAATAAGTCAGTCCACTATTTACTCGGACGATTATTTTTCAAGAGAAGACATTTGGCACAAATCTTATTGGAAATTATCAAAACATTCAAAATACTCTTTCAAAGAACCATTAACAACAGCATAATTGATACCAAAAACCCATCACCACGACCCATCAATTACGCGATAAATTAAAATCAAAACATGACGCTAATTTATTGGGCCCACTCGGTTTAACACAACACTTTGCGTGCCAACGTTATCGCCGAGCTGCGATTGACGTGAGCGTTGCGATCACTCACCGAGTGCAGCTTGCAGTGTGTCTCAGGGATGCAGGGAGGTATCAGGATGGTGAAAAGGGTGCTTGGATTTAGCATGTCGAGAGGGACAAAAATTTGCGTCAGTATGACATTAAATGGGCATTATGTAATAAATGGGTGTAAGACATATTTTATAATGGTTGTGAATAGGTACCGCAACTAAAACAAAAAAAAATGAAGATATATAAAGTATCATATATATTAATTTGACTTCGTTAGATGATGTACCTACATGACAGCGTCTTAGGATTACTCATCGTGGTTCAAGAAGACATAGATGACCAATGACTTATGACTAGTCAGGGTAACCTATGCGTCACAAAGTTTAATTTGATGACAAAAATTTAAATAAAGAGGACTCTTCCAATAAACTGAGCTGATAAGGAACAAATCAATAATCACTCTCTTAATAACACACTCCTATTTCTCTCCTATTTCTTCTATTTACATTTTTGACTCATCTGCTGAGTAGAAGACTCAGCAGATGAGTCAAAAATGTAAATAGAGAAGGTCTCAGATAATTTTGGTAAATGTCTCGTTGATATATAGGCGGTATTGTTTGAAGATAGTTTAAATGGTAATATTGCTTTGTCTACTCTATTAGATTTGCATACAACGAACATTATTTCAAATTTAAATGTTAATCAAATTACTGGCATTTAGTGCTTAATGTTCAGTAAAATATGTAATTTATATTCTTATCAACATTCAGAATAAAGAAGGCTTTATTTTTTATTGTTTTATGATATTGTATTATTAATATTCTGACCAGATGCTACCATTTTAACTAGTTATGTTTACTATAGGCACATAGGTACCAACTCCAACCTAAAACAGGTTATTTACAATACTGTAATTGATAGTATTAATACTCATTAACACTCATAAACTCATTCGAGAGACTAACAAAAATTAATTCAGATTAAATATTGCTACCAAAACCAACATAACACTTTAGTCTAATGTTGGACATACCTACTAAATAATTTTTCAAAAACTTCAAAAAAACAATAAACTCACATTATAGCACCACCCAAATCCGGCCCTGCACATAACGTGAATGAAACTAAACAGGTGCACTGAATTATGCGTTCGCTGATGTATGCACCCGATGCACCGCGTGCACCCCAGGTGAAAATGTGCAGTGTTGCTAACGTAAATACGCGAAATGGCCGGTCAATCAGCGGACCGATGCTAAAGCTGTAAATATCTGGTGAGTGTATGGAAGCATTGTTTTGGATAACAGCGGAAAGAATAATAATCTTTTGAGATTTAGTAGTGGAAGGGCAGTGAACTTGGCGCTTAAAGTAGGAATGTTTTAGTTGAATCATGGTTGATGGTTTGAGTCACTGACAATGGGTGCAAGTTCTTGGATCAAACCGGATTTTTCAATAATATCCTTACTAGAGTACTCAAGTGCATCGCAGCAGATTTGCAATATCAATTAATCAGAAATAACTATGTATAATAGCATATCAGCCCATAATGATGCAACTGCTGGGCACAGGGCTACCGAGAGGGAGTGGGTTGTAATCTGCCACGAGGGCTCAGTGCAGATTGGTAGATGTCACAATGTCTTCAAAATTTTGATTCTAGGACATGCAGGATTCTTCACAATCCTTTCTTTTCCGTTCCGAGAGATAATTGTGTCGATTATTATTTGAGATCACTGGTATTGTAGGTAATAATGGTACGTATATTGAGCAAAAACTGATTTTGTTCATATTAGAATTTAACGACATCTGAACGGTTTTCTCCTCCTCCTTGAAGTTCTGGAGAACCTTGAAGTCAATTATTTTGCATAAAAAGAGAGATACTTAGTCGCTATACCATTAAGAGTCATCTACCAAAACTATACGTCTATCTATCCTTCCTTCCATCCCGTTCAGTGATACCTCTAATATCTTGAAGCTGCTGGCTCGGAGCCAATCACCTCTGACATAACGTCGCTGATCACCCACTGACGGATGTAAGTGCCTCTGCTGTCTCCGACATATGGAGGAGCTATTTGATTGAGATTTGAGATCTCTTTTGGAGAAACAAAAGTATCAAGATTGTTCTTTTTTTTTAAGTGACGCGCTGAATACGATCTTAGGCTAAATTCTTGCGTCGATGCCATCTGCAGCCGTTTTAAGTATTATCCTGCGCTATTGGAAATACAGAAAAAGTACTGCGTATTTACTTTTGGTGTACCAAATGATGCAGTTTCATCTAACCCCTTTACGAATCTGTCATCAAGAAACCATCACGAGGCCTTAGATTCTTTTGAACTTACACAGAACCTAATGATGAGAAACTATTTGTAGTGTAGGTAAACAAGCTTCTAATCGTCCATTTTTCCTTGTACGGTATACCATCCTGTCATTCCTAGCTTGTTCATATCGATTTGCTTCCAACTGTCTGTCGGACAAAACGTGCACTGTTCAGCGTCCTACAATCGCTTTGAAATTTTACTATCTTGCAGGCAAGTCGACAGATCAAAAGTTGTTAACGTTCTGTATGTGATGAGATGATCGTTTGAATGGCTGTGAAATATACTTCGTGTCAGGTTAGTGTTGGTTTTTTGAAGTGTTTAGTTTTGCTGTCAATTTCTATATTTGACGAGCTACATCTGATGTTGGTCATGTTTCAAGAGCAATATTTGAAAGTAATAGTACCGTATACCTACATTTCCTTTTCTATGATACGAAGATAATGCCTAAAAAGATCCTTTGAAAAATAATACGACATTTTGGGTCTAACCACAAAAACTTAGACACTGATTAAACGCGTCTCTACTGTCAGTTTTATGTCAAACTCCATAAAGAAATGTCGTGTTTAAAAGGTGTTTAGGCTAAATACTGATAAACACGGTTTTGTGGTAATACTGTTTAGGTACCTATGTTTTAGATTTAACAATGCAGCCATAGGATAAGGATGCGCCGCAAGAAGAGATGCGTCTTTTAAATTGTTTTTTTAAACATCATTCCTTAGTAGCATTTTCCTTCAGCTCCGCTGCTATTTTCAGCCAAACTAATCCTATTGCTTGAGCACGTTAACAAGCAGCACGTCCAACTTCCATTTCCAAATCAAAAGAAACCATCAAACACATTAATTCCCCCACACTCACTCACCCGCCAAAAACGTTAAACTCTAATCCCTCTCTGTCTATTTCTTCAAAAACTAAATACTCACTCATCAGTCTCATTCAATTTCGAATGATGAAATCAAAACTACACGACCAACGACATAGCCATTTATCAAATCGAATTAAAATAAAAAACCGGCCAAGTGTGTGTCGGTCCATGCACACTGAAGGGTTCATAATCGGGATAATTTTTTTTATTGATTTTAGCGGCTCCTAAAATGAGTTTGCATTTCATACAAAATCATGAAAATTAAAGTTAGAAATAAATTTGTGACCAAAAATATCCCAAAAACTATTTTCTTAAATAGCAAAGTTGCTTAGAAACATCAAAATCTTTTAATTAAGTATGGAACTACTTAAACCCGCTTATCATGTTTACGTGCATTGAATTTTTTTTTGTCGCTCGTTTACGTTATGTGGAGTGCCTCCCCTAATATTTTTTTTCGTAATTTTACTTAACCACTGTTTAGTGGTCCAGTAGTCTCGTCCATTTTTGTCATTTGGCTACGGGACTCTAAAAATCCGCTGCGCAAGAGTTTAAGCCGTCCGTTGGGATTTGGGGCACTTTAGCATCTATTTCTGGTGACAGACGGACAGACACATTCAGGGATAGCTATCGGGTTTCAAATTCCTGTATTAAAAGGATGGAAGGACTGTAAGTGGTCTTTGTAATTAAAAGGATTTGTGAGTATGGGACTTGATTTCCTTTTCCTGTATTTTAAATTACATTTGGGGAGTGATTTTGGAACATTTGCTTATGTCATTGTTGTTTACTTTTTCTTGGCAATACTTAAGGATCTACTGAAATCGTTGTTTCTTTTCTGGGGTCAAAACAGTAGAAATAAATTGGAAGATTTAGATGCAAGACATTTCGTCTATTCATAATCCATAGGTCGGGGAAAACATACCCTATGCTAAAAAAAAAACTCAAAACATTTATTTCAAATAAAACAATTACAGGTACTTTTGAATTGCCAAGGGGTCGGTCAGTCAAAAAGATAAAGCTAGTTGCTATTCTGCGTGAATATGCTTCTGCCTAACCTTTTGTAGAACGAAAAGTCTGTTTCCTGCTTTTCTTTTAAAAGTTATCTTTAGAATTTTTAAATCAATCAGAACGTTATTTGAGTATTTCTCACGAAAGATGTACACGTAACGAAAAAGTTGTTATGAAATATCGTAACGAAATAGTTTACAAAGTAACGAAATAGTAAACTAAAGCTTAGTGTGCATTGACTGTCATAATAAAGTGCAGGGAATAAGTAAATTAATTAAAAACCATGTTTTTCATTATACTTATTATTAGCTGAAATCAAAATGAAGTAATCAAATTAAAACACAAAAAAGAAAAAGATATAACAGAAAGAAACTGAATTAAAAATAAACTGCGTCTTCTATATTCTTTAGAGAAAGACTGCCCTCTTTTTCGACCAATTCAATTTTTTTAACTATATTTATTTCAGGAACACAGTCTAAATCTTTAGTTTTAGGGAACAGAAATTTTACTTCCACGTTTTTGCCTCTATTTTTGTAAAATGAAATTGAGTACATCTTTTCACCATAATGTATCTTGGTGATTACTCCAACGTAATATTTCCATGTCTTTTTGTAGTAGCGTACTAAAGTCGTATCTCCTAGTTTAAAAATCTCATTCTTCTGATTATCTTCGGTCTCAATGTTAACGTCATTCTTAGTAATATTTTCATTTGTTGAGGGACCCACGGCAATCTCTATTATTTCTTTAATGTGTTCGTCATACTTGTTTATGATTTGTTTTTCAGTCATCTTTGTTTTCAGGTAAGTGCCTTCATTGTCCTTAACGTCTTCAGTCTCTCGTTCTTCTTTGTTTTTGGTACTATTTTCAGTTTTTTCCTTCATCCCTGTTTGCAGGTAAGTGCCTTTATTGTCATATGTTTCTCTTTCATTATTATTTTTAGTACTAATTTCAGTCTTTTCCTTCGTCTCCGTTGTCAGGTAAGTGTCTTTATTGTCATTTAAGTCTTCAGTTTCTGGTTCATTTTTGGCATTATTTTCAGTTGTTTCCTGCATCGCGGTTTTCAGGTAAACGTCTCCATAATCCTTAACATCTTTAGTCTCGCTGCCACGTGCGTTTTCGATATTTTTTTCCTTCATCGCTTTTTTCAGGTAAGTGTCTTCGTCGTCCGTAATGTCTTCAGTCTTTTTGTCATTTTTACTCTTGATATTTTTTTCATTCAGCAATATTTTGCTTTCAATATCCTGAACTGCAACCTCATTGTCATTTTTGGTCACGACATTTTCTTCTCTTTTCGATGTTTCCCTTTTGATTTTTGTTTTAAGGTTCTCTTCTTTATCTTTCCATTCATAAGTGCTTCCGTCATTTTCTTTGTCTTTGGTGTTATGCACTGTAGAGAGATCAAAATTTTTATCAATTTTATGCAGCTTGAAAGGATCATATTTTTGCAGATTAACATATTTAAGATTTTCGGGTGTGAACCGGATTGACGATAGAATAGTCACTTTTCCACTATTTTCCTTATTTGTGTTTTCATGCTCATTATCAGTGTTAACTTCTTCTTCATCTTCTTCCTCATCCTGTATATCATCCATTGTACAATCTGATTCGGAGTAAATACTCATTGCGTCATCACTTTTTGAAGTAGATGTACTACTCTTTGACCTTTTACGTTTGATTCCTAGTACTACTCTTGTTTGCATGCTTTGTCTTTTTTGAGCTTTAGGTATATTTTTATTGCTGTCTTTTTTGTTTGATTTGGATTTTTTTACATGTGATTCGTTCTTGTTGAGTAATGTTGAAGATAAAGTGTTTGTTTTAATCAGTTGATGTTCTTTGGTGTAGTAGCAGTCACAGCAAATGTTTTTTTCACAGTCGAAACAGCTTAGCCATTTATATTTAATCGGTCCATCTCCGGTAGTTGCTATTTGATGTACTTTCATTGTACCTTTTAAGGGCACAACGTCATTTGGAATCATTTTTGTCATCTCTTCGACTTTGTCTTCAGGTATATAAAAGATTTTAATGTTGGTGTTATCTTTCAAGTAATCATACGCTTCTTTCGCGTCTGTAATGTCATGACCGTGTGCTATTTGACTGTCTAGCTGTCGTTTTATAGCCCCACCAACACCGTCCGCTGGTCCTTTGCCATGGGAGGCTTCGAAGAAATTCCATGTACCAAATTGAAATTCATAGTCAGAACACCTTTTCTGGAACATGTAAAAATTGTTTTTTTGTCTGTATTGAGTAGCAGGACTGTCTGAAAAAACATGTATTTTCTTCGCTTTCAGTTCTTTCGTACAAATCTGCAAAATGGGGTCCAAGTGGGCCCAAATGGCACCGGGACCATGCTCATTTATTGGTGAAATTGTGCATATCGATAAAGGCTTTTTATTTGTTGTGTAGAGTACACTTGTGTGAAGTGTGATCTGGTTCCTGCTTGCCCCAAAATGTACTGCCTGAATTTCCTCGGCTTGTTTGCAAGCGAAGTTTTCGGAGAAATCACAAACAAGGCTGACTTCGTCATCTTCAAGATTCTTTATGCATTTTTTCCATGATCGGTATTGATGATTGACATTGTAGTGATGAATTTTGAATTGCTTTAGGTCTTTCAGGAATTCCTTGATTAAGTTACCTACTGTCCCTTTAATCGTTGTTTTAGCATATTTTTTTGTCGTTTTTTCTTCACATTTTCCTTTGGTAACTTTAGTATATGTATGTGTTATAACTTTCCACTGCAGCCACTGAATAGGGAGGTTTGCATCTATAGTTGAGTTAAAGGTTGGGATCTTATCTTTGCAGTCTATGCACTCTGAGTAATAACATCTGAACGATTTGCAGCAAGTAACTTCTCCTAAAATGTCGCCCAAATCTGATGATTGAAGCACACCTAATCTCTTCAAAGCTGTAGTTTTGAATAGCATGTTAGTATGTTTTACACAAGCACATGTATTTCGATCTTGTATTTTTGGATGAACAACGTAAAATGGCCGAAAACGACAAAAGGTTTGGAAAGATGCTCTCCCGCCTTCAGCTTGATATTTTTTATGAAGCTTGTATAATGGTTCAGTTAAATATCTTTTCTGCTTCTTGTTTTTATTCTTCGTTACACATTCCTTCTTCCCAGCGCTATCTCGACTCACATCTTCCCTTTTAAAAAAAACATTGAGTTCTTGTCCATATTTTTGTCTCAAAGTATTTCTTGTTTTAGTAAGTCGAATCCTCCCTTTAAGTCCGAGAACCTTTGTGATATTAGTTTTCTGTTTGTATTTATTGACCATCTCATGCGTAGCTACATTTTTCAAGACATTTTTCTTTTCCTTGGTATCTGCTTTCTCATAATTCATTTTTATGGACTCTGTTAAAGTATTCAGCAAAAGCAATTTCTTTTTAACCTTCTCTTTTTCTTCAGCAGAGGCAGTTGGTATAGTAGCTTCCAGAAAGTTGTTTGTTTTCGTGATCGGGGTTTCATCACCAATTGCAGTGACAATTTTAGCTGATTCACTATTATTGTTTTCTATCAATATCTTTTTAAGGTTAATTATTTCGAGCTTATATCGATTATTTTGCCTTCTGAGATTTGCGTTTTTTCTTTTCAGTCCCGTATTTTGTTCAATCAACCTTTGCAATCTGGTCTTTTTGTCAATATTTCTTTCGCTATTGTTATTAGTATGTGATGCCAATGTATTATCAGTTTTTAAATGACCTTGAGCTCCTTTCTCTTCTTTCTTCTTTTTAGCCCTATCAGTATTTTGCTTCCTCCATTTTTTAAGCTGTTCCTGTTTTTCTGCTTCAGTTAAAGACATTTTTTTCTTTTTAATGTTTTCTTTGACTTTTTCTAGATGTTTTAAACGTCTTTCTTCATATTTTTCCGGATTCTCCTGTTTTAATTTTTCTCGATATTTTTTCTGCCTTTCGGCAGCTGTTTTCGGTGGCATTTCTGTAAAAAAAAAAATATCATCTTATCTTGATATTACTCCTGGGCAAATAACTTGACTCAAAATGACGTCGTTCTGCCAAGGTTCTCTAATCGATTTGTATGGGACGTCTAAAAAACGACTACTGCGCAGGTTCAAGTTATATGTTGCGTGGTATACCACAACATCAACTACTATCACAACGACCCCAAACCATGGTGTATAATACAACGTTAAATTAAATTAACTAGCGAAACTTCACAGACGTGATGGGTATATCTACTCATAATAAAACAAGAATAAACATGTATTTTGAAACTTTTTTTTCGATCGGTTCTTACATCGCACGGCCATGCTCGATGATAGTTGAAATTATCACTTTAAGAAATCAGGTTTATTATTATTTAATTATCTTTAGATATCGATACCCGTCACGTCTATAACGTGTCGCTAGTTAATGTAATATAACGTTGTATATTTCCAAGTACCTAACATCGTTTGCTCTCCCATTTAACGTCCTACTATCTTCCCCCATTGTACATCAACTCTGCTCAAAAAGTTATTGTGAAAATTACGTAAAATCAAACCAATATCCTTTAAACAACTACACCCTTACTGGCGGCGGAGCACATACATCTTTCCAAAGTTGAGCGGCTTAGGAGTACTTAATAAAAGACGAACAAATGAAGCAACACATTTGTTTTTTCATAGATACATTTTTGTCCATTTTTAGTGAAATTAAAAGCAATAATAGACTTTTATTCTACGAGTTTTGCAATATTGCAGAAAAAACATCAACTTCCCGTGCTCTTTGGACTAATCAGCTAATTATCTTGTCGTTGTTGCTTTTTACCTTACTAAATAAGAAGGCAAACGGATGTCAGTTCAGAAAAGTAACCCCGGTAAATAAATAGAAAACTAGTCTACACCCAGCTTTATAACATACTATTTAGTTACGTGACGAAAAACAACGAAACAGTAAAAGGAATTATATCCAATAACCTCTAAAAGAAGTAGATTTTTTGTCCAAAATGAATTTCAAGAATGTAATTCACTTAAACGATTATCCTAACATACATTTTTATTAACTTGATAAACAATTCAGAAGTACTTACCCCAAAAAAAGTAATAATTTTCTCTCGTATCGAAACAGTAAAACAGCCGGCGCTCTAAGCGAATCTTATTTTTGACAGAGAAAAAATATGGCGCTGACATTTACCATCGTCCAATAGGAACGCTTTTAGTGTTACCAGTACAAAATACTACAGATTCGTTCAGAAATTAAAGAAATTACTGAGAAATGGCGTGACTAGAGAGTATGTGACTAAAAAGTAAAAAAGGTGAGACATTTTGTTTATTGCGTGAAACGTAATTATTTTGAATAAAGCAAGATACAAGCATCTTTGAACCTTAAACCTGATTATACGAAGGTGCTAATTACAGAACATTAGAACGTTAGACGTACGTAAAGTAGTATTTTTTGAAGCGACAAAGTCGTTGGTACCCATTGAGACACAAAGATTTTGTATGGAAGAGTAAATCATGATAGTGACAACTTGAAGCATTACACAATTTTTTGAAGTATATTCGGTCCTTGCGATATCAAATCCTAATCCGGAGTATATTTTCTTCATTCCTTCGCAAACATCTTACAAGAAGTTTCATCGCTTTATTTTAATATTTTGACTCAAACTTTTGCGACATGTTTTTTTCCACAAATGTACATCTCTTTTGAGAAATACTCATTTATGACTTCCTCTCTTCCTCCTTTTACCCCTTCCCAAACCAAATTAAACCATAAAAAGCTAGAATATAATTAACAAAACAAGCTACTGCGAACACACAGGTAGCTTTCATTAAAATTCGTATTGACTACATGAAAAGTCAATTAGTACGTGCCGTGAGGCGGCGGCCATCTTGTAATTGCGGGAGACAGCTGCGCCCGCGCACCTCGTGGGTGTTCGGCGCAACAAAGGGTTGATTTAATTAGGATTTGATTGGATGGGGAGAGAGGGAAAATGGTTAGTGTTTGGGTGGTGACAGATTGGGATTTATGAGTATTGTGCCTGATTGGATTAGTGGTTGTAATTGATAGTGGGGATGGGTCAAGGATGTTGAGCAGAGTAGAAAATTCTACGATTCTCATTTAAACATTGTTGATTTGGCTCTTGATTTCTCATTGAATCGCTATATAGCAGGAAGAATCCTAAAATTCTGAACGACTGTAGCTCATCCTTGCTTAACCATTGGGGATTTTTTTTTAATGAAAGATGAATGTGTTTTCAGTTTGTGGCTACACACACTAAACATACACAAACACTCATAATTAATCATAACACTTGGAAGGAGAGGAGTCTGTTATCGCAATTTGTATCTCTACTAGTTACAAGCCGTTTCACTAGTGCTTCCTACATAGGAACAGTTATCAATAACAGATAAGTAAAGGGTCCACCAGCGTATCCTCCTAAAATCCACTGATACCTCCCAGCAAACTGCCTACCCCGAATAGTAGGTCATAGTAACTAAAAGCGTTCCGAGTCAAAAACAATAAATAATTAAAACAATAGAATTAATTTCAGGCAACATCTGTAAGTACATGTCATCAGTCTGTCTGTTTGTCTTATCAAACACATTAACGTGTCTCATATTTACTCATTAATGTAAAACATATGTATATGCGTACATAATTGTAGGTTTGTGTGACCTTATGTGACACAAATACGAGTAATCATAAATGCCTAAATAACAACTTAGTAGAAAACCTTTAGTTGAAACCCTGATCAATTTTCCTATTCTAACTTGCATGTCAAATGCTATGCTTTTGGGATTTAAGACCCAAAATAGCCATCACCAATCGTTGAAAGACTTGAAAATAGATAAAATTGAATAAGCTTCTAGAAACCAAGGGTTGAGTCGGTGAAAAAGTTTAAACACTATTATTAATGTGGTGTGAGTGTGACTGAGCATACCTTTCTCCAGACACTTCTGAGAGCTAAGAACTACGTGCGAACAGTGATTATCAATTCATTTGATAAGTGTGGAGATCAGCCAACGTTCCATCTTCAGCAATCATTATTGTAACGATGTTTAAATTAAAGTTTTTACGATAGCCACAAGAACATAATGAAGTAGTCCATATTATTACAGAAGCGATATTCAACACCAGTACAAAAATACAATACACATGATCATCTCAATATTATTTCAATCCAAAGATTCCAAAATCATTATGTCAATCAGACATTCACTATCAATACAGCACACCCTACAAAGGCAACTTTTTTCAACATTAGGATGCGCACGCGTTCCAAACAATCCGAGACTGTCCCGAATGCCCCAACCCCTCCCAGGGCAAGGGGGACTAAAGAAGACGTATCTCACCACCACGATCCATTGTCCATTGTTTTTGCCTGCTGTTATTTATGACGGACGACGTTGTATCTATCCTTTTCTAACATAGCCAGAATAATACGTTGTCTCGCTCCCTCAAGGCTTCCGTCCCGTAATGCCGTAGCTAATAAATTACGATTCAAAAGATTATTTATTAGATTATTCATGGTGGAGAGGCCCTGTACCGTATTGGTCTTCGGGACATAACACTGCAGTCGTTTTCGTCTTTTTTCGTGTGATTGATTTGTGTCCTATCGTGTGGTGTGTCGTGTCGTCTCACAATGGGGTTTGGACGCGGATTGGCTGGTTTATGGATTTTATTGGATTCACAGACGTTGTGTTTTGCATGTTAGATGTCTGATAAGCTTTGATGTGTGTGTGACATAAGGAAGGTTTTGGTGATATCACAGGATTACATAAATTTGAATTTGTGAGTGTTCTTGCAGGAAATATTGTTTCGTTGGACAAAATAAAGTAAAATAATACCAAATCATATTAGAGGAGTTTCTTAAAAAATATATACATAAGCTCAGGAAAGTGTAAAGCACAATAAAAATCTTTTCACTGCGCAAGCACCTATGGCAGCATTAGATGCTTATCTCTTATAATATTCTAACTTGATCTAACTAACAGCTTATTAACGAGATAACTTCAAGTTCAGACCACCTATGACGACAATGATATTATCAGGACCACTATGACACTGACTCATTTAATCATAACCAAGAATCTACTACAACATATTTGTCATACAATTAAAATGTAACAGTCCGATAATTTATAGCAATGAAAGAACGGAACAAACTACAGGAACAATTTATTTATAAAATATGACAAAGTAATTTAGGAGCAATAAAATTCATTGTAGAACGCACTCAATTTAAACAGATACAACAAAAAATGTCGCCCCGCCGGAAGCAGGGCCAATAATCGTTTGAAAAGAGACGTGCATTATTATTCACGACCATTAATTAACCCACACTAAAGTTTTAATTAAAAAACAAGCAAAGAACTTTCCATAAGAATGGTACGTCACAAACGCCGACGAATTCAAAACGCCAGCGTCTCGACCGTCATAAATAATTGGGACAAAACCTTCGGCCCCCGCGACCCGCCCCCATCCCCCGGATAAGTGTCTAAAATTTTCACAATCCGGCAATAAAAAGATAATTTATTAGTATAGCTCTTATTGTTTTCGTTATTTATGTGTATGGAGTAATGTAATCTAGCTGGTGGGGGCCCTAAATAAATAATTTTCACTTTAATGTCCCTTCTTGCCTAATCTCCCGAGCGGTCGGCTCTCAGTCCACGGTTTGTACGATATAATGGGCACCCGAGGTATTTTTAGGTCTAAATAAACATGATTTGTTGTACCGTCTCTGACAGAATTTAATTTCGTTACGGCAACGATGTGGCTCCCTCTGTCGCGAATATCTTGAATTATTTTTAATGACTCCTAGTCATTTGCATTATCGTTGATTTTTAGTAGCTTCTTAGGATTATTTATTATTTGAAATTATAGCTTCCTTTAATGAGATTTTTATTTTTATTACTGTAGTCTTAATAACAAAATTGTCCAGTTCTACAGTGGCAAAAAAGTCCATCTGATAAAAACTTATGCCTGCAAAAGTTTAGTCTGATATATATTTATTGCCTCTGTAATAAGAGACAGTAATTAATAATGATTAAAAGCATTTTTTCATCGATATTAGTACATTTTTTATTAAAAGTATGCTAAAAGATTTCAGCGAAAATATCTTTTAATAAATTTTAAACAATGTTGTTGCTGTTTTTTTTTCCCAATAAAAAAACAGCAACATTCAAGACAACAACAAAATAAAAAGAAGAACACAAGACCCGCGTACATCACATGCAGATTTCAAAAGCGTCTGAACTTCAGTGGCCATTTCTGAAAATTAGTGGACGTGAGGCAGTGGGGGGGAGGGCGGTGGGGGGCAGAAATGCCGTGGTGGATGATTTACACCACTCCGGTATTATGTTTTGACTTTAATAAACAGAACGTTTGTCATGGCAGACTATACGTCGCCAGTCTTGGGCAAGTTTTGTGCTAGTGTTGGGGCTAAGAGTTCTAACGTTGTATGCAAGTGGTGTTAGATTTACGTTTGAGAGTTGGAGAGACTACTGGTGGCTAGTTTGATTAGTGTACGTTGTGCTGTAGAAAGTGCCGCCTTTGTTATTTTTTTATATTTTTGCAGAATCTTTCGATTTCAGCTGTCGATAAATTGTTTTCAATGCAATTTTGCGGCTTTGATCTACTTAAATCTGTTCCTTTTGATTTTTTGACACAATTACTAGCGTCAACAGTATTTTAATTAAAATATCAAGATTCAAAAACCACATTGAAAGTAAAATATCCTTTCAAAACAAAACCTTCCTACAAAATTGCATTCAAATAATATTCATACAGAGTTCCAAATCCATTTCCATTGTGCTGTGAACGCGTCCTGAGTTGACCTTAGTCCGTCTAGTTTTAATTACAGTCGACAGACGGACGGAAGGACATCCGAGCGCCGCTGTTTTGAAGACTCGACGTGACGTCCAGTTTGTGCGAGACTAATTCTGATGTCGCAATTGGTTCATAAGAGAATTTGTTAAGAGATTTTTTATCTGTTAATAAAAAACTTTTTTTGGGAATAATGAGATCAAATAAGTGAACAAGTAAATGAAGAAAACAACTGAATAAACCGTCATTAGAATGAGAAAGAAAACAAAAGAAAAATTCTATATTTTATGCAAAGACAACTTAGTTACTGGCTGTGACTTCGTTTCGTTGTTTTTAAGCAGTGACTGTGGTTCCTAAGTAAATAAGTTTGATTCTTGTCTTTGTTTGTATCTAGACCATAGAAGCATCCAATACAACATCACTACCACAAAGATCATAATAACTTTAACAGACCTAAATACCCACATGCTAAAAGTCTCAACCACGTCACAATTCACCAACAATAATTGTCTCAACAAAGTCTCATCAAATACATCACTAGCTATAAAGACAAAGCACGAAGATGCCATCAACATGACATCCACCCATAAAACTCACCCATACCTGGCCATCATTGTCGTAGACCACAGCAAACGGCCCATAGTTCCCCCCCTATAGTTTCACCCCTCGTTTCCAGCTTTTAATTATAATACTTTATAGCCCTATAAATCACGGCGTGCGTCCCGGGCGGCTACCACCCCCCCACCCCCCCTTTGAAGGATACCAGTTCAATTCTCGTTGGGTGTAATAATTTATAAAGAAATTATTCCCTTTTTCTGCTGGGGGTTAAAGATGGTCGTGACGTGATCTGTGATCGTCTGGCGGTGACAATCATTTTGGTTTTGTAGAAGTTGTGTCGGTTTTTAATTTTGGAAGAGATTGAAGGGTATATTTTGAGTGGAATGTTATGGTCTATTGAAGATGTTCGTGCTCATTTTGTCTCGTGTCGATTAAATGAAAAATATGCTATGTTTTAAGATGTTATAAAACAAAGAAAAGACAGCAGGCATTTAAATTTGCGTTGAAGAGACAGCCGGCGTTGAAAAATTAGTTGACACATATCTTCTGCATGATTTTAGACGCCATCTTTATACAGTCGTAATTGTTCGAAAGTTTTCATTCAAAAGCTCTCACTTGTCTTTATTTATTACGCTTAATTATCTATGTGACCGGACTGAAATTATGGATTTGTTCCGACAAAAAACAAAACGTAAAGAATCAAGAGCGATGAATTGAATGAAGAGTTGAAACGTTCGATGTATTGCAAAAAATGATCACACGTCAAAATATCTGTCGTCATCAATTAAATGAAGAATCTATCGAAGAACCGCTAACAATTGTTCTTACAAACAGTAGATTTCTCAAGTTCTCAATACGATGGCTGTCGATATAACTTCAAGACACGCATGCTAACAAAGTATTGAAGTTTAGTGATGTGACTTGCACGTCAGTGATGTCACTTTGTATGGAGATCTTTTACAATTATTCATGTCGAAAAAAATATATGTGAAAAAGTTTAGATCTTCCTGAACACTATCCATGTTTCAGGCCTAATTTGATGTTGGATAAAGCCTTAATAGAGTTCTGAAAATATTCCTTTTCCAATGTGATAATAACATCATAGTATATGTGATAACCACTCAACTTCTGTATTTATCGTACTTGTGTGTAATGTAAGTCATTCACCACAGAACTTAAGGTCGATACACACGTATTAAGTTATTTTCAACGATAATCAGTCGCATATCAACAGAAGTTCAGTTAAGTTGAACCGATAAGTCAGTAAAGTCAGTGTTAAGTAAAACTACTGTAATTTAAAGCTACAAAACGTCTAACTTGTGTAGTGCCTTCGCGGCGCCAAAGAGTAGGAATTGACGGAGGGTGCAAAGCATTTATGAAAATGTACCTACTGAGTTTACACTCTCTGCGTAAGCAACTAGAAATGGAAACTATGATGAGTACTACTAATGAAAGATACGATGTTTAGTAGTTGGCGTATTAAAGGGGGACGGCATGAAATTCTTTAGCGGAATATACTTATGGAGTTATGTTTGGAAATCGGCGGTGTGATACCCCGTGTCTTTGAAAAAACTCAAACTCAAACTCAAAGCATTTAATTCAAATAAACCAATTACAGGCACTTTTGAATTGTCGAGGGGTCGGTCAGTCAGAAAATATGAAGCTAGTTGCCCATTCCAAAGCGTAGTAGGTTCCTATGGAGAAGAACGGGCAAGAAACTCCACGGACACTCTTTTAAATCAGAATATTGTAACAATATATTGTTTACATCATTCATGTTGGAATCATACATGTGAGTACAATGTAGAAAAACGTGCAGGTTAAAAGCGTCCGTAAATAAAAGATAAAAAGAAAACAATTCAAAAATTAAAATAAATGAAAACAAGCCAGCTAGGAGATGACCAGTCCCTACTGATGGCGCCTGTTCACGAACATGACGCATGGATCAGCACCATTCAGCTCAACCATTTTGAAGGGAACTTAATGATCCAACACACACGCCACCAGCAGCGAGACATTAAAGTGAGCATGACATACTCTCAGCCGCCAGGGTACATTCAAGTCAATGAAAGACGTACCTAGTAAATGGATACCTAGAAAGCACGTTAAGCAGTTGGTTCTACGCCTGATCTCTCTCCGGTCATGTCGGATTGCCGACCCATCGGTCTATGAGAGTGAGGGAAGAGAGAGTGCACCTGTGTCTGCGCACACACTTGTGCATTATAATATCTCCCGCGCCGAAGGCTAGTCTCCGTTGAGATTGGCCGCCATGGCCGAAATACGGTCTGGAGGACTGTCTTTTGTGCAATTACAAAAAAAAAACTGTGATATTTTTTAACTTGACGTTTGCCTTGTAGAGCTTCCGTATTAAATTATTGGAGTTAAACTTTCCACCTACATCAGTGAATCTTGTTGACGTGACCTCGTATTATGAAAAGAACAAAGATCAGAACTAGTACTATCAAAATCTTACCAACTTCAGTCGTTCGCATTGTTCTTGTTTTTACAACCCGGACTTACCTGAAAAATAAAATAAATAGGGTTAAAGTTCCTGCGTTTCTTACGTGTCACTGTCGATCTAAGAAAATTTCAGTAAGAAATTGTGTCACTAATATATTATCTAGTATTTTCCTGGCAAAATGTATGTTGAGCGGTTTTTAGTCGCTAAAATACATACATAGTTGACTTGACTTGTTGCTGACTTGTTTTTAGTATGATTTTTTTAACCACAACGGGGATATTGGCCTGCATCTGACCTGTGATGATCAGGCGGAAGGTGGAGGCGAGCTTCACCCGGAATCTTCAACCACAGAGGAAGTCCTTACTGCCGAAACACAACAATGCTGTTACATTGTTGCTATGGCGACAGACTTAGATATGAGGGTGGTAGCTAGCCAGGCGAGACTTAGAACAAGCCCTACCAGGCCTACCTCCAACCATCCCGAGCAGAAAAATTTGCTCCCGACGGGAATCGAACCCCCTCTAGGCCTGAGACAGGTGGTTTAACCACTGGACCACAGAGGCGGTTAGGCCGGTTTATGTACGTACATAAACTTACGCTTTTTGCCAAGTGGGTAAGCAGAATCTACAGAACGCCACCTGCACAATACATCACTACTATTTTCTCTCTGTTGGGTCAGCTTGTTTATAATAATTTATGTTATCAGAATCTGTGCTATATAGGTAATATGCAAATTTTGTCCATGTCTGTTTAACGTTAACATTAGTCCTAGTCCACTGAAGTGCTAGCTAAATGTCCTTGTTCGTTTGTTTCCATTTAATTTTTTTTAAATGCGCTGCAGCTGACAAGACAACAAAATCAATTCAAAAGGCATTTATTCAAACTAGGCTGAGAATCAGCACTTATCGTTCGTCAAAATTACATAAGACAGTCCCCCAAAACGCTCGCCTTTCACCACTTCCTAGTGCTTTAGCTGGGAAGAAGAAGTGGCGCAACCAAAGAGTAAAAAACATAGACATTGGACGCAACGGTGACGTATCTTAGTTTTTATTGCAGAACTACCATAGACTTACAAATTATTCAATTTCTATACTTTGCAAACTAAATACAGTTTTCGTGACAATGTCGCCTAAACGAACGATCAACGAGACGATCACAATACGTAATATGATATGTATCGAGTCACTCCGTCAGTCAACTTGGACCTACAGCCAATAAGGCTGTTTATAAATGTCGTGAACCAAAACTTTGTTACTTTGAATGAAACATAGCATCATGCCTGTGTCCCCTGAATGGGGTAGTAGAGATCCCCAGTAACTGTGCTTACAACAGTACATCCACATTAACTAGTTTTACATCCACACATAAGACGAATTTCACCAATAAAACTAACGGCGGCGATCAGGGGGCATAAAACAGTCACTTTGGCAGAATCATAAAAGGAAAATATTATGAATCATTGCAAAATGTCACAAACTGACCATTCATAATATGATCTCCGTGCGATTCGGAATTACGAAATAATTCATCTGTTTGACAGTTCTCTATCATAATTATGGAGATTCGTGAAATGGTCCACTTATTATGAATTGCTTTTGTGTCAAATTAGAGGAATTGCTAATGACAGCTGGAAACTTAGGAATTTAGCCGTTGGTCCCGGCTGTCATTTGTGGATCTTCGACAGTCGTTACGAGTCGTCAGAAGCACGAAAGTCTGACAACCAGTCTAACCAAGGGGTATCGTATTACCCAGTTACTGGGTTGTGGAGGTCAGATAGGCAGTCGCTCCATGTAAAATACTGGTATTCAGCTGCATCCGGTTAGACTGGAAGCCGACCCCAACATAGTTGGGAAAAGGCTAGGCAGATGATGATGAGCTGGAAACTTAGGAAATGAAATGCTTTTAGAGGAATTGCTAATGTGGCCGTTTTAGGCCCAAAGCACATCTAAAATGCATTCATTATTTCACGACAATGATTACACTGACAGCTCTTGAACGCGTTCAGATTCATTTGTGAAGTGTAACATGTGGGGCGACCTTTAACGTGCAGCCATGCAGTTGTTTTTGGCAGCCTCTTGTTCAGTAATCTTCTTCTAATGTTTAGAGAGTGATGCGGCCTGAACTGCACTAGATGAAGCCACATTTATATCGTCTCATATACAGATGTTCAAGCACAGTACACAAGACAAGAAGTGTGGCATCGACTGGTATTCTTCACCGCACATTCAGTGCGCCTTGGATCCCTACACCCCATCTAAATCCAAACCAGGAGCAGTTTTCAGGCCAAAGTATAAAAGCACTATTACTTTTGTTTATCTCTGGATTATCTTCTCCCAATTCTTCACCAGAGCATGTACGGCTGCCATTAGGCCCCATCAAGTCATTTACCGAGAGCTTAAAACTTGGCACGCGTTGCCGAAGGGGTGGTGCGTGCAAATATGACAAATTTATGTAAAACGGGCTCTCTCTTTGTACGGCAAGCAGCCGTCGAGAAATTAGTGCTCATTTTGTCTCATGTTTACGAGTGGGAGCACTGTGCGCTTCAAAAATATGGTAATGGCTGCACAGTGGTCGGGTTTCGTCTAGTGTATCGATTTTGAGATTCGTTCGAGTTGCAGAGGTTGTGTTATGGTGGACGTGGTAGGGGTTGCTTGTGTATGTCTGTGAGTTAAAGGGTATCTGTAGTGCCGCATCGCTGAATACAGGTTAACTCTTTCGTAGTTATTGTAAGGAGAGGAGTATGTCGCCAAAAGCTTAGGACAGCTTTTTTAGTTTGTAGTCTTTTGGCTGGATTGCATAAAATTATCTTCGATTATTAAATAAATAGTACATACTAAAGGCAACATTCAAGATTCCAGGTGCTATAATTACTTCCTCCATATTGCACTAATCAAAACTTTCCGATTGAAGCACGAAACCGTTACGCTAACACAACGCACCCAAAAAGCCAGTAAAGCCCTGTTTACCCCATAAATAGTGAAGCGTGAAGAAATGTCGACGGTCTGTATCTATTTCGAGTGCGTCTAAGAGTGTGATCCGGAGGAATTGTCGCGATCCATCGGCCGTTAATCGTGACACATCGCTGTATTTTCATCTAAACTCGTTACGTTTTATGCGAAAGAGGAAAGGTAGTAGACGTGCGACTTTTTAGTCGCATTTGGATTAAGAAACTTAGAAGTGACGAGTTTGTCTCGGAAGATCGAATAACAATCATTTGAAGTACAAGTGTTATAATTCATTGACAGGTTTTTTGATTCAATTAAATAAATATTAACATGATTTTTCGCTTTTCCGATTCAACATTATTTTTCTATTTTTTCAGTGTGCATAATTATGCATAGTCAATTGGTCAAATGTTGATTCTACCTTGAACACAGAGTAATCCTGCATATGTATATGTCTGCATCCAAGAGTGCAACGAGCACTGAAAAGCTACCAAAAAAATGTACCTACCTACATAACAGTCGACAAAATATTTTGGTTGCAAGTCGCAGGTGTGCGGCGCTCAGCTGACAGATACAACTCAGATTTATGTGTTTACTGTATAAATCACGAGACGTCAACGTTGCCTCTCATTTCTTTTTTCGTTTCGCGCTATACATCATAGTTTTGTCTTCCGTGGTCAAATTTTTTATTCCAGTCTAGAATGCGAGAGTGCGCGCTTCGAGTTATTTTAGGGTTGTGTTTGCTTATGGTTTTACGTGATGGGGACATACTGAGGTATAGCATATTCTTCGTCGGTCCCTCATTCGAAATCTACAGAGGAACTATTGTATTAGGCTCTGTTGTATAGTGAAGCAAGTGTACTAATTGCTAATTCTACCCAGCTATGTCATCATCTGCCTAGCCTTTTCCCAACTATGTTGGGGTCGGATTCCAGTCTAACTGGATGCAGCTGAATACCAGTATTTTACATGGAGCGACTGCCTATCTGATCTCCACAAACCCGTAAAAGGGTAATACGATACCTCTTGGTAAGACTGGTTGTCAGACTTTCGGGCTTCTGACGACCCGTACCCAGCCACCCAGCTATGTTATTTGCTTTTTTTAATTTGACTTTTTTTTATTTTACAGTTCGTAGAAAAACCAGTAAATACTGTGGTTTTTAACAGTCCTTGTTGCTAAACAGTTCAGTGACAATGTTGAGTAAACCAACTGGAAAATAACAGGTCATAAAGATCAACTTGGATACATCCAAACATCGTCACACACCGTCCAAGAAAAATACGAAAAATCCAACAATAAAATCAATTTTAGACGCGATAAATCCCCTAATCCAGTACGAGATATAATTCTCGCACGACACGTCGCTACTTCCAGATCAATCATCGTCTCCTTAACGATTGCTACAGCTGTTGTGTGCGCGATTGATGGAGCTATAAACTATATTTATAGCTTGAATAGCTCGAGAATAGTTCTGATGTGTGTCGCTCAAGAAACTGGATTATCTAGGATGGATGGCGAGGTGGATGCGGCAGTTACAATGAATTATTGTGAAACGAAAATTCTTTGAACAAATAAAAATATACAATTGGTGGAGGCGTTGAGTGATGAGTTAGACTTGTGCTTAAAGTGTGTCGAAAATGTTGAAGATAAATTGGATTAGCAACACGTGTAGAAAATGGATTAAAAAAGTCAACAGAATAATAAAAATGGTGGTTTATCTGTGACTGTCAGTCTAGATTCTAGGAACCTTTAAAAAATCAATGGCTTCTCTAATCTTGATCGAACAAGTACATAAAATACGTAGATAGATGAAACATGAGACAGGTATTACCTTGAAGAACTTCATGTTCCAGAAGCTTTTAGAAAAATACAACACATTTGCCATAACGAGGTAAATTCAGAAATAACGCTATTACATTAGTCTCATATGCACCTTCTGGAACGTCAAAGGAAGTTTTAGGCACCACTAAAGATGCAATACTTGCCGCCAAGTTCTGTCTCTAGACCAGCACGATTTCCATTGCCATCGATACTTCAAGAGAAACAATTTTACTAAATGACTCCATCTATCAGATCACATCCAGTATTCCTGCGTCCCTAGTCCCTGCTAGTATGACGAGCGATAATGTCGTAAACAGAAGTCGTCCCACGACAGCGACGCGGCGCGACACGGCTGTAATAAAACACGCGTTATTGTCATCAACCACATTATTCACGCCTGTGACGACACTAGTATTTATTCCGTTTTTATTCACTTCTAAAATCGTTGCTTTTTAGCCTCTTTGTTTGTTTGTTTGTTTCGTGTTTAGAAACAGTGTTTAAACTTTTTTTTTGTAGTTCATGCTCAGCAAATGATCTGAGCAGGCTTAATCGGTTCTCTCTGTTATTTTCTTGTCCATTCTTCTCCATAGGTACCAACTACGCTTATGAGTGGACGACTGGCTTCATCATTCTTACTGAGCTTTTTTAACTTTTTTAACTTTTCTAACTTTAATTGGTTTAATTGAATTAAATGGTTTGAGTTTTGCGTACTTATTTATCCTAATCAATTAAATAAAAGTAAAACAGAAGACTTTTTCAGTCACTGCAGCTGACATTTATGTCAGCTCGTACATTCATAGGCTCCAGATTGAAATCAGTTGTGTTAAAACCCTTTCCTATTTATTTAACTATTTAAACGACTCAGTTTCATGAAAGCTATTAATGCATCACCTGAAAATACCGGCACACATTTCACTAATTCCCCCATCCCCCCCACATCTCTAAACTCGTGCTTATACCTGAATTCCCGGAGTACAGTTTAAAAACTTCTTCGCGTATCCCGTTGCCCGGTGCACTCCTTGACAATCGATTGACGGGTGTCCCCCTGGCCCCCTCCACCCCATCTTGCACCCCCACCCCCTGGCGCATTCGCCTGACCCACATAGACGCCATATTTATAATAATTGTACCCCGATTCGAGAGAGTAAATCAGATAGTTTTGGTATGGTAATAGTTTGAGTTTAAAGTGGGCAGTTTTTTTTTTAAGTACTTATGTTTTATTTAGTTTATTGTTTAGATCTGTTTTGTGGGTGTTGGTTGTAAGTTTTTAAGTTAAAAATGTTTTAAATTAAGTTGTGTAATGTGACTACGTTTATGTGAATAATAAAGACCATTAGCAAAAAATCTCATCAAATACAACATTTGCAGCACCAACCCTACCCTCGCAGGGTAAGCAGATCACCAAATTCCATTTTCCAGACGTCTCCAACTCAATCAAGCCGAACTATTGATTAGAGCCACCTCCCTAACCCCACATGGGCCATCAGAACAAAACAATACGTACATATGCGTCGCGAAAGTAAATAGTACCCCTCCCCCCTACACCCCCTCGTTATCACGCCCCGGACATAATTTAAGACGAGTCCGACCATCCAGTGTCGGACACTCGGATATATCCGTCAATTCTGTTTGTTGGATTGATTTTTCGAACCAAGGGGACGTTTGAAGGGTTTCGTTTCGGTTAAAACTTTGCTGAAACATACTAAGACATTGATACTATATTTATTTTTTAGATTTTGTTTAGAAAATCACACGTTAGCACGGTTTTGGCGATGTCAAAGCAACTCGAACCTATCGGAAAAACATATGCGTTGCAAAACTCACCCCCTGTCACCCGGTCACCCCGGTGAACCCCCTCGTTATCACGTCTCGGACATAATTTAAGACGAGTTGGATCCGGTCCGGTCGGGTTCGCTCACGGATATATGCGTCAATACAGTTGGATTGATTTTTCAAAGTAAGCAGACGTTTGACAAACAAAGAAGAAGTAGAGACGTGCAAGACTGAAACAAAGTTTCTAGTCTATTATCTACTATTTATGGATTTACTCATGGTAAAGTATTTGGTCTTTTAAAGCACTTACATACATCACGGCTGTATACATTATAGTTATGGACCTTATTGATAGAATGTATGCTACCAAGACCTACAAACGGTTGCTAAAAATACCCGCGTAAATGTTTTGAATTTCGATTTAATTTTGAATTGAATTTTGATTTTAATTTTGATTTCAATTTTATGATTTTTATTTTATTTTTGATTTTAATTTAAATTTAGATTTTTAATTTGAAAATGTATCTAATTTTTGGCATGCGATCTGCAATAAAGATATTTATTTATTCCCATTTTTTTTAGTTTAGGCAGAGGTTTACCTATAGTTCACTCATATTTCGCCAATTATGTTAAATTCTCATGTAAATGCCATCAAACGGGCACAAACCCAAAATATTTCATGCAATTTTGGTAATGTCACGAGGTGTTATAAACAATCGTAAGTCGCTTACCTCTACCATTGGTGCTCAAACTTTTAAAGGACAATTTGAAATTATATAGACGTGGCCACCGTGCTCCATTTGTACATGAGTTTTGTTAGAAAGAGAAGAATATAAATCGCTTCGTCCATCGCCCAGGAGAACTGCAATAACCTTTGACTTTTAGAACTTTCCCGAGTCCAGACGCAACTGAGTCAATGTTCATTTTCTTATTTATTCTCAAACAAAAGAATATGCAATTAACTTTGTCGACAAATTCTTCACAATTTCAGAAAGTTATCTAAAAAAAACTTAAAATAAAATTTCGCTTTACTCCATCATGTCAGTTCATATCAAAAGAGAACTAAATAAATATAAATTCAACATTTTTTTTAAACAAAGCTTAACGCAAAACGTTTCCGTTTCCCGAGTCGGGACAAGATGTCAAGTGACGTCATCGAGATAGCGTCCAAAGGGTTGAGTTCCGTCGCCTAAAAAAGTATGAAAAAAATAAATTTCTTATCTGTGTACCGAACGACCGATTGTCCCCGTCCATATTGTGTGCAAGAAATGTAGGTAAATGAATCAAGGTATTTTATCTGTGGCTAGTTAAAAAATGGAGGGATGTTAAGAAATTGGCGTTTTATCTGAACGTATCTGTTCATGTATCTTGCAGCTGCTTGATAACCAATTGATGTGTCTGTTTTGTAAATGGTGCATATTTAATAAATACATAGATAAGTTTTTTAACGCTGCAGAATTAGTATCGACCACTCGATCTAAGTATTGACTTTCTTTCAATAAAAAATGCACTTTGTAAGTGACAGGACATCTGCTTGCCACGGAATATTTTGCTCACAAAGACAAAATTTACTTTTAGAAAGAAAGAACTGTTCACGAACATTGTCCAAAATACAATAGACGTAGATATAAGACAAGCCGAGCGCTGTACGCAGAGTCAGCGTACAGCGCTCGGCGTGCAACACGTCGTGTTCAGGTTCGCGACTGGTCAATTGCCATCCTGACGATGCCTCGTTGAAAGGTGAAACATGTGTCGATTTCTTACAGGGTTTTTATGACTCTTGAGGAATAGTTAAGCGGATTATGTTACTAAAATATATCTGCGTCTATTGTATTGTATAGTGGATTTTCGCAAAGTAACGACTTTTTTTTTTTTTTTTTTGGTTGCGTAATCATCCAATGACTTCTCCCGCTCTGGGCGGAGCGGAAGGGCGTGTCAGACTTTTACTGACTAAAACCCACCCGTGTTCCTTCAGTCGCCTGTTGCCAAGGTCCCGGTAACCCTTTCGGACTAACCCGCAACCCTGGCAGGGCAAAGTCACGCCTGAATCAATTAACTAACACAGTCCAAAGCGCTAGAAATGCAATAGGCACTCCACTTTGTACTACCTACCGAACAATCGTGTACGAGTTATTCTCTAAACAGAAAATTCAAGATTCCACTTAACTGAAGACAGAATACAACCCTTTCTTTCGAAAAGATAAAAATGTTGACAGTAACCCTTTAGTTATGTACGTAGGCACCAATTTTTTCCCTAGGCAACATAACCAATCCTCACCAAACCGTCAACAATCAAAACTTAGTCCATTCACTCCACCACTGGGGACTAAACATGGCACATTTAAAACAAAACGCTAAAAGTTAACATTTACCAAAACTACTTAACGTTTGTAAGATGTCCCAAAACTTGTGACGTAGTTTAATCCTTTCCATTTATTCGTCGCAGTGGGAAATCATGCTCTGTCAGATCTATTGCGAGTTAAGAGCGAAACAATTTGCCTTTGACATTGAAGGGTCAAGTTACGTTTAGTTTTAAATGTTTCGAGACTATTTTTATGAATCTCTCTCTTCTTAGGAGGAAATTTTTAGGAGTCTCTAAAAGATCTCGTAGGGTTAAAATTGCATCAAACATTTTATGAAAATCAAATAAAAATTATAATAGTCAATTAGATGCGGCTTGTCAATCTACATTCTGAAGTTGTGAACAGCAAGAAATGTGACAGCGTTCAATGTATCGGCAATAATAAAACTGATCTGCTTAAAATAAAATGCCAGAGAAGTGAAAGAAAACGCACTGCCAGCAATTTGCACTGAAACTGCGAAGACTATTCATTTTCAAACGAACACACACAAACAACCTCACATATTCAATAACTCAAACGACAATTACAAACATCAAGCAAGAAACTCAAAAAGAAACAAAACAAAAGGTGCGCGCACACTGGCGCATACGTCCCGTTCGGAACATGTTCCGTCTCAAGCGATGCCATCTCGTGTCCCTCCCGTCTCGCGATTAAAAGTGCAGGTGGGGACTGTCCAGCATTGATCTGGCGGTGACGCCGGACGATGGAGACGTCACCCACCATCACCCACCTCAGGGGAGGGAGGGGGACACCTCCTCGTAAGTAGACGTGTGGACATGCTTAGCGATGTGCTGATAACGTCGAAGTTTTCTTATTTATTTTGTTTTGTTGGCGTTTGTGGATTAATACGTTTGAGTGGCACGTAGCAGTGAAATGAGGGATCCAGGATTAGAATTTTCTGTTTGACCCGTGGATTAATTGATGTTCGATTTTGTATGATTAAAACTGCGTCAATATGTGATGCCGATGTTTTCGTAAGAGGGAAGAACGTGTTTGAGTAATGCTCAGTCAAACAATGTTTAATGAATGCTTTCGGAACATTTATTTAGTCTGCTCTTCATTGATTGTCCCTAAATTGTGTTTTGTAAAGAAACAATTTGCTGACATACTTAACGACACCTATTCAAACCGTACCAATCTTAAAACTACAAAAATCTCTAATTAAACATACAATTACAGAACTCATTAAGAAACGTCCGTAGTAGACAATGGGCAGTAACGAGTGTCAGAAAACGACTATCAACTCGGCGAATCGGTCGAGCGAGAGAACTATTCACAAATTAGTCGGGACAGAACTCTCCACACTCAACGTCGCCACATCCGCATAGGGTCGCCAGCTTGCCAGATGGACACGTTATGTAGACTGTGTGTGTTGCTTTCGAAATTTAAAAGTTTCTCATAGCTGGAACCATTTGAAGCATACTGTAGGAACATAGCACGCAGGTATTGTATTGCACTCACTCTCTCAGTCATTGTCAGCGTTAGTAGTTCCTAAATTTTCTTGGGATATGGAATAGACTGCGTCATTTACAATATGTTATGAAAATTCCTATTCCTATTAATTCCTATTGCCTATGGCATTAAGTCCGCCTCTGTACATTTGTGTGTTTAAAGTATTAAATAAATAAATAAAATTCCTAGTCATTACTGGAATAACCGGATATTACCTATAAAATTATCAACCAGCCCCCAATCGCTTTCATAAAAATCTATTTTTTTCAAACATTTATTCTGTCATTGTATATTTAATAATATTTTGAAATGTATCTGTCCATACATTTCAAAATATTATTTGAACATAGTTCAAACATCCACCTGACTCTACATCAAATTATCTCAAAACAAAACTCCTACTAAAACTCGGACGTGGTGACCCTACGGCCGCCGGACCTCGCCCGTCTTGCAACGTTTGACTGAGCGAAATCACTCAAAAGTTTTAATGTCGCTTCCGTGGGGACGCGGCCGTTCCGGTCCGGCGGGCGGTGTGCGCTCGACTTTATGTCTGCGTTGTTATTTAGATTATACGCTTTTGTGTCCTAGGGTTAAGAGTTTTGGTTTTAGAGGAATGTTGGCTGCTCCAGAGGGGTTGATGGGTAGTGCTGTCTCTGACTTTTTGAAAGTATGTAAACGAATTTGATTATGTAGGGTTTCGGAAAAGCATGTTTTAAAAATACATCACTTTACAAAATATAATTCAGCGTTCGAGTAAACACCCCTTTTATGGCAACATATTTTATCAATCAATTCAGAGAAAATCTCTGCACAAATAATAAAAAATCACCTGAAAAACAATCCCCAATAATTCGTCAAAATATTCCGAAAAACCAGCCAATTAAACGTATCAAAAAAAACGTCACACGACAATCACCTTTTTCAACGTGGAATAAGCACCAAATTCCCTTGCATATCATAATGACAGACAGTTTAATTATCCTCGCGGCCGATATTGCAACAAGCGGGATTAAAAGGAAAAATTAATTGAATCCATTCAATTTTCTAACCGCGAGTGGTGCCGGGTGACGGATACTGTCTGTTAATACCCAATTATCGGCACCCCCTTCATCCCCTGCCATCGTAACGACTATAATATCGGCGGGTGAATATCGAATATGATTTCGGCAAGTGTTTAATGTCGAATGCGGAATCGTGTGGAGTGTGTGCGTGTGTAGAGGGTTAAGCTGTGCTAAGAAATGACAGTATTTTGAATTAGACTTCTGATTGATTTTAATTAGGGGATGATCCATCATAATAAATATTCTTTTACGTGTATTATGTCGTGGTGACTACGGTAAAGAACTTATACTTATTGCATCATATTTTAGATTCCAAACGACCAAACCTAAGGGATTTCTTTCTCCCGGCTCTGTATTTTCTTCACAGGGATTTTCAGTTCCCGGAAAACCAAAATCTCTCTTATTAAGCAATCGGCCACTTAGTGGAAAAGCGGAAAATAAAAACATTATTTACTCCTTCTCAAGTAGCTCCTTATAATTATTAAGGTTTAGCTTTACTCATTTTAGCTTAAATTAATTAAAGCTTTTATAATTTAACATTACAGGCTAACCCTGCATTAATTTACAGCCTTTTATTCCACATAATCTATTCTATCACAACGTATTTAGTCCGCCCGCGTTATCACAAGAACTGTCGATCACGTCACGTCGACAGAGCGGCGGCGACAGGAGTGACGCGTCACCCTCCCGTCACCCCCCACTCCCGGCCCGCGGTGACGTCACACTAGTTAAGATGCTCAACTTAAATGCAGTTGGAAACTTGCTGAGTTTTGATGTATTTTATTTTGATAAATAGGGAAATGGAAATTATGAAGTTGGAATTTTTCTTTATTTTGTTGGAATATTTCATATGAAATGATAGTTAATTGATTCAGGCGTGACTTTGCGGAAATCCATTATAAAATACAATAGACGCTGATATATTTAGTAACCTATTCCGCTTGACTATTCTTCAAGAGTCATAAGAACCCTGTAAGAAATCAACACGTGTTTCACCTCTCAACGAGGCATCTTCAGGATGACGATTGACCAATTGCAAACCAGAACGCGACGTGTTACCACACCGAGCGCTGGACGCAGAGTGAGTGACACGTGTTGATTTCTTACAGGGTTTTTATGACTCTTGAAGAATAGTCAAGCGGAATAGGTTACTAAATATATCAGCGTCTATTGTATTTTTTTTTATATGAAAAGTCTGTCTTAAAATAGGTAAATAGGCGAGCGAGCCTATTGCCATCAACCGAGCACAAACCCAGACTCCGGGTAGCTACTAACAAACTGATTGAAAAACCCAATAATAATTATTTCCATTGTACCTTTGTAGTTGTGATTACTTAACTCGTTTGGAATTTATGCTTACTTAACGAAGGGTGATCAATCATCAGCCATTTTAATTGTGTCACCACAAACAGATCACTGCCTCCAATATTAAATTTAAAATGTTTCAATTTCAATAAGTCTAGGGGAATATTCGCGAAATGCACTTATTACTGGGACGAGCCGGGATAACGGTGGGATCCCGGGGTGATTGGCAATCCCGGGCCACGGGATAATGCGACAATTTTAATAGGATCTAGTGTAGGTGTGTCGAGGTTACAGGACATTCGACGAAATGTGTTGCAGTTCTATAATAATACATTTATGAACATAAATTATTTATTTATTTTCTCCATTCTGATATACTAGTAATATATAGGAAGTATCTAACACTGTTTCTATTTCGTTTCGGCATAGTTTCCAACATCAAAGACTATTCTATTAGGACGCACTGTAGATTGTTGCATATAAGGTAAAACTACGATAGATGACAAGATAAACACATACAGAGTATAATGTGTATTGTGTGCAACATTTTTTTACTTACATTTAACAGCAGCAGTTATGTATCGCGCTCTCACTTTTACTTCCACATATTTGAGTAGAACTTACCTGTAACAAAAATAAAAATAAATTATAAGTGACACAAAAAACCTTCAGTAACTCTATCATCTAAATCTTTCAACACCGGAACATTTTATAAAAAAAATAAATCAACCCGATACAACATAGATTCCTGTTTACTCCACAATTCGCCAGTCAACCCTCTTGTTTCGATGGAGCGAGCCAGTGGGGACGTAGTCCATTGGAATTCCTTATACAATGAAGTGGATTTAATATCGGGAAGAATGCCGCTCTGAAAGATAGCGGCCTGAGTACACGGCCGATTTGTTTGTATTGCGATTATTTGATTTATTAACCGACATCGGAAAACTTTTGACGTATGTTCGTGATAAAAGTTGAGCGGTTCCTGCTTTGGACAAGCAATTGTTTTTTTATTTTGTTCAAGTGCCTTTTTAATGAGGGTTTAAAATAATGTATTGGTCAGTACATAAATAATAAAGGTCAATTTGGTCTTTTTTAAAACGAAAGGTATTTTGATTTTCTTTGTAAGCGAAAGCGAAATTATTCCAAATAATAATTATCTTGTAACTAATTAATTAATAACATTCACTTAAAATTAACACCAATTTGTCCCAAAACACAAAAGGAACGTTTTTACACAAGCGCGTCTACACAGCCCTGTCACCTTAACCCTGCAACGGCGACCTGTTTTATAACACATCCCGTCGCCCCGGACCTCTTCTGATCGAATTTTATTTTACGTACTCACAACTTTTTATTGCGCCCAGTTACTTGCGCGACCATCGTTTTGTATTTATGTATTATTTAACGTCCAATCCTGTGGATTTGCATGTATTTGATACCCCTCCGATAGACGACACTGGATTTGGGATAACCCTTTTCGGGGCACGTAATAATACTCAAATATCGTTTAAATTTTTATTACAGGATATAAAAATGATTTCTACGAATTAGGTATGGACAAGGAACTGTTTTTATTAACCTTTTTATTCGTCCATGCGGAACTGTAGATCGGTAATAGAAATTATGTATGAGATTACTTAAATTTATGACGTTCTTTAGTGAAAATATTATAAGAACTTTCAGTTGTTGAATCAAATGTACACAGTTCAAACCTATCGATTTCTATTTATTAAAAATATCACATCTGTTCATTTATTGAACTACCTTTCTGCACTTACGACATTTGCTGTTACACAATTTTATTCAAAACAGCGCCACAAAATACTATTGAAAAAAAAAACAAATCGGCGCGATCCACATCAGCCGCCTGTACCGAAGTCAAGACAGACGCTGTAAACACGAGCAATATTGTTATCCGGCCGCAATCTCGTATCAACCGACCAAATAGCTTGGATACTTATGTAAATCGGACCACTATCCCGCTTATTGTATATCTAATTTGATTTCTTTTGCAATACAGTGATGGGATTCAACGAATATTGGTCCTACCTGCCCATCTAATATCGTCCCGGACCCCGGGAATGTGTGCCGTGGCATTTTCGGGGTTAAAAGATCACTGATACGGACACACAGGGTTTGGGTTTTTTAAAATATTTATGAGGGAGCAGCGGTGAGAGTTCGCGTTTCTGCTGTAATCCAATTTCGGTTTATGTCTTTGGTAACTTACTTATTTTTGTTGGTTCGTAGAACTTTTGGAAGGGTCAAACTGTGTTTTTATAAGTGTTAATTAAGTGATGTTATATTCATGGCGGTGGTGAGCGCAGATGTTTTTGCAGCTAGTTAGGAGAAATTAGGGGCTTATTAGATGCTGGATTTAATATTAATAAGATTATCTTTCTGCGGAAGTATACTTAGTTGGTTAGTTCGAGCAAATATTATGTCAGTTATTTGTGAACAAGTTTTTGTAATGAAATTGGGTTTAAGAAATAAATTGGCGATTAAGAATTTTTAGCTGTTATGTTTTTTTTTTATAAACATTGTTTAAAGTTTAGCGTCAATTTAACCATAAATTTTTGACGTTAAAATGTCTTTTAACTTTAAGCAAAGTTAAGTAGCCTTGTCAATTGCGCACGCAGCGTTCACGCAGCCATGACGTAGGGGATAAGTGAAGGGATCTGTGTTTAAAAACAGCATAACAGTTTAGACATACTGCAAATTAAATATACATGCAGTAAAAATCAATATCTATTAAGTACGATCAAAGTTAAATTCGAAATAAACCTTTAAATACCAAATCTATACCAAACTTTCCAAATCACAGGCCAAAAACAAAAGAAAAATCTACCGAACATTCATTTAACAAAACTGCACTCATTCTTAAAATCACGATAAAAGTGTCCCAACCAAATTAACCACCGCACACTATTATGCGAAAAAAGTGATATTCCTAACTGATTCGCTAAGTAGTTCGCGTCGGATCTGTCACCCGCATCGAAAGGGTTAAAAAAAGTCGCGTCGTTAGTTCTTGCGACGCAAAAAAAAGTCGTCGGTCTGTCCGAACTGTCGTTTTTAAGTGGCAGGCAAGTCTGTTCGGGCTATTATCTCGACACTGAAACGGTATTGGTGTATCTTTTAATTTTAGGGCTGACTTCCATTATGACTTTTGAATGAGCATTTAAAAGTTGGTCTCACACGTTTTTTCTGGTAGAATTAGTATCTACTTTAAGGTTGTTTCGATATTTTCATTTGTTTTGCTTAAATAGTTTTTTTAGAGGTGTAATTTTTAATTAAAATTGAAGGTGCCTTATTTACCAAAGTTAACAGCTTTTTCCAATAAAAATGGTATCAATGGCACCATTTAAGCTAATTTTTTTTTCTTCGACCGTTGAGCGCAAAAGCGACAAACAGACATAATACAACCTTCATACAACTTAAGTAGGTACTACTACTTAATCTACTTACACAAAAATATTCCCTGAAACACCATCAAAACTTCCACCACCAACCGTAATCAGAAACCGTCCCGTTCGACACAAATCACTGTAAACATGTTCAAATATTCGTTTTTTTGTTTGCAACTTGTTCTAACTCATTCGCTTTTGACTCCCAGCCAATGTTAATTTAGTTCAATGCCAGTAAGCACGCTACAGCACTGACGGCAACTTCGCAAACTTATATTATGCAGTTCGGTGACGATGGTAATTAAGAATTTTAGTTGTAAAATGTTATTTTGGTTTGTTTTGTTATGCTTTATTAGGTTGCAAGTTGGCTAACTATACAGTATGTATAATTATGCAATTCGTGAGTGCTTATAACACAAACTCAAACTAAAATGAGCCACTGCGTCCTCTAGGTAATAAAAACATGGGTTCTGCCTGTTCTGTCAAGCAAAGTGATTTTGTCTGTTCTGTCAAGCAAAGTGATTTTAGCAATTTCACGTTTGAAAAGAGGCGTTCTTGGAGATGATAGGAAACTATAATTATATACTATAGACTAACAAGATTTTTAAGCAGTAATCATGGTAGAAAACAGCCCCTCTTACAAGTTCCTTTTCACTGCATTTCGCGAGAGGTCCCGATGTTTCCCGATCTCTCTCGAGCGCTGCCGCCTCAAGCGCATTCGTTCACCAACAAATCAACAGCTTTGTAACTGTGACGTCAAGTTAATTAAAACAGCGAAAAGTTGGCGATTTAAAACGCGGACTTTGACAGGATTCGAGGCAAAAGCGGAAGCGATTAATGTAGAAGATTACTTGGACACAAGAAAGACATGATTGCACACTATTATTTCAATACAGTAAAAAATCATAAAATTAAAAAAAAATGCTGTTCTATTTTGGTTTAAACTTTTTTTTACGTTGTTTATGATACTCAAAACATGTTTTATTATTAAGATTTTTGGGTGGTAAAGTAATTTATATCTCACCAGTCTTCTAAATCAGTTTTTGGGCGCTATAATTCCAAGCATTAAAACTATTCTTAGATCAGATTAAATATAAAGCGGTCTTAAAAGTTTTATAAATATAATATTTAAAAAATATATATAACGTAAATTACTAGAGTTATGATGCTCAATAAATGTGATGGGCTGTTAAACTTTTGCGATGTCTTCCTGGGATTTTTTACGACGAAGATATATTTTTCTTTTAATAATTTCACGTGGGAATAAACATTAAATTAATATTTAATTTTAGCACTTCTAATTTCATCTAACAGTAATAAACACATAATTTTAATTACTAGTCTTAGTTGTCATTTCACAAAACAAAAACAACCTTTTAGATTTGAATGTTCATGAACTCATTAATTAGTAATTTACATAAACTAAAACTAGTAGCAATAACACAGAAAAATAATTAATTATTTGCTTAAATCTATAAAGAATGTCAGTTTTATAATTACGTTGATATGTTTATAACAAAATATTGATATTTTTGATCCAAATCGAGGTTAATGTTGATTTTATGATAATGAATTGTTGAATCAAATCCATTTTTTATTTACACAGTTAGGAATATATTTGAAGGCATTATTTATAGGTATTTCTCTTTACATATTTCGTGACGTTCTGTTAATTAATTAGTTTTCAATGGTAATTAGGCAATTGGAGAAATTGTGGTTCGTTCTCATGTCATCCTTCGCTTTGGAGAGTGTAAAGCAAATTAGTTAATGTATATTTGTAGGCGAGTTTTCCACATTTTACATAAAATCATTAAACTTAACATATTACTTATCGTTTAACATTCGAAACTGTGGTTTAACGTGAAACATTGAATAAAAAAGTAATAGACAGTAACAACCATTTTTTTAATTCAAATAGGAACTTGAAATTGGTAACAATATCTAATTTAAATGTAGGTAGCTGCCACACAGAAAAAAATAAAAAATAAAAGAAGTTTACCAAAAACTATGACACACAAAACATTTAGCATCATAAATAAATACAACGAGTAGAAAAGATTATTTACTACCCTGCTCTCGGAGAGGAGCTCGTGGATAAGTAATAACAGCCGCCCGGGTCGATTCATCAGGTTAAGCTACGCTTGCCGGGGTTGGTCTGTGGATGGGTGACCATCTTTACATACCGTGACTCCTCCGTGCCTCGGAAAGCACGTTAAGCCGTTGGTCCCGGCTGTCATTTGTGGATCTTTGACAGTCGTTATGGGTCGTTAGATGCCCGAAAGTCTGACAACCAGTCTTGCCAAGGGGTATCGTATTACCCAGTTACTGGGTTGTGGAGGTCAGATAGGCAGTCGCTCCATGTAAAATACTGGTATTCAGCTGCATCCGGTTAGATTGGAAGCCAACCCCAACATAGTTGGGAAAGGCTAGGCAGATGATGACTCTATCATAGAGTTAAGTTACATAATGTAACTCGGAACCTTCTTTCACTTGTACCACTCGCCGCCCTGACTGCCGCCGCCCAACTGTCGAACCTAAAGAAACAGTCGCAACGCTAACTAACAGCTTATTAATACTTCATACACTGTTCATGCACTTTTTAATGGAACTAATCATGTTCATGAAGCTTGTAATTTCATGTTTTCAGACTAAAACTAAGTTACATCTCAGCTACCTACGTCTTATACCTACTAAGCCTTAATTTTGCCTGGAAAAGTCTTTAAGTGAACTGAGGGATTTCATACAATTAAAACCATTTATGACGCGTGTCATAATTAACTTAAAACTGTATAATTATTACATTTAACCACATACATAAGTCATAAATATGAACCACCACAACTTTTAGGATGTAGGTATTAATAATTATGTTTAATAAATAACATAAGATTCCAACAGGCGTAGCATGGCGCTTTCTATCTCTACGAAGAATAGACATAGCTTTTTCTATACAAAGTGACAGTCGTTTCTTCATTTTTGACATCCACCGTAGAAATCTTTCTACAATCCTGTCATTTTGTCTTTCATTTCTAACGATCTTTGTCTAGGTCTTTTTGTAGGTAGACTATTTCGGAAGAAAGTTTTCTATCCTTACTGTCACAATCACACTGACAACCGATAAATCCTTTGACAAAACAAAGAATTCTGAGTCCAATTATGTAAAAGAGTGAATTTCGTAAAAAGTGCAGTTGACTCTTTCTACTTTGCTGCCGTCTCGTACTGTCTACTGTCTACAGGAAACGTCATTTTTGTCTACTCTTCCGTCGACAAAACGGTGCTCAGTATTCTGGGGTGCCGTGAAAAATGTGTGAGTTCCCGTTTTTAACATAAAGCAATGCCCCTTTTGCCTGTGACTCCTAACTGACTCCTCTTTCATAACAACACCAGTACAAAAGCCAAGTAGATGACAGATTAATTTTAAACCGAAAAACTTTATTTATGCAGCGGGAATCTAAGTTTGGGACGTAAAAACAAGCGATTTAACACGATAACGAAGAAGGCTGGCTCCACTGTTAGCGACCAGGCCGAGGAATAAAAAGTAATGCAGGCTGTTAGGATTTTGTCACTTATAAAACTGATCATGGTGTAATTTAAGAATGATGTTGCTATTTCTGTTCGTTATCCGACATCGGCGAGTGATTGGTTCATAAAGTGATTGGATTCCATTTTCTCTCAGGATGCCACTAATCCGGAAATAACAATTGAGTGAAATCCTAACTAATATTGTAGATGCAAAAGTTAATTTGTTTATTTTAAAATATAGTTTATTTGTTTGTTTGTTACGCTCTCACGCTAAAACGGCTGAATGGATTGGATTGGATGGAATTTGGCACATGGGTAGACCATGTCCCGGAGAAGGACAGAGGCTACTTTTGATTTTGGATCCAAGGCGAATTCGTGGGCAACTGCTAGTCGTGAATAATTGTCAATTATTCCGTCTAGTTATGGAGGACCAAACGTATTGTCACATCCTTAAGTTTATTTTCGTAACCTGCATGTAAAAGAACCCTTACACCCGACAGCGGGTCACAAGTGAACTAGTATTGAGCTTCACACAAAATTAGCGACGCAGTGAACTTTTCAAATTAAACTTAGTTTCATAGAAAGTATGTGTCAAACACCACAGTCAAAGCCTGTAGGAGTCAAATTAGTTTATATTTTGTTGATAAGTTTCAGATTTGTATGGTTAATCACCGTATCGTAACGGTTATCCGCGTTGTTAGGGTAATAGCGTACTAAAGTCAATCTACCAAGCCTTTTCCCAACTATGTTGGGGTCGGCTTTCAGGCTAACCGGATGTAGCTGGATACCAATATTCATTCAGCTGCTATTGAAAAAGTATGGTAAGTCTAAGTATGGTCGTAATTATTGAAGAAGTGTTGATTTCCCATACGTGGAACAGCACTCGTACATAGCTTGTCGGCCGATCTATCTCTGAAGCCACGTGCTCTGGCTTCAGAAGACAATTCTTAGAACGAGCTAAGTATTTCTTTTGAAGGACACGTACATGTTTTTTTAAATATCGATATGATGTCGATGCTCAAATTAGTTAATATTCAGGGTCGACCGATTGTTAGGTCGAGACTCCTCCGTGCCTCGGAAAGCACGTTAAGCCGTTGGTCCCGGCTGTCATTCGTGAATCTTTGACAGTCGATACGGGTCGTCAAAAGCCCGAAAGTCTGACAACCAGTCTTACCAAGGGGTATCGTATTATCCAGTTACTGTGTTAAGGAGGTCAGATAAGCAGTCGCTCTATTTAGCTGCATCCGGTTAGACTGGAAGCCGACCCCAACATAGTTGGGAAAAGGCTAGGCAGATTGATTCAGGGTTTTAATAATATGAGGTAATATCCGAAAGTATTATTGGTCATTCTTAATGATTCCTTTAATTTCCAAAATAAACTTTAATTACAGTAACAAAAGGTAGGTATTTGAAAACCCCAGTCATACATAAGTTAACACGAAGCACCTGCATGCTACATCGGCGCCAATGAGCACTAATCAATACGGCAGCAGAAGGTGGCGAAAAATAACGAATGTTGTATTACTGACGATCGTGTGTTTCCGTACGCCCGCCGAGTATGTACTGTACCCAAAACAATCTAAATATTTGTGCAAATGGTAGTTTTTTATTAACTGTTTAATAAAGTTTTTTTTCTTGTAATCGATGTGATAAGGTATTCTGAAAGTATTCAGCGGTATTTTCCAGAAAACATTAAAAATAATTGTCTGTTAGTAAATAAAAATCGAAAATCAGAGGAAAATGAGGGCCGAGACGAAGCCGAGGCACACACGTGAGTCCATCAATGCCCGGTTGCGGCCAAGCCTTGTATAGTACTTTTCTCAAATAATGCGCGGAAATTCAAACTGAGTAAAATAATTATAAATTCCAGAATCAATGACGGACAACTGTAATTTTTCACGTACCAATACGTTCATTTGTTTCTTCTTTACTTTAAACAATTTAAATAAAATCTTTGATAACCATTTTTAAATGACACGATAGATATGAGTTTTCACAGTAATTTATTTAACAAATAAATTAAGGTTTTTTACAGTAACATTGCCGGCCGCATCGTCACTTGTTTTTGACCAGTACCGCAATTTCGATTTATCTCGAAGAGTTGGTTGTCAAAATAATGCTCGAATTCCAAGCATGTTTTAGAAAAGTTTATTTTTACTGCCGGCGCGGCTCTCTAAAATTTGGGTACGCAATAAATGATGTTGATGACTTTTACGATTTTTTTTTGTGGATAATTCTTAATTAAAACATTAATTTACCTTACACCCCAATCCACATAATTATGCATCTTCAGACAAAATATCATCACACAAACACCACCATCAAAAATTCTGTATCAAAAATCCCCATTACTTTTGCTAACCCTCCGGCGGCGTATGCAGCTACGTTCCCGTAATCGACGGCCGGTCGGGGACGTATTGGGCCGTCGCTGAGACGCCGCTGGCTCTCTGTGTTTTTAAAGCTTTCTTCTCCCCCGTTCCCCCCTCACCACCACCCACTCCCCTCAACAATCGATGGACGGCGTCACGTTAGTGCAGCGCCCGATCAAGTGCATACGTGAGGACTTTCTTTGATGCGTCTTTGTGCGGACTCGGTAGGATGGGGTTAATTGTTTAGTTCTTTTTCTAATGTCGGCAATTTTGTGTGTGATGGTTGATGTTGCTGTTTTGTATTGTGTTGTGTTGTGTTGGGGTTTTAGGTTACTGTTACTATTTATATTTAATCTTGTATAACATTTTTTATGCAAATCCTTTTGAGATTTTGGATTTTTGTTTCAGAGTAGTAACACTGAACTGGAACAGGTGGAAAAGCGCAATGTGACGCTAAGTTTATACTAACTTAGCGTCACATTGCGCTTATCAAAAATAAATATGGGTCCACTTTAGGTATGAATTAGTCTGTCTCTCTGCTCCTATGCAAAAAACGAAAATACTCAACCAACTTTGTAACTCTTACAAGTAAATAATTAACATTACAAAAACTAATAAAAAACCCGAATTAAAAGTCGGGTCGTTTGGACCACCCCGCAGCACAGGGTTAGGTCTTTGTGAAAATTGTTTACAGTAGCGACTTGAATTTCTTGCGAGTGCCGTCTGCGGCTGTGATGTGACAACTTGTCAGTTACAGACTGCAGTGCCGTCATGTGAAATGCAGCTTATAAATACAATGCGACTGCTAGATACAGTTTTTGTGTTGGTAAATTAACGGATAGTTATTAATTTGTGAGGAAAATGAGTTTTTGTCAGTTTTTTTTGAGAAATCTCTTTTTATCATAAACTTGACTGACGTACCCTGAGCAGACAGAGCCACTATCATCTTGTTGGCAATTGCCAATATTTTGAATATTGCTTGAGCTTTTCTTATACAGATTGGAAAAAAAAATGTTGGAGATAAAAGTAACGTTGACAATCGTAAATTTTTATTCCAAGGAAACATTTAAAATCAAGTTTAACTACATGCAAAGGATATAACTGGACCAACAGACCGGACTTCCAAGTCGTGTCACACAATATTCTACTAAGCCTTCCATATTCGATTCCACTAAGATTGACATACATCTCACCTATGACTCACCAACTAAGCCAATATTGCACAACATTAAACAATCGGTATCCATAAACCGAATATATTACAACTCTTTTTGTAATTTATATCGATATTTTCAATAAATAATTCATTGAAGAGACAGACGTAATGTCAATAACCGAATGAATATAGTCCTCATCAAACTGACCGAATTCTCGTAAATATTCAATTTTTCCACTCTATAAAGAGCAATCGTTGTGCCTGACGCTCGCGTTTTATCATAATTATGAAAACGAATGATTGGTAAAAACAGCTCACTCATTTGATGTGACAGTTTTGTAATCAAGCAGTTTTCAGTGCACGGATTTGTAATAGGTAAGGGGATAAACAGTAGAAATCTGTATGGAGGATGCTATCTCCATACAGATTTCAACTGATGAGTTCCGTTATTATCCTTCTGATAGAAGGATAAACACGGAACTCATCATATTCGTAATTAATACGAAAAGAGGTAAAATTCCCGACAAATATTGCATTTAACTTTTTCTCAACAAAGCTCAATCTTTTTGAACCCTTCAGCTGCGATCGCATCCAATGATCGATATCAGCACAACAAACTAAGACGGAGCTTGTCAGTAAGACAGCGCTGAACAATTCAGTCGCGGCTGTCAGTAAGACAGTGCTGAACACTGATGTGACGGTCAGTGTGGACCGAGTAATAAGAGATTGGGCTGATTTTTAATAAATAATAATAATAATATTATAATAAATTGAAGATAATTGTGGACCTACACATGAACCGCTGTTAGCTATTAATAAAGACTTATTGGCCTTTACAGGAGGATCAGGCAATTGAATGAAGATAGTGCTCTGAGAACACACGCGATGACAACGTGACATTTTGCAATAACGATAAATGTTATCGTGTGTAACTGAAGCCAAGCCAATGATTGCTTTACATAGAATAGATGACATGCCAACTATTACTTTGAGTGAAGTCAAAACAAGCTACAATCAGCGGAACTTAGTTTAAAGGAATTAAAAAGAATGTTACAATTTCTGATAAAAGACCGGACGACTAAACGACTGACCACAAACAAATAAACGGTTCCAAGAACTATCTAGAAACAGTTTCACAGTCGTCACAGACGTAACACTGACGTGATAGCAGAACCCTTGTAGCTTGGTGTAAGAGACGAGATAGTCACAAATTGTGATGGAATAATGCTTCAAATTAGGGAACAGATACTCCTGTTAGTTCTAACAGGACTCGTCACCAGCGTGACAGTGGCCATGATGAGATAACCGAGTCCTTGCGACGTGGTATGAGACGAGATAGTCACCACTTGTCAAGGACTAATGCTTCAAACTAAAGGAACAGATGCTGTTGTAAGAAGTGTCTTGGAACAGTTGAGTCGGTGTCCTTGTCGGGTGTGACAGTTTGTTCTGACGTGACACCACTGACTAGATGTTGTGTGGTGCAAGTGGCACAGAAAATAAGAATATCGTAACAAACCGTAAAGGAGAGGTAACAACATCGAGATGATTTGGTACCGACTGGAAAGGCAGAGATAGAGAAATCGTAGTTTTAGCTGGAAACGATAAAACTCAGAATAGATTAATTACAAAATCTTAAAGAGAAAGGATATACTGGGTCTACGAGATATTCCAAGCTCCAAGACAATTGGCTTAAATAATAGCAGCAATGTAGGAAAATGTTAAGCAGTAATTTAGGCAGCGTAGCCCCCCACAGACTCTGACACCCATTACTTGGGCCACGAAAGCAAGTCTGGAGTGAAATTTCCAGCGAAGGCAAGTAAACTTGGGGACGTGGCTGCGACAGGGATGCTCGCGTCATCTCGATGCAAGTTGATAATGCAAGCGTGTGCCCGACGGTTGTTTTAACTTCAGGCGCTGAAACTATCAACTGTCGAGCGGTGATTTCTTGGAACAGGCTTTGATGTCACGTCTCTATTTTCTTGTCTGAATGTTGGAGCTGACAGTTAAAGAGTTTGTGTGCGATCGGTGCCGATGTTTTTACTGAAGTTGCTGTTGTCGGACGTGGACATGCAGTGTGTGAGTGGATGGAGTTGGAATAGATCGACCAGTAATGTCTCGAAGTATGCAGAATTGTTTAACGAGTGTAGCATATTTTCGTCTAGTAAAGCGTGGGACATACAGAAGTGGCAAAAGACAAGGGCGAGACGACGACGCGGTGACGGTGCGGCGCGTGCGTTGCGCCGCTGCGCTGCCTTCATATTTTCCTATACATTTTGTATGAAATATGAAAGGAGCGGCGCAACGTCCGCGCCACACGTCGCCATGTCCGTGTCCCTCGCCCCTTGTGTACGTTCCGCACCATTCTAGACAGATTCTCTTCTACATATTTTGCAGTTAATTATCTTGCGTCCAAAGGACTTAACTTTTGGAAAAACTTAAGGTATTTCTCAGTAAAATTTTCACATATATCGTTTAAAGTTAGAAACATGGGTTTCTAAGTTATAACAACATAAAACTCCATAAATCCTGACCTACAACGACATTAAAACTGCACCATAAGAACATAACACGGCGCAATATCCCGAGGATGGCATTGTAAACCCGTCCATCCACCGTTCTTCAGAGGACGGGCTAGAGTACACCCGTGACAGTCATTTAAGACAGTGACGTGACACCCCCACCACCTCGCTCTGCTCCCCCACCCGTTTCTCCCGCCAGATGGATTGATATTGCTGCACCGAGCAGACGTAAGAAGCGATAGCATACGGGAAATAAAAAATATAAAGTACTGTTATAGTTTTGAATTAAATGGGGAATTATGTTTGTGCGCTTCGGAATGGGCTTGTATTTCTTTTTGTTTTCGGTTCGTATTGTTTGTTTGCCAACGCGTTTGTTGTGCTTCTGAATAATGCATTTCTTATTGAGTAATTAGCTATCATTTTGAATAGCAGTCTCTGGAATGAAACCTTTGATTATTTCTTTGATTTATATTGTGGAGTTCCTGAATGCAGGACGTGCACAAGACAATGCAGACAAAGGATAATGAAATATAAAAATATTTACCTTCAAATCATTTCTTTATATTCAGCTTTCCAGCATAATTAAATCTTCAGTCGAAAAGGATCTTACAACACTAACTTCAGATTGTTATTATAGCATGTTATGTTGGTGGCATGGTTTATAAATTTAATTTATAGAATATGATTTCACATGCCTCAAAGCAATTATGTAGTTCAACTAACTAGAGAAACAATTGCACTTTGTAATTACAGTTACGAACAAAATAATAAAACCGCATCAAAATCTGCAGAGCACGCGCCATTAGACAGCTAAAAACATTTCTATTTCGCTACACTTCAAGTTGAAAAGTACGGCGATGGACGCAAACGAGACGCCGGGCCGCCGTGATGGCGATCCTGAGACAGTGACGTGACACGGAGAGCCACCCCCCGCTCCCCCCACCCGTCACCCACCACCCCGGGGGTGCATATTGACCCACCCCGGATAATAAGGGGGTTATGCACTGAGGAGCGCACAAGTCGAGGCATCTTTTGTACGAATGTATGTTTTTAGAAATATAACTACTTACTATTAATTTTCTATTGGAGAGTTTTGCAACTTCTGTTATGAAGTGAAGTATTGATGGAAGGTTTTCGATTCATTACTGGGGGCCTTTTTTGAGATTACGTACTTTGGAGTTTGAGTTTTCTACTTGATTGAAGTCAAGTGGAAAATTTTGAGGGAAAGATTTTTGAGTATGGAGTTTGATTAAAAGATATTATGCTAGAAGTGTCTCAAATTATTACATATTTTATCGTTTTCTTTTTCAATCTCATTTACTTCAGTGAGTATTTCTAATCAACTTTCATAAATGTTTTTCAGTTGTGAAAAAATATTCTCATTTTGACAAGAAGTCTTCATCTGACTGCGCGCAAATGAATTCTAGTTCAATTACTTGAAACAACTGAAAGAAGGACATTAAGTAATAAACAAAAAAATAAAAAATAACAATTTCTTTTCATCACGTCACTCGGAAAAACTAAAACCAAATGAAAGTGAGTGAACGCCATGACAGGAGGACATGGACAAGCCGTCATTTGCACAAAATTAAATACGAGGGGTATTAAAGACGGACGGGGCGTCCGTCCACCCCACGTCGGGGGCACAGATGGATTGATATCGCCCCACGATGCAGGTGGGCACATCTCGGCACAACGATTTATAAAGTAGTGTCTTATGTTGACTGTACTTACTACGTTATATGTTTTTAAGTTGTCGTTAGTGGATATGATTAAAAGTGAGTGAGTTTTGTGAAAAACGATGAATTGTTTTAGAATTTTAGATCCGGTGGTAGCTGCTTTCCCATTTTTAGATTAGCCACTCAATATAATATATATATTTTTTAGTCCTGCTATCGTCTACTGCTACTAATATTATAGAAGCACATAATATGCATATACGAAAGCATACCAACAAATCAAAGGTTTTCGATAAATTGTGTCGATGAAAAAAACAATGAAACTCACACATCAAAATTAAATGATCAAATAAACCAAAACACAGATCATCCCTACTGCAAAAATCATACCAGTCTAATTGAATATTGAATGACCTATCGTCCCTCCACCCTTTAAACCATAACCTCTGATCGAGCATAATGAAATGAAACCGAATAAAAATTTCATTCCAGCACGAACAATAAGCGACCCTAGAATCGTACAAACAAAAAAATACCAAAATTAATAGTCAAAAGTCGGAAAAAACAACATCCCTCTCTTACACGCCATAAAAACGCGACAAAGACACATGTCCCCCCTTATTATCTTCAATTAAGAAACTCCGATAATGTAGTGTGACATACGGACGAAATGACCAAACAACGTAGACCTGCCATCACGTAACACAACTTCACAATCGGGGCTCAAGTTGAATAAGTCTTTTGCATCTAAAAAAATTACGGTACACTTTATTTTGACCGATTTCAACCCTATTCCGAAGTGATAAAAGTTGTAGCGACAGCATCAGGAAAGTTGCCGTTGAGTTGCCCGTGAGTGATGGCCGGTGGACGGTGAGTGATGGGCCCCTGTAACACGTGATTAGTGGATACTGCTCGCTCCCGTAATCTGGGATAATGAGTCGTGATGGTAATCATTCTATAGTCGTGGACTGAATGACAGATGTCATTATTTGTCTTTTTTCGCAGACATAACATAGAGTAGGTAATTATGTCAACTGTTTTTCACGTGGACACTTCGTGGGGAATATAGAACAGGATAAACCTATGCCTTAGTATGTCATGGGCATTGTATGTAGGCGTCCATAGATTGATTAGGTACTGAGTACTTTGTCCAGCGTCCAGTGTACAGAAGGAGGGATGGATACTGAGACATGTGCGCAATACAGGCCGTGTATACGGAAGCTTATTAAAGCAAATCCAAGAGTCTGTAGATCGATAGATTTTGATGAAAATTGGGAAAAACTTTTTAAGAAGGATCCTAAATGTGGTTTGATTTTCATAGGGTTCATTAGAAGGGCTCCACAAGTGATAATGTCATAACTTGTTAAGTTTGTTTATAGGTACTTACAGAATGGACAGTCCGCCATGTTTGGACATGACACCTGAATAACAGGCTTATCTTTAGACTACAATATAAGCTATTTACGTAAAGCTCGTGAAGGGAGAAATAACACTAAAAATAAATTCAATCAAAAACAACATCAAAATCAATGCTATTTCAAAACTGTAAACACACGTCTCTAGCGAACCAGCTAAAACTTCACTCGAACGAGTCAATAAATAGGATTTGATCACAAAGCTGTCAGTTGCAAATATTATAGACACTCCACCGGAAGCGAGTCTCAGCTGTCAGTGTCATGCGATTGTGTCACATCCTGTCGCGAGAGGCGATTTGACGAGGACGTGTGTCGTTCGGTTTTTAAATCAGGAATATGTTGTGTGAGCAGGGTTGGTGGGGATGGTTTTGAATGTCGAACAGGGTTAACTTCTGTTTTGCCTTTGGGTGCTGTTTGATACACAATGATATTCAAAGACAGGACGAACACCAAAGACTAAGAAATATAGTTTTAACTTTGATTGTAAAACTGTTTTGTTGCGAATGTGAGTGCCGGTTTGTCTTTACTATATTATGTAAGCAGCCTAACAGGGCTACCAAGTACAACTGTTCTGTTATCAGTTATGTATGATACAGAATTAAATTCAAATTCTATTCATGAGTGAGTCAAACGTTTGACCATTCAAGAATTCGGAAATATACATTTGTAATCATCGTCATCGACCATAATCTCAAAAAAATCATCCTTAAATTAATATTACACTCGATACGGAGCGTAACCGATAGGATCTGTCGATACCGTAACGCCGTGAGCTACATTACTAGCATATGCGTCCGGGGCGGGGCGGGACGGGCCGGGACGAATCGTACACGGTTCACCTGTCCTAATATATTTCAGTGTGTTGTTGCCTTTAGATATATCTTTACGGGTTTACCGCTATGCTTATATCAGGATATTCTGCAGATGTTTGTTGCAGAACTTGGGAATCTTCATAGACTCTGATAACACACAAATCCCTTTATTAATAAGAACTAAAGTTACACCATAGATTGTCTACCTGCCTTTCTCCTGACTATTTTAAACCCAGAGTGGTTTATAAATAAGGTCAGATTATACCATAATCACCATTTACACAGTGGTGCACATAACAGAGTCAGTTGAAACACTAAATGGTTATAATCTTAAAAGAAATATCCTGTCCCCATTTATAACAGAGTTCTCAGTTAACAGAATTCAGTTTGAGATCTCGCCAAAATACATGGGTCCATTTTGACGAGTCGAATAGTTTACGACGCATGACGTTCCAAAATCCATGCTCAACAGTCTTACATGCTGCCAATGATTTCACCATGAAAACTGATGCAGTGACATACATGCCTGTATCTCGACCAACATTACTTTTTAGCTCACTCCTTCAAATCAAGTCCCCCTCTTTTTGTCACAAGGTGGCTACCATTAATTCTTTTTGTCTCCCACTGCAATTCTTTTTTTTCTTTTTAAACAAAAACCAACCTTCATTTGCTACAGCACGCGAGCTTTACATATCAACGTGTTGTCCCAGAGTTTTTTTCTCCACAATGTTTGTAGACGGTCGACGGGTTAAGATTACTTGGGGGGTAATGAAAGGATGTAGGAAATAGGATAGTGGTTCTGTAATGAGATAAATAGAGTTATTAGTGGATGGAGGTTTTAATTAGAAAGTGGGTAATAGGGAGTAGAGTGTCATAGTGGAGAGTAAGGGGCTGTGAGTTCGAAGCCAGCATGTGACACTTGACTAGTGCCTGCGGTTACAAAGCATTATACCTTAGTTGAATGGGTAAACCTTGATTCCTGTGGCAATCCAGAGATAAATCGAACATAGTAGGCAAACACTAATGTGACTTTTCTATTTCATTGTAGGGACTTTCTCGGTTTTAATCTTCGACATCACTTAGTTACGGCACATGAAACCATAGTAAAGAAACTCCATGCCATATCGCAGGGAGTAGCTTGATGGTCAACACTGAAGCTTATGCGCAAGTCTATTCTAAAAGGGGCTTTTGCTTGGCAGTGTGTCAGTTGCAAGCAAATATCATCATAAATTCTGTAAAGAAATTATACTGCATGCGAGATAAATACTCGCTAAGTCTAGCATAATAATTAACCCAACACACACTCATTAGCTTTCTTTGTTCCTGCTATAAAGGCGTGTGCACAAAAGCGAACGGATAATATTTTTTGGGCTGAGTGCATACAGGATCACATCGCGCCTTTACAATCGCCAGGCTGACGTCCGCAGACTTGCTCCGCCACAATGGGGAGAGGATTTAGTGGTGAGCGGATGCGATAGCGATTTAAAATTGTATAGCTACTTAATACCTACTCCACGCTGTGTTCTGATTTAATTTATGTTAATCTTTACTAACTAACTCAGCAGCAAACCAACATTGTGTTTTGCAGTAGCCTCTCTGACAGGGTTCATGAACAAACACAGGTAAATCTATTGTAGAATGTGTTCATCAAATAAATATAACAGGAGAAAATCGTTGATCGATGTGAATAAGAAAGTTTATTCGTGTTATTGTTTACCATAACATCTGATAATGTTGTGAATATGATGTTTTTACGAATCGAATCAAGTGTATAACGTTGTTATAAGAATTAACAGCGTGCAAGATGATTGATAACATAGCGTAGTAAACTGCACACGCTGCGGATGATTATTATTATTCGAAAATCATCACATGGATTGATAAAATCGTCTAAAATTCAACATGAAAGAATCGAAAAAACACATCCATGGATTTTCTTACAAAACAAAATAAAATGAAAATTCTCTAAACTGCTCTCGCGACCTCCCATCACTAACCCACCACCCTTAATTCGGCAACACATAAGCAATTTCCCGCTAGCGAAATAAGCGAATTAAAATCGCCTCAAAGCAACTGCTAGCAAAGAAACGCCTGCATACGTCGAGGGGTTTATTTTTAGCTATTTACCCCTCGGGGGGTGACTGACGAACGGTCAGCCTTTGAACGCGTTGTTTAGAGTTAAATTTTTTAATTTGAAAGTTGTCTTTAGAGTACTTGCACCTAGTTGTGTGGGGTGAGTTTTTTAAATGTGTAGTCGCTTTTAATTTTTACTTTTCTGCTTTTGACTTGGATTTGTGATTTTTGTTGAAATTACAGTAGGAATATGATTATTTTCATGGACAGTGCAAAAAGTTTTAATTGATTTTTTCATATTTTTTGTGACTGGATTGACAGTTACCAAACATAATAGTGGTACAACTGCAACAGTTTGTGTCCACTTCGAATACAAATCCTACTAATATTATAAATGTGAAAGTTTGTGTGTTTGGATGTTTGTTACTCAATCACGCAAAAACGGCTGAATAGATTTGGATGAAATTTGGCAAACAGATAGTTTATAACCTGGATTAACATATAGGATACTTTTTATCCCGATATTCCCACGGGATCGAGACTTACGCGGGTGAAACCGCGGGGCGCAGCTAGTGTCTTATAATTCTGATATCATTGCATTCGACTCGTCAAGCAGAGGAAAATTTTGTTGGTAAAGGCGTGTAATTTCACCGGACATTACGTCACTCAACTTAGCAATGTTTTACGTAAACTTATATCAACCGTAACATTCCTATATCATTAAGGTTAATTAGAACATCCGTTATTACGATTGAAGAAATCTTAATGGACGAGATGCTTTACATACTTTCAGTAGATCATTCTTTAATTACCTAATTATAAAATATATAGGCAAGATGCTGTTACCACAGGAAAGAAGTGTACGTAAGATACGTCTCATTTTGTAATAAGATGTAGGTAATTAAAACAGCATTAATTGAATACATCTTGAAGAACTTCTAAGTTTGATCGCGCCATTTTTAAAACTTAAAATCTTTTTTTGGATTTTCAGTTGTCTTTAATAAAGGATTACATACTAATATAAAACTAACTCACTCTATCTATCAGTGTGTCTGTCTGCCTGTATGTTACATTATCACGCCTAAACCACTGAACGGATTTCGACAAAATTGGGCAAGGACATAGGCTACATTTTGTATCAAATATGAATTTTGTATACAAAATGTAGTCTATGTCCTTCCCCAGGGTACCTAACCTGGGGAAGGACATAGGCTACATTTTGTATCGACATACCAGGCGGGCGAAGCCGCAGGCGGAAGCTAGTAATTGTAGCTATAGCACCATACTACTTAGTACTTCTTCAGGGGGAAAAGATGGCATACGTATAGCCCATACAGGTACTGCAGTTTTCGAAATGAAGGTCCAACAGAGCTTTAGATTATATGAATTCAAAATCATTCCGCTATCCACTTAGCCTTCATTTGAACTCCTTTGAATACGGACCATTTTACAATCCCTAATCAAATTCGTACAGTCCACAACAAAAGTACATAGTAAAAAGACGAGCAGCTCATTAAGTACAATCGTTAATTGCGCAGTCAAATCGAACGCTACCTAACTTCATTACATTCTTCCGTTAATACGACATCGGACGGCGCCGTCCGGGGCCGTCCGGCGAGTTATGCAATGAGCACCCTCCCATTCCGATCACGTGCGAAACGGACCGGGGGCTGCTAATTAAAAATCGAAGGATTTTTGTTACTAACTGTACTTGTTACGTATCGGGAGAAGTATCGATAGACTGGAGTTTTTTGTCGATGAAATCTTGCGATAAATTGCGTATAGATATGGCGCGGCCCTAAAACGGAAGCGTGTCCGGGTTTTGTGAACGGTAGCATACAGATAACTGTAGCCTTGGGTGGAATAGGTTCTTGTTATTTTGGAGATTTCTGTCGACAGATATGAATTTTTCGAGTTTGATGACGTTTGCTGATATTGAGTGGAGATGTTCGAGATTTCCCTTTATTTTCAACAAAGTTTTCCAAAGCTGGTTATCCCTGTATGAGAATTGAATACTCAGCCATTCTCATGGAATTTGTTTCAGTATTATTGTAGTAAACATGTACGCTGATGACATCATACTGCGATTGTTAAGACTCTTAGTAACACCTATAGAATCAGAGGCCCTAGACAAAGTGACATTCTATCAGCGATGGATATGGCAAAAATGTATAGGACTGACATAGGCTATCGAAACGCTTATGTCAATCCTGTTGAAAGTCGTTGTAGAAATACGAAACGCTTTGGAAGCGATTGTCACTTGTCTAGGCCCTCAGAGGTCACAACCGCTTAAGCGTATGAATCACACCAAACTTAGCGCGATATTGTAAATGCCTGGTCGTTTTTAATCGACCTTTGAACCTGAACCTACAATTCTTAATGTAAAATTGTTGATTAATTTTAACTTTATTCAGCCATAGTGTATAAACGAGATAGGTACTTCAGCATTTTTCCAAATGCTGCAGTGTAACAATTTAACCCTCTCGACTTTCCACTACTTCGCAGGTCAACAAATTCTGCCCAATTTAAAACAAAAAACGACAAATTCCTGAAAGCACCTACGCGAAAAAATATAAATAAAATATATACTCAAGTCAACGTCCTACATACAACAACTTGTACGTATTTCTTTACTATTACAGGGCCACCCCCCGCCCGCCCCGCGCCTCCCACCTTACACTCCGGATCTCATGCTTACAAACTGTCGCATTACCGGTCCATCCTTGCCGACAATACCCTGACACTCCTCCTCAAAACCCAACTCTATCACGTTGCAATACGGACTATGTGTCGCGAAAATGTGACTGCGGAACGCAAACGAGAAAACTTGTCAATGCAAATTGAACTATATATTCAGAAGCTAAGGTTGAAGTTTGCCTGTAGTGCACTCGGTATGGTAATGATAATTCTAAGCAAATGCCATAAGGAAATAAGCTGAGTGGTTCCTTTTGGAATTGTTTACTTGAGAAGATTTCGTTTGGGTAAACAAAAGGTGGACGATGACCATAGGGTGGTGACACACCAGCGGAGGTTTTAGTGGTCACATTACCCTACACTCAATTGATGGGACACGGATTGCTAATTTAAAGATGGCTCACGTGTCAACATTCGCACGACTATCAAAGCAAATTGGAAAAATACGAACTGAAATGTGTTTGTTCAAAGCTGAGAGCTAGAAAGAGTCTACAGATCTTTAAGAATTCAAATCATCGTATGTGATGTGTCATACAAGCCTACTATAATTATCTAGTTTTCTGTTAATTTATTCACTCTGTTTGACGGCATCTCCTTCGCCTATTGCTGGACAAGGGCCTTCAGCCTTCTCATAAATCGCTGTATTCATGGACCTCATGTCTAGATCACTATGCAAACTCCAGTGTTTGCTGAATCTCACCCTCTAGACGTTTGCGACTCCAACAGTAACAGATAATAAAGTCGTCTGTTCCATGAATATCAAACGACAATTTACACCTCCAAATGCCTCCAATAGAATGGGACTACAGCAATATTCAGTTACGATAATCCATTTACAGCTCACTGCTACCGTAACTGCAAACAGGACCAGCTACTGCTAGAACCAGTTAAGATTCCAAAAGTGTCAATATTTACAAGGTTATCTACACAAACTATCGAATAAAGAAACCGATGGCAATCATCGTAATCGGCCGGTTACAAGACAATGCACTACCACAATAGAGAGCCATTCTGAAAGCGCTCAGTACTAGCGACCAATCGCGTTGAGTGAAAACTGCCATAAACGGCGCTGAATAGCCCTGCCAGATCAGCGGGGAGACGCGGATGTAGGTAGAAAGGTTTTGCATCAGTGAGGTTTTGGAATGGCTACTGAATTGTAAAGCCGATAGTCGGTTCTGGGTTGATAAGGATATGTTAAGGAACTGTAACTGAAGTTTGGGATATATTTTGGGATTTTTATGAGGTTACTGGTTATAGTAGAAATACCATAAATAAAATTCATAAGTATATACATAGTCACTTACGAAGAGTCAACGTGTCCTAGATTCCCGTTTCGAACTGACATAAAACTTAATGAAAAACCTTTAACCTTTAGGAAAACAATACCTCTTTGCAATTTATTTTAAACCTCATTAAAGTAATTCAAACAGCAATCTCCAAACTAATTCAATAAACAATCCAGCCATAACCAGAGAAACAGGACAAACATCAAAATTTAAAATCGCTTTCACAGAAATTGAGGATAAGAGAAACAGTACAATGTGGCTATTAGCAGTAACTTATTATAGACAATTTCCTGCGTTGGTACGCGACCAATCGGCCTGAGTGAGAACCGCTATAAACGGAAACAGTTACGGAACGGAATTATGGAATAAGGGACTCTTTGGACCGAGGCGTCCCTGGATTGGGACCGTGACATCAGAATCTTTAGTGAGCTGAATAATCTGGGAGTTATAAGAAATTCTGCGGTAGGTTAATTATTAGCTCATTAATTTCCACAGCTGAACATGAGACTCTCAATAGATACAGAGCATATAGTCATCAGACTTGTCACACAGATTGCTGATAGATTTAGAATCTTTTCCCAATTACCCGTACGTCACTTAAATTCGATACCCCACCAAGTTTAAATTAATGAATTAGTTAAAAGCTCATCAAAATATTGTCTCCTCCTCAAAGTCATTAACTTCAACAAGTTCAACAATTGCATTAACATTAACAAAACTTGAATCTATTCCATTCAATTCCTTAATTCTAAAACAATACAATCCCAACATTTCCTGATCTGCATTACTATTATCACAATACAGTTCTAAAACCCGACTAACTTCACCTTTACCATGCTTTAATTGGTACCAGCCTAGCTAATGGTGCTAGGTAAAATACTGCTGTCGCGTCTGTTAGTGCGTTGTTTATTCTATGGCCACTACAGGAATTTACGTTCTATTGTGTTCGGGCGATGTTTTAGGTATCGGGAAGGTCAATGACTTTGATGCACAAACTAACTATGTATTGAGTTTTGTTACGGTTAAGTTTAGGGTGTTATGTTTGATAAGTTTTATTTTATACAAAGATTTATGTAGATTCGCCCCATCGAGTCAAAAGATGGTCGCGTTTCTGTTCCGTTTTGACAATACTGACGGATATAATGTTGCAGTGACTTGACTTGAATGTCACTCTTCGCAGCTGTAGTATGGATGCGCCATTTTGTACGGTGAGGACAAATGTAACGATTTAAATCTTAATTCGTTAAGCATTACAATTACTTATTCTGTTGAAGTGAAATTATAGTGCCCTATTTTTTGACTATTATTTATATAAGTTAGTTGCCCGTGGTTCTTAAAGGTGTGCCTGTTCATATTGAACTTTTCTATTTGCGTTAACGTTTATAAATAAAATACAAGTAGCTTTGCCAGAGCAGGATGATTTCTGTTAACCGTCCGATTAAGGTTTCATGCCACAGGGAAAAGCCGTTTTCCATATGTTTTATGAATAAAACTCTCTCTAACATCATTAGCACTACCATTCTAGGAATACCTAGAACTTTGCAAATAATTCTGCATAATTTAATAAGTGGAAGATTTTCATAATCTATACAAAGACGTGTAAATTGATATTTTCCCGACATTTCTTTCTTTAATTTGCTTCTAAGAACTTGGTTATACATAAGCTTTTAACCAGAAGGCAAATTCACAGCCATCATAGTAGGTTCTAATTTTATTTATGTACATAATATATCAGCCGGTTTTATTGAGGCAGTGTTAGGAATATGGAAGAATATAATTTTCATTTCGAACTTTCCACAGTAATTAAATCGATACTTACCAATTTCAAAATTATCATTCAGTTCTTATACGAAATCGATTAGAAAATTTTCGAATCGATATTAAGGTAGACGAATTATGTAAATATCTATACGGTATCTTCAATCTACAAGACGTTAATGGACAGGCAGACATGGAGGCTGGTGGCTATAAAGATATCAATCAAGCTGAAGTTAGGGACATTTTGTTGTTATTTCAAATGGTCTTGTACCATTACATTAGCATCGGAATGGTACCGGCGCATTCCCATAAGATCACGGTATCAGAGTACTGTGTGTGGCGCAAGGTAACAGCGGATCTCTAATTAGATTTTGTTTGGCGTTAAAGAAACTTAAATGTCCTTTTGTGTTGTCGTCTTAAGTACTTGCAATAAGTACTCAATAGAGTAGCTAATTTTTGGTAACTATTACAAGTTAATATTCAGATAGAATAAGCAAAAAAGGATAAGTAGGCAATTTATTATTCATGTCAAATTCAGTACAAGACAAGTCAGATTAAATTATATATCTACGAGCTTCCCCGCACGCGGCTTCGCCCGCGTGGTATGTCGATAAAAAGTAGCCTATGTCCTTCCCCAGGATGCCATCCATTATCTCCTTGCCAAATTTTGTCGAAATCCGTTCAGTGGTTTAGGCGTGAAAAGGTAACATACAGACAGATAGACGGACAGACAGAGTTACTTTCGAATTTATAATATTAGTATGGATAGAACACATTTTTTTTATTCCCTGAGTTTTCTATACTTGTAGTCATATTACTATTATTATTTATTAAATCTGTACGCTTTTAAAATTATGTAAATAATTACGTATCTAGCTTGGGTCTACATAAAAAAGTTATAGCAGTTACCCGAGTTATTTTTAACAAAATTTTAACTAATTAATGTTCAATTCAAAACACATAGATGTTAATTTTCACAAACAACCGTATAAAATAATGCCAATTCTCAACTTTTAAATTGCTACCTCTTGTGACTCGCACCGCGCCTCTCAATGACCTCTATAAATGCACTGAGAGCGGAGTACAGATTACTTGTAACGCACAATACCCGTTAAGGAAAGCTATTGCGTACTGCAAACTAATAGGAATCAATCGACTGACAGCTGACGGCACTGTCCTATTGGTCTTAATTAGCAGATAGTGACACCAAGACGTAAAAGCGTGTGACATTCATAAAAAAAAAAAATTAAGTTATAAAAACTAAAACCCAACTACGACTAAAAAGGTATAAACAAGACACCACAGAAAGACAAATTAAAAATCCTCATTTGTCAAATGGTGATGAGCTGTTTAGAAATTAGGAGGTAACAGATGAACATACATACATACCGGTCAAAATCATATTCGGGTAAACAAATCATGTGCTTTTTCCATCGGAACCTTATGTAGGTATATTATCACATATTGCATTTTTTTTTTACCTTTAGTAAGTGAAGTGAATTGTAAGTGTAGTATGAAAAGCCCACTGTGTCATTAAAACAAATATGCATTTTATGCAGTTACATATTTACGTGACAATTAGAGGGAATGTGAGAATCGATGGGAAACTTCGATATTCACCTGTTTGCTTTCATTACGTTTGAGAGAGGTTTATAAGTCATCATCTGCCTAGCCTTTTCCCAATTATTTTGGGGTCGGCTTCCAGTCTAACCGGATGTAGCTGAATACCAGTATTTTACATGGAGCGACTGCCTATCTGACCTCAACAACCCAATATCTGGGTAATACGATACCCCTTGGCAAGACTGGTTTATAAGAGAATGAGAGAGAAGAGAGGTTTATAATTGAAAGAGGGAGAAGAGAGGTTTATAAATAGAACTGTTATAATATGTGTTTCACAGGAAAAAATCTTACTGTGTACAACTGCATCCCAGTAAGATTTTATAACGAAAACTTTGTCTACTAACTTAACTGTCAAATCAAGATCATGCATAGCGTTCTAACTACTTACCTACTTATACTTTCTACAAATCTCTTTCGAAAGTAAATCACACCGCAACATTACAATTTCAATCAAAAGCAATACCAATGACATGATTTATACCAACACGAAGCCCATAACTTGTGCACTAAACGACTTCGACTTCCATCAATATAAGTAAGTTGCTACCACTAGAACAGAACTAATTACAAGGAAAATTAAAATGATTCACGAATATAACTACTTGTACATGGCTTATTGCAGCGGTTCTCAACCTTTGGGAAAGCGTTTTGGAGGAAAAATTTGGAGGGAATGGCTTTGGTTGTACTAAAGCTGTTGCACTAAGTTGTATAAAAGAAAAGATGTTTTGTTTACAACTTGACAAGGTTCTTCTTTCACTTTTATAATGCGTAGGTCTAAGACTTTAAGTTAATGGTTGGCATGTAAAGGGCACACTCTTTTATGCAGTTTATTGCAGTGGCCTGAAAAACAAAAAACCCTTTTCTGAAAAGGACATCATTTAAATCCGGCGCTTTTCGTAGTTAAAGCGACAATTATTGAAATTTAATAATTATACTTATTAGGTGAGAAGTAGGGGTCATAAGTCACCAGCCCTTTTCGGCTAGTAAACACAAAACTTCACCTGTAGAAAGACAGACAAACACTTTTGACTTCAGTAGGTAACATCCACCTTACTGCAACTGTTTAGTGCGCGTACCACAAAGTAACAAAAAGGTTGACTACCGCTGGTATACAGGGTGGGGTCGTCAGTCCCCATAAATCGTACAGACATACAGAAATTATATTTTGTTATTTAAAGGCGCTAGTTAATTTCACATTGGACAATAAATCACTCTTTTAATGGGTATCTGTTGAAAAAATAACTCCGGCGTTCTTACTATTTTGTTAATGAGGTTTTTTTTTTTCGTTTCTTTATATGGAGATATCATCATGTTTTTAAGTTGAGGGATAGCAAAAATTGCCTGGAGCTTAGACAACAGATAATTATTATTGAATACTACATTTCAAGATAGCAATAGCTATAGTATCCCTTTTTGGGTGTAACTATTCAAAGCAGGATTATACGAACCCAGTAAGATAGTACAGTAAGCCAGTCCAGCGCTGACTTGCAACTGGTTTTGTGTAGATACTAGTTTCAACCAAGTCCAGTGTTGATTTCGCGCCCTCAAGTCAGTCCAGTTGACTAACCTACCCGTCTATTTTCAGGCCCAGTAGCTTCCCCCGTCTGACTTACCGCCGATCTCGTCTACATGAACCTACTAACTGTACCCAGTTATATATTTCCGAGTCACTGGGTCCAGTCACTGCCATCGTATAAACCAGGCATTAAAACAACAAGTCCAGTTATTGGATTCCTGATTTCTTCTTCTTCTTTATTACAAACACTGGCTTCCACGCGCGGCTTCGCCCGCATGGTAAGTCGTAAGTACCCTATGTCTTTTCCCGGGATGCCATCTATCTCCTTGGCAAGTTTTATCGAAATCCGTTCAGTGGTTTAGGCGTGAAAAGGTAACATACATACAGACAGAGTTTCTTTCGAATTTATAATATTACTATGGAAATATGGATTATTAATGTCTAAAATGACGTATGTTACCTGACTAAAATCACTATCAATACAAGCTTTCTTGTCTGCTGTTGAATCTTCATTTGTTTCTTTCATCACAATAAATTATGATGTTCTAGGAATATTATTCCATGTGTAATAGTGCCTAGTGCCTATTATATTTGTCATCACCAGCAGTACTTTGGATTTTCTAACATAAATCCATGACCTACACTGTACCTTTTTCCTCATTAAACTCATAAAGTTGATCATCTCCTACAGTATAAACTATAAATCTTTGATGTACAGGTAGAACAATAAATTACTTTGTATCAAACGTGTCATGGTTCTCAGTTTTATGAGTAAAGTATAGGTTAATGTTACCGCTGTAGTTTTGTAGGTTTATGGGTTTTTAGAAAAGCTGCTCAGTTGATAGGAATGTTTGAGCATAATTATAATAAATCCGTCAAGGTAAAAATTACTTATGTTTTTCCCTCAAATTGTGAAGCTGTCAAAGTAACTGCTGTAGAAGCATGTAAAGTAAGATTTATTCGTTTAATATAAGTAAGATTTTTAGTATATAGAAAGTGTTGTTAGAGAGTCTGGTTCATTCATGTAAACTAAATCCTGGCCGTAATTTTAATATAACATCTTATTATTTTTCTCGGTACAAAATCAAATCATTTATGTATAAAATCTTCTTAAATGTTAGGAAAATAGTGCAAATGATTTTGAATAAGTTTAAATACTAAAGCTTATTTCTTCTCGTTATCTTTCCACAGAAAAACATTCCCATAAACAAATCTAAAATTTGATTTGAAACAACAAAGCATATTTCTATAACCCTAAATCTTGTGCTGTTCCCATAAATTCCGAGAGCACAAACCCCGAGGCTGTCAGTCCGTCTGTGTGCAGCGTAACTCAGGAACTGACCAGTCTTTGTTTTATCTAGATCTGCCATCGCCTGACGCGCAATAGCGCAATGAAAGATTGGAGATACAGAGATCCACTTTCAATATAAATCTTCTAGTATCAGTTGTACGTCAGTTTTGCTTGATATATCGTGATGAAGGTTTGGGATTTTGTTTTCGTGAGGAGTTTCATCAGACTGATTCGTAAAAGAGGGACTTGGAATGTCTTTGTGGCTGACCATTACGTTTTGAAGAGAATGGGATTACTGCTATTGGGATAGCTTGCCGTAGAGCTTTGAGAATGCCTTAAATATTCGATAACCTAAACAGAATTAAGGTTCTGGCTGGTCTTGTATTCCTACGACTAAATGAACGCGAACTGGGTATTATTATTAAACGTAGGTATATAACCTAATATTAGACTTTCGGTAAGACCCATTCCCAAAAATCAACTGAACAAACTACTACTGATTGTAAGTACCAAGAAGTCTAAACAAACCAACACAATTAATCTGCCTAGCTTCCCAACTATGTTGGGGTCGGCTTCCAGTCTAACCGTATGCAGCTGAATACCAGAATTTTACATTGAGTGCCTATTCTAACCTCCACAACCCGGTAACTGGATAATACGCCCCTTGGTAAGATTGGTCGTCAGACTTTCGGGCTTCTGACGACCCGTAACGACTGTCAAAGATCCACGAATGACAACACATTATATACATACATTTATAACAAATATCACCAGCCACAATTCCTTTATCCAATTTTATAACACAGTCACTTCCTAAATCAGCGCAAATAAACTAAACATCAATACCTCCTATGCCATTTTATACGTTCCCTTCCCAATAAAATTTAAATACAACTCTCGTAAATCGCCAACTGATAAATACGTTGACATACGTATAAAATACTTGGCATAATCAAAACAAAAGAATTTGTTCATCAGTACTATAAATTGGTGAAGGAATAGTCGCAAATCACAGGGTTTTCCGACTAGCGCCCTGATAGGAGCCGGCAACGTGTGGCGGTTTTAAAAAGAGTGAATGATTGAGAGTGAATTAGAAGTTTTGTATCACTTGGCGCCGGTTATTGAAAGCCTTATACCAAAGTTGCTGTCAGACCAGAGGCTATAGACAAAATCCATTTTCTGTAAGCGTTAACGCCAACGGAAAGATCAAATTGTATGGAGTTGACAGCAGCAGTCACGTGACATCTCTAAAGCTAATGTCAACTCCATACAATTTGATCCTTCCGTTGGCGTTAACGCTTACAGAAAAGGGATTTTGTCTACAGCTTCAGAGCTGTTAAAAAATACTTAAAGTAATTCAAGTAAGAAAACCGGAATTGAAAAGTTTCAAAACATCTTTGTTTCACTTATTTAGCGTAGGAAATTAAAAATATAGATGCCATCGAAATTTTAAATGAAGTCTATCCAATTAACTTCGGCCCTAAAAGTAAATACCAATGAGATTTAGTTCTTATAAGATGAATCGTGAAAATATGTCAGTAGTATACTTGAGCAGCATGAACCAATTACAATTTTAAACGAGAAACCAAACCGTTGAAAGCTTAACAATCAATTCGCCTAAATTCCTTCACGACTTCTAATTAGAAAATAATTAAACACAAAACAAAAGCAATCTTATTAAAAATCTCCATATATTGCTCACTAACTACTCCTACATCCTTTAAAAAACAACATCCATAAGTTGAGCGTCCCTGCGTAGATCAAGATGTGTGCGTTACTCGGCCTGCGCCTGCGCATTGACAGATTTATGTGAGAGGATGCCCGCCGACCCATCCCCACCACGATTAGATAATTAACTAGTTTTAACGCTCCATCATTAGGGTTATATTCGATTTGGAAGAGCGGAGAGATGAAGAGAAGCCCTATGCTTCTAGCCTGCTATCCTCTGCCTAGCCGAGGGTGAAGTTGGTCTGACGATGATGATGATGGATGAATGAATTCCTAGAGATTCTTGTTACACAAAAAAGGGACTATGTTTATATAGTACATAAATATAGTATAGTATATAAATAGTAGGTAAATCCTAGATCAAAGAAGAATTGCGACAAGAATAAAAAAAAATGGATCACGAACCAGTAACTCGACAAATCTTAATCAAAGCCGCCGTAATTCTAATAAATGTTAAAATATAAACACGCCCCGATATAATCGGCAAACAAATCGACACTTAATTCGAACATTAGTCAGTAATACTCGAAGACATCTTGTAACAAGTCTGCAATCACTCTCAGATTAGTACCAGGTATTTATAATGTTGTTTTAGTAGCTTTCATATAGAAAGCGATGCGCTAACTCAGCTAGCCTGGCTTTAAATTACGCTAAATGGGACCATACATCCACCGGCCTTATCTCCGCGCCATATTTGAATACAGGGTGTGAAATCTTGCTAAAGAGCTACATTAAGTTGCAAATTACTGAAGATAGTTTATTTAGATTTGCTTTTGATTTTCTTGGGTGTGTTGGACCATGATTTGTGGGTAAGGAAGTGTTTCTTGGTTTTTGTTTTGTTAATAAAATGTGTGAACAAAAATTGTGGAAAATTGTATTGTTAAAGTCTGTCTGTATACATGGTGATTCCAATATTGCTTCAAAAATCAATGGATGTTGAATTCATAATTGAAAGTGATTTTGCGTAAACAAGCCAATATTTTTCGTTTTATCAATTTACAATGTCACCTCCTGATTAATATGCATACGAAAAACTGAGGAATCTCATAATAACGCACACAATTTACATACACGACACATCAGATCATAAACATGTACGTGTTATTAGATACCTTGTTGCATGTGAAATATTCATCGGCGTACAATGTTGCCGTACGCGGCGTCATCACGGAACAGCATGGCAACACTATTCTACATATCTATGGAATTATATAATAAAATACGACTGTCATCCGTCATAGTGTTGCAACCCGGATCGAGTCCTAGCCGACACGCAATCGTAAATCTGGCTCAGCACTGACGCGTCAGTCATACAAATCATTCAAACTCTCTTGAAACCCGATCGTAAATACGTCTGAGTGTAGCATTAATCATTTTGAATACAGAATAAGAAGTGCCTCGGGCGTACGCGATTGGTCGTCACTAAACGAACAATTATTCAAATGGCGCGCTCCGATTGGTCGACGGCCGTTCGGTTTTTTACGTTGACAGAGTGATGGATTCGACCCTTCGACTCGTGCGCAGTTTAGTACCCATTTCATTGTTGTGTGCGTACGTTTATGTAGCATGCGAGCTATCAATCTCCGTCTAAAAGTAAATGCTTGGAGTTTTTGTGCTCTTATTTGCGATTGCAACGTTTAACATCTTTTTGTGCAATTAACGTGGTGATAAATGATTTTTTACTTTTTTATTGATAGCAATAAAAATAAAACCTTTGTAAAGACCGCAACACGTAAAAAAGGCTCTAGACATTTATTTTATGCGTTCGCACACGTTTTATGCGTTAATGTGGCTTCTAAAACTTGTAAGGAGAAATAATTGCTGGCCGTTTTATGTTACACGCACATTCACACACATTATCTCCAAAAAAAAAAAAGCTTGAATTTATAATTCTTTTTCTATCATTACTTATGCCCTCATGCACTATAGCCTCTACCACAAAAGATAACACACTGTATATCAACAGTCACTGTCACATTCGAAATAGTCAACTACCCGCATCGGAGTCGATAAGTGTCGACTATTCGATAGCGTATCTGGACGATTTATCCGAGTAGAATATCGATACCCGGAAGCACCTCTGGACGGCGGGAAAATGGCGGCGCTCGGCCCTCCGCGATTGGCTGAAGCAGCGCGCGCGCACCTCACATCTGTCACTAACTATTACCTTTTTATGTAGGAACTTTACGAGTAAGTTTATAACCACGGACGCCCATCGCGAAGCGGTGAAAATATTTAAACCCCATAAATTTTTATGGTTTAAAATAAACGGTAATGGGGAGTTATGTATAAAATACTAGTAATGTATGTGACTTTATCAGTGGTCTTGATTGGTTTAGAGCTGGTCGGGCCCTTTGAAGTTTTAACGCGATTTTAATTGATGGTCATTAGAGTTTAAGTATGAGCTACTTATAGTAAAACTTTGAAGCTTCTTGGTACAATTTTATTGGCGTTTCTGAGATCAAACATTGGACATGACGAGGAATTTAAGACGGTGGATATTTTAACGATGATGATTGGATTTCTCGCTGTATTAATTTTATTTTCAATATATTGAAGAGGTAAAGCTGTTATCTTACTGTATACATACAATTATTAAAAGGTTTATACGCATTGTCGCTCAGCTAATGTCTTCCAATAAAATGTCAGTTAATACAAAAAAATGACATTAAAAAAATATACTCAGGCTGCCTCAGCTATTTTAGGGCGACAGTAAAAATAATTCCCTAGTAGCACCTACGAGTATACGTACGTATAGGTACCTACTAGGGAATTATTTACATATTTACTTAGTAATAGTCACTTACACTAAACCTGTGGCTGTAGGGTTCTCAAAACTGCTCTGTGACTTACCTGCAAAGAGACAATTATTAATAACTTTCCTCGTAATCTATTATTCAGTGGTACTTAAAATACAAATCCGTAAAGATTATAGACTGTACTTACAGCTCAAATACCTATGGCCAATATAAAGGACACGTAAAATTCAAAATATCTCAATAAAAAGAAAATCTGTGCTTGTCCACCAATTTTTTTCCGAAAATAACTTTTGACACACATCTCAAAACCAGCAGGCGTAGCATGAGCACAGTTTTGTCGACGGAAGAGTAGACAAAAATGACGTTTCCTGTAGACAGTAGACAGTACGAGACGGCAGCAAAATAGAAAGAGTCAACTGCACTTTTTACGAAATTCACTCTTTTACATAATTCGACTCAGAATTCTTTGTTTTATCATAGGATTTATCGGTTGTCAGTGTGATTTTGACAGTAAGGATAGAAAACTTTCTTCCGAAATAGTCTACATATAAAAAGACGTAGACAAAGATCGTTAGAAATGAAAGATAAAATGACAGATTGTAGAAAGATTTCTACGGTGGATGTCAAAAATGAAGAAACGAACTGTCACTTTGTATAGAAAAAGCTATGTCTATTCTTCGTAGAGATAGAAAGCGCCATGCTACGCCTGCTGAGTCAAGAAATTTCGGTGAAAAGCACGACATACAGTCAGTTTAGCCTAAAAAGTCGACCATCAAAAAACTACCCTACATTCAAAAAATATTTACAAAAACAAAAATAAAAGCTCTTTCAGATTTTTCTGAAAATAACTCGCTATACTTCAAAAGTAGTGACGCAAGTCTTACACAAGCTTAAGTTTCAGTCTTTCAGCCGTGACAGTAAAGGCTTTAGCAGGACACGTTTCCGGTTCCGGCTGGCAATTAAATCTTTGTTTAACGAAGAAAACTTAATTAAATAGTCAAAGGGAGCTTCTTTGATTGATGTCATTATTGTGTAGGTGGAGTTTGTCTGTTGTACACCGTATTTGTACTATTAAAACTATGATTAAAGTGCCTCATGAATGGATGGGTGACAATCTTAACATACCGAGACTCCTCCGTGCCTCGGAAAGCACGTTAAGTCGTTGGTCCCGGCTGTCATTTGTGGATCTTTGACAGTTGTTACGGGTCATCAGAAGCCCGAAAGTCTGCAACCAGTCTTGCCAAGGGGTATCGTATTATCCAGTTACTGGGTTGTGGAGGTCAGATAGGCCACCGCTCCATGTAAAATACTGGTATTCAGCTGCATCCCGTTAGACTGGAAGCCGACCTCAACTTGGTTGGGAAAAAGGCTAGGCAGATGATGAAAGTGCTTCATTAAAAATTCAAGGAAGGCCTTAACTTCTTCTTCTTAGCGTGACGATGGCAGTTTATAGAGAGTCAGCCCCGAATTTGGCTACAAGATTGGCCCTTTCAGTAGAAGCCATCAGGTCCTGCATCGTTCAGGTAACAGGAGACGCTGGACACGATATTAAGTTCCTCATTGTTTGTGAGACATCACCACAACTGTATAACTTTGAATTGCCAAATTATAATGAATAAAAATGAATCATACCTAGTTATTAATCTATCAAATATATGAATTCGTGTGCTGTGAAATAACATAAAACGGTTCGTGTTAATGTGATTCAAGAGGCCGGAAATGTGAATGCATACTAATAAAATTCTTCCCTCTAATGTGTTAATTTTCAGTAATATATGCTGTGTTTTTTATTTCTAGGATTGATGACAGAACAGCACTAAAAACATTACTACTTGAAAGTTGCCATAAAACATCATAATATTTCCTTTACACTAAAAAGTTAATCCATTATTGAATTCCACTACAGACTAACTCACTACGATCGATTTACAATCAAACAAAACCGTGGTCGAATTTACTACAAAATGTAAAACCGTCACATGAAAGCTTTAGATTGTCGCCTAATGACAGCAGCACCATTGACCACTTAGTCGGTCGTCTGGCCAACCCCTAATTACTAAATAAACTGCCAACTGATTGACAAACACAATCACAGAAAAGTAAACTCAATTTCGAATTTCAAATTATCGGACGAAAATACAGTTGCATAAAAATAAAACCTCAAAATTCAACGACCGTTTCAATTGACCAATCAGAGCGCAGAAGCTGACCAAGCAACATATTAATTCCCTACTAAAGCTACTACATAACACCATTGTTTCCAAATGTATAAATTAATAACGGTATTAAAAAAGCTATAACGATAAAAACGACCCACACGTTATCACGTTACAAGATCAAAAAGTTTAGATTTCTATAACGCATTTAACGTTAGCCGCCAACAGTACAATAAAAGTTGAAATCGGACATATTTAATGTGTTTTTACGAGCCGTTTAAATCGCGTTTATTTAACTGTTTTATAAACGATACGACAAAAGGTATTTTATCGTTGTTGATAAGCATAGTTTCGGTAAAGTTACTGATTTTTAGATTACTGTTGCTATGCCAAAGATCATGGTGGTTATTGTCAAATATAGCAGTAAGTCGGCTGGTGCACAGCCCGGCTCCTTTAATGTTGTTTATTTTTTAGGAAAGAATTAATTTTGCATTTATAATGAGATATTTGTTAAGATATCCAGTTTGGGACCGATGTGTTGCTTAGATTAAGTATTTGTTCGACATTTTCAAAGTTTATCTACCGACAGCATCGCCTCTATTTGGAAGTTGAGACAATACAAGCTATAAAAGAAATTATGGAGTATTAGACAGTTTGAAATTTGTTAATTGATTAGAATCATAAAATTTATTATAATCAAGTGTGCTTATTTGAATATTAATTAAGACTGATCAACATAATATAAGATAGACATTATTTTAAAACCGTAGAAACATGGCGACAAAAGAATGCAAAAATGTAGGATTGATCTTCTAAACAAAAGGTAATTACCTTTTGCCACCTACGAAAAAACTAAGAATTTAAAGAAAATATTCTAATATTCTATGCTACCTACCTTATCTCTATGGCGTCATCAGCAATCAATTTAACAATGCAATGCAAAGGACTCAAACAGCAAATGACATATTTTCGATAGCATTATACGGATATCGTTAACAAGATATAAAGATACCAATATCTTAATTTTAGTTTGCCCAACGATACGACCAAAACAAAGCAGTAAACTATCGAGAAGAAATTGATACTAATTGCTGCAGTCGTCTGATCCAGTCCAACCATGTCCTTTTCGGTACCAGTCGCCAAATCAAGCCAATATGTAGTTATTTCAGTAATGCAGCATCTCACTAGCTCTGTTACATTCTAGACACACAAAACCTCTACTAAAGGTTCCCGATTAAATCTCGAAACTCGAATACTAATAAGAAATCGATTCACACGATGCAATCGATAAAAAACAGTTGAAAATATACAAGAAAAATGTTACCGGTTAACGTAACTATACCCGTAACCAATCAACTGATTTAGATAATTATTTTATTGCTGGGAAAAATTGTGTTAAATCGGTGAAAAAATCACATAGTGTATTGTTAATGGGTGTTGATAACGATTTGTTGGATATAAATCAAATAAGCTAATTGTTCAAGTCGTTAATTTAAGTTTAGGTCGATAAAATCGAAAATTGGGCCTGTTTTTTTACAATGTTAATCGAACAGTCATTTAAATGTAGTAAAACTTGAGTATTATACAGAATATTGAATGATCATCGTATAGGGTTATAAACTTCTGTTTGTTCGAATGGAGTTTTATATTATTAGTTTAACGCCATTCAAGAAAACTACCGCAGATGTATTAGAAAAATGCATTTCAATTTCACTTTTTCACTCAAACACGTTCAAACACTCACCCCCAAACTCAAAAGCGACAAACTCTCGACTGGAACTATACATACAAATGATAGTATCTTTGCAACCAGCATAACAAAAGCTTGGACTAAGATCAACACACATTAGCTCTCAGACTTTGACCTGCCCCATTATTTATTGACGGGGAGGACAAAAATATATCGTCACGGATAGATAAAATCAGACGAAGCTACATATTATAGGCATTGTCTGTACGGTCAACGGCAACGTAGTTAGAACTGCATTTATTATTAGTAAAAGGGTGAATTTCTAGTACTTCCAATGTCGTATTTTCTTTGGTAAATAGATACAGTGAATGGGTTTATTCGGGATTGCACTTAATTTGAATAAATCAGTACGTCGTCTATATAATTATGTTATTGATACTTGATGAAATGTCAGCAGTATATCCAATTGCAGGAAAATGCATTTGACAGCGCAAAATGTAAGGATTGGTTGTGACATTTATTTAAAAGTTTTAGTGCTGACATAAATATTGAAATGTATCCTGTCCAAATACTATTGGCAGAAGCTTTCCAAGGGATCATAACCTTGATATCAATACGAGTCAAGACCAACCCCATGCGTACAGTTAGAAGGACAAATCGGTGCGTACAGTCGACGACACAATAAGCCCATGTGTCAGCGACAGTTATCTCGCAAGACACCACAATCTCTCCAACTGTCGGTCACACACAGACGGACCCGGGTATAGTTTGATGTATATTAGGGAATAGGCTGGAGAGCTTTCATAGTAACAGACGAATAGTTATGTTGTTGGTCGTAGAAAGAAACACTGAGCTTTCTTTAAAAGTCTTAACGCTTGAGACTTACCTCACAAATCGCAAAAGGAAATTCCTCTGGTTCGATACTTTGGATGCGATTCGATTATTTTCATATTAAGTCAAATTTATCATTTGATATGCATTGGTGAACATTTTTAATATACTTATAGGTGACTCTAAGGGTGGCTCTTTGTTACTCGTGGTGAACATTTGTTTTTCCTGTTGTAATCTTTCCAAATTGTTCCAGCTAACTTAACTAACATCTTTCGAAGCCGACCCTACTTGGTGAACTGTCAAAATGAAACCCATTGCAATCAATTGTCATTTTATGTGTACACAATTACCTCACTGATACCTTTGCATTAACACATCCAACTTAAAAGCTTGGGTGTGTTACGCGACATTTCCAACTTGACTTCACAACTAACAAGCACACTTTTTTTCCCAAAACGAAATGAATAGCCTTCATATCTTGTCTCAGTACAGACTATGTCATGTGCACATAAACTTGCACCATTGAATGAAACCCGTTGGACATTTCACGTCACTTTTAGTTTGTCCTGCACTGGAGATTTTAAATGGACAAGCGTATATAATACTGTATTGTATTGTTATTTTTGTGTGTATGAAATGTGTGTTATTATCAGTCAACAGAAGAATGTGTTAAAAAGGTTTCTAAACGTCTACTAAGGACCTATTGTTTGTTAAAAAGGTTTCTCTTATTGAGATACCTCATCATCTGCCTAGCCTTTTCCTAACTATGTTGGGGCCGGCTTCCAGTCTAACCGGATGCAGCTGAATACCAGTATTTTACATGGAGCGACTGCCTATCTGACCTCCACAACCCAGTAACTGGGTAATACGATACCCCTATTGAGATACCTATCAATTATATTTATTGCGTGGGTTAATAGGGTCACAAAAACTTGAGATTTAACTTTTATAGATGTACATCTCAGTACCATGATGCCTAGTAGATTTGCATAGCTACCAATGTGGAGGATTATGGCAATTTTTGATTGCTTGAAGCAATCAATTGGTGTAACCTATTACCAACTAAAAAAAGAACCAGACGAAATGAAGTCCAAAGCTTTTTCATTTTTTAAAGTACAAAAAGCAAGTCTTGCCATACAAAACCTTGCCCTTCCAATACTGAATTACCTTTAACGCTTACAAACAGAACCTGGTCCACCATTCAACGATCATAACACGTACTTGTCTTTGACGTTGTCATACATTGTCGGGCCTTTAACATACGCGTCATTATTTCTTTGTTTCCACCACTGGCGGTTAGCAAGGGACGGTGTGGTGGTGATATAGGTAGTGTGCAGCAGTGTACATCGCAAAATAACATGTGTACAATAATATCGAATAGACAAGGCATGACGTTTGCATCGCTGTGTGTTGGGCTGCTCGCCGTGGGCGGAATATGGACAGAGGTGTGGAGACGGTATTTTGGTGTTATAATTTTTTAAGAAGAAATCTCTGGGAGGAATTTCATGGGTTAGGTATGTTTAGAAAATCAGTTGCTATTTCTTAATTTTTATGAGACGTACTTTGAAATGGAATATTAAAATGTGTTTTTAATGGAACTTGCTTTTTGTCCTTGATTTTTGTTTTAAAAGCTTTATAAGAAAATGGTAGCATAATCAGCTTTAATTTCATTAAGTTCATGTAAGTTTCATTTCGTGATGTAGTATTTTGTTCTTCGTAGGCAAACTAATAGAGTTTACCTTGATGATTTATTTTAATTGACACTAATAATTGACTACAAACTTTTAGCAGGGTCATTTTAACAATCCTATAAAATATCAAAGCCTACTCCACAGTTCCGCTCATCGGCTTAATTCGTCGTGACGTCATCGGTCGGTGGTCTCGACTCAGTTTTTGCATTTTATCATCTGAGTGTCCGTTTGTTTTGCTCCTGTCTTGCGTTCGTTATAGTCAACTTTCGTATGGTATGCACTACACAATATTACCTGCATGTTTATTAAATTATATTTCGTTTTGTTTGAGGATTTTATATTAGTTAGCTTTAATGGTTTTTGTCTAACTTATTATTGTTAATACATTGTTGATTATATTTTTTCCGGAAAATCGGTGGTATTGTTTGAGAAAATCCCATCTAATAACAACAAGTAGCTGATTTAAAAAACATTCCAATTTGTTGCATCCAATCATTGACAGATAAAAAGTCTAGTAACAACTCACTAATTTAAATATGTTTCTAACACAGCTTGAATATTACGGAAAATGATGGCCATTTTCCGAAGCAAACGTGTGACTTAACATGGAAAGCTGTTCCTACAAAAACTGGTCACACTTAGCAGTCATGTCATATCCTTAAAAGGTAATGATAAGATAAACCACTGACCATGAGAACCCAACCCATACATAGAAAAACGTCATGAATTAGAAAACATCCACAGAACGCACCAAGCAGCTACATCCCTAAATCAATCACAAATCTCCAACCATAAATCACAATCTAACCATGCTCATCCCATCTAATCTTAACAGTGGGTCAGCACAACTTATGATACAAATGACGATCACGTCCACAGATAAGTACAGTCACGGAGAAAAGTTAAAGGTCGCCAAGGATCGATCGCCGCAGATGTCGGCATTAATCGGAGTGTTTAATCCGTCCGCCTGCGAATAAATCAACGCTAATTGTACCTATTTATATTTATCAAGGAACCACTTGGACGGGAAGAGTTTGCGTTGCGACTGTACATTTGCTATTTTGTTTTATGGGGTTGAAGTTGCAGTCAGATCGATAAATTGTTGCGGTTTCTTTTTGGAATATTGTGATTGCTTCGCTTTTGTTTAATATAAGTCGGTGATAAAAGTTATTTTTATTGTTATGAAAGTTGCATCAAAACAGCTTCTGATGTAACGGGATTACGATCTGACGCATACAATGATAATAAAAAGCAACATAAAAATATCTAATTAACAAAAAGTTTTATACAGAAAATATTTTTACAAACACGTTACGCAAACCATTTTGCTTATTGTTTTTTTATTAATTCAAAGTGTAAAATAAGCGTGCTTCTCAATATTATCTATAATCAAAATAAACGAAATGTTAATTTTAAAGATAATTAAATTAACGGGTCAAAAATAACGGTAAGAATTAACGATAAAATTTTTGTTATTTTAACTTTAAAATTATGCATGTAGTTTTTGTGAAACAATGTTACTGTAAAAATCATGTTTTTATGTTTTTTTAAGTGAGAATTTTGTCAAATTACACTTTAAGAGTAAGTAAGTAGATATTTAAATAGCAAATTTCGAAAAATTTGGTTGTATAAGTGCAACGATATCGATTTAAATGACGCCTTTCAAAAGTAATTTGAAGCGGCATTGGCATTCCAAACAACTTCAGAGGAAGTGGGTTCAAAGTACCTATCTCAACTGAAATACGTGTTGACAAAACAGAATGTAAGAGTCTTCTTACACATAAAAATAAATAGAACAAACTTCATACCAACATCAAACCGTTTCAAAAATAATAAAGCTCATTTCCATCCATCACTTACATAACATAACACAACTATATAAAAACATAACACTGGCACATAACACTAAATCATAAACATAACATAAAAAGGAAAAAACGGGCGCCCACAAAAGAATGACCGCGGTACAGTCGGAAGAAATGACTCGAAATCTATAAATCTAGCGTGTGTAGCGGGCCGATCTCTGAAACCATCACAAATATGTCAAAAAAGGCTATAAACCGTCGGCGGCTATATAGCCCGGAGATGCTTTATAAGTTATTATAACAAACACAATGAGAAAACGGAGATATGTTATTATTAGCCGATTGATGAGACGATAGCTGAAGATACCATAAGTCGCCGTGACTGATGCTAGGAAACTTTTAATGTTCAGTAATTTATAGTTATTGTTGAAGCCAAATGTTATATTATTGTTAGTTTGTTAGTCGGGACTTTTTGTTTGGTATAAATATTTTTTTGTTAGGCAATTCATTTTGATGGGAATGGGAGAAAATATAAAATATGTCGTGCTTTCTAAGAGAGGAATGCAGGATTCAGAATAAAGTTTCTTTTGATGCTTGTGAGTAGGCGATGGGCGATGGGTCGTCTGTCATTTTTGTCTGTTATGTATTGATCTCTCTCCTTCTGTCTCTTACCGTGCGTTTGCACTGGCGAAACATTCACGACGATACATGTTGAAATCTCTAGTTCCTGTCAATTATCTATACAATTTTTGACAGGAACTAGAGACTTCAACATGTTTTGTCGTAAATCTTTCGCCAGTGCAAACGCACAGTTACTTGAACAAACAAAATGTGCATTTGTTATAATCAGCGTATTTCTTGTGAATGCACAAAGATAAACTCTTATTGTTTTCTGGTCTCCTAGAAACCAATCTCAACTGTTCAACCTTTTGAAAAACAAAAGTCACACAATGGTAGAAACAAATAATATTAGCTATACCTACATATTGGCAGTTTCTGTTATCACGACTATGGTGGTAATGGGGCAGGTGAGATAAAAACGCAAACATAAGACATCCATTTTTCTAGTTTAAGCTGTCTTATCAAAAATGTAAAATTATCCTTATAATCGTTAGAGTCGCAAAACAAAACAGGTAGGACCGAGGACATTTACATAAAAAATGTTGACTTGTGGCAAATTGTGGGCGTTCGCTTCGTTGGCTTTAATTCAGTCTGGGTCCCGTATTAATAATATTTATGTAATACACGTTACAGTAAAATATCTTGAGAGTTATGCCTCGTGGAATCTCATTTAAGAGGTAAAATTTAGTGACGGGCTCTCCTTGCGAGTTAGGCTATATTTTGGTTAGATATTTTTGCGGTTGAGTGTATTTGATAATACATTTTTTTTTAATTGTATTGTTAAAAAGAGCTACCAAATGTTTTTATGGAAATGCAAAGTGAAGTTATGGGACAGATCTTTCCCCAGCAATGAAAAACTATAGACGCAATAAAAAAGACCGCGTGACACAGCAATAGCATAAGTCGACCGCACAGCAATAATTATGATAATCACTGAACTTCTCGGAACTTAATCACCGAGTCACAACGAATAAAGACACATACATAAAATTTTACGACACACGTCCATCCTATCAGATGTCACTGGAACACAATTAACACTAATAGAAATCGAATTTCCAAGTAAAATGTTGTAGTCTCAGGTATTTGACCGTGTTCGGCGCGTTTCACGACTGACCCGAGTTTCTGACTCATGTATGAGGCATATTATGGAGATGTGACAGTTATTTGGGCCGAACGCTTTTGTTGGTGATTGTACATTTAAGGTTATGGTACAAAGCAAATTGTTTAGAAGTTCGGCGAATGTTTAAACACTCGGATTTTCAAGAGTTAATCAGTTTGGCTTAGGAAGCATGCGTATGACCATAGGTTAAAATCTTATGAAGCCATGATTGTACCTAATCCGAAAAAAAAATTATCATGGATATATCTTTCACTTTAATGTCTGGGTTAAAAACTAGCCAAGTCACATATTTGTCACCCTCTGGACAGGATGTATAAAGACCCATAACATAGTCGTCGTTAACTACGCATTTTGTACATCAAATTAAGTAACACTGCACAAAAATAATTGCTGGGAAACGACTTTTATTTTTGTTGTTCAAAATCGCTGTTTACAGTAGTGCGCAACATAACACACGCAGAACATTGTGATTATGGGTGCATGCAACGGTTCAGGGTTTGTCCCCGGGTATTTAAAATTAAGATATAACATTTAAAACTTGCTTTCTTTAAAAAACGTCTGAAAAAGTTGGAACAAAAAGTTATCACAATGACGGGAATAACAAGTGACTTTCGCCTTCTTTAAGCGTCTTTTTACACCCGTTATTTATGTAAGTGCCAAATGTCATGATTTCATGAAATAGTCATTCAATACACTTTCATGAGCTTAGAGAGTTGTATTGCTGATTTTAATGTTTATAATTCTGTAAATCCATATTTGTTACGAGCGCTAATAATATTTAGATCAACATACAACCTGATACTGACTTGCAAATTGCAAAAAACGTAAGAAAAATTAAATTTCGCGGGCTACCCTAGCGCATCAACCTTAAGGTGGCGTGCCACATCGGTTATCAGAAGCCACTAGAGCAGGTACTACAAAAGTAGGTACGTTACTCATCACAGTCTTCACATAAGGAGAAATATATAGCCGTATTAATACTTGCAATATTTTAAAGAAAATTATAGTCATTCGAGACATGTATATCACTGAAATATATCAGAATTATGAAGCTTCACAGTACGTGTCATTTCATCAAAACCAGCTATTTATCGCTTGAGAGCGAGCTGTGCCAACTACACGCTTTAGTTACGAAGCTACATATATGCAGCTATAATGTGATGGTTTAATAGCTTTTATTATAAGATGTTGAAGACCTAGTAGGACCTATTGGTTCTCCTGTTTTCCGGCAAGAGGGCATTCTAAGCAGTTAATAAGATATTTTATAGTTGATGTCCATATTCCTTTTTGCAATTCTTCGCTATTGTGGTCTATTTTGGTCCTTAGATTCGTTAGCATACGATGCGGTAAAAATGCAGTTCAACTCGTACACTTCCTACTTCTTTTAGATATTAATAATCGCTTTGTTTGATATCATTTAAATGTTAGATTTTGTTGAAATGAAATGAGTTCATTCAAACCGAATTTCGAGTAAGTAATATGTAATTACAGATTAGATTAGCAAAAGAACCCTTTAAAACTTTCATAAATCACGCCAGATAGAATCAGTTAAATAGTCGATTAATTATCTTGTCTATCTTCATGGATCTAGATTAAAAAACTGTAAAAAATAGAGTAACAAACTCTGTCTTAATCAGCGAAGTGAACGTAAACAAATGAGTAAGATTAATACAAGCATCACTTTGATATCAATACTTGTCTATCAACAAAAGGTTAGTTCAGACGGCGAGCGACGCGTCTTGATACCTCGCGACGCGGCGCGACAGCTGCGCGACTAAAAATACCCGCCGGACGCACGATTCCGCGTTTTTCACTGTCAGTGTGCGCATCAATTTCTGTCAGCATTTGTTAGCCAATGACAGATGTTTTACGCCTCCAACAATCGCGCAATTTTTGATGTGCATTCACTTAACCCTTCAGTTACCTACAATATGGATTATTTTGGTCTAGCATGCGTTTTGTAGCAATGTTGTCGTAGGATAGAACAGGACGCCTTGTAGTTGTCAGTCGGGTAATGACAAGTGTGTAAGGACGTATTTATGTAAACCCTTTGAGAGACTGTTTTAGAATTTAGAAGTGGTTGGTATGCATGCCTAGCTTATTAGTGGGAGTTGTTTAAATATCGTCGTAATGAGTTAGATAAATGAGTGACAGCTCTTGGGCAATGATTGGCTGGTATTAGCTCGGAATTCCGAGAAGTGTGATTCTATTCCCGCTTTAATTAAATAATTGAGGAACGGTTTTAGAATCAGCTCATGTCATCACGTCCACAATCGGTTTGACAATAAACTTAAAGAAGTAGGTGAGTACCTAATAAAATAAATGTTGTGCCAAAGTGACTTGTTATCAATAGAACAAATGACAACACATTATGAACATCTAGTATAGTTCTAAATAATTCATAAATAGACATATCTATCAACTTTCATACCGCACCACGATGAAAAATACCTGCAATACCTGCTTTGATTGATACTTTCAACTGCCTTCACTCATTCATCGCCGGCGCACCTTTTCTTCAGAATTTCATAGAATGCTGTAGTTATAACTGTAATCGGCTAGACAACCTCATCATCTTCACCTATTTCCAGGTTAGGATCTGCTTTCAAGTAACCCTCCATAACCGTATGAGTTGCTAATCTGCAAGCCGATCTTTAACCTGAGACACCGAGCAAAACTAATTGGCTCACCCTATTAATATCCTCTTACTCTGGCGCAACAACCTACATAACACCTAATACTAATCCGCATAGCTCAATAAATCAGTCGTTTCATAGCTCACATAGTTCGGAGCACTGGATCACTCACAGAGTGCCAGTGTCGAGGCACCGACAGCTGATGTATCACGCGATTAGCGACGTTTTCATGCGTACGCGCACCGAGTAAGATGGTGGAAGGGATTAAGGGAGATGATAAGTTACCTATCTAATAGCTTCCTGAAACTGCAAAATGCAATGAATTCAAACAACTTATCACAATAATTAGGGTAGAACAATTAGGGTAACAATTAGGGTAGAATCGCACTGATTTCGTCAATTAAATACTTTCTAAAGTAGTAGCCCAGTTACACCAAAAAAAGCCTTTATGCTTCCTTTCGTTAGGTTAGGTCCAATAGAGAAGAAACTCCTCATTTCTGTATCAAGGAGTACCGCATTCTGCATAAAACTACCTGTTAAAAGAGACCCAAATAACCCAATTTAGGATATCCATTTGTCTTACCATATGTCGTTATTTCAAGAAAGCCAGTCTAAAGATATTCTCGAGATATGCTTAGTGGAAACACCCTTCTTCGGACTTCTAAGGACCTAAAAACCAAGTCTCTATCATCTAGATTACAATGTCACCCTGCAATTATGACGAGAGGTAGCATTGTGGTACTATTTCGGTAGCTGCTTATTTCGAGACGCGGTTTGCGTTGATAACTCAATCACTTGCAACCTTTGTTTATGATAGCTTGAATTTAAAGAGGTGACGAACTAAATAAGGTGCAGTTATTTCTGAAAGGGATTGCGTTGTCGGGCAGTTTCGTCTTGGTAGTGGTTTTCATTTAATTTAAGCCAGGTTTTTAGACATAGAAAAGGCGCAAGTCAAGTAAGGTTCTGTTGTTTACTAAGACAGATGAACGAGCCCCACCAGAAGAACTTTTCATTAAATTAATAAACTCAAACACCTGCCTTAACAATCTAGTTTTAATTATTTAGCAATAATTACGGGCTAACCATAGACATGATTAATAACAATGTGTCATGCGTCCAGTCATCAGATAATGACAAAAACACAATCTACACAGTCTTGGCACAAAGACTGGAAAGTGACAAGTGAGCTATTGAGCGAGATATGACAACTGTGACACTGAATAGATATGTGCAGAAGGCCGGCTCTGTACAACGAGCACAAATGGGCGCAGGCACACATAGACGCCTACGTACGCCGATTGCGGTCGAATGCCAGTCGAGACTAGTCGCGAGTGCACTTACACTGTCTATACGTGAAGCGTGTATAAATATGTGTGCGTGCGTTTACGATCGTTTTAAGGAACCAACCTTCTGTATTTCTCTTATTTTGTGACTTTACGTATAAATAGATATGTAAATGTCACAGATTCTCTTTTGATTATTAGTCTGTGAATAATGGAAGTACAAGGTTTGTGAAGAAAGTGCGTCAATCTACTTTAATTTAAATAACTTAATGTCATCCGTTTTGGCACTCACATAGCTGATTATTTTCTAATGTTTGCATAGAAGATTTTAAGACATTCTGTTTTCATTTCGACTTTAAAAAAGGTTTATCTTGGTGCAAAGTTTAAGACTGAAAACTTGCCTACATATTGTTGTTTTTTTGCGCAAATCGTTTTTTCGAATAGATCCTACATATTTTATATTGCTATGTTGACTCAAATGTTAATACTGAATCCAGCAGGAAGGGCATGTTTGTTTTGTTAAATGGCGTTTGATTGGCCAGCTTTGATACATGGGGATTACTCGCATTAATTTCGTTTGGGTTGATTCTCGGGGTTTTAAAAATAATGACCCATCAAATAAAACTAAAAAGGAGTGACCCGAATCGATTGATTTATAAACATCATTTATTTCAAATCGATTTAAAGGAGGTTCTTATCGGACTCATTTATTTTATTTTTTATCGATTTTAAAAGGGGTGTTTCTCAACCGTCCCTAAGAATATATTATTATTTTTTACCCTTTACAAACGGAGGAAGTCATCGATTCGACTTTTAAACTTTATTAGTAGAAAACAATCAGATAAACAACTGTTTATGTAGAATCGGAAGGACCAACTGTGAGAACTGTGTTGTAAATTTTGGTCTTTCCGATTTATTTGGTGCCTGTTACTTAAGTCCCAAAGATAATAATGAAAACACTGGAAGATAAACATGTGAAAAGACAATTGTCGCAGTTGTCCCAAAGTATCACGAATTTTCTATGAGAGAATGACAAAATTAGTGACACTAAAAACATAAATTAAGTACATGCTTATGCACAAGCTATGCATAGTCTTCTAACCACACACACACACACCCAAAAGGCAAGTCAGACAGGTGATGGACTTTGGTCTTCCGAGTTTTTTTATAGCCTTTTGTAGGCTATAAAAAAACTCGGAAGACCAAAGTCCATCACCTGTCGACATGATTTACATGACTGGAAATCCTAAAATGACTTATTATTCTAATGTTTCCCGCGAGCTTCATACAAATAAGGAATCTGTTAATCCTATAATATAAAAAACATAATGAATCACATCACAGTCCAATCACGCAGAGCTATTTATCACGAGGATCGAAAATGAATAAGTAATAGTTTTTTTGGTTTTTAAGACACTGACATTTCCTTTGCCGTGGGAAACAAAATAATACCTCAAAGAAATATCAATGAGCATCGGAAACCGTAAGTGTAAAATTAAATTAAAATCGGCTAAGTAATAACAGCCGCACGGGTCGATCCATCAGGTTAAGCTACGCTTGCCGGGGTTGGTCTTTGGATGGGTGAACATCCTTACATACCGGGACTCCTCCGTGCCTCGGAAAGTACGTTAAGCCGTTGGTCCCGGCTGTCATTCGAGGATTTTTGACAGTCGTTACGGGTCGTCAGAAGCCCGAAAGTCTGACAACCAGTCTTACCAAGGGGTATCGTATTACCCAGTTACTGGGTTGTGGAGGTCAGATAGGCAGTCGCTCCATGTAAAATATTAGTATTCAACTGCATCCGGTTAGACTGGAAAGCCGACCCCAACATAGTTGGGAAAAGGCTAGGCAGATTGATTTGAGTGATCCATTATGTGTTAGTATTAGAAAAAAACTTATATTCTAGTGTTAGTAGTACTGATTTAAAATATTTAAATAATAAACACTCACACGCAGAGGACGATCAGACAAGAAAACATGTTTCCTACCTGAGCAACCTCCAAAGTAAAGTATGAAGTGTGGAAACATCAACTATTATCAGCTCAAAAATATCCATAGCAGGCTGAGGTTAGGAACTAAAATAATAAAAATTGCTAGCTACATTTGTAAACACCACGCTAATACAAGCTGTAAAGACTATTCTAAACCACCATCGCTTCCTTGCGTTTATGAGCATGATACAGCCTTTTTTGTCTGAAACTTTTAGTCAAAATGTACGTCACTTGAATAAAAGACTAACAGCGCATTTTAGGCCAGAGACCTGTCGATAAAAATCAGTATTTCTATAAAAAAATTCACAGCCTAGCGATCAATCTTATAAATCAACGTTTCGCTATAGACCATGGCTAATCCAATTTGTAAAAAATCTTCAAAAGTAACAAAAATAAATTCGATTTAGGCTCACGGAAACATAATTTCATAATTCGTTATGAATTTAAAATCAGGAGGAAGTAAATTCAAACCATCAGCCTCTTAGTTGACAGATCTTCATGTCGGCATGAAAAGTTAATTCAAGCCCTGCATCCTTTTTAGAAACACCTCAATACTAAATCACTAGTCTTTCAACACAAGGCGGAACATAGGCACAGATAAACAGTTAACAATCTCGAAGGATTCCTATTGGTTAATATACGGGAGGGAATTGTAGTTGTTTAGTATATAATCGAAGTTAGATTGTATCGATATCGAAGCAATATCAACACTAGATATTAACAATGGATTAAATGTCAAAACGACGCGCAATTTGTTAAAGTTAAATACAAAGTAAGGTCATAATATAAGCCATTGGTGATACCTGTCAGAGGCTATTTGATATGAATAGACTACAGTCATGCTACTTTTATTATATATACGTAGCGATAGTTAGGAGCTTTGATGGTGCAAATTCTTTATTGATCGTATTATTTTCGAAAAGGCCAAACATAAACACTCTCTATTAAACATACTCTTTAAAAAAGTTACTTAAAAAAAAAAACCTACAGGAATTGTACAGTGTAAGCCTAAGATTAATTAATTGATTTAGGTACAAATATTAGATAAGAGCAGAACACGATTTCTAATCCACCATTTGTAATCGAAAATGAATAGAACTAACCCCGGTGATAGTACCTACATATTTGCCCGAACTGAAGATGGCAGAATATGACGTCGCATAATTATGCCAGCTTTTCGTCAAATCGGTCACGTTTCCAAACCCGTTGATTTGTTAGTACCGTTAAAAAATAGTACTTCGGTACCTCAAAATGTTCTCAACAGCACCAAAAACAATGTGGCGTTAGTAATTAAAGCAATTACAATTCCCTACGCAATAATATCAATCAAAATCATTAGGAAAATTACAATTTTCAAAGCAATTTAAAATGCCATGGTTCTCAACGAATCGGTTTATAAATTAATAGTCGGCGATCATTCAATCGATTAGTTCTACTAAATGAAATAGGTACGGAGTTTAAACAATGCCTACAATAATAATTATTATAACTGTAATTATTATGAAAGCATCTGTTACTTCACGCTTGTAATCCTTTATGGGATGAGCAGACTTCTAAAGAAGCGTTGGTATTTTGAAATACAGTGTGAGAGCTTTTAGACCTCCAACGTTGTAAAAGAACGAAAGTCAGAAAACAGTTTTTTTTTTCATTCCAAAATTAATAGTAGTATAATCAAAAAAGAAAAAAAACTTTTCTTATCACACAAACTATAAATAAAACGTGTCATCACAAATTACAGATTTAAAATAAGCCCAATCACGAATCATTCATATGTGTGATACAAAAATATTAAATTCTTTTAGAATAATTGTAAGGTGGTGCGCACACTGAGCGAGTGACTTCGTGAAGCGACACGCGTCTAGAAAATATAACTTTGGTAAGTTTTTAACAGAAAGATAAAATTTGAAGAGTTCGGATTTACCTATGGTTTGGATTCTACTTATTTCCTTCTCGGAAAAGAAAAATAGGATCCAATTAATTGGCGCGGTTCTTCAGCAGGCAGTCGTTCCACAGTGAGGCAAATATTAGCTCCATTCCGAATATGTACAGCTTACTTATCAAGAGCAAGATGGATTTCTAAGCATAAGCACCTAATTTCCTAATATGAACTATGTTATCACACGTGTTACACCTTTTTTTTTTTGTTTGAGCTTGGGAAATCATTCAATGACTTCTCCCGCTCTGGGCGGAGCAGAAAGGGCGTGTCAGACTTTTACTGACTAAAACCCACCGGTGTTCCTTCAGTTGCCTGTTGCCAAGGTCCCGGTATCCCTTTCGGACTAACCCGCAACCCTGGCAGCACGTGTTACACCTACACCTAACAAAACATGAGCCGAACAAAATCCGCATCACATCGCGCGACCCCAGTGCTACGACGGCCTTACGCGCTCCATTCCGCATTTAGACGGCGGTTATAAATTTTAAATATTACGATAGGGCATTAAGATTTGAATAAACATGTCGCGTTGTCGCCGCTCGTGACGTTGCGCGGCACACATTATTGTCGCTTCACGTGTCGTGTGAAGTTGTCACAACTTACGCGATAGATGAAAACCGCGTCATATTTTGTTACTCTCTTTGTCTGAAAACTGTAAGGTATGAATGAATATAATTGTTGGCTAAATGTAGAGTGTTATGTGCTGGTGGTGACGAAAATGTGACTAATGGAATGGGTTAAGGAAATGGTCGTAAACTCGCATCTTAGAGACTCTTGTTCATGTCTCGTCATCATTCAGCCTGAAACAGTTCTAATATGCTGGAAATAGTTGCTAAGCGTAGCCCCACATAGGACAAGCATCATATCGCGTTCCCACACTAAAGTTTGCCGATTCACGACCACTAAATACACATACCCAACAATAATCGGATTTACGGCTAATATGGCCGGTGTATTGCGACTTCAGCTTACTTTTGAGCTACTGTTGCACGAAAGCCTTTAAATCTCCAAGCCTCATTGAGGGCAACTAAAGACAACACCGACGCACTCATACTGCAATCACCAATCCACTAACAACTGACCAAAAGTACCGCCGTCCACCGCTGGACATCTAAGCCCATTGTCTGCCTAAAAATAAAGGCATATACATACAAAAAAATTGGCCCGTAGGTGCATCACGAAATATTTTAATACAGTGGACGGCGACGCGTATATCTTAGTATCGCGGGAAGACAAAAGCGGGGATCTCGTGCTATACCACGTCGGAGATTTATTCCGACGATATCATTGAATGTGGACGCGCGTGTGTGCGAATGCGCCCGTGTGAACTGCGCTCGTGGCGCGCAGGATAGGGCTGGCAACAGCGGGTTTATGGAATTAATTAGTGGCAAAAACTACTTACTAGAGAGATTAGTAATGGTTGATGTTGTTCTATGTATTTGAGTAATACCTTGATTACATCACAGTTCAAAAGCGAGACAGTGCCCAGAGAGAAGTGAGCCGAGTGCCGACTACTCGATATGTGTAATCAAGACATAGAAGATCCCCGTCCGTTTGACTATGCAGTTGAAGATACAGAGAAAAAAATCTATTCACAGCCTGGTGATTCAATAGTTTTCTGACCATGTGACAAAGGTTTTGAAAGGCTACTTAACCAAATAATAAGAATAGGCGTGGTGTAAGTCAATTAAAGTACGATTATTTACAAAATAGGTCCAGGTTTGTACCATATTTGACATAGTTACGTTGCTTTAACCTTCATATTCAACACTACATACCTAGTCAACACGCACATTCAACGCAAGTGAACTACATAACGTTAATATCAAGGACTCCCGGCCGCAATCCTAATGTCCCTTACGACCAGCGAAGTAACTCATATGATAACTCTCAGTTGAGTCCCTGAAAGTGTTCGATATTACAAGCGTTTGGTAAGAAACTTGATGTACTTTTACTTTTTATTGAATAATTAATTATCCAATGTATTATTATTATAGAGAAGTCACAGAAAAAAGACAAAAATTTAAAAGAAAAAAAAGATATTGTCGACTATCTGTCTAGTCCACAAAAAGCTCAGCGAGAAGACACAAAAGTTCACTAAATGTAGGCTTTTAAATAAATAAACCGCACGAACATAAATCACTGCATCAGGAGCCCGCCAACCCTATAATCATGACGAAAGTAAGCGATAGTGCACACAAGCGAGACTCGCGACCGCGACCACAAATCGCGAGCGACAGCCAACAGGTAGCAGGTCGCACGCATTGTTTCCTGGAACCAAAACTACGAGACGCTATCGAAACGATTGATATACGATCAGACTCCGGAATGTTTTAGTAAAATGCACCAGCTTTCCGTTTTAACCTCTGAATATCTAATAGGGACCCGATTTAGAATAATTTATGGACGACGACTGAGACAAAAACAGAACACTATGGGGCCGGCACGGGTCAGATTGGCCGTCCGAGTGTCTGCCGATTTCGTAAGAATCCTTCGCGAGACCATTTATCTGTCAGCCGCGGCTGCGCAACTATGACGTATCTGCGTTTTGTAAGTGAACGCAAGTTTATCGGCAACCTGTCCAGAGAATCGACGAGAAATGGGCTCAGTTGAGCGCATTAACAACGGCTTACCCATACAAAATCATAATAGCCGGTAAGGAAACTACGATTGAGAGCGATCATTAATTACGGGTGCCTAACAAGCGGCGAACGGGGAAAGGCGACGTCGACAATTTATCCGCGAGATCGACTCGTTACTTAGATCGGTTGGGGCGCGCGACGATAGATGGCGTGCTGCGGCGCGGGCGCATATCAGATGCACGACCGGCGCGAGCGACGCGGTATCGACCGATTTACGGACAGTGTGATCATATTAGAGCTTCTCGGGCTATCTAACGAGCGTTTAGAATATGAGTGTGCGTGATAAACACCCACAGTCTTGTAGATAGCCTTCTGCGGTAATGGGAAGACGATTTATGATTTTCTTCGATTAAATTCGATTTGCGATTCTGCTCCCTAAATTGGCAGTTAAGTTTGATGTATAACCTACTAATCTTTATTGTCAATCAGTTCCTAACGGGCAGTCGATAGACGCTATAAATAACAAAAGTACGTCACTATATTTTATTGATGCATAAAGCAGCTTTAGCTCGAACAAATTCCTGTAGGCAACACTGCATAGATAACTAGTCCTAGCTTATAAAAAGTCGCACACCATAAACTACCCTAACACTAGAAAACAAACTAAAAGCCCCCTCACACGCACCACGTCGCGACTCGACGCGACACGCGCGATCGCGTTGTCGCGCGTTGTCCCCTTAATTAGCCGGCTACCCGAGATGGAATTCATTAGACTCGCTAATTAAATAAAAGCACATGATTTTCCGGTTAAGGTACGAAAGTGAACGTAGGTGCACTCCAAACATGATTAATTAAGAAAAGCGAATAGGCTTAAATAGTAAGTAATGTCTGTTCTAATTAAACGTAAATCGCGTGTTCGGTTCCTTGTCGATGTATCTGGGCTGGTATCGTATCTGATACCCCTTTTTTGTCGTTGGTTACCTATTGTTCGGTATCACTTTGTTTTATAGAACAAAGTGCTAAACTTTTTCATGTGTCGGCTATGCGTGTAACGAACCTGAGGAATTTTGAACGAAACTGAAAGTTGCGTGAATGTTTTGCCACAAAAAAGGTTGAACAATTTTTTTAAGCGTATTAATCATTATTGTTTGCTAATCTTATACGTGCACCTAATCACGATTAGGTATTTATACCAACAAAGAAACGGAGTCCCTTGCGGGACTCCAATTATCCCATAAGGGATAATTTATACATACACTTCTTTAAATAAATATAGTTAGGTTATTGACCCCGGTGTAGGCCCCGCTCGCCCCTTGGATCTTGCCCCTTTGACTCATACCAATAAAGTGAAGTCATTAATGAATCCGCCTGATGTGCATGATTTCAGTAATTTTATAGCCACTTCGAAATCAGAGCCTTAATATAAATACCACCACCTAAATTCAGACCTACTTATTAAAATTTGATGATCTATAAAACGATACAAATTATCAATTCCTCTATAAGTAGGTAAACTATACCGGTAGTAAATATTTAGTATGATATTATTTCTATCAAAACGTATTTAAATCCACCAGTCAGCTATAAATTGTACGATAAGTGTAGTTTCCTCAGAATGACGACTGCGCGTACCTGTCGTCTTGTTATGAACTACTGCTGCAGTGAAACATCGAGTGCCAAATGTTTGTCGGAATATCTACAATATTATATAACTGCTAGTTGTTAAATGTAGTGTAAAATCTTAGGTTTAAATGCAGGTTGGATCGGAGTTACATTCTTATCTTTTATGTGCATCAATTCTGAAAACTGTAGCTCACGTATGAATAATAATGAATATATCCTGGTTACTGATAGGAATAAGGAAATTCAATAGAATCAATAACATGCAACATATTTTTGATGTGACTGTAAGTTTGCATCATCCGACTGTACACTATTGGGATGAGTTCTCCATCCATGAGTAGGTAAGTACGTCAATCTATTACAAAGTCAAAATAATAAAAAAATAGTACATGCTTACTATTCTTAAGACACTGTTGACTGCAGTAGGTATTTATAGTAATTTCCATTTCTAGAAATCCAGGTAAAATAACATACCAATTTTTCTTTTTATTCACATCAGAAGATATCGCTGGTGCATCTATCACCGACAAAGACGTCCACTCGGGTTCGTTCCAAAGCGATGATTGATGGCAGACCTGATAGATAGCTTGCATGATGCACGGCGTCTCGAGAAAATTGCACCCATTCGACACTTACCTGCAAAGGATACACAATATTTATTACGATATTCCGTATAAGGCGATAATGGGGCACAGAAATTATGATACGGAAAAATGGGTTATGTAATTTCTTTTTGCAACGAGCTTTTAGTTGCTATATTAGCGCTTGTTTTTAATTTTCAATTAAAAGGACATTAAAACTTTAGTACCTAATTGTATTTCGATTGTAATGTCGTACGTATGTACTTAAAATATTTCTCGATAAATATTGAATTATCAGTGGTATAAGCCTCTGCCTCAAGAATCACGTGCCATCAATCACTCATAAAAAATAAATCAAAACCGACACACGAACCTTACTAACCACATTCAAAAACCCGCACGAATAACGCATAAATCCGTATAATAAATTTCAAAATGCTATGATAATTACATGCCTGTTCGCTTTCCCTTATGAATAAGTAAGCCATGTCACGGCGCGTGACACGTGTCGCGCGTCACGCGTCACGATCGACGCGTCACGCGGTGTGACGTCGCGTCGTGTCGCGCGGCTGACGTGACGCCCGATCGTGTGTGACGGGGCTTAGAAAATATCGCGTATTAACATAATTCTATTGATATTTACGCTGGATTATGTTTTTAGGAATTAATAAGTGTGATTTTTTGCGGTTTTGGGTAGGTGTAAGTTTATACTGTCTATGAGCTTAATCCTAAGGCTGTTAATTTAACCCTTCGACCTTTTGGAGATCCATGTTTAGCTGTCTACGACTGTAGGTATTTTACACAAGTTATTCTCAGATTTTCACATCATTAAAATCTAGTTATAGGAAACTAGCTACTACTACAATTTGGTTAAATGCTTATTTGCTTTATTTCCGGTACGATCATTTGTAAAAGACTTGGAAATCATGGTGTTGAATCGTGATCGTGATGTTGTATCCTGCATCGGTCGACGTCATCACGTCAACGCTTGTTGTCGCTGAAAACCAGTGCTGAGGCTTTGTCTCGCTTAGGGTCGCAGCATTATGCTGAGCGATGGCCTTTTTGCGTGGATGTGACGCATATTTTTAACCCAACTTGTTCTTTTTATGTTTTCTATCTTTGCGTTTTCATGTTTACCGCGAATAAACGTATTTTCTTTAGTTTTTTTTCTTTTGATGTCACACTTAACTTCACTCTCTACATTGATGCAGTTCTCTGCCTCTACTGCTTAAGATCTAAGGAAATGGTTGTTGTCATGTTGATGCTGACCTGCGAGACATATTCTTCAAGTCAGCTACTATTCATGCCGCATATTTTCTAAGGGGACACTGGGGTAAATTGGATACCAACCTCAAAAAACGAGAATATCAACAATATCTTAGTAAAAATACTATTGTAATATTTAATTAAATGCAAATGTATAGGAAAAGCATTCAAATACAGTAAGAACCTTCTGTAATGTCGACCTATTTAATAAATATTGATAATTATGGTAATTAACTTTTCGCAATTTCCATCACTGTACGTCAAACTCAAACTCAAACTCAAAGCATTTATTTCAATTAAATCATTTTTTCACACCAACCACAGGCACTTTTGAATTGTCAAGGAGTCGGTCAGTCAGAAATATGAAGCTAGTTGCCCATTCCAAAGCGTAGTAGGTACCTATGGAGAAGAACGTGCAAGAAACTCCACGGACACTCTTTTAAATTAAAAAAATTGATACCAAAAAAAAACGTGTACGATGGATCCATATTCCCTAATCCTCATTCACCATTAGAATTCCACCAATATCTCATTCAACTTGGCAGACGAGAAAGTTCCGTATACATTTTTCAAAACAGAACAATAACCGTATCTCAGATCGGTAAAAAGCGACAATATTATATTTTCAATTAATGCAAACTGCATTTGAGGAACTCCCCCCCTCTCAACCGTGGAAGCCTCCCCCCTAACTCGCGCCAACTCTCATAAAGACGTAGCTTAAAATTTTATTCTGCGCAGGGTTACCTCACTTGCCACATCAACGATTGCGGAATATACCACCTTTCAGAAGGGTAACTGGACATAAGGTTTTTTTTTTTCTTTAATTCAAAACAAAAAGACTCAAACCTATTACATGGGACTGAAACATAACTGGCGAAGTGTGGGTTTAGCTACTAGGTAAGGTACACCTCTGCCTAACTGATCAAGGCATACTGGCGTGATGTTATGTTTACATCTTCGACATTATTTATTTATGTTTTCACATATTTACGTGTCGAATGCGCGTAATTCTGTACAAATAATAACAGGCGCTTGAGTAATATTGCTTCATGATTCATGAATTATGATTTCCCATTGTTTTTATCATAAGAATATAACATAGAAAGCAAATATCAAAAAGACAAAAAGCTTTACACTGTATAATGTGTAGTACAAAAGATATTTGAAAAGTAGCAGCCCTAGCTTTGTGCCCTATGTGGGACCAGAGTTTATGCTCTTGTGCAAGTCTGTATGTCTGTAGTTTCATTTGGTTATCGTATTTGTGCTATCTGATTAATTCAGTAGTTTTGTAAACTTTTTGCTGCATAGTGTTTTTATGTAAATAAGTGCAACTTTGTAATGAGATTGGGACGGATGAACGGAGAGGAAACTTTGCGAATGATGGACAGTCACAACAGTATAATTGTATGACATTGTCTTTTAGCATTTTCTGAGATTTCCTTAGCATAAAACCGTTTGGGATATAGTGATACGTACACCTACTCAAAAACCTTCATCAAATAAAAAATATCAAAAGACATCGATTTAATGCCAACTAATAGGAATCAAAATAGTTAATACCAAATTGGTTCAATATTTTGCATTCCATTCTCGGCGAATGTTTTGCCGCATTTTAAGTCATCGACCCGATGACCGACATGGCAAAGACTTGAAAACTTACTACCATTTTAAAGAAAAGGCATGGTTACAGTAACACTTAAAAATATGTTTACGGATAGGGGTTACCCAACGTTGTATTTTGCAGTGCCCTAACCTACAACTGCAAAACCTAGGGCACTGCAAAATACAACGTTGGGTAACCCCTATCCGTAAACATATTTTTAAGAAGAAGAAGGAAGGAGAAGTCATTGGATGATTCCCCAAACTCAAAAAAAAAAAACCAGTTTGTACCAGGGTACAAACTGGTTTTTTTTTTTTTGAGTTCTCCCGCTCTGGGTAGAGCGGAAGGGCGTGTCAGACTTTTACTAACTATAACCCACCCGTTTTCCTTCAGTTGCCTGTTGCCAAGGTCCCGGTATCCCTTTCGGAATAACCCGCAACCCTGGCAGGGTACTAACCTAACCTAACTACCGGAAAAAACCGTACTGGTGCCATTGCACCGATATTAGGCTGTTCAAAGAGTCAACAATAAATAAACCAATAGGAACCTACTTCATTATTATTGAAGGTGCTAAAAGTAAAAAAGCTTGGTGCTTATTGTTCGAGGAAAATTAATGAATAGTTAACGATTCTCGATAGACCTGTCATTAACTACTCCACTAGAGTTTTTAACAGAAAAAACGATATTTCATACGTTTTTGTATTCTTTTTTATGTTACATAATTGGTTGTGTGTGATGCAATATAGGTCAGCTGAAATCATGCAATTAAGTGTCACAGGCAGCATTTCCCATAATATCCGTAAAGATGAACAATCACAGAATTCGGTAGAATGTACTCTTAATATCCCTTGATCCAAAGCCCTAAGATTAAACAACACCCAGAGCAAAAGAGGGGTTAGCCAGGGTATAGACCCTAACGCTCAACTCCACACGTCAGATCAATTAGTTCACTGAAACGTCACTAACAAAGCAAACCAAGTACACTTAACATCCCTAATTCAAACAACTAGATAACGAAGTCACCAACCCTTTAACTGAACCACAAAAGAAAACAAACTTATATACAAAACGTACCCGGGCCAAGTTGCCCGCACACACCCCTGGTTTATCTTTATTATTAGTCTGCCGAGCGAAATTATGACGACTGCAAAACGTCGTTTTTCTCTCTCTTTCTGTCTTCATCTATATTGCTATGTTCCGTCTTGTTCTGGCACGAGCATGCAAATCTTGCAGTGATTCCTTGTGACGACCGCCCAGGGACGGACGGACTGATGTTTATAAGACCTTAGAGAAGCGAGTTTGGTATTTAGTTTAGTCTTATCTCTGGTTTTATATGTCCTGAAGGGGTTGCCGGAATTCAGATTAAAAAAGAATCGGATTTTCGTTTGTGATTTTACATTTTTTTCGTGTTTTAGTGACGGGTGTTTGAGGTGAGGCTTTATTGATAAATGTATTTCTGTGTATAATTATCTACCTACGTGAATTGCGGGCGGAAGTTGGTAATATTTTCGTGGGCGATGTGACTGTGACACCTGTCATTTGATATTATTCCAATATAAACGTGTAATATTGCCATACCTATTTAATAACAGCCAAAAATGGTAATAAGTTAATAACATGCTTGATTTATAGATTGAATAATATGTCCAGTTTCAAACTCATTATGTCGGTATGTATGTGTCAATGCAGCACTAGGAGGTAGAATTGAATCACTCGATATTTATTTTTGCTTTCAGTGAATATCGCAATCTTCCAATCAATATTAACAACAAAATTAGCATTGTTTAGTAAGAAACCGAATTTCGTTTTTTTTTTAGAACAAATGTTTTCTAAAAACAAACGAAAGCTAGTTGTTTTTTTATGTGACTGACTGCAACCTTTTTAAATAACACTAAAATGAATTACTAATCATAGCGACATCAATTCTACAAACGACATATTTATAATATCAATTCTTACAAACAAACTAACAATCTAAGGCCCTCGCCAGACTAGACAAATCGCAGGCAGTTTGCCCACACAGTCGCGATTATTCGCTGCGATCGCTCGCTTTATCAGACGCAGATTAAAATCCGTCCGACTGTCGTACGTGAGTAATAAGCCAATTTGCCATAGATATGAGTAATTGACATTTTATATGAGGTCGACAGACCTCATATAAAATGCATTCGAAATTTCTTTAATAAAGTTCTGACGATTTTTAATGTTCTATTGATCATAGTTTTTATAATGTGAGTTGTCATTGGAAATTGAGTGTCCGTCTGGAAATATTACCTCTTTTTCTTGTTCACTTCACGGCATCTACAAATAGCATAAAACAAGGTCCCTTTTCGTGTCTGTTAGTGTGACTGCTTAGATCTTCTAAACTACACAATGGATTTTGATACGATTCGCACCATCATTTCGAGCATTTATAGTGAAAGATTTATGTGTAGAATAAGGTTTATGGGTAACACATTAATTTTTAACTAGATGTAGCAAAGCAATCTTGATGATTTGTCATGTCGCTATTGCAGGCGTGCGAAGGAGGGGTGGGTTGTTAGTAAAATATGATTTAAAAAAGCTGATGCCGTAGTCATAATAAGCCTGTCATCAAGGTTTTAGCGGAGCTGACTGCCCAGATTGTCAAAAACCTACAACAGTTTAGCACACGCGATGTCTATACTATCATAGTTCTGAGAATTAATTAATTTGTTGACAGTGTAATTATATCTATGGCTAAAATTAATTTCTGTCTCATTGTGACGATGACGTGGCCAGTTAACCATGCAATTGGTATGAAACCCAGGGGGTGGATCGGGATGAATTGTTATTGTCCAGCTCGTAAATATGTTCAAGACTTTGAAGAAACATGAAGAGGCATTGGGTAGTTAAACTAATTAATGTTGTAGAATCCGAATGAAAGTCATCAAACGACCAGTACGTAGCGCAATAAATTACCTATAATAGTTAGTTAAAACTGCAACTTCATGCAATGTGACCATGTCTAATTATCGAAACATGTCATCAAAAAGTACTTAATTGACAGATGTCAGATGTCACCTACGACGTTTCTAAAATGTCACTTTCTAACATTTCACTGACATTTCTTTTTGTCGACCGGAAACTATCACCTTTTTAAAAGGCTAATCACATTGAAAACAGAATCATTCAGCCAACCCCTTAATTATCCAAATAATATCAGCTGTTATTAAGGTAACATTACACTGTGTATAATGGCGCGTACACACAGCGCGTTTGACCGGCGACCGGCGCGGACACCAGTGATTTGTGGTTACTTGCAAAAGCGGCGACCTCTGGCGGTGACGTGCCAATTGTCTCCGTCTTGGAAAGCGGTGTAAGGTGGGAGCGGATGGCGGGGAGCACAGAGGGAACTTACAATAGTCTAAAGCTGACACTAAAATACATAATATTATGTACAATTATATAAAAAGTGGTTTAGATTTTAGGTTGCCGAAATCTATCTTAGGATTATAAGGAAGCGTTTCAACGAAAGTTTTATTAAAACTTGATGAATTAATTGGCGCGGTTCTTCAGCACGCAGTCATTCCACAGTGAAAAGCAATATTAGTTCCATTCCCAATCTGTACAGTATTGCTTACTTATCAAGAGCAAGGTGGATTTCTAAGCATAAGCACCTAATTTCCAAATATGAACTATGTTATCACACGTGTTACAACCTACACCTAACAAAACATCAGCGTTAGGGTACACAAATAATATGACACAGGTATGTCAGGTATGTGCATTTTTTTTTAGTTGAGCTACTGCCGAATTTATATAACTGATAGTAAATGCGAATTAAATGCGAATGCTACTCTGTCTGTCTGTTACATTTTCACGCCTAAGCCACTGAACCGATCGTTATGAAATTTTACATTATGGTAGCCTGGAATCTGGAGAAGGAGATAACTACTTGTCATTCTCGATGTTTGTATTAGAATATAATAAAATATACGCAGACAAAATCGCGGGCAACTGGTAGTATTTTGTCAAATACGACTGGTCTTTAGTCAATGACAGTAAAAATGGCTTCGTTATGAACTCTTTCACAATATTTTTCTTTTTAATTAGGTACTGTGATTGTTGAACGTGAGTTTGAAAATAAGGTAGAACCTGACAGCTAAGCAGGATCAAGACGTCGCTAATCTTTTATAACTTGCACCACACTCTTTTCTGTCATCCACAGCGGCTTGTGTAAACGCTCCTTGATACCATGAGGCCTTACTGCTCCGTGAACCAACAGACGTATAAATCAATTTATATCATCATTTATTACATATATGATTATTATATTACAGTGAAAATGTGACTGGAAGACTGCAGATCGTTAGAAATATTTTCTAACGACTTCGGACTGAAGGACCAAAGTTTCTTCAAAAAAGATGGAAAGACAGTCGTAAAGAATGTATGGAAAGTATCAGAAATATTATGGAAAAATGACAGCTATTACTTACTAGGCATACTATAAATCCTGCCAGTGTTGCGGGTAAGTCCGAAAGGGATACCGGGGCCCTTGGCAACAGGCAACTGAAGGAACACGGGTGGGTTTAAGTCAGTAAAAGTCTGACATACCCTCCCGCTCCACCCAGAGCGGGAGAAGTTATTTGATGATTTACCACGCTCAAAAAAAAAGGCATACTATAAATACCATGAATAATCATAAATGGATGCTAGGGAAGCTACGTTGACTATTAAACACTTTAATTCGGGTTTGGCGAGGAGGACCAAAAATAAGAGTAGTAAGTTTTAGGAATTAACTACCTACATGTACCTAATGTGTGTGTTCAATTTGTTCAATAGCCTGATGCTGCCAGTCATTTGATGGACCTTCTTTCTACTAAACTATAACTAGCTCAGTTCAGATTGATTGAAGAAGTAAAATATTTTACCACCATGATTAAAATTCGCAAACACGAACACTTGGCTTTACTTAGGAGTAAAGTTCAATAACCTCATCGAAAGTGAGAATGTTTGATCCTGAAACTAAACTTTAGTTCGGACCTGAAACAATGAGCTCGTAAAACAAGTGAAAGCTTACTGCGTTGCCTGTAGTAGATTTAAACCTTTGTTAGTCAGTAGTAGTACTGTTATCTATCCGTTGATCAGTGGGAATAAGGAGCTTTTAAAGTTGTTGTTGCTTAGATTTTGGTCGGCAATTTTCCTACTACCAATAAAAAATCCTACATACTTTCAAATATTACAAGAATAATAAACAAATTATAGGATCTGAGGTAGCTACATGCGAATATGCTTTTAATATTACGTGCTGTTTTGTGGAACATCAATATAATAATGTCGCACTTTGTTACTTGATAAACTTTCCTTAAATAGGTACTTATACAAACATTTCAGAATTGGCAGCTCCACAACAGTAGAAACTTTAGAATTGGAGTCTATTATATCAATCAATTATATCGTCATACTGGCTGAATACCTGCCTATGTCGAGCAGTGGACTGCTACAGGCTGATGATGATATTAATAACCCCAATACCACGATCCGAAATAGAGTTTCCTATCCCCTTTTTACTGAATGAACACATTATTACATTTTATTCATTGACATTCACTCCAAAAAGTTAAAATCAATTTAAACTGAAACACTCACAAATAAATCGCATCACAGTCGTCATATTTTCCGATACATCCACTTAATACAGTCTAGATTGCTCGTCGACAAGTTAATGCGCCTGTCAAAGGCCTCTGCGGGACGGCAATGTATATCGTCTAATTAGGGCATGAGAATTCTCATTAGGACTGCCGGTGAGTAGGATTATTTATTACAAAGATGTCTTGTCCTTTGAAGTGTAACGATTGTGTGATTTGAATGTCAATTCGTTATGAAATCGACATGACTGTCATTGTAGTCCTAATCTACTAATGATGATGTTTCATTTCTATAGATCCCTTGGGATGTCATGACATTTACCAGAGGTAAGGGTAACGCTAAATGAACTTTATTTGAAAAATAAACAGGATTCCCTGGATGCCAAATGAGACTCTTAAGAAATTTAAGAAGAAGAAAAACTTAAGTATTTCTATATGTATACAGGTAATTTTAAAGCATTCACCAATTCACCTTCTTCTTGGAGCTAAAGAGATCTTATACACTATGCCACTTTATAAACTATCAAATCAGTTCAGTTATATCTAAATTCAGTTCGTTATCAATAAAGATTATAAAAGCCAGTTTGAAACACAACCACCAAAATCACCACGCGTCAATAATAACGTCAAATTACCAAGAGCCTTGCGCAACATGAATTTGAACCTGCAACTTAATGATAATTTATAATTTTCCCAAAAATACGGGCAGTTACATCAAACAATGACGTCACACAATTTATCATTATTCGTGGCACAACTAAATATTATTGAAGTTATGCCAATTGACGGGCGATGCATGCCGGTAGATAGGCGATAGTGACGCAATTCAGGAGACACAGAAGGTCGAAGGATCCATAGCTAAGGACCAATTAATGAAAATAAAGGTTAGTTTAAAAGTTAGAAAAGATTTTTAATGATCTTTGAAATAATGAAAGTTCTTATCGATTACTTTTTTACGGCGAAGCCAAAGATTACTTGCTAGCACAATAATATGCTAGGTTTTGATTGCAAATATAGGCCTTATTTCCTGCAAATTCAACTACTTTACGCAATCGGGTTGATTCACGCATCGCCAGCTGAAATATCAGTCAATACTAGGGTTACAAACTCTAAATCCACGTCATCAACCGTCACATAAACTCTCATCTTCCATTTCGGCTATTTGTCAGGACTGGTCCTTCGGTCCGCGCCTCAATGACGTACGCGTTATGACGTAATTCAGCTTGTCGCGCTTATCGGTGACGGGCAGTGTCGGTGACGATGTCGCATGCAATGCGTAGTGATATGATACGATATGTATGTACGGCTACTATAAGTTACAGTGGATACAATTAACTATGAACGTAGGTTTACGACACGTAGAGTAGAGTTTTTTTTTTTTACGTCATGTATGTGGGCGTGTTTGTTATGCAGATTTATAATATATCTGTAAGGTCTTTGAGATGATCTTCATGCTTCAGACAGCTTTATTATTAACTCTTGGCTACAGTACCTAGGTAAGCCTTAAATAGAAGTCGCTGTATGTAAAATGGTTCGTTGGGAAATTGAACCCATCGTAGGCAGGGAAAGGCTAAGCTCAACTGACCCTTCAACTTTTTAATACAATTTAGAAGCCATTTTCGTGAGTAATATAATATAAAATCTAGAGTAATAGAGCTGCTAACTGTATTTAAATCCTCTAAATAACCAAATTTAATTCCGCCATATTAATATTAGTGGCGCCTCCGAAACGCCCACTAACACTCTAAAACACACATCATTTCAACCGCTTACAAACCAATGAATTATGTGTCCATCTACACACCTCTGACCTCAATTAAAAAAATAAATATTTCTAATTTTATTAAGCAATGCTGATTTCCCTGTCACCTCTGACTCGACTTAACAAAACTATTACTAAACGCAATAACACTCATTATTACAAAAAATATTGAATCAAGCACCAAACTTTAATATCAACAGAAATATAAAACGTCATATATAGAACATAATTTGCCATAAAACCCATATTTCCACCGTATAAATATATTACATGCGGTATTTTGTCAACAGTCACAAAAAAATAACTGATCATTAAAACATAAAGTTTACGATAATGTCGGTATAACTCATAATACTTTCATTACTGACTTGTCATAATAGGCGATGAATTCTCGAGTATATTACATTATAAAATTTGAATCAGAACTTGTTTGGTCAAGAGAGAATCATAACGACAATCGGTGTAATGGACTCCCTATAAATATGTATATGGTTGGATGGGTGGGGCCTTAGAGTCAGTGGTTAAGCCGTATTAAATAAATAGATTATAATAATGTCTGGTAGTTTATTATCAAATTAATGTTGATTTTGCTGGTAGGCCTGCTAATGACGCTAGAAAAGCATCTTCATCGTAATGAAGACTTTAGGTAAGTACTTATCATATTTTAACCTTTTAGTGTTAAAGCTTAAGCTTTTCAAATATTCTATGTTTGAATACGCGTTAGATTTAATCGAAAAAGCTACTGAAAGAAATCAACCGTATTTTAAAGCTATCCACGCTTTAAATCGTTATGAAACCGCTCCGCTCATACTCCCGCTAACACTGTAGCCCATCACAAAAGTGAAGAGGCGTTATGCTCTATAGAGTGACTATAAAGATCTTGTAAAATAGCTTCCGAGGTGCGTAGGCGCAGGTCGCGTCACGAAATTAAGAAATACCAATACACACACGTTTAGTGATGTCGTTCACAACAAAGAAAATTTGTACCGATTATCAATACACATAATCTTTGATAGGATTAATAAGTCTTAAGTACAAACTTGTAAAATATAAGATTAGGACCCGTGACTGACCAGGAGTACCAGGACTGAACTGTACAATCACTTGACTGCACACTGTATTCGGTTCATAGTTCCGCGAAAGCAATGACGTGCTACGAAATTCGTAGCAATAAGTTTTGTCTGCTACGATTTTTGTAGCACAAATTACTTTTATTGGCTACGACTTTTTGTAGCGCATGCTCATGTAACACAATAAATGCTGAGCCGATACATCACTGATAAATTTTCTATGAAACTAGACAATTGCTAATTTTTGTTGTAACCCCTTTGAAGTGGTTTGAACAGCAGTGATAGCCGTGTGACCGTCGGACTGCCAACTCATAGGTCTCGAGTTCGAACACAAGCCACGCACCTCTGACTTCTCGGATTCATGTGCGTACTGTATAATTATCACTTGCTTCAAAACGGTGAAGGAAAACATCGTGAGAAAAATAAATTGGAGGCCCATGGGCGCCAGGTTAGTCAGTAATCACACGAAACAGAAAAAAGTAGTTTGATAGTGTTTTGTTTTAAATACAGGTTACCGTGCAAGTTCATCGCGCATTGCTATGAGTGGTCTTACTGTACTTTCTTATCACATACAACAAACATGTTTTGTTACCTTTATCTCAATAATGGCACTTCTATTATAATTTAGACATAAAATCCTAAACAATAAAAGTTGGATTTCACTAAAGCAGTCACGAATTCTAACTATGTGTATAGAATCGTAAAAGCGATGGTTTTATATTGTTTTTATTTGAACAACTTCGTATAGATGTCGATTTTATATTTATTTTATTGCGTATATCTGTTTGTTTAGTTTTATGGGTTTTTCGTCATTATTAATGAGAAATTTGGCGCAATCTACGACATTTCTTAAAATCCAACAAATACCTTACTAGCTACATAAATGCTAATTCTCAATCTGCCTAGCCTTTTCCCAACTATGTTGGGGTCGGCTTCTAGTCTAGCTGGATGCAGCTGAATACCAGTATATTACATGGAGCGACTGCCTACCTGACCTCCACAATCCAGTATCTGGGTAATACGATACCCCTTGGTAAGACTGGTTGTCAGATTTTCGGGCTTCTGACAACCCGAAACGACTGACAAAAATCCACGAATGACAGCCGAATGCTTTCTGAGGCACGGAGGAGTCTCGGTATGTAAAGATGGTCACCCATTTACAGACCCCGGCAAGCGTTGCTTAAGCTGATGGATCGACCCGTGAGGCTGTTATTTCTTAGCCACGAGTACCACCAACACACACATAAATACTAATACCTACTTTAAAAAATCAGAATCTAGTTTCGATTTAAACTCGATCGAATAAAAATTTTCAACCTTTATTTAATTTCTGGTTTTCAGAAAAAAAAATGATATTATATATTTTATTTCTGAAAACTGATTCCTTAAAAGACTTCATTATTGAAAGGGTTTAGGTACTCAATCTACTTACCATCTGCAATAAGACAAACGCCAACACTACTCACATCTACTCGCACGTTCAAACTTACCTGTAAACAAAAGAAAATCAAAACATAAGCAACATTCAACAGACAACATACCCACTTACAAAACCAAGCATCACAGACAGACAGAACCCTTCACCCTTTGTACATACACCCTTAATCTTCTCCCTGATGCGAGCAAAAAAATCTCGATTCAATCGCAGTCGCCTTCAAAGGTAGAGACGTGTTAAAACCTTACCGGCCTTTAATTAAAGCCCGCTGGGGGGGAGGGGGCCGGAAACGACGGAGCGGCCATTTCACTCCGGCTGTCCACTTCCGGAGTAACGTATGGACGAAGGTACTTCATTTCGGACTGACGGTGGGGAAAAAGAAAATCGAAGGCGTCTCGGGACAGAGGAGTAGAGCCGGTGTTGGGTTTAAATTTTTTTGTTTTATTTTGTAAAGGTATTCGTCCTCTAGGGATAATGTCGTATCTTATGTCCTCTCAAAAAGTTAGTAGCACCCTAATTATTTACCTACATTATGTCCCTTGTGTTGTGTCACAAGGTAGGTACATTATTTGGTTTATTTATAACCGTCGCCAAAAGTGATATTAGTGACTTTTAATCGTCCAAATGTACGGCCAGTCAGATATTAATAATTGCCAAGAGAAATGAATAAATAAACAAATAAGATATAGATAACTTCACTATTACGATAAGCCAAGTAGTTTCGATGAAGATTCTGCTATAGAGAATTACATAGTAAGTTCTGTAGCTTCTGACGGTTATCGAAAGTAATCTTCGTGGATACTTTAGTACTGCAGACTTAAGCTCTAATTATGTAGGAATTGCTACTGGATTATATTATATAAAGCTTCTTCAAATAACTCCAACTTTTCGACTCCATTCCTCTACCGATCATGGTAATCCGATCTCACAATCGCGGACGTTTAATTGACTAGCATAACTTACTAGTGAATTTGAAATACGCGAACAAAAATGTCGCATGTCTGATTTATAATCGGGCGAGACTCTTTCCCTTTTAATTGTATTAATCTACTTCTCTAGTAGTAGTGTCCACACACAACTACGGCGAGATAAGGCGAGGTATGGATGGGGCGACAGATTTTCTAGGATTCATTAAATTTTCTTGGTGTTTGGTTATATATTTACAAGTGTATACCTTAAGTAATGTTGTTTCACTTTATAATTATGTATTTAAATTCTCAAATTGTGTATTGTGTGCCTCGTTGGTCTAGTGGTCGTCCTGGGTTCAATTCCCGGGTCGGGCAAAGTGTTATTGGATTTTTCGGCCAGAAATGTCTCAGTAGCAGCCCGGAGTCTGAATTTGGCAAAAGCGTGGTTGACGGAAATAGGCTCGCCCCTGATTACATGAGACTTAAACATAACTGGCGAAATGTAGGTGTACAATAGGGTACACCTCTGCCCAACCCTTCGAAGATTAGAGGCGTGATGTTATGCTATGTTAATCGTCGAAATGTCGCTCCTGGGGTCCCCAAAAGGGAAAGTAGTTTATCGAATGTGATATTTAATATGTTTTCGAACTTGTAAAAATGACGAAAATGTACTAATTATGAAGAGCTATTCAAGTAGGTTTATTACATAACCATTAATTAAATACAAGTTACATTCCTAGTAACCGATACAGAGATTAGTACTACTAAGCTCAGATAGAATTTTAGCACTCAAATCACTTCCCCAGCATCAGACTAATCGCAAAAACGTACGACAAATCGCACCCCTCCGCCGCAGTCCGGCAAGACGTGTAGGTGGTCTTCGCCATTTTTATTTTCTTTTTATCTCTTGAATTGTTAATGTGCTGCAGAGAAGGACACTCGCGTTTTATTGGTGTCTCTTAATGAATTGATTTTAGCTCGGAATCAGGAATGACTAAGTATAAGGGGAGATTTAATTTATATCTGCTCGACTCAGTACAAAGTTACGGGTGAAAATCGATTTATATTAGATGTCGTTAGTTGTAGTTTTAAATGTTGATTTTTTTATCCCTAGCTGCCCGTAGTTTCAATGGGTAATGTAATACTCACATCTGCTTACCATCCAATTTATAAGCGACTGAAATTATTACGTCAGACGTTGTCTGTCATTCTAATCTTGTCTACTTTCATAACTTGAATCTAAGGTTAAGTATACAGGGCGTCCCACGGATATGCCACATGGAGGGAAAGTACCTTGAATATTGTAGATGGAACATTTTACTGAAAAAAGTCATTATTTGAGTTTAAAAAACAATTTAAATTGCATTCATAGATATTTAAATAATTACATGGTTGAACCGGGAATCGAACCCGTTACATGAGAAAAATAATCACCCTGTAGCTTTATCATACCGATCGAAAGGCTTCATCATAAGGATTATTTTTTGCTAAATAACATAGTGTCACAAATAAAAGGAAGACCATGAAGTGGCATATCCGTAGGGCGCTCTGTATACGAAAGGTTAGGCTAGACAGATACACATTTCTTTCGTATAGGAACCAAAATAAATCCGCGTCCCGTCGATTGGCCTTCTTATGGCCGATAACAATTAAAATTCTATTGTGTCTCGTTAATGACAGTTGAAGGTTTAGTGGTTCGGAGACTATACCAATAAACTCTACTCCATACATTTAATAAACCATTGAGGCATAAAAAACACCCTCTTTCAACGTACTATTTAAGTTATAGAATAAAAAGTTAAAACATAATAATTAATAAGTTTCCGATTTGACTCGCTATTACATGGGACTTAAACATAACTGGTGAAATGTGGGTGTAGGTACACCTCTGGGTAACCCTTCGGGGATAACATGCGTAATATTATGTTATGTGACTTTAGCAATAAAGTCTACTCCTTAAGCATAAAAGAACTGAACTGAAAAAATACACACTCATTCTAAGCACTATTTTAATTCCATTAAACGTTACTACATAATAAGTTAACGACATAAACATTATACGCCTTGAGTGACCGGCGTCATTACTCTGTCAAGCACGCTCAATAAAACTAAGTTCCAGCCAAGTGCGTAAGTTAGTTAGCACTTCCTCTAAGAACAATAGACATTAAACATTATAGGCTGTATACACACTATACACAGCCTTGAATGAGACGTTACAGACCGGTGACCCGGGCGACTTGTGATTTGTGTTGCATTTTATGAAGTGTGCGTTTTAAGTTAATTAAACTTTGTAAATCAATTATATTTGTATCGGTATTTTTTGGTCCTTATAGTCGCCAAATTCCCACATCGAAGTGTTTTCAAATTCATTATTAAGGATGCACCATTTTTTTTAAAGGTATAATTTAAAAAAATGCGTTTATGGCATAAACATCAATTAAACACCTTAAAAGCAATTTAAAACAAAATACACACGACAAAAGGAAAATAAAAATTGTCTGTATAGTTTTACAATGTAACATCTGATCCTTGGTATGTTGGCTTTGGGCTTGGTCTATAACACCAATCTCAACTGCTAGGTTTTTTCAATACGTAGGTATGTATACCTATGTGGAGTAAATGTACGATCACCTTATGGACAGCAGGCGTAGCATGAGCACCGTTTTGTCGACGGAAGAGTAGACAAAAATGACGTTTCCCGTTGACAGTAGACAGTACGAGACGGCAGCAAAGTAGAAAGAGTCAACTGCACTTTTTACGAAATTCACTCTTTTACATAATTCTACTCAGAATTATTTGTTTTGTCATAGGATTTATCGGTTTTCACTGTGATTTTGACAGTAAGGATAGAAAACTTTCTTCCGAAATAGTCTACTTATAAAAAGACGTAGACAAAGATCGTTAGAAATGAACGACAAAATGACAGATTGTAGAAAGATTTCTACGGTGGATGTCAAAAATGAAGAAACGAACTGTCACTTTGTATAGAAAAAGCTATGTCTATTCTTCGTAGAGATAGAAAGCGCCATGCTACGCCTGCAGGTGCACCCACAATACCCCAGAATAACTACGCCCTATACGAGATCAAATTCCAAAAATGTTATTCCATTCTCAAGCTATTGCGTACTTGGCTTAAATCTTAGCAAACAAACTACAGGTAACAAAACCTAACAATAAGTACTAGTTAGCACTAACACTAACCGGTTCAACGACCTCGGAGCTAAGCACTGGCGTTACTCTAAATGTTATCGTAAGCGCCCATTGTGTTCTGATAAGAACTGTTAACTTATTCATAACTGGCACTAACTCAGTTTACAACCTGCGATATTTGACAGATTTGTAGTACCTAAAGGTTGAATTTGGACTTAAAAAACCTGTCGTGAACTTGCGATGTGATAAACATTATGCTTTAGGTATTTAGAATGCGCTCAATTACATCAAACATTAAATTACTTATCAGGAATTATCATAAATTCATAATAATCATCTCAGCCCGTCATCACTTATTGCTGCTGCCATATCAGCCTCCTGTTTCCTAAAACTTGAAATCTATGGGGTAATTTTGTTGAACGTTGCGTCGATGGCAAATGGCAAGCATCATGTAAGCAGGTGTAAGCTATGCTAGCTCATCCAGAAAATACACGAATAATCCTTTCAACAAAATTTCAAAGAATTAGCGCAGAAAATATGATAAAAAATCCATCTTAATAAACCTCATTTCTGCATCGAGAGTCTCTCGTATAATTTCTTAACGTCGGCACTGTGTCGAGGTAATTGGATTCGATACACCCACTCTACACTTTGTAACAGATACATCTATAGAAGGGGGGCGTTTTCCAACTGTATTAAGCAGACACCGTGTCATTTTAGATCTAGCAAGACTAAGTAAATTGTTGGGCTTCTCTCTTTTTGGTTTTGGTTAGTGCTTTTATTGGTGATGTCGTTATCTTATAACGAAGTTTTGGTTTCTCGAGGCGGCCCCCAGCCTCGAGAAACCAAAACTTCGCAGCAAAGAATGGCCAATTCCTAATTTAATCAGGATTAATGCTGGAAGGTCTATACAAGTGTTTTATAGAAACAGATCTTGCCACAAGTCAAATCGTTTAATGAATAAATTATTTTAGTCTATTATGTGCTTTGGCCAAGGAAAAGGCATAAGGACCAAATCAAATGTAGGATAATACAAAAGAAGCAAATACATCTTCAGTTCATACCAACGAATCTAAATCCTTTGACTCATTTGAAGATATCAAAAATCTTGGTAAAAGCATGGGGTCCCAACTCGAACAAATTATAATTAGTCTTGAAAAGATGGCAGCACAATGTAACAATTATGAAATTAACAATTACTAAAAAGCGATAAACGGCAAATTTTGGCTATAGTAATATTAATAAAAATCAAAACATCTTTGTTTAATGCTGATTTATGTATTTACACTCATAAATCTCGTATTTTCAACAAAAAACTTAAATTAAGCCTTTTACTTCAATTCGAATCCTTAGAATGATAAAGTAGCTATCTGTTAACCATTTGGTTGAGAGCTCTTTGCAATAGATGACGTTTTACTAAAGTGATGACAGGTCACTTTAAACTTGAAACGTTTAGTCGTTTCATTAAGGAAAATCAAACAACATTTTGTTTAATCTAGTACTTTACGAAGAAATATAAGAATTGAACACCTAGGAAGAAAAAAACGTAAAAAAAGGAACAAAAAATCTAGGAGTCTTGCCTTGTACCTAAGCAAGACTCCTAGATGGCGTTTTAAATCTACGGTCTCTGGCAATAAGTGAGTCGATGATGCTGCCATCTGTTAAAAAAATGGGGAAGTAAAATAGCCAGCTCAATAGCCAGACTTAGGGTGGTGTCATTTCTTTGTATGGGATTGGGTATCTGTACGTAGTATTATAATATCTGTGGTAAAAGGAAAATGAATGTTGACCACGAAGCAGTATATCTTGTAGTTTGTACCCAGTAGCACCATGATTTTTATCAATAAATGATGACCACTGACCACCCAGCCACGAAACTGCCACTTCTCACACATGCGCCCACGCAACTCGTGGGTAGGTGACTGCGTTAACAGAGCTTAATTACTGGTCATCAGTCGCTCGCCGTGTGCATAAAACTTAGTTGTTTATGGGCGATAGAAATTATTATAGATGTAGGTTTATTTTAATGGCGTTCCGATGATGTTCCATGGTGGTGTCGTAATGTTAAGTGGCTGGCAAGGTTTTTGAAGTAATTTAGTTGAATTTTTGTGATGTTTTGAAATAAATACCGAAGTATGAAATAACTATTATGTAGTTTTCATGACGGATGTTCAAGGAAAAATTATTGAAAAATGTTTATCATCTCTTAATTATTGTTGTAAGCTTTCAATAATTCTGAAGTTGTTTTATAGGGTCTATAGGGCCCTAGTAATATTTTTTTTTAAGAACTAATAATATTTAATATTTTATGTATAACGTCTATTTACACTAAACATAAAACTACTATTAAAATTTGTCTACACTGAGATATCGATCAAAACCATCACGCAACTCCACAAAACAAGTAAGTACTTACTGACACTATCCAAAACGATAAACGACAAAGCTTACACACCTATTGTAGTTTTAATAAAGCTACCAACACCATAGAGATGGCGATACGAGCCAACTAGCACCTGTTGGACACAACCTGCGTGCGCACACGCATAAGTGTCAGACACTATGATAAGTGACAGTACAGTAAACATGTCTATTTGTATCGTAAAGAATACAATCGTGAAATTATGAATCATTAAGTTATTGTGTTAATTTAAAATATTTTATATGCTGTGTATGTTGCTAATAAATATAATACGACAAATTGGAACCAGAAAAGCAGTGAGAATGTAATTTTTTGACACCGAGTGCGTTTCAAATTATTTTATTGTTTTTAATTATGGTCACTTAAGACAGAACTTACGTCTAGTCGGAGGGCGCTTACTTTTTAATGGATTACTCCAATGAAAAGGAAGGATCCTTCACTCCTCGTTCTTCGATCTTCAAATAGATGTGTAAGTAGATGTTGAACACTATGTTACCTACCAGTAAGCGCCGACTATCGAGATGACGACTAATAGAGAAGTATGAAAGCGAAAGACGTGTTGCACCGACCCTAAATAAACTGGTTATGGGCAAGAGATGATGATGATGCTAGTAAGAAGTTTTAAAATGCCGTTTCTCCCTTGAAAGGAGGTATAGAACCTTAATCTATACCTAAACCGAATACAGTAGGTATATAAATTACAGTTTTGCCGTAAAAGAGCCAGCCTCACTCCGGGGCGTCAGCTCCGCTCCCAACCTTATTGATTGGCTGAAATCATTTCTCCATGTCAGTAGCTATTCTTGTATAGCTCCTACCGACACACGATGACTACAGCGATAGATCATTCTTGTCTTTTAACTATTACAAATTGCCACAGCAACACGAGTACCTATGTAACGTAGTAAAGTATCTAACGTGTTCTACGTATATGGACTTGAGCAGGATGACAGCATCAGTCTCGCCGTCTTGCGCCACAGAATGCCCAGTTTATCTTTCCTGGTAGCGTGGTAGGGACCTGCTTTTAAATTATATTTATTTATTTATTATTTATTTAACTATTTATGTACACACATAATAAACAGACAAGAAGAAAAGAACAGAAAAAAACGTACAAAGGTGATGCTTATTTCTAAAGAAATCTCTTCCAGCACACCTGCGATAGAAAAGTAGATAAGAGATGTAGACACCGTGTGTAAAATTCAAGAGAAAGTAAAATACATAAAATCAACACAATTCACTTAATAAACTGAAATTAAAACTAACTTAACTAAAATAAACTTAAATAACCTAACTTATGTTAATAATGTAATTATGTTTTAACTTAAATTTACTGAATTTTACATGCATCTGTCTTTGTAGTATGAAATGAACTGCCAAACATACTTGGCACCTTGTAGCGTCAAAACAGCAGTTCAATTTGAACGAGGTCGAGGAGTGAATCCGCGATGATTTACTTTGAGTAAAGACAAATTAAGTCACTTGAGTGTAGTATGAAAAACTTCACAAAATAGATCTCAGTACCGTTTTCTGTGGATCACTTCTTAGGATTAAATATTGCAAAGTAAAAAACATCCCTCATCTAAAAATGTAGCAAGCGCTTCTATCCAACCTTCCAACTCCTTGCCCACATAAATATCAAGTCTATTTTCTCCAGTGTCAGTGCACACTGCGATGGTCCTAGACACTATGACATCGACACATGACGCGCATAGTAGGAGGCTGGTCCTTTGTCACAGCCTCACATTTTATTAACGCCATCAAGTCGCTTGTGCGTCGCCTGAGTTATCTGACATGAGAGCTGTAGCGCCAGGCGCCACTGCTAGCGAGACGTATGATGGAACTATGGTACTGTCAAGATAGTTTACTACAGCAAAGGGTATGGTGCCATTTTTAATAATATTACTAGCACTGTAGAGTACTGAAAGAAAAATGTACGGTATTTTTCATTCAACGTTCTATAGTGCGTAGTGGGTGCATCTCGGTGTCAAGGTTGAAAGACCACTATGGCCATTAGTTGCTTCATCAGAAGAGGATAATTTCTACAACTAGGAGCAGTTTTCCCTACTACTTTCCCGGCTGTAACAGATATAGCTGTATGTTACAAGAACTAGCTACTGAAATAATATGTTTCACTGGCTACTATGTTGCACTTACTAAGATAACCAGCAACTGATTTGAACTGACACATTCAGCAGAATTTTTGCATTGCTGTCTTTTTTTTCGGAACGCTGGGTTCGCGTCGCTAAAGCTTTGTTTTTCTAAGAAAGCGGTGAACGGTCGGTCACACAATAACCTGTCCAACCACAGAGTATTTATATACTCCTTAATGTCAAATATTGGGGAATTTGACAGATTTTCATGACGCCCGTAATAATAATATGAATGGCACCGCTCTTCTAGGAAACCGTACCTTAACTCGCTTTTCAGTCTCCGCTTTCCGCTCTCAAAAACACTAGACCTCTGACATCTTGTACCTAAACCGTGGGTGTAACGCATTCGTTTTCTTTACACGCTTTCAAAGGGTTTTGATTTTATAATACTGGAAGGGCCTAATATTGTAGTTAGGCCCATTCTGAGGCCTGACGTGGTTTATTGCTGAAAATACAAACGGATTGATATGGGAGGCTTCAATACAATGAACGTTGATTTTTGTTTTTAATAGTATTCGAGCAAGCAGCCTGCGTGGTACGGTTTATGGACGCGTTTCCTTAAACGATACTTTGATGGTATTTATTGGTGTTATTGGTCCATGAATAAAGGCTCTTATTGGAATTTACGTACTTTCCGATCTATGGTGGAGCGTTCTCAGTTAAGAATAGATCATTCTATTGCGTTCTATGGGCGATGTTACATAATTTCCTACTTTGCCTTGTCTAATTCAGTGCCTTTCAGCAAAATCTTTATTATCCATCTCATTAAATGATCTATGTTCTATGTTACGGGTTCGGTTTCCGCTTTTTAGTCCCTAAGGTGGACCATTGTGCGTGCATTAAATGATTTATGATGACTAATGTCTATGTATTGGGGGAGTACTATAGTCTTATTAGTAAAAGATAACCCTCCATCTGGGGCAGTCGTGTAAAAATAAAGATGGAAAAGCACGATTTACAACAAACAATCCGCATCAATCTACTGCTGCTGTCCGCTAGATCTAAGCTTCAGATCAACGCACTGTAAACTAAGTTAACAATTTAATCATACAACAAAACAGCAATTATCCAGCCGCTATGTACAGCACCAACAAATTGAAATACATCACGTCTCCTTAACTTGAAGTTATTGCAGAAAAACTGGCGCGAAAGCTGCGCGGGCGCGTGGGCGGGGCGACGCATAAACATGTCGTTGTCCCGCTCTAACGCACAATGTGGACGATCAACGAGAATTTATTATCTCTCGACGCATTATGCGTTAGCGCAGGTTGCGACGACTGCTAGTGTTCGCAAGTTCTGCGGTATTTGATGTGTTAACTGTGGATGGGTGATGCTTATTTGTATCGGTAGTTATGGATCGTTCTGTTGAGAAGGCTCTGAATGGTTTCTTATTGGAAATGGCAGTGATTCACTAGAATATTGGATTCCAATTAACTGTTACTTATAATTAGTTTGATTTATGAACCTAATTGATTTACATCAAAAAGCTCGTTAACTTTCTACTAAAACTGGTATTGGACTGTCTATCTAATTGCTTAAAAGCCTTAATCCAACACTCGTAAAAATAAACCTCAATTGCATCCTAGCAATGCGAGCAAAAGCCTGAACAAAACTACAAACAAAAAATCAGCACGCACAAAATCACAACTAGTTAGAAAACATTCTCTTAGCACGGAAGTCAGTAACACAATGAACACAGAGTACGCATTATTGCGTACAAACGAACACAACTCACTAACTCACTCATACATCTCAGCCTGAATGGGAGTATTAATGCACCTTATTTGTGGAGGTAGCCGCACTTAACTAGGGGTTATCAAGATCTAGAAATTGTTAGGGAAACTACACTACCTGTTATTTTGTAGAAGGTAAAATACCGATGACGTGTGATGCCTGTGAGTCAGTGTGGCGATTGGAAGGCTATTGACAGCGATGCGGAAGAGTAGTGACTGGTACTGTAATATAGGTGCAGATTTACGGAGAATTAAAAAGATACGGGTCTCTTGTTAAGGTATGCTGGGACAGTCATGGTTTTGAAACTCTTAAGAGAAATAATTTATGCATTTTATAGGAAGCTACTGCCGTATCGTATTACCCAGTTACGTACACACACATCACGAAGACGAAGTCAAGCATTTTGGTGCTCTAATTAAATGCTATATTTTCGCAATATATTTAAAAAAGAATGTGATTTTAGATTTTAGACCCTGATATTCGCATTATTATGCTGAACTTTTTCTGTGCTAAAATAGAAAATTAAAATCCTGTTTTCTACTCTAGAATGTCACGCACGCCTAGTGCCTATTTTTAACATAAATCTGTCTTCATAATTATGAAAACATTTAGCATAATCTGATGGAAATACAATATTATAGTGCTAATGGTATTAATTGCATTAAATTCAGATAAAATAGCAACTTATAGGTGTATTAATTGTTTAAGTATTCTAATTAGTGGAATTTGACCTTTAATTAATTTGTTAACCTGTTATTTCGCCTTGTAGATCAATCATTAGATACATTCGCATAAATAATTTTTTAATGATCAAAATAATCTTAATTTTCGTGTCGTCACTTGTTATTACACTTCTTAGATAATTATGGTGTCACACTTGTGTCAATTTTGATAAGATTAAAAAAGCGTCTATTAACTATTTGGAGAGAGGCTGTAAAAAACTAATCGATAAGATAATTAGTAAAAACTGCAGTTATTATTTGTAACATATCATCAAAAAGCCACTTCTTTATAAAACTTTTTCGAAAATTCTGCAAAAACACTTAAATAATACACTTTCTAAGTAAACGAAAAGCTATGCGCAAGTTTAGATGACGGTCTGGAATAGCTAGCTATTGCCCGCGGCTTACCCCTCGTCGATGTAGGAAAATATCCCACGAGAAAATACTACAGGGTTAAAATTACCTTAAGTGTATATACAACAATTTGGTTTACGCGGCGCATCCAGTAAAGCTCTCAAAAGGCATAATTTTTTCGACATCTTCAACAATCATCGTCACATATCAGCCAATTTACATAAAACCTTTAATGAATTATACACCTAAACCTTCGTCATGAATCACTCCGTTCATTGGTAAAAACAGTATGAAAATCCGTTCGATAGTTTTTTATCGCGATCAGACATACAGATGCGGCGGGGGGACTTAATTTTATAATAATATTGGTAGCGTTATCAACATTGGATAAAATAATTATTATCTATGCAAGAATTCTACCTTCTTCAGAGTAAAACAATCTATATTTCCACAAACATACATACATACATACAGAATTGCAAATAAAAACCAATCAGTGAACCATCTCGCAGTAACGAAGCGTCGATCGAAGACAATAGCGTCCTTTATGCTAAGATTCGGCTCTGAATGGACCGGCGGACGGACGGACGGACGATCGGCTTTAGATTACTTTGTAACCGCTGATTAAACTGGAATCAAGCTTTTTGATGGAGTCGGACCTTTTTTGAATTAAGTTCACTGGAAAGTGTGAGAGTATCTTTAGAATAAATGAGTGTTTTATTTAGAAATTTTGTAGGAAGATTGTAACATCACGTAAAAACAAGATCCTGTTTCCCCGAAGGGTTAGGCAGAGGTGACCTATAGTACTCCCAAATCCATACTAATATTATAAATTCGAAAGTAACTCTGTCTGTCAGTCTGTCTGTCTGTATGTTACCTTTTCACGCCTAAACCACTAAACGGATTTCGATAAAATTTGGCAAGGAGATAGATGACATCCCGGGGAAGGATATAGGCACACCACGCGGGCGAAGCCGCGGACGGAAGCTAGTAATTAATAATTCCTCTAAATATTATAATTAATTCATACTATTTCTCTCTAATAAGAAAATGGTTCATTAATAGGGTAGTGAATTTGTTTGTATACTTGCAATGAACAATCTACAAATTCAAAACAATTTTGATAGTCTGTTTACCTTACCGAGACCTGCGGGGTAATTGCGTAACACACGTAAAATGAAAATTGATCGCAAAGGGTTTCATTTCGACGGTTCGGGGCTTTCATTGCGTTATTTACGTTATTGAGCTGACGAATTTTTCAAATCTTTTAGCGATGTTTCAAAACTCTCGGATTGTTATTGAAAGTGTGTTATGCAATAAGTTTGCTGGTCAACTTATTCATGTCTATGTCAATACAGTGTTTCAGACTTTGTAGACCCAAAACCTGGACTTAATAACCTAAGATTTGATTGCTACGGTTTTGTTGCTCATATAGGAAATCTAATAAGAATCTATGGGCCCACTTCCATATGTCATATCCTATAATAACATCTATGGGCCCACTTCCATATGTCATATCCTATAATAACATCTATGGGCCCACTTCCATATGTCATATCCTATAATCACATCTATGGGCCCACTTCCATATGTCATATCCTATAATAACATCTATGGGCCCACTTCCATATGTCATATCCTATAATCACATCTATGGGCCCACTTCCATATGTCATATCCTATAATAACATCTATGGGCCCACTTCCATATGTCATATCCTATAATAACATCTATGGGCCCACTTCCATATGTCATATCCTATAATCACATCTATGGGCCCACTTCCATATGTCATATCCTATAATAACATCTATGGGCCCACTTCCATATGTCATATCCTATAATAACATCTATGGGCCCACTTCCATATGTCATATCCTATAATAACATCTATGGGCCCACTTCCATATGTCATATCCTATAATAACATCTATGGGCCCACTTCCATATGTCATATCCTATAATCACATCTATGGGCCCACTTCCATATGTCATATCCTATAATAACATCTATGGGCCCACTTCCATATGTCATATCCTATAATAACATCTATGGGCCCACTTCCATATGTCATATCCTATAATCACATCTATGGGCCCACTTCCATATGTCATATCCTATAATCACATCTATGGGCCCACTTCCATATGTCATATCCTATAATCACATCTCAAATTAGAAACTACCTAGGAAGACCAATCAAAAAACAAAACCCAAACGCACTGCGTCGGTAATTGAAATCGGTAAAGTATAGTGGTGTGCGCTGGTAAATCACGCGGGTAATCGGTAAACCGGTAAGTCGGGCGGTAATTAACGATAAGACGCACCTCTCCGTGTCCGAGTAATGGACAACGTTGGCTTGTACCGGTAATAAGGGAGGCAGGGTGCTTCGCGGTAAGGCTGTGTTCATACCGAACTGGTTAAAGATACAAAATTGTTTGTGGCTGTTTATATCTGACTGGACCAGATAAGATAATTACATATTGATGAGGCAGAATAGGATTTCGGAAACAAAAGACATCGTGATGTGATTGTTGCTAATTGTTGCTTTAATTCATACGTGTAAGAAAAAGGTTAAGATTAACTAGTAATAGTTAAAACATCTTACTTAAATTATCATCCTGCACCTACACTACGACGTATTAATGCTACCATTTTTCCAGTGTTAGTGAGAGACGGAGCTATACGGCCGCTAGCACCATCCTTTTTTCTCAGTGGAATAATGATGGCATTAATACTTCATAGTCAGCCCCCTGATTTATGTAATTTATAGCCGAATTAGGGAGCTACAACTTTCCAAATTCAGCGATATATTAAATAAATTTGATGGTAATTTAATGGCAATTAAATATCGTATTTGGTCATTAATGTTGTGTAGGTGTTATTTGACACGACTTTTCTTAAAAATAAAGTAATTAAAAACTCGTTATTATTTATTTATGATCAAAATTTAATAAAAAATAAGGATATTTTATTATTTGATATAATCGTTAATAAAAGAAGAAATAAGTAGGTTCAACAGAAAAAAATATTTTGTAGCGGTCCATAATAAATAAACATAAGTATCAAATAAATAAAATTAAATTAAATAAGCCAAACGTAATAAGTTGGTCCACCCATCCGATCGCACAAAGGCCTCACAAAACTCCCAGTGTACACGCCGCACAATAATATAATAGCAACTTTTATCGAAGCGCGTACGCATCGAGCTCCTAAGATCGTTTACCCGCTATAAATTATATCGCGAAATTGTCGATAATCATCTACCAGGGTCGACCGATTTCATTATTCTGTCCTGTACTTATTAGCGATATCGTCTCGTACCGTGTGCTCAGGGCTTTATGTTTTAGATCGAGGAGTATTGCTATTTAATACGTGGAAAGTAGGTATTATTTATTGGTCGCGTGGATTAAGAAAAGGGCCACCCTGTATATAAGAGTAACATTTGGTGTAAGACGATCGTCTTGTCCTTGACGAGGATACTTAACCCCCGTCTTATAAATAAATAAAATAAAATAAAATAATCTTTATTTCGGATAAGACACATCCATATGGGTTAGTAAACAAAAGAGAACTTATACCTATGTTGGTAAACTTATTAACTATTTGGTAACAAGTCTGTTGTTCGAGAACAACATCACCTAATAAAGGAGACTCATACCGCCCCGCTATGGTCTTCAGAATGGAGTTGGAGCTCTCCCGCACTCTGCAGAGCAAAGAGGCCGATTTCCGTCTGACGATGGCGTGGAAGCCATCAACGTGTGCTTGAGCAAACATACCTGATGCACTGCAGAAGCGGGGCAGCCCCATCAACTTATAAAGATTTCGAAGCTTTTCGGCTATACCTATGATTTATTTTATAAATAACATTAAAATTGGCGGCAGCACCTTTTTCCTAATGGCATACAGAACGGCGGTCATTCACCCTTCCCTCACCCTTCACCCTTTTCTGAGCCATCATCATGGTCAATGGTATACAGTGCTAGTGTTCTTTAACAGTGGACACTTGAGACTTGTAGACAACGATGACGGGTTCACTTTATTTCACGACTAGCCCCAGCAACAATGTAGGATCAAATAAATCTCATTCGTACCTAATCATTCATAAATGACATTTACGCTGACGGGAGCCATCATACCTCACACTGAGTTTTAAACGATTCGTGAAATGCCAAACTCTACGACTGTAGCTCTGTGTATTTCCCATGATTTTAGAAGCCAATTTTAATTCTCACACAATGTACGGTGCAATCTTTTACTCGTTTGTCCTGGCTTTTTTTACAGAACTTTTACAAAAATAGAAACAATTTGATTCCTCGTGGTTCTTCGGCACCCGTGTCAAGTTTTCAGTTACAGGGCTGAAATATACCATAGGTCTTTTACCATAGGATATTTTTTTCCAAAAAACTTAATAACTGGGCTCACTTTCACAATAATGTCCTATGTCCTAGAATATAATTAGTTTGTACTACATTCCATGGCTCTGCAAATAATTTATCCGTCTGTACAGCCTTAACCAAACATCGCCCACATGGACCAACAAAAACTGTCAACCCTCAAACGTCTGCGGCGCAACAAGTCGCTCCACAGGTGCCTAAGACACCCCGCGCCCCTGTCTTATTAACCCGCAGTAATCACACGAGACAAGGCTGCCGAGATAGATTGATTGGCCCGTTTTAGCTGGAACACTTTGATGCTTTTAAGTCGGCGGTAGAAGGGTTAAGTTCTGACGTGTATTTGTGTAAGATGTTTGATAACTAGATTACCTACGACTTTTTTTAAAATAAATGTAGTCTTTTTCTTTACGTTTTTAAATTTTGTCCGACCTGAGTAGCGACGTGGACAGCTTTATCAATGGCTTGGTTTAAATCCTTATAGGTGCACAATCCATAAAGGTTGAGCATTAATATATTTATGTATGTTTTTGTGATTTAGTCATAGAACTGAGAAAAGTTCCTATCTTTAGTCGTGCCGATTATGACGCCTTTTTTGGCGCAGCTTCACAGAGGCTTCTGTTAACCTATATATGTAGCGACGAACCAGGGTCGATATATAGTATTTACATTCATCATACAGCGTGAGTAAACCTTCATTTACTAGTAAATTATATTTTTTAAAATAACGACTTTTATTTAATTTTAATAATGACACTTAATCAACCATATAAAGTTTCGTAGAAACGCACTTTTTATTAAATTGAAAAGCAAAAGAGCTACCACTCACTAGAAGAAAACTAGCTTATTACTTACCACAACACGCAAGGTGTTGTGGTAAATAATCAACTAAACTGAATTAAGGTGATGAAAGTCTCGTCTTTCTGTGCTGAATTACGGCCACCTACAAACCCTAATTACAGCACATCTTTATAATAAACCAATCAGCGCACACCTGTCAATAATAACAGAAGGATATTTCAATATGCGCTAATTCGGTCCGGCATTGCAATCTTGCGCAGTTCGGCCGATTTACGGCGCCTAATGGGGAGCGGCGCGGGCGCAAGCCAAACCGCGGCTGTCATTACAGATCATTACGCGAAATCGAGAATTTAACTCAACGAAATTGGTAGTATGATGTTAAATTGACACTTGGTTATCAATTAATTTATGTTTTCATGATAATCATGAAGAAGAAATAACGTTTATTTTGTGGGTAGTCGAAGTTTATACGACAGCTAATTTAATATAAGTAGGTACGTGGTGAGATGATGTCTTTAATTTGGATACTAACAGCATTATGCTTGCCAGGACACGAATCTACATCGGGGACGTGGTAATTTTAACAAAAATGATGTTTTTGGTACGTTAATTATGTTTTTCTTTGAAGTTTAAGCCGACGACACAAAATAACTATTTAGTGTCCATGATTTAATTAAATGTTCATCTACGTGCAGCCAAGCAAAGCTAACTGGGTTCCTAATACTTCATTTTATAGGCTTCAACAGGACCATCGAAATAAAACATAATTTATTGACTAACGACTTTTAAAACAGCTAAAAATACATATTATATGAGCATTTAACTTACTCAATTAACAAAACCAATCTACAACAACAACAACAACAGCCGAAAGGCATGACAAAAGTAATATCAAACTGTCAGTACTGTCAACGAATTAAAGCGTCAATTTATCACAGTAACAGGTGAAGTCGGGGCGTGTCGTGTTATAGATCAAAATGGCGAATATCGAAATGTCGTTGCGCGTACGCAGTCGTAGTGAGTTATTCGTTCGTGATAGTTCACGAGGCGATGCCGATACGATATTTATCTGGTATCAGGATGAAGGCGATTTATCTGTCTTCCTATTGTTTATTGGAGATTAGTTTGGTTTAAATATGTAGATATTGGAACGCATTTTGTGAATTGGATAAATAAACCGCTTTCTTTGGTTTGCTGAATGTCAAGGTAGCAGAAAATCTTCGTCTTAGAGTACCTAAGGCAACGAAGGTGGACGAGGCATATATGTAAGTACCTGAACAAATCGAATGATAAAGCTTTTTCTCCGAAACAAGTGTCCATATTACTTCTTAACCAGTCTGGTACAAAAATGCCTGAAATGAACGGATCACCGACAGAACGATTCACTTTTAATTTTTTCACCGATGGAACGTTTCAATGACGAACGATTCGCCGACAGAACGATTCACTTTTCATTATATCACCGAAAGAACGTTTCAACGGCGAACGTTTCGCCGACAGAACGATTCACTTTTGAAAATTTCACCGATATAACCTTTCATCGGCGAACGATTCGCACACAAATTTTCGTATGCCCCTGGGGTGTAAAACATAGACTAAACTTAAAGTTATATAATTATAAGACAGGGAAATGAGGAAACCAGGGATTTTACAAAATCCCTAGGGATACCGTCGTGGTATCCCTAGGGATTTTGTAAAATCCCTGGTAGTCCCTCATCCCATCACGGTAGATGTCGAATATTCTTGTTTATTACGTCTTCTCACTAAAAATGTTTAGTGATAATATGTCGTTTCACTAAACTAAATCCATCCGTTCAGTATATTTATTTATTTATTAAACTTTATGCACAAGTAAAAAACTACTGTACAAAGTACTGTACATCAAGTGGTTGTATTTTTTTTTCGTGCGGACACAAACCGCGCGCGGCACACGTAATAAAAACGGTGCTTAAATGATAGTTACGTAATAGCGGCCCAAGACTTGGGCGATAAAAACTTATAGGAACACAGTATTTCAACTGTAAAATCACGTAAATTGGCAAAATCGCCAAAAATTCGTATATGGCCTCTTATGCGTTGAATACCTATGTTTTATACCCCAGAGGCAGACGAACATTTGTGTGCGAATCGTTCGCCGATGAAAGGTTGTATCGATGAAATTTTCAAAAGTGAATCGTTCTGTCGGCGAATCGTTCGCCGTTGAAACGTTCTTTCGGTGATATAATAAAAAGTGAATCGTTCTGTCGGCGAATCGTTCGTCATTGAAACGTTCCATCGGTGAAAAAATGAAAAGTGAATCGTTCTGTCGGTGATCCGTTCAACGGCGAAACAAATGTCGGAGAAATATTTCAGAATCAAATGATCTAATTTGAAAACGCGTCGATCGACGCCAAATATTTTCAGAGATAGTGCGTACTCACCTCAAAAGCCCTAACAAACCTGTCTGCCTGTTACCAACTGAGGTAATAATACTACAATAGTAATACATTCTCGAGTATACTGACACTGTCGGAGACACCTGTACAGGGTCGGCAGAACTGGTCACGACTTACCTGTACCTACCTAATGTACTGAGTTAGTGGAACTTTGTCGAGCTGTGATTGATGCTGACGTAAGGCAAAGTTAAGGGGCTTTATGACGATGGTGGCTGATGTAAAGTATAGAAAATGGCATCTTGTGGTAATCATGAAATCAACTTTAGGTATTGCAGTCGATGGGAATGGAATAATTTCAGAAGCAGCTAATATAAATCCGTCAGTAAGTGCGAATGGACGCGAACCACGAGAGCTAGTTCGAGGTAGCGTAGCAAAAAAGTTCTTAGCATGATTTGGGGGAGGCCTTTGCCCAGCATTTGGACAGTATAACAAAAAAAAACTGTAAAAGACGAGACCAGTAGCATGTTACCTTATACGGTTTAGAAAATACTTAACAGTTATTATGTCCGTGTTAGATTATACCTTGTGAATAAGTGATAGATGAAGGATGATGGGGGCAATAATATTGAGGAAATTAAGATAACAATTTTACAATACACAAACCGCGCAACAAGCCCAAAGCCTCCAGATCAATCTACAGCCTTTTTAAAAACTAATACCCCTTTTAAAACATTCTTATACTAAACCACGTAATACATTATGAGGGACACAATGACATTAAGTATCGTTAGTTGTCGAGGTCGTGGCGCCAGTCACGAGTACCTTGTACGGTTGTACTCGTTTTACCTGATGTACTGACAACGACGTGTCGACAAGATGGATGCTGACAGGAGATAGGTGCCTGTAATTGAGATATTTTGACGTTGTTGTAGGTACAAGATGTTTAAATCAAGAGGTGTTTCCGTTATACAATGAAATGTAGGTGTGTCGTAGTTGGGCAAACGTAAGGCCCGTGTGTGGCAATATATAGACTAAAAAGTTGACTTACCTATTGTTTATTTTCGATTTTATAAATATTTTTCGTGTAATTAGAAGAACAAAATTGAAAGTCGAAAGGAATTGTTGCTCCTAATTAGGTCTTAAAAATAAAATTTCAAAAAGAAGATGCAGAGAAACTGGTAGAAAGCACACCTGAGCTGATTCTGTTAATATCAATAAAAATAACTCAGGGCGTATTAGTTTCTATTAGGTATAGTAAGTAGTACGTACACAATTAAAGTAAAAATATTAGCAATATTATGAAAGTCAAAGGGGACTGCCATAACATCGTAAATCAAAAGTCAAAAAAAAGTCAAATAATTTATTTCAAATAGGCACATATATGGCACTTTTGAACGTCAAAACAAAGAAATAGAATTGATTCTAGTTGCCCCTTCCAAAAGGTAGTTTTCGTATCAACTTATAATCTTTCAACAAATACCGTGAGAAGAAAGTAATAAAACTAAAACATTAATTCACTTGCGAATTTATTAAAGCGATGACTTTTTTATTATCAATTGAAAAATGTCACTCCTAGGTGTGTTCCAGTTTAAAAAACCTAAATACCGATGCAATGCGTCACTACTTGTAAAAGGAAATGTCGTTGAAAAACCCACACTGCTATAAAATGTGTAAGGTTCCAAGTAGGCAGCCCTAACTGTCACACTGGACTGAGACAAATAAAGTAATGCATAAACAAAGTACTAAAACTTTGACTAATAACAGTTACTTGATTATCTTTGAAACATCTCTGGTGAATTCAATGAGGAATCAAAGGTTAAGAAACGAAAAGTGAAGAAAGAGACAAAACAAAACAAGCAGATATCATTATTGATCGATTGACATCTAATGTAGCAGCTTCAAATAGTCCTGGTCAAAACAGCTTATGTAAATTATGTGGAACCGACGAAGAAGTACTGCCATGGAACGATATTAAAGACTATTTAAATTAATTCAAGGTTAACACAAAATGACAATTGATTGAAAAATAGCCATTAATGCGTCAAACGACAAGTATATAGCTTACGTCAATCCAATCATTAACTTTTCTCGGAACACTAGAATTCTGTCCACAGTTGACTTTCATTCCATTATGCACGCGATCAATTCAGACTTAAAATATCCAACTAGATATAGTTTATCTTTAGATGCCACTAAATATTTAGGCCACCGTACCTTAACGTAGCTGCTCCACCAATTGATGGTTTATGAGCCGTCAAAGCCCATGACATGGGAGACCATGACAAAACCATAAGAGCCGCGTTAGACTACACGGTTCTAGCGGTAAACACTATTGAAGGGCTCCGACGTCTTGGCAAGATGTTATTGATAGAATTTATCAGCGATCGAGTTCGGTGGAAGGCGCGAGGTATGAGCGAGCGCGGGTGGGAGTGAAGCGGACGCAGATGAGTTGCATTCTAAAGATGGGGATATTAAACGTAACCAACAGATGTAGTGGTATTGATTCTACAATTATGAAAATATTGAACAGTAGAAATCAGTGCTTATTAGAAGAAGAAGAACATACATTTTGAAACAGAACTAAGATTTTTAAGGCGACTCTATTAGATCAATTTCTATGAAAACTTCATGGAATTTATTCTACCAGAATCGCGTCGCACCGTCACATTAAACATGGACTAAATTGTCAATCGCGCGCGCCTGACTGTGGGCGAGCCTTCAAACTTATTTTAAAGGCTCCATAATAATAGTAACCCTTTTCGACACTTTGGATTTGGAATAAAGATAAGCTTTCTAAATGCTGATTTCAGTGCTAGGTTAAGTGAAGTAGAATAAATTACTATCATAGTTATTTAGACATAAATACCTAGGTATAAACATAATTTTAAAAAAGGTCTTCTTTACTTGTAAAATTAAATACAAATAAATAAATGAAGAGATCATAAATCAACAAAAGCGTTTGTAAACTCCGTGATAACATTGAGAGAAATAGTAAAACTGCCAGCGATCTGAATCCGCTTTCAGCTTCTCCCTCACGCTATTGACACAAAGTTGAGCTGAACATCGGGCGTCAAGGCGCGTTACAGTCACGCTGTAAGCGAGTATACCTGGGACTTCAAGCGCCTTGTGGTCGAAGTCCCGAAGTCTGTTGCTGCTCATTTGGTATTGCCGCGTCTAAACTGTTAATCCTTGAGATTTCTTTGGCTTTGGATTAAGTCTCGAAGGTGTTGCTAGGATCGATGCTGTGGCTTTGAGGTGGAAATGTTTTTGCATTTTTTAAATATATTTCAGTGGTTGGACTATGTTAGTATTTGGCACGCGAATAGTGAACTTTTTGCGTTTCATCTACCTACTTAGTGTATTTTTAATTATTTTGCATGGGAGCTTGCATAATGAATGGCAATTTCTTTTAAGAACGGGAACACAAATATGTTCTGTTCTTATAATGTTTTTTATTTTTATCCGCTTTTATTTTTGTATTTTATAAAATTGGTGACACGCAGTGTGTAGTCAATCAAGATTAGCCATGTTAATGATATGTTACACCACATTAATTAATAACCTTGTTTTTCGTATCAAATTAAACAAGCTTACACAAGAAATATTATCAAAATTATATATCAACGCGATAGGAAATTATAATTCACTAATAAATCGTGTGTATGTATGACGCCATGAGAACGGGACAGTTAGCGCCACCTGTCGGCCGCCGCGTGAGTTACGACGCGACAGCCACCGACTGTTAGGACACCTAGATTAAGTAAGTACTTTATCTACATGCGAGTACCTATGTGGAACTGTTTATTATGAACCTCATAAGTATAATTTAGAACGACTGCTACTGAAACTTTTTCAACAAGTTTCAAAAGCGGTTTTCTGGAATTGGAAATACTGTGTGTTGACAGCATTGAGATCATAAATCCGCCGCATTAAAAAAGTTACAGTTCAAACACAAGGTCCATTGATGAACTAAAGCTCGCGCCAATCTTCGTGAAAAAAATGACAAAGGCTGGATGAGAATTGCCCCTATTCTATTAACCATAGGATTCACTACTAAATCAAATCACTTTTCATGAAATAAGGCAGACAGGTAGTTGGTATACCTTGAGAGGGTCATACGTCTTTTCATTCCCAAAAATTACAAACTTTAAACGCAAGCAAAGTCACGGGCTCTCCTAGAGTATTTAATATAATCAATCCCTCTCACTAACCCAAGTAAAGTTATAACCTAACCCACTCTTATCGACTCGCACGATATAAATAGTGATGTATGTAAACACTAAAAATAAAGCGGTCAATAATTTAGTTCCACATCAGCGGCCGCCGATCAATCTGGCAGGAATGGCAGGCCACTGGCATCAATCTGGCAGAAATGGCAGGGGAATGGCATCCATCTCTTTGGTAACTAATTTACGAGCGTGATGACTGGACCGGGCATTGAATGACTGTTATATGAGGGGTTCAAATAGATTTAGCAGTCTAATTCCGAAACACATTCGCAATGGCTTTCAATAAGCATTTGAACAATTTTGCTGAATGACGGACCGTAGACTTCATCATGGAGTTGTATAACTATGCATATAGCGTAGTAAAGGCTAAAACATTAAGCGGAGTTAATTCTTTAAAAATCTTAACTGATCACTCTATAGGATACCAGCAAATGACATTGTCATGCAAAACGAGTTATTTTTACACTACTGGAAAAAATAACAAGCTACGCGTATTAAATGAAAGATGAGTCGAAAAGGTATCCAGCTGGATGAGACTCAGAAAAGTTCAAACAGTTGCTTATCTAGTAAAGTTCTTTGTCTATAGGTGTATCTAGATGACATTATTATTCTCGTCTGTGTTTTACCCCCATTTCCGTACAGTACCTGTGCCTACATAGAGTAATATTATTTTAGCACCAATTGTAGCACCTAGTCGACATAACATTCGATCACGGTGACATCTATTACAAATAAAAGGAGCATCACCCACTCAAGCTATCAACATCTCTCCATCACCGATACTGTATAGAGATAAGCCTCTTTCTATATTTATTCCACTGTCCGTCTGTACATCGCCATCTCCGAAACGGTAACTCACGTCGCCAATAACAATTTATATCGATACCGAACGGTTATTGAATAGACCATCGATAAAGATTCTCGAAAATCGAGAATCGAGTTAAGTGAATATGCCTGCCAGGATCTATTTTCGTTTTACATAATCGTTTTTGCACCTTATTATGAGTGGTGCAAGTTCGAATTTTATTTGGCAGTTTTACTGGTGACGGCAAGAGCAAATTGGTGATTCTCTATTAATAGGTGGCTCTAGGCATAATCTAAATAATATATTGAAATATTTGCGTCGTGCTAATAAACATGTCGAATCACCGAGTGTCACAGTCTTTTAAACATGTATCTGTATATCGGTTGATAATCGCCTTGTTGAAGAATTAATCAGACTTATTCAGCTTGCCGCTTTCGTCGGCCGATTTTTACATAATATTACAAACGAGTTTGCACGTTTTTTAATCGATTATGATGAAGTTCAACGGTTGCCGAGTTATTTGATATATTTCTTTGCTATCGACGGAAACTGTTGGTATTTGGTGAAACTCTTCTAGGCGATAAAGTTGACCTTGAACGGAATTTGGTATACATACTAGAATATCAGTATGTTTGTCATAATGTGCAAGTCTGTGCAACTGTTATAACCCTGTTATATCCTTTTCACTTATGAGAAAAGAGAAAACGCATAACGACATAAGCCCTTAGTTGACATTGGGGTAAGTAATTTCAGCCTTTTATGTCCAAAGGCTCAACGTAACCACATCATATTTCGTAGTAATCAGCATGGAAATAGGACGCTAAATAGATACGAAATGTTTTCTGTGAAAGTCTACCAAAGCTCCTATTTCATCTTAATCAAAACACTTTATTTACAGTAATATTATACCACAATTATTGAATATTCATTAACTAAGTCCTTATTCAATGAGCGAGGAATAAGAAGCATTTCTTCGTCTCCTAAACGCACATCGTTTAGAAATATAGATATAAAATCGAAATCCACTCTAAATATCGATAAATCAATCGATTTCGAAATCGATTAGCATTTAAAAACACATACAATCGAATGATCGCTTTATGGTTGTAACGTTCGAATTTTCGTAGACGGCCTATTCGAATCACAGTTTTAAAATTCGAATCGAGTTAATCGGCGATTTGGATCCCGTTTTCTATTAAATAATCGGCTGTTTGTATTAGTTTTTTTTTCTGTAATAGTATATTTTGTTGGCGATTAGCACGATATTAATAATTATTTTATTTCTTATTACTGTTACGATTATTTCGCTCCTAAATGTTAGAGCTCGTGTTAAAACGCCGTTGGTGCTGTAATAGGCCGTTGGGAGCGGATTATCATCATATTTGGCTTTGAATATAGGTCGTAAATTAATAACACAATGTAATTATGTCTTCCGCGTGATTTTAATAATTACTGTTTACTGTTATTTTATGTAAAGCTGTTTCGTATATCAATCACACTATATCTATACATATAATAAATCCATACTAATGTTATAAATTCGAAAGTAACTCTGTCTGTCTGTATGTTACCTTTTCACGCCTAGGCCACTGAACGGATTTGGATAAAATTTGGCAAGGAGATAGATGGCATCCCGGGGAAGAACATAGGCTACATACCATGCGGGCGAAGCCGCCGGTAGAAGCTAGTAATGAATAAAGTGCTACTAATTAATTTTAAAGACCTCGTTTTGAGACCATATTAGTTATGTTTATTTAGCAATTTTTATCCCCACTTTTCAATCGAAATCTAAATTAAGATAGACAGGACACGTCTCATTTATAAGATGAATGAATGCATCGGAATTTAAATACGTTTGAATTATTCATTATATCTACAATCTAGATACTACTATCTCTTGAACCAGATAGACTAACCTAACCTGTAAAATTTTAAATCAATAAAATTCTCGTAAAATCTAAAAATAGGTGAATCCACTAATTTATCTACTGACGCCTATATTTTAAGGCTCCAGCAGACAGACGGGACGTGAATCTGTTGGGACAATTTCTATGAAAGCTTCATGGAAATAGTTCTACAGGAGTCGCGTCGTGCCTGTCTGCGGGAGCCTTTCCATTTCGTTATAGCCATTTCCTTCCGTTTCTATCAAGCTGTGCTCCCATCAAATGTTTTGGTTAAACAAATGACTTGTCGCCAACTAACCGTTAACACTTGGTTACTTATATGGATAAAGCAAAATTAAAGTGACGAATTGCAAGCATAACATAGGAATGGTAACACGCGACCGGATTCCGAATATGCAAATATTAAGTGAATTATACAAGAATCAACCATCACGCTACCGTTAAGCGGACTCGGTTATCGCTGCTAATAAATTTATGATGTTCAAAACTATAGGAATTATATCTTCAGTAACTAATTAGGTTAAGTTTTGAATAGTTATTAATTTACTTAAGATATTAAATACTGTGGCACGCTAAAAAGAGCGTTTCCTTGTGTGCAGTGTGCATTGCAGCTTTGCAACCCTATGGGCCTTCTGGGCCGCTTACATTCAACAGTTAACAGCGACCTCTATTTCTGACATTGCACATCTATCTGCAGTCCAATTGCGTACCTAACACACTTTCTATCACAATCCAAAGGATTTTAAAGGAAATTGCTAATCCATTGCTGCATTGTTTGTTAAGTCTTTCTCGAAAACGTAAATAAGGCAATGAATGTTGTTGAATTGTCAAAATATATGGCAACGCCATTGTGACGTGTATTGTGCAATTCGCTGCTAGTTGGACTTCCAATACTTCTCTATATGGAACTTCCCCAAGGAAGAACACTAACAATTGATTCAACAAGACACAGGTGAATGACTAGATTAACCGTTTGGGATCAACGTTGTTTTATAATTCTACCTTTAAAAATAAAAGATCTAAAGGAATACCCAAAATTAGAACTGAAGCACTGTTAAACTTGCATATACATTCAAAACTTCCAAAGTCTACGGTCAGTCGTAAGTCGGATGTCATTAAATCCAAAATGGCCGTCTTATCGATACCGAATTTCCGATGCGAACTGTCAATACATACAATTTCCATAGATTATAGACTTAGAAGTGTCACAAAATCATTAGAAAAACAGATCTGACATGGTCTGACGACACATCGAGTTGACATTAATTAGTTGAAACATGTTCTTTTTTTACGACGGTTATAAATCTAACATTTAATGTATCCTAAATTGATTTTACATAACAAACATTAATATTTCTACGGTACGTATTTATGTTTATTCAAGTCGATATTAGCGTGAAGCTTTTAACTCTATTTTATTTTGATTAGATTTATTGAAATAATGTTATAAAGCTATTATTGGTATCTCCATTTTGTAGTAGCTTTTTAGTATTTGTGACTCATACGTCCTATGAGTCATTAGAATGAAAAGACGTTACCTATACCTAGTTTAGTAGTACCTCTAGAAGTGACTTAGACCTGTGCTTAGTAAAGAACTCTGTATATCGTTTTTTTATGACTTATCAACTGTTATTGCCTACGATGCAGCGGTCAATCTTTTTACTACATTACTTTAATATCAAAGCGCCATATTCATCCTGAGCGTGCACAATAAACAGTTTTTATTTTACAATGGACTAATAAGTCTTGGCCACGATCTACCGATTGATTCCAACCGATTCTAGATTTCGATTGTTAGGAATAATGAACCAAACAGATAACCTCAGTTTTCTCAGATGCCAAGTCTATAACTTCAACATTCCCTTGAACACTAACAATATAACTGGCAATTCTACTCGTCGCCGTCTGTCACCACTCTAGCACATAATTACACATAGATATAACACGAATGCAATGTATTATTGCGCCACTTTAACCTCTGAGGTCGCGTATCATTGACCCATAGTGCCTAAATCTACTAGATACACGCATTATCGTCACATTGAAATGATATTAACTATTCTAATTTGGGACAAACATGGTTTCTAAACTACATTTCAGTAAGTTGTAGGTACTTAATGTTAATTTTATTTTCCAGTTTAGTGTTGATGTTTTTAATACTATTTTATTTTCCGGATTCCTCTTTCTTTACCACAGGTTTTATAAAGCAATTTTTGAATTTTGAATTATGCTTTGCAAATTGAGTTAACTTTTCAAAACTCAAGATACAGAAAGAGAAACACTACCTACACTTGTTTACGTTGCTGTAGCAACACAACTAGGTAATAATACTGACTCAACTGAGGAAAACAACAGCCATTACAATGCTCTTGCGCACACACTAGATAAAATTCACTTCCACACAAGATATCCCCGTTCACATGAGCTTGCAGAAACTCCATACGCCATAGACTAACATTTCAAAATACCTCTTCCCATAGCTATCTAATTTCTAGAGAAGATTAGCTATTTATTTGACAGATACTTGTAATATACTTAGGCGCCGCCCAAAGATATCTGGCGACACTTAAATATAGATAGTACAGAGGAATGTATTAACGTGTTGACGATAATTTTGTAAATATGCTTTAATAAATTTAGTTGATGATGAAAATTACAATGTATGTGGAATTAATTTTGAAAACATTTGTCTTCAGTTTAATGTCCTGTCCTATCGCAAGGTGAGGAGAGTAATTTAGCGTGAGTTTATTTGGCTCATAACTATGTAATAAGATTGAAATAATTAATTTCCAGTGCAGTATGAGCGCGTAAACACAGGGCACACTTATTTACCACAAATGCAATACACAAGGATTTCAAAAGCAGTATCTAAATTACCCAAATCAAAGCAGTGTCCGGGCTTAGGACCATCTAGATACGTTTTCATTTAAGACCTACATGCTCGTGGAAACTTTACTAAGGACACTCTTGAGATTCAATCTCACACTTAATGTCCTTGTCACCCGATTTTCCAATTCGGGGAGACCTTTTACACTTCTGCCAAGTCCTGTATGACTAAAGACCTTGATAATACAGTATTGAAGTGTAAAAAATTGATGGGCTGACGTCGGTCACCGTCGGGCTGCGCGTAATCAGCCGTGAGCGTAATCCACTACTCGTGTTACAGGCGAAGGCTCTGTTCACACCGGAGTCAATGAGGCAATGTATTTAAAATCCGGAGTCACACGTAATCTGTTCGATTTCTAACGCGTGTGACTCCGGATTTTTAATTTGTCTGTCTGTAATGCCTTGTTTATACCTTTTTAGTTGACTTTTTTGTCGTAGTTGGGTTTTAGTTTTATAACTTGTATTTTAACTTTTATCTATTTATCGTTTGATCTCAAAGAAGTTTGAATTTAAAAGCGTAATCCAGCAGACGCTAGTAAAAAAACTACAACAAATCGTATTTAATTACCAGTACAACCACGTCCTAACCTCTTGCGCTCGCGCATTCTCCAGTTTCATTCATAAAGTGGCGTACAGCAGGATGTCGGAGATGGCGGCTCGCGTTACGAGGTCGCCGCCGCTACTTACGATAATATGCTTATACTGTGTTACAGCCTCAAATTATTGATTATATGCGGAATGGTAGATATGTGTTACCTATACACATACCTGCCTCCCGCAGTCACACGACGTGACTTTAGTCGCCGGCGACTCGCTCCCGATTTCAAAATCTCACGTCCATACACCAATTTTGAAACCGCCAGCGAGTCCCTGTGTTTGTACTTAGCATTAGCCTGATAGGAAGTAAAAAACGCAGCTTCTAAATCGAAAAGGACTGCCGAATTTAATAAGTGTACCTCACGTAACTTTACAGGAAAATTCAGGGTAGGTATTTTCCTCGGTTCCACTCAATATTTAAAAGGAAGTGGTCGAAAATGTTCTCGAGTTGAGGAGAAAAGACTTCAAATAGATACAATTTACGAGGAAAGTACATTTTCAGTTTATTTTTTTTTAATAATGCGTCGCGCTTCATCTAATAGAATAACATTCTGTGCAATACGGGGCTCCAATAATTCTGTACTCGACCACCAGAGATAGTAAACATGTTGCTATAAACACATAATGGCTCGCTGGCTAGGTAAACAGTAACATTAGTAACACATCAACCACTACTAAAATCCCTAATTACCAAAATATTTAACAATGTGCAACAAATTGCAGCACAATTCATAACCCCGCGTATAGCATCGTGTGGGGCCACGCAGCCGGCGATTACCCAGTTAACGATCTAACGCCAACCCGACAACTGTTTACGCGCGTTTATTGACAACTAAACTCACTTTACGGCCTCAGGGCAGGCCCTAAATCTATTCACTTAATGATTTATACGTAATCGTCACTTTTTATGGCCCTATCCAATAATTGGACGAAGTTTACTGAAACCTGTTCAAACAACGGATGTGTTTTGACACGATTATATTTTTATTATGAGTTTTAGTATTTTACGGAAATCGTTCATCAGAAGTTTATTGCGAATGCTATAGGTTTTTTATAGTTCATAAATATTTGACTGTGGAAATAAGTTATTAAGACAGTAAAAAAACTATGATTTGGTTAACAGAAATGTCATAATCTTTGCGTCAATCGGTATTTTGTGGGCTTTAGTAGCTATAAGATAACCCATATACTCATATAGTCTATTGGGTCCCACGCCATCGCTACTCCATTCTCGAGACTATAATCCAGAAAGCGTCTGCACATCAGCGCCCTTAATGAATAGCGACCAAATCGCCTTGTAAAAGTTTACGACTGATAAAATCAGTTATAAAACTCTATGAAGCCGTAAATTCAGCGGGCATCGGGCCGATCGTTTAAAAGACGGGAGCTATTCCGAAGTCTATAAATCAGGCGATCGGGTGTATTCGGGCCTATTCGGGGCCGATCGTAAAGATTAACCGCGCTCACTGTTTGTAAACACTACTTTTATGCGGATTCGACAGATTTTTTTTTTCGATTTTTATGATGGCGGTTTATGAATGTATACGCTTGTGGCCTGATTGATTCCGCTTTATATTGTTCATATTTATTTGCGTTAATCAATGTTGCTTTTCGGGATATAGTTTTATGGGGACCAGTTCATTCTGTGTTGCATGATGGCCAATAATAGATTGGTTTTATGGCACCATCATCCTAACACAGAATTGACTCCAAAGCGGAGGACCCACATACAGATGAAGAGACAGAAGTTCAAAAGCGATGTCTGAACTTCGCTTATAAAAATGAAAAATACTCCTCTAATAAGCATAACAAAAACGAGCCACCACCTTTACAATTCCAACCGCAAATCTTCACAAAATTCATCAATAGTCTCACAAACAGAGACGAGCCCATCATCCAACTCTTCCGTCAAAACCAATAAAGGGTTCCCAATAAAAACTTAAAGACTGGAAGTCAAAGTTAAAGTCGTAAAAACAAGGAAAGTGCTGTGCCAAGGTTTATTGTGCCTCGACATTTTGTGGCCTAACAATTGTTTTCTCACATACATAAAAAGGGGTAATAAAACTTCTGTCGGTCAAATGATTACAGAAAGCGTAAAAAATGCGTAAAAGCCCGAAGTACCGAACAACTGTTCGAATTGTTCGAGGGTATAAGTTATTCATTAGCTTTACGGTTAATCAATAATTGGAAACCTACCTGAGGTTTTGTATACCTGGGAATGTTTTTTTTTTACAAAGGGTTTCGAGTTATTGCTCGATGAAAAAGTATGTAGTCTTGGCAATAATGGAACATTATTTTACTAGGACCTTTTTATGTGAAAGGTAGTTAGTTATAGATCGTATCTGTACGTATTATTTTCCTTACTTCAAGGCGTATGACCAAGTGGACTTGTTTAGAGTCATATGATATCATTTTGATTGATTTAGATTTTTCTTGAAACTGCAGAGTGATCGAAAATTCAGAACTTCGTCAAATCGAATCAAAAGTGCTTGAATACAGCTTTGCTTTCCTAATTCGTATTATGTTATGCTGTGCTGTGAACTCCTTTAAATGTATCCTGAACTACAGCAATGTCATTTCTTCCACTTACATGATCAAAAGCATAGAGACCAAGATTCAGCACCAACATTATATTTATGCTAACTGCCACTGGTCCACAAATAGCCAACAATAGGCGAAGAGAAGCCTGTAAATCAAGCCAGGAACGAGCCATAAATTGTACTAAACTATGGACAATTTTTTTATTATTTTATTGTATAGTTGTGTCTGATTGCGTCACGGTCAATTTGGGCAGCTGTTGTAGTTGTATGGTCACTTGTTAGTTGTTGGCTTCAATGAGGGGCTAAGAACATGAAAGTTTGCAGGTAAGATATGGTAATTAGATGTTGGTAAAGCTTGGACACTCTGAAATGACGCGGCTCACTACCGCATTTACGCACGGTAATGCGGATTTCTATGGGTAATGTGGTAGTGGGGCTACGCAATTTGTTTCTAATTATGAAGATGTTGTTCAAGTTTTAGCCAGCACATTTCAGAGGGTTAATCAATTTTAAGTACAAGTATGTAAAAAGGGGAGGAAATAATAAAGTGCATCAAAAAATTCGTCCGCATCGCTGTCAGCAGGAAAAGTGCCCAAAAGGCTGGCAGCATTGCCACGTTGTATGGCAATGCTGATTTTTTGGCCGAAGAATAGGCCCTCTGGTCACGTGAAATTAGTATTGTAGTTTTAGATGTAAAATATATTATTGAATCTTGTAAATAAATATATTCCAAAGTATTAAAAAAAAAATAAGTTAGTCAGAACTAATCGATTGTTGCAGAAAAACTGGAGACTTCTTTTCGAATTATATTTGGGGTTTCATAAATAAAGATCACCTAGTCACCTAGTTTCAAGGGTTTCAGCTCTAGCATAGCAAATGATAAAAGAATAAGCCCAATTCTGTCTAACCCAAAAAGAAAATCTTTGTCAAGTTACTTCAACATTATATATCAACATTATTTCAGAATAATTCCCTTCTAGTAAATTATTTAATTTAAATATCAGTCAACTATTGTAAGTATCTAACTGCTAGATGAAACTTGGGAACTATTATAATTGATCAATCAGACCAATCCTGATAAGTTTGTCTGCTAAATCTAACTATTAATCTTTTAGTCAAGGTGATCTGACACTTACCTAGCGCACCTGTATTATCATTACTACTAAGTTACTATTGTATCAAATGTTTTGATTACTTATTAGGTATTTTACTTAATTTTTTGCCCACAATGACTCGACTGGTTGTTCACAATGGGTTCTGGTGCCTACTCTTATGTAAGAAGTGAGCGTTAGATGTGGTGAAAGAAGCATGATAGTTGAATAAATCCTGGGGAAATGCGTTTCTTGCGAAGCATGTGTGTCTGTGAATCATAAGCTGAAAAATGATGTGATAAGGCAACGGGGCGGCTTTCAAATAAGATGAGAGACAAAAATTTAAAAGAGTATGCTTAGGGCTTAGATGATTTGGTCGTGTTGAGAGGATGAGTGAAAGGCGACTAAAAAAGGTATTTACAAGGCAGATGTTAGTGGTAACGCCGGGAGGGCACGCCCAAGGAGGACATAATGTCATATAGTGACCTAATTGGCGATGTGCTTCAGAAAGGTCACGTGCGTAGTACTCGCAACCGACATACGTTTACTGCGTGTATGATAAAATGTATGAACGTAAACGAAGCAAAAGGAGTATGTAAGGAGCGTAGCAGGTGGCATTCTATAGTTTCTGCCTAGCTCCATTGGAAGGCATGAGTTGATGTATGTATTTATAAAAGTTTAACTAAAACATGGTGATTTAAAGAGTCGTTTTTTATATAAAACAGGAGTACCTACAATCAATGGTAATAAAACCAGTAGGTATAAGCAGGCCTCGCATTCTATTGAAACTTATGTACTACACTTGGCCAGCTCATGGTCAATGTGCGGGACCAACGTGTGGTTCACTGTACGCGCAACTGCTACAAAGTTTATTCAGTTGATTGTGGTAACTGAATTTACACAAAAGGCTCAAACAAGTTACTTTTACTCAATATATTTATTTGCATTCCACAATGTTAACGTTTATGAAGCTCTACCAGTCATATAACCTGCGTAATGTAGATCAGTCCAATTACTTAAAAACCTAGCAACGCTTTTGGAACATTGTTCAAATGCGAAAACCTTGTTAACTTCAGAATTCCTTTCAGGTAAATACAGTTGCAGTCCTTTGAAGTTCCGACAGCTGACAGAGTTTTTTCAATCTCAATTAGTATACAAAAAACGTGAGTGGAACCACATAGTGTGTTTATAAATATTAATATCGATTAATATAGATGATTGAGGCGCCGCCGGCGCATATGGAGGGAGCTTTAGTGCAAGGACGAATGAATTGCATGCTGGGCTAGAGAAACAGCGGGCGGAAGAAGGTGAGAGTTTGAGAACTGTTTTAGAATGAAAGTAGAGTAGTCTATTGAAGTAAATTTTAAGGATGGAATTTGTATCAGAATAGTTTTTCCATTCTATTATTTTCTTCTGTACTGCTTAGTTTTCAGGACTTTTAAAAGGTTGAAAAGTAGCCAATTTTTTTCCGAACTAAAATCTTACTTAAAGCAACAGAATTTCAACTCAATAATTTTGAATAAGTACAATAATTTTCTTTACTGATAGGTTTTTTTATAAGGACTTAAGGTTGAAAATCAACCAATTTTTCTGAACTAAAACCTTCGTGACTTAGCTTCAAGCTTAAGAATTTCAATAAGTTGTTGAGATTCCTAATCCTTCTTTAACAAGTCTTGTTAAATAAAGATTATGATGTAAGTGAAACTTAAACATATTTAAGTTAAGACGTTGACGTCATCATCGGAAGCAGTGGTGGCCCAGTGGTAATGGCTGCGACTTACGAGTTGTAGGACGTAGGTTCGAACCCTGACAGGCGCTTTACTTTGTGTAAATAATTTCATCACCACTGCTCTCAAAACGGTGAAGGAAAACATCGTGAGGAAACCAGCATGTCTTAGAACCAAAAATTTGAAGACATATGACATCTACCAACCCGCACTGCGCCCGCGTGGTGGATTACGGCCCACTCCCTCTCATAGAGAGGAGGCCTGTGTCCCAGCATTGGGAACATTATAGGCTGGTTATGTATGTATGTTATGTTGACGTCATCTTAATCTCGTCTTCACTAATCACAGTGACGTCACTATGGTTAAGTAGTGACGCGACGTGGCCGCGGTTGTCGCGGCCCCGCACCGCCCAACCCGCTCAGCGCTTTACACCCATTACAACTGACAAAAACCCGTATAATAGCGAAAATAAATATTATTTATCGCTTCACGGTGGCTTAGTTTCATACAAAAAGACCTATGAATTATTACTTAGTACATTTGCGTTTTGTATGCCACTTTTTTTTTCTATGGTCATAACTTAATATTTATTGCGAGTTTTAGTTGGATATTCAGAATCGTCACGTCACGGTCCCGGTTTCAATTGTTCGCTGCGACAAATTATTCTGGTAGAAAATGCATGGCAAACAAATTTCGACTTTAAAACAATGGGATAGAGTCATTCAGTAGAAAATCGAAGCATGTATAACTTTGTGACATAGTGTAAAAAAGTTCTGTTGAGAACAGTAAGTCAACGTATCTATCTGCAGTTGAATATGATTAAATAGCGTGGATTAACTGATTATGTAATAGCCTGTGGCGTGCACAGTGTGAGAAACGGTGAGGTCTTTAGGCATAATTGAGACCTCAAAACGTTTGGATGACGTGTCCTTGATTTGCATGAAATTGATCGACGTAATTGATATGCAATTTTAATATGGTAAATTCCAACAATGAGTAATCGTGCTGTTTAAGCTTTGTATCTCACCTATTATAATTTAAATTTATTGCATTCCTGTGTTATCTTACGCAATATGATTTATTATTTTATATAAATATTGAATTTTATGTTTTTTATTTGCATTCATCGCGTGCTTTGCCAACACTCCCAACTTTATGGCTCGGCGCAAACGCGAACCACCGACCACAGACACCGGTAGGTAGCCCAGCGACAAGCAGTTCACATGCTTTTTCATACGTATGGACGTCGCAGTAAGATGGTTGAAGCCGTGATATAGTTATATCGATAGGGATATAGCTATATACCGTAATTTAGTTAGATAAAAGCTGTACATAACTGTCTTACTAGGAATATAACTATGATACGAAAACGATGTAGTAATATAACTATTAGGGCATTTCGACCAAATAGGTTAGGTTTGGTTAGAACTGTGACCAACAACGTATATAAACATCACTCTATTTCTGTCAATTGTTTAAAGATAACAGAGACAGAATGATGTTTTAAACAGGTTTTATATTTGTATTGCACGCGGGCGTCAACGTCTTTACTATCACTCGTTTTTTTTTTAGGTATTAGCCATACTGTCCCACTGCTGGGCAAAGACCTCCCTACTCTCTTTCCACCTCTCTCTGTTTGGCTAGTGCTACTAAGGTTTATTTAAGTAGTCCAGCTCATGCTGCCATCTCCGTCTGGGCCTGCCGCGATTTCGTTTGCCATTAAGCGGGACCCACTGGGTAGAGTGGTCCATTGGTCGTCTGACATGCAGCAGATGTGTCCAGCCAGCTTTTTTTTGGCACTAGATACACTTTTATATTGTTTCGAGGCCAGTACTAGTAAAAGACTCACCGTTTTCGTTCGTGTTGAGCCAACGGTAGGACGGGCGCGGCTGCTGCTTGGAGCGCATCTCTACTGGTCGCTCCACTTTCCCTCCTGGTCACTCTCTGTCATCTGGAAACAGAGAAACAGGATATTTAATCATTTATTTTTAGTCTGGAAATTGCGTAACAGTTCATACAGCATCTGACAACTTTTCAAATAAAATAAAAACACTTGGGGGTATGCACATTGCACAGTGTAACGTAAAATATACAGGACAAAGTTAAAATAAAACATTCTAATAAATTAAATAATCTTTTTAATTTTATCAAATTACTCAGGCTAAGTGATGTGAACTAACCCAGTGGTTTAGAGATTTTTGGTCAAAAATGTTTAGTATCGTATTTAATTGACTTTTAAAAGATTATCTCGATCGCCGCCGATCAGTTCTTAAAACCGATGAGTAACATCAAAAAATCCAATGGCTCAAGTCACTAAACACATTCGAAAATATTCACGATAAATTAAAAAAAGAACCGTCATTAATATGAGGCAAGACACGACAAGATATCGAGAGCAAAATTGTGTTTGCTGCTGTCAAAATTTAAATTAAACCTTAATCCTTCATTATTAGGGTTGTGTATTGGCTTATCAGAGCGCATAACATCGTCGACAGTTTTATACAGAAAAATCTCGGAACTCGAACGATATGTCACACAATTTATGAGAGCCGAGCGATGCCGGCTGACGTGTTCCGAGTGATTCGAATAAGCCCCTCGTAATAAATTCGATATCAAACAGACAATGTCGTAATGCGATACAGTGATGTGCGATGCAGTGATAGGGACCCTGGATTTATGACGGACACTGTCTCTCGATTACCATTGTTGGGCGTTTTTGATTAATTTTGTTTTGTTTAACAAGATACGTACACGGACACGATATAATAAGTTGTGATATGTCCCAAATATCGTGTAGGTGTGAGCACTGTGGGCCCACTCAGTGATTTGTGATGGGCGACTTACAAATATGTTTTTTTGTGTACTAAAACTTTCATGTCCAAAAATGTAAAAAATATGGATTCGTGTGCTGTGAAAATAACATAAAACGGTTCGTGTTAATGTGATTCAAGAGGCCGGAAATGTGAATGCATACTAATAAAATTCTTCCCTCTAATGTGTATGAGCTTATTTATGTTTATACCGAGACTTTCAATAAATTGCACACATACACAAGAACTCCCCAGGTCTTGTTGACTGTATATTTATGATAATCATACTAATATTATAAAGAGGGAAGTTTTGTTTGTTTGTCAAGAATGTGTGGAAAACGAATTATCTTATTGATATGACACGTTGCTATGACTCCAATTTGGCTTCTTTTATATCACTTTGAGTAAAATCTTGTCTAAAAGTTCCCAGAACTCAGAAGTGTTATGCTACGGCTACACTGTCGCGATAACGCGCACTACACTTCGCGCTCTCTCTCTTGCACTATGCTCGACGCCATGCTGTACAACAGAGCGCGCGAAGTGAAGTTCGCGTTATCGCGACACTGTGGCCGTAATATGAGGATATCATTTCAGAGTTTAAAGTGTGACCATTTCTTGAACAAAGTTAATTGACACTTCACTGGACCAATGAACCGAAAGTGACTGAAAATTGATAGAATAAAAATATCACTACTTAACTCGATGCACTTTCCACCTAAGTAGCTTCATTACTCCAACTTCCTTCAACTCACAAATCCCACTTAATTATTTCATAACAAACATCAAACTACCCGCCATGCGACATTACCATCGACCATATCATAAACCAATTGTAGACCCATCAATATGTGGAGTATATTTTTTTTATCTTCCAAGGTATTAACGCGCCTTGTCTTAACGATTATTGGGCCGGTGGCTGTGAGGCGGCGGTGGACAGCCAACGGACATATTCCGCTAAAGCCCTGTAAATCAGTCAGGGTAATGACGGAAATATAAGGGGCTTGATAAGGAGCGGGCGAGAAGCGGTTGGAAGAGTTTTGAGTACCGAAAGTAATAAAAAGTTTATCATCATGATACATATTATTGGAGCTTATGACTTTTCTGTTCATTAGAATGTTGATGAGACGCAATTTGCAGTAAAAAAAAGTTTCAATGTGAACTAAAAAGGCAAATTCCACGTCAATCATAATGAAAACTTTTTGTTTCGTTACCATATTTTTGCAAGTAATAAATACCTACTACAAGACAAATACGGACTAATAACTGCAACAAAAGTTTTACTAAGTATCGAATTAACAACAGCTCACTACCAAAAATTCCTCACACTTCACTGTCATTTTGCGTACATTGTACCCTGTTACACGTACATTGTACCCTGTAACACGTACCGCACACGGCCGTAAAACCTCCCCGTATGTTTCCCACATTTATAGTGTCAATAAAGAATCGTCGCCCGATAACACACTTCAAGGGCAGTGCCATAAACTCCATACTATAGTGTTATTGGTGACTCGATTTATACACTTTTTTTTTCTCCACACAAGTCCCAGACAATTTATTAAGTGGTTCCACTGTGATCGCATTTTTTCTGTTTCTTTGATTAAACTTATTTGATTTGAGTAGGTATTAATTGGTCGTAAACACATAATATGTGGATATTTAAAAACTAGTTCATAAAACTAGCGTCTCATACTTTTTAATTTTCTTTGTTTAAATATTAATAATTTGTCTTGTTTAATGTGTCTTTTGTCCTTACAAAGTCAAATACCAAGTTATTTGTTAAAAACAGATAAATTCGCGCATCAAGCTCTAGGCTATATTTTATTACTGTAATAAAACAGTTGGAGCCATTACTTGGCGTTTATTTTGCTAGCAACCAAGCGCCATCTAGTTTCCAAGGCGAAACTATATGAAGGACGTTGAACAAAACTTTGAAGATTTAATGAACATTAATTGTGATTTACGTGAAGACATGCTGAGAAACTATCTTCTAAGACTTATTAAATAAATAATAGAACGGTAATAATATAAAAATAATTATGCGTCAACACGACTTTTTATGTGGTATGAAAGAGCGCCATATTATCACATGCTCACCTATTACTTTTATATGGGTATTTAATGTACAGAATGACATTTCTGAAGGAAACACATTGATAAAATTAAAGCTAAAAATATAAATTCTACTATTTATAAAAAAGCACACGTTTAATTAAAACTAGTTTTATATCGCGTACATGGTTCGAAATAGAAGCAACATTTCTTCAAATATTGCTAGTTAATTAACCAAAAAGCAAACAATTTTTTGGCCTAAACCATTGGCGATCGGCCATCAGCACACAGTGGGCAGGTGCCGTTTAGGAAAGCCATATCGGCTGTCAAAAACTTGTAAAATATCGCCGTTCCTCGTCGGAGAGCCGCGGGCGTCGCGCGTCCCTCACAAAGATATCTGTAAGATTTATTCAGCCGTCTACAATAGGGAACGTTTTAATTCTTTTCATATGCGACAGATTTATGTAGGGACAGATGCGGTGGGACCACTGTGCCGACTCGAGATAACGTGTTGCCACCCTTTACGTTAAAAGTGAACGAATGTTTGTGCGATAGTTCTGTTGGGTTGGCTACGGTGGGATCGCACTTTATTGGCTTTAGTTACGTTTTGTGAGATGTTTTCGTGTGAATATGAGACGATATGTGCTTGGATTTTAGAGAAACAGAATGCGCTATTACTTAACTAGTGCTTTGGCTCCTTAACCATGTTTTATGTACTACCTACGGCATGATCTGTCTACAGTCTAATTTCTCGTAAGAACACTATAGGCATCGACAAATCTAGGTAACATTAAACCTTGATCTACAAATGGTAAACTGCATGAAATTTCTATGTTAAGATCCAAAACAAAAATGAACAATCAGAAAGCGTCTCGACGTACGTCTCAAACACGACTTTGCAATGTCAATATTTTAATAAAAAAATACAGCATTCTTGCATCACAAACAACACAATGAAAGTTTGAGTAAAAGTGCTCCGCATATTTTGTTCTATTATTCTCTTCTACGTAGTTCTAAATTATTGTTACACATTGTCCCAAGTGACAATAACATAATTTATGGCGGTCTTTGTCTAAAATTGTGCAAATTGTACACATTGCATAAACAAAAACTAGGATTCATTTTTTGTCCGAATTTCGCAAATTTTTGCACCACAGACAGTGTTTCATCTTATGAATGGACAGAATAAAGATGTTACTTCCTTGTTTTTTCTTAATTTTAATTTGTTGTTTTAAATTAATTTGTATTAATTTATTTCTAGTAATAAAACTAAATTACGATAACGTTCGTTTGATAAACGATCCAAAATTTAAATGTCAAGCGGCCGATCAATTTCAAAATAGCGCTTGAGTGAAATTCTCATACCGATGCTAATAACTGATCATTCGTATTTTATCGCAGGCTCTATCAGGCTGTCATTAAATATATGGGTAATAAAATTAGAACCGTGGGCGACGTCTGTGGTCAAAACATACCTCACGTTGTTAAAAATACATAAATACCGAGCGTACCCAGGAGCGGTGCTTAGTCGTAAACGTGTTGTTTAAGTTCTTTAGAAATACATCTGATTGGATGGGAACACTTGCTCTAGCGCCGATCAATGGTAATTAAATAATTGTGAACAGCATTTACGCTGTTGAAGTCATTTATCAACTGTTTCAATTGGTAAAACCACATGCTTTAGATATAAGGCTGCAATGAGATATTTGTTTTAGATAAATGACACATTTGTTCATGAATGAGAGAACGACAAGAAATAATTTAAATATTATGGACTTAACATAACGCTGACAAATTATTGCCGCTCACACAGTCAGTGCCATAGGATAAAATCTACCTACTAGACGCCAAAATTCTATCAAAAAATACCTCCACCTACACATAAACGAACTACAGAACCAAAAAGTATTTCCGAATCGGTCTACATGAGCTCAAGACTTACGGCCAGTATCAAAGACTTGCGTGACTGACATATTTATAAGGTTATAAATCTGCTGGAGGAGCCCACTGGAGTCTTAGACTAACCTATCACGATCAAATAACATGCAGCTAGAATGTGATGTGTGCTGCTCGTTTATAACGATGTTCTAGTTGATAGGGATCAGGCAGTTGCTGTCCTAACAGTGAAGAAGGCTGTTTACACCTTACTTACTACTTACTTAATCGTAGCGTATGTGTCTACACATATGTATGTGAAACGTAGGAAAAAAAGAAAATGCCTGGTTGAAAATGCCTATGGCATTTAGTCCGCCTCTGTACATTTGTGTGCTTTGAGTATTAAATAAATGTAACATATGTTGAAACGATAATGCCCTCCAAATATATACAATGCAACATGAAATGTAACACACGTAAGGCAGTTGCGAAGAAGATGAAAATAAGTTTTTAGTTGTAACCTAGTTAGCACCTAGCAAATAGCTGCAAGAAGAAAGTCTCATTTGAGACTCATTGGTAATCTTTGAGTAAATTATTGAAATATAACCTTACCTTATACTTTTGGTTATCAACAACATGACAATTAAGGAACCGATTAGATTGAAAATCAAACATATTTTCCGAGGATGTTTGCAATAGTAAGGGGCTTAAAAGCTCCCATAGTCAAATGTTAAAAGAAAAACAGGAAACAACGAAGGCAACAAAGACAGACATTGTATATACATTAAAGCTATGAATATCTCCGTAACAAGCGACTAAATATAAGAACAAACACGGTCCATCATACGTTTAATTATTGTATACTATTTTGACTTGATTTACGAGTCTCGGGACCGACCCCCCGAGTCTCAAGTCTGACGTTTTTGTTAATTAAACGTTTACTACGTTCGGCCATTTTATGGAGTCAAGAAAAATACATAAATTCGTTACTCGGGATTACTTAGAACGTTACGTTAACATTTTTCTTCTTTTTTTGTATAAATTTTTGTAAAGAGGAAAGTTTTTAGTGAACACTTTTTGTTTCAGAAGGGTTACCTAAATGAAAAATTTATTTGTTTTTATTGTTGGTTTTTGTCTGGGAAATTTTCCGTTTGAACCACTGGGCATCTCACGAAAATCACTTAGCATCAAATAATTTCTTAACTTTACACATTACATTATTAAGTTACACCAGTTTTCTTCACGACCAAGGACAAAATTGACATTACATCGACCCCAAACCATTTCTAAAATGATCTCTACTCTAAATACAGCCCATACCACACAGCTACAAGCCATGTACCCATCAACGTATTCCAGTTATTTCAGTGGCATTATTTTTTGCCAAGCTCTGGCAACAAATCACTCAAGATCACATTCATAATTTAAGTCGCCGCGTCACGCCTGATGGATTTATGACGTTTCTTTCATAATGTCTAGAGCGTCCGTGGACGTAACACGACACTTGCTGGAGCCGACTTTTAACGTATGGGACGTGAGTTTTGCCGTTGTGCATTATGGGTAATGCTTGCATTTTAGAAATGTAGAACCTTTCATGAATAGAGAACGCGAGACGGTTTTTTTTCGAACAATTTTTTAATCGTATACGCAATATAATTATTTTATAAAATTTTGGTTAAGCGACAAGCACAATTATTAGTATCACCCAGAAATCTGAATAAAGTCCTAAATAAGTGCGAAACGAAATACTTTAAATACGTTACTTTTCGTAAATAATTTAAATACGTTGGTACTTTTCGTTCGTGCTAGGCCCACTGCATAGACAAACAGCTGCATTTTAACTTTTTAACTTTCATTGGATTTAAGAAATGTAGAACTTACTTCTACACGGCTTACCTGCTGCATTTCTTTCATTCTAAAATCAAATCTCAAAATATCCTACACGGGCGCTTATGATACGTCAAAAGCTAGGTACACGGTTCCAATTGGTCCACGTTTCCTATGGAGAAGAACTGGCAACTCCACAGTTAATATTTTAAAACATTGTAAAACGCATTTAAGGATTTTAAAATGATTTCAAATTACAGTTTTAATAGGTGTAAGCGGACAGTGTAGGCCTGTCAACAAGTACCAGGTGACAAAATAGAAAATGAAAATTGAATTCTTACACGCTTACCATGAAACATTATGTTCAGTGCCATCTCTGCCTATCCCTTTGGTCTATACAGGCGTGATATTATTACGTAAATAATCACCCAAGCAAACTCCATAAAAATAATAAATTAATTAAAATCATTTCATTTTAAAGTTCGAAAGTCAACATCGACCGTACGTCAACTATTCGCCAGATAAAAGTAAATCCTTCATATTTAACGGGCGACTGACGTCACGGCCGCCATTTTGATTATACATAATTTGACGTGGCGACGGGTTTGACAGAGGACATTTAATTACCGACCCCTCATTACCTTGATATCGGATATTGATATGGTGACGTTTTGTGCTCACGATACGAGTGCGATACGCGACTGTGTATTGTAAGTATGTTTGTATGCCTTTTATAAAGAGTTGTTCTAGTAGATTTAACGTAAGATTATATTTCAAGAATACAAGATAAGATAGATAATACAGCTTACACGAAGACATACATGAATACATACATGTTCACAAAATAAACTTAATTTAAGTTCAGTGCATCTTTTTCTTTCTATTTAATTAAGAAAAGGAGAGAAGATACATTTTAGTTTAGTCCTGGCAAATTAATCAGCGCCTGACGTAAATTGACTTAATTTTAGTAGGCAAGTTTTTAATCACGTCTAAACTTATACGGAGTAGTGACAGGCGCTGATAAATTTGACAGGACTAAACTAAAATTTATCTTCTGTCCTTTTCTTAATTAAATAGAAAGAAAAAGATGCACTGAACTTAAATTAAGTTTATTTTGTGAACAACAATTTCGGCACCAATGAGACGTTTACCTATTTACCTTTGAGGGAAGGCCAAATATGCAAAATATGCACGTATTGGGATCTAGTCGCTCTCGTATCGCCACCGTCCTCACTAAAACCCACACGTACGAATTTTCGTTAAAAACGTACAGTTTATTTGGTCCAATGGAGTTTATTAATAAAGTTTTAATTAAGATATCGGCGTGACGTCACTGATTAATTTGAATGATCAGCAGATAAACAGGTGATTAAAATTATGTGAAACGTGTAATGGAATGACGTTGATTGTATATTGGATGGCGATTTTCACTGTTTTCATTATTATTTGGGGAGAAACAAACGTATAAACGTTAGGGTTAGTTGTAAACGTGGGTGGTCCTGACTGGAATTCATTGGGTAATTAGATCTAGTTGTCTGTAAAATAAATAAATTATTATAATTTTATTATTGTAAAATTGCAGTGTTGCATGCAGAATCAATGCATCTTTGTAAAGAGTAAGACTTTGTTAGCCAATTATTGTGTAGATTTAAGTTTTTCTGTTTTCTTCTAACAAGTTTCCGGAGTTAATGATTTATATAAGATACAACATTGCCAATCTATTAAATACGTAAAATGGTTCAGGGATCTTTTGGGCGCTTGACTGACATTGAGAGGAGGGCGCTGTTTGTAAACATTTGTGAGAATATTTTGTAAAATTTTATTGAAAAAACAAGTTGCCGGCGTTAGTTCCGATTGCGGCCACGGAGCATAAGATCCTTGTATTTGTACAAATATTATTTTATATTGAGTGACGTATGTAAAAAAATCCTCCAATATCTTCAATAATATAAGACAACTTTAAGAGTTCCTATTTGAAATATTTGAGAAATTTAAAAACCGACTACCAACAAAAACACTAAAAACGTGAAAAATAACTTTTATTGCGGAAGTCGGTGTCTGTGCTTTTCAATTTTCGGTTTTTGCCACCGAATTCCGAAATAAAAGTAATTTTTCACGTTTTTAGTGTTTCTGTTGGAAGTCGGTTTTTTTTTTGTAAATAGTTTTTATTTTTCACTGTTTAGTTGTGGTACCTACCCCACACAAATTCGAATATCACTACCTGCTATGTAAATAACAGTGAAGGAACATTAATATATCGTCTACATACGCAAAGTGGGAAAAATACGTAATTATTGAAGCTAACTCAAAAACTACACAAGCAAAACTAATCAAATTTATATGGGACCACCTCTGAAGCATGACCTACCAAACAAAAAAAGAATCATCAAAATCTATTCATAAGTAGCGGAGTAATCGAGTAACAAACATACAAAAAAAAAAAACAGACGAATTGAGAATCTCCTCCTTTTTGAAGAAGTCGGTTAGTAAAAAGTAAGCAGCATCTGACGTTTGAAATTGAGTCCCGGTACCATATTGATAACTATTAGTCTGAACAACGCTTTGTTAGTTTCTTGGATAACAATACTTAAATAGTTTCTCTTCTTGGAATTGAGCGATGTATGGCGAAGAGTACCTATCGACCATCGTTTACTAATCAAGAGGCAATCAAGACAAGTGCATTCAACATAACAGAACGCCTGTATTCCCTGAAGAGTTAGGCAGAGGTCCACATTTCACCAGTTATGTTTACGTGCATTTGTATTGGTATTATGTAGGTGACGCAGGTAGCTGTGTTAATACATAATTTTTTGTATAAAAGACAAGAGAATTGTCAAGATTGTCTAGTTTCTCACACAAGGCCATAATTATAGTATCTCCGACTATGGTTAATCAAACTGATCGACCTTACAACTCTGACGCATTAAGTAAATTAATCACATATAACCAACACTATCAATTTCATGCTAATTTATTGCCAACCATAAGTACTAAAAAACAAAAACCAATAATATAAAGGCTTTAAGGCGAATTTAAACAAAACAATTTCTGAGAAAACTTCACGGCGAACAATGCGGCGGTGTCGCGTCGCGCGATGAATCGCCCCAGTATGTAAGAGTCTTAACAACGATTCCACCAAAAGTACAGAACGACCCGACTGTTAATAGATACCCAAAGCACCTGGAATTCTTGAAAAATACTGTCATAAAATTATGAGAGACAGAAAGGACACTTTTAGGCTCCAGCAGACAGGCGCGACGCGATTCTAGCTGGACAATTTCTATGAAAACTTATTCTATGAAGTTTTCAGTTGTTCTACCAGAATCGCGTCGCGCCTGTCTGCGGGAGCCTTTGTAATGCCAAACTTTATTGGAGGAAACTGTAATATAATCACCAAACTTCATGAATATTCGTGTTTCTCTTACTTACTGTTCAGCCCCAGATAAAAAGTTGGATACATGATCCTTTTCCTTTACACGCTGTATAAAGCAGTTTACACACAACTCCATCAACAGTTCAACACAGCACCTTTGTACGTATTTTTCTGTTCTTTTCTTCTTGTCTGTATTTATGTGTGTACATAAATGGTTAAATAAAGAAATTGAACTTTAATTTTAATAAAAATATACCTCTCAATAACACCCAAAACACATTAAAATTAGTTGAAAATAAAATGACAATGGTGACCACTAATGAGTAAGTACTCGACGCACTAGGTGTCAATGACAGGCCGTCAGCACACAGGTACAATCGCGAGCTGTCATCAAGCATTGACACTTGAATGGCTGACGCAAATGATGAAACTATTAATAAATAGCTATGGGTTATGTTAAACAATTGGTGTTTGTTTTATTTTGGTTTGGATTTGAAATAAAAATTGGATTTATGAATCGGTTATTCATGAAAACTTAAATGGAAATAATCAAATATTAATCCACCAATAAAGGTCACTGATGTCATAATAAAAACAAAACAATATCAGCATTTTTTTTTTAATTGCTATATAGACTATAAATAAATAAATAAATAAATAAAAATTTATTTCAGCAAAAACTTACAGATTATAGATTATACTAACACTTTTTTATAGATAAATTGGATTGGTATTAACATTTCCATGAGTTATATTGTTGCAGAAATCTGTATACAATAAAAAGGTAAACCCTGCCTCCTAAACTAGGGTAACCTGTATTTTAGGAGACAGTGTTCGGCTGAGAGATTATTTTGATCCGATTTTTACAACTTGTGGACTGTGTCGATCTACCAAACAATAAGTAATTAAAACAACAACAACAATAGTTTAAAAATGAAATTAAGGAGTACTGAAAGGAATATTAAGCTGAAAGGGAGCTGAAAACATTGATTATTTGAGTTTGTGTGTGGAGGTATGTGCGTGTATGAATGGGGGTGTGTGAGTGTATGAATGGAGGTCTGTGGATGTGGGGGGTGAATGTATCAGTGTTAGAATTTATGAGGATTGGAAGTATTCAGGCGATGTATGTGAGCAAGGATTCTGTTTGTGAATAGTTTTGTTGGAGGAGCCATTCTGTTATTTTAGATTTAAGTTGATTTTTATTCAGGTCTATTATATTTAATATTTTATGGATTTTTTTGTAAATGTAAGTGCTTAAAACATAATACTGGTGTTTAGCAAATACTGTTTTGTGCTGGATACCTACAGGAAGGTTAAGTCGTTTATTAGGATCAGAGGGGGGTACACTAACATGTCTTCTGAGAATTGCTTGAAGCACATAGAGCTGACGCACTGTTAAAACCCTACAGTCAGTGTATAACTGTGTGGTAGGATAACGGTAGGGTTTCCGAGTCATCACCTTGAGTATGACTCTCTGTGCTCTCTCAACCCTCAAGAAGTTTATTTTAGTTGCACCACCCCAAACTGAGATACAGTACCCGAGGACCGATTGGCAGAGCGCATAATATATCATCTTTAGTGTATCTTGGTCCGTTGAGTATCTTAGGGACTTGAAGATGTGGATAAGCCTCAAGGTTCTAGTGGTGAGGACTTCAAGTTGTTTGTCCCAGCGCAGACTTGCATCAATTTGTACACCTAAATATTTTACTTCCTCAGTTCTTGTCAGTTTCGGACAAAGACACGGAGTTGGGAGTTGTGGGCATGTGTGCGCCATTACCAAAAAGCTGTCATCCGGTAAGTTATTTTGGCGGATAGCAAAAGGGATATAGCATGTTTTTGTAAAGTTTAGGGTCAGGAGATTTGAATTTAGCCATCTTGCTATTTTGGCTAGTGCTGACTCTGCGGTATTTTTGACCCTGTCCCAACTGGGACCGTAGACTACAATTGCCGTATCATCGGCATAGGCGTAGATCTTGGCGTTAGTGAGGGTCATATTACAAAGGTCGTTGACGTATATCAGAAACAAGATTGGACCCAATATGCTTCCCTGGGGAACGCCGTAAGACACCGGTTCCTCATCACTAAGATGTTCATCAATTTTCACTCGTTGGGTGCGGTTCTGTAGATAATTTTTAAACATATCAAGGGCGATTCCACGGACGCCAACGAGTTCCAACTTTGAAATGAGCAGTGGGACAGAAACTGTGTCAAATGCTTTAGACAGATCTAGGAAGATACCTAGGCATTTGGATCTACTGTCTAGTTTCCCGGCAACTAACTGCGTTAAATCTAATATGGCGTCCTCAGTTGATAGTCTTTTACGGAAACCATATTGATTATCTGCTATGATATGATGTTTATCTAAGAAGTTCCTCAGGCAGTTGCTAAGAATCCTCTCGAAGATCTTAGACAGTGCGGGTAAAACTGAGATAGGTCTATAGTTATTGACACAGCTTCTGTCCCCTCCCTTATAAATTGGATGAACAATAGCTCTCTTTAGAGCATCCGGAAATATACCTTTTTGGATACATTTATTAATGATAAACGTCAATGGTGGAATTAAAACGTCACGACTTTGTTTTAGGACTTGGGGTGAAATTCCATCCCAACCAATAGCACAATCATCACGTAGTTGGAGTATAAGGGACTCCACCTCGGTTTCGTCAACCTCAAGTAGAGCAAGAGAATTGGATGGTGGAGGATGGTCTTTGTTTCCAGTGAATGATGCCGGATCGTCAACCAAGGTTGGGATATGAGACTGCGATAGAATTTGATCCGCTAGATTTTTACCTATATTAGTGAAAAAGTTACATACTGTATTTATTGAGGATTTAGGGTTGTCTCGGATTTTCAGCAGCCTTGCACTCAGACATATTTTTTTTGTGGGCAACCTTGCACACTTCGTACATGTAGTTTTAGATCAAGTTAAGGGTTCAGTTTTAGATCAAGTTAACTGGTTGCTAATCTAGTTGTAAAATTTATTATTTTTATATCATCGATTTTTTTACATTTTATGATAATTAATCTCACACACTGTCCTATTAGTATTACTTGCAAGTTTGTAGGAATATTGTGATATCGTATACTTTAATGTTTGTAAATATGTGTGCACCATGTATCTATCACATACTTAATTTATTTATTTGTCATTGCTCCATTTTTAATTCTTTTTACCCGACTACGGCGAAGAAAAAGGAGGGTTATGATTTTGACCGTTATGTATGTATGTATGTATGTATGTATGTATGTTCATCTGTTCCCTCCTATCTTCCAAACCACTTATCACAATTTGACAAATGAGGTATCGTTAGAAGCGTCGTGATTGTCCGCTGGTTATAGGCTATGTGAAGTCACATTAAATTAAAAATGGCGCCCTCTAGAGGAAAAAAAGTGAGGAACTTAAAAAAAAAAATGGTTTAATCGTACCATGTTGGGTATCAAATGAAAGGGCTTAATGAGCACATTTCAAAAATATATATATTATAACCCCAAAAGAATTAAAAAAAAATCAAGTAATAAAAACTAAAACCCAACTACGACTTAAAAGGTATAAACAAGACACCACAGGCAGACAAATTAAAAATCCGGAGTCACACGTAACCTGTTCGATTTATGCCCTAACACGTGTGACTCCGTATTTTTAATTTGTCTGCCTGTGGTGTCTTGTTTATACCTTTTAAGTCGTAGTTGGGTTTTAGTTTTTATTACTTGATTTTTTTTACCTATTGTAATTGTATTCTCGGTGCATCGTCTTCACATGTAATTATATACATGTAAATGTATACCAAATATTGTAAAACATTTTTTTTAAAGAGTAACGGTGGAGTTTCTTGCCCATTCTTTCCATACGAAAACTACCTTTTGGAAGGGGCAACTAGAATCAGTTCATCAGTTCAAAAGTTCCTGTAATGTGCCTACTTGAAATAAATTATTTGACTTTGACTTTGGTTCTCATGTTCTTTCGACAGTACCAAAGAAGTAATCCCTCTTGACGGTACAAACTAATCCTACAAGCAAATCACAGGACGTAGTCTAAAGAAACCAGACTGGGAGCATACCAAGTGCTTTCCTTGTGGAGCCTCTTTTATTTCTCTCCTATCAAGTCTGCTATCACCCTAGAAAGTAAATAATATGAAAATCATACAGGAAGGTTTTAAACCCACTATCTGATGAATCAGATCCATAAACTAGGCAGTCCAACACAAATATCTCAAATTAATTCACTCAGACAATAAAATCAGCGTCATTTTAACAAGCAGAGACAGTTACCATAGAAGGCGAACGTATCAGATATGAAGACAGAACGGTGGAGAAACCAACGGATTAGCGAGACGAAATCCCTAACATCAGCTACTTTCACATCAACAGCCTACGGAACTGGTAGCGTCGGGGACAGAAGTGGATGCACTAAGGATTATAGTTTTGGAAACTACAGAAAGGAAGAAAATCTATGTATTCAGTCTGATTCAGATGACCCATATTTTAGGTAGGGACACTCGATCTTGCCTATCTTTCCCTTAAAGATCTAGTGTAAGGTTTTGCAAAGGATCTTTGTATATGCCAGCAGCTGCAATTGAAATTAGCTTTGTATCGATGATATTTGAAAGGTGTACTAAATCTATCTTATTCCGAAAATAGTTCTTCTGATTTTAGTAATAATTTTCCATAGATTTCATTAGCTTAGTTTTCACAACAACTCATCACAGACATCAGCAATCAACGACATCCATATTTCATCTTAGATCTACTCATACCGAAAAGGGCGAACACATCGTCGAGATCTCCTCATCTCATACAAACAAGGAAATCAGTACCAAAACCGCAAATCAGGCACCATAAATGACAAGCGTTTCCTAATCGATAGTTAGTTATATTTGCTCGTTCAGCAGCTGCAATTGAAATTAGCTTTGTATCGATGATATTTGAAAGGTGTACTAAATCTATCTTATTCCGAAAATAGTTCTTCTGATTTTAGTAATAATTTTCCATAGATTTCATTAGCTTAGATTTCACAACTCATCACAGACATCAGCAATCAACGACATCCATATTTCATCTTAGATCTACTCATACCGAAAAGGGCGAACACATCGTCGAGATCTCCTCATCTCATACAAACAAGGAAATCAGTACCAAAACCGTAAATCAGGCACCATAAATGACAAGCGTTTCCTAATCGATAGTTAGTTATATTTGCTCGTTCGTTTACGATACGATTCACACTAAAATTTGCATCATCAGGTTATATTCCCACTTCTCCATCTAACTGTACAGCCTACGCACTTAAAAAACAAATTTAACACACCGTAAATCAAGCAGCAAATTGTATCTTAAGTCCAAAGTAATAAAAGTGATGTTGCCTGCACACATAAAGTTGCTTTGAATATGAAAATATCGCATCGCGCGGCTGCATTACAAAATGAGGCGAAATTATGATGGATACTGATGCCTCGTTGCTCGGTTAATAAGACCTGATTCTATTCGCGTTACATTCGATTGTAAACTATAGTTTTGTTGGAATAAAGATGAGAATGGATTGTGTATCGATCAGGAATCAATCGCGACGAGTGACGCGATGCAAGTGCACAACGTGACAAGTCTAAGGCTATTTGCATACAAAGCTACCTAGAACAAACTCATAACTGCTGATCTATAGGCTGTTAAATATTATTCCAGTTTAGAATTGCACAAGTTCTGCGCCTGATTGACAAGTCTGCAACATGTCAATAATAATTAGCCGGGCTCAGCGAAGCATATTATGCTGTTTTGACTTAGAAATTGTGAATAAATTTACATGCCGACCTCGTAAGGCTTATTTTATTAACATATCAAGTTGTGTGCGACGTTTACGCGAAGCGTAGCAACAAGCAAATTTTATCAACAGGCTATTTATGCACATGTTACAACTTTCACAATATTTATAATACCATATTGTATCCTCCGCCAATACCATTTACTGCCAAAGCCAGGTACATATCCGTGTATATTTATGTGTATAATATCCACATAACAGAATGCATCAACAGAAAACCCAATCAAGCACTGTCGATAAATTTTAACGATGCCAAAACACACATTCAAAACTTAATTGTTATTGGGTGTATTCCTAAACACTAATCAGTATCTCTTGTGTGGCGTCGTGTGCAAACGGCCTTAGTCTCAAGTTGCAATTTTAATTCCATAGGTAGATGTTAGTCGTTGGGTTCACCGCAGGACACCTAATAACAGTGGAATTCATTAACATGCGAGCAAATTGAAGGGGTTTGATCTCCATAAGATGAGCGTACGCAGCCATGATGCGGCGATCAAACAGAGTGGCATAAATATTACAAGTAATGAGCGGTCAGAAAACTATGTGGAATTGTGTGAAATGAGAGTGAAGTTGGGTTTATTTGATGTGGGAGATGCAGATAGGTATGAAGTTAGTCATAACTTGAAATGGAAATTACGTTCTGATTTTATTAACAAAGATAATGGAACAACAAATGGCACTCTATTGAATAGTATCGTGAAAAACCCCCAGCTCTACTGAAGCTTTGAAATGTAAATACATGCTAGTACCGCTACCAACAAGAAACTCACCAAAACGTATGTCAACTATGCATATATTGACAGACAACTCAATATTCTAATCATTACGTATCACAATTCCAATATCACTAACAGTACATTCGCAAACAAATGCCCCAGTCACGATCACCTTTGTACAATCCAGGGCCCTAATCGACACTTAGTGCGTTCAACATGAAATATTAACGCAGTGAAAGGCTTCAAATATATATCAAGCCATACTTTATCTATCGCTTGAACCCTCTGCTCTCAATACCATAACTTTCTCGATAAGATACATATCTGACATTATAGTTTCCTTGCCTTCTCAGATAGGATGGAAAGTAGGTAAATTCGTGTTTAATTTAATATATTACAAGTTGACCAACGCCTCTGCTTGCGCTAGCTAATCGAGAAAGCTACTGTACTGTATATGTTCTGAACTGATTGTTTGTTTGGGTTACATTTTGATTGGAATTGAACGATGGTTACACTGGAATTTCTCCGATATTCATGTTTTCTATAATGTACTTATAAATTAAGGCGAACTTATTGCCTAGTGGAATTTTCTACCAGTCGCTATATACATATCATTATAGACGAGGTCTCTTTACAGAATCTAATCTCACATCAAACCGTGCAAGCAGTTTTATCTCCGAAACTGCAACTATATCATACTTGACAGTTTCAAGCGATCCTAATTCAGGAGGCGTGGATACCATTTGAAATCTAGTTCACTTACATTAAAGTACATGAACCCTAGAAATACCTACCTCCCATCCTATTCACCCATCTTATGCAGCCTCCTGCGCATCGCGACATCGATCGTCCCCAATTATATACCTACGCAGTTACGACACAAATCACACAGACAGACAGACAAATTGGCCAGCCGTTGGCATTTGGCAACGCCGAGATCCGTCCGTCTAGAATTATGAGATATTTATGATATTCTGATTTATTTCAGCGTCGATTAGCTTATTATAATGTATTATGGATGGGCCTCTTAACGGCTGGATTAAGATTTGATTGGTTTTTTTGGATGCATTAGTCATAGTCAGGTTCTGAATTGTCCACTCTATCATTGACTGTGGGTGTCGTGAAAGGTGATGTCAGGATTAAGCAAGAGTAATTAATTTATTAAAGAAGCACATCATGTTTCTACACCATTGGATCTTCTAAAACGATATTGAAGTAGTTTTTGTCGAGGGTGCTAAACTTCAGACAATGAAGCTCAAACGGCAGGGTTCATCCGTGATTAGAATTTCATGAATTTGCTAAAAAAAACTGTTCGAAACTGAAGTGCATGACAAAACCGTTGGTAAAGAATGCTCTGAGAGGCTAGACAAGTGGTAAACACTTTCAACCTGTTTCGTATTTCTATAACGACTTTCAATAGGATTGACATACGGTTTTCTGCAGCTTATGTTAATCTAATAAATACATTTTTGACTTTTCCGTCAGCAATAACGATGATGGAAAAGTCAAAAATGTATTTTTGTCTACAACCTATTAGAAAACTTCATAAAAGTCGTATCTAGTTCATCTGTCTCTCAGACCAAATAAAAAACGTTGCGACCAACACAGTGAAGCATGCCAAAACTACACCTCCGCTCTGTGCATACACGCTCAAACGCACACATTTGCAACCATTTACAATCAAACTACACCTCACTAACTGCACCCATGTTTACGAAACCGGCCTCACGTCACTGTGTACATCGCTCTGTCTTGATGTTTTATTTGATCTGAGGTCTGATTACTCTCACCATTGACACCTACATAAGGATACAAAGAGGCAGAGGATTTCAAACCCATCGATGATGACATTGACAACTTCAACCACCACCAATTCAGTCCATGACACAATCATAAACCGCGACCAATCTAGTCTGACAGGCACGCTGTCAATAGCAACTATGACAAACAGACGGACTGCTCAGCGTTTATTAGCGACCTCATGAATCACAGGCCCTTGGCTGGACATGAATCTCAATTGTCGACAACTGATCGTGACGGCAGGACACTCAACTTGGTAGTTTTTTGCCTTGTTGTAACTGTGGTGTTTGTTTATCTGTTTATGGTTGTGATGTATTGATTGGGGATAGGGTAGGTCATTTTTGTGATACTGAAAAATAGCTTATCCAAGCTACTTTTCAGTACCCTACACGGGCATTTAAGTGCTTAAATTGTAATTTCTTAAGACTCTCTTTGTCTTAAAGATCAGCCTTTAATTTTAACCATTTAGGCATCAGCGTGGATGGTGAAAATGAAAGGCAAATCAATCATGATTGGTAGGTAATCTTTCAAGGGTTAAAAGTACTCAAAGGTATGACTAACTTTACCTATGGGACCGACACTGAACGACTATTCTCATATAGGGATTTGTTTTCTGCTGATAACAGAGAAGATGAATAGTCAATATTATCCCGTTTGTTGTTTAGTCTGATCAAGTTGCTCATATAAAAGTAGTAGCTGGGTAAGAAGAGTAATTTAATCTGTTAGAAATCGAAGTGATACTTACCTATACTGAAGTGAGTTAATGCTTGTGGTGGTACACTGTGCACACATAAAAGTATAAAAGCTTTCCTCCAGATAATATTTAATAACTCGAAACCGAATCCCCAATAAGTTCAATACCCACCCGTCAACCAACCGTCATTAAAACGTAATACATAACATAACTTATATACTTATCTCCGATACATACCTAACAAATCAGTAATAAAAGAAACGAATCTCCTGGCAATAAACACCAAACGATTTTATCTCACTTTAAAATATCGGCGAATGCGAAAAATGTCCAGACTCAATCATATATTACCCGGCTAATGTCAACCGGTGACGGACGAACGTGATTGGCTGGGCAGTACGCACACTCGCGCGTATGGGCGAGCTTACACACACATACGAAAGTTATGGGACTGTAAAAGTTTTATAGTTATCGTATGATGGTTGTACACTTAATGCAGATGCGCTTTATTCCGATGGTTACAAAAATGTGATCAGGATCGATGTGAGGGTTTTATAGCACACGAGTGGCATTTAGGGTCAAGGAACCCAGAATTGCTTACCCTCCCTTCCTAGAGATTTTATGTAGTTATGAAACGTACCGCAAATAGATAGTCTCGGCGCAAATCAAAGACCAGAAGAACGTTTAATTACGTTATAATAATAAAGTTGTAAATGGAGATCAAGCAGCTGATTAAAGGTAACATGTTTAATTAAATACGAAATCACCGACTGAGTGAGGGTTAATAATTATGCATTTTATTTTCCACACTAAAACAAGAAAAGAAAACTAGAAAGAGATGATTATGACATCGAATAACTCAAGAATTTTAAAATTACGTACTAACCAATTGCATCATTATTACAGATTTCTACAATGCATGAAGCATCATGCATTTTAGAAATCTGTAATAATGATGGCCTCAGCATTTTTTTCTAGAATCTGTGTTTTTCATGTGGGAATTAGGTATGCTTTTAGAAGAATTTTAAAATTTATAAAATAATTCCCACCCCTTGCCTGCCTACGAAGGTCATCGCCTCATAAACATATAAAAATTCTCACACTTTGGCCCATTCCATGCGTTCTTGTTTCTCTACAAATATAACAATCAGTCGTCGCGCCTTGGGTAATATTGCCCAGGGTAATATTGTTTTTCATGTGGGAATTAGGTATGCTTTTAGAAGGATTTTAAAATTTATAAAATAATTCCCACCCCTTGCCTGCCTACGAAGGTCATCGCCTCATAAACATATAAAAAATCTCACACTTTGGTCCATTCCATGCGTTCTTGTTTCTCTACAAATATAACAATCAGTCACACACACACAAGTATATACACTGATTATCGAAAAGATTCAGAAGTCTTTTGTCCGCTATCTCTACTTAAAATTGTATGGTTATTACCCGTACATGTACCCTACACCATTTGTGCTGGGTATGGTGGGCTACCAAAGTTTAGAGGTTAGAAGAAATCTTAGTCTCGTCAAATATTTCATCCGCCTAATTCGTGGTACCCATTTCAATTCCTTTTTGCTTCATTTCATCTCTTTTAACATCCCACTACCCGTTAGGCACACACTTCGTCCTCGCCAACGTCCTCTATTCGCATTACCTCAAACCAGTACCATAACCCTCAAAACTAGTCCGTTGTATCTAGCCCTCACCCATATTAACAACATTTTGCTGTATGACAAATCCTTAGATATCTTTGCGAGTACTGAACTGAGATTCCTGAACACTGCAACGCGTTACCTGGAGTCCATTGCCACTCCCAGTACAATCTCTTTGGAGTGACTAAATTAAATTAGTGTATCTTGCTACTTATTAATAATTTATTGCCAATTCTATCTAATTTTATCGAATCTTAACTAAGTTTGTCTAATTTTGTCTAATTTCACCTAATCTTGATTAATTTCAATAATTGTATTTCATTGAATTTTGTCTAGTTTATAAGTTATGTTAATCTAATTTTATATGTAATTCCTAACAGATATTGACCGTTAACTTATATGTGTGGTGCAACTGTAAATATAAGTTGGTTGTTTAATAAATAAATAAATAATAATAATAGTCGTCGCGCCTTGGGTAATATTGCCCAGGGTAATATTGGCCAGGTTATAGTATACGCCTGTTCCGAACAGTAATCGACTGGACATGTCCACGTCTGTCCATCGATTTTATTGTACATCATTACTTGTAAATGAATTTTTATATTTAATACTACTAAACTTGTTTATAGGAATAAATGGGTTGTGTTGCTTTTTTCAAGGATGGCTGGGCCTGAACAAATTCATAAGTGTTTGTTCATTTGAGAGTATAATGTGACTGCTTGGATAAGTGGTGTTCCACATAATTCGTAACTGATTGTGGTAAGCTTCCTTTTACTGGATGATACGGAAAAATATTGAGCAGAATGCATGTTGTTTCAGTAAAAGCTTTGACAGTCCATAGGCTAGGTAATTTCTATGCTTTGGAAAGGGCAACTAGCTTCATATTTCTGATTGACCGACTCCTTGACAATTCAAAAGTGCCTGTAAACGGTTTAAGTAATTGAAACAAATGCTTCGTGTTTGAGTTTTATCACAATCAACTCCTTTTTAAGGCCATTAGTACCTAAACATAATAACTATAATAATTATGCTCATTTTAACAAGAGTTTAACCAAAATGAATGCACAAACTATAAATAATTTGACAATAGATAAAACGCACTTTATCTCCGAAACTATGTAGATAAATCAGTTTAATTTAAATTTAAATTGATTTAGTTGCGGCCCAACAATAAATTCTAGTCCATTATCCAGGCAGAAAATGACAAAAGTGTCGCGAAATTAGACGAAAAGTTGATAAAATATGTTCTACTAATAATTCAGGTTGTAAACCTGCTGTAATTTAAATAATATCGTGTTGTGATTATGTGGTTAATAATGGCTACCTTATAGAGACAGTCCATGCCAGGATTCGAGCATTCTTCAAAATGCCTAAATACCCGTTTTGAGATCTTGCAAAATGAATGCTTGTTATACAAATAAATTCAGCCGAATGTCATTCGCTGCTAGACATAAGCCCCACAAGGAATGGTTTAAGATTACCGGGATATAACTCAAAACTTCAAAAGGTAAGTTCACTTTTCTCTGCCTGCCAATTTGTGGTCACATTTGAGAACCTTCCTACCCAATGACACTCTCTTAACTTCAAACAGACCTCTCTCATTTTTAACATACTTTTCTATAGATTAACGCTCAAAAAACAGACCCAACACATTTCTATTCATCATCTCACAAACAGTCTCAAGCACAACACCCAGCGAATCGATACAGCGCACAAAAGACGACAAAAAAACGCGGCTGCGACAAAACGTAGAAACAAAAAAAAGTCGCAAGAACAACGTACAACTGAGTGAGTGTACGCTTTCGTTTTTCCGAATGCTATCTTCATATCCGGACGTGTGCAACTCCTCGTCCGTAGTCGAGTAGTCGAGGAGCTAGGGAGGCAAAGTATGCGGTTAAATTGGAAATTTTTGATGTGATGTGAAAAGGTTCGGCTGGGATTGCATGCCGTGTTGTTTGAGAATGTTTTGAGTTATAAGTGTGGAAAGATGCTTCATTTGGGTTTTCATTATGAATAGTAAAAAATATACTTATCATGCTTAAAATTAGGCTGAGAATTATCAAGGAAAAATCGCATTTTATACGATTTCTTTTCCAAACTGTTATTATTTGCAAGCCCAGCTCCAAGCCTATTCTCAGACAATACACCCTGGTATTGTAGTCCTTATCCGAATCGTCTTGACAGTTGCGTCTACGCCTCACGAAAACTCAAAAAGCGCGATGGAAAAAAACGAACGGCGACGCCACTTGAGATGTTTTGATTTTAAAGCGATTGGGAAAGGTGAAGTGATGTCGAGTGGTGGAAAACAATTTTTTTATTATGTCATGGAAACATTACATGAATATACAAAATGCTAATGAATTACAGTGATATTGACAGCCACTTATCATCCCGCATGTAATAAAATCAAGTAACGACAAAAACTATGATGCTTTCACTATTTTACCCTGTTTTTAAAATTACTTTGTCATTCCAGTCAAAAACTCTCTGATATTATGATAAACATCGTCCTGTGCGCTCATTAATATATATATATATATATATAAGAACCTTAGTAATGTAACTCTAACGTAATTATAAAGGACTAGCGTATTGCCTTTATGATCTCAACCCATAAATATCGCTTCTTCACCCAAAAATCACTGGCGACGTCTAACCAGTCTCCACCGGACAGGTTTATCTTCAAAACTTGGAATTGCATTTGAAATCTGCGCAAGACGCGCTTATCTGATCTGCTGTGCACCTGCCGTATCGCATTGAACGACAATCGATATTCGGACGTTACCGATTCGTTCCAAGTGATTCTAATCGATTGTCGACTTGATCTACCCCTTTTAGTGACGGGGACGTTGGATTAACAGTCGAAGAGATAAGATGTCTTTTGGGAAAGCTATTGCATTGTCACTGTAAACAAAAACAGTATATTAAATAAAAAAAGTTCTTTGATTTAAAAAAGATTAGTATCAATAGATTGATTTGAGCTGTTTTAGAGAATTATGGATGTGGCCATTGACCATTAGTGTGATAGGTAGAATTCTTGCCAATCCAGGAATTCATAATGTACTTCAGCTGCTTAAAATACTCCGGTAATTACGTGTCTCCCGAGAAAAATGGCGCTATACAAAGCAGGTTGACGACATGTGGCATTGGATGGGTCATACTCACGCACCTGGTGTTAAAACCGCTCGCGGTTTGTTTACCATATCAGTCGGAACATAAATAAAGAAACACATCTTAGGCAAGTTTATATCAGATAACAGATATTTCAAACATCGAGCCTCCTGTCGGCCCAATTAAACTAAATCACATCAAAATCGATTACAATCGGGACAATACTGAAGCGAACCGGTTAAAATCGGTAGCGGCGACAGTCAGCGGCGTTTCAAACGCGCGTCGCGTGGGCGCATACAATTTGCATAGCTTCATTAGGGCCCGACCTCACCGCGCGATAGTCGCGTTATCGACGCCGCCTCTGAATCGCGCCTTACCTCTTTTTTTTAATCGACAGTCGTTAATTAAGCGTGTGTGAGGTCTTACGCCTTAATTATAATTGCGCACAGATACTGAATTAGCTCGGTTTTAACGAAGGGAGCTAAAATAAAATAAAACGGATAAGTAAAAACCTATTTATTTGTAGCCTTTTTAAAGATAAGCATTTCTGTCGTGACTAGTTTTAATTGTAGATAGCATTATCTGTTGATTGCTTGAGGTGGTTACTGACCGATAGTTTTATTGTCACTAAAATTATGTCAATTCGCGCAGTTAATGTGAAACACTTGTAATATTATTGTTGAAATATTGCGAAGTTAATTTCGAGTGGGTACTTGGTCGTATTTGTAAGGATTACATTTACGATTAAAGCTGAGATAATTATGTCTGCTTATAATCTTAAGTCTTTTACAAAATCATTTATTTAATTTCAGAATATATCTCAGTCGATAAAGTCCTAGGTAAAGCTAATGCTATCGATAGTCGAGTGCCATGTTCGGAACATCACTAGTTCAAAACAATAAACAATTGCTATGTCAGTGCACAGCAGCGCATTTGAGAGACATCTTACAAGCTGAGATGAATTAATTTGAAATCATTGATTATATTACTTATTCATAAGTTACCTTAACTAGACAATGCTTAAAAAAACGAGAAGAAGTAAAACTAAGCTAGTCAATATAAGATAATTAGAAGATTATTTATTTTTTGGTGATTATTCTTTTGGTGTTTCCGGTCTCTGGGACTACAAGAGGCAATTTGCAAAAATTCTAGAAAAATGACACTTAATTTAGTTCTGCAGAGGTTACACGAAATCATCCTGTGACAAAAACTGTTCAAACAATTTTGCTTCACGCATGAAAATCATGTACTAAAGTAGGTACTCGTAGCCACATGACATGCAGCACGAACCTACTAGGACTAAAGTAGATAAACTTGCAATAATGACTCATCAACCCACCTCGCCAACTTTACGACTTTCCAGAAAAGATAACCACACATACGTTCACCTTTTCCTTATCTTCTACAAACATGGCATTTCCTTAATTTAAAACAAACTAAAAACTCTTTAAATAATCCTTTTGCGAAGCTAATTCTGTACGCGAAGACTCCTCCATATTAAAAAGCAAATAAATCGTAGCCACGGTTGACGAAACATCGACATAAGGCCGAGTACATGAAAGCGCAACATTTCGCGACATCGCGTGTGTCGCGATGCAAATACGGCAGACCACCGGCGTTCAACCGACACTTTTATTTAGCAGTTGAAGGAACCTCTTTTATCGATAACTTATTTAAAATTGCAATGAAAAAATATTCGCTCAATTATGTTAATATTTTATATCAAATGCAATTCGTGCAACCTTTCTTAAATTATACGAGTTAACGTGTGCACATTGAAGTAATAGGTTGCGAAAAAAATAAAAATTTAAATTAATTGCTGTAATTACTATCTGGTGATCTAAATGGAGTAATTAAAAGACCAACATAAGGATTAAATTATTTTTATAGGGGACACATTGAATTTAATTTCGAACAGTAGCTAACAGATAAAGCTTTAGCACCTACTGCCCTTCGCAAAACAATCGTAAATTGGCGTTCGCAAATTTCGTCCGTATCCCATCGAAACTACATCCTAAAACTGTATTGGCTCTGGTCTCAGGCGTTAGTGGCCTTACTGGCCGTAAACGCCTACGTTTTGGTAAGTTCGCCGCACTCGGATGAAGACATTTAAATACGTCGAATATGTTAATATTGCGATCGGATCGTGTACACTGCCCTTAACAACGGGGACTGTGCGTTGGCGGACAGCGGTCTATTAGAGAGGGAGCGCCAGTTATAGGAGGGAGCGGGAGCGATTTAATTTAATGGTAGGATGGTGTTGCCGTTGTTATTTAATTCGATAGATTTTTTTTATGGATATGTTGGATAAAGTCTATAACCAAACCAGATGCCACTGAATGTCATTTTGTATTTAGCAACTGCCCTTAGAACTCCACTTACTAGAGTAGACAATACGCGTAGATATACAATGTTAAAACCATTTCTTTGATGTGGTCAAGCTTAGCAGATTCCAAAGACTACCTACTGAATTATAATTCACATACTTACCAACAGCTAAACATACTCTTTCATTCACGATATGAAACTAACACATCCACAATTTAAACATAGATTATTCAATCAACGGAAATAGCTCTTCTTTCACAGAACCTTTTATGTAAACTACTGAATTAACCGTTGAACTGAGTAGCAGCCTGGGGTCTAGATTTGTGCCCGGTTGATGGCAATAGGCTCGCCCCCTATTACATGGGACTTAAACATAACTCGCGAAACCTATTCTTCGGGGAATACAGGCCTGATGTTATGTCTGTGTGCGTGTGTGTGTGAATTAACTGTCGCATTAAACCGCTCCCGCTCATCCCTCGCACCACAACACCTAGCGAGCTACTCATAAGCATACACAACGTATATTACGCAGTTTATTCAACAAGCCACACTGACCCGCGCACCATTCACGTCTCCTCAGTTAATACTATGTTATTTTAAATAGCTAAGAATTATATGCCTGTAATGTTGCGTTATATTGATTCTTTACTGTGAAGTCCTGAGCGTATAATGCACCGATTCCTATTGTGCTTTATAAAATCTTGTCAAACCCCGCTCGTATCAATGTGACTATACTAACTTCTGAACTTAACTAAGGATACCACTTGATTTGCTGGGCTGTGTAGAAAATTTTAATGGGATAAAAGGGTGCAAGAAACCATATGTTCTCCAATTTGTTAAATTAAATATAACCGTCCGACTTTTGACAATTTTTGGTATGAATTGTAGGGTATTTACAGGGTCTTTCTTAAATTAACGGTGTTTTTTATTTTAATGCTATTCGATACCGATAGACACTGTGCAATTTCACAAGGGAATTTAAAAATACCCTGATTATAATATTAATATTTATGTTCTGTATGCTGGCGTTTTTTCCTACGATTTTCTCCCGCATGTATCGTACATTCGCTAAAGAACTAATAAGGTTAAAGGCATCAATATGAGACAATTACCTTCGATGAAGGGGGAATGGCTCATATAGTAGATAATTAAATTACTTTGAAACACCCAATAATCTACATACTTACAAGGCGATTAAAAACTCCCAGTCCTATGTATTATAATTGACAATTTATAGTTCAAAATACTTCAACCGCATAATAATTGCACATTGTAAGCAAGCCCAACAGCCCAGACATAAGCACAAAAAGTAGATAAACACATAATAGCTACTTTAAACCGATTACGAAGATCGATGACGCGTATTTTACGAGTGTTAATTACAACAGAGTTGATTGAAACTGAGTGGTGTGTACAATCAAATGCATGTCTATTATAACATTTGGACGTTTACAGCGCCTTTATGCCGTAGCAAGAAGGGAGATATTCGTAGTCCCACGTGGGCTTGATTGTACCTATACATGCATTGTGGGTGAGAGGAATAAGTGCAGGTTGTAATGTAACTGCTGACACGCCTTTCCAAGGTGTAGACTAGATAGAGGTATAAAGATGCCGTATTCACTCTAGAGTCAACGACATACTAGTAATTATGGGTGAGGAATCTATTTAAAGCTCATGCTGCCATTGAATATTTTCTAACATAAAGAAACTTTGGATAGACTAAGAATAGACCACAAAATCGACTCGATCCATGGTCGACCTATGCATACAGCCATAGCCACGCTTGCACCTCAAGAAAGAGTCATGTTAATGGGATTAATCCTATTCTATACACAAACTAACTCAAAAATTCATAACACTTCTTTTATAAAGCCAACATGAAGAAAACGAGGCAGCTCTCAAGATCTTAAACTGCACACAGTACATTGTCACAATATCTCAAGTCAGTACGAGTGCATCCGCGTCCTTATTAGACGCGCGACGGAGTGACATTCGCGACACGACGTCGCACGACGTCGCCAGACGTCGCCGGGACGCGGGGCCGACGACGCGAACGTGACGCGACGTCGCCGTCACAGCGAGATATTAGATCTCGTTGTTTGTACGTTTTCAAATGAAAAATGTTTGCAGATTATTTTCAAGACGGTGTTTGTGTGGTACCTATTGATTATTTGTGTGATATGTGTTATGTATGTTTAAAATTACGAGTCTGTTCGTACATGTGTTAATGATTAGTTGCTATCAAAAGAAATCGTACAGATTGTTAATCGCACTAGATAGAATTATTGCTGCCAAATTGTTTCGTTGCTCAGCTAAACACAATGCCTCATAGGTGACAGATCACAGCTGTCTATTTTACCGAGAAACGCCAAATAATGCTGAATAGGAACAGATAATGTTACAGTCGCCAGTACCTACGAGTCATTTATCCGGGAATTGTTTTTGGAGACTATTTTATAACTGCTAAACTCTTCAAAAAAATGACATGCTGGCCCAATTTGCAAAGGTTCTAGTTTCACAGTACAGGAATCCGGCAAAGCACAGTAAAAACCATCAAGTTAATTACCTCTACGTTCAAAATTCAACTGAATAAACTTTACCCAAAATGACAAATAACTGACAACAGCTGACACCCAAACCAAATCTCGAATCTCTAAAGTCCCGCTATCTCCAAAAATTACTAATGACGTCATCCCACGAAACGGAATATAAAGAAAAAGTCACGAAAAAACAACAAATCATTACTATCATCGGATCAGTGGGATTTCAATAGGTCCGTCAAATACACAGACAATGGCACAATGCTGATACCCAAGTCATTATCAGATCAAGTTAGGTAACACTTCAAGAGACAGACGGACGCACTGAGTGGAAATTGTGGCGTTAAACGCTAGTTGGCGCGGTTGAAACGCGTGAATGTATTCATTATATCTTTTGACAGTTCAGTTAGCTGTTCTTAGACCAAAAGTTAAACAGAAAAGGCTGTCTAAATATCTAGTATCTGAAAACTGAAACCCCGAATTAAGATTATTTAGTAAAGCTCCTGTCTTGTACGTTTTTCCTGTTTGCTATAAAAAAACATTAAACTTTTTTTAACTGCCAAAAAACCGCAGCATTTCTTACACCAAGTGCGTAACACAATCAAAAATCCAGAGTGGATCTTCCAATAATGAGTTGGTTGCGTTTCGCGGCCGACAATAGTCCGGGACAATGGCTGGATTCAAATCATCGTGTACCTATCCTTGGACGATTAACGCGCTCTTTGTCATCCCTACAATGGGGGGTCAACGGTTTTTCTACGTTTTACGTTTTTCCAATTACGTTTATATTGAAATTTTGTTATGATACTCAAAAATGAGTTTTTGGTGTACCGTTGTTTGCGAATTTCTCTGATTGGTTTTTGAAAGTAAAATGGGAGATGGAAAATTTTGGGTCCATGAAAATCTTGACTCGATAATAATGATGGGACATAATTCTAGCTTCAGTTCGGATTCCTAAGACTTCAAATTGATTATTTTCAGTCGATATGGAGGATGATGAAACTAAACTAAGAAAGTGCTTTAAAATGTATTGAGAATTTATTATGGTACCGCGGAAGTTTCGCAAATAGATCATTCATTATTGTTTACAAAATGATGAATAGTTCAGTAAGTATATTCGATATTAAAAAAAAAATTGTCAGAAGGTAATTATAGCAATTAGCTACATTCAGAAAGAACTGTCCAGCGGACTCCACTTTGCCCTTTAAAGATTCACCAGTCACAAAGATATCGCCACTCAGATATTCTCGCCGCGTGGTTATTATAGATTTGTCCCAAAAAGCTAAAATATCGAAATCGATTAACCTAGACATGGCTATATCGCTTCTAATTCTGTACAAAGTGGCGGTTGCAGACGACACAAAACTATACTGGACGTCATTCTCTATTATTTCGATACTAATTTTGAAGAATACTATTATGCAGTCTCCTTTGAGATGACCTAATTTACAAAGGGAAGGTGGGGTCATTTAAGAACGAATGAATTTATGAATGTGGAGAATGGATCTAAGGTTGGAAGTTTATTTATTGTAGACTTTTCTAGAACCATAATAATATCACGCCTGTAATCCCAAAAGGGCTAGGCAGTGGTGTACCTATAGTAGTTTTCTAGAATCATGCTGCAAAGAATGCCTTTGACTAGACAGAGTAGTTTTCATTTTGACCTTACCAATGTAACAGTAGAAAGTTGATATATATTGTATATATTGATATATTGTATACTTATATTGATATCAATATATGTTGATATATATTGATATATTGTATACTTAGTAATATATGATCAGTTCAGCCTGTAATGGGGATGATTTCTATCGAAGACCTAAAGAGACAAGAGAGAGCCTTGCTATTGGAAGCACGAGCATAAATCGAATTAGTAGACCGGTTAGAAATATGACAAGCTGGTCCTAATTTGTCCACCAGCACTTACAATATTTATGTCCCCAGATAAGCTATTCCATGTCCCTTCCCAAATAAGGTTCAGCATCAATACATACTCGTACAAGACAACAAATAACCGTCATAGCGACCTATTTGTACAATTATGTACCTTTTGATTTACCGCCGAGATATTAGCCATACAACTATAAAAGTCATACAACGATTACACGCCTTTGTACAGCATTAGGCATTAATTCAACTCTGGCGTTCGAAACGCGACGTCCGACTTGATTCATGCGCGGGCGACGATTTGAAAAGCGACGTAAGTGACGAAAAATTTGCAATGTAAAATAAACTTTACGGGTCACTTTTTTGGGTCGGAATTTGGGCGGGAGGATGTTTATCATAATGAGTAGTGTACCAATTGTCTTTGCAGAGGAGATTAAATTGATTTATAAGACGCCGTTTCGTCCGTCATTCGTTCTCGGTATCTGCTCGTAAAGTTTGGTGCGGGTCGCGATCGTTTCGCGTGTTTTATGCCGCTACCCTTTTGATGTGATGCAATATTACTAATGATTTATTTGTTGTTAATCTAGAATTATTTCCTGGTTTTGGACGTATGTCTTATTCATCTTGAATCATGAGATCGAATATCTCAGACTCTCAGATTATTTTTGTTCACTCAATTCTTTCGTAGTGTTATTGAGTTCGAAACGTTGTCTATTTTAAAACCAATAAACTGTACCAATTGCTTGCAATCCATTGAGATACGTTAGTCACTGACTGACACAGCATTTATAGTCAATGAGTCTGTTCTCATTACTCTACAGACGTTCGTAACTAGTGCCAACACACTATTACTTTTCACTTTTCATTCGGATTTTCAGGCTCAAAGGATATCCTACATGTTGGTCCTTTTACCCTTAAAAGCAATTCAGCATCAAAGCTCAGAATTTACTCAACACAGACATCGACACAATCGGATTCGTAAGCTAGAATTATCTCATTAAAGGGAAGAGACAAGACGTGTACCATGCATAGTTCAGTGCTTCTGTCCGTCTGTACGTAAGTGTCCGAGACATAATTGGTTCAATGACTGGACACACGTTACACCGTTCACTACTTGAAGCTTGTACCGTTCTAGGATATGCAGACGTATGTTGTGTCTTGTAGAAACTCAAAATAACTACAGGCGCAATTTGCGTCAAAGTCATAATGATGAGTCAAAGTAATTTGTTCTGTTTGAGTCAACGTCGCATGTAATGATGCTTTATTATTTAATACTGCAAAAATACTCCTACTCTTAGACATTCCTTACCAGCTTGCGATATATTACAGGATAGCTATTGCTGTCAGCAATATACACCTCATACCCATGGACAAGACAGCAGCAATTAATATTTGTCAACTTTAATGTCCTATTTCAAGAATTACTTTCTGTTAAAATATGTAAGTACATTACAAAAACATTCACATATCCTTATTCCTTATCGTGGTCACAAAGAAAAACATTCCGAAACATCGGCGACATTCTCAGCCTTCGCCCAACAACCCTCAAATGTGTAAGCCTGGACTGTCACAGCGCACACTTGACATCCGAACACGGGCCATCAGCGCATAAATCATAAGGTAACAACTGAGGGCTACAAGGACCGAAGGAGCGGCGCACACTGGAATAGGCCCGAACTTGCGTACTTGTTCACTGAATAATTTAGCGGAGTGCCTAATGTTGGCTGGTGACATTTGTAGTACGGTCTTAGTGGAAATAGATTGACGTGGTAGTGTTTAGGAGATTGATGTTTTTGGTCCTTTGATACGAATTTGCGTGAGCACGGTAAGTAAGAGAAACAGTATGATGAAAGAGCTACATTAATAGTAAAATATCGCAAAAAAAGAGCTTGAAATAGATCTAGAGAATTTAGTCACAGGAAAACGAACATTGTACATTAACGCATGATTGGATTGGAGTGAAGTGAAGTGAAGTAGTTACTATGTGTTGTAGGAAGTGCTGCTACAGTAACGCTCAATTCATTCAAACAGATCAACCAAGAGTAGACAGTCAAACAAAACTGTGACACTAAAATAACAACTAGGTTCCAAGTATGTATTAAATTATAATTTCTCCGAGCTGAAATGCCTCGCAGACCACCAGAGTCGCCAAGCTATGCCACAGCCAAAAGGTCAGACAGTGACTTGGACGCAACATTTAACGTTAATATGAAGCCATAGATCAGGCGCACATCTGTCGCCGCGCGCGCAGTGCTGTCGATCAACAGGACGCTAATAGATCATTAGTATTTACGCATGAGGGGTAGATGTATTCAGGATTGTTTCAGGTGTAGATGTGGAACTAGGAACGATTGACATCATACTCAGAATATATGCCCGTCACAATAAGAAAATCCTAGATAGTGGTACGAGCTCGACCTGTACCTCACTGAGGGATTGGTTAACAATAGAAAATTTTCTCAAAGAGTGATAAAAGGGAGCACCAGCACATGCCCAACTATGGAACACAGAACAGAACTATAGCAAAAGAAATTATAATTATAAATCAGTGTAGGTACTAGGTTCTAGGTCGCAAAGAAAGTTAGAACCGATTGGCGAAATAGTGCTTTTAGTAATAATAGTGCTAAACGTATCCTGACACTCGATATTCAAGCCAAACGCTTGTAGAAGAATGCCAAAATCATGCTTATAATTCAGACTGATGGTCACATTAAGACATCATTAATACCCGTCCACAATGAATCAAATAATAATCCCCTTTCCTCATAAATTTCACAGAAAGCTATGCAATAGATCATGTGTACATGCAGTACTCTTCGCCTGTGCGCGCGCAGCGCGTTGTCGATCAACGATCCACTTATAGATCTTTAACATTCGCAGTTGTCACCGCGCTGTATGAACTTCGAGTTATATGAGTGGAGAATGTTGTTATTTAATTAAAGAATACATAGGCAAATGGTGTTCGACAGGATTTTAAGTAAGTACAAGTCCTGAGTGTAAATGATAATTATAGTGTACAAAGTCTTATCAAATAAACTTAGTTCTCCCGCTGAGAATTATAAAATGGTAATAAGCATTGTTTATTTATTTTCCAGGGCTGCCATACGTTTGACATCTTGCAATATTGCATAAAATGGCGTAAGGCAAGGGTGTGATGAAAATTTTAACAGCAGAATAACGGATCATACAGTTATTAGGTTGGTTATATCTAGGCAGCTTCAGTAACTTACGTTGTTCCACCTTTCTACGCCATAACTATCACAGCATAAAAATCTGAAACAATGAAAACAATATTAAATACACGCGTTTGATAAAAAGATATCGGTGCACTGATGGTCACAGAAACTGAACGCTTTAGCAGCGATGCGGACTAAAGGACCAATATGTCTAATTCTAGCAAGCCTACTAGCTGCTACGTAATATTGTCACCCACAAATAATACCTAGAATATTACTACATCCCAACACGAATATCGTAAACAAGACATCGAAACGTACGTTAGTCCGTCACTCATATTCAAATTAATACAGTAATCCTACTAAAGTTGTAAAGAAGCGTTTTATGAACCGCCATCACGCGAACGCTTTGTAAATCTGAGCACAGATCATAAACAGATCTAGATATTATAAACTACTATTATAAACATTGTTAGATTTTCTCATATATTTGATGGCATATATTAATAATGAGTAATTTAAAGCCGCCATTTTAATTAAGTAATAGAGTTTATGGAGTTATATTTCGTTTTATTGCTCAATTTATATTTTATATATCTTTTCGTATTGTATTGGGAATCGGTGCTTGATTATCTTTAATGGTTTTGTGGATCGTTATTTTATATAATATACTTTCAAGTTCAACTTTGAATTCTTTGCAAGCAATACTGCTTTTTGTTACAGATACATAGTGTTATAATAAGAAAACACAATATATTTTTATTTTTTCTTTCCTTTTGAGTCAAAACTACCTGCTGACTAATCTAAACATATTTTTTGGATTAGAAGCAAATTATACTTAGGTTAAAAAATAACATCCACGAGGTGGCCATTTTGACAATTTATTTCTGGGGAATGATGCACAGTTCAATAAACAAATTGTAGAATTTTCAAATATAATTTAAGATACAGTTAAAATAATTTCAAAATACATGCAACGTCCTATAAACAACACGAAAATGACATTCATGCATTAAAACCATTATAATTTGCAATAAAACAATGCAGAGAACCGGCTGGCTTTCATTCCGTTTAGTTCCCGCTCTAAAAGTGAGATGAAGATGAGCGTATAAACGTCAAATGTTTGAATATAACGTCTGTTAACGTCAGTGTAAATATAAGTGTAATTGACAATAATTATCGTGACCTGGTTGAAAGAGTCACAGCGTCATTTGTGACAATAGAGAACGTGAGATATTGATGGTCCAAAGCTTTTGAGGGTGAAATTAAAATTAATAAAACACAATTCAAAATAAAATTATTTTATATTTGTTACATCTTGTGTCTCTGAATAAAAAAGGCCTTTGCCCTGCCGGACAAAATAGTCTGATATTGTTTTGATGCATTATTTGAAAGTTATTTTCAGGTATGCATGCATGCTTCAAACTCAAAACTCAAAGCATTTATTTCAATTAAACCATTTACAGGCACTTTTGAATTGTCAAGGAATTTGTCAGTGAGAAATATGAAACTGTTAAGTTGCCTATTCCATGCGGGTTAGTCCGAAGGGATACCGGGACCTTGGCAACAGGCAACTGAAGGAACACGGGTGGGTTTTAGTCAGTAGAAGTCTGACACGCCCTTCCGCTCCGCCCAGAGCGGGAGACTCCCCAATCTCAAAAAAAAAAAAAATGCTTATTCCAAAGCGTAGTAGGTACCTATGTAGAAGAACGAGCAAGAAACTCCACGCTTATACAGGTATATTTTATCTAAAATTGATTCATCAAATTAGCCCTAAATATTAATGGAAATAAACAGCATGGCAAGAAAACAATTTACCCTGAGTGATTGAACAAAACAGCATTAAGCACAATAAAACAATTAACGAAGAAGGCTGTAACTCCCGTATCTGGTTCCAAACCCAAGAACCAGCAGCACTTAAGGCTCTCTCAATCGGCAATGCCAAAGAAATTCCAATATTTGCTCAAAGAATATTTACGAGCCCCGCTATCGGTACACATCCAATATGCTATAAGTCATCCCAGTGACGGGAACACATTACTAATTAAAGCCCAAAGTTGATTGCAAACGATACTGGCGATTTAATTAATATTTTGAAAGAAAGCCGCTCGTAAAACGCTTGTAAGTGTGATGGATTTACGATTGGCTAACCATGTAACTTCTAATTTATTTTGTTGTCTATTGATAATTATTAAAATATGTTTTTTTCAATATTATTGTAGCATGCATGGTTCTTGTTAGACCTTTGTGTTGTAATATTGCCACCCAAGCTATGTTTAAATTAATTTGCTTGCTATAGCCAATTTTGAGTAATTTACTGAGAGTGTAAAACCTGAAAACACACACAATACACACAGATGATTGTTTTACAAAGTTGAGAGGCATCACTACAAAATTTAGAATGGAATCCTAGTGAATGTTAAAATAATTATGACCAAAGGACCAAACATTAGATGCTATTCGGAATCAATCTTCGTTCACCTGTCAATGATGGAAGGAAGAAATTCAAAAATAAAATAAACTATTCGCATAACAGTAATTACGATTATCACAAAAAACATAGTTCATCTCAACGCATTCTCGATCTCTTAACTTTTTGGCATCGAAACTCCGTTCCGCTTCGTTCTATTTAATTAGAGCCAATGAAAATCGTGAAGACGGCCACAAAAGATAAATTTGTTGTATATAGATAAGGATAGAAATTTCCGTGAGGTTTAACAAAGCGTTTTGGTATCAAATCACACAATTAGACGATCGGCTGTATGGATCGGCGGCTGCTTTGTCGGTGTCTGTCATTGGTTGGTTGGCGCCACTTAGGACCAGAGAATCGGTGCTGTGTTTAAATAAATTTTTCACACTTGAATGACTTTTGCATGAAATTAAAATTCTATTTAAATAAATAACATTAATTTTCTTTCCCGTTAACTTTTAAATTTTATTTTTAAATGATTAGAACATAACAATAAAACTCTTTTTATTTAATAAATATATCTAATTGGTTAACTTTTTATTTAAACGTCGCAACCGTTATTATGATCAAGATTATCGTTGTTTTAGCTAAATTAATTATTATTTTATAGGTTTATCAAAATTCTAAAGCAGAAAGAATTCGTTATATAGTTAAGAATTATTTAAATAATATGCACATATTTCTACTTAATAATCATTATTTTATCAGTTTTTGTTGGAAAGAAAACCCCTATTCCTATCTCTGTCACATACTATCCACACAAAACACAACAACCACATAATAAACTGTTAGTATCTTATTTCGCGATCTCCAGACTTTGATTATATGTCAGTTAAAACTTGTTCCCACAATAACAACTCAATTCTCTTAAAACAGAGCTTCCCAGCGTAGGTCACAGCAAAAAGGTGGGAGAGACCCACCTTTTTGCTGTGACCTACAGGGTCTATAATGGTCTACAATATATAGCTACCATCTAAGTACACATTATGGTAAAGCAATAAAGTATATTGAGTATTGAAATTGAAATTACGTACGATCGTCTAGTATATTTCAAAGCTTTTTTTATTTTATTGATACCAGCCCGTAAACGGGACCTCCTAAATATACAATACCGTATGATTGTCCCATTGTAAGCCAAAATCCCTTTTCTCGTACAGAGAAGGTACGAGCATTGAACACCACTCTTGCTCAAGAAAATTACTCAAATCATTTCCTCAAATCCAACTAAACCGCAGGACCAAAGAGGAGTACACCAGCGCTGTTTGCCGTCACCCGGCACGGACAACCGCTGTCGTCTCAAAGGAATCACAATGATCGACGTCATGACACTGCAGTTTGTTCTGCCTGCCCTGCCCGCGGGGTAGCGTGGTGATACCTGGCTAATGAAGTGCTAAACGTAATTTACAGGACCCTGATTTGCTTGTATACGAAGCAAAGTGCTACCGTCAGTTATTACGGACGAACACAGTTGCAATCAAAATTTGAAAGACTTTGAAGAAAAAAATCAATTGGAATTAAATCGTCTGCTCTACAACGGAAATCACGCAATGAATGTTGTTGAGTTGTCAAAATAAAAGACATTGTCATTGCAAGTGTGTTACACAATTAGCCCGCAGATTTAGATACAATTGGAAAGCAGGGCTAGAACTTCTCCTTGCCAGGGTTGCGGGAAAGTCCGAAAGGGATACCGGGACCTTGACAACAGGCAACCGAAGGAACACGGGTGGGTTTTAGTCAGTAAAAGTCTGACACGCCCTTCCGCTCCGCCCAGAGCCGAGAAGTCATATGAACATATCCTACAGTCAAAAAAAAAAAGGCTTCTATTCAAATTAAATCACTTGTTCGCATTCGGTAATGTGGATTTCATTGACAAGTTTCATCCCTGCTGTATTCTGGGTGTGTGTTTACTATGCTTTTCAATCTAGAAAATTCAAACAAATAAAATAATTAAGCTGGTACTCAAAGTATCAATCACAAAAAAGCCAAGCATTGCTTTTCTCTTAATCACCATACAGTCACAACTCACAATGATTCCGTCATTTTTTATGCGTCGTCAATCACCAATGGGCACTCTTGATTCACCATTGATGATTTTTAATTGCTATTCATACAATTCTGTATTTTTTTTCACAATTAAAACTTTTGTGTGGGCCCCTAGGATGAGTTGCAAAATTGTTGATCGATAATTTCTATCGACAAACATTCGCTTCGATGGGTTTCGATGTTTTGGTCGAACGGTTTTCGATTTTGGAAGTAGAGTAGGATTGTTTTTGTTGTCCTGTGTTATGGGAAAAATATGATTTGTAAGTTGAATTCTGACTGAGTAGGAAAAAAATGAGGGTTGAGTGCAGTCATTGAACTAAAACTTGTTGCTTATAAGTGGCTAAAATAAAATGTTTTTATTGTCATGTTTCAATTTTCCCCATGCTTTCAGTTGAAGAGCTTGTGTATGTTCATCTTTATTGCATCTTTTAATCGACATGTACTAACCTCTTTTGAAAATGAAAGATCTTTTACCAGTAAGTAGGTACTAGGAAATCTCGACAAAAACAATGCTATATTAATCTTACAAACATAGTGAATCAATAGTCTCGAAAAGGGTTTGCAGTAATATTTTTCTATTAGTCTATTGCTTTTGGAAACAGATGTTTACAACAATAACGCACTCCATTGCTGCCAATATTTGTGAAGTCATTGCGCTAATCGATTTAAAGACGACCACGTATTCTGTACAGAGGTATGGCGAAATTAACAAATGATAGTTTTATAGAAAAAATATGGGATTGTATTGTGAAGTGTTTGCAATTGTGTTACTTGATCGTGATTAATTGTTGATAGAAGAAATGTCTCCCTGCAGTCCGATACCCTTTAAAAGTAACTCTGTCTCATCGCCAAAAACAAACATTAACTTTGAATTTACTGTTACAATTGAGTTGTATTTTAAATGGTGTTACATAGATCCCGTTCCAAGTTTAAAAGAAAACTATTGATTGCCACATATGCTTCACACACTGCCATACCAACAGATAATATACAATTCAAAAGGATACCTCTTTATAGAATCATGAAACTCACTTAGCCAACTACAGCTTTATCAAACAAATAACCAACCAATTTCCCTAACATTAGCCCGATAGTATCTACACAAGCTAATCTTGTAAGCAGCTGTGGGCTCAAGTCTTAGCGTCAGGTGTGAGCTGTGCCGTCAACGCGAACTCGGCACAAGTCGGCAATACCTCGGGTCGTCGTGACTCGACGGCTCAACCCTGTTGAGCGCTAGGGGGTGTGTGTGAGAGGTGACGAGCGGGATAGTCCTGAGTCGAAAGAGAACGAACTGATAAAATATTTTAGCCACCTGAGTGTAAGCCTGTACAATTTTATCAGTAGGTATTTTAATGCAATACCAGGTAGAAAAATAAATTTAAAAAAAAAAAACAGAAATACCATGTTATTTTAAGACCATAGACTTCATATAGGTTTTCCTGTAATCTATAAGTACCATTCCCTGTATTTGTTTCAAAATTTTGCGTTCGGTAGTTTAGGAGGTAAGGGGCAATGGTAAACTTTCATCTATTTTCTTATCTTAAATATATTTTAAAGTATAAAGCACACAAACATTTATTTAAATCTTTGAAAACCTCACCTGGAAAATCCTTAATCCCTCAAACTCATACGCACCCTACCGTTAAGTGAAGATGATCCACAAAAACGAATGAAGTGCGATTTTATTAACACTACGCTTCCAATTCGTATAGAAAAAATATAACACTGACTATAACAAATGATGTTGTTTGCCAGAAAAGGGCCTGAAGAAAGGCCTCAGAAAGGCCTGGAGTGATGTATTATGGCCTGGCCCATTGATGAGACGTGACGTCATCGGTTTTGGATCAGATGGTGAAAGATGGTCGCTGAGATTTGACTTGAGTGCTGCTTTTGAGTTGAACTAGTTGCTGTGACTTGAATGGTGGTGTCAGTATTGGATGTGATGTGTGGATGTTACTGGGATTAGAATTTATGTTTGGAAGTTTTTGAAAACAAATAAGATTTTTTCTAAGTTGAGCTTGAGTGGGTGAAAATTAAAAGAAAATTACTGAATCCAATTTCGATTGGCATCTAAAATGATTTATCAAAACCAACATAGACTATATTTTTAAATGAAATATCCTAGTTATATAGAATGGTTTCAATGGCGCAAATACACAAAAAACCCATAGATAGGTACTCTATAGTAATAATTATTTTATTTTTAATTTACGTTCACCCAAAATTAAACCGAATACCGTCGATTCGTAAGTGAATTTGTCACAACACTAGACGCAATGGGATCGGGTACAGACGGCGGCGGAATGTGCTGAGTCACACCGCTCAGGGGAACACCCCTGTTCAAGTGGCGTTTAGGGGTCGTCGGGGTGATTTCTATACTGTTGATCGAGCAACGGAATTGTTTGTTGAGTTGATGAAATGTTGTTTGAAGTAGGTATATTTTAAGAGATTTTATATTGGGACAGAAATGAAGTTAAATAAAAAAAAGCATGTAGGTATGTAATCGAACCTCAAATTCCCATTTTGCTTGACCAACTGTGAGAAAAGGCACAAAAAGTTAAAAAATGCTCATTTATTTTAAAAAACTATACATCATTAGAAGCCCAAAGAGTTTTAAGAGATTCTTTAATTTAAAAATGCGTAAGCACTACATCATTAAAAAGCCAATAAGTTTTTAGACGATCAGTTAAATATTTCCCTAAAAAATAGATTAGAATTTATTAGATAGGTACTAAATAATATTTTTTTATTTTGCGATTTCTCGTTATCGTTCTAAAAATACGAGAAATTAAATTATCGCTATATGATATATTGATGTCTTTAAAAATAAATTTTTGGCATGAATGCATCTTTAAGATGACATTGATTCATTTTAAACAATCTATATTTTACGATGAATGTATTTAAAAATGTTGAACATTTTTAAATACATACATCATTTTTAAATACATTCATATGGGAGGGATTTAAAAATGTTGAACATTTTTAAATATATTCATATGTAATCAAATATGTATAATATGATTTTAGATATTCGGAAGCCATTGGAATTTCAATTCTCTTATATAACCGGTAGGAACAGTAGTTATTTTATTAAAAAAATATTATTGTATTCATAAAATAATGGCTCGCGGCAAACTTCAATAAAAATAAATGTCAAATGTAACTTATTTACAAATATCGAATTCCAAAATGAGAACATTCAATAAATTTTATTCTTATTGAGAAAATAAATAGATTTAAAAAATTGAAATCCCCTTGGAGTTAATGCCAATATTGGTAATAAAATACAAATAATAATAACAGGAATTTTATGGACATTATTAATAAAACCACAATTTTCATCTTTTATTGCCATAAATCAGCGATCGAGCAGCTATTTGTCAATTATTAATTATTGAATTATCATAACTTCTTGTTAATATAGAAGCCAGCCGCTAAATATTTTAGAACCAGTCGGGTTATAAATTTTACAAGACAGGGTTATGATAATTAATTAATAAAATAATAGTGCTATAATAAAATAAAATATTACGACACTAATAAAATTCACAAAACTGTGAAACGTAAGGCGTCAAAGAAGGCTTGCATTTAGTCCCCGTGGAACGAATTGAAATTGTTTATAATTGATTTACATAAATATTTACAATATAGGGCCTTAAAGCAGAGGTGTTCAATAATTGGATTCTACCTGAGGTAGAAATAAACCCGTACCCCAAGTATCTCACTCAAGTGCTTATAAATATTATCTGAAAATCCTTAAACAAATACAAATATGAAATAGCATATGGATGATATTGTTTTGGATAATAATTATTCTCTTTTTTCGACTTTATTAATTATAAAAATCCGTAGAAAGGCTACTTTTATTAAAATTTTAAGAAAAAAATCTCATTTTCAAAATACAAATATATAAAATAAAAGTAAAAATCTTTTTAAAAACAAGATTTTAATTAAAAGCTTGAGGCGTAAACCTTCTTAAACTTAATGATAAGCCTCAAGCTTTTAAGAAAATATTATAGTTCTATATTCACGTAAGTTTTATTTAGTACTTTTTAGTTCATTAAAAGCTTGTTTTTAAAAAGATTTTTACTTTTATTTTATTTTGTACTTTTTAGCATTTTTAGAATTTGTTCGAATATCTATTCTATCACTTTCACAAATAGAACCCAACACTACGGGGCTATGTTGTAAGGTCGAAGAGTCTCTATGGCCGCCTTCTGGCTTCGTCATCAGACCCTGGATACTACCTTGGGCTAAAGTCCTTTTCAAGGCAACGCAAACAAGTCCAAACACGATAATGCTATCTTATTTGGTTGAGGAGTGCTCGTGACTACCTTCCAGATACATCATCAGTCCCTGAACACCAGCTAGGTACTGTCAAAGCACTTTTCAATACATAACCAACGAGTCCAAACACGATGGTGCTATCTTGTTTGATTGAGGTTTTCCCATGGCCACCTTCCGGCTCCATCATCAGACCCTGAACGCCACCTAGTGTCAAAGCACTTGTTAATACATGACCAACGAGTCCAAACACGATGATGCTGTCTTTTTTGATTGAGGAGTTCCTATGGCCACCTCCTGGCTCCATCTTCAGACCCTGAACACCACCTAGTGTCAAAGTTCTTGTTAATACATGACCAATGAGTCCAAACACGATTGTGCTGTCTTGTTTGATTGAGGAGTTCCCATGCCCACCTTCCGGTTCCATTATCAGACCCTGAACACCACCTAGTGTCAAAGCACTTGTTAATACATGACCAATGAGTCCAAACACGATGGTACTATCTTGTTTGATTGAGGAGTTCCTATGGCCAACTTCCGACTCCATCATCAGATCAGCCATATGGTATATTTTTTTCAAAATGTCTTGGTTGTTGTATATGTATGTAAAGTTACAGCACAATCAGATGCTAGGAAGTGCTTGAAAAATGGATAAAAATTGGAGTAACTAGAAACACATATGGTCACCTTCCGGCTCCATCATCAGAACTTGAACACCACCCAGTGTCAAAGCACTTGTTAATTTAACTTTGAGGTGATACCTATTTCATAATAATATGGGTTCCAAAATACTGTGTTCGTTATAAAATAAAATTACAATCAATACAGTAGGAGAAAATCACGTTTAAAAGTTGCTAAGTGTATACATATTGGTGCTCGTGACTGTACTCGTATGCCAAGTTTCAGCTCAATCAGATTCCAGGAAGTACTTGAAAAATGGAGTACAATATTAGTAACCGGAAAGACATACGAACAGAGCAAGCTAATATAAAGCTTGTAAAAATAGCCTGTGGATGAGATTGTTGCGGATAATAATTATTATTTTTTTCGACTTTATTAATTATAAACATCCGTAGAAAGGCTACTTTTACTGAAATTTTAAGAAAAAAAATCTCTTGTTCCTAACCTAACCTCCCCTTCCATATATATGTATGTTATGTTAGGACGTTCTTTCGTAAATTGATTAAAAGTGTCATTTAGCCGCTTAAAGCGCATTTGACACACTAATTATGGTAATGACACTTAGCAGTGACCTTTAGTGCACAGCTACTGTTAGCGCACGCATGTCGGTAGCTACTAGCAGGCTCTGTGGCGACATAACTAGATAGCGCTGATTGTAAGATTATAAATATTTCTATATTAATAACAAAAATGCGTGTTTATATTAATTTTATGGGTTTTTTTTAATAAATATATTATAAACAGTAGCTACACAGATACAATCAGACGGACTTGACCTTCTAGATTACCTACCTACAGAGCAGGTACCTGCACTGAAAAAAAAAATCATAGCCTCACTTTGTCAATGTCGGAAAAGCAAAAACAATTAGTACCTGCACATGACTAATAACAGTCCCTGAAAACCTCATGCAAATCAAACAGAAAACACTGCTTGCACTACAAACAAAAATAACATGACTTATAACCAATACAGACTAAATAACCAACAAAGACTTGACCAACAGAGACTTATTTCAGACCAAATATCTACGGAACCCAAAACTCATCTGACAATAGCGTCCCACCCCTAGCCGCATAAGGGCTAGAGGTCACCGCGGCGCTTCCGTCAACCTGTTGGACGTCCAGGACACGGACGCGGCGATTAATGCGTCCCCACACTATGATGTATCGATAGCATTCGCGGCCACTTCACTATTAGGGGAGATCGGGTCAAAATCGTATAGCTAAGGGTTTAGGGTTGTAGGACTTTCATCTCAAAACACTAATTTATGTAATCAACAATTATAATTAGTCAGTCTCATAAGGAACATAATCACTTGCATATATTTGGAATAATTAAACTATTAAATAGTATAAACCAAAAATTATTAAACTTCTTCTAATTACGATTTTGCCCCGACACATGGGTAAAACCGTATAGTAGAACGTCAACTAGATTTTGTTCTTGGGAAGTAGAAAAATTCGATTTAAATCATCCCAAGCCTTTGCGTGTGGAACAGTCCAGATCATTGTTCTATCTAAATCGGTTTACTCGGTCTTGTAATGTAGATTTTGGACCTCAAAAGTTTTGGCAACTTTCAAGTAACCCATGGTGCCATCAAACACGGCTTGAACGGCTTTTTTCATCGTAACCGGATCCCATTCTTGTCTAGAAGTAGTCCTTTTATAATTACGCGACATTTTAACTGCATCTAAAATTAAAAAAAAAAATAAGTCTATATTCATTTATGCGGGTCAAAATTGTATAGTGGCCAGTTTTGCCCCGTACGGTTTTGACCCAAGGCTCAATGTATAAATATATCACTCACTACTACATATACGCAAACCAATTTGCCTACTCAAATATTTTTTAATTACGAGTAAATACACACACTTTAACATAGTTGAATGGACACTTACCTATTATATACGTAAATTTCACTATTATTGATTGAATATGCACAAAAATAAGATCAAGTACACCGAAAAACAATAAAATAGAATATTTCGATAACGCGCGTGCCTGCAGCGACAAATGTTTGTTGACAAATAGCTCCCATTGGTCGACGCCGCTGAGCAGTTTGCGCGCGGGAACTTTGAATTATTGACAAGAATAGACATGCTGTACTGTTTTACCCCGGTATACGGTTTTGTACAGGTCTCCCCTACTTCGGTACCGGTTTTTTAGCGACCTTAGATTGCGTGCTGCATGTATGATTTAGTTACATGGTGTACTTGGCATGGACCTGAATTATTATTAAGCATTCAGAAAATACATATTATTATATAATATTCTTTCATTTTGACAAGTCAACAATATTCGTAGAGTTAGTTAATTGATTCAGGCATGACTTTGCGGAAATCCATTATAAAATACAATAGACGCAGATATATTTAGTAACCTATTCCGCTTGACTATTCTTCAAGAGTCATAAAAACCCTGTAAGAAATCGACACGTGTTTCACCTCTCAACGAGGCATCATCAGGATGACGATTGACCAATTGCAAACCAGAACGCGACGTGTTACCACACCGGGCGCTGGTTCACTTTGCGTCCAGCGCTTTCTTTCTTATGACTCTTGAAGAATAGTTAAGCGGAATAGGTTACTAAATATATCTGCGTCTATTGTATTTTATTCGTAGAGTTATTTACGTTGTTGAATTTTTTTTCAAACATGAAGTAATTGATTAACAAGTTCATTAAAAATCACAAACACACAATTTCTTTCATAGAAATTATGTTCCCAATTGGGTACTTATTCTACGCTCTTCACAAAATGTAACCTTTTTTTTTTCCAAATATTGTGAAAATTACCTACACATTCCCAAAGAAGATTCTATTGGGCGATTCATGCAAATAGGCTTCATTGTATAACTGATGCTAATAGAAAAGAAATAACTTCAATAATAAATTATGAAAATGGTGAATAATTTTCCTGCCTGTCATTGGGTCTGATTGTATCCTCTGTCGTGCATTTCTGTTCGAAGACAAGGGACACACTCGTCCGGTGTGCATAAGGAAATTTTTGCCTTGAACCCACTAACCAAGGCAATGTTTGCGCATATTTAACATTAATAATTATGTAGATACTATTGTAATCTAACACCAAATACTATGCTAAGCCAGTCAGTGGCCATCTCTGAGTAATGGATATCCTTGCATCCACTTCGGCTATATTCTATTCATTATGATAATTAATTAGTTACAATGACCATTATTATAGCCAGTTCGTTAAAAAGGTCAAGTAGTTATACCTACTTGAAATTGTGACACATGCTTGTGGTATGAAGAGGCTCGAAATGATGCAATCTTTAAATATTATTTAAAGATCTGCTATCATATTTTGCATTACAATCATAATTTATTAGGTTACTAGCTGCGCCCCGTGGTTTTACTCACATAAGTCTCGATCCCGTGGCAAAAAGGTATAATTTCCTTCTCCAGGTCATGGTCTACCCATATGCCAAATTTCAACCAAACCCGTTCAGCCATTTTAGCGTAAAAGCGTAACAAACAAATAAACTCACTTTTGCATTTATAATATTAAATAAGTTAGGATTAAGCTTTCATTTTGACCCAGTTACTGGGTTGTGGAGGTCAGATAGGCAGTCGCTCCATGTAAAATACTGGTATTCAGCTGCATCCGGTTAGACAGGAAGCCGACCCCAATATAGTTGGAAAAAGGCTAGGCAGATTTGATTTTAAGCTTTCATTTTGCCTGCTCTTCAATGTTCATTTCAGTGTTTTGTTTCAAAATCAGAGTTTTCTGCTAATAGTTCAAACTAGGAACATTACCAACGCGCTCTGGGCCCGCGTGGTGACTTACGCCCCTCTCCCTATCATAGAGAGGATGCCTGTATCCAGTGGGAGCATTATAGGCTGATACTATGCTAAGAACATTGTTCAACTGTCTAATGCTGTAAAATTCTGGCCATTTCAATGAAATAGCGGATTAAAAAACTTAATGAAATAATTTGAGAAATTGTATTTAAAATGCAAAGCTAATATTAGTAAATAATCGGACTGACGTTTTCCAATTCAAACTTTAAAATAGTATTGAAAATCAAAGCATGCAAATGAAAACCAGCGCTATTGTGTTAGCTGACCACCGTTGACGATCCAAATTGCGTTCAATGATTGACGGCGTATTATTTGGCCAGACATGACGGCAGCCGCGGCTTACATAACTGACTATAAAACATACTGAATCAACTAACTGGATGGTAAACCTACAGAAGGTTCACATAGAAACTATAATGGCTAAACTGGTAACGGGAAACCTACACCCACACCAGATTCAGTGCCAAAACAAATGCGTATAATATTCAGATCTTCTAACTAATATTATAAACGCGAAAGTTTTTAAGTATGGATGGATGGATGGGTGGATGGATGTTTGTTACTCTTTCACGTAAAAACTACTGAATGGATTTGGATGAAATTTGGCAAACAGATAGTTTATAACCTGGATTAACACATAGGATACTTTTTATCCCGATATTCCCACGGAATCGAGACTTACGCGGGTGAAACCGCGGGGCGCAGCTAGTATGACATAAACACTAGAACAGCCCCTAGATTGTCTTTTATCTTTGGTGGCTTTACCAAAAAGTTTCTGAGTATAATTTTGACACAGACGTCAAAGGCAGAGCGAATTGGGAATCAAAACAGAATGATTAAAAAAAAAAATCAAGTAACAAAAACTAAAACCCAACTACGACTTAAAAGGTATAAACAAGACACCACAGACAGACAAATTAAAAATCCGGAGTCACACGTGTTAGGGCATAAATCGAACAGATTACGTGTGACTACGGATTTTTAATCTGTCTTTCTGTGGTGTCTTGTTTATACCTTTTAAGTCGTAGTTGGGTTTTAGTTTTTGTTACTTGATTTTTTTTTTAATTCTTTTGGGGTTATAATATATATATTTTTGAAATGTGCTCATTAAGCCCTTTCATTTGATACCCAACATGGTACGATTAAACCATTTTTTTTTTTAAGTTCCTCACTTTATGTCCTCTAGAGGGCGCCATTTTTAATTTAATGTGACTTCACATAGCCTATAACCAGCGGACAGTCACGACGCTTCTAACGATACCTCATTTGTCAAATTGTGATAAGTGGTTTGGAAGATAGGAGGGAACAGATGAACATACATACATACATACATACATACATACCGGTCAAAATCATAACCCTCCTTTTTCTTCGCCGTAGTCGGGTAATTAACTCATCACCTTGTCACTTGGAAAGAGAGAAAAAGAGAAAATCGCTCAGCTACTCAATTTGTGGTTTCGACAATAATGTGGGACCGCTTCAAGCTGTTACCAGGACAATATTAATATCAACACGGATTAGAGTTAACCTTCTGCCTCTTTGATGTTGCTCGATCCCCAATATTGTCTAGCGCATGTTGAAAATATTCAATTTGTATATGAATAGAAAAAGTTATCAAAAACATTGCATCGTTTATCGAACTGCATAGAAACTAAATATATAATAGAATTAAACAGATTTTTACAATTGCACGCATAGTGAACCCTCGTGCTATTCGGGGTTCATTTCACTCCTGCGCCCTAATTGCGTAATACACGATCAATCAGAATCAGAATTGGTTTGAAAGAAATGTCTAATCCATTGCCTCAAAAGTTCAAAAAAAAATCGGGTCAACAACGTAAATATCGCAATGAATGTTGTTGAACTGTCAAAATGAAACAAATTAGTTTTAATCGGTTACGAAAATAAGTTATGCAATTAGATAGCTGTTGACAGTCACAATAATGACGTATTGTCTAAAAGTGACTGAGCAAGTTTGAAATTCCGCAGGGAACAAGTTTTGTATAAATAGGTACGTAACTAAACAGTAGGTTCCTATCGACACAAGCCATACTTAAAACTCACCAAAAACCTAATCAACTGAACTAAAAAAAAGAATTTAACTAATCAAAAAGCCCAATAACAATAATTGTCATCATGCCATATTACAACGAAACTTTATGTTAGTGTTGTGATAGCAATTCATTCGATTTGAAACATAATAGTGACGTAGCGATCGGCAATTAACATAAAATATAATTTATTGGCGATATATCGACGCTTCGGAACTATTACCGATTATGATGCAAATTTTAATGATGTCTATTACAGTTTTGTTTAATTAATAAAAAACGTATCGAAACGAATTTTTAATCGAGGTACGGTTCACCAGTGGCTTTTTTTATACTGAAGAAATAACAATGCTGCAAAGTATTCGACGAAACTGGCCTTATTACAAAAAAAAAACGTGAACCCATTTTAAAGCAAGAATACGAAGAAATATTCAATGTCGAGTCTCACGTTCTATGAAAGACTGGTAGAAAAACGTTACCCTCCTTATGGCAGTCGGGTAAAAACGAAGGTAAGTATCAGAAAAAGATAGAAGGACAACTACTCTACTACCATATTTCGCATATTAAATTCATTACCGTCGCAGTGACCAAGGAATTCCTAAGGTCGCTACTACTTTCTTTAGCTAAAGAAATATTACAAGCTATTGATAACAAATTACACCCAATTAAATTATTTAGTGAAATTATCAATAATAAGCTCAGCCAATTACGGTCCAGGTGTTAAAGTCAACACCTACCATCATTCTGCATATATTTTTTATGCAGCCCATGTCCTTACAGGTCCGAAGTTTCAAGCATTAGTATGCGATGTACGGCCGACATTATTTGCATATCGATAAAGGTTAACAATGCAATTACGCGTGTCGATAGTCGATAAACAATAAAACAAAATCAACAACACTAAGTTTCAGCGGTTTTAGTGCGGACGATTTTTTTGGTCGGTTCGTATTCGTGTCGTTGGTCGAAAGAGTTTTTGCAATACGGGGTATAATGTCATAGTGCATTAGTAAACTATTATTGATTCGTTCTCTTCCAATGGATTAATCAACTGAGTATTCGTAGTTCCACGTTTTGACGTCGGCTTTAAGTTGCTATATGAAAGACTGACTTCCAAACAATAACAAATAATGAAACAAATCAAAACGTGATTGACATAGTGAATCGAAATTGAAAAAAGAAAAAAAATAGAGAGAACTTTAGTTAGTGAAATTAGGTAAATCATTCTACATTTAGTTACGAGATCAATTACTGACGAATATTTTAGAGAATCTTAAGGAAACTAAATCATTCCAGATTTAGTTGACCGGTTACTGCTAAAAAATCGAATCGCACTCGCCTCGTGACTTCGTGAGCTTTAAAAGACCATAGGTATTCATGAGCCATCCGCAGTGGACATGCAATAATTACAACTAAACACTCGCAACATTCACGGTAGGCAAATAATAATTCAGAAACCACTACTATTACAACAATGTTCCCATTAAATTATGTTAATAATTTACACATACGGTATGAGACTAAATATTTTGGTGTAATATAATGTAATTCTGTTACAATCATATAAAAATAATGTTAGTAGATTTACCTACGGTTCATTATTAGCGAACTTAATTTACTTAAATATTTTTTATAATTATAATTTACAAGTGGAAGGCGACGATGCATTGCTAAAAAATGTAAAGTATTTTGAGAAATATTAAGAATGGTCTGTTTTGAAATATTGTGAACTAATGAACAGAGGTTTATCAAAGTAGTTATAACGTCTTCGAGCTTCCTGGGGGCCAAGTCTACTAATTTACAAACGTGTCAGTGATCTCACAATGATCAGTTTTTGACAGATGTGCCTGTCAAAAAAGGCCTCCTGCTCTGAGTTTGAGATTGCGTTAGAATATAATTGAACATTGTTGCTGCAAATAAGTTGGTCAAAAAAGTTTTTCTACAACATACTCCTCTAGGAGTCTAGGATAATGCATTTTTGTAAGACTCTCTATTGCAGCACGGTTGGTACCTTACCTCATGATTTGAGCCATTATATATATAGATATTCCTCTTCGTTTCGAAAAATTGGCATACTAACCCTTTTACAACACTCCCACTCCTGTGCTACTATGAGTAAACGTCCTATTTCTCGATCCAATGCCTGCGCCCAAGGCAATTAGAATATTTCTCACAACTGCATCCACCTGTATAGCTACTGATAACCTCTGACTGCAATCACAAATCCCGTCTCTGACCTCGGCTCGCAGGGCTAGCCCGTATACTCTCACAATCGGTTAACCCTTAAATGTCACTGGTGTCAATAACGTCACATCGACGTCAGACGAAACATTACTGACATTTATTATCCGATACTGCCTAGTGGTTTAATTTTACTGAACAATGGGTCCTGGGTACCAACCCAGGACCCATTGTTCAGTAGAACTCCAGTTCTTGATCAGGCAAATTGCATTTTCCATCAAGATGATTTTCGGAATTGCGACCGGTTTCTGGCAATAATGTCGCTTTTTACATGGGACTTAAACAGCAAAATTCGATACTAGCACTTCTGCCAACTCTTCGGGAAAAACAGGCGTAATTATAAGTTATGTAATTAATTTAAAAACAACCGTCTGACCCATTTTTTGCTTCAATATCGATTCGTATCTCCCGATCACTGATCCAGATCTCTTCAATGCCAGACATGACGTTTGATTGACGGATTGACGGACAAACACGCTGATTGGATATAATTACGATGCATATTTTGTTAATAAACAATTGTCTGAACATTTACTGTTTAAGTCTATCCTATTGGAGGGTTATAAGGTTGAATTTTGTATGGTTGGAGAGGACGAGTAAGTTGGTGAAGTATCCTTAGAAATTATTAGTCGTGGCGGTAGGTTCGGTATTTGAAATCATTGTGTTGTGATGGGATCAAACAGGATCCTTATTGAAGTCAGTTTGCGGTTAATCATAAATGATGTTAGATGAAAAGGTTATAGTTACACAGCAATCTTGATAGTCTAGTCAATTTAGTACTAAATTGACTGTTAGCTTGTGCTGTTAGTAGGTTATCTTGCGTTTCGTTTTTATCGCCGAAGTTTTATTTTTTAAATTCGAATCGAAAGCTAACACGATTACACATGTCAGCACATCAATTTCTTATATTTTGACAAATGGTGTAAATGTCACAAAAGGTTGGTAAAGGATTATGTCGGGATATTAGATAGCAGTACTTTATCCACCAACAATGGCATCGTTTTGCAATAGACCACCGGCTTATTATCGCCTTCTCCTTCTTCCTTCCCTGACCTCGTTGTTTATTTAGGGTCGCGTATCCTCTCTTTGGGGCAGAAAGGCTCTGGAGTGGCGACCGCGTACCGGAAGAACGTAGTGCTGGAAGGGTTTCCACAAGCTGGACGATGACCTTGTGAAGGCCGCAGGAATCCGCTGGATGCGGGAAGCACAGTACCGCTGGAAATGGCGGTGCTTGGGGGAGGCCTATGATGTCCAACAGTGGACGTCTTTCGGCCGAAATAATGATGATGATGATCCTCACTTTTCTGCGCTAAGTAGTTCAGTCTTAGGTTGTTTATTCTGGCAATTGAGTCAGCTTGGAAATCTTTCTACATTGGACTACCAGATCAATGGCGGGCGAATCTCTCTTTTCTTCCAGTAACTTCAAAGGAATTTGAAATTGTATCACATGGTTCTCACTGCGTCATTTGACACGATAAAAACAATTCCACCGAACCGCACTTATCAAAATGTTCTTTCAGTGCTAGTTCGTGGAAATGCTCAGGGGGCTTAAAACGGGCACTTTAGCAGAATCATAATATGAAATATTATGAATCATCGTAAAATGTCAAACTGACAATTCATAATATGATCTGCGTGTAATTCATATTAGGAAATAATTCATCTGTTTGACAGTTTTCTATGGAGATTCGTAAAATGGTCCACAAATTATGAATTGCTTTTATGTCAAATTAAAGGAATTGCTAATGACAGCTGGGATTCAGGAAATGAATAGCTTTTATAGGAATTGCTTATGTGGCCGGTTTAGGCTCCCAGGTGCGGTTCGGACAAGTGCTGTTGAAATCAGTGTTAAGAGTGGAATACCTCGATTTTCTTGTAAAGCAGAAGTAGAAAAAATCTGGTTCACCCGTAGATGGATCGCCCATCTCCCCAGATCCAATTCTGAATAGATGGTAGTCTACTGAATACCAAAATTTATGATCGTATATTTATCTATAAGTGCGTAATCAACAGGTGTATTATCTTATCCAACTTTATGTAAAGCTAACAAAACTATTCATTAGATTGAAAACAAAACTCATCGGGTTTGCGTCGGCGTTAGACGGCCGTCCGTCTTGCGATCTACGATCGATGTTCAATCGTACTAATAAACAGAATAGTACAGCTAAACAGCATTGCATTCGTTTAATAAAAATAAAATTGGTGAGATAAAATTGAAATTGTTTGGTTAGGAGAGACTACGGCTCATGTAGAGCTAGGGGGTATACATCCATAGATTAAACTAATGGTGCCTTTGGCGCATTTCGACAAAAGTAGGGGAAGACCAAAGAAACGATGGAAGCTGTGTGAAAGATGATATGGCTCGAAAGGGTTGACTACTGAGATGATGATTATTAGAGAAATATGGAAAAAGGCCAGCCTGCCTATTGTCGATTTTGATTTTTGTAAAGGAACCTGAGACCAGTCTCAAATAGTGGACTCTCCTTTTCAAGATGTTGCGACAGGTCTTAGGACTAGGACTACTATATAATGACACATAACAAAACTCAAGACAGACAAGAACTGTCCTATGACAAAAAAAAGGTTTATCTTCAGACCCAGGACCCAACCGAACCGCAGCGGCTCAGGAACCTTGCAGCCATTTTTAAATTTCGAACTTATTCCGATTAAGGTTAAGTTCATAATACAAAACTGACAACTTATACCGGACTAAATTGTCAGTTTTTAATAAAGAATTGTATTTCAACCACAGTTAGGAACATTGTTATACTAAATTAGGAATGTTCTTATTACAAAAAAGTGGCTCTATTGTCAAATGAAAAACCGTGATTTGTAATAAGACCTAGAAGAAATTACAAAACCTAGGAAAGCACTAACGTATGAACAGTCACCAGTGTTCCTAAACATTTCAAAATCATTCCACACCAAATTCTAAATTCAAAAACATAAAACGATCAGTACATGACGCCCAAAAATATCTGCGTCGCAATATTATTTGATATAGGTACATGGAGTTAACACTCCGCTGCATTCATTCCCGCCTGATTGATAGAGTGATTGATTGGCACATGACGCGAACACTCCCGATGTAATAGCCCAGTAAACAGGTTCGCGATTCGCGACCAAATACTCTACCTCTAAATTGAAATTAATATTTTTTGTACAATCTGAATAAATTTTTGTTTGTTTAGGTTTTTTTGCGTTATGTTTGGATGTTTAATTTTTTTTAAGAGAACCCAACATCTGTTAATAGAATATTGTGTGTTAGTAGTGTAGAATCGTTAAGATCGATTAAGTTATACAGCGTTAAAAAAAAACCCTGTCCGATCCGTGAGGGTGTTGTTAAGAATCATTCCGAGTCTTTTTTTGATGGTGTTTTATGGAAAAAAAAAAAAAATTCGCCGCATTTTTTCTCAAACGGGTATTTTACCGGTCTAGCGGGTGTCCATGACCTCTGCAGAAAATTTGCTAATTTATAATCAAATTGGGATAATTTTAGTAATAAAAATGTGATAACTGCAATAACTGTTTTTATTTTCAATACCTAATATATTTTTTTTCTGGTAACGTTTTTGTAGTACCTGTGTGCCCCTTTCGGATCGGACAGGGTTTTTATTCCATACTGGGACCACTTTGTCAGTCGCAATCATCTATTAAGGCGAGATGTCTGAGACAAATGCTTCATATTATACTTCACCCCATTAAAAACTTTCCATTATGGAATAAGCAGAAGTCGGCGTCCAATGACACACACACAAAAACAATTGGCCCTCTGATACCAACTTCCGTGCACCCGAAACACACAAACAATCACACATCCATACTCAATAACGCTTCGCAACAGCATCTTTACAAGTCATTAGACGTGCCACCCCCCCCCATACGCTTCCCCCTCACCCCGAGGGCCCCGCACCCGTTTGTAATTAACTGAGGGCCATAAATTGACCGTAACTGTCATATCATATTGATTTAGTCCCGTGAGCGTACCTACGCCTTGCTCGGAGTTTTCAGCCTCGCTGGGGTAGGGGAAAAATTAAAATTGTTTGGATTGACGCTATCGGGGTGCGGTGTATCGGGGTTGATGCTCATGTTAGAGCTTCAATTCTATTCTCTGTAGATGAATTTGTGACTGGGCGACTCTGAAGTAGAAGTAGAAGTCATTCTATTCTTTCTCGGTGCACGTCATACTGCAGTCTCGGACAATGACAACTTATTACATTTCACATTTGAATGAACGTTTACTGAATCGTATCTTGTCTTTACTCAAAGAAAAGTTTTTCAGAAATTCTTTAATCCTTGACTCAGTTATTGATGGCCAGTAAAATTACGAAGTGTTGAAAAAATTACAATCACCCAATGTTATTTTCGTTCATCTATTGAAACAGATTCATTCATTCTTTCATTCGCTTCATTCATAACAACTAATTTATCACATTGAACGTTTCAATTGCATATCAGAATTCCGTAATAAAACAAACATTGGGCGATTCGAAAATAGTCGGAAATCAAACATGATACGACTCATTTAAATCATATTCACATACAAAAAAATCTTTCCGTATGCATTATAATTATGTACATACGTTCACATGCCCACACAGAGCCCTGAATGAAGTGAAGACAGCATTATTACCGCTTTGCAACGATTGAGACTGTCAAAACAACGCTAACTAGCGAAATCGAACAACATTTGGCCGGCGGGTGATAGAAAACAAACATTTACTTGCCATTCTTAAACAGATGATCCGATTCAACTAACATTATTGAACGAATTTACGAGCCATCGAGATCAAAGTCGTAATACAAAAATATCTACAGCAATCAGGAGAGGGGCGTTAGTTTCTTAAGAGCTTTGCTTAAGGAACAATTTTGTGCGTAAGATGACTTTGTTGGCTACGGATGCAAATGGGAGCGCCATGTTTTTTTTCCCGCGCCAACAATCGCGCGCTGCTGCCACATCGGAGCTTCTTTTTTCTACTGTAAGTTCCTGATGGCGCTTATTCTGATTGAGAAGCATTTTTTGTTCCGATTGTGTAACATTTTAGACACGTTCTCGATATTTCGATGATTCCGGTACGGCGGTAGATGGTACGGCGATGGTTGATCAAAGACGGCCTGGATCTCATTCAGCCTTGATGTGTGAAAGATTAATACGTTTTTACAAATATTGGAGCAGTTGTTTGGACAATAATTTCATAGCTGATAGGAAACTTTGCAACTGGACCCATGACATGATTCAATCTTCATCGATGATGCTTAGATTTGATTCTATTTCTAATATTTGAATAATTGTTATGAATGAGTTTCATACATGCTTCTTTGCATGCATGCTTCTTTGTCCTGTCAAAAATACCAACAACGTTTTACTTGATTAGATAGACTTATCGCCATACTGTTTAGTCGATATAAATATTTTGTGTAAAATAATACTGTACAGATTTTTCATGACAAGATTATGTTTGACCCATCTCTATTTTTTAGCAATCTCATCTCTGTTTACGCGATCCATATTTTCAGTTCATCATTGTTGTTATCTCTATCGGTCACATTCTCACTTGTCAGTTGTCAGTCAAGCTCATGATCTTCAGTGATTTGAGATAATGTGATTATAAGATAAGCCAAAACATGAAGTTAACACAAATATGTATATCCTCTGTATCTCTCCGTATTTCGTTTCTTTAACAGGAGTACTCATGTAAATTTTCGGCAATATTTCATCTAATCTTTGAATTAGTCCAAATCTGATACACGCAGAGTCAAACATGTTTCTTGCTTAAGAACATATTATAATTTTATTCATAGTAATGTCTCTTTTACATAAAAGAATATGCATCTCTCCTGCGCTGATCTAGTCACGAAATCAATACATCAGTCTGTTGGAAAGCACACCACTACTGTAACTCCTTGCCTACACCCAATTTGACAGCGGCCATTAGAAAAAAAACGGGTTTTATTTATCGCCCCACTAAAATTCCTAGTGATTTCACATCTAGGTAACTTATCTTATAAATCGTGAAATGTGTCAATTAACTCCAGTTTAATGTCGTATTTATGTTAATAGACGTCTGACGGACATTTTTGGGCATACACAAAAAGAGACTCGGCAGGATGCGACCGGCACCACGGCACCAGTACACTCGGGTATTTTTAAATGTCAAATGAGTTAAACAAGAGTTGCGGCTTGAGGTCGCGTGACGGCTGATTGATTGGTTGATTGACTTTTCGCATTCAAGGGTTAATGTTTTTTCTTTTTTGTTTCACCAAAGCGAAAAATGTCATTGGTTTATTTAGAGCCTAATCAATCAGATGAATAAACATTTTTGTTTTAGTACTCATAAAATTGATTGCCAAAAACGACTACCAAATTAATCGATATGCAAAGAAACGTAAATTAGTTAATGTGACATAAAATTCTTCTAATTTATAATTACTATAATAACCATCAAACGAATTTAAGAAACAGCTAAAAAGCTGTCACAATTTATGTATATTGAGATCATTTAGGTAATAAGAAAGAATTAGTAAGAGCTTAGCAACAAAACTGATTATTAATAAAAAATCTAATTTCAATCACTACTTTAGTAGATGGATGTCATAAAAATAATATAAATAACGTAATATAAATTATTGGGGTATCGAGAAACCTCGTATCAATGTTAATAATCGTAGTGGGATACATAAAACGTATCTGTTAATACATTCTTGATTATCAAACCGTGGGACTGTTTGTATGTTATTTATGTATCGTGCTTCAGTTAACGCATTGATCGGAGCTACAGCCGACGTAAATTTTAATGACGGAATCCAAAAAAACTATTTTTATAAATAATGGTACATTAATACATAAATAATGGGACCAGTCTGAGGAACTAGTACCAATAACGCGAATATAAATAAATATTACTTAACCATTCGAAATAAATATGGCGGATGATTTATGGCGTTATTGACATTGGGTGCGCGGGCGCAGGCGGCCATCTTGGCAGCTAATTGCCAGTCTGTCATTAAATCAGTCACGCATCGGCTATAGACGGATGTTCGAATATTTGTTTTGTGGCGACACCTAGGCAAATTTACATTTTTTATTATATTTGATCTCAAATGACTATCAAGTCGTCAGGCCAATCGGTTCGATACGTGTCGGTGGTATATGCAAATATCTGGAATAGGAATAACGCCTCTTTAATTATCAATTTGTTTTAGCATCTGTTTTTCCAGAACGATGTTGTTTTAGGCTATTTATTAATTAACAAACATGATGGAGCGTGCTTAACTTTGGATCATGTTATCGCCTATTAGCAAATGTCACTATTCAACCGTATATCTAATGAAAATAGACCAAACTATGTAATCACTCTATTGAATTTGCTTTGTTTATGCTTATGGGACAAAGTTTTTCATTTAACTATATAAGATGCAATTCAAGAATCAACTACTTGAAAGCGATCTGCATCTACTTTGATGACCTTTTGTAATCTTTAGTTTTATTTCAACATGATCTTTTTTTTTGTTATATAATTTTAATTCTAGTAATATGATTACTAATGCGCTCTTGCAATAGTGGCTACGGTTAAAAGTATCAAAGTGTAACATTAACGGATTAACCGTTGCATTACTGGTACAAGGTACAATGTACTTGATACCGGTACCGCTTGAAGCTACAGTCTATGGTAACTTGTTGCACATAAAGTTACACATAACTACATAATAATGTACCGTTTAGTAACACTTACGGGTCTAATAAAGTTTACATGGGAACTAGTGGACTACTTATGTAGTTATAAGTTGCTCCTATGGTGGTGGTAATCAAGTTTTAATACCATGAATATGGTTTGATTTCATCAAATATATAAAGTTTCTATTTAAATTCTTGAATACCACTAGAAAAAATATAAAAAATGTGGCTTCTTAGAAATTGGTAATAAAAGTAAAAATAAATATGAAAAAAAATCATTTGGAATTCAAATCCATAGTCCTAGACATAGTAATAGAGTGTCCGTAGAGTTTCTTACCCGTTCTTCTCTTGGAATGAGCAACTAGCTACATTTTCTGACTGACCGACACTCCTTGAAATAAATGCTTTGAGTCAAGCAGGATATTAAGCAGGTTATAGGAACATAAACCTGGCTAAAACATTTTCCCATAACCTGCTTATTGGTGTTACGGTGTTTTTTTTTATTAAATTCGGGGCTGAAGTAGGTAATTTCTCTTTGCTCATTCATGGTTAGGTTAAGGAAGTTATCAGAAACAGTAAAATGATCAATGGGCAAGTGTACAAAGCTTCTTCTAATAATAACTTAAGTAATCATAGCGTATCCGATTGGACTCATTTTTGCAAAAAAAAACGAAAACACAATGATTTCAAGAATAAAACAAAGAACATGATTTATGACAGTATCATCTTCAAAGCATGTCACTCGTATGTAATTTGTCTATTATGTTATAGTCTCTTGGCTCGTTGAGATCATCCGAGGTGTACCGTAGGCGTAGGTAGGTGTAGAACACTTGGGACCAGTGTAGAATGTGACACTACAAATGATAGGAAATTGAGGTACCTAATAGATAATTGATACTTAGAGGTAAAATGGATCTGGTTAGTACTTACATTAATTTTGTTTTTTTGTTATTTAATACCTATATGTTTTTAAAACCTACAGATAAGAACGTAAAGAAACGTCTTGCAACTTGCAACAGATATTCTTATATGGCCAAGTGTTATATGGCAGTGTTCTTATACAGCTACCAAGGCAAAATTAACTGTTATCTCATCATCATCTGCCTAGCCTTTTCGCTACTATGTTGGGGTCGGTTTCCAGTCTAACCGGATGCAGCTGAATACCCGTATTTTACATGGAGCGACTGCCTATCTGACCTCCACAACCCAGTTACTGGGTAACACTATTGTGTTATTCCCCTTGGCAAGACTGGTTGTCAGACTTTCGGACTTCTGACTACCGTAACGACTGCCTAAGATCTACAAAAATGTGCTTTCCGAGAGATGAAGGAATAAATGGTCTCGAATGGTCACCCATCCTCTTATCGACCTCGATAAGCGTTAACCTTCGATCGCAAGTGCGGCTGTTAATACTTGGCTAGTAAATAAACTAATATATTTTATATAGTCTTCCTTTCCAAAGTTGAACGTAAGGCAATGTTTACAGTGTCTTGAAGACAGACTTTTCTTTCTTTGTAAAATTTGACTTGTATAATTCAAAAGGAAATCGGTCATATCATTCCTATAAACAGCTCGACAAACTGTCATCTGAGATAATTTCTTGTTTTTTAATTTTTCTGACTTTTCGAACCAGAACAAACACCAATTAGAGACGTGCACTTGCTGACGTTTCATAAATGAGGTGTCCATGTGAAATAAAAACTTAAATATTTTTTTTTTAGTTGAAAAAGCAAGACAAGACTATTGTGAACCTATGAATATAGCAACAATAAAGTGGGGGGAAGTAACCTACTAGGTATATAATCAATTAATATACCATACTTAGTAGTCTGTAGGCACCATATATACTCGTATAAGATATATTTCTATGATAAGTACTAAGAAAAATAGAAAAGTCTAAAGACAAAGAAATATTAGATAATTACCAACTTATGCGTGGGTTTCATAAAAGCAATTAATACAAAGATCGAACACTACTTAATTAAAATATAAGCCTACTTATTTACTTGGATGAAGTTTTTAATATTCTGAATATAGAATGAACGATGGACCCGGTAAATAAAATTGCAGTTAATAATATATTTGCGACAGATGTCCTGCAGGTAATTGTAGGAAATTGGTTATATTTCTCAAGCCATGTGGGTTACAACCGACATATTTAGTTAATGGAGTATAAAATACGTTCAGTTGCAATAGTAGCTTGTCTTATTAAATATAACATGAAGGTTTTTCATGTGAAATAACACTCTTTGAGTAAAAATAATGCTTGCTGTCCCTGCGACAATTTTTCATTTGACAATTGTCAAGAAGACTCATTTTGGTTAAAAAAAAGTCAAGACAAGGACCACAATTGGTCATTTTAGCAAATCATTCAGAATGAATGAAATTGATTTTATTTTTTTAGGTACTTACCTGATTCTCAAAAGAAACTTTATACCATAAATTATAAAAAAAGATTATTATTATTATAAAATTAATTGAATCCCTAAAAGATGATCCATAAATATAATTGTTCACGCCCATAAACAAGTCAAAGTTATGGAAGATCTAGCAGATGTCGCGTCACATGGCATCTATAAATTTTAACTTGTCGTATTCAAAATGTCGGGTTCAAATTGTTTAATATTATATCCATAACTGATAGGTTTCGTGGCGGGAATATTTAAGATAGGGATCAATAGATATATAGTTTTGTTTGTATTAGTTGATGATATTTAAATAAAAAAAAACAATCGGGCAAACTTTAAAAGCGCAAGCTTCTAAAACATAGTTTTTGTTTTTGCTTGTTTATTACATTTTTAGTATTGATGAAACATTCTTCTAAGAATAGCAACTCTAAAATATTCTTCGATCACTAACACTTTTTAAAATTATCTACCAAATTGTTTGGAAAAGAAAATGTTTCAAAATTATTCTATGAATGTACCTGTGTTTGTTCTACCAAAACAAATGGTTAATTTAAATTTTAATTATTCAGATACAAAACGTGCAGTAGAAAAATTCCATTTGTGAGCAGATTAAAATCCTTAGAAATAATTATTAAATGATATTATTAATGCAAACTGTTAACCAAAGTTTAATAACATGTTTCCTTAATTTATGAAACAATATTAAAAGATTATTTAACAATAATAAATAAAGTAATAAAGACAAACAATGCAAATGCAACTTGCCCATAAATCCGTTAGGTATGCATATCGTAATTAAAAATTAATTAGTTTTCAATCAATTTATTATAAATCAATGTCATTCGTGATTGCGACATTACAATAAAACTTTATTATTGACTTCTATTGTGTTATTATTTATGACATTTGATTGTCAGGTAATATTGCATTTACGTCAATCGTTACGTCTGTTTTGTTTTTTGAATATTTATTGCTATTTTTTCCGAGTAAAATAGGTAAGTAATACAATTATTTTCTTATAGTTTTATGTAACATAACATCAGGCTTGTATTCCGCGAAGGGTTTGGCAGAGGTGTACGTACTGTACACCCAAGTCCCATGTTTTATAGGCGGGGCGGGCCTATTGCCATCAATCGGTCACAAATCCAGACAAGATAGTTAGATTATAATAGTACCAGCCTATCATTGTCTCACTGCAGGGCAAAGGTTTCTTCTTATACAGAGAAGGCACGAACACCTTATAATTATTTTTAATTAATTATGTCAGTTATATTTACCGTAACGCAATGGAGAATGTTACCATGGTAAGTAACAAATGCGACAGGTTTTTTAGCAATGCGTATCGAAGGACCACTTTTACACTTTTCCTAAGTTGTTGACCTGTTCGCCAAGGTCAGGCTGTTATGCAAGATGAACTGGAATATGATATTTGCAGTTATGCTAGATGAACTGGAATATGATATTTGCAGTTATGCTAGATGAACTGGAATATGGACCGGTAAAGGTAAAGGCAGTTTTATTAAAATAAATTTTTCTACCTACCAATAATGTTTTTTTTTTTAATTACCATCACACCACTTAGTACTAAATTGAATTACTTGGTGCCTTATAGAGTAGGTAATTTTAAGTTTTTTTAAAGACATTTCATACTTATAGACTGGGAACGAACACCAGAATCAAAAATTAACTGCCCATGATTTTTTTGTTATCATTTTAAAACAAGTGTAAAGTGTTAGTCGGACGTTTATCTTTAGATAGATAATCTATTTTTTAATAGTTAAAGTCTTGAATGATTGCTCAATAATAAAGCCAATTACATACTTATATTGAACGAAATTATAATTTCTTACTTAAGAGTTAAGCAATTTCAGTAGAATTGTATCGTCAATAGAATATTTAAATACCCGCATGACAGGCACTTAGTGGTTTTTGAAAGTTACTCAAATTTTAAAAGTAACATTAACACACAACAAAACAAACACATTTCATTTTTAATTAATTATTTCATAATTTTCATTACCTAGTTAAAGTTACATTAGTAACGCAAAATAAATTTATTTAACTAGAGTAAATTTTATGATATTCAAAAATGCATCAAAAATCTTACAAACTCCTCATCACATTCCTTCCAAACAAATTTCGCACTAGGCATATTGCATTTTCCAAAACGTCTTTATGTACACAATGTTTATGATGCGGCGTCCCGCTCTAGCGCCCCGCCCCTGCCCCGCATGCTTGCCCCCCTCCCCCTTCGCTCCCAGCATAGACGCGTTGCAGACGCTTGGGGCGCGCGCCACTCGACTATTTAAAATGACGACTGTGTGCATTGCTTTACAAAAATAAAGATGGCGGACTGGGGAAAAGGACGCCAGTGGATGCAAAAATATTGGACGTTTCTTTTGTGGTTTGCTACTTATTCTGTTCTTTTGAAGGCTTGATAGATGCAAAAGTAATACAGAAGTTTTCTTCAAGTTATGTAACTTGTATGAGGGGTAAACCTTGACTCGGGGAACGTTTTTGATGCAGCATTCAAGGTTTAGTACAGGTTTTCTTATCATTATTTTATTTCCTTAAAACATTGAAGTGTTATTCATTTCATTAGTAAGATCCTGACAATAGTTTTATTTTTTTTAATTGAAACCTATATTGAAATTACTACATAGTTTTCTATATTTTTTCTCAATTTTAATTTTTGAGATTACAATGGCATCGAAATCTTGTTTGCATCTTGACAATCTTGTATACAGCCATTGTCTAAAGTTTTCAATCACTTTGGATCCTCAAAATTAAATTTTTTGTAAATACTATTACATTATTTTTATTGGGTTAACAATACCAGCGTTATTAATCATTCAAAAGTCCGAATATCTGCCATAACTTCTCGCGAACTTTATTCGACACCTTTCAGTCACTTGAAACTCTTCCCATAACTATTTAACAATGCTCTTAGCTTGTCAGCATAATGAAAAACAAGGTAATTTACAATGAAAAGTGTTTATGTAACACTTTTTAGAATTTGTATGTAGTTATTCCTTTGTTACAGTATATTTTATCAAACGCCCGGCACAGTACCGTCGCGGGCCGTCGCCGCATCCTCACTGAATTCAGCAGTTGTCACAAAGTTTTCAGTGCCCACCACGCATTGTGAAACTTAACAGTACTACACTAAACTATCTACTTCATCTAAATATACAAAATTCCATACATGTTTTTCAAAGAAGCAGTTTAAAATGCGTGAAATGTTGTTAAAAAGCGATAAAATATTTAAATATAGTGTTAGCATTTGTTTGTCATGTATACTAAAAGTATGCTCACCTTCGTTTTCCAATGAATATTCTTATTTGACAGACAATAAGAACACCGCTTCACCTGTCACAACGAGCACCTAAGCAAGCAATGCCACTCGAGACCCTCTCATATAACCATTGTTTTTTAAACTTCTATTTGTTTTCGAAATACGTGAAACGAATTCCTCAGCACATCAAACACTAAGTACGATGTCGTTGAACCTCTTTCCAATCCATCAATAGTAAACTTAAACAAATCAGCCGTATTTGAACAGATGGGCTGCGACGGTGTCGGTCGAGTAAATACGTTGAAAATGCTTACTGGAATCGCACAGCGCGGGTCACTTCACACAAATAACTGGCACTAAGTTAACTGGACACAATATTTGGCACAGCACGTGAACATGTCATTAGATCGTTTGCGCGTGTATCGTGGCGTGTTTACGCGGGCGAGAGCGAGCGCGGGTGGCGATGCGGTTGCGTCGCGCGCCGCGGCCGGAATGACGCGCGGAGCGGACGCCCGCCGACGACAGCGCCACGCGGCGCCGAACAGAACTAGCGCACTCAATCAAACGTCCAGCCGTGATAAGATGCAACTGCTTTTTTGCAACCTACTGCATTCTTATTGTGATTGATCTTTTAAATTAAAATGGTGGCTTATTGTAGATACTATGTCGGTATTGAATTAAGGTTCAACTTTAGTTTAAACAGTTCTATTTTTGTTAACTGAAATTCACTTAAAAATCTATTAAGTATTTTTGTTTGATATCACCTGCATCTTAATAAAATTAATAAACCAGTTACAAAACAAAATTAATACCTATTTAAAGTACTATTTTAAACTTTAATTAACATAATTAATAAACTTTCCAAACAAAACTATCTGAGAAAACTAATTTTAAACGAGAAATACTTTAATTTCCCGGAAGAAAATAAAATCGAAATTAACCTGAAAAAAAATCCAACTTTAAAAAATATGAACATGTCAAAACATTGCAAAAAGTCAGTGGGTCTGACGTGACCTTGCACCGTGCAGGCGGGCGCGCGTGCAGTGTCGCCGTCCCGCTCGCGGGGCGCGGCGACTAGGCCCCGCCCCCCGCCCCCCGCCCACCTCACCGCGCCGCCTTTTTACCTTTTTGCCCGCTGCTAACTCACTTTCGTTACGATTGTACCTACGTTATTTAATATGATACATTTGACTAAAATAATTATTTTAATTATCATTTTTGATTAATTATTTTTTAAATAATGCTACTTATTTTAATTTCTTTGATTGATGTTGGAATGGCTATGGTTATGGTTGGTAATTGTTGAGTGGTTTATTGGTCCTTTTTTGCTTAATATTGTGCTTTGACTATAATTTAACTGGTAATGATTTGACGAGATTTAGTTTACAAAATAAATTAAGTATCTTTTTAAATATATGTTCACTGCTTATTTTATTTTTTTGCAGACAGGAGAAATTCCTTATTAATAAAAGGAGTTTTTTTTCTTCAATTTTACCTTTTTTATTTCAATACTTATTTATTAGGCTTCTGTAAAACGTTTACTTAATTAATAAAGCTGGTGTATTTCAATTTAGTAAATAAAAAAATTAAATTAAACGAATATTAAATGTACCTACCTACCTATTTCTTTGTTTATTTTGGTTACGAAACATATTTCTATTTATTTATTACTTAATCACAGGGTTGGAAAAAAAACATTTTTTTTCATTTTTTATAAAACAAACAATTCAAAATGTTTTAAACAACAGTTTTTTTTGGTTTTTTTTCCTTTGAGCGATTTATTATCAAAACATATCGATCAGACCTAATATAATTCATTTCTAGAGTACATAAAAAAGTCGATCAGAATATCATACTAGTTACTGAACCAATTATATACGTACGTTGAGAATTGCGATTCCGATATTAGATCTTATACAGGGAATTACTTTATCTTATTTTTTTTTAATAAAAAGTAATATTAAGTATATGTTTATCTAAAAGTATATTATTTAAATAAGAAGTCCCCAAAACAAGTGCGGGGAATTGCCTCCTTTCGACAAGCGACAGAAAGGAACTTCTTTACCAGCTACGAAGTATAGATATACCTACATAGGTAAAATGGACTGTTTTCAATTAAGGGGAATTCCCAAAATAGTTGCAGGGAATTACTTACTTCATAAAAAATATGCCAAATCTAATCCACTATCTAACCTTTTTAATTTATTTTCGAGCTATTTCAGGTCCTAAACATTTTCATGATATTCATTTATTTCATGCATTCGCTATTTAAAACCATGTTTTTTTCATAATGTTTTAAACATTGTTTTAAACAGTGATTTTAAACACTTAATAAAAAACATTATTTTATTTCAAAATGTTTTAAACATTGTTTAAAATACGTGTTTTAAAAGAACTTGTTTGTTTTATGCCAACCCTGCTTAATCATTAATAATAAATCATTTCAAATGTTTATTAGGAAGGAGTCGAAGTTAATCAAACGGTCTTCAATAATATTCGGGTACTCAAAGAAGATTCATTAGATGCACGCAATAATAATAAAAAAGTTTGCACATTCAGTGTTCTTTCCTAAAACACGTTACACCATAAAAATCTCATATTTCCATTATGTTCTCACATAACATTACCGGCTACTTTTACATAACACCATGTTCCTTCACATAGCACTTTACCATCATAGAAATAAGGTCGAAAATCGAAAAAAAAATATAATTTCAATAATACCTAACCCGAAACACGTAATTTTACGATCAGAATCGTAAAAATCCGATTTTTTTTTCGTCAATATAATTTTATTCGCGTTTAAGTTCACTTATTAAACAGAGATGTGGCTATTTTCGGTTTTTACGAACGATTTTGACGAAGTTCTGATAAACTTAAAGAGTCAAGTGTGAGGTTTTTATTGAGTCGCTTTTTACTTGATGTGATAATGGTCCTTGGGTCCGAGGACTCCGAGAAAACAGGTACTTACCTACCTGCTCTCTCCTGCTCCTCATAAAACAATCGTAAAATACACCTAAGTAGGTACCTACTATCTTTAAACTCAAATAGAGATATCATCTTAGCTCATTGCAATTAAACAGGAACTGGATTTTCTTTTACAACAAAGTGTTTTTCCTGTGTTTAACTATTCATTACAAAAATGCAAGCTAGCATGTCAGTAGGTATATGTAAGTAAAGTACTTAAAATTGACAAATTGTATATTGCCATAAAATATAAGTTGGTAGTAGTTTTATTCGATAATGCAAAAATATACACAATTTTAAAACTAAGTAGGTAAGTAAACAACGAAGAAAATTATTTAAATGGTAATTTGCTACTTTGTATCTCCCTCCATACAAAGTAATATTTAAATAACTATGTAGTAAACTTTTGATAAACACGTATTCATAAAACCATACATTTAAATAAAATATCTCACCTAATTATGTTCCTGCATGCATCCAGCCATAATTTTAAAATATATCACCTCTTTATTTACTTATCAACTACTAAGTATTAATTCCCAGTAAACTGTAAATTACCTACACAAGTTATGTAAGTACTTATATTTATGTAAATCGATAACATGGAACTAAATAAAAATGAATAAAATAATTTATTGACATTTTTAAACAACTTTACAGCAACTGTCATAATTTCACACAATAAATGTTTCTATTCAGAAGAAGACATAATTTTTCTAGGTAAGTACCTAGAAAAATTATGTCTTCTTCTGAATAGAAACATAAGTATAAATATTTTTATGAATCTTAAATCACTTAACTTTGAAGTTCATACATAACATTTTAATAAAATTATTAAGATACCTACAATAAATTATTTTGGAGATTTAATACGAATTATTTTCAAAATCTTTGGTAATAATTATCTAGGTACTTAGTACCTACCTGGTAGGTGGCTCGATAGTTAGGTAGTACTAAGTAGTGCTGGTTCCGTAACCTTTCACTTGGTGCAACGTTCCTTAAACAATTCGTCTTCTGTCAGTTATAAACTTTTGTTTCATCATCAGTATTTCGCAAAGGAAAAAGTTTAAATAGTCTCACCGATTCTATTTTTTTTTTATAACTTACAACTCTGTTTTTCTCTGTTCTTCTCTGTTTCTTTTAACTCTGTTTTTGAAGCAACATCTAAATAAACATGTAAACTATTATTTTTTGTTCTTATTTACATAGAATTACCTAGGTATGTAAATAAAAACAGAAAATAATAGTTTTCGAAGCACAACCACATAGTGTTGCCATCATCATCGTCACAAACGCGAACCCTAACGTCAAACCTTACAATAAACCGTCATCTTTATCCGTCTCCCGCTGAGTAGCTCCACAGCCAAATATACACACGATTATTATAATCATAAATTTTAATATGTATGATAAGTTTTAAAAAATCGGATCTTACCATAACGAACACAGTTTATGTTGATTCTTGACGTGTTGGCAACATTTGATTGCGACTTAATCGCCCCGCGTTTGAGGGTTAGAGGTTAATGAACTCGCGTAAATCTTTTTTTGTCGGTTGGTCCTTTTGTTCGTTGTGTGAGGGAATAAAATGTTTGGTTAAATAAATACTGGCAATGTCATTTGGATTATATGTGATGTATAGTGTGTGCGAGCCCGCTGTAATCAAAGAGAAATAATTAAAAACAAAATTACAATCTTGTTGTCGTTACTCCTACCTAAGTATGGAAGGACCACAACCATGGGCAAATATCTGGCAAATAAATCGAGTAAAAGGGGAATCCCAATCGTAAGTCGTCTTTCTTCACTAACTTGAAATTATCGGACCACTAACCAGATAAAGTACCAGGGTAACGTTCGAAAGTACTGAATTTGAATAAAAAATACAGGTTTATTATATATCAATCTATGGCCCCTGTAGGGCAACAAAGATCTAATCAAGCCTTCATAGGTTTCTCATCCTAGATATTTAAGATTTTCAATTTTGAAAAGATTCATCTTTGTAGAGTTCAAAAATGAGGTCAATACAAATAAAAAGAACCCTAAGAATTCCAGACAACATATTAAATTATACCAGCCTGCGACGCCTTGCAAATATAGGTACTTTAGTGTCAAAATACAGCCTTCGGGTAAAGTACTAGAGTCATGCATTGAAGTAGGTAATCTATCATACTCGTCATTGATGACTGGACTAAAGTACAGCTCGTAACATCTCGAGCTTCATTTAATATTGTTATAAAGTAGCTTTGTTAAGTCATTGCTCTTCTCATTCATTAATTAAAAACAATGATAATTGTATATTTTGAAGAAACATTAGCCGCAAAACGGTATGGTTGTCTGAATGGCTAGCAAGAGGTCATAAGTTCGAGAGGGCAGTCGCATCTATTTATCTAACCTAGATATTGTACATATTGTGCTGTGTTTCAGATAAAGTGCAGTATAAAGCATATTCAATCTAGAAGCTAGTACTAAAGTCAAATAACACAAATATTTTCTATCACAGAGCAATTAGGTTCTTTCTAAGTAACTGACATCGAAACAAGAAAAGAGCCAAACTGTCAAATCAAACACTCAAGCCGTAGAGCTTGATAGTTACACTCTTCTCATACACCTCTTTTCTAATAATAATACAATATACATACATGTTCATTTCTATTTCAGTGGCTACGGCGCCAAGAATTGTGCATCAAAAAACGTTAAAACATATAATATAATAAATAAAACACATATAGGATAACCTAAGATAAACATAGGATATGTAATAAGAAACAATAGAGCTATACACCACCACCTTTGTCCCTGAGCGCTAAATTTCGCATCGTTACCTACAGTACAGATGCGATTCAATAACTATACAAAACAAACGTGTTACTGTATCTCTGCAAAAGTCCTTCAAACCTAGGTTAGTCTAACTTTGAACTTAACTAGTACCTAAAACAAGTAGGTATGTAAATTCTTAAAGGTATAATTATTTACTTTACAACAATTTATTTTCTCAACACTATTTGGAGAAGATACTCAAACTATTGTCGTCTTATTTTCGCCAATAAATAAACACAACACCCACAAAACCAATAAAATATAAATAAAACCACGTAGGTTGTGTTTTACAACCTCGTAAACTCACTTCCCTGGTTCAAATCTTAATGGTCACCCAAACACCTACACTTTCAACCAATTTAAAATGATCCAATAAAATATGTAAGAGAGCATAAAGCTTGGTGTAATCGATATAGTAATCTGACACCAGACATACAAACAGACAAACAAGAGTGGCCGTCAATCAAAAGCAATCAGTCAACGGTTTCATGACACGAACGCACTCCGGCAAGCCTCTTTACAATCACTATAGCACCTTCTCACTCTTATAACCATCCTATAAGGACCAGATTCGGACCGAAGGACCAATTTCTAGGTGTACCACGATAAGGTCTATATGTAATTTCGGATCATAAAATTGGTAATTTTCGCGGTTCGCCATGTCTGCACTGTCATCACGCGGGATCCTTTATGGCGCTAAATTATACACGCTGCGCAGACGCACCGTTTTTCTTGCATTGAACCAGTTGCACGCAAATTGGGTTAGGTTTCTGCGCGGTTAAAGACAATAATGAGTGTCAATCGGGTCGGGTTTCATTGGGATTTGGTCAGTTTTGCTCTGTTTTTGTTTGAGTGCTCGTTTGTCGGCGGATTTACGTAGATTTTATATGGCGTTAAAAGAATTCGGTCCAAGAGAAAATTTATAAACCTGACGTCTGATGAGCAATGGTGGCGTTTGACGAATAAAGGGATGACGTTGTCATCTACTGAATTTATTAGACCTAAAGACCCTGAGTACAAAATGATGCAATGTACTAAATTAAACTAACTGAAATATAATCTTTAAACGATAACGAGGACAACATAACATTTAATTTTACAATACGTGAATTCTACTGGCTCAATTCTAATTCCCCACAGACCATCTACAACCATAACATCGCTAAGTAAACCTAACTAAAAACAAAAAAAAACCTATTCCCTTGAACAAGAAAAATACCGTCAAGCTTCATTTGCAAACGCCAAGTCAAGCGCGTTTCCTCCATATGATAAATAGAAATAAAAGCATATTTCCAATGCAACAGTTACCCGCGGCTGTCCGGCTGAACACTGAACTTCTCGTAAAGGAAGCCATGTCGGAAGGGTGAGCCGAGCCGCATGCAACCCGGTTTTAATTACCCCTGCTTACCCCCCTGCCCCCTCGCCCAGGTAATAAATATGGTCTTCGCACGCACTCATAGTAGTATTGTAATTGATGAATGTGCTCCAAAGGTTATGCATATCTGCGGTCTTTGAAAAGTTGTTGACAATTTTGTATTAGGCCTGGCAGACTGCATAATGAAGAACTGTTTATGGTTTCATGTGCTTAAAGTTAAGCCTATAATTAATAACGTGTTCAGCAGCTGTCAATGATATTTCAGATCCAAAAGAGTTGAACGAAAACTGAGAATTAGTACTATAGCTCATTGACAATATTGCCTGGGCTCTAGGACCAAAAAATCATACGTGATCTCATATTCTGTCTAAACTATTGGTGCCATAAAGACCAAAAGGAAGTGTGGCTCATCAACGATTCGCGAAAACATCCCAAATCTATTGTATTCATGGGATCCGACGAATAAATAATTAGAAATACTTCAGTATCAAACAAAGCAGTATAATGTCGATGGACGGTGATGGACGACGTAAGCGCGATGCGCATAACTAGTTAACGCTCCATGCGTCGCTCGCTGTAATGATCGTACGGAACTAGGAGGACCAACTATGTAGAGATCAATCAGGATATTACTTAATACTATAACAATTGGAGCTTTATAAGATTCAAAATCCATAATAGCCCAAGCGATGAAGGCGAGCGAGATATATTCCAGGATATATATTTCTCACCTTCATCGCAGCCCAATTTAAGATTACCGATTTGGTGAGCCTATGCTCAGATTGAGAGACAGCTTTAGCAGCACTTAACTTATTCAGCAATAGTCAACAAAAGACTATCATCTGCCTAGCCTTTTCCCAACTATGTTAGGGTCGGCTTCCAGTCTAACCGGATGCAGCTGAATACCAGTATTTTACATGGAGCGACTGCCTATCTGACCTCCACAACCCAGTAACTGGGTAATACGATACCCCTTGCTAAAACTGGAGTTGAGAGTCTACAAAAGACTATGAAGTGATATGTAACTTAAGTTGTCATAAACATCCAAAGGTATGTTTTGATTAAAGTCCTCCTAAAGCACGTAGGAAAGCAATGATCTATAATCATCTCACAAAAATCCCTCCAGAAATACAGAACATGAGGTCCATCTTCACCTTCAGATAAATCACCGAGTCTCCCATTAGTGCTCTGATAACATGCTTTTGAACCTATCGCAGCCGAGACATTCCTACAACAACACATGAACATGGTCCCACTACGAATAACCCACAGTATAGTCTAATCAAGCTCGCATATTCATTAATGCCTGTCGAAAAACCACTAAGCTAGTAATAACGCGATCAGTTCGAACTGAAGATTTATATCAGTCGTAATTAAGAAATTATTTATATACTTACACAACTACAAGTGACTGCTGTGAATGATGATCGGGGAATTGATGGGGATTTTTAATTAGTGGTTTTAAAGGATGAAAGGTCAATTAAGTGATTTAAGAGATACGTATGGGTTCGTACTTTTGTCATAAGTCTGCGCTCTGGTTGTCAAAAAGCTCGACTTTAGGTCAGCTTTGTTGAAGTTGTTAAAAGTGTTCTAGAAAAAGCTCCTGTGGAATTTAGAGAACATAATTAAAACATTACAATTGTGGTAGATCCATTTTTCGTGAGAGGCGTTTCTCGCATTTAACTGAAAGTTTGAAAATATTAGAACTTTTACTTAAATACTTGCGTTCTTTAAGAATTTCTGTAGAAAAATGCTTTTTTTCTAAAAAAATCTGCGAGACTCAAATCCTAAATATAATATAATATAATATAAATACTATAATAATTTGTTTATTTGCAATTAGTTCACACAGAAAAAACACAAACATTACACAACGAATCATTTAAATGCTAAGTTTTGTTGAACTCTGGTACCCAAATTAAGATTTAACTTGTGTTATGAGTACCAGGGCCCTCGCACTTATTTTGGTATCTTATATTAGCTTCTGAGTGGATCGTGTTCATGAGTGTGGAAACGTAAAAATTTGGAAAACAAAAATGAGAGAAATAAAAATAATAATTAAAAGTGTGATAAAGACTATGTATTTAATAGTGTGTAATGTGGGTGTATAGTGTATGTATGTATAATATATGTATGTAAGGGTGTGTGTGAGTTGTGTGTGTTTATATGTTTGAGAATGTACCAAAACTTTAAGAATTCCGAGACATATAACAATGTAGGGTTTCTATTACAGAATTTATGATTTAAGAAGGTTCTCAGTTTACGTGTAAGTTTTAAATATTGTCACCAACACCCAACATTGGCTCCAAGCTCCAACAAACAATAAACAAAAACATGTTAGCAATAAGAAAAATGTGACTCACGAATACATTCGCTCCACCATAACCCCACTAAATAAAGAAGTCTGTTTAACTCTGACTGCGTTGAATGTTAAAAAGACACCTTCACTTAGCTGGGTTAAATCTTTCATGCTAATCATACATACTGTAATTGTTATGGAGAATTATTACGTCAGTTAATAATCGAGATGCAATTCATGTTTTTATTGAATATTTAATCGCTTGTAGTTTTTCTTCTTCATAGCATAACTAGCTTCCGCCAGCGGCTTCGCCCGCGTGATATCTTTATAAACGGTAGCATATGTTACTCAGTGATAATACAACATTTTACAGGTGGAAGAATATTTTAAATAGGTCCAGTAGTTTTGAGTATATACATTACAAACAAAACTACAAATCTTTTCTCTTTTAATATTAGTGTAGATAGAAGGATTGCGTATAAGGATTTGTGACGCTACTTGAAAGATTTCGAGAAACTAATCGGAGAAAAATTGGCCTCTATTACCCAAACTGTGATTCATCTCAAGTTCTCAACCAATAGATGATTCATATAAGTCAAGTTGAGCGGAGTTTCCGACTGTTCTTAACCTTCCGCCGGTCAAGGTTAAGAGGTTCAAAAGAGGTTTCACTAACAAAGACTTGCTTAACCTTATTTGGTTCATAAATATTTACCCACTATGTGGTACAGTCACGCGTGATATAAGTATGAGTATTAGGTATACAGGTGAATGCAAAAATGATCTTAGACACATAGAAATCTATGCTTTTAAAAGAAAATTTCTGTACATGCTATTTGCATACTGATATGACTAGTTTATAATTACGACGAAATATTAAAGCCTTTTTTTATTCCATCGTCTGTCTCTAATATACTGAACCTTCATTGTAACAGTACACAAAAATAAACCTTTTCATTTATGTATTCGCGTCCACATTTTTTGGTCCTTCGGTCCGCAACGCAACCCGTGCGCTGCCGCGGCCGGGGCGCGTAGGTGCGTCCCATTCAGTCAATTTATGAATGAGTTCACTCCGTTCAGTCATTCACTCGCTCGCTAATGTCAAGGCCGACGCGACACCTACGTTACGAGGACCAATAAGGACATTATGATTTTTATACAGTTAGTGTGATGCGACTAAGCTATGTTTATTGTGAATCCAGTAGTGTCGTAGACTTGTTTGGGTATTTTCTGGTTGTATAACACAGATGAATGAAAGTATTGTTCAGCCGTTAATTAAGTACCGTCACTTATTGAGCCTATTAATTTAATCTACCCTTGATTGAGTTTAATTACAAGAGAATTGAAATAGTAACCGGCTAAGGCCCAACAAACAAATACAAAAGAATACGAAAGTCGGAAAATATTTTACATTTAGAGTCACAACAGTTAACATACCTAGTCCATTATTTTAAATTTTAGATAGATCAAGTATTCATTATTCTACATACAAATAAAAGTTTAAATTCGTTTACACGCTAATTAATGTAGAGTGTCAACACTAAAAATATTTATTGAATTTTTATAACCCTACTCGCAGAATAATTGAGAATGTCACCATATTAACGAATACGTTTATTTTTTCATTTGCACGTAATTAGGCTCGCGGAACACTCCGTCCTACGCAAAACCTACAAGTCTAATAAACTGTCCAACGTATGATAGTCGTAACTCGTAAGTTTGTACTTCTCCTTAAATCGCGTTGTTTTGATAGTGAATGATACATACAACTTACAAGAGTGTCCTTTTTTTGCACTTTGTCAATTGTAGGGTTAAGGTCGACGCCACTCAAAGCTTTTAATGTGTGTTAAGATAACATAAATGCGGGCGTGTTTTGCTACTGGTTATCGTAGTAAGTATTTAACTAAAATTTTATTATCATAATATTAATAATCTTTGAAGATCTTACGATTGCAAGCATTTTCTAGTTGATAGAAAAGTGCGAAAAACCTGGAATCTGGGTGAATCCTTAATTTTAGCGAAGTTATATCTTTTATCTCACTAAAAGATTTTAACGGTAACCTTCAAAGATGCTCTTCACACGAAACCGTATGAAGAGAACTGAAGAGAACTAATTCACACAAAAAGATTTAATACTAAAAAAATACACATAAAAAGGAAACAATTCAAATAAATAAAGATCGAATCGCACCCAATATTAACCCTTAAACGCGTTGTACGGTCTAATGGAGGGCCATAAGTTGGTGCAAGTTAGCACCTTACTCCGGCTTGGCTCTGCGCGCGCGCCGTAATGTAGATAAATTGATCGCTTCAATCCCTTATTGGATTAATATATGGTAATATGTTCAGATCGCGATAGCCAGTCCCGAGTTACGATTAAACAGTTTTTATGTAAGGCCGCCATCTTTGTTCGCCGCAGTCGGTATGTTGGTAAGGTGGTGCAAGGAGGAGAATGAAGCGAGTTTTAAAATGTCATCTTCCGAATACTTTCCATTTTGCTTTGCATCTCATAAAGTGAGGTGAGAACTTAGTTAGTTCTCAAACACTTAGGTCATCGGTAACCATTCGCTACTTCAAAGTTAAATATTTTAAGATACCTATGTTACAGTTTGCGTCAAATAACTTTGCCGCTCTGATGAAGGCTACAAATGACTGCGTAGTATACAATCTTACTTAAAAAAACAGTAGAGCGCGCATGCCAGCGCGGATGCACATCCTAGCTTCAGAGCGGCATAGTTATTTGACGCGAACTGTATGTTCCCAATACAACCCTCAGTGATTACGCTATCACGTAAGTCCTAGTCTACCACCCAGTCTTGCTCCCCTGCAAAGTCTATGAAAGTTATGTTACGGAACCAAAAGCTTAGTACCTATGTTACGTACAGATACATTGCCTGCAAGTAATTTAACCGAATTATAGACATAAAAACACAACAGTGTACTTAATCTTTTTTACACATACATCAAACTTCTGTGTACACTGGCTTTGTCAAACTGGCTCATCGCTTTCCTACTACTAGCTACCCGCTTCCGCCTATGACATGTCCCACCCCACACGTGTTAATCATACCACTATGGTATTCGTGATTTTATGACAAGCTGCGAGCCTGCATAATGTGATAGGTTTTGTTTCTGAACATTCGTGTGGCGAAACTATTTGAACGTGATAGATGGATGCTTCAGTGGATGTCAGGATCTGCCTCGAAGCCGGAACTCGGACGTTATTGTACCAAAAAGACTTATGTGTAACTTGATTCTGATAAATAAGTCACTTGCAAAATGTGTCACATTTGTGTGCATATATATGTTAGTTGTCATTTTAGTGGATCAGAGAATGCCCAAAAGGACCAAAAATAGCTATTTCAATTTGCTTTTCGGCAGTTACAACTTTATATTAATTATAAAGATTTAATAAAAATTACTTGTTTACACATATTTTTACACAAAACATGTACAAGTGATGGAAAATTCCCAATATCTGAGAGCAACTCACAAAACCAGTCAGATCTGAGTCCCAGAGATCTATAAACAGCACTTAGCACGTGCTTTGGCTTAGACATGTTTCCGTCTCTGTTCTGCAATTGTAGTTTGACAGTCACAGGAATAAAGCTTAACCAAAGCACTTGCTAAGTAACGTTTATAGATCTCGGTGTGAGAGCTTAGAACGATGTAGGACCAAAAACAGAAGAGATTGATGGCACTTTAGCTAGCGGACATGGCAATAGAAAGTGTGCCCGATGTCAAAGGTGACTTTATGTCACTTTATGAATACTTGGAACAATGCTTGTCTGTCTGTCCAGGGGGCACACACAACACATTGAAGAGATATTAATACAAAACAATATTATCGTGTTCTTTTTAGTTTTAATGGTCGGAATTGAAATTTATGTGTTAGTTTTAGACCCCCGGTAGTGTTTAATATTGCTTATTTAATGTTTAAGTGTCGAAAAAAGTTGTTAAAGAAATAACAGAGTATTTAGTTCAATGACTATAATTTGTTCATTATTGTTTTAGTTATAAATATTTTTATTTTGAATAGCGTAACAGTGTTCAACTTCGGTGCAGGGTTAAATGATTGGATTGTGTCAATATTTTGACGACCATCTAATAGTTCTACCTCTACCTATTGGTTTTTGCATATAATGAACATCATAAGACAATCGGATGATAAAAATCTAGTATAGGTACGTAAGTTGCTACGAATTTGTGACCCATTCGTAACAAAAAGAAAATTCATACTAAGTAAGTGATGCGCCCCACAAACATTTCCACACAAAAACAGGTAACAAACTGATAAACGACTTGATACACTTTGTTCCGAATTCATGAATCCAATAAGAGAAGCCGAAATAACCTCAAGAAGGAAAGAGGAAAAACGAAGAAATATCCTTAAAGTTTGTTCAATAAACAAAGCGAGGCGAGATCGCAGGAAAAACGCTTTCGAGCCACATTGCAGTACATTTTATACAAACGATGACATAAATACTCATTTTCGGCAACAATATCCGATATTGAGTGAGGCCTGTCTTCCGAGGAATGAGCTGATACAATGTCGGCCAAAAATTGGGGTATAGCTTAATTTTTTTGTTCGGTGAACGTATCCGATATTTTCCTTTTCGATATCGTAAATTTTTTGGCGATTGCGCCATGAATATGTGATGAAGGCTTCTGTGTTCTATTTTTGAATTTATTTACTCATGTGGTAAAATATAATAAGGTGCACTTTTTCTAATATTATTAAAACATGCTAAAATTCTCTACATCGTCTTAAAATAAATAAATTACATTGTAGATTCTGTATATTTTTGTAGAATGTTGTTTTTATTTTCGACGAAGTTTTATTAAATTCGTTTCTTCTTTCTATTTATAAATACACTTAACAACCAGCCAAGTATCTGAAAACACGAACAAAACTGTCAAATTTTCACCAAAAATATCCCTAACAATCGAGCTGCGGGAGTAAATTTTCGTTCCGCCAGTGTACTCATTCATGTTTATTCACTGGCCTCACCCCATCCCATACATTTATCGGTTTGCATCCCAAACCTACGTGGAATATACTAGTCGAGCAATGAGTCTTATTCGTCTTGCATTTAACTTCACACTCTTGCTATAAGTTAGAAAACTTAGTAGTGGAAGTAAGAAATATGAGTGATGGAATGAATGGGAGTGCAGGGAATTATGTATGGGTTACTGAATTGCTGGTTGCAGGAGAGGAAATGAATTAGTTGGATCGTGTTCGATGGTGCATAATAAAAAAGTAACATTAAATAAAAATAAAAAAAGAGTAACACAGTTACTCGTCTTGACGTAATTTTAACGTCAAAGTGAGTAACTTACTGTTAATTTTTTCTAAGCTATCTCAACACATTAAGGGATTTTCTTGAAAACGCAAGCACCTTTGTGACTGCATGTACCACTTAAAGACTGCTATACCTACTCAGCGTTCTATCGATTGCAGGCCATTTTAACGTCAGTGCAAATTTTAGATTTTTATTCGGCAATTTTTCAACAAAAAAAAACAAGACACTGCTTGCAATAACATAATAATATAAGCAGTGTTCTCATAATTATATCATAAATAAACCCACAAACTTGAAGCACGTTACAGTGCCATCAAGCAGCGACCTACATACTGTACAACGCGACCCGTCCAAAGTATCGCCATCGGGTTGGTATCGGAAAACAATAGCAGACGACCGGTATCTTTACTTATTGCTGGCTACGTTTCCACCGCACTTGCTGCAGTGACCGACTATTTATGTATTTAGGTGACTATGAATATCCGTAGCCGATCCAGAGAATGAATTAGCTAAATGCAAATGATCCAAAAGAAAATGGTCCTTCGAGTCGGATAGATGATTTTTTTTTTTCGTTTGGTTTCTACCATAAATATTTAGTCTTTTGTGATATTTTACCTTATTAACTTGACTTTACGTACGGAATGCAAAAAAGTACCTACAAGTACCTTACACCAAGCTCCAAGGTCCACTAATCAGTTAAATGTCCTAATATTTTAAATGCCTAAGAGTCTCCTAGTCTCTTTAGTACAACTAAGAACCAATATGTATAACTGTGCTTGAAAAAAAAAGATATCATGATAAGAGCAAATAAGGTAACTTTAATCTCAGTCAATTAAACACACATCACATGGACAGAACCGCGTACTAACCTAGTAATTATTAATTAAATTACGCTGAACCAAGTCAGCGTACGAACGGGAAACGTATGACACATATGATTTACTTGCAGTTTTTACGTCAGTGAGAAGACTCAGGCATGCTATGATTGACAGCAAAATGATCGTACGGTCCCACAGTTGCGCATGAGTGGCGTTATACGTCAAAGTCAGGCGCATCCGGGCGGCGAGACTATCTCACGGTGTGCCGTTATTGCTGCAAATGATGGATTTGAGATATTTTTGTAATAAATGTTTGTGTTTGTTTAAGTTATTTGATCACGTTGTGGTTGAATGAGTTGGTCGAATAGAGTCGTACAGCTAAACTTTAACAGAATTTCGTCTCCACACCCTAGTCACAAAAGATACTGATTGCCAGGACTGGGTATAGATTGCTTTCAGTAAAAAACTCTTTATCTTTTCGTAATTTGAAGGCTTAAGCCATAATTTGCAGTATTCATTTTTACCATTATCTATTTACACGATTATACTTTAGTAATTTAAAGAAAAAAGCAACTACTAGATACTATACTACTTTAAAAAACATTTGAAACACAAAACCTAACTACATCAACTGTTTTATTATTCTACCTTAGTATAAAAAGTGTATAATAAATAAATATACCCAGAAAAACACACTATTCAACATTTAAAAGGGCATTACGTAAATGTGAAGTAAATTCACTGAAGTCTTGTCACAGGAGTTAGGTCTTGTTTTCATAATTATCACCTGTTGTAACAGTGTCATGCATTTTGAGCACTGCTACATAAATCCATAATAAAATACTGCAACACGTTCTATAAGAAATGCGCTTCAATTGTGAACCATCGATCATGCGCCCGCGCATACAATCATTCGCTTTTTATTCGCGCTCCAGTCAATCATAAATCAAGCCGATGATTGAACCCTTTGGTCGTGTATCTTCACGCTATATCCTTATCAGGCTAGGTAAGTTGTTGAGTGAGTTGAGTGACAGTAATTGTGGTGGTTGGAAGACGGTGAATATCCTTCCTGATGCACTTAATGTGAACAAAAACTATAATGAAATAATGTGTGTTAGCAATGATAAGTTGGTGGTTCATCGCTAGGTATCGCGTTTCAATAATTTTATTTTTTTACTTCTACAGCTCACTGTCTTTGCCAGCTCACCGGGTTTAAATATTACAGTGTTTGTTATTCATGACGCAAAAGCCATACCTGCACCATCATCGATCCTACATACCCCTATAATGAATCTAAACATTACATTTTATATTTGTACATTGATATAAAACTATGTCGATTATGACAAACTACCTATTGAATCCTGAATGGTATAGACTTGAATGAAATTAGCGAGGCCCTAAGTATAAAGATGCTTATACTTAATAACTGAAGTAATGTAGTACATAAAGTACTGCGACTGACGAATTTCAAAGTCAGATATGAGAGAATCGTGCTACACCAGAGAAGTTTTCGGTATTACCTACAACTAAACCTGCCTTGTCTGTCAGCTCATAAAAACACGAAACAGGAGCATATATAAAAAAAAATGACAAGCAGCTGACCCTTGATAGATACTAACATGGTCCAGATAGGTACACCATAATATCTTAATTAACCCAAACATTAACAAATATGTTTATTTTTTTTAAATAAAACAACGTTTTATCTTCAATCGTTTGAAACTAATGTTGCGCGTGCGTCTGTGTGGTCGGACAGGTGTGGGCCCTAAAGGTCACAGATATTAGCGGTCCTTTGATCCGAGTTTATCGGGAATAATCCTGGATAGATGCAATTGAATGTGGAAGTTGATAGGGCTGGTATGACTAGGTTATTTAGCAGTCTCATGATTGGATATTTATGAAGCGACTGAAGCTTTGGTGCAAGAGTGTGGAGAGGTTATAGGTTCGAACCCTTGTCGTTGAAGTAATAGGTAAGTTATTTTATAACAGTGTTTTGCATTGTAGAAGATCATTATAGAAAGGGAAGATGAAGATAAGTATTTGAAATTTTACGGAACCTTCACGTTTAAAAATCCGAACTAATATTATAAATACGAAAATGAGTTTGTTTGTTCGTTACGCTTTCACGCTAAAACGGCTGAACGGATTTGGATGTAATTTTGCACGGGGTAAAAACCTTGGCCTGGAGAAGGACATAGACTACTGCTTTTTATCCTGAATAGCAGACATAGTGGCGGGCAACAGCTAGTAATGATATAAATAAGAAAAGCAAGGTGTTGGCTAAACACCACGAAATGCATAGGATAAAGTTTATTAGCGTAAGATCAAGAATCTCCTAAATAACGTTCAATCTGATCAGGACCAACTGATCGGTTAAAAAACAACACCTGCCATGTAAATTCAATACACACCAGAATCAATCAAACAATTTGTTCAACGCACAAACCTGTGCACTAAATCGATCAGAGAGACACCATCTATTACTACGCTGCGCGCGCGCGCAATTATAACGCGCGTAATTGGATCCCGCGGTAATACGAGACATTGTAATACAGTTCTGATTGCTTTTCAACTTGTTTCTGATGTAGATCTATCCTGTGGTGAGAATAGTAACGTAACATCGCGCTTGTATCCCCGAATGGGTAGGCAGAGCTTGTATAGTACCCTCATATGTTGTCAGTTGTAAGTTCCAAGTGGTAGGTTGCGACCTTATTGTCATCAACTGTGCACATACCATGACTTCGGAGTGATAATCAGAAATGGTCAATGTAAAAACTAATAGCACTTTCCAACCTCGGAATCGAACATCGGAAACTCCTGCTCGAATAAGTCAGCCAATAGTTCGCACTTTTCAGACATGAAAATTTATTTATTTATTAATCTTTGTGCGAAATAAAGGTACCTACACAAAGGCGGACTTAAGTGTCTGAAAATTCTATTTGATTCAATTATGAGTTGAATTTGAAAATGACTTGTTTCCGTTGAGGGAATGCTTACAATATAGGTATTACAGAAAAGTAGAAATTGACTATGTGCTTTGCATAGTTTGTATATTGAAAAACTAATATATTGAGAGCAACTTCTATGCTCCATCATTGTGGTTCTAATAAAGATGGCAGCGTTGCTGTCTCTTACATCAAACATTAATTAATACGCCATAATTGAAAACTTGTAGAACCTTATAAGGAAAGCAGGTCTTAAAAATTAAGTCATTGCATTTTATGATCAAACAAGAAAGTATTACCATGTAAAAAATGATAATCAATTAACAACGCGGTCAAAGATCCAAGGAATGAGTGAGTGTTGCCAGATCCAAAACGGAAGTACTAAATAAGTTTCCTATCTTAATTAATGGGCGTTCTATTCGTGCAGTTCATATCATTCGTCGTATTTTATCATAATGTATAGTACATTTTGATAGTTTTTAGATTATTTCGCATGTCAACTGTATTTCAGTGCGTTCGGTCGTAAGGACCAAAAAATACATAAATAAGCCTTATAAGGTGTGGCCATAAACTGAAAGATAGTGATGTCTTTATTTAATTTGTAAATGTCCTAAACCCTTTAAATAAAATACTAATTAAAGTGCATGTTTCTAATTTAGACGACGATGAGATTACAATAGGCTTTAAGTCTACCAAGTTGAAACAACGACTTTAATTCAAGTTTACTTTTTCTTTCTTTGATATTGCTATAGGAAAGAATTTTATCTATAATTCTTAAATATGATGTTATTTATTAACTGACTAGAGAACCGAGCTCTCACCAGTCGGATTATGAGTAACACACCTATCACTCTTCGTAAGCACGCTATAACTTATCGCCCATCATCTTATTACGTCTATAAATTCAATCTGCTACCATCATGATTTTCATTCCCATAACTCGCGAATCATAATTATTAATTATGGCCTGTTCAGTGTACGGGAATCGAACCAGCTACCCGGTTCATCGACCGCCCCCGCCGCTGCTGATCCGCTATAGATCAACGTCGACAGTTTGGCATCTCATCGCTACACGAACAGAGGCCGCTACTAGCCGCCGACTGGCGGTGCCTCCGTGTGAAGCTCCATTATACCACGTCATGTTAGGTTTTCCGTACGTCGAGATGCTTGAAATGCGGGTATTGGGAACTGGTCCTTAGGTACAAATTAACCAATGCGTAATAAAATCCTAAGAAAATTTTATGAAAAGGCACTAAAGATGAAGACGCAAGGAAATCAATCGAGAAGCCATACTTATATTCTCTTACGACGACGTAACCAACACACCCCCTTTCTCTAAAGGACGTCGATAAAAGTACAGAAAACTAAAACTGAAAAGATGTATGGTAGTCAGTATTCGGCGCGTACAAAAGGTCAGTCTCCAATCACACGTCCCCAGAATTCTTAAACCAATATTTAATTCTGTCACACACTTAATATAGCAGCCAAGCACCTAATACACCGCAGCACAGCGGCCATTACCATGCTCTCTATAGATCAAAGTCGTTTAGCATCTCATCATGCCATAAACAGGGGTAGCCGCCGATCAGACGGCAGTCGGGACTAGCGTTAATATTGAGCACCTTAATATACCGCTATCGACTGAACACTATCAGCCGCCTATGGATACCTCCGAGGTGGGTGTCCATTGTTGTACGGCAAGGAATGACGTAAGATCGGCTTTTGAGTAAAAAGTATCGTTTTCGCTAAGTAACTGACTGGTTTTTAACAATGAATTAAATGTGAAAGAGCCGTGGTTTTTGAGCCAGTTTTTCTAAGGCTTTCTTTGGCAGAGCAGAGAACAGAAATGTGTGGAAAAAGGAGAGGGGAGATTTTGCCGTGTGGGACAAATGGACAACATAGGGCAGCAGTTGGGGGAGGCCTATGTCCAGCAGTGGACGTCTTTCGGCTGAAATAATGATGATGATGATGATTTAAATATATTGGGTGAGCATAATATTAAAATGGAACAGACTATAAGAATTACTATACGAGTATATCCGACAGTAACCATGTGACCTACATAACACTTTCCCTCTCACATTGCGAATTTTTCCTCCAAAAATATAATTTCCCCGTTAATAGGGCCACTGTTCCCAGAAGCAGAGCAATCAGTATGAAGGGGGCTTCAGAGGCTGTTGGCTCCATGATCGCACTTCATTACAACAAGCTTCTTAAGATATCGGCACCTACAGACGCGCAGTCGTTACTAGCAGCCGCCTGTCGTAGGAACGGTGATTGTCCACTGTTGTACGGTATTGGGATCTGTACCGATTTTCTACTTATGAATTTCGGACAATGATTTTGTTTAGTATTGACATTGAATAAATATTCAGATATTGTTGTCTGACAACGTAGTGTTAATTTAAAATTTTAAAATATGTATCCTGGTTGTTCCTAAATGCACCTTCAAGAATTTCTAAAAACCAAATAACTCATCGTAACCAACTAATGACAGCAAAATGTATTTTTTTGCAAATTGACTACCAACATATTACCCGTTTGTTTAAATCACATCTTTGATGGTTGTATGAAATGGCTGTAACACGGCAAATTGACGTACATTGGCACAATCGCCATAGAGAAAAATAGAATAGAATAGACGTAGGGTAACAATTTGATTAGCAATTCATTTAATTTACCTAACGTTCTTATAGAGAAGAAGGTCCGAAACCTTCTTCTGCACAGCAAATGTAATATCAGTTCAAACTCAACTGATCGCATTGTAACACTACATCAAAAACCGTGGCCCACAACAATGGACACTCGCCAAACAATGTCCGCGGTATCAGATGACGAGGTTAGCCCGACGCCGCATGTTTATGGACACAATCTAATTTATTAGACGCCGTGCGCAGATTACGGCCTGCCTCCTTGCCTGCTTACCATCGTTTTGTTGTAGCGCTGTTTTATCTGCGATCGGATTCGCCGTACAGTGTTCAAGAACCTTTTTTTGCGCGAAAGTGATTTCAGTTGCACGCGAAAGGGAAAATTGTGTGTTTCTATTAGTTGTCGTCGAGTCGTTTACTTGGTTCAGGTAGGACCGGACTGGTCACTTGTTTTAATGGTTTCGGAGTAAACGCAGTAAGGAAACTTAAAGCGGGCTACAAGGAAAACAGCAAACGTGTGATCGTTTTAAGAAAGCATTTAAGTGTTTTTGGAGTACCTATTACCTAATAAATGACAAATATTTTATGTTATCATAATAGGTACTTAGCTAGAAATTATTACTTACTTCAAATTGCTCGTTTTGCGATCTTTTAAATGCTTATCTCAGTTGTTGATAGGCTATACTTTCATCAGCCTAAATCATTAGTTGATTTGGCAGAAAGATTTAAGATATTTCTATCGCTATAAAAAAGCTAAGTTCCACTGCTTCACTGCAAGAAAGCACAGCGTATAGGCATTATTACTTACCGTCCATTAGCAAGTTGACGTCCTTGAAAAGATTCTAATCAACAACCAGCAGGCAAATTGAATTCGACTTCCCCAACTATTGATCAATCCTATCTAACCAACCAATAACTTACTAATATAAATTCACACCCAAGCACAGCCAAATCGACATCCAATCAAAACACTGCAATAAATAACGACAACAGTACAGTCTCAATTCTAAAGTTAATAGTACAGACTTAATTCTAGCAACAGTTAGAACACGAACCGGTACCAGGAGTCCATGACTATCGTAGGATTCGATAATTAATATGCTAATGGCTCAGCGTTGCCCACCCTTGCGTACGTGAGAAGCATGATGGTATGCCAAAGAATATGAGTTGTTTTTGAGGCACTGACAAAAATTGCTTTCATGATTTAAGACTCGCCTTCTGTTACATGGGACTTACCTAAACATAACTGCCGATATGTAGGTGTACTATAGGGGCACCTCTGCTTAACACTTCGGAAAAAATAAATATAGAAAATATATAAATATAAATATAGAATATATAGGCGTGATGTTATGTTATGTGTATGTTTTTATAATTTAAGGAAGCTTTCGTTGGAAATAGTAGTGGTATTCTGTCAATCTCTTTATGCTGTTTTATCCCAAGCTATCTAATTGCCTTATTTTCGTAACTTTGTTTCATTTTGACAGTTCAAAAACATTCATTGCGTTATTTATGTTGTCGAGTAGTTTTTTTTTTTCGAACTTTTGAAGCGATGGATGGATACATTTGTTTCAAACTGAATATCCAATAATCCAATTCTGATCGTGTATTACGCAATTAGGGAGCTGGTATAATTTTTTTGCTTAGCTACCTCGTAGGAGTGGCCAGTGTGGCCACTTTAAAGCCACATATTTCATAGTTCGCGTGTACAGGCTTATTTTTTAAGAACGTGGATTTTGTCACATTGTCCGATTTACATCCAACTACTCATCTTACTTGATCCAGTTACCACTTCTCAAATTCTAACACCAGAAATTATAGTTCTTAATTCCTTGTAACATGAACCATTTTGAAGAGCCCGCATCAAACATAATTGACTGAACGTAATTCATGGAAATGTCGCTGCATCTTGCATCTCTGCGACACCATCTACAAAGGCACTTAGGAATACAACTTCCTGACTGCATTACATCTATCATATTATTATAGATCTATGCGCGCTGATTTGCGTGCGCGCGCGCAGAAAAAACGTCATAATTTACGAGCTGCACGCTGACGTCTGACTGACAGACGATGTGTAGTGAGCCATGAGAAACGAACACACAGACACACAAACAACGATGTTTTCTAAGCATGGTGCATAATTGAAATCTAATAACAAGTACGGAAACACGGAAATTGGTAATGATTGCTTTATGATTGTGAGATTATGATTAATAAATCTGTTTTCATCCGGAAATGAATTAAAATTATGTGGCGCGATTTGATTGCTTGGGTGCAGGTTGGACCAGTTACCAGTTGTTACAATTATAATTAGCAGCCCGCTAGGGTTCTGTTATGTTATGACTGACAAAACATACACTAACAACTTGGAAAGTTTTGTCAATAGCCCAGCCGACCTCGTTGGTCTAGTGGCGCTACTGCTAAGCATGGGGTTCGATTCTTAGGTCGGGCAAAGTTTTATCGAGTTTTTTCAGTAGCAGTCCGGAGTGTTCGTGGAGTTTCTTTCCCGTTCTTCTCCATAGGAACCTACTACGTTTTGGAATGGGCAACTTGCTTCATCTTTCTGACTGGCCGACCCCTTGACATTTCAAAAGTGCCTGTAATTGGTTTTGTTATGTTATATAAAATGTGAAAAGAACGGTTTTACCTCACAATTCAATTCAACTGGTAACCTAATACAAAGTTAGGTACCTGACAATAATCAGTTATGCATCTTCAGTTACCAACAAAATTGATAGTTGTCATGTTTCGTGAAATCGTGACACGAGTCTTATCTGGTATCGACAGCTGATCACCGACATTGATACAAGTAATCCTATTTACATAGTATTTATAAATAGCTCGCTTATGTAGACCAACGGGGCAAGGTATTTGTGGTAATTTATTTGTATGGGAACTGCCTTAGCTGGTTTGTGAAGTTCTCATAAGGAAATTATGTAAGAATCTACTGATAAATCTAAGTGATCATACAGATTTGATATTACATCATCATAACATAACATCAAGATTCTTCGAGGGGGTAAGCAGAGGCACCCACATAGTCCAATGGACCAGTAAATTCCCAGTAACCGGGCACAGGTAAGACTCCAGGCTACTATTGAGAATTTCCTAAAGAACAAAAAAAAAACAACCGACTTCAAAAAAATAACACTAAAAAAGTGAAAAATAACTTTAATTTCGGAAGTCGGTGTCTTAGCTTTGAATTTTCGTTTTTTGCCACCGACTTCCGAAATTAAAGTTATTTTTCCCTTTTTTTGTGTTATTTTTTTGAAGTGGGTTGTTTTTTTTTTTTGTAAAAAGTTTTTATTTTCCACTTTTTAGTTGTGGTACCTACCCACACAAATTCGAATACCAATACCTGCTATGTAAATAACAGTGAAGGAGTGAAATAATTATATCGTCTACATTCGCAAAGTGGGAAAAATATGTAATTATTCAAGCTAACTCAAAAACTACGCAAGCAAAACTAATAAAATTTATATGGGACCACCTCTAAAGCATGACCTACCAAACAAAAAAAGAATCATCAAAATCGATTCATAATTGGCGGAGTAACCGCGTAACATACATACAAAGAGAAGAAAGAAGAGAACCTCCTCCTTTTTGAAGAAGTCGGTTAAAAACTCAATAACTCTGTCCGACCCAGGAATTAAACTTAGGATCCCACTCTTGATGCAACGAGGCATGGAAGAAAGGAATAATAAAACAAACATTTTCATTTCTAAAACAGTTGACTTAACTGCCTACACAAACTCGTCTTTAAGACTTCAATATGTATGCTAATTACTTAGTAGAATTATCAACACTTCAGAATTAATATCCACAATAATCTAATCGATTTAACTGCGAAATAAACAGTTTATTCTAAACACATTTAGTCTATTCCAAAAGTATTATACGAAAGTGTAAACAAACCCTGTTCAGGTGAAATTCTTGCGCAACCACATTCGATCAACAACACCAACATTGTTGATCGAAAGCAATCACTCGGTTCGATTCCCAGGTCGGGCACAGTGTTATTGGGTTTTTCCAATAATCTACATAGTCCTCATATATGGCCTGACCAAGATTATGTCTGGCCTTTAAAGAGACTGCGACCTTTGAGTTTGTTTCGGCCATTCTTCTCTGAGTTGTCAGAAGAAACGCCGAACTCATCTAGCTTATTTTTATTTTATTTTTTAAATGACCTGTAAAAATGATTGATGAGAGGAGCTCTTGGATAAGTTATACAGCCGCACGGGTCGATCCATCAGGTAAAGCTACGCTTGCCGGGGTTGGTCCGTGGATGGGTGACCATCTTTACATATCGAGACTCCTCCGTGCCTCGGAAACCACGTTAAGCCGTTGGTCCCGGCTGTCATTTGTGGATCTTTGACAGTCGTTACGGGTCGTCAGAAGCCCGAAAATCTGACAACCAGTCTTACCAAGGGGTATCGTATTACCCAGTTACTGGATTTTGGAGGTCCGATAGGCAGTCGCTCCATGTAAAATACCTACTGGTTTCAGCTACATCCGGTTAGACTGGAAGCCGACCCTAACATAGTTGGGAAAAGGCTAGGCAGATGATGATGACGTGTAAAAATGATTCCGATATCCTATTTACAGAATAAACAATTTCATTTACGAATTTCTCAGTAGCCGTTCAGTCTGTGTATTTGAGCCCGGCCGCGATAGATTTCGGGTTTAAGTATTCAAATAATCAAATTAAAGCACTCAATTTAAAAGGGAGACTACAACTTGGCCTCCAGAGGTCTGGTACGTTTTGTGAACTATTATTTACATTTAGGTATATCCGATACTTTTTGAACAGACCATACATATTATAATACTTACACTTTCTTTATAATTATTTCCAATTAATAGCACTAGTAATATTGATACCATATAACGATTAAATTCCGTCATTACTTTTTAATTGCAGGGTTTGTGATTAGAAGGTTAAGTCTGCGATGGCGGTGATAAAGAGGATATTTAAGTCGAATTGTAATTATATTCAAAGTTTGTACTAAACAGTGTAGCTCGCACCTGTCATCATTATCCTATTCAACGTGTTGTTTTAGTATTCCTAGGTAGCTCTGTGGTAATTCTGAGCTTACACCTTTTGCCATTAAAATAAAATCTTTTAATGTTAGTGTGGAAGTAAAAAAGTAAAGGAATATGTTGCTTATTAAGTACGAATACGAATCATTATATGTAATAAACTAAAGGTTGCTACACACTTGTTCGGGGCGGCTTGGTACAGCTCAAAGAATATACTACTCTCTATCGAGAGGTACAGCACTAGCCGGGCGGGAATATTTCCGAATCGTGCCGAATAACGCTGATCCGAAGTGTATAAAACCCTTAAGGTTGTTTTACTTTCGTCAAAAAACTATTTTTTTTACAGATAGATATTATAATATTTATTATTTTTCAGTATCATTATCAAGTTTAACTATTTCCATTATAATGGAGCATTATAATGGAGTAATTATAACCAGTAGGTAGATGTCTCTTCTACTACTGGTTCTCTACTACCTCTACCTACTCTTCTAGCTACACAAAATAGTGATTAAAATATGAGTTCATAAGATAAGTAAATGCGAGTCGATGAACTACCAATGAAAAGTAAAACAGGACTACTGGATTACCTACGTTTATTGTTTAAAATTTTCATTTTTATTTTCACTTTTCCGTGTTGGGCACTTGCGATGGTGGTTATGGCAAACCATTCATTTTAATGGATAGCGCACGTAAAACCGTGTAAGTTGAATATTTTTATGAAGATTATTTACTGACAGAGGTTTTATGTCATGTAGAGCAACTATTTTATTGTTTTATATTCGGGGCTCGGGGATACTGCAAAAGTGCACCACAATTCAGATGCTTGTTTCAGACAACTTTAATACCTTAAAGATCAAAATTTATATCTCATAATCTTCCAATTTCAAAAAGAACGTAATATTTAAAGTTCAAAGTATTAAAATGTTAAAAAAGCCTTTAGCAAAGTAGCCAACATTGCAATAAAATAATAAAACACACACTTAGTCGGTTTGTCCGCTATGTAAATTGCAGTAACTGACGATATGACCTTTTACACTTCCATAATTAGTACCTAGCTGCTGTAAAATTAATGTCATTTCAGATGTCTTGATAGAACACATTCCTCAGTTTATTTAATTATCAAAAGATTATTAAGCATATAAGGACCAAGTGCGCCATAAATAGCACAAAATTATGTTTAAATTAATTAAAATGAAAAATAATAATCTGAAACTATAAAGATGGAAGATAGTGGCCTTATGACGGGGTGTTTATTTTGATACATGATTATAAAAAGTACTAATTGCTACCGTTAATGGTTACTGCACAGAAGTCGACATCTTGATCATAGTCAACAGCGAAAGCAAAGACTAATGAAAACAATTAGTATTTTGAAAGAGTTTTATAGTCCCTTAAAGCTTGGACATTTTGTTTTTTAGAATGTTCAGCAAGGTGAATGGTATACCAGTCATTGGCCGATATTTTAATTTTAGAATAGAAACATTTATAACCTATGACAAGGTGGACCGATGACCTTGTGAAGGGCGCAAAATTCCGCTGGATGCGGGAAGCACAGAACTGGTCGAAGCGAAGTGCTTAGGGCCATGTCCAGCAGTGGACGTCTTTCGGCCGAAATGATGAGATATTATAGATATTTAGTCGAGTCTGGCAGTAACCAAAGTCAAAAAAAATTGACCCCAAATCACCTATCTTCACATTAAATCATCACTGCAAAGCCTCTAAAAGTCCAATAAAGAATGAAAATGCAATCTAAATAATCAAAAGCGTCGTTATAATCGAAATCGTCGTTCGAGTTACGACATAAAAATAAAATAAAATTAAATACGATACTAAAGGTACTTTATTTACCGATTTAATAATTCACCACATTCTAGTTAAACTGGAAGTCAATCCAAACTATGTTAGGAAAATGCAACGAAGAAAGACAAGAATAACGTCGAAACAAATTTCTTCATTATTGTAAAACAACGCTTAGCTACTCGTACTAATTACAAACAATTAACTTCTCAAAGTCAACACATAGACATATCTTGGTATTAATAGCTCTGCTTGCAACTAACTGCGACATTCACTACAAACAACACGAAACATTTTATTCCGCAAAATTAAACCAAACAAAATACTATCAGCATTTTAGAATTCCCCGATGGACGTTATCGGCAGGCGTCAATTCGGGGAGCCGTCATTTTGACAGACTACGTCATAACATAACGCTGCAGAAGGGTCACTCCACAACACACCACTCACGTTGGGGGCGAACGACCCAAGAATATCGCGAGCAATCTGGTACTGGAAACTGATCCGTCTGATGTCACCAACGATTTTTTGGTAGTACACTGCTGGACAGTGGACAGTCCCATGAACGAATAGTATTCGTTCGTATTTGTGAGTAGTGGTGGCCCAGTGGTAACGGCCGCGACATACGAGTTGTAGGTCGCAGGTTCGAACCCCGACAGGCGCTTTACTTTGTGTAAATAATTTCATCACCACTGCTCTCAAAACGGTGAAGGAAAACATCGTGAGGAAACCGGCATGTCTTAGAACCAAAAATTCGAAGACATGTGACATCTACCAACCCGCACTGGGCCCGCGTGGTGGTTTACGGCCCACTCCCTCTCATAGAGAGGAGGCCTGTGTCCCAGCAGTGGGAACATTATAGGCTGATTATGTATGTTCGTATTTGTAGCTACGTAGTTACAGATGTTGATGAGCCAGCTCACAAGGGCAGTTTATGCATAATACGAGAGGGGAGCACATGGACTGTTTTGTGTGTACGTTCTGCTTAGCTATATATAATTTTTTGACATATTTGATGGCCTTCTTATTATTGGCCGTCACAGGCGCATCTGCATTATGAAGAAGACATTGCAACCTGGTCATTAAGATGGAGAATGCAATAATTTGCGTCAATTTTTTAATTTTAAACTACCCATTTTATATAACAGCTCCTAGCCAATTAGCCATATTCCCGACTTGGCAACAACTTGGCCCTTTCGTTGCAATTAGTGGTCCTTCTGTACGCAATTTAGTGGTGAACCCGACAAAATCATCTGACGGGCGCCAGTCAAGCGGCGTTCGTTCTAAATTTATATAAAGCGATCGACAGTGACGCGATATGGCAACGTGACGACTGCGTGACGTACCCGTTTGTGAGACTGACGACTGTGTGACGTGCCCGGTTGTGACGCTGACGACTGCATGGATCATCAATGTGAGAGGAGTTGTCTGCTGTTACATGATAATTTGTTTGGAAATGTTCTGGGTGGTTTGCTTTACGACGTATATTGAAGTTGTATTAGAGTCGAACGTGTCAAATGTATATTTAGTGCTATTAACATATTGAACTGTGAATCCATTGCTGCCGAGGAACACAGAATCATAGATTAAATCAGGATATAAACTTTTAAGCGATGTGGTCTGTTTAATGATTACCTGAAAGATTTCCATTCAGATTTGATGGATTGGCTTATAATCCCTGAAATACCAAAGCGCCTTTCAATTTTATAATTGCTTACATAGGTACCAATACTATCTACGCGACAGTTCTATGCCGTTCATTCAGGCATTAATAGTATTTAACTTGGCAGAGTAGTGATCATAGCCTTTCTAAGTTAACAAAAGGCCTTTGCCCTGAAGTGAAGTGTAAGTTACAAGTTGCTTGTTAATCCTTAGTAATATTATAAATGCGAAAGTAACTCTGTCTGTCTGTCGCGCTTTCACGCCAAAACTACTGAACCGATTTATATGAAATTTGGTACACAGATAGTCCAGAGCCTGAGAAAGGACATAGGCTTTTTATCGACATACCACGAGGGCGAAGCCGCTGGCGGAAGCTAGTAATATTATACGAGGATAAAAATAATCAAATATTTCCACACTCGAGCCTTCGAAGATCAATTAGTCCTTAATAATGAATTACCATTAACGTCTCAAATAGTAATTAAAGTAACTGTTCGACTGTACAACAGGTTCGTATGTTATTCGAAGACAGAGCAACCTCTCACTGTGTGCACATTGTACAATAGTAGTTATGCGTGGCATTAACATACAATACTGTTTGCTAGTAGGGGAATTCGATGCCTTATGGGAAAAAATTGTTCTTCTTCAGAAATATTAGAATAGATGGTTGACTGGAAGGTACAGACAAAGGTTTTACATTATCTTCAACAATTTAAATGCCACGCAGCCTAGTTTCAGTTCATTAGCCTATCTATTTAATTAAATCGGTTGTCAAATGTTGTGTCCAATAAGATTGATCGCTGTTGTTTTGATTAACCAATCACAATGGTTAACATTAGATTTGGTAGCAGATTTACTGAATACTAGATTAGATTAGAAACTTCATCAGGCTTCGAGAAACCAACATGGCCTTTCAAACGCTGTGCTACTTAGAATATTGTCAGTTCAGAAGTTCTTTATTTTATTTTCTTCAAAAGATCGAAGAATCTTTTGAGTTTCGTAACTTTCAGCCACTGGCAGAATATCCATACATTTTTCACGACTCACCACCAGTTCACCACCTATGCATGTACTCCTCTATAAGTAAAGAATACCCTTGGAACGCCACCTTACCATAAAGGTAGGTACTTACTAAACAATGTCATCAGAAACGCCATTGATACCGCATCATGGTGTTCGCAGGGGCCCGCAGGGGGTTGCAGAGGTAAGGGAGGGGGATAAGGCTGCGAGCCTTAAGTGAATGCGAGCAAAACGAGGGGGCGACACTGTGTTGATGCTGATTTACGCGCTGGCCCGCGTGCTCTACTGGCCCGACTGACCGCTCAACAACAGTGGAGTGGACTTGCGACTAGAAATATTTTTATACTTTTTGTTGAGTTTTTTATCGGTTTATTTAGAGAGCATGTTTTCGTTTGATCAAGATATTGGTACAACTATTTGTCATTAAATGATGATAATTTGTTGCCAATATGAAGGTAAGTAATTATCCTATGGATATACATAATCAGCCTATAATGTTCCCACTGCTGGGACACAGGCCTCCTCCTTATGAGAGGGAGTGGGCCGTAATCCACCACGCGGGCCCAGTGCGGGTTGGTAGATGTCACATGTCTTCGAATTTTTGGTTCTAAGACATGCCGGTTTCCTCACGATGTTTTCCTTCACCGTTTTGAGAGCAGTGGTGATGAAATTATTTACACAAAGTAAAGCGCCTGTCGGGGTTCGAACCTACGACCTACAACTCATAAGTCGCGGCCGTTACCACTGGGCCACCACTGCTCCACCGATATAATAGTTTAATTTTCAGAGGAGAATCTAAAAACAAAATATATTGCTCAAAACCCAAGTAAAATGAGACAAGGACAGGCAAAACCATCATAACATCAAACGATGATAATTATAGTATATTAATGATACAACCTACATCGTCCTTTAATGTCATGAATTTATGATGGAGCTTTCAGCTGAGGAGCTTTAAAACCTGAATGCAAAATAAAAAGCATCATTAGTAGTAGGTACCTAACATTCAAATTCAAATTCATTTATTTCGTAACATTAAAAGTTAATGAGTAAGTAGATTCAGATTCACACAACTTGGTACATAAAATCAGACACATCACTGATATAGTATTGAGATGCGTCATAGGAATGTCGTCCACTTGGAAACTGCAAATTACTAATTAAAACTATTTACATCTTTATTATAAGGTTACTCAGAATCGTAGCATAGGAATTATTTTGATAGAACTCATTACATGGGTACATTAATTATAATATATAAATAACTATGGGACCATAACTTCACTGATATTTAATGTCAACTAGTTTTGCTATTGCTGTAATTGGTTTAGATGATGCAAGTCATTTGCTGTTCCAATTTATTGTATGCCACAGACAAGTTTGCATCGTGTAAATAAGGCGATACTTTTAAAATGAAGTGGGCCAATAAATTTGAGGAGACCTTTGCCAGACATCGAAAACTGAAGACCTTTATATATTATACCAAATAATCTCTATAAAATTAAATAAGTATAAAAAATATACAACTAATCGGCTCCTTAGTTTTCCCTGTGCCATTATTTGAGACAGGATCGCGAGCTGCAGATAGCGCGGCGGCAGACATTTTTTGCATCTTTTTTCGTCTGTCTGTTTTTGTTTTGTGTCCACATGCGCTAATACTGAGACGATCGGCTGACTCGCCCATACAACTGCTATTTTTACGTTTTACCCTCTAATTAACAAGAAAAAAGCACAAAAAGCTACTAGAATGTATGCTTTATTAGTCTTCGTAGCGAAATCTGACACCGCTGATTATTTTTACCTGTAGCATCTGCTATTAGCAGGTGCGTATTCCAACCATCTGTTTAGATACCACTATTTTTATATGTCAATGTGTCATTGATGCTCACTGATAAAACCCTTTCACAAAACGAACAATAATTCAGACCAATACAATATTATACACTTGCATTATAGGAGAATACAACCGAATAAAGTCGTCGCACACAATCCAGCCTGACAGACAAATAATTCGTAAAGGATTATTAACTAAAGGAGCAACAAAATGACCGCGTTAATAGCATCGAGTTGTAATTTACATAAACAATTTTATACAAACGGCTCCCTGTTGAGTGAACTAACAAATATTACTCGCTAATTATTTTGCTCAACATTACCTCTCGACACTAAGTAGACACGCCGAGTCGCGATACGGTGCTCACCTGCTCATTACGGAATTTCAGCGAGGGATGCGCGTGCGCACGCATGCCCACGTTCCAATTTTAAAATTTTAAACGCATTTCGTCGCTATCTGTCATCGGGAACGGACGCGGCGACTGTATTGGTCCGCGGAGGGATCGATTAAATCTGCCACAGTGCGGTGGCCATTAAAATAAAGTGTCCCTTAATAGTCCCTGATAATGCTGAAATTGAAGAATTTTATTTTTATTTTCACTTACAGCTATACCCGATAAGGAATGTGTTATCTTATGAAATATCATAATTTGCATATATGTTGCTAATGTGGAAAGAAAATTAATCGTCTGCCTGCCTTATTGAGCATTAAGTATTTGGTTTCGGTTATAGAATATCGATAAATAACGTATGCCCTACGTTTATACATAGTGAACACGCGATATTTCAACAAACATTGTAATAACGGGTAAGGGCTCAGCGGTATGCAATAGGTAATTGCAACAGATCTCGACGAAATTACTATTTACTTTATTCATATTATATTACCGATGATAACCCGATGGTTTAGGATATCTTGAGGGAAGTAATTACCGTGAGTTAAGTCGAAATCAAGTTTAATAATTTCCACGACCGTGTAAGATGTGGAATTTATCATCTAGCGTCGAATGGTCAAAGGTCATGTTCAATGAAACGTAAATACACGCTCGTACATTGAATACTTTCAACTTATTGACTGATATTACACGCTTAACATTACTTTACATAGCGTAGCTGCGTACAGGGCAGGTTGCGTGACCATTCACGTGTTTTTCATTTCTTGTTACCACAACTTCCAATGCTTTAATTTCTTAAATCTGTCAGCAAGTTCAATGTTCCCGATAAATACCACATACATGGAGGTACGTAAAAGCAGCAGTGAGGCTCTCAAAGGGCGTATAATGGGCCGGTAATAGGCCAAAACGGGCACAACGCGTGTAAGGCCGGTTAAAGGCCACTTACTACAGCAGCTAATTAGAACTAACGCACACGTTTACTGCTAAGTTTTAGCTTAATGTGGTACTAACGTTTGAGTGGACGTTTGGATAGAGGTATATTTTTTGGGTATTTGTTTGCAGGAATTGACGAGACGGTCAGTGGGACAGAAGGCTGCTCACAGAATTGTTTGGACACAATAGTGTTACAATCTGACCGTTGAGCCGACCGAGATGCTGTCACAAAGAGCCCACACCATGAAAATATTACGATGGTTCTGTCTGGGCAAATTAAATAACGATAGCTGGATGTCACTCACATTGACAACAACATCGTAAACAACTGTTCCAAATGACGCATAAATACCTGTAGCACCACCATGTGTTACCAAAGGCTTGATATCTAATACAACTATTCTAATTAAAAACCAATTTTAGATATAACAACAGTTGGCACTAAACCCAAAGGTCCCTTGCTTATGAGCACTTACACTTGGCGCATAAGGGTGGCACTGACCTTGGCCATGGCGTTATAGGACGTGACCTTAGACATACTTCATGGCGAAAGCATCATAACATAAAGTTATTACTGACTTTGCATTACCCCTGACTTAAGATTAGAAATATGGCATGCACTCACAATATGGCATTTTCAAGTGGAATGAAACGAAAAACAACTTACAAATAAGGTCAGTTAATCTAGGTCATTCTTCTAAAAAGTGTACCTCTTCGAGTGCACCTAAAGAACCTCCATGAGGAACGATACCTGAAAAAGACAGGTTCACCCTGGATATTGAACAGTTAGGTTCGATACCAACCCTGCTAACTAACTATTCTTCACAACTTAATTCTTGTAAAAAGAAGAATTTAAGCATGTCTTTTGGGAACAATGCATCTGCAAGATTTACAATGAAGCTCTTACGCATGAAAACGAATATTACCTGTAATTTTCCTACTAGGAATTACAGCTAAAAATACGAATATCACATGAACTCGACATATCACGTATGCTAGATTCTTCTACAATATCTAGACATCAGATTCTTACATTGATTGATTTGTTGATTGACAGTTGACAGTATCTGGTTGAGTGATGCTCATATTATGATGTGCAGAGATAAGTGGAAGGTCGAATGCCTTGGTACTGATAGTGTATGCATTGGAATATTTATTCGTTTTTTTTGGAGTAGCTGCCTTTCTTTGTTTCGAGGATTTCATTTTTATAACGTTAGCTAACAAATGTGTGTTACTTTATGGGGGGACGTCCGTTTGTTAATTCGTTTTAGAGATTTTTTTAAATAATGATTGCTGGGAATGTTTTGTAAAAAAACGTTTTGACCTAGAAGACCAAAAAAACGGAGGATGGACTGTGTGAAAGATGGATAAGGCTAGAAAGGGGTTGACTGAGATGACGGCTAATAGAGATTATAGAGAAGTAGGTATGGAAGAAAAAGACACGATGGCTGACCTGAAATAAATTGGGACAAGGGCAGGAGAATGATGCATAATTAGCCTAAAATGTTTCCACTGCTGGGACACAGGCCTCCTCTCTTCAAGAGGGAGTGGACCGTAATCTACCATGTGGGCCAAGTGCGGGTTGGAAGATGTCACACGTCTTCGAATTTTTGGTTGTAGGACATGCCGGTTTCTTCACGATATTTTGAGAGTAATGATGATGTTGGAAATTGATGTTACTGTACTAGTGTCCCTGTTAATGCCCCATCTAAGTTTCAATTCAGTAAAGGGTGGGGTTTGAACTTACGACCTATAAGTCGCCAGTTATGCTCAGCGGTGGCCATTCAAAGGCAAAGGTGTGATGATATTAATTCCGCAGCAGCTTTGCAAAAATTGTTAAACTTAAAAGGGAGAACCATCGCTCCTATAAATAAATACTGTATAATGTACTTGTGTGTGTAAGTTAGCACTTAAAACCAGCTAATGATTATTAATGACGTGGTATAGGCTTAATTTACTAAATACGTAAAGTTTTTATTGCCATTTTTATAGTAATTACCTTTTTACTTGTAACCTACTAATGTGAGCGAGCTTAAGTGTACTGCATTAAATTATTTGTGTGTCGTTTATATAGTCATGCGGACTATCGTAGTGGATTTAAGTAATATGGATTTACAGAAGTTGTTTTGAAAGAAAACATATTTTTTTAAGTTGGTTGTTTGTGATTGTGATTTTATTTGCATTTTTGAATTTTGGAACTCCAACAACGCCCTGCGAAGGAGGTTTGTTGACGTACGAAACGGTCTTATGTGAAAAACATAGGTGACAACTACAAATATGATGATATGAAGGTGATCTCAGTATATTGAAGAGGTTCAAAGCATAGGTTGATAAGCAGTTCTGCTGGTGTATCGGAAAAAGGGAGGTTCCTACTTTGCTGTGTGGTCTCGAATTTCTTAAATGGTTTTTCCAAAACTTAAGCGACCTAACACGCAAAAGTCAGCTTATGTTGACAACACCGTTGTCGTAGCTGTAATTGGTCAATATCCATTAGTAACTAAAAGCAACACAATTTAAGGATTACCACATATAGGAAAACATTGGGCTATCTCAAAGCATTAAAAAAGTACAAATTATTATCTCAATTACATAACCGGGTTAACTTTAAAATATCGTATAAAAGAAATAAAACTTTAATATTTCTAATTAACAACTGGTCGGCAAGATAAAGCTACCAGCAACAACCTATTAAAATAAATGTTGCCATGTGGAAAAAACTATCGTGCAAAATATGACAGACGGCTGTACTTTATGTATGTTATACTCATAACTGTAAGTTCATTTGGTGGCGATAACATAGGCAATTTACGACTTCCCTTCAGTGGAGTATGGAGGTTACCAGACGGAGTAGGCTTTTGGATAAAATATTGTAATATGACGCGACCTTGGTAGGCTCAGGCTGGTACCAACTAGAATAGAGGGCCTTGAACGAGGCTCGTCTGAGGCCTGTCAATTAACAATTATTTGGTATATGAGTTACTGCTGGGGTTAATTTTAATAGATAGTTGCTTAGGTTAAACTAAATTGCGTACTTCGTTGCTTGGCATGAAATCTGTACTGGGTTTAGGTTTGATTTCATTTCTAGTTAAGAATGAATGAGTAGGTACTATCTACTTACTACCCAAGACATGCTTGTAACTTATTCACTCTCATCTAATTTATTCTTCAAGTAAAACTTGAAGTTATGGTCAGTCCCAAAAGTAGGTACTGAAATAGAATAAACAACAAACTATTTTAATAAACACTGGTACTCTACGACTTTCTCGAATCTCACAAGTTTGGCTCGCTCATAAAAATTGCAACGAGCTCACAACTAACGTACCGAAATGAACCAAACAAAAACACAGCTCATGCCAATTCATTAAAACTTTCCCGCTGATGACCTCCGTCGCAACACCTACTATTTATACCGGGATGGTAGAATTTTCTCCCGACTGGCAACACTAACGGCGCGACAACGAGCCAAAGTTAGATTGCAAGAGGCCATAACCCCGCTTCTCCACTTCAATCTCCCCTATAAGATGAGAGGTGTTTGCGAGATGTCGGCTAGAATTTTTTTCTTGACGCGGATAATCTAATTTGGGTAGTAAATGTTTTTATTAATAAATAAGGCGGGGATGAAAGGCGACGTGGTGTCTTGAATGTATAAGGTAAAGGAGATGCTTCGTGAACCTTGGTTCTAAGATTCAGGGTCGGGAAGTTTGGAATGAACAAATTAATTCTTAAGTAATTTTGATACTGAGATCCCTTAAACTGCTTTGCGTCATCGATAAGTTTGGGACCTAAAGGGGCCACAGTAATGAATTAGATGGCAATGACATCGTTCTGTAGCAACAGTACCAAGCCTGAATGAATGGGTATTTGCCAATCAATGGAGCTTAGTAGGTAATTTTATCACGTTCCTGTATCTTTTTTTTATTGTCTATAGAGGCAGGGTATTATCAAAAGTCATTTATTCAAACTAGGCTGAGAATTAGCACTTTTCGACAAAATTACATAAGACAGTCCCCCAAAAACGACCACCCAAAAATTGATTCTATACAAAAGTATGCAACATCATTTACATTATGCAACACAAAACATAAATCTAATTATTAACCATATGTCAGCTAGCACACGCTAATATACCAACCAAAAAAAAACGAGAACTATATGTACTCAAGCAGAAATAAAAAGTAAATGTAAACATAAATTAACTTAATAAAATATTCATTTGGGTGTCCCAGTCCATAACCACCACCACCACAACCACCATAACTTTGTTCCACATACATCGTATGGATAATAATGTATATATACTAAAATAGCTCTTAGTGAAGAGCTATTTTAGTATATAGAGCACGACGTGCTAATACAAAATAATTGATTTACCAGCAACTCATTGCCATAATAAACTTCTCCCTTACAATGTTAAATTTAGGACGATTATCCGCGAATTTCAATGATGCAGAAAGAAAATATGTTTATCTCACAGAACATGAATACCTGTCCTCCCATTACCCTCAAGTTTATGTAGGACGATGTACCTATAATCTAGTGATCTACGAATGTTGTTCTCACGAGATCTTGATACTGATTTATTGATGGCAAGAATCAAAAGTTGGTATCGCACTGGACACTTGTATCAAGACGTGTATCGCGTTGTGTACCGATCCCAACGTGTTCGCGATGCCATTCGACTGGAAGTTTAAGGGCTAGCTCTTAGATAAGAATGGGCGTTAAATCTGCAGGTGTTTGGGTTTCATGACCATTCCGTTTCATTACATAGGTTTGTTGTTGGGTGTTGGTTGGATTTTGAATTGACGAGTAATTTCTTTGGGATGTCTTTAAAGTGTATTGCGAATGTAAACGTTACCTTAATGCAATTATCAGCACACAATCATGTCTATATAGACAAGGTGTAATAAGGAGACGTTTTCTACTTACCTGCCAACATTGGTTTTCTTCTCCATTTTCACGAATACTTAATTAGGTAGATACTTAACAAAAAAAATTGATAATTAAAATGCCATTAAAATTGATGAATTTTAATAAAATGAGCGAATTAATGCCATTAAAATAATCTGCAACGTTTAACGATAGCAGTAAGCGAACCGTTTCTTCTACCGAGTAACTAAAGCTATGTTTGATACTGGCAGCGCCATCTATTAGTACGAAAACAAACTAACAGTTCTGTTGATGCTGAAAACAATTTGATATATATATATTTTTTTTATGCAGTTTGTTTAGGGAAAAATTAAGTATCAAATGAACGTAGAAATATAATATTTTAGAACTGAAAGAAATAGTAAGTATAGTTTTTGTCATCTATAGAAAATTCCTGGAGTAACCTTCAGAAAACACTCAAACTTTGAAGGGTTTTATACTAATCTAAAACTAAACTAATTAGCTACTGTAACTACAGGAAGAAAACAAAATGTATGCAGGTACCATTGCTTGACCCTGCGGGTCCGACGAGCAAAAGAAAAAAATCATGATCATTCTTGTAGGCAAAAATCTGCAAGCATATTTTTATTTATTCATGTTAATTAAGCGAATCGTGCCTGGATGGCCATTGTCCGACTTACCTGCTCGATTTAAATCGCCCGCAACCGGTTACCGGCCCGTCAACCGACTTTTATTTTCAACAAAATTTATTTACCAAAATATCACGACACGAATCATTCATCACATATTTTAAAGAATATCCTCAAAATATTATCTTCTACTCCTTTCCCTCACACTTCTTTACACTTTTTAACACAATGTTTTTGATAGTATAAGAAGTATACTTTATTTTTATTTTTGGCGAATAACAACAACACCAGTACCGGCCATCTTGTTTTTGTCTGACATTCTTATTTATCGTGATAAATGGAAAAGGTATACCTACATACAGCCTAGTTCAAGTTTCGTTCATTCCGTTTCGATTACATTTTATCGCATCAGCGACGTTTGGAATTCGCGCCGCGCGTACTTATCATAGAGCGCGGGCCGCGCGTATGCTGCCGAAGCTAACGTCCGTCAAACACCGGGGGCGGGCCAAAGGGACGGGCCTCGGAATATATTCGGCTAACTTCGGGGCGCACCTCTCACTCTGTACATCGCGAAGTGAGCTGAGTCACAAACAGACAATACGCTCATGAACTGCTGTTATATTTCGTGTTTCTGCAAAAATAAGGACTGGTAAGTGGTTTTTTCATCATATTTTAGTGTTTAATGTGTCTGTATAAAGTTTTGAGAACGGACATTGAGTAATAACGAGATGTGGCGTCAAACAAGATTGTGTTATTTTTCATCTGGCGTCTGTACTTTTTAAGTGTTTTTGACAAACTTCTCAACCGTGTTTTACGAGACCAAAACTTGAATGATACTCACACAAATAGTCTGGGTCATGATTAGAATTTAAAACTGCTTGTAAAGGACATTTTAAAAATTTGCCTGGAAAAATATTTAACATAACCTCAAAGTGACATTTGCAATTATTCTACTCCTCAATAGATGGCGTTTGGTGAGAGAGGCGGGGCTTGCTAACTGCCACACTAGCTTGGACGTATGTCATTTGCGATAATTGAAGGTTAGTTCAGTATTGTCGAAAATTTTAGATAAGCGTTGTTTATTTTATGATCACCCCCGTTCACCCCCGTCGGGTTGTAAATATGGGGTTCTGGATTGGCATGCAAGTATTTTTAATCCCTCTATTTACTGGTTGTAATATAATATGTACCTATTAGATAAGTTTTTGTTTTAATGAAATACAGTCAGCGCCATAACTTTTGTTAGTATTTAATTTTTTATCATAAGTCTTATATTTTTATCTAGTGAATAAGAATAATATTGATATTTATTGCTCTTATCATATTATTTTGCTTGAGTACTTATAGTCAATAGAAAATAATTTGCTAGAACAATGTTGACTTGAATTTATGGTTTTGGTTCATTTTGCTGAAAAAAAAAGAAAACTTACTACATTTCACTTGTTCGTTGTCAGCTATGAGACGTCGAGAGTGCGTACAACGTTGATCCACTGCGCCTTTGTAGCGTCGTCAAAGAAAAAATGAGTTATAAAAATGTATGATGCTCCTTTTCTGTAAGTGTTAATATTTTCTTTGTCATAAACGACTCGATCTATAAAAATTGTTTTTGTTTAGGTACAGCTTACACATGTTGAAGTTGATATTATTCAAATCCTGCTGGTCTGGCTTGGTTGTCTTTCAGTTAGATCCTAAGACAGCTGATATTATTATGCGACATTTCGGATCACATTCATCTAGATTAGGTAGGTGCGTCTAAAATAAGATAACATAAGCCGATAATGTTCCCAGTGCTGGGACACAGGCCTCCTCTCTTCGAGAAGGATTGGGCTGTAATCTAAATCTACGTGGGCCCAGCGCGGGTTGGTAGATGTCACATGTCTTCGAATGGTTGATTCTAGGACATGTCGGTTTCCTCACGATGTTTTCCTTCACCGTTTTGAGAGCAGATGATGATGGGGATGTCTAAATAAGCATAAAATAGGTAAAATTAAATTAATCTGGAATCTCCTTTTAATTTTTTTCATTAAGAGGTCACATTGTCAGCAGTCCCACAGGTAGACCTAAACATCTTGATACGAAATAACCAAAAATAGATATTATACCACTTAAACAAAAAACTGTCGGTGCCTTGCGGACCGTCCAAGGCGTTGTTGGGGGCCGTCTCTTGACAGATTTATAGCGTGCGTGGCTGTTACTCGTACGCACTCTGTCCCCCCTCTCCCCCTCGCCTGCACCCCGCGCCATTCGCGACCCGCACGCCATCCCCTTCTCACGAAAATTAAATCGTTCCATATTTGAAATTCTTTTAAATCCCACCGATTGAATTTTTGTTCCTTTTTTCCATTTTTGATATCTTTTTATTTATGGCAGCGGAGTTTTGTCGGTGACTGTCCGCTGACATTGAGACCTCTACCTACATATTTATTAGGTATAACATTTTTTTTTTTTTTACAAAATTTCTTCATTTCAAATATAAAAAGTGCTATGTTATATGCGGCACTATAAGTAGTTTTGATAAATCTGTTGTTTAAAAAAAAAGTGTTCATCCATTTCAGTAGTTAGTTACTTATATTTCAAGTTTCTTTGTTACAGTAGGTAGGTTATATAATTATGTAGGTACCTATATTTGTAGGTAGGTACGTCACCCAGTCGTCAATTAAAATAATCCTGATACATACCTCAAAACTATCACTTCGCGTTCGCATCCTTTTTAAAGCAGTAGGTAATCCCTAACAAGATTTATGACTTACCGATCCGACTTTCTTACACGAAAAAAAGCCACCAGTTTTTCTAATGAAAGCAAAAACTTAAAATTTACGATCGTCACAAACAATGATAGTAATGCATCACTCGTCATAATGGACAGATTACGTCTGTCTGTACTCGACAGATTTACGAGTTGTTGCATAATAGCTAACTGTTCATGGACAAAAAACGTTGCATTCATTCAAAAATTCATAGAAACGGTTTTAGTAATTATAATTTGAAATTAGAATCGAAGTAAAGGTTTTGGATTTAAAATGAGAATTTTAATAAAGCGGTGAGTTTGTACGTTATTATAAATTAGAAAAGCTATTATAATTAATAAATTTTAAAATGCGTACAAAAAAATATCGTCATAGTTTTGAAGTCAACGGTTTTCCCAATAGAGTAGCGCCTTTGAAAATGTTGACAAGTCTTTATTTAAATTATAAATTTAAATAACATTGAAGAAGACAAAGATTCGCCACAGGTCAACTTCAATGATAAATCTTGTAGATTTATTGATTCGTTTCTACGAATCTTAAAGTATCTAATTTATGTTTTTATTTTTTGTTGTTTCTTCCAATTCTATAGTGTTTAGATAGAAGACCTAGACAAAGGACAATGCTCTAAACTTTCAAGAATTAAAAACATTGTTTAAACGTATCATTAAATTTTTTAACATAACATGTAGGTAAAAGATAGATAATTGAAAAACACAGACTTTAATAGGTTAGATCTCAAAATTGGCTTAAAGTTTTATTTGAAAACGACAAGAACAATTTATTATTTTGGGTTTATTTGAAGCTTTCTACTTCTCTCATTTACTTGCTTTCAAATCATAATCATACGTCTTGAACATTATGTGAACATTAATACTCATAAATGAAAACAATAAAACATTTTATAAAAATGTCAAAAATCTAATAAATCAAAATGGCCGTCACGTACCCACCATATACAGGTTGTTCAAAAACAAACGCATATTTATTTAGATACATATTAAGCTAATTAATAATAAATCCAGTGTCCCGGATTACGGTGACGCGCCGGGACAAATGTTTCCGGTCGCACACGGAACGGCTTTTATTTATTTTTATTATTTTTATTTACGAAATAAAAATTTATGGTCGTCGAGACCGCCTTCCGTGAGATTTAGCGAGTGTGTCATAGACTCGGGGAGCTGAAAACTCGATCTGAATTGAATTATGTACGTTTTTAATGGTTTCGCGGTTCGTACGTCGAAAAAGGTTGTGGTAATGTATTGGCGGGATTGTGTTTGTGTGATTTAAATTCATATTATCAGCAGACAAGTGGATTTTAGGTTGTGTTCATATTTTTTTGCAATGTTTTTGACATATTTTTGTTACAGTATTTAGAATTGTTTTATGCAATGCTGTGTATGGGAGATACTTATTCAATAATTGTTCAAAAAACTTATTATGTAAATGTGAAACGTGTCGAATATTATAATAACAAATAATAAAATGATAAAGTAAGTTTCATAATCAATTTGTCTCAAAATTTATTTAAATATCACCTCATCGAAATTGTAATATTATTTATTGATATTATTCAATAGATATTCATTTTAAGACTTCTATTTTTAGCTTTCTAATTTTATATTGGATAGGTAGTTTCACACTAATATTTGAGAAGGCAATGGCTAGAGGAACCAGCTTCCTTAAAGAATTTTGATTAAGCAAGGTTCTTCATTCATTTTTTTTTTGGGAAGACAGCACCTTAATTGAGTAACACACGATCAATCATAATCTGAATCATTTTTCAGGATATTGCTAATCTATTGCTGCATTTGTTCGAAAAATTTGTCTGCTCAGCAACGGAAATAACGTAATGAATTTTGTTGAACTGTCAAAATGAAACAGATTGCCATTGATCGTGTTTTACGCAATTAGGGTGCTGTTTGTACAAATTATGAATACTCTGGAGATGTTTGCTTCGTTAAACCAAAGAAGTGTTTTTCAAACAGTTTTAAGGAACCAGAGGGCTAAACAAGTGACAATCGCTTCGAAAGCGTTTCGTATTTCTACAACGACTTTCAAAAGGATTGATATACCTAAGCTTTTCAATAGTTTATATCTGTCCTATACATTTTTGCCTTTTCCATCATCGTTACCACGCTGATAGAATGTCACTTCGTCAAGGGACTCAGGAAGCATCACGAGTATATAACTATAACGTTAGCTATATAATAAAATACGGCTTCAAGTTCCGCTGACCTTAAAGAAAATAGACCCATAAAGCCGTAACATACTTACAACACGTCTAATTATTTATTTCCGACAACAGTTCACAAATGCACCTCGATTTACTTTCCTTACCTTCTTAATATAGTCAAACTGCTATTGTTAAATTACATGAAACAATCAGCTTGTTAAACAGAGAAAGAAACACTATCTACGTCAATTTATCTGCAGCCGTACGCTAGGCTGACAAACACACATGCACGCAAACAATAACTTGTAATACAAGGCTGCGTACAAATTTAGTTATACACCCACTCGGGACCAACACGATTATTTATAATAAAACCCTTTTTTATACGATTTTGTTTCCGATTCAACATAAATAAGATATGTTATTTAAAGTCAATATATCACTTGACAGGTGGTAGGCAGCCATTTTTATTTTTACACACTAATTAATACTCAACCGCTAAAAGAATAAAGGTGTTATTCGCTTGGCGCGAGCATGTACTCGGGACGGGCAGACGTTTCATAAGATTTATACATATATCAAAGTAAGGCTTTGTGTGAATGTAGTGAGAGATTTTAATCAACGTCCGAATGCAACGGCAATAAGGGGCCCGGTTCGATTCCCGGCTTGTACAGGACGGCTGATGCGATTAATTGAGTTTAAACGATTAATTAACGATTTCTTCATACAGATGTGTATCAGTTTCTTGAAGACGAGACGTATTTTTGAGTGAAAATTAAAATGTCCGAATGTATTTATAAGTCAAACTGTATTTAATACTTTTACGAATGGCTTCCGACTTGTTAACTGTAATGAATAAATCTTTTCTTTAATTTATTTTATGCTTCGGCGTTCGTTTTTATTCATCGGACAATTCATTGAACTAAGTGGGCAATACATCGATAAACAAAGTGCAAGCATTCATCCTTTGTCATGTAGATGACGTCACAACGGCGGACATCTTGGATGAAAGCGAAATAACAATATAATATAATATTAATAATGCAGTGAACCATCCTGTATATAAAACACGGCCACTAATCACAGGATATCATCCACATAATAGCTCCAGGAACAACATTACCGCATTAATGATGTTGTAATTCATTGTAATAATTGTAATATAGTGGCCGCCAACCATACCAACTTATTGATTACACAACGACTGTAATAAAACATCGAACAGCCGCTAAAAGTATATATTTTCCAATAATATATGCAGTACATTTATCATAAACAATGTTTGCAATAGTTTGAATACTAAGCCAGCCTCAAGTCCTTAATAAAAGTAGGTATTTTACCCACTGCCAGATTACATAGTACTAGAAGGTTATCGACTCGAAGCAAAGATCTTTCGTAATCCGTGTAATATTTATGCGGAAACTGTACAACTATATTACTTGTAATCATAAAATAACCGCCTTATTCGAAGCCAATGTGACCACTAACGCCATCTAGTATAGCAATAAAAAACTAATGAGTCCTGACTCGCTAGAGTTGAGCTATAAATTAGTCTGTTAGTATAGGTACTGGTTTAAATAGTTGAGTGTGGATTTTTGTGTAGTTTTTTATTTTTTATAAATAGTGCCTATGTCAGTAGTGATGGGGCTTCGTTTGGGCAGCGAAGTGTTAGTGAGGCGCGTTGCGTCGGCGGCTGACGCGGCGGCGAGCGCTAATCGATGCGCGCCACTGCGCTGTCTTCCGACGGCGGCCATTACGCACCTTTATGGCCACCCAGCCCCCGTCCCCCGCGCCGCTCTAAGGCGGCACATGACGAATCAATATGCCGCCAACCGACTCAACACTTATTTATTTGACACGATTTATTAGCCGAATGCCTGTAAACTTTTATGCGCCCCTCTGTTCTCATCCCCCCACCCCGGCCCGCGAGGGATGCTTTATGATGGACACAGCAGTGATAAAATTCTATGTTTCGGCTGCCGTCTACTTTTATTGGGAATCGGAACAGATGTCTGGATGAGACTAGAGGGAGCGAAATTACTATTCGCACGCCGAATAGTAAACGTTGCTCCTGTGTTGCTTATAAAGAGGTTACCATCTAGGCAATAACAATTTCTTTTTACAATTCGCTTCATTAATTACCATTTTATTTTGCCGGGCGGTGCAATTAACATTACTTACTTTTTTACCGTCGCAAGCGCTCAGCGACCGCGGTGTAGAGACAAAATGTCGGCAGGAAATGTGTAATTTTTTCACAAATATTGCGGAAGGAAGGCGCTGGCTTCCTCTGGGCTGTTTAGATGGTTTTTATGCTAATCGTGGAGATTTGCTGGGTTTTCTTTTAGCGCGACAATTATTCACGGTGTGCGGTCGCGGCTCGCCCTTTAAGAAATTAGCGGTAGGGAGACCATGCTGTCGCGGGAACTGACTCGCGCCCGCGCCCCTCCCAGTCCCACTTACTATTATACGCTTAATCGTCAGCGTACTTATCCGGAACAAAATACAGGAATAAAAACAGTATCTACAAAGCAGTCTTATTCCCGCGGCTGTTTTAGGGAAACTGACATTATAAAAAGACAGCCACAAAAAAAAAACAACTAGGTAAATTAATTATGAATGTGGGAACTTGGGCACGAATAAAAAAAATTAGTTACAAGTATATTGAAATTAATTACTTAATTGTAGGCGCATGTATTTGCATAATTATTCAAACACCATCCCTATTGAAACGGAAATAAACCATTTCATTGAACTTACAGATAAGGCGTACAATAAAAACCCAAGAAACTACAACCCTTAAAAGGACTTGTAAACTACATAATTAGTGACGAAGCCTCATAAATCATTCATTACGAGTAAACAGGTAGAAAATTACACATACCGCGTTACCTTCCAACCTTCCAAGCATACGAAAGATCTCCATAAGAACTTATTAAAACTATTTACAAACGCACAAACATTGCAACGCTGGCAACATTAGCTAACGCCGCACTTATTTTTTATGTCCCCAACGAATACTAAGCATGGTCGCCGTAAGTTTTAATGGACGATATGCATGCATAACAGTGCTTTTACGAGTAGGTAAAGACAAAGCTAACGACTTAGCACCAATAAATTAATTTGCCGATAAACACGAGCCGACCGATGCCTCCTCAAACGGAAACGTGTACTTTAATTAAAAATGACCATCCCCTAATGACCTTTGGGTATTAAATAAAAAATTATCCATGCAAATAATGCCGTGAATATTTTCTGTTTGTGTGTCGCGTGACATTTAATCTAACACTCCTCATGTAAACGCGGCACAGGATTTTTTCCCCTCGAAATTAATGAAGATTCGTATAAAACACGGCCCTGTTTGACACATTCCGTCATATGGTAAGCATGTAATTATTTACACCGCACCAAGCTCGTATCGTGTCCCAACTCAATATTTCACTTAATGGGACTTATAAACGGGTCGATTACTATTGGGGAACTAAATTAATCGATTTGTATCGATTAAAATTTAACAGCAATTAATACAATAGTCGATTATAAATATCGCGCGTAATTACTAATTACTTAGTTCCAAAATTGGAATTATGGGCAGAAAACATTATTTTATTTTAAGTGGCAATGGGTTATTTGTTGCAAGAATTGTATAACGGCAAGTTGCTTTAAAACTCTCGTCGCCGTCGTCGTCCAGAACGTCGCTGATAGTTCCAAAATTCGAGTTATGGGCAGGAGACATTCTTTTATTTTAAGTGGCAATGGGTTATTTGTTGCAAGAATTGTATAACGGCAAGTTGCTTTAAAATTCTCGTCGCCGTCGTCCAGAACGTCGCTGTCCCTTTGATAATGATAAAAATGTTCCCACAGAAGATGTTTACGTCAAATAAAAGTCGAAAATATAAAACAGGAAGTGTTTTATAGACCCATTGACCTACATTTTATTCTATTCTGCCAATGACGATGCCAATGTATTTGATGAAATGTTCGAAACGAATAAGCAAGGAAGCATTTGAGTGGAGTCGAGACCTTTGTACTAGCTCGGTGCTATGAAGGCGCGTGTCGTGTGCATGTAAATGTAAAACAATTTCATCTACCCGCTTGTGAACGACGGACGGGGGAACCCGTGAGCCGTTCCGTTTCACACGTCGACATTGTAACTCCACCCGCTCCGTTCCATACTCGAATGCATAACAGACAAACAGGCTAATCCCGGCGTTATCGTAAATTGTCAGTTTATGACGTGCGGAACGGCCGCGGGGCCGGGGGAGGGCGCGGGGCAAGGGGAAGAGTTTTCTAATTTCGCCCCCTGCGCCCGTTTTGATGCGCTAATTCGTGTAAGCAGTTTCTGAACGTGCTTGTTTCGAGTTCACTTCAATTTGCCAACGATGAGTTTGCTAGTCAGGCGCTCTTACTCACCCACGCTTAAGGTCGGGATTGAGGGAACTACCCGCCTGCATTACTTTGCAAGGTTATCGTCGGCTTTTACATAGAGTTGCGCAATTTACATACATTTGTTTGTTCGGTTTTTAAATTGGGGAATTAACTGTGTTAATCGCGATGTTGTTTTGCTGAAGGCCCCCCCCTTAGCAAAGTTTCAAAGTTATGTTACTTATACGCATAATGTTATTTATTTATTGTATTCCATAAAAGACGGACGGACGGTCAGTTAATATTACATTACAACAGAACATATCAAAGCGCGGCGCGCGATGGGATCTCGGCCTGCGCGGGCGCATCAGCAATTAATACTCTTCATTTAATCGATTCCTTCAATTATTCCACCTTGATATATGTTAATCCTTTTCGGTCTCGGCCTCCCCGGGATATTGTTGGCTATAATTACGTGGGAGGCGACCTCTATTGACAAGTATTGATGTTTTTAATCTGATGTTAGGATAAGACGTTAGTATGCGTTCGTCCGTCCGTCCATCCGTTGATTTGTGGCCGGCCGGCTCATTGCCTCGTAATTATTGGATTTCGGCGCGATATTTATTGGCATTTCTTCTCACAGTCGCCTTGATTTATCATTGGGCTGTCATACAGGAGAGAATTATTGCGATGCGTGCCCGTCCGGGGAGAGCGTTCCATAATCGAAGTGTTTTTTTTTTTCGTTTATTAACGCTGAATCCCCGAAGGTACATCCAATACGTCATATTTCAATACGTTACGCGTTAGGACACATGATCACCTCCATTAAGGCGCGTCTTCTCCCGACGGATTAGCGCCGTCAGTGCGGCTCGAGTAATGAGATGGCGAAAAATATTGGAAATAACACGCGACAATAATAAACGTATAATAGGGGAACGTTCGGTTCGCAGCTGCGGCCCGCTGACGCTAGGGGGCGCTACCGGCGCGCTTTATCGCTCATCGATGATTAAAACCGAGTTAAATCGATTAATTTTATTCGATGAATATATTTAATGACTGCTGAAAAATGAATACCTAGTCGATATTTATTTTAGTTTTACAACTTTATAATGATGTTGGAAACTCTTTGGAAACTAGTTTGGTCATAGATTTAGTGAACAACATCGATATAACGCTTTATTTCACGGAGGTGATAAAACTAGGCTGTGATTAACGACTCAATCAAAGTTATTTATAACTTATTAATTTGTAACATAAGCTTTTGCTAACAGTGCTAACACCGCTTGCTTAAGTGGATACAATAGTTGACTTTCGAAAAACCTAATGTCTTAGAAAATTTATATAGGTATGTACCTAAGCCGAAAATGTCTTTTACAAATCTAGGTACCACGCATTAGGATAGGTAATTTCTTAGAAGTTCTTTCTTTCCTACAATAATTCAAATTAAAATAGTTTATTTTTACTTTCTCTAGAGTTTTGCAAATAAACTTATTTTTTGTATTACAGTTGGTACATACAGTACGAATAAAGATGCCGATTATAGAACCTGACTGTGGATTCTCCGTATCTCAGACGAATTCTATAATTTCAAACTACCAACGCCATCTAGTTTCAATAGTCTGAACTAGTTTATTAGCAGTCGTAAAACCAGAAATTTATTTTCACTGCCAAACAAAAGCACAAAATTAATCCTTATTAAAAATGTATAAGAAATATAACACGTCTTTCACGCGACTTAATTGACTATAAAGTAGCTTGCATTTTCCCGCGCAAGCAATGGCGTTCGCGCCAAAATGATGGATTAACGTCACACGAGTATTTTCTTTTTAAAAACGCAAACAAGAGCTCGCCGGCAAAATTGCATCCAGCTAATATTCCCTTGCCAATCATGTTGTTCAGTCAATTTTCAATTTTCCCGTTAATAAGGACGTCAACTCCCGTCTCAAACAATATCAGCCGGTTTTATTGAGGCAGTGTTAGGAATATGGAAGAATATAATTTTCATTTATAAAGGAATTGTGTTTTAGCTAATTGGTTTTAATTAGAAGTCTAGCTTTTCTGGGAGATAATTGGAGATCAGTTTGATTATCTTAGCGGTAAAGTTGGATCGTTGACGGAGTAAGCAGAGAAATTTAATTAAGTAATTAGGCACTATCTGATACCTAATTTAAATATTAAGCAAATAATACTAGGCATTTCTTGCTTATAAAATTATTACCTACGCTACTAGTTTTTGAGGCTAAAGTGTAGTCGGAAATGTAGGTTATCCCATGGAAACGTACTAAGTAAAAGCGCACGCCAACAAAGCTCCCAATCGGCATGATATTTTCCGACATCTTCAACTATCATCTTTTTATTCAATTTTAAGCCAATTCACACAAAACCCTTCCTGATGAATTACTCCGTCCATTGGTGAAAACCGTATGAAAATGAAAATCCGTTCGGTGGTTTTTGAGTTCAAACGCGTTCAGACAGACCGACGCGTCGGGTGTACTTTATCACTAGGTACATAATTAAAAAACTAAGTACTTAGTTTTTTAATTATGTACCTAGTGATAAAGTGATTTAATAATATAACTTATGTAAGTGATTATTTTAGATACTTAGGTACCGTTACTAGTTAGTTAATTTTTTTTAACTATATCTCTAACCACCAAATACACAATACAATTCAGCTCTATCAAAGGAATAGCTATTTCGACACAGTGGTAACGAAGCAGAGTGGCGCAGTGGAAGCGTGCTGGGCCCATAACCCAGAGGTCCGTGGATCGAAACCACGCTCTGCTAAGAACACTTTTTGCATTTTTAATTTTTTCGGTATTCAATTTCTTGGTTGTTTTCGTTTTTTGTTTTAATATAATATAGGTTTTAATACTTAAACCACAGTTTTTACATTTTTCAACGTGTTTTTACTAGCGCCATCTACAATATAATTTGACTTCCGTATCAAATTTTTGTCTTTGAGATAAAATAAAACTGTTTCATTTCTAACAACTTGTAGCAGGAAATATAGACTTTACTCGCCTTTCCTGTCCCATCTTACTTCTTTTATTTTTTTCTTCTATAACTTCAAGACTTCTAATCTCAACAGTAGGGTGACCAACATTCCTAAAAATAACAATACAGAATTTATTTCGAATAAAAATTAAAACATGGCGTAAGTTTATTACTTCGTAAAGGCTGTTAAATCCAAACATAAGAAACTCATAGACGTATCAAGTCCATTAGCCGACCGTCACAGGAGATTTATGTTTAATTGAAATCGTCGAGTTTATTGTGGTGCCATGATTTATTCCATTTATTCGAAGCGGACGGCCGATAGCGGTGCACTTTCAATTGCCATCGCTCACGGCTACGGGACTCAATAACAATAGACATTGTTTGATTACGTGTTTAAAAGTTGGATGTTTGTTTTTGTTGATTTTAAACGGTGGGTGATCGTGTTGTGTCGTAGACTCGTGGCGTGGTGCGCTGATGACTCAATTATGGCGCTGTTGTTTTAGTGGCGCTTATAGAATTTTGATGGGATACGGGCAATCTATTACATACATATCGTTGCTATTACAAAGTATACGATAAATTGATTAGAAATATTTACCTTGCAAGGAAAATATTGTTTCTGTCAGTATGACTATTTAAATCACTCACTAAGATATCATAGTCTTACATAAATTAATAACCGAAGACCATATTATAAAATATACAAGTAGCTATAGGAGCTAAGAGGCTTATAATTACTGCTTCGTCAATAGCACTGGCGATGGCGTATCGCGTGTCCACGGTGTTGAGTATTAATTCCCTTCAAAGTGAATGGGCAACATAATTCATTCGTTTATTTGGCATTTTAATTCATACATCTACGCAGATATTGATGTCGTGTGCGACTGTAATTCAATCTTTGTGTTTCGCAACCAACAGTCCCTTGATAATCTCGTGCTAAAAGCAATAATTTATTCACTACCAACGTATACACACCGCGTATCTATATATTGACATCTCTTTATTACTCCTACATGAATAATATTATTATGAATCCTTACACGCGCAAACAGAAAAACAAAACAGCTTCTGCCTCGCAAAATACAAGCTTAACACAACACGATAGCGTCTAAAATAAACAAAACCTAACTGTAGGTCAAGTCAAGAATAAACGAACGCATACATTTCCACAAATCCGTGTCAAGAATCGAAGTGGAGTTTAAAAAAAGGAGCTATCCTACTGACACGAAGCTTTAATAAATAATTCCTTTTCACATGTTATTATTTATTGGACGCCACGCAAGCCAGCCTCCGACGGGACTATAACGATGACGAATACGAGATACGTTTGTAAAAAACCCTTTTGAGTCTTGACGCGTGATATATTCCTGCGCACGAGTGTTATAAAGAACGCGGCGGGGTGCGCGCGCGCCGAGCGCTGATTGGCCCGCGTAATGACTCCATGCGCGGACGTTCCGTTTTCGAAGTACGACTGTGACGTAGACTAATGACTGCTGTATGGTAAACCAATGACGGATAGGCACCTCTGAACCTATTGTGTATGTGGTATATAGGAGTTGCGCCGGCGTTGAAATATTACGTCGATTTGCCAGTTCTGCGCACAACGGCTAGCTCAAGACTAATTCTAGGTCATAATTTATAGCAAAAAGATTGCAACTCTGTTTGATGATAGCAATGTTGCAGAGCTATTGAGCTGCCGCACGACCTGCTGTATAAGAACACAAAAACTATAGGTAGTTATATTAACAGCATTAATCAATTCGTGTGACAGGCAACATTTAACAAAAATCAATTTATCGGTCAATCCGCTCTGAATCCGCAAAATATATGCCACCAACAAACTAATAAAAGACGATTATCCACTTTAACTGATTTCGATTCGAATGCAATGTTGAAATCCGATAGTATATTTCTTACCTTCAAGAAACCGTGCCTTACCTATGGGCAAAATGACCAGTGAACATAAATGTATTTCGCATAAAGTATGGAAAAGTAATTAAATATATGAGAATTTCCTAAAGCATTACTTATCAAAATCCCTCTATTTTGAACGATAGCTTGTGATAAACACACATTGTCACTACTAGTTTTTGCGTTCAATACCAGCAGCAGTTGCTGCAACTTCAACACAAAACTGTCTTACTCGTACCTACTCAGGACAAAACGAGACACGTTCACAGGCTTCTAATGTAAAAAAAAGATAAACCATTCAAACAGTCAGTAGGTTTTAAAAACGAAACTTAAACTGACCAGCAAGGATCAAACTGTTAGTATCCTCGTATATTAAGGCTCTTTCAATGCACTCCCAAAAGACTTTCCTTCAAGTTATTAACTCATTACCATCGACAAGACTCAGACTCCTCGCACCCAAAATCCCAATCAATCTTCAGGAGCCTCACCTCAGTCCAGTTAAAAACATGTGTGTCATCGTTAGATTGGTACTAATGAATCTATCAATCCCACGGGAGGCATACATTGTCCGGCTGGACGGCGACGTGTGGCCAACTTACCGGCAAGATTGATTAGTTCGGAAATTTGCTTGTATTTTAATTGATTAAGTATACAACTTGGTCCCCGTGTGATTTTATATTTTCGTTGATAGGTACCGGTTTGAATTTTGTTTTGAAATTGTTAATTAATTTGGACCATACTGGTTAATAATATAGAAGCGACTCTTATGGTATGTATGATTGATTTCGTAAGACACTGGGTTATATGATGGGGAAGTTCAAAGTAACTTATATCAGTTCACACTTTTTGGGGTTTCAATTCAGCAATTTTATAGCAACGGTAATGGCATCACCATCAATACCTATTGAACTATATTATTACCTATTGAATTAAACTCGGTAGGTACCTACCTACCGAGTTAAATTTAAACCAAATCTGGTAGGTATGTCCTAAAACTCTCAGCTGGACACAAGCCGTCCGGTGGCCGGTACTAAGTTTTCCCAGAGTCGTATGTTAAATAAATCGTTGGTTTCTTCGAATCAGACAAAACCAAATACTACTTTTTAAATATTACGCAGGATGAAACGTACCTATAGATAACTTTTTCAAACAACCTAAAACAAATAAAATAACAAAAATCTTGCGTAAAATAAAAATGCAGCAGAAAGCTCCGAAGTCCCACCACAAAGGCATGGCGCCATCCATCTACATATAGGAACATTAGTCAAGGAGTCGGCAACAAGTGCTTTGACCTAGTTGAGACCGTCTTAACGTAGGAGACGGATTTAGTGTTCACACTACGAATTTAGTATTTTTATTTTTGATAGAATAACGAGAAATTTATACAAACGTTTAATTGCAGGTTGATTTTGTCCGAGACTTTCCTGAAGAAAATTAGGATACCCTATCTCTTTCTGTGATTGGAGAAAAATAATTTGACAATGACATATAAAAATCAGCAGGAGCATTTCCCTTGAGTTCTAAGTACCTACCTAACTACAGCTAATCCTTTTGGCAAGCATCATAAATGTACTTTAATAATCCCTCATACATACCTACTTAATTTATAAACTTGTGTACCCGGAATTTATACCGATGCCCATTTTCAACGAAAGTAAGTACATAGTTGGCTATTTATTTATTAATGTAATTATTATCATTTAACCGTGCTTTTGTATGTTGTGTTATGTCTTTTGTGTGCACCAAATAAACGTTTTATCTATCTATCTATAATTTAAGATATAAAAGTAAAATCCCCATTGATAGGGATTGTCAATGGGGATTAGTGGAAAAACTCAAAGTCTGGTAATAAAAACTTTTCTTTGTACATATTTAGCGATAATTAGATGCCTAGATATAAACGAGGTCCACATGACCTTTTTTAAACTACATAATATGCTATACCTAGTTAGGTGGGTACCTACCTACCTACATATTTGAATAGTCAAGAAGTCAGAACAACTAACCAACACTGTCAACCCACCTTGACCCAGATACCGGGTCGACCTCGGACCCACTGCACTGGTGTCCCAAATCACTGCGCTATCCTGAAACTCACACATTTCTTGGATGTAAACACTATTTAGTATAAGAAAGACGCACTGGCAGTATCTGTAAGGGAAACTTGCCTTAGAAAATGCTTACCTTCCTGAAATGGAAAAAAAATGTGTTGTCGTCCACTCTAACTCCTTGGTTATTCAATTTCCATAAAATATATTAAAAGTAGGTAATATAGCTACAATTAATAGAAATAAATATATATTTTCAGTAAGTACAAAAAACATTGCCCTCCTTCTGGGGCAATCGGGTAAAAAGCTGTATCTCAAATAAGACAACAAGAATTGTGTATTTACGCAAAAAGAACAAAACTGTCTTACACTTCGTCAATTTCTAGCTCTTTCAACGCTATTATCGAGGCCAGGCACCTGTTATACTTTTAATAACCCTTACATTGCACTCCTATTCCTACAACAACCACATGCTTAGCTTCATTAATCTGCACTCACACGTCTTACCACCGCGGAAACTGAAATTATAATAAGCAATTATCAGCGAGCCTTCAATACAAGGTGCACTTGCAAGCGAACGTAATTTTTTCCAACTACCCACATAAATCAAAGGGCCCGCCCCCCTCTAATGGGAATTATAATTGATTCCCTCCCAAGCTAGGTAGTTTTTGTGATCGTAATGCAGGATTTAAATTTGTTTGTCGGTGTATCTTAGTACAAATATTGGAGTATAATCTATGTGAGCTAATTAAATCGCATTGTTGCTTGATTAATAACATATCCAATGTTGTATAAGTCTGTTCTGATAAGGTAACCCGAGGAAAGGTTTGTAGATGATATAGTAAAAAAAAAAAGAAAAGCTCTGGACCCTGGACAGTTTGGAAAATGTGCCATATCTGGCATTTTTTTTTAATCCATGGGCATAATGTTGTGTGTGTAAGCATGTCTTGTCCTTGAGTAACACAGAATAAACGAGCAAAAATGAAAGTCACTAAGAAATCATTATAAATGTTTGGCTCATTCAACACTAAGAGGATTCTATAGATATTGTCGTACTATGAAAGCCACAGAATATCACAGAACATCATTTCATTCGATAGAACTAAAGAAAATTCAACTAGGAACGAGTAAACGATGATTAATAAACTCAACTGTGAGTGAGCTCAAGAGTAGATTGAATAGAGCGTCGGTTTCAGTGGTCAGGGTAGCAAGTTCGATTTAAAAGGACTCTGTACTAAACGCTAAACAGTGATCGATCTTTTGTTTGAGAGAATTCTAAAATGCCGCAGTGTCACGTGGGTTTTCGACACTGGACTAAAGTCACGTAAAACCCCTTCATTTTTTTTTTGTTAAGTATTTTAGTAATATTAAGAGTTGTAGCTCTGTCTGCCCAGTCAGAAGCTGACCATCCATTTAGGGTGACTGAAAGCTGATAAAAAATAGAAACTGAAAAATATGGATGGATACTTATGGATGATACTTATTTATGTCGAGGTGTAGAAATAAGTCCAAAGATGTATTGTACCTGTATATTGCAAATCAGGCTGTTGACTTTATATACCCGCTACCCAGTCGATATTTCAGTTTGGCATTAGCAAGCGGAGATCTCAAAACATTTATTGACCACTTTATACACATTCAAGCCTATTTGGGTGTAATCAAAACTCAATGCAGCTCTACTATGCAACTGTAGCGTCACAATATGCTCTAAATTCAATTCAAATGAAAACAATAAAAATCGCGTGCACCTCCAAGCAGCGACATGACATCACAATTAGCTCGAAATTCAAACGAAATTTGAAATAATGAAACCGCGTTCCATGCTAACCAGTAATATGACGTCACAATTAGTTCCTAATATTCAAAAGGTGTTGAAAAACCGTATCGTTTTGTATTGCACGTGTAAGGTGGCTGCGGGGTGCAGCGGGCCCGGGGCGAGGGGGGAGCGGGGCGCACCTCGATCGATGGCGACGTCGTTATTCGGGCGACAGCCTTTGACGACGTCGCGGATGCGTTCCGCTTGCGACCGCCTTTAATTTCTTCATTTGTATGCTGATTTGTCATTGAGGGAATTAGGTTGTTGGAGTATTTTTGGTGGAGAGCCCTGGCACGGATTATGCAAAAGTCCTCTTTCAGCGTGTCGTTATTACTTCCCTGAAAAAACTGGGTAAGTGTTCGATATAATGTTGTGGTGTGTAGCTTATTTTGGAGTAGAATGATCAAAGTTCACCAACACGTTGGGTGTTGGTGAACCCACGTTGGATAACTAGAGGCTACTGGAACAGTTCGATATTTCGCGAATCCCGCGCATCCTCACACACTTGCAGTTTCTTCATATCTGCTGCAGGCAGTTTCTGGGGCGCGGCGAAGTGAACCAATTATCAACTTTGCTGATTGACTAAAGCTTTGAATTTTCGCCAGATGTTAGGTACTCTTCAAAAAGTGTTGCCTTTTAACTATGTAGGTAACTATAGACAGTCATGCCTTTGGTCTCGTGGTTGGAAGCGCAGGTTTTTCCATTAGGAATTTCTTAGTAATAGCCTGGAGTTTATAAGTTGGCGGTATGATACCCGTGTCTCGGAGAGAACGTTAAGCCCTTGGTCCTGCGCCTCTTCGGTCGTGTCGTATTGCCGTCCTATCGGACTATTGAGGGAAGAGAGAGTGCACCTGTGTCTGGGCACACACTTGTGTACTATAGATAATATTTCCCGTGCCGAAGGTTGGACTCCGCTGAGATTGGTCACCATGGCTGAAATTCGGTCTGGAGGACTATTATTATAGTAATTCTAAAATGTCTAACAATCCCTATTAACTTTGCAATGAAAATAGCTTTCCGAACAGCCCCAAGTGGAGCACACCCGGGCTAGGTCCACGCCTCCGCGGACGCGTGACTGACGGACGTCCGCACACTAGCACACCTCACCCACACACTAACACACCACCCTCTATACACACTACTCACTCACACAACACTCTGTATACACGGGACGTTTTGACACTTGACAGATGTGTGCCCAGAGTGATGGGTGGCGCGCGCCGTGAAAAATACGAGGGAATGTTTGAATATGGAATACTGAGAGAGTTTTATTTATGCTCCTATTTGTGATTGGCAGTGCCAATTGATTCTTGGGTCTAGAAAGTTATTGAATGACTTTTTGAAAGTAATCCTTTTTAGCGATTTCTTAAGGGTTACGTAAAGGGAGTTGCTTTTATAGGACTGGTGCATTTTCCACTTGCATTGACAGATTGCCTACTCACTTCGTGCGTTGAGAAATGTACATTGTATATTTATCTACAATGACCTTTGTACAGCGAGTGACTTTAGAAAATGCATTTAAAATAATAATATACTTAGCGACCGACAGGCGACAAGTGACATCTAGTCTAGACAGTAGCTACAATCGTCGAGTGAATTAAAAATAATCTTTTGTATTCCACTGAATAACAATTGACAACAGATGACGATTAATGTTTTTTTACCAGAATCAGCAGATCAGATACCAAGTGACACATTTGATGAAAAACGAAATGAAAAGTCCCTCACTTCACTTGTTAGTCATAGCAGCCAAATTGTCGTAGTCAACTGAAGGACCATTTCCACTCACTGGCATGATTGTGTCGTCCGCACACGGCGAGCCAGTTATCTGTCACCAGTTACTAGCGCGCTGTCCTGTCGCAGTATAGTGATCTTTTGTAACTGACACGTCACTGCTACATTTTGGTTTCGGCCAGTGTTAGTACTCGTATGTCAGGCGAGTTTATGTTTTCAGGATGTTTTGGTGAAACGTTTGAATATCATAATTATCGTAGACAAGTTATGGATAAGTAAATCTTCTATAGATAATAAAATTTTAGTCAGGGTTTGGGAAATACAAAGTTATCTATTAGATAAAGTAGTTAGTTACTTTAAAAACTCAATAGATTTCCGTTTTTTGGAATATCTATAGAAGTTGACACCAACGTAGGATGCAGCATCAAGAATAATCTGTCAGTTGTGTTTATGCCATTCTGATTGTATTTGCCGCCACGACATACCATCACGTCTGTATACCCTGAAGGGTTAGGCAGAGATGCACCACAGGGTTGGTGTAATCCTTTCTAGGAAATACTGCTGCAGGGAAGGCAGGGAAGACGTAGGTTTTCCTTTCGATCTTTCTTTAACATTCTCATCTGGAACATTCCATGTCACCACAGTTCGAGCAGCCGAAAGAGCTCGATTCTCAAACTACAGCCATTTTCCACAACCCATCAAATCACACTCGAACCAAACTATTTTAAAATCCAACAAATCAATAAACAAATCCGTTCAGCAGCGACTCCAATAATTAAAAAGTTCCCCGAACAGCGGTGTAATGACTGCTGTGACGTTAACGACATGGCTGACAGCGAAGCCATTTGTCAGCCGTCACGTGTCAACTGTTTGTCAGCCACAATGGTGTCAGGCGGCGCGGGGCCGATTGACGCGTGTCACTCATGGCACGAACTACCCGTTGTCGAATGCAACTCGACTATATTCCCGTACAAGAATCTCTGATTTGCTTGGCAGTTTGTGACACTCGTGTGTGCCAGTGTGTGTGAAAAGGAAATTCTCATTTTGACAGATAGATTCGATTCGCGGATTCGATTTTGACAGCTGAAAAATGGCGGATTAATTATATTTTTAAAACGTGACAAAAGATGGCTATTCAAGGCATCTTGTGTCACGTTATGCAGTGGAACGTAGAAAAACTTCTTGAATAAGAATATCACGGTCACGGTGTAGTTTCTGGCAAAGGGCCCATGAAGATCTGATGACAAATTACATAAGGCTGCCCAGTCCAGCAAAACAATAGATCAGGAACAGCTTCCTCATCCTCCAAAACGCAATAATGCCTTGAGGTGTTTTTAGAAACTACAATAAATCTAAGTAGAGAATATATATCTTATTAAAATCGAGTAATTTTGAGTACCAGTGGTAAATCAACGTTGTATGTGATAGGACAGGTGCGGCAGAATTATTAATGATAGCTTGATTCACACTTCGACTGTCCCTGACTCCCCGTCGCGTCGGTCGGCGTCGCACTCAAAATACCCTTCATTACCTACTGCACGTATGTTTAAGCATGTTAGACCTTATAAGGTTTACAGAGGCCTTCCAATATGTTCTGATACCATTTAATTAAGTTCTTGATAGAAAATAATATTGGCTTCAGATTGCTTACACTTCAGTAAATTGATAAGTGCGATATGCAATTCACTGCATTTTTGTTTCTAGTTACTTTCCTAGCATATTTCGATTTTTTGGGGGAAACGGTTGAGGGATTACCTAAAATAAGTTGAATGGAGAAGAATGTTTCAACTCCTTGGTAGTACTTATATTATTATGTAGGTATGTGAGACGATTTCGTGGCCTACGATAGAACGGCATGGGGACCTAATCCCAACCAAGCGCACCAAGCAAAAACAATTGACACACAATTTTTGCACCATTCCAATACCAACTTCGATCATGCACAATCATTTAATTTATGGGCTCAAGCAAAAACAATAGAAATACTTCCATAACTCAATCGACTGCAGGTATGCGGCGTAAACTTAGCTACTTATTACTGCCTTCGTTGCATACATTATAGATCTGAACAACTATTTACGGTTAATTCGCATCGGAGGTATATTTATTGGTCGGCGGTGACGGCTGACGTCACTGGTAATGTCTGTGCACCACGCGATTAGCCCCGACGTCGCCATAACACTTTAAACTAGGTTGCGAATCTTCCAATTATTAGTTTAGTAGTTTGCATACTCGTTTATAGTAAAGTTTTGTAATGAAGGTTTTGGATGGTAAGTATGGCGTTTGCTTTAAACTTTAAATTTTCTATTATAGCACTTTTAACAGTTATGATTATGTTCTTAATTGGTTCTTCTTTCGGATGTTTCACAATAGGGCCCTCGTCCATGTTGATGGTTTTTCATCTTCTGAGCACCCCATGGCATCTGCGAAACAAAATATTTATTATAGGTTCGTCTAATCTAATCTATATTTACATATTTTTCCAGATGTTGTCACCACGTGAAGATGACGACGACGACAGTCACCTCTGCATCAAATGCAACACCACCATCGTTGGCTTGGATAACTACGTGAAACACAGGAAGCAAAGATGTGGGAAACTAAAACCTGAAGACCCGAAACCAGAATTACCAGCAATAGATACTTTGGAACCGTCTTACAGCCTCGGAGCAGATGTGTTCTTCCAGTCTTTGGAGCTACAGAGCAGTGTCAAGAAAACTTCCCTTTCAAGACTGACACCGCCCATTCCTATAAGTAAACCCAATTTAGATAGAAAGGCGTCTATCGTTATTCCGACTACTTCTAGAGATATCCCTCGAATGAGCCCCCTAGAAAATAATTTAAGGGGAGAAGACTGGATTGGAGGACACAGTTTAAGGATCGGTAGTAATGAAGACAACCAGACAAAATTAATTAACGCTGTCGCAAGCATCAGCGGCGCAGTCAAGAAAGACATTCCCACACATTCATCGTACAGCATCAATACTTATGATTACAAAGGGGATGAAGAAAGTGACGAATCCGAAGAATCAGAAGATGATGATGAGGAAGAACATCCTAGTGGTGCAAAATGGAAGCCTCCTCCAAACTATACTGGAGGAAAATGGCGACCAGCTTCCCCTGAACACGAAGACTGGGATATGAGAGAAGAACAAGAACACACTGGTGGGAAGTGGAAACCTATCATGCCTGATAGTAACGAACGTGATGAAGATTATGATGCACCACCACCTGGTCACACTAAAGGCAAATGGGTACCAGGTGCAAATGACAAGACCCAAATAATGCAAACAACAATACAGACAAAAGGATCAGTACAGTATTGGTGTGGTCCCTGCAATAGAAGACTTAACTCCAGAGCGATTTATGACAAGCATCTTCGATCCAGTTTACATTTGAAGAAAGTTCTTCCAGAACATGAATTAGAGTTTTCTGGCCATTTAGAGCCGATGAAGAGTGTGGTAGACAAGCGAATGGCACGTCCATCAAGATATGTAAATGATGAAATTTACTCTCAAATAGACAGAAAAAAGCAGAATAAGAACGAGGGAAAATTAAACGTCAAAATTGAAAAGAAAAAAAGGAAGAGGAAGCCTAATTTTGTACACTGCTCCGGCTGTAAGTCACGAGTAAGACAACATTTGATGGGGAAGCATTTAATTTCCCATTATCACTTCAGAAAAGCCACAGATACAAATACAACTCTGTACCAGGAGCTTATTTTGGACAACATGGATGCAATAGTCCATCAATCCCCTTTCCAATGCAGTCCCTGTAAGTTCTACACAAACTGGCTTTCTACTTTCATGCAGCACTGGTATTCTGAAGATCACGACCTTAAACTGGCTTCAATTGAAGGCAGACTGTGGTGTTCTTTTTGCAAATTCGATTGCGAATCCTCCCAAGAAATGTTAGAACACTTATCCAGTTCTGACCACAGCGAAGTGGTTGCTGTTATAAATAGATCTATGCCGATCATAATAAGAAAGAAAACTGTATTAAAATGTGATGCTTGTTGCAAAGAATTTCGTTTCAATATCGAGATGAAACGACACTGCCAGAAGACTGGGCATCCATTGGCGGTTACAGCCACTGACAATTATCAGGAGCTACACAAATGCCAGCATTGTAAAGCTAAGTTTAAATCTTCTCTGACTCTTGCTGCTCATTTAAAATCTAAGCACAAACAGAAAGCTTACCTTTGTCTTGTTTGTGCAATGAACTTCAATTCTTCTGAGGAAGCGAAGCGTCACCGACAGACTTCGGAACACAGGATCAAGAGGAAGGAAAACTTGAGGAAACAAGGAGTGCCGACAAAAGACATGAGCAAGAAGTGCCCGTACTGCACTGATAATGTTATTTTGAGAAATGTATTGGTTTTGAAGGATCATATTCGGAGAATGCATCCTAGTATACGAAAAAAGTAAGTAGATAGTAAACAATCAGAAAAAAGTTCAGTTTGTAAATGAAATTACATGATCACTTTGTTTGTTTCCAGGTGCCCGAAATGTGGGATGTCATTCATCCTCTCCCAGGAAGTGACTCGTCACGTCAGGGACAATGCTTGCCAACTGTCACAAACCGCCGAGATCACCTCCTCCATCTTCTGGAACTGCAGCCAGTGCCTCTTCACCACCGACTCCCAAGCCGAATGCTTCTTCCACGAGGTCTTGCACACAACACCCAAGAAAGAACTCCTCAAAATAGGGGATACAGAGAAAATTATCCAGAAGTATCCTTGTCCTCTTTGCCCAAAGAGTTTCAAGAAAGCTTCCTTACGGCAGCATTTAAGGCAGCATACTTTTGAAAGGCCGTTCATATGTTCGACCTGTGGTGCAAACTTTACCAGACAGACTAGCCTGGCAAATCATTCCAGGAGTGAGCATAGTACTGAGGTGGCCAAGATGCCGAAGTTGCCGGCTATAGTGGAGAGGCTTGAGGAGTGGGAGTGTGGCAAGTGCAAGAACAGGTTTTCTAGCAAGTAAGTATTGATATTTGCCTAGTAACATTGTATTTAACTTGGCGTGTAGGTACAGGTAGATTAGGAAACACTTGCTTATTTATTTTTATTTAATAGTCATTGAAAGCTGAACTTTTTTAACTCACAGTCGGACCTCAAAGTGATCTTAAAAATTTAACATAAATCTTTGAATAGAGAATATTATTCATGGGCTCAAACATAATTTTTATTACTTTTCTAACATCTTCATCGGATATTCTAAAGACTGCGATAATCGACCAATAGTTGAAGAACAGAATTTCAATTTGAATCAATAAGCGATCTGAATTTATTAAGACGGAAGCGCAAAGAAAACGCATACAACCGAAATAAACGGCGCATCAGCGCGTAGTCGCGCCGAAATCAATTTGCGGTAATAACATGCGTGCGCGCAGCGGATGCGTTACATGTCACACGTCACACAACTCCTTCACAAATATCGGGATACATTCATAATTTGACAAGAGCGCTTTGATTATGCTCGCGCGCACCACATTCCCGCCCGCGGTGTTGCCAACGATGACATTTTTATACTCTGAGGTAATAAATTTGTGCCCGGATGCACGGTATTTTGAGAGAGTGCTGGATCAAAATATTAGTGTCGGAGAGAGATAGTGGACGTTTGAATTTTATTGTTAGCACGTGTCCCTGTAACGTATTGGGGATTTGCATTTTGATCTGTCGTTCAGTTTGATGGCGCTAAATCGTGTGTGGTTTATTTGCTTTGACACTTGCGCTGCGAGCGTTACAATTTATATGTCTAACGTCACTCTATAAATACGAGTAGTTGGGATCAGTCACGAAGGATTGACGACGCCGATTTTAAACTGAATGTGGTTCGTTAAAATTAACGGCTGTTTGTCCTCCGCGTTTAATGTTTTAGCACAAATACTTTCATAATAGCTATTACAAAGATAAACCTTTGTGCTCGCCATATCTGAAACACGAACAATGGTGTCGTGTCTAGAACGACCAATTTTGTAAACTGTAGCTAGACTCACCAGACATCTGAATATCTAATCGCTTCGTATTTTATATCATAATTAAGTTCAAATATACTCGGTGGTTTGAAACGCCAATATAAATTGAAATTTCCAATCCTCCTTCCTCCATTAATGCTAAAATCACAGCAGTAAGACGTTGGAACTTCACCGCAGACCGCATGAATCAAGTCGGCGCGTCATTAAGGGAACTTTCAACGGATCTAGACAATTGTAGGACATAGCAGAGCCATTGGGGGCGTCTAACAGCGCTGATGATCTAACTTGTGTAATATCTTACGCGTTATTGCGACGCCTTGCATTAGTGCAGTGCAACTGTAATGCGACGGAGCGAGTTAACTGTCGCCGCGGTGGGCCAGTGTTGCCAGATTATGCGCGCGAAATTATTACTGTAATGCTTATTAGTTTTGAAAGAGTTTTTGTGGCGAATGGCTTTCCGAGGCTTAATTTTAAACTAGGAACGTTCTTTCTACTACTTAGTTATACCGTTGCCTGAGTAGCCAGATAGTAAACTTCATAGGTTTTCCATGTCCGCTTGACTGTGTTGTTCTATGTTGAAGTTATGAAAATAAATTCTATGTGAGGATGAAATGGAATTAAAGAATGTTATGTGAATGAACCAGACACACAATAATCAGATGGGAAAATTCTCAATAGGGCATGATCTCTTGTTTCAAGAAAAGAAACACTGTGTGGATTGTGGACTTAACGTATCGGACATAACTGCGTAGGTTGTTGTGGTACTTGCGTAGGTACTAACAGCATCAATTAAAAAAATAAATGTGACTTAACAAAGTATTAAAGTTTTCAAGGAAAGTCCGTGACAGCATGAGTCTATCTATATTTACATTCAGTCCTACAATGACATGCTGCCGTTCAATGACAAACAACAGTGTTTAAAAAACAAGGATTTTTCAGAAATCCCGCTACTTGTTTTGTTTTCTTTTTGGTGAATCCTACTAATATTATAAATGTGAAAGTTTGTGTGTTTGGATGTTTGTTACTCAATCAGGCAAAAACGGCTGAATGGATTTGGATGAAATTTGGCAAAGAGATAGCTTATAACCTGGATTAACACATAGGATACTTTTTATCCCGATATTCCCACGGGATCGAGACTTACGCGGGTGAAACCGCGGGGCGCAGCTAGTAGGCCATAAAACTTTAATTTATGTCGGATTTGTTGAAAGATAGTTAAGTATCTAAATTGTAAAACTTTAACAAGGCCTGATACATCATATTGTGTTGGTTACTTGAGCCAATTCAACATTTGTATTGTATAATGAGTAATGACATACCAATTGTATTGCTGTTATTTTTTTTTTCCTTTCAAAAATATATTATACTAAATTAACTAGAAAACAATTACATATATAACAAAATTAAAAAGAAAAAATAAAGGGGAGGGGCTCATTGAGCATCAAAGAATTCGTCCGCATCGCTGTCAATGGGAATCGGATTTGTTTGAATTTAGGATACGTATCTATGTTTATAATTAGATTAGTACCTAAACAACCGTAGAGAGAAAAACGGGATCCAAAATGGACTTGTCACGTAAACTGTATGAAATCAGTTGTTAAATCATCATCATCATTATTTCAGCCGAAGGCGTCCACTGCTGGACATAGCCTTCCCCAAGCGCCGCCGCCGGTTCTGTGCTTCTCACGTACAATATGGTTGTTAGCTATAACAGACGAAACCGTATTTATCATCTCGCAAACTCGCGTTTTTTGGGAATTAGGACAAAAAATTGTAGGTTGTTTAGAAAACTACCTACAACATGAGTTATGTTTTAAAAATCACCGTAATAATTGAATTGACAGTGTTTTGACAAAACGGAAGCTTACTTTTTGAAGGTAAGCTGTATATTCCTAATGTTTCTCTGTATTTAGGTACCTAAGACTTAATCAAAATGTTGATCTTACCCCCTTACATGATCAACTTATCATGCACAAGGAACTAATTAAAACAGTGCTTTGTCGTTGCACGGCAACACTACCTTAAGTTGGGACTATAAGAAATGTTGACAAGTTGCCAGTGTTGCCAGTTTGTCAGTGCGGGCGTCCTAAAACGCAATCCATTACATCTATACTTAGCAGCTTGCAAGTGATTCATTTACGAACGGAGTGAATTAGCACGCAACTGAAATGTGACCGAGACAATATTTTACGGTTTAAGTTAAATTATTTCTTTATATATAGTAGTTATCCAAAGGCAATGATTTCAATCAACTAAATAGATAGTGCAGTGACAGCTGAGGCCAGTCCGCCTTTTGGCGGTCAGACAGCGGGTTCGATTTTAGCATTTGGACTTTGCTGTTTTCAAAACCTTTGGTAGCATAATCAGCCTATATGTTCCCACTGCTGGGACACAGGCCTTCTCTTTGTAAGAGGGAGTGGGCCGAGCCTAAAAATGTTCCAGGACTTGTGAAACGGCAAAGGAAAACATCGAGAGGAAACCTCACGATGTAGAGTGATCCCAACGGAAAGGATTTGCACTTTGGCATACTGACTACTGTTGAATTGTGAAATTTTTGGGAGACACAAAACAAAACATACAAATATTTTCCTTCACCGTTCTTTCTGAGCGCAGTGATAATGAAATAACTGAAATAACATAGTTGTGATTAAAATCTCCTATGTATTTGACGACAATACTTACATTATTCATTATATTATGCATCAAAATAAAATTAGCATGAGATTGATGAGTAAAACTGTCAGGATAACCAGCGAAAATCATATTTTCTTAAAGTTTTTTTATAATTTGTAGGTCAGAATCAGGTTTTTAGGCTCAACATAATCCTATTGAATAACTATTTCATGAAATCATGACATTTGAAGCCAGTAGTAGGTAACTTAGATTTGTATTGTTTTTTTTCATTATGATTACCCTTATGTAATTCTGTAAATACCTACATATTTGTTACAGTCATGAATCATTATTTTAATCAACCTAGGTACAACCTGACACTAACCTGAGCCTGCAAATTACAAAAAACAAGAAAATTTGAATTTCGTGGACGCCCTTTATTTCAAAGTCCAGCATATTTTGACGACGTTAGCTTATAATCAGTTGTTCGGTTTTCCGCCACAAGCCAAGATATACCTACCTATATTTTTTTCCGCTGCACATTTTGCTAGCGTACCTACCTAGCAATAAATACAGCCAAATGCGACCCATCACATTCTTGTCCTCACTAACTGCTAGCAGACGGCATTCTGAACGTCTGGAAACTGCAGTAGGAATGAAACGGTACTGTAGTAGGTAAGTCCTACTTGAAATCGGGGTTGAATTTTGATGCTGAAAAATTTGCGAAATTCTCGGTGTCGACACGACCTACTCATGTACTTTAAAATTACAAGAACTATAGGTAGGTACCTATTATAATAAAGAAAACTTATCATTTCTTGTCATCATCTGCCTTTTCCCAACCAAGTTGGGGTTGGCTTCCAGTCTAAACGGATGCAGCTGAATAACAGTATTTTACTACTTATCATTTCTTGTACTAACTTAATAATATTATTTATTTTTTCCGTTTCAACGATTACTACAAAATAGGTAGGTACCTAGAAAATAGGATCCAACTACCGCTACTACTACTTCTACTAATAAATAGTTATTAATTAAACACTTAACTCTAACTCACACAAATGTTTATTAGGTTAAAATTACAACTTTAAATTGCTGTTTCATGTCATCTTTATTTCGTTTTTCAGGACTGCACTATCACGCCACGCCAGTAGCTGCGCTAATGCTACCACTGCGCGCCATTGTCCACATGAACAGTGCTCATTCGTGGCCACTAATTCAAGTCAACTTGCGAGGTGAGGACGAATTATTGATATACTATGACAATAATTTGTTGAGAAATTAGATAATCCAAAAAAATACATTATTTTTATTTTTTGTTCAATTTAACATCAATAGTGAACAGTGCCATCTATTAATATGTTTATAAACCATTTGTATTCTAGTGAAGCACGGGGTGGAAGTAGTTAGCTTATTTGGAAGAAGCTCTAAATAGATGGCGTCTGTGTACATTATAAAAAAAACAGGATGGCACTAGTTAAAATAAATAACATTTATTTATTGCTATAAACAATAATCTATTTATGAATTTACATTACTTTCTTACGCCCGGTTCCTGGAACGAAAATTATCGACGCGTCAAAATATCAAGTGTTGCATTGGCTAATTAGTAAATAACAGCAGTGCGCGTTTGACAATTTGTTAGCAAATTTTTGTGTTGATTTTCGTTTCAAAAGCTAGGCGATAAACATATTAGAGTTTTTTGTGGTTCAAATTTGTATTTGGTTCTGCTACTCGATAATAGATGCCGTTGTTGTATGATAAATATATATTTATTTCAGACATCGCAGAACTCACGGCGAACATGTAAAACATCACGAGTGCCATCTGTGCACGTTCAAGAGTGACCAAGCCAGCCATATGAAACGGCACATGCTGTGCCATCAAGGGATCAAACCTTATGCCTGTCCACATTGCTCGTTTACCTGTGGTAGCTTGGTAAGTAATAGCTACGATAAACAACTTGGCTGTGTATCTCAAATTGAGAAGAATAATAAATGATTAAATCTTCCTTTCAATCACATCAGTACGTACAAACTACGTATTAGAATCTAAACAAATACAAAAAGCTTATATTGTTGTTTAATGTTGTTGTAATATTCATTATGTTCAACAGAGGGCGCTAATAACGGTAATTTGGTATTGCCATTTTAAATCAAGTTCATCATCTCACAAAATTATTAAACGTTAAAAATTAAATGGTGCAAGTTAATGAACATCGTCGTTTATTTTCTAATTTCTTCCATTATTTGTTTCAGGAGAATCTTCGCAAGCATGTTCTTCGAAGTGGCCGCCATCCAGGTTTATTTCTCTACCACTGCCGATTGTGTCCTTATAATACTAATACAGCAATGGAGCTACGTGCTCATCTTACTGCGGCGCATGCCCACAAATATGACACCAAGAGCGCTGTTGAAGCTGTAAAAATGCACTTAAAAATAGGCGATAAAAAATAATGACATTATGCTTTCGTGATTAATAAAGTTTTTTGTAATTTCAGTAGTAATTAATATTTTTTATTTAGCACATTCTATTGATCTTCCAATATAAAATCTATTTACATTTTTCTATATTTTTTTAACTGGCAATGAAAGCAAAGGATTTTGTCTGACAACAAAAGCAAGTCATCACTGGAACGCGCCTGCTGTCAAAACGCGCGCAACTCCGCAACTGCGAGGGAGGGAAAAAATCACAGAGTCGAAAATACGCCGGTATCTTGTTGACGTCTGTCCGTTTCTTCGCGATCGACAAAACGTTTTCAGCTGTGAAACACGACAATAGTAACATAAACAATTGTAAATAAAACACACAAATATACAATCCGTTACGTAATGCGTAAGTACTATGGTTTAGATAGAATGTGTTCAAATAATTCTCGTAATAAATAGTGAAGTGTTTTTTAAATTGTAATTTTCCGAATTATGACTGTTTGAATACACGTGTGGTGCTGGAAATCGATTTACATCCATAATGTCACTGAAGGTAAGTGCTGCTAATATTGATTTCATGTAATAAGACTGAGTCCTGTTCGGTTCATGCTATATTTAATTTTTGCGTGGGTAGCTTACCCTTTCGACCTGTTATCGAGGGTTGCTTCATCGGAAGTTATTTTTGCATAATCACGTTTTTATTTTCGTCCGATGATTTAGGACTTATCCGTCAGAAGACCAGGCTATAATATTGTTGTGAATACAATTCCAGGAGAAAATCTTAGCACAGTTTTATTTTATTTTATTACCTATTTATTATCAATCGGACGGTCGTCGTTTATATAAATATCTTACTCCAATTACTGGTTTTGTTTTACCTTAGTCCAATTTTTTCTCTGACCCAAGATGCAGACAGACCGTCTAATGAATATAAAAACACAGGTGTGCCAACAGTACCCATAAACATTTTACAATATTTTTTTAAAGATATAGGTTTAAGTTCATACCAAAAATCAATTTAAAAAAAATGAATTAATATAGAACTAAACAAAACAGCTCTGACTCAGGTCACATGTAGCATTCTTTAAGCGTAAATAAAATAGAAAAACCCTGAAAACAATTATTTTCTGTTTTTAATTTTTACTTTTTTACTTTTTGGGATGAATACTTTGTGGTTAAGTACTTACCTGTTTTTAATTAGAGCAGTTAACATTGAATTACCATCCTTTTGTATCTATGCTGAGTTAGATACTTCAAGAACACAGCGAACACAGTCCAAAATGCAATAATGAAATGTAGGTACTTTGAAGGTCAAAATCTGCATCAAAACAATTGCAGAAATGCTCTAACAAAAGCATTATCATTTGAAAAAAGAAACATCTTTGAGTAAAAAAATAAAATCATGTAATAGCATTAAAAAAAATAGGATTCTATAGACTAAAGACATAAAGTCCCTCCTATACTTAATTTGAAAAAGACATTCAACCTTTATTTCTTGTGGCTACTGTTACACAAGCAGAAAGCATAAAAGTATGTTCATGACTTGCTTTTATTCCATCGCTGTAGGTCAAGGACTTGACACGTAATGAATGATTAGGTAATCTGTTATCAAGGACACTGCCTACTAAATGTTTAGCTTACATTTTTATAGTAAGTCAGACTTACAATGTTGATTTTTATGTTTTTGGTAAAATAAATATACATTAGGCCATAAAGTAGGCAAATCTTGTGTATTAATTTATGATTGAACACTGTGCATAATTTTAATGTGATTTTCTGATCACTCCAGTCCATGTTCCATCCAGTTGGGCCATTCCTCTTGTAAGTAACATCAGCTCCCAGCTTTTGGATAATCAATTTTAAAAGAACTATCAGTACTATGCCCCCTTTCTCGCGTTATAAACAATAGTCCTACTAATTATACTGAATTAGCGTCATTACGAACTTCCTTCTATTAAACCCTTAAATAATAAATCTCACCAAACAATAATCTTTTTTTATTAGCAGTCGCCGGTTAGAATATAACCGTCTGGAACATTAGGCGTGATGGAAAATGCATTTAACGACATATTTTCGTCAGCACCTTTGCAGATTACCTACATTTTTAATTTAGTAACCTTCGTTCGAGGTAGGTATCTATCTAACGATCTCTTACAAACTCGGGCATCAACTTCACATTCTTGAATTGACTGTTATCAAAATCCCATAATTACAAAATTACATAACTAAGGACTAAGTACTTATTTACGTGTTTTTACCTTCTTGCGAGTCCATTTTAGGCGAACCACTAACTAATATTATAAATGCGAAAGTGAGTTTGTTTGTTTGTTACGCTTTCACGCTAAAACGGCTGGACGGATTTGGATGAAATTTGGCACAAGGGTAGACCATGACCCGGAATAGGACAAAGGATACTTTTTATCTCGATATTCTTAAGGGATCGAGACTTACGCGGGTGAAACCGCGGGGCGCAGCTGAAATATATTCGTTATAGGTACCTGCAAGAAAAAATATACCATTTATACAGAGAGAAAATCTTATCTTTGGGGCATTTCGTTGAGTGGAATAAAATATAATCGAGTCAGGAAGGAAATGGGAATGGGAGGATAAAATTATGAAGGCTTTTCGGATATTGTTCTCTCGGGGAGCATAAAAAGTAGAAATAGGCCTGTTTCTCTATGTAGGTATAGTAATAAGGCTGTCGAAAAGTACCCGCGTGTTCTTCTGATGCCAAACTCGGTACTTTTCTACCAAATCATCAAAATCAGTCGGGTCAGACAAACGAATCGACCAAATTTCGCATAATAGCATGAATCATAAAAATAAGGAGGATGTAATTGGAAAGTGCGACATCGGCATGTTAATCCCAAACCGGGTACTCTTACAATCAAAGAATAAATAAACTCCCTCATTTCCTCATACAATTCAGAGGAACTCGTGGCAAAGTAATAACAGCCGCACTGGTCGATCCATCAGGTTAAGCTACGCTTGCCGGGGTTGGTCGGTGGATGGGTGACCATCTTTACATACCGAGACTCCGTGATCTCCGTGCCTCGGAAAGCACGTAAAGCCGTTGGTCCCGACTGTCATTTGTAGATCTTTGACAGTCGCTACGGGTCGTCAGAAGCCCGAAAGTCTGACAACCAGTCTTACCAAGGGGTATCGTGTTACCCAGTAACTGGGTTGTGGAGGTTAGTTAGGCAGTCGCTCCATATTAAATACTGATATTCAGTTGCATCCGGTTAGACTGGAAGCCGACCCCAACATTGTTGGGAAAAGGCTAGGCAGATGATTTCCTCATAAAATTCTCTTGACAAAGCTTCATTTAATTAATACTGGCTGCATTCAAACCGGTCACCAGTTGCAGAAGATAGTCCATATTTAGCGCGCCGGCGCCGGCGGCAAGGCTTGAAACCAGTTGTACCAGTCACGGTGTCACTGAACCAAGGGTGGTCGAGATTCGCTATATCATACCGATAACGTAAATTGAAAGGCTTAAATCTGAGGGATGAGGTTTTTGCATCTAAACCGAAAATTCGTCAATTTTTGGCCAAGTTGGCATTTTACTCCTCAAAGCTCATATCGGAAAGTTGTTAGTACAATAATTAAGAGAATATTGTACTAGATCCTAATTCGACCTTCGGCCTGCAATAAACAATAGTTATAATTAGTCCTGCACCTTATTAGCTGGAAGTCATTCATGGAGGCCTTTTCCCAGCAACGAGATGTTTTATTTTGAATTTATATTCTTATTTAAGTAATTAGGGAATTTTATCATCGTAATGACTATGACAGTTGAGTGTTGAGTCCCATCGTATCATAAATACACACTACTACTAATTACATTTGGACCATGAAACTGAACAGACTCTTCGCATCATCACCATTTGGTTGAGACAGAATTCTATAGAACGTGCATATCAAGTCAGTTCAACCTCAAGACCCCAAACAGATCATTTCTATCATACTCATATCGAAAACATTACATCAATATGTACTACTTGGTCTTCCACAATTACTAAACACTCTACGAAACGAGATGACGATGCAGGCTGACATTAACCGGTAACAATATGAAAGAATTAAAGAAGATTTCGTTTGTATGTGATTCACTTCACTTCACCGACGCTGACGTTGCATACTCGACTCGTGTCTCTATAATAAATTCATAATCACCTATGCAAATATCACGACAAGCACAAGTCACGACTTCAATACACATAAATACCTGCTTACACTGATCTAGAGAAGCTTGTTCGGATCGGATCAGTTGGTCCTTTCCATTCCATGACCAAGTTACCATTTCCAAGGTTAACTTAAAAGTTGCATGGAAAAAGTGAACATCTCTTTGTAACCGTACCTTTTTACCTTAGCAACTACTTACTACGAGTTTCAAAACTTAATCAAAACTTTGTCTTTCACATTCTTAGTATGTTTACCCTTTTACTTCCTCATACATAAAAGATAGAAAATATATTCTATTACGTATTGTTATAATTTTAGCGTCGATAACATGGCCATTCTACATTCGAGCAGCATCATTAACTATCATTAACACTGAGGTGTAATACCACAGAGCACCGTAGAATAAATGACATAATGTCTACTTTTTGCTGGCGTAAATTCAAGCCTTTTTGTCGTAACAAAGTAGTGGCTTGTAAATCAAAGTTGAAGTTAAAATGTTCTAAGGAACTATATTTAAGGTAATTTAGCAAAATTGAGCAATAACCTACGCCAATTTAAAATAGAAAGGATAATGCAACATGATAGATGATTGTAGACATGCACAAACCGATTTGCCGTCAATTTGTTCTCGCACTTTCGCTCCTAAACTATACAAACTTTAAGTTTCCGACCTCTTTAGTTCGAAAACGGTCTTCTTCACAACTTCCTCACTTGGTATCGACACCGTAAATACCCTTGTTTATCCTTTTAAAAGTTTCATTGTTCCGCCAACTTTCTGCAATTGGGACTAAACCGGGTCCAAGACATGGTCTGCAAAAACAGAAAATAAAAAACCCATCTGTTTCCCGGCAGTTGTAAAAGACGAAGAAAGTGGGTCACAGCTGCTAGTCTGCATCGCAAGCCACATATCACTTTACACTGCGACCTTTAATGGGAACCGGCCAGACATCGCATGTACACACTCACATTGGATACATACATAATAATAGTCTATAAAAGTACACCTTGCGGTGTTCCTCTTTGGGATTACAAGTTGTTGCTATAGCCGTACGACAGGTTGTTTAGTGGAGGTCAGAGTCAGTTTTCCCCCATCATTATGTTAGGTCTTATGACTAGTTATGACTAACAGCGAAGAATTATGGTATACTTTCGAAATGTCCAAAATGTTTTCGTGTCTTTATGCTGTAAAATGTGACCAGAAAACTGACAGATGGACTGCCTATCAAAAATTTTGCAGCGGCAAAGTGGAAAAAAGTTAAAGAAAGACGAGGGTCACCAAAATTACCACAAAAATTAAAGAGCTCTAAGGCTTGCTAGTTATGATGCTGCTAAACCATGTTTCTAAATAGATGCTTTGAATTAACAAGACTCAAAGCAATCCATAATTGCAATATTTACGTTCAAATAAACACTTACAACGCTCATTCACTGCAAAATCTTCAGTAACGGATCGCCCGACGATTCTATTTACACCACATTTTGAAATACCCCCCATAACTGCGACATTTAGCGTCTGAACTAAATATAATCTGCTTAAGTATTCATCCACCGCTCTGCATCCCAGCCTGTCTGGATTTAGGTCTAGACGTTATAAATAAAGGCAACGTTGACTTATGGATTGCATTTTTTGAACGATATTTTGAAGGGAATTTTGCCGAGGTTAAAATATTTTTATCGTACAAGAATAATGGGTCATATTTTTGTATTTCACATAAAAATATTGATAGAATGTCTAATAATAATGACAAAATGAAATGAAAAAAAATAATATACATTTTTACGAAGTAAAACAATTTACGACCTCCACGGCGTTTTTCTTGTTCCATGCAAAGACTTTCTTTCCTAGTAAGACGAACCTATCGTGTCCAATAGGTACGAGGTCCTCCAGAAAATCCTTTTGACAGCTCTCATGATTGGCCTTTGTCTCCAAATTTTCTGCTTGATGGCACTACCTTTAGCGACTAAAAACTTAGCCGCGTACAAAATATACTACCGCTATAACAAATCAATAGTATAAACTATGACGTCACAGGCGGCCATTTGCATAAGTTATGGCTCATTAAAGCTATAGGCAATTACAAATGTTACGATCCCAATATAATGGCTGTAATAAATACGTAATCTAAGCTATTCGTTTTGCAAATGAAACCATGGCATATTATAGTTTTAAATCTGTGACCCACTATATTGTTTATGTTTTCATGGTGATAAGATTTTATTGAATTTTATTCTTGACCTCGTGGTGAATGCGGAATGCCTGAAGTCTTTATTCATTCAGGAAATAGCCCTAGCTGTCACATGGTCATGTCACTGCCAATGCATAATTCAACATCGGCCCATCGTGGTCTAACTCAAATTGCACCAGTTACGACACAAAAAAAAAAAAAAAAATTCAAAAGGTCAAATAATTTATTTCAAGTCGGCACATTAAAGGCACTTTTGAACACAGTTTGGCATTCCCCCTTTAGTCGATTTGCAGCCGTTAAGTCAAACGTTCGGTAGCAGCAGTTAGATTGCCATAATTTTTACAGTCACTGAACATCACCAACCATGCATTTGTATATGGTAGATCGATTTTAACAAGTGCATCGAAGCAAACAGCGGGTACAGTATATAACGGAGATTAGAACCACATGGAGCAAGTTATGTGATCTTGTTTATAAGACCGTAACCTGGCGAGACGCTAGACGGCTCCTATGGGTTTTATGGAGCGTAAATAAGTTATCTGTTTTGACCTTTCATCGAATAGAAACGCCAATAATTTATTTGGTTTAGCCTTTTTACTATTGAAAATCCCAAAACTGTACCTTCTCGGATTGAAGATGTTAAAATCTTCATCATCTTCGTTTTTATTGACACTCTATTTTTGATCTAATGTTTTAGAATTTTAAATGTAGGTAAGTATCTATATTTTGATCATACCAATAAAACCATCTATAATCGCCTTCAACGTAAGTAACTGCCTCTTTTTCACGTTAAACCACTAAGGTGTTTATATGCATTTGTGTTATTTATAGCCTGAACTGTTTTATGGCTTCAAGTATTACTTAAACGTCGTACCTAAAGACCGGTGTCAGACAAAGGTTTAACCTAAAAACCGTCACAAACATGGTGACCTCTGCTTTCCGATAGAATACATAATTATAGCGTTATCATCCATCCAACTGCACACACTGCTGGGCTAGTCTGTAGTTCTGCTTTTTTGCTTAGATGTTGGTCGTCCAGCAGTGAGATATTGGCGCCAAAATATACGACCATGGGTTGCAATGTTTGCCAGGGCGGAAGAGCAGTTCAAATGCCTCTTACCGGATGCAGTAAACTCAAATTGACATGCGGCTTGTTAATGAACTAGAATTAGCCACAGCACTTTCCCTAATTACACGGCTGACATGCGAAGTGGTGGAGGTAGGCTTTTGTTATCATATAACAACGGTACGCCTGCTATTCCCAGGGGTCAAGAGGTGTAATGTACTTCGCAGTAGACTGTATTAGGTCCAACAGCCTGTCAAACGCTTTTAAGAGTAAGTTTCACAGAAAGCCGAAGATACCATTTAGGCAGCTTTAGAAAGCACCTTTTTTTCAGCTCATACTGTCCCACTGCTGGACAATGAGCTCCCCTAAGTCCTTCCAGGAATTCTTTTCCCTTACATTACCTAAGGAGACAATAAAGTGGACATGGTTATGATTTCAAACAAAAAGTTTCAGGCGAACGGGAAATTTTAAAACGACTTTGAAGAGATAACCATTTTCAAAAGACATTATTGCTGTTATTCCTTTCTGAATGCACTACTTCGGTATTGACCTCAGGAACTCAAAGCCAGTGCAGCAGTCCGAAGCAGTGCTAATTACGAACACGTTAATGAGGCAATCTTTAACCGTAGTTCACAAGACACAGTAAGGAAGCCATTCTAATTGACCTGCAGTTTAGCGTAGCCTGTTTAATTACACCAGTGTACAATTATGGGTTTGTCGCTAGCCGGCATTTTAACTAGACATTGTTATGAAACCTTAAGACATGCGTACGTAAGTTATGCGTACTGTGTGGTCACTTCATTATTGCTCTGACCATTTTTCGGAAAGTTGGCTAAAACACACAACCTGCCTATAAAACAAAGGCTATTATTGTCCATATTAAGCTCATGAAGTACATCAGTAGTCAATCCTTGCTGAGTTCTTTTATCTCAGATATTATGGGCACACCTACGGCTCTCAAAGCTACATTCTGATTTTACAAAGTTTCAAGGAAATCAGGTAAACGGAAATCCATTAAGCACACTAAAAATGGAAATCTCTGGTCCCGCCCAAACTAAACATGTTAAACAAAATTGCACAAGGCCCTTCTAAACGCAAGTAAACGCAACTATTACGCGGGTTGGCAAACCGGTAACATTAGTTGTAAACTTGAATAACTAACTTTATGTACCACTTCCCAGGTAATGATCTTTTACTTAGAAAGATGGTGGCTCTTGGAATAGAAGTACTTATAACATTTTACCATATGCTGTATCCTAGTTAACATCTGCCAGCTTTGGAATATTTCGAATTTTATAACAGATACCACTCTTCTCCGCTTCTTCTTCTAGGGTCTAAATAGCTATCAGCATCCACGTGTCCTTCACTCTCCAAGACTGCCAGGTTGGTCAGTAGATGTACAATGTGACCAAGCGTCGCCAAAAACACTAGGAAACCAAAAAACTGACTGCAATATGAATCATAGAGGATCCTTGGAGTGCTGAGGCTAAGTAATGCCAAATTATTCTAAGAAAGACACAATATTGTAATTTAAATGTTGTCTCATAAACATTCCAAGAAATGCTGAAAGAACATCCCAAACCCATCGTCTTGAAAGCAATTCAATTACCAACCATGACGTCACTGATCTATTTGTATGCAAATACTTGAAACGTCTACTAAACCGACTTGTTAAACAAATTGTTCTACTCAAGCTAGTCATAATCCGTAATCCGATTGACAAATGTATGCTAGTTATTCTTAGTAGTGACAAAATGAAGTCATGCTGTATGTAGTTAATGTTGTTGTAGTTTTGTTATTGACCTGATTAAATGATGTCCCACACGAGTGTAGCATACTATTCTTACTAGTACTGTGAATACTGTGGTTCTATAAACGTCCTATTTCAGTTTCTTTACGTATATTATCTTCTTAATTTTCGTCGGTTTTATCCACAGCTGTAGACGAACTTTCCTTGCGTCTTTGTTAATGACGAGCGACGTATGTATGTCTTTCCTTGTCCTTTATTTGCAGCCTGACTTCAGAATTACTGTTTTCTTATCCTTTGGAAATCTAGCAATAGTGTGGCTTTACTTACACTTCTAGTTCTTCTTTTACCTTTATCTTACTTGGTCGTCGTGTTCATGATTTTCAGAAATCTTTGGTTATGTCATACGACCAATTGGAAAGCGGCCACGATTTTGTCACTTTGCCCACAACCGTACCTGTATACCTAATAATAAACTGCAACTTCGAATATATTTCCTCAATGTAGTACTGGACCCTGGCACTGGGACATCCCGTGTGATAGGGGACAGAACCCAAACGAACGGTATTCAATCATTAAACACGTCTAAAAGTAAATAGATACTCTACTGTGATCTACGGCAAAATTCTGCTTTGATTTTCTAAGAAATGTGATTCCCAATTATTTCTTAACTTGATAGAGATCAGACGACCATTCCTTTCATTCAAGAACTACTATCGTACAGAATCTTTGTGGCTGAGAATATCTTTAATGTTTGTCCCAAAGCTTCTCGCTTCTTCTTTCGGCTTTAGGAATTTCATATTGGACTCAGTCGAACAACTATTTCTTTTTGGATAAGTACTACACGCAATACGGCGCAACGGTTAACGACTATGGTACCCTTTCGACGGTTACCTACTGAAACTATAAACTGTGTGACAGTCTGACGGAACAGTGGCTTTATGTCATATGCATGTCAAATGGCATAATTTGGTATTTTTAGCTTCTAAGCAATAAATTAAAATGTCTTGACTCTCGACCTTCTCGGTAACCGCAATGAACGAGGTCTGTAATAAAAATCTAAACGTGCATTGTACCATACCATAACATAACACCACGGCTGTTTCACCGAAGGTTGAACATGTGCATTGCGTCATCTGAATTTCAGGTTTATATTACAAACACAACCCAGAATTTCTCTTAAAAATCCTCTCAAAATACTACCGCCGAGACGATCTTTCAAAAATGCTGCGTTTGCAAGTCAAAAGTACTTCTCATGTCAAGTGTAAACAGATTCTCTTGCTTATTTGAAAGAACATACATAAATCTATGAACACGGGAAGAGAAAGGTCTCGGTCTATTCATAGCAAGTACATCCGACAAAGATTATGAAAATGTGATGAAAATTATGCAAGCGTCTCTGATTTACATCACTTGACATTCACGACCAGTGACTGCACAATACAGCGCTTCGTTGTCCATCACAATCAATCACGATCACCTATTGTAAATTAGCTTTTACCTACATCTCTGCACGAGAACACTGAGTACATCAACCAGTGACATAAACATAATATAATATACTCTTTACAAACTTGTATACGCAACACGAAGTCGTAAATACGCTAGTCATTTATTAGCAGTTCATAGCATAGCTACAGCACAATTCCTTTCGGCTTCCTTTTCTAAACATACTCATATTGTCGTTTTAGATCTCTATGAGCTTTTGGACACAGCCTTTAATCTCCCCAAAAGTTTGATTGACACTTCGCACTGCTTCTTGAAAATTGTGTCAGTAATCATCGTAGCTGTTAGTGTGTGTGTAGCTGCTCTCATCATTTGAGCCCGGCCCGGAGTCAGCTACTATAATAAACCATTTATTGCAGGCAACACAGGCCCATAGAAAAATACCCTAACCTAGACATACATATTCTATAAACAAAACTTATGTTAATAAATAAGGCTTAGACTATGTTAGTAGTACTTCACTCTGCACTAGCTAGACTTCGTGCTGTCCTGTGGAACTTGTTGAACGCTGCTTGTACTGTTGGATAGGTGGTCCAGGTGTTTCTCGCATCTTTGACGATATCAATATTATAGTAGTCAGTCCAGCGTTTTTGTGGACTTCTCGGGTTTCTTTGACTGTAAACTTGTCTTTAACTTGTAAATACTCCTGCTACAAACCTGTGGAATGATATTTGGGTAATTCCAATTTGAAAAGGTCAAGGTAATGCCGCGATGATTGAAATTATATCTCGATCGAGAATCTCCTTATTACACCTTGATGGTTGTGCGTGTTGATAATTGCATAGCTACTTAAGTTTTTTATGAGTCTTTTAAATTGCACATGCCAAGCACATGACAGAAAATTATATACGACTGTAAATATCTGCGTGTAACAATTTTTGCTTACTACGTAGATAAAGGTATACCTACTAGAAGTCTTAGAAAAAAATATGTCTTGAATAATAATATTAGGCTCTAAAATCTAATTAGTGAAATTAACCGCTTAATTGGTTTGGTCTGCTAAATCTGTCGTGTTCGTCTACGAAATCAATTAGGTACCTACCTAGTACCTACTCAAGTTATTTTCTTAAACACCGTTTCCAAAATAAGATAAGCCTCTCGAATCTTATTAGGATGTTGAAAATTCGCGTCATTCAGCTATTCTCGTGGACCAATAAAATAATAGAACACTATACAACGTTCTCTTTTTTGTAGCCTGCTCTGTCCCACTCCTAGGCAAAATCTCCAAATGCATCTTGCACGAGCCCGCGCGTCATCCTTCCAACATTATTCAAACATTATAAAAGTAAGAAAACACCAATATTTTTATTACTGAGATAAATCTGGCATTCAACACAGATTTACCAATCTAGATAAACCCAAAGCACATATAACACCAGTATAACACCAGAGAGGCTTATCTTAGTCAAAACAAGCCGATCAATAACAGTGACATATTTATGAATACAAACATAAACACGACGATTATAAACTGCAACATTATACGATAACAAACTCGCGGTAACATAACATAATAGGTTATTTTTAACCTACACGTCAACCTTGGTTACTGAGGTTAAGGATTTACCTTAACCGCTAAACGTAGAGCATAGGTGACTATTTATGTGGGATTTTCCGAAGTAATGTCAGTATGTTTTTCACGAAGAAGAAAAAATACTGGCCACAAAGTAATTAAATTGCAGAAAGTTGTTTAAATCTTAGTTTGTTTGGAGGTCAAATGTGATTAAAAGTTTGTTTTGTTGTTGTTACTTAGTTGTTTCTTTAGTTTCATCATTAACGTTTTTATGACACTGAAAAGAATTACAACAAAAGCATTTAAGTAAGTTGCTGGCAGATCATTTCACGTAGAAACGCTAACAAAGTGCCAAAAAAAATCCTTGATAGAATCCTATGGTGCCCTTACCTAACCATTGGTTAAAGGACCAAAAACTGTTAAGTAGTTAGAATATTTAACACTTGGTCTTTCTATCAGACTGAAAACCCCATACATTTTTACCAGCCCTATAAAAGCACGCTAATGCATTTTAAAGCACCACTAGTCAACAAAGAGAACAAAAGCGCACAGGCCAACTACCCCTTGGATTTCCCCTGTAGCCTAGCTATGTCGCTATGGTAAGTAGCGGTCGGGTTCCACTTGACCCAAGGGGTACTTTTCTAACGCTTTGTCACGTTTATTTTTTTAGAGCCCTTTGTAAAGTGCTATGAAAATTCTTTATCATATCACACCTTTTGAATAATCCGACTGAAATACTAGGTAACAAAATTAAAGCGATAAGCCAAAATAATCTGAGTGAAAACGAGATGTAGGTAAGTACCTAGTATGTACAACTTTATTTTTCCATAATTTGCTATACTGACTACTGTGTTATTTGTGGCCCAAATATCAAATTATTTGGACATACCTATCCAACTGTTACTATTACTACTTAGTCCACCTGCTGCAGTACACACAACGTATACTTTTCAAGTGTGAACCTTACCGGGTTTCCCTTATAAAACCGTTGTCTCGCCGAGGTAAGTAGCAGTCACATTACACTTGACCCTGCCTTTGTCAAACAGCGGTTTTCCTTCGACGAACCTTGCTCGCTAGATCGAGTTACATCACTAAACGTGTTTTTGTTTAGTCTTCCTTATTTAATGCGATTAAATTCGTGTATGCGACCTAATTTAATTGTGAACTGTCATCATTTAAAGGTTTTAACAGAGTTTTCCGAAAATAACGAAGTAAAGTCTTAAGCTCTTAGTTAAGATTTACTTCATTATTTTATAGCTAAAAAACTATAAAAACATGAGCTTTGAACAGAAGTCTTTCACTCTGTTCTTTTTTGTCTCCATATTCCTGGCAATACCAAACAAAACAAACTACCAGAAAAGCATACAAAATAAACGCCAGAAAGAAACAGATTTAATCCGTGAAAATCACGACAACGTCTGCAATTTACGTCTCGGTTCTTGCCATCAGCCATAAACACCAACTACAAATGAAGGTTTTATAGGTACAGTTTACACAGTATGCACCTGAGCAGTAAACCAGAATGAAAGCCTGTCTGCCGCATTCTAGTATCGACCCGTCTGCTACTACCCTTTTACGGTTTCAAGGGTATTATGCGTTAAATATCAGCTATCGTTATGTACTTTCCAGTTTTTTTTCTTGGCTGTGGAATCTGTTCGAAAAAGTGGTCAGCAACTTTATCTTTCTTTCTAACCCTATTGGGTATGGCTGGCATTCCAAGGCTTGCAAGTAAATAGAGATGCCAAGCCGTTTAGTTCGTGGCTTGGTATCAACGGAACGAGCTAAAAAGTTCTTCGTCAGGTTTTGGTAACAGGATATACTGGTTTTTTGAAGTTTTGCAGTTATGATGGTCCTTACCTTCGAAGACATTTCTTTTTATGGTGTAAGCGACATCGACGCACAAACTGTTACCATAAATTCAGCACATGCTTCTTGACAAAAATTTATATGCTGGGGCAAAGAAATTCTTCGTTGGTTACATAACAAAACATCAGCTGTGTTTATCATACAAAAGTGCTATACTTACCTACACAGCTGGTGGTTGAAAAATTTCATCGCTGCTGTTGGGTCTAGCTAGAACATTCAACTGAATTCGTGGTAACAGCTTGCGCATCGATATCCCTTGCACCCTGTATCATGGTCCTTCGAAGACATTTCTGTACTTCAGGAAGTAACTTGTGGCAGTTGTGATAATTACAAATAAGTGACTGTGTATTTTTGTCACGTGTCAAGTTTTTTCATATTGGTTTTGCTTTCAGTCTCTTTTATTTGAAATCAAATTAACAGGCTTTTGACAGGCGACCTTGCCAAAGTAATTTGTCAGCAAATTGGATTTGAGAGTTATTTTATCGCGTTATTTGTTTTGTGTTGTCCTTTTTGCGTAGCGTTATTGCTACATGGTTACAAGATTTGTTGATTTGCCGGCTTTTTGTTTATTTTATGCAAATTGTGCCGGGTTTCCCTTGTTGCAAAAAATCCTAACCCCAAACACAACCAATTGTCGCAAAGGTTTAAATAAGGTATTTTCACCAAAAGAATTGAGATGTCAATGGTTTTTTCTGATTCTGAATTTGAAATCGACAGATCCCCTCACTTATGGGAGTGCAGTGATTGACGAAGTGGTTTTTTTTTTGCGAGCGGTCTCGACGGAAAATGTTACTTCGTACTGATTAAAGCCTCGCAATATTTCAATTTAAAACTCGTTCTTTATCATTCCATTTATCGTGCAATAAATCAGAATTCAAGGCAATCTGTTCAAACATCGAAGTTTGCTCCGATACGAATTAACGAGCCGGTTATAATGATGGCGCACCACGCACTGTCAATGACAGGCGAACTAATTAATTAACTGGTTTTATGATTATTATTATGAATTACTGGTTAATTGGTATGAAATATTTTAAATTCGGCTGAACTCCCATTTTTAGTCCTTCGAGCCAAAGTCAATATTATCTTCTCAAACGTAATTAAATATTCATTTATTTATCAATTTTGGTAAATATTCATTTATTTAAAAATCACTCTTTACTTGCACTTCACTATTTATCACGAATGTTGCTAGCAATAAATCACTAAAACACTCTAGTTTTAACATTTTTAATGGCGCTCGTCTGTCGGTCAAACATTTTAACTTTACAACGGGAAACGTTTAGGCAATTTCCTTATAAGCTTTTTGTACTATTTCCAAATATCCTGTTTCGGGGGCTTCCTCGTAGTTATTATCATGAAGAGTAGTGGGCGTTGGTAACTCAATTCGGCTCAACTGAGGATGGGACAAAATTATGGAAATATTTCCATAATTTTGTCTTAATGCAGTCCAAGGACCTTTAGATATACCTTTTAGTACTATATATTTTCCCGTGTGTAGTGGATGTAACTAATTTTGTCGCCTTATCAGTGTATATAATATGTATGTATTCTTATTTGTTTCTTGGTTCGACTAATTGTTTCCTTTTCCGGCCTATGAATCGAGGAATGTGGAGAAAAATCATTATTTTATTTAGTAAATTAATGTAAATGCTTGTCAAAAGAAAACAGCGTTCACGGTAAACATCTTTATATTTGTACAAAAATTCCATGAAACTGACTATATTTTTCCCCCAAATGTTATATTATAATCCTGATATACGTTGTGATAAGCCTATATTAACATGGTGGGTGCCAGAATTATTTAGCCTTTACTACGACCTTGCCATGTGCCATGAAAAATATGCGGCATAGTTGGCAATACTGCCAAGAAACTAATGTATCTTGAATGTCATTGTCAAGGACTACCAGTCAGTGTCAGTGGTCTCACAATGATCAGTTTTTGACAGATATGCCATACAAAATCTGTCAAAATCTCATCATTGTGAGACCACTGACACGTTAGTAAATTAGTAGACTTGGCCCCCATGAGTCACATATTTTACAGTTAAGTTAGGTTACAAAACATGATAAAATATGAACCGTAGCGTCCGTAGCATTATTTTCTCCGGAAAATATTGAGAATTCATGGGCTTAGCGGACGGACCCAAGGACCATTTAGGGACTGCAGGGAATTTAGGATGCCTTTGCAAAAATTCAACGATCGTGCTGGTTACATTATTTCTAATTTTTCTGACATCGATTTCCTTCTTAGTCGGTCTCGGTAAAACTTACGAAAAGTGAGACGACGCTGTCTGTAAAGTCGAAATCAATCTCGATTAATCCTGCCTTTTTATGTCGATTGCTTTTTTAATAACCGCGGCCGTTAATCCAATTAACGCTTTGTCTTTACGTCTTTCCCTTAGTCACTTCACTTCCCTACATATATGGCTTACTTTATTATACTGCTGTGATAATGGATTTCCTGTCGACAAAGTGAAGATTGCGAGCACGATTGACATAATGTCTATTTACTTGTAATTTATGTACTTAATACATATACTTAGCGTTTGCATACTATTCAGTGTTTTAACATATGAATAATTCCAATAACATTTGCAATATTCTATTGACAAGTAGGTACCTTTCAATTTCTATGACTACATTTACCGGTTGTCCTTATCAGCTGTGACATTCACAAATTAAAAACTAAAGACCTTGAAATAATAAATAACAAACGGAAGCGACGTAATAAATAATCGAACGGCAATTGCAGAAACACTATCTCCCAATTAGTTACCGTTGCGCAACCGGGGAGTTGTGGTGCGCAGGCGCGGACGGTTGCGCGGGAGTTCGTATTCGTACGATACGGCGGTCTTACGTCATTGATGATCTAGCAATCTGGATGGTGTGACGAAATGATGACTTACTCATTGAGGTTTTTTTGCTCACGGATTGTGAAAGGAAACTTTAAAGTAGCTGACGGTCCGCATCCGGGACTGCTGTGGTTGAGTTGAGGGAACTGAGTTTGAACCATGACTTTCAATTAGACCCAGACCTTGTGCGAATTTAAATTATTAGAACATCACGCAATGGGCCCCATTGCGTGATGTCCTTATTACGAACAGATTTAATCAGACCTTTGCTAACTTTTACTGCATATTGTCTCTCTCATTTTTTAACCATAAATAGGAAGGCGTCAATGCTTCACTCAAGTTGTCTGCTAGGAAAATCCAGATCCTACAAAAAATCCTGAAGCGCGAATTGATATTCCCCTATCTATGTAAAATTGTAAATGTTTTTTAAATAAACACCAAATTCAAAAAGCAAGTCGCGCCACAAAGTCAAGGCTTCGCTCCTAATATAAATGGCGGTGTCTAGATCTGCATTATGCAGTCATCTCAAGGCCGCGCCTTTCGTTCCGTTAGGCTCAATTTACATTGCCGCGGAACGGAATGAAAGCTATTTTTTTCGTACAAAGCATAAGGAACTTTTTGTCAATAATGTAACGCTTATACTATATGACCAGCCTAATTACAGCCGGTTTATTCTGTAAAAATCTCACAGTGGAAATTCAGGTGAAGTGAAGCTTTAAGTTAACAGTTCACCTGACGCCAGGGATTGACAGCTGGCTTCAAACTCACTTCATCTAAGTTTTCGCGGTGATTTTTACAGAATCGCACTGCTGGTCACGCGTCTTCTGGAGAATTCTCGCGCATTCTCGGGAATTATCGCTGTAACAAGCTCGTAAGTATCTAGTTTGTACGTTTGACATAAGTTTATTTTGGTATGTTTAATATCGTTTCAGAAGCTGGATTCCAGTCCGTTCCGCGGCAATGTAAATTGAGCCTTATTACTGCCGCGTTTTTTTGCTTTGTAAACGTCGTTGGCGCAATGCATTCTTGGCTGTTTTTTTTTTTTTTACAGGAAAAAGTTCTTGTCTCGTGTTTGGGCCATTTCGTAATGACGATTCTTGGCTTTGAATTGAGAAGCGCGAAGTTTCGGACTGACGCGATAAAACCGAAAACATTGTTTCGAAGGATTCCTATGAATGCTTTAGGAAATACAAGTTTTTAGGTATTTTGAGAGATTTAGTTTGAGCGTTTTAATTGTCGGTATTTCCATCTGCGTGTCTGATCATCGAATAAACAAATAACTGCAAGCTTGTTTTTGGAATTCAATTATTCACGTACAGGTACAGCTTACGATCTAGATTCTTCTTAAACATCGCAAAATAAAAATAAACATCGTATTCACAGAACAAGATCGTATCTTTTGTTAGCTTCAAATTATGTTTAATTACAGAGCTGCATGTTCCTCTAATTTCATAATAACGAGACGCTCGTTCTCTTCATCTCAGTTAATTAGCATTACTTCATCCAAAACATTGTTTTACTTTGACATTAACACGCTCTAAATCTTTGCTACTGAACTGATTATATTTCAGCTTTACTTCTATAATTGGGGTAAGAAATCTTCAAGTACTTATTCTGATTTTATATCTTGTAGTAAATATTGTCATAGAACGTTTAGCACCTACTCCTTTCTGAACTCCTGAGAACATTGTATATTCCCTTAACGACCAATTTTTGCTCTTGATTAACCTGGCAAAGTAAAAAAAAACTTCCGGAACTTTTAGAATTTTATAAAAATCTCTTGTAGTCTGATTGTTCAAAACCTTTTTTGGATCACTGGTTTCCATAACCACTCTCGGCGCACCCGAGCCCTCTTGTACCTACTAACCAAAAACTTCATAACAATTTACATTGTAAAGGGCTTACAAAACCCAGTCCCATGATATTCCATGAACATTGCAGCAATAAATACACTTTGCATTGTGCAACTGCATTCTGACAGGCGATGCATTGTGGAACAAAAAATTGGGCTCGCCATGCGGCCGTTGACCTCGCATTGTATCGAGATGAAGCCTTAAACAATACTGTACTGTTACTGAATAATTTTACTTTCATACACTCGGTTAAAAGGTTTGGAAGCTTTGAATGTGTACAAATGAGTATATTGTTGTGTCAGTGAATAGTGAGGCAACTGTCATTTGTATGTCAAAAGAAACAATTTGTGAAGCTTAAGTACAGGAGCGTTGTTAGCTTTACATTTGAAACCTTTAGGACCAAATGTTGTAATTGCAATCTTTATATCTACTAAAGTGTAATGAGAGGAGAGTTGTATAATGTATTACCGTTTGCAATCAGTCAGATAGACTATTGCGCAGCTGTACTTTTTGATAGGCTATAGTTTACATGGAAGAACCACAACCCTCGCAACATTGTACAGCGTGCAGTACAAGAACGAATCAATCACATCTAAGCCTTTACTTACCATAATCACAGGCGATCCATCAAAGCCCCCTTTACCACAAACCCGCTGCATCACTCCCTGCTTATCAATTTCCATTTAATATTCCCGCCATGTATTGAGTAAGCTGCATTACGATCGCAACTTCATCTCGTCGGTGACTAGGCGACTTTCTCGTGACTCATCAGCGACCTGACCCCGCAACTGCCATTATAGAGCTCTTTATTGTGGGTAGTTTGATGTTGTAAGACTGGGTTTGTTAGGAGTCCGAGTTACTTGTCTATTACTGTGATCTAATCGGACAAGTTATCTAGCTTTCAGTTTTCAAAGCTTCGTTATGGTTGAAGTTTTAGATTCCCTGTGTCAGAGAATTCTATTGAGATTCTATATCCATTCATTTATTTCTTTGCTTAAATAAAACCTTACAAAATGGGACCCTCTACTATCACGATAGGTAATCAAAACCTAGACGACGGAGACGCTGCGATAGACGCCGCCGGTATGAACAGAAAACGAACGCTGCACCCTTGTGCTTTTTGAACCGTTGTTGCTGCGTCGCAAGGTATTAAGACTGTCGACCCACCCCTCAATAAAGAATAACTACAGGATGTGTCCCTTCTTGTTATTGCGTTGTACCAAATGGAGCAATTTGGAATTGTAACATTTGTAGCGAATGTGGAGCATAAAACAATTCAGGGAATGGTCCTAATTAATACATTGTGTCTATTGGATGTTAGTCGTACTTAATGTAATTATCATTGTTTTTACTGGTTATCTAAAATTCCATAAACACAAGCCAAATCTAGTTTATTTATACAGTTTCAAAATAGTCTCGTGTATCACCTTGCGTGACCCACCACACATTTGCACCTCCTGTAACTGTGATGCTAATTGCAATTCTGACATTTCTCAACAATCCAAACAGTGAAATCTATTTAACACCAACAACAATGAACTGAGGGACAAAATAGAGGCTGGTGTTGCATTATATGCATTAAACAGCTACTTTCTAAAGATTGCAGCGAAAGATAAACATATTTGCACGCGAGCTGATGTCAACACGGAGAAAGTACATATGACACCGATTGCTCCTTGCGGGTCGCGGGTAGTAACGCCATATGTCCTGGAGTCGCCGGGACAGGATGTAGGTACCTATTAGACTTTACAATTTTGCAGATAGATAATGTTCTTGAAATGTCAAGTATATTGGACGATTCCAGCCTGCTATTGTTGGAAGTTTAGAACATACTTATTTTAGAAGCTTTCCTCTGTCCCACGTCGGCGTCGCCCCTGCGGCGCAAAATTAAGATAGGACAGTCATGTGTCATTAAAGTGTTTGGCATACAGAAAGGTAAGGCCATCTGGCATTTAACCTGTCAACAAACTTGTGCAACTGTGTATAAACTTTTTGGCGACAGTTTTGTTCTCGCGTCAATTTTGTTTCAAGACAAAATACAGAGATTTTGATACTTATCTCCCTACATTTTTGCAGGATTGTCCGGGTTTTGTCTTCTTAAACATGGCTAATGTAACCGCGACCTGTGTACCCTTCAGATAAGGTCTGTTACAGTTTGCTTCAGGCTGATAAGAGTTCTTGTGAAACAAGACAGAACGTAACATTGCAGTAAGACTTGAGATTGGTTCGAAAGCAAGCAAGATTAGGCAGTTGCTTTCACGTTGCTAGAGGAGCATTAGTTAGGCCCTCAGAATTAAAGAGAATAGTGTTAACCGAAGGACAGTCGCATTAGAATCACAGATAATTTTGTGATAGCATATTCGGTTGGACGGGAACATGACAGAATATATGCAGAATTGAGCAGAAAGCAGAAGCAGAATGTAAGACCTAATTAGAACGAATTTATGAGAAATAAGAAAAGAATTGCTTTATAACACAAGCGGCTTACACAACCATTAATCTTGCTCCAATTCCGATTTCATTAAACCGTCACTACAAACGAGTCACAATTACCAATTTTCACACTTCTTTACTGAGAACAATACGGAACGCTCACTGCACATGAATGTGGAAACTAGAAAGCTATCATCTGCTCATACCATTAGATAGCTAGCGTGCAGTATCTAACTGTTAAATCGTTTCTTAATTTCTACCTGTGGGAACGTGTTAAGTTTCCGTCAAATTCATTAACCTATTAACTTCGAAGCCTTTAACCTGATAAAAATGCAGTAAATGGTATTAAAGAATATCTGTTCCTACCCGTGTGAATGTTTTCGTCGACACTTGCAAGCGTTTAGTGGTCTTTACATAGGACACCATGTTGGTCTCAGCAGAAGCCAAAGTTCTTGGTATGTTGGCCCGGTTGGTGAGTAGTTGGACAGGATCTAGAATAGAAAAAGAAAGGTTGTTGATGTAGTAATGATACCGAATGCGATTTTTTTGGATGCAGCTATATTTTACTCTTCTTCCCTTATTGTGTATTGTCACTGTGAACATAGAGAATCGTTTAACTTCAGCCTGGCTCTACAGGATCTATCACCTTTCCAATTCTGTCTCACTTTTTAAGTATACACCCAATCAACGTCTATTTTCATTAATCTGACGTAACACAAATATGGTAACAAACGCAAGTGGTCTATACCTGTAGGTATTGTACACAAAATAAACAATGACTGCGTACAATTTTGACACAACCGCGAACGAAATAGAGAGTTGTTTACGTCTAAACATTGTGGACAAAAAATATTCGGACGGTAGGACCAGAAATTGGACTGGTTAGTACAGAAGGACCACTCGAAAAAGTGAGTTATAGAAAGCTCTCATGCACATTAACACTTCTACAGATAATCTCAGACTACCTGTAGCTTAAGGTTGATGCGCTAGGGTGGCCCGCGAAATTCAAATTTTCTTACGTTTTTTGCAATTTGCAGGTCAGTATCAGGTATGCAGGTTGTATGTTGATCTAAATATTTTTAGCGCTCGTAACAAATATGAATTTACAGAATTATAAACATTGACCTGCAAATTGCAAAAAACGTAAGAAAATTTGAATTTCGCGGGCCACCCTAGCGCATCCCCCTTAAAAAAGTAAAGTAAAGCAGTAGCGTCAGTTTTGTTTTAATAAACAATAAGTAGTCGAACTGTGTGCCAGGCTTTTGTCGCAGAATCTATAAATTAAAGACCTTTTTTCGTGTCTGTCTGTGTGACAGCGTTATTCTTCTAAACTACGCAACGGATTTTAATTATACTTCTTATATTTGCCTTACTTCTTTCTTATATACCTACTATGTTTTATCAAGGCGTAAAAACCACACAGGGGCGGGTCGTTAGTCTATGTACTATCAAGTGGATGTTCTGTTTTTCTTTACTTCGTGGCGGTATTATTTGCTTTGTTAGTTGTTGTGTTATGTTGCGCAACTTTGAAGGGATATTTTGTTTCATGCATGACTAACCGAAATTCTTTACCAGCAATCTAGTTTATTGGCGAGGATACGATTTTATACTGTAATACCGTAACCCAATCGTTAAGATGGCACCTAAATGAATGCCTAAATAAAAGCGCGGTGTTGGGTTTTCAACTTTTGGCGCTGAGACGAACGTTGAAAATCCAACAGCGCGTGTGGCAGAAGTCTTAGTGGCGCAACAGTTGCTCAACTGATCCATCTCGCACGAGTTCTTAACATACCTATTCCGCGATCTTGAGTGGTTCACAATAAACTTGAATAAACTGTGAATAACGTTGTTAGTCTCGCTCTAATAAACATTTCATTGTACCTATTGTTGAATTTATTCACTCAGCTCTTAAGTTTCCGCAAATGTAAATAGAGACATTTTGTTGTTATTTTAAATAAGCCGAGGTGTTGTTTTAATTAGGCCCCAATGAATTCTGTGTAATTTGGAAGAAAATAATTTTCTTTTCGAGCTTTGATGTTTACCGGTTGTTTAACAGTGTTTATTAGTAGAATGTTCGTGTTCCGTAATTGTTTAGTTGTGTTAATGGTATAGCGTTTAACAGCGAATTAAATGGAGAAATAACCCTATGGATATATGCTTAAACTCACTTTATTTACGATAATAAGTACAACATAGAACATACTTAATATAGACTTCAAAGTGTTTTACCATACTTAATTATAATGCCTCTCAGTAAATCTTCTCCATTGTCCTAGACTACAAAACGTACAAACTGCAAAATTGGTTCCGAAGTAAAGAAAGAAAGAAAAATATTATACTTTGGACACGCACAAGAAATACAAACAATTAAAAAAAAACAAAATCATGAAGACAAAAAAAAAAGACCTATGCGAGGCCTGTAAGGCTAAGTGCGTATTTTCGTGACAATTACCACTTTCGACCGCAGCCGCTGACCTGCCCCTGCACTACATGTATAACTACTTCCGCACAAAACACATTAGTGGACAGTCTTCACTCCTCGCTTCCATCTTCACAAATAGAAAGCGACACGTCCCATCAATCATTGCAAACGCTTGAAACAGTAACTGATGTGCTGACAGCAGCAGTGTTGCGTTATATGCTTGGTACCTAATGCTTATGGTAGTGACAGGTCTAAGTACAATTTTGGCTGTGACTGGAGTTGTTAAAGATTCGGTCGTTTGAAAGTGGAACGATAGTTGCGTTGCTTAAAAGTGTGCGAGTGTGTAGATAGCCTATTGTCTATAAGGTGAAACGAATGGTTACATCTGTAAAATTCCAAATATCTTGTGCATATTAACCCTACCTCAATTCCTTCAATTAATAATACGATGTTCATAATCCATCAACCATAATCAATTTCACATCAATCACTGCTTGGTTAGGTACATGTACTAAACATAGAAAACTCCATCGTATTTTGCATCGCATATATCAAGTGCAATCGCGTCTAATCACTATCTGAAGGTTGTCTAACGGCTCGTGTACCGCTAAGGCAATTTCCCAGGATAGTGCAAATGATTGTACTAACAGTAAGACGGCTATGTGTGGTTGCCATGGAAACTGACCGCTTGATTCACAATCACAGGCAGGGCTGATACCAGTACGGTTTTTGACAAAATCCTTTGGAGCACACACCCAAGTAACCAAGAATGACAAGAGGGTATCCGAAAATCTGTCATGAGTTCAGTGAACAGATATGCTATGAAAAAAAATTTAAAACTGAAAACAAATAAAATGAAAAGAGATAATAATATGAAAAAAAACTCCATGTATCGTGGCATCAATGTTTATAAATTCTTGAATGATATACATTTTGTCGCTACTCGGCTAAAAGTCGCCATATAAATCATAATATTAAGTCAGTGGAGTGACGTAAATTCTCGAGATATTTTTTGTTTGCTTTCCATAAAACTGACAACAAATCCGGGATCTTAACATCCCTGAGGGCAGAGGACACTTCGTAACTACATGATTGGCAGTTAGAAACATGACAATGAGGATCTGGTTTTTATGTTAACCTTTTTCTTCTGCTGTTTAGCATCTTCGGTAAACTAGACAAGTAGACATAATGTGGCTGGTTGCATACAAATGTTATACCTAGTCATTACCGGAGACCGTTGATGATCCATAACATGAGAAACCCCAACGAACACTCCAGTTCGAACTCAAATAAATTTCATCATCATCCACCTGGAATCACCCACTGCAGGCCACTGCTGGGTATAGGCCTCCTTTACTTTCTGCCAAAGTTCTCGTGTTAATATTTTTCTTTATGTATAGGTACCAGTGGCGAAGGGTGATTTTTCGGGGGTGGGAACCCGGAGCAAAAAAAAAAGAAAAAAAAAAAAAAAAATCGGATTGAGAACCTCCTCCTTTTTGAAGAAGTCGGTTAATAATACTTGTTATGATGTCACTTCGGACCTTCCTTGTGGCCGCGAAAAGCTAACTCTTGTTTGTTTACCTAACAAAAAACGGTGTCAATAAACCGTTTCATTAAATTCCTATTTTGATCTACTTTTCTCAAACTTATTTATAAACTCACATTCAAAAAGCCCGCTTTCACAAACCACGCACACTCACACAGTTCAACAAGTGATTTGAACCGCACTACCGCAGATCTATACTAAGCTCCTACGCTCCTAATAGCGCAACGCCATCTAACGAAAATATCAGAAAAGCAATGCATTTTGTCAGTACAAGAACGAGATATCTCCATTCAAAAAATTCACAAATAATTAAACAGAGGGTGCGTTTAACGAGAAATTTTTAGGGAGTGGCATTTTACAATTCAGAGTTTTCGCTCACGGCCACTAGAGGGAATTGGCCGCGCGGGTGTAGAGCTTCAAACGAATTAGCGAAAAATCGTCAGATTATGAATGTAAAAACCCCATTATTACATAAACTACTAGAATCTGAGAAAAGTAAACAAGGGAAACAATACATTTTATTTTATTTACAACTGCCAGTCAGCCATTCATATTTATCGTAAAGGGAAACATTAGAATGTTTGAAAAAACTATCACGTCGTTTGTAATTTATACTTATATCTGAGCGAGCACGGCCTAACGTAATTATGTGTTTCTTAATTTCAAAACTTAACCTTGGAAAGCATGTTTCCTCACAAAGAAAATAATCCTAAATAACAATGTATAGGCTACCACTAAGCTACCAGACGGGCAGCACGCGGGCCAAAAGACATTGTAGTTCATTAGAAAGTCCTTGACGAATTATTGCCGCCATCCTAATCCTACTGATAGTACTAATAACTTTTCAAATCTATTAAGAAATTTCAACTTATTAACTATCTACTTACCCCAAATACATAATTACAACGTACACTTTCACTAAAGTCAAAACACTTTAATCACTGTTTTATACCAACAAACTAATACTACTACTACGATTCTCGTACTGATAAACTAATGTATTCAATAAATAATACGAACAAAATGCAAATTAACTGCAAGTGTAAACAAATTATAATGCGATTACGTCAAACAGCAACCACACAATAGCGTCCTGTCCGACGAACTCCGAGCCGAACGCATTACGAAATTCAACGAAAACTACCGAACCGATATCGCGGCATCTCGTTCACGCGAACGCAAGTTTAGATCGCTTTAGGTACAATAACTCGTATTTGACCGGCTTGCTTGAAGCGTATAAAACCGGGGTGTCACGTGACCGAAGTGACGTCATGACGCCTTGATTTTTGAAGGAGCGATAAGCCAGCCGCGCCGCCGAGTTATTTTAGAGAATTTTTTTTTGCTGTTGGGAGACAACAAAGACAAAACATTGAATGTAGGCGTTTTGTATAGTTTTAATTATATAGTGTATTAAATACCTATAGTGTGATTACTTAAAAGGCATTTTAAACACTACTGACTGTGTCATTTTTCAATGACGATAGAGTGGTTTTGTTTCGAATTCCAGAAGGGAAGCCGATAGGAATCGGCTTGTAGGGTAGCTGCGGCCCTGGTAGGTACGCATATTGCATTCATCATTGAATTTGTACTGATGTACAATTTACCATAGTGTTGTAGTAAATGATCAGAGATACATGCAGACCGCAAAATAGATCCGGGCAAATGTGTGGTTGCAAATGTTGCAATGTGAAAACTGTCCACTTAATTCACTGCCGCGATAGAAATGCAACGCATGATTAGTGTGGTAAAAAAATAATAAACGTTTATTACGGATTACGGAAAACGAGTCTTAACTAAGAAATGGAATAGGTACGCCATTCTTTCAATTCTCCTCTTTTTTCTTGCTTGGTATCTGTAAAAGTTAATAATCAGCCTAGTTAACGATAATGTTAGCTGCTTTTCTACGTTCAGAATATTCTTGGCATCCAATGTGATGAATTCCGTAAAAAATATTCGCAAGTAAAGCAAATACTTTACGTAGGTACGTATACACAATACATCTCGGTTACTGAAGAAGCCGCACCATTTATTCCTTTGTTCTCAAAATACTGTAATTGTTATACATGCAAAGTAAAATAAAGTTTATTTGCACAAGTGAAAAATTTGGCTCAACCGGAAACACAACAACCAAGTCGTACAAAATAAGTACCAACTAAAGATGTTATACAAGCCTCTGAAGGTGAACTGAATCTAAATAATGGGAACCGAGAAGCCTATAACTTCAGAGCACAATGTTCCTTCATACCTAAGATATTATACATATAACAAAGCAATGACTAAAGGCATACTTAGTATTCAAATTATATCAGGGCAGCCTATAATTACTTCAAAGAACAATCACAATGTCTTGAAATCTATCCTTCACCTATCATTCGATTCGGATGTATTAAAGCAGATACTAGTACTAATTCACCAATGGATACTGTTCTCGTTGGACCATTGGGTTAGCTAGTTCAAATTATTGAGGTAGAATAATATATCAATATTAAAATACAATAGACGCTGATATATTTAGTAACCTAATCCGCTTGACTATTCTTCAAGAGTCATAAAAACCCTGTAAGAAATCGACACGTGTTTCACCTCTCAACGAGGCATCTTCAGGATGACGATTGACCAATTGCAAACCAGAACGCGACGTGTTACCACACTAATTTCTAAACTCTCTAATACTGACATTTTAAATCCTTTATCACAAGTGTGTAAAATTTTGAATGTGTTATTATTAGAGAGTTTAGAAATTGTTAAAAATAATACAGCGACCGTTACACTGTTGAACGAATTAAATACCAGTATTCCAAGGTCGCCTTTGTTGCGATTGTTCGCCCCTTATCGCGCTTATCGCACTGATAACGGTCCTAGCCAATCAGCGCCGAGCAGCAATCCTATATAAGTGGGGGTGTCGGGCGATTTGATTCACTCTGCGTCCAGCGCTCGGTGTGGTAACACGTCGCGTTCTGGTTTGCAATTGGTCAATCGTCATCCTGAAGATGCCTCGTTGAGAGGTGAAACACGTGTCGATTTCTTACAGGGTTTTTATGACTCTTGAAGAATAGTCAAGCGGAATAGGTTACTAAATATATCAGCGTCTATTGTATTTTATAATGGATTTCCGCAAAGTCACGCCTGAATCAATTAACTATATCAATAGTGCAGAAATTGTAATAAGTTCGCTTGCCTTTCCCTTACGTGCGCCACCGTAACCCAATTCTCTCCTATACTTACGACATGGACGAAAATAAGACGCTAATTTTGTTCTGAATTCTGTCGCATTTTCTCACCTTTCGATATGTTCTTCACGTACTTTTGGCGTTATGGGATCGAGAACATCGGTTTTATTAATATATTTTCTTCGATCGAGAAAAGATGCTTCGGAATTCTTTCGGAAGTATAATATTTCACTACCGACTAACGTCTAAATTGTTTTCGTATCCTTCACTAGCCTCGTGTTCGTCTTCAAGCACAATAAACTTCCTTTTGGTTATTTTCTTAACAATTTTTCTTTATTTTTTATTACATTTTACTCTTATATCATTCAGCACCACATCAATCTGTATCGCCTAATGTAAACTTACGGTAATGCACTCAGTGATTACATTAGCAAACAATCGCCAAAAATAATCGTGATCGATCGGATCATCCACTTAATCGGATGGCCAGAGCTTTCGACTCGATGCTCCGATGTTATCGATAAAACACGAATTTGCTCTTACGACTGATGGGAAATGTTCAGATTAGGTTGAATAGCGGACTAGAAATGTATTCCTGGATGAAAAGGCCATTACCTATGTGAAATATGTGACTTTCTAACGCAGCTTTTTCAAGTTGCCCATTGCAATGATGCACAGAGGTCCAAATACAAGTTTCGTTCATAGTTATGCTGAGGCTATAGACAAAATCCCTTTCAAAAGATCAAATTGTATGGAGTTGACATTAGCTTTAGAGATGTCACGTGACTGCTGCTGTCAACTACATACAATTTGATCTTTCCGTTGGCGTTAACGCTTACAGAAAAGGGATTTTGTCTAGGCCCCCTGTTCTCCTTACTCTATTCGTTTAGCTACCAGCAAACTACTATAATGGTCTGCCTCAGACATCCCAGAAAATTCCTGGACTGCTCAATTAACACCTTATTTGTCGTCTATAAGCATCTCTGGTCTAGTATTCCATAATATTATTTCCCTTGACCTAATATATCTATTCTTCAACACCTCCTATCACCGCATAGAGGTATAGTATAAATAATACACCGATCCCCTATTCGCACGGTGCACGGTAATCAGAGAGCGTTCAGTCATCTAATATTCAGCGGAGGGAACTGCCTCGCGTCGACGCCACTGAATCGCGTTACCTATCGCCACAGCAAAATGCGATTTTTTTTGTCTACTGTGGACGGATATTTTGAGTGTGCGATAAAGATGGATCGTAGAAAAATAATTTAAAAGAAAGATAAAAATTGTTTAGTCTGTACAAACAAAACGCACACTCAACAAAAAATATATAAAATACACACTTATAGATGTAGCCAAAAGCTTCGTGTTCGACCAATAAAAGTTTGACAATGGGTTCATTTCATACTTAAGCTTCTCTTCGATGTTGTTCATTGGTTGAATTGTTGTACTGAGAACTTGAGAAGTCAATTAATGGAATCTTTTTATAGTTCAAAAGAAGAAAACAGATTTAAACAGAGCGACGACCTACGCTTTTTGGAACCAAACTGTCTGCTGTCCTAAACGACTAAAAGGAATGATCTTAACTGTGCGAGAAAAGATTCAAAGCTAATTAGCACTCAGTCTCAACGTCCGAACTTACATACACACTATAAACAGTGCAGCCTATAGAAAAACAGTGATAATTGTATCCAGATCTGTTGATAAATTTGATCATAACCAAAAAAAGAAAAAATATCTCTATAACCAAGTTTTCCACCTCCTAATAAACACTGAGATACCATAAATCTGACAAAAAAAAAACAGTCAACAAAAATAATCTCATTGAAAGTCAAGACTCGAGAGATGTCGAACTATCAACAGACATTATTTGTGGCAGACTATGTAAACGTCCTTATTTGTGCGATTCAGCCGTTATTTGACATTCATACATAAATGTAATGTCACCCACATTATGTCCTTATTAAAATGTTTGTTTTATAAGATTCAACGTTGATTGTGATTCTAGAGTTTTTATTAAATACTCTTGGGTAGCAACTGGAGATTTTCTTGGAATTTGTTAAGTAGATAAAGCATTGAAGCAGATAATATTATAGACCTTGACTGTAACATTGTGAGGAAACAAGTCGCCAACTTTGCGTTTTGCGTCGAATTTTATTAAAAACGCTGAAGGTCGTAAAAGTAGACAAGTGTTATATTTTCCTGAGTCTAACAGTCAATTATTTTGTTGGATTTTGATGACTGAAAAATTGAGGACCACTGATTCATAAACTGAGGTCGATTTTTGAATCATATTATCCTGATTTTATTTCTTGATTTTCTTATTTGCATTTTAATGAAGCTAGACTAGATTAAACAAAGAACTGTTATTTTTTGTTCTACTGGTCTTATTAATGCAGTTATAATTAAGAGGAATTAATAACGCAAATATGTGAAGATGGAGTATTTACTGAGTAAATAATTAATTAATTACTAAAGTTTTTGATAATTATTTAAATTAAAATATTTTAAATTGTTTACATGGTTCTCTCGTTCAAGGTTAGATATAAACTCGTTTTTATTTTTAAATGATAATATGTGTGATGTATAAATAATATTAGGAACGCGGAAGATTTTTAAACTATGCAAGAGGGACATGCTCATTTGCACTCGTAGACCGTAGAATTATGCTGAACATCAATTGCGAATCTTCTGAAATTGTCTCTACCCTCCCAATACAATTCCACAATCATTTCCGTACAATCACATAAATCACTCATGTAATTACAATTAGTTCTAAACTAACAGTTACACTGTACACAACAATTACAGCGTGACAATCACGCGATGTTTTATCACGCAATGTGTAATTATGTGCAATTGTCTGTAATCTTCTGCAGTGCCGCCAGAGCTGTGATAGCAATGTTTGACAAAAAAATATTTTCGGACATAGATAACGGAGGATGTTTTGTATGGATATTATTTGCATGTTCTAAAATGTTTGCTTATTTATTTTAGAGGCCAAGAGTGTTATTTCTTCTTTTCAAGGTTGCTATGATGAGTTTTTCTTATTGGTTTCTTAAAAGAGTGATATCCGACGTATGTCCTTCTACATAAATAGACGCAACTGCAGATTTTTCTATGATCTCATTTGATTTGATGCATCAGGCTAAGCTGAATACCAGTTCCTACGTACAAAGGCGAGATGCCGATAGTTTTTAGATACTCAATTTACGTAATTTAACTTTGAAATTTTGAAGATAGGTACTTAATTTAGCTTTAAATTCGTAATTTCTAATGAAATGTATTGTTATCTTTGCAGAAAGAATCTCGCACAGACGTGCAGTTCCACTTGGCAGCGCTGCGAGGAGACTGCGACAGACTACGTCAGCTGCTCGACACAGGGAAGGTTCACATCGACTCAAGGGACAGGGTAAGATAATAATCCTACTGATAACATAACTACACGCCTGTTTTCCCTGAAGGGTTAGGCAGAGGTGTACCTATAGTACACCCACATTTCGCCAGTTATGTTTAAGTCCCATGTAATAGGGGGCGAGCCTATTGCCATCAACCGGTCACAAATTCATACCAGGTTGCTACTGAAAAATTCCTACTAATAAAACGTGTCTTTAGGGCTCATTGTTACATATATAAAGCATTGTTAAAGTATCGCGTCGTCGCCTAGGAATTCCCGTCATGGAATAACATTTTGTATTTGCATATCCCTGGAGACCTGATATGGGTAACAGGTGGCGAAAGTGTTTCAGCTCTCCATGTTAATGTGAACCTTAAGGGCGGGTTGGAAGCAAAATTGCCTGTCTTCAATTTGATTTTTCATGAAATTGATAAGACTTAGGTGTAAAATAAAAATAGTATGAGTAACTACATGATATTTCCAAACTTTTTGTGTAACAGAAACACAAAATATTAAAATTTTCTCGATAAAAAAATATCACGAAGTTACCTCTAATTTTCACGTATTTTCGATTTGTACTTAAAATGCTAATGCCTATTATGATAAAAATTAGATGATTATATGTATTAAAACAAGGCAAAAAAAATTGTGTAGGCTTTTTTTTTTATTCCTTTTATTTTTGGTTTTATTACGAATCAAAGCTTGTAGGACTTACGACGTTCTTAGTTCGTGGAAGAAGCCATCTTCCGTCGCACATTACGGGAACTTCAAGCATATTTTTGTTTCACAAATCAGTCGGCGTCGCTCTGTTGAGACGAGAGGACTACGCTCAAATTTTTAGCTGCGCTGATATATTATTTATTTTCGTAAATAATATTTTCGTAATTTATCACATTCCACAAAAGAAACTGAGACATAGAAAACATGAAAAAAACACTAAAACCACTTCCAAAACGAATATTACAAGTGTTATTGATTGATAAATAAATAAATACCGAGTCTAAATAAACATATAAAATTCAATGTTGATATTTGAAAACTCAAGATGACATACATTTTATTTGACAGATTTTTGACTGGTATAGTAGCACGGAGTATAGAAAGAAGTAGGTAAAACTAGCGCCATTGCTCTGTATTGCGGTGAATTTTCTTGCGGAGAAAATTTACAACATAGCCAACGAGCCCATTCTACGTTCATTTGAAAGTTCGCACTGGAGATTAAATCTTATTACGATTTACTCAGGATCCAAATTCGTTTACTCCCATTTTTTTTGACAAACTTCTTGTAAGGTGACCCTTAGACGAACAATTGGAGCGACTGACCGCCCCTAAATAAAACTTGTTTATTCTTCGGTTATTGGTATAACGAACGAACTCGAACAGATTCCGTATGACTCCGGATTTTTAATTTGTCTGTCCGTGATGTCTTGTTTATATCTCTTTAGTTGACTTTTTTGTCGTAGTTGGGTTTTAGTTTTTACCTGACTACGGCGAAGCAAAAAGGAGGGTTATAATTTTGACCGGTTTCTATGTATTTATCTATGTCTGTTCCCACATATTATCTTCTAAAAGACTCATCACAATTTGACAAATGAGGTATCGTTGAAAGCTTCCTGATCGTCCGCTGGTCATAGGCTATATGAAGACACATTAAATTGAAAATGGCGCCCTCTAGGTGACATATCATGAACAACAAAAAATATTTTTTAATCATACCATGTTGGGTATCAAATGAAAGGTTTTAATTAGCACATTTCAAAAATATATATTATAACCCCAAAAAAAACCGCGACAATCAAGACGTATATTGCCATATGTTTATGTTAACGCGTGGGATGATAACTGCCGCTTCACGCGCCGCCGCACCGTAAACAGAAAAAACGTCAGACGCGCCGCGTGACGCCACACTGCACGCGACGCGCCACGCCCCGCGTCTCCGTAAATGAGGCCTAAAGTTATAATGCAACTTGGCATGTTTTTAAAGCTACAATTTCAACAGTTACAAAGAGGGACCATACTAAACTTTCTACTAAGGGACTAGTTATAACAAGCGCCCGAGACGCGCATTTTGTACGCTGCGTTTCGGGCGCTCAATAAAATTGTATTAATTCCTATGTAACGAATTATATCAAGCGCTGCAGTCTAAGCGAGCGCCCATGCCGGGCGCCGTTAGGCTTGCACATGTCGCAACTTGCCACTCTCAACTTGCATCTCCGTTGTGCGATTTACAAATAAGACTGGGAGAAGGTATGCCGCGGGCATTGCTGCTACGTGCGCCGCCGTGATGAAACGCCGCGTGGGACGCGGCTATGCCATTCGCGGGCTCCGCCGCAAAAAACGCTCCATTTCAAACAAACGCGTGTAAAATCGCGTCTCCGTAAACGCACTCATACAACGCCATATGTTTGAATTCAGTGCGAGCCGCGCCGCCCAAAGCCACGCGCGACTCCTCGCGTCTCCGTAAATGAAGCCTAACCGTGCCCTTGACGCTTGGACGCGAGTTCCTTTTTCACTATTTTTCCTTGTCATTTTCTCCGCATTAGTAATAAACTTAAAAGAAACACGGTTCAAAAGTTACAACAAAATGTGGAAATCTTGTTGCGTTTGACGAGCGTCCAAAACGCGCCGGGCGCGCGCCCAAAACACAGCGCCGGTACTGAGCGCGTACCTCGGGCCTTTGTTATAATTAGTCCCTTTGGTACTTTGGCACCCATTTACATAGATGAATAGATGTCAATTCTTTTAGTGGTGAAGCCGACAATCCTACATTTATTTCTTTTGTACAGAACTCGGCCTCTTTTTCACATGTTTCAAATGTTTTCGAAGGGGATTGTTCGCGTTTGGCGCAGGAAAGGTTTTCATGACACATGCCATATTCGTTGCACAATACAGTGCAAAATTCATTATACGAATATTATTTTTTACTTGGGTATCACTTTGCACGATCCTCCAAAGAGAGAAATCCACGATACAGCATTATATTTATTACTTGGTAACACAGTTTTCCACAAAGACGTCATTAGGTACAAATTGTACAAGGTCCTAAATAAAATTTGGTAACATTTATATTTGAACTTTTTCACGTCAACATTGAGTTTCTAGTTCCAAAACATGAACATGATCTATAGCTCTTAATTCAAGCTTAGCGTATCGTATAAGCAAAATAAACTACAGAAGATTGAAATTCGAATTCTATAAACGCCAGACGAAAAGTTTCTGCTGGCGGGAAGGCATTGTGTTTTGTTTTCGTCGTGTTTAATGAGAGGGGTAGGTAAGGGTTGCGCGGGTGAAATATGATTTTTTGCTGTCAAACTACTCCCCCTTAACGCAAGCGTTTTATAAATCCTCGTGCAATACTGGCGCGATATCACGGGCGCGACAGACGGCGCAACCCTTGTCGCGAACAGAGCCATGTAATGTCGATATGCCAATGACTTCTTAATAATTCAAGCGTTGATATTAGATCAAATCATTTTTGAACAAGTTCAAAATATGTATCACCTATTCCAAATCGTCAAATTGTCACCGTCGTCGTCACGGCTGACACTTGACTGGACATAAATCTAAGATATGATGTCATTATAGGACATATCGATTTCAATATATTATATCAGGAGAATGTCAAATGAGTTCAGGATGTTAAGGCCAATGATTCGATTGGTACGAACTCAACACGTCGTTGCTAAGATTAATCGTAGAAAGCCCAGAATTAATCGTAGGTCGCAGAATTTGTCGTATCTTTAGTAGATACGACAAAATGTACACCTACGATTACTAAATCGTTTCATTTCACATTTTTTCGTCCACTATGGAGTCTGAAAAAACGTCGAAAGTATTTTGAAATGCTCCATTTTCGCTTTTACGGAACACTAAAAAGATGAAAACGTGCCGATAAACCTCATTTTCGAGATCATTCACCAAGATTAGCGGTGTCACTACCAAAATTGATGACTCTCTGGAGTTCAAAGTGTCACGCTTTGCCTATAAAACGCGTTGATGACCCCCCAACGTTCCCCAATCCCCCTTGAGAATCAAAGAAAGACGGATGATGGGGTGTTACGTAACCCTAGGAGCTGAAAAAAGGTTTATTTAGGCAGCGGAATAAATCAATGGCCTAGATTTAGCGAAGATCTGAATTGGTTAGATCGTGTTTTGTTTTTGAAAGATTAAAGGCCCTGCCAGACTGGCGCGATATCGCGGGCGCGACAGCGCGCCAGTTTGCACGAGCCTTAATTACTTAAGTAATCATTGTTTTTTTACTGAAAAAAGCCAACGGATATTAGTCTGTATTCCACGGTGGAGCCAGGTTTATTTAACACCGTGAATATTATATTTTATAGTGTTACGAACTGTGGCAGGCTATTAAGTGTAAATTGTTAATGTGAACTTAACTGGGCCGTGGCACCTTAGGTACCACTTATCATAATTCATAATAGTGGTAGCCTTATCAAAAACTAAAAAGCATGAAATTATAATCGCTGGGAAGAAAGTAAAGGGAGCTTGTTGAGATTCCAATCTCTGAGACCTACCTTTTATCTTAGAACCGTGGGAATATTTCATAAATTAATCTATTTAAACTAGTTGAACATGCAGTATAAAAGTACTTACGTTGCAAGTTCACAATAACTTTGTAATTAATTAATCAATTACCTCTCAAGGTACTCACCAGAGAATTTCATTAATCAAAGCACAAACCATTATTGTGATGTGGGTAGGTATTCTAATGGTTTTATGACGTAAAATTAGTGCCCCACTTTCGCCCAATCTCCATTCTTTATGAGTGATATGAAATTCACATTAGGTATCACGCTCAAGTCATAAGCTGTACCGGTCCATAGTTTTAGAAATAAAGAAATACACTTTCAAATATAGGTCGCACTTTGGGACCTACAAACAACAGGTGTAGACCGGTAACGCCTCTTAAGTTAAATCAATGATGTTCGTTTCGTTATTACAAAAATGTTCACGAGATTCATAGTTCTTTACATAACTATTTGCTGAAAAATAACTCCCCAGCTTTTGCTCATAACTTGGCCCACAGTAAGGTCGTGAATTCATAACTAAGTTGCTACCTGACATGTTTTATTATAAACAGCGGTCCCTTTACGTCACTCCTACATTAAACCACGTAATAGATGTGAACGGCGCGGCAGTTGGAACAAGAACTGTTGTAGTCTTGAGATGATGCCTATAATGTTCCCACTGCTGGGACACAGCACAGGCCTCTCGGTGAGAGGGAGTGGGCCGTAATCCAGGACGCGGGCCCAGTGCAGCCCGCACTAGGCCCGGGATGGTGATGAGTTGATGAGTTGGTGATGTTTGTTTTTTGAAGTCGGTTGTTTTTTTTTTTTTTAAAGTTTTTATTTTTCACTTTTTAGTTGTGGTACCTACCTCACACAAATTCGTATACCGTTATCTGCTATGTAAATAACAGTGACGGAGTGAAATAATGATATCGTCTACATACGCAAAGTGGGAAAAATACGTAATTATTGAAGCTAACTCAAAAACTACGCAAGCAAAATTAATAAAATTTATATGGGACCACCTCTGAAGCATGACCTACCAAACAAAAACCAATCATCAAAATTGATTTATAATTGGCGGAGTAATCGCGTAAAATACATACAAAAAAAAACAAGCTGACGAATTGAGAACCTCCTCCTTTTTTAAGAAGTCGGTTAAAAATGCGTGATCCTACGTAGATCTCTGCATAGAGTGGGTGCCTTATTTGACAAGTGTGTTTGTTGCTTACTACAAAGCCTAGTTATTCACAACCCCACAATAGTTGGGCTAGCCCACGAATTAAAACTCGCTTAGCTAACTATGGAGTGAATTACATCTTTGCCCTATTAATAATATGTACCTATCTAGAAGATACAATCAGAAATGGGATTACCCAAATTGTAGTCTCTATACTTTGCTCGCAAATTAAACTTGTTGACTGGATGTCAAAAGATTCTGATTTTTGGAACCTCGGGGCATCGCTGGCATATATAATTTTACTAAATAAACCGCGTCGCTTATAACTTGAACCCGTCCATACTTCGAGACTCTACAACAAAGCGTTAACGCCACATATTATATTATCAGCATATAAACAGCTCCTCGCTCACAGTGACGTAAACGTGAAAATATAATGGATGTGAGAACACGCGTGTATTCGTAATAACGTGCGAATTGTGACCACATTATAAGCTGTTTGTGTACCACGAGTGGGAGACAAGGCATTATGTGGTCGAATACGTATAAGTAAATAAAACGCAAGCAGTGCACGCTTTGGTGGGTGGGATTTCCCACCGGCGGAAATGACGAACTTCCATACAAAATTTTCATCCCCTAGGCCCTAGGGGATAGGGGATGAAAATTTTGTATGATTTTTCAAAAGTTCTTCCTTAAGGGGCCACCGTATGATGCTCTCAACTACAGTTTGGAGTTCGTGCAAACTTCGTTCGGTGCGCCGCCGCCGCCGTGTATGTGTGCGTGGTGAGATAAGAGATAAGTAGATATTATTATTTGCCATTCATTCTTATCGAGTCGTTCAATCGGCTTTTATATTTATTATTAATAATTAGGTATGTTCATTATTTGCTATATTTTTGTTGACTAATTTGGGGAATCGTTATTGAATGTATAGACTAGTAATGCGTTTTTTGGAAATTTCTTTACCATGTCAATATCTCAAGATATTAGATTACTATCTGCGCCCTTCGATTTCACCCGCGTAAGTCTTGATTCCGTAAGAATATCGGGATAAAAAGTATCCTATGTCCTATTCCAAGTAATGGTCTACCCATGTGCTAAATTTCATCTAAATCGAAAAAAATAACAAACAAATAAATAAACAAACAACCTCACTTTCGAATATTTTAGAATCTATACATATAATAAATCTGTAGACGAGGCGTTTCTGTACAATGAAAAAAAAAAAAAAAAAATTGGTGGGGTGTCCAAGAATAACCAACAGATTCCATTTCTATCATTTTTGGAATTTTTGTCTGTTTGTCTGTTTGTATGTTCTTTAGTTTGATTGTTCCACTATCACGTAAAAAGTACGAAATCAATATGGTTAACTTTTATACGCAAATATTGTGTGTAACTCGATGTTTCAATTAGTTTTTGTTTCATCGCAATCGCTTCAAAATATCAAAAGATATATGAATTTAAAGTGTTCAAGAAGGAATTTTCATTACGTAATGTACATCCACGTAACGACATCTATTGACGCGAAATGATACTTACTTCTTAATTACTAGGTTTGTGAGATCGTGTGTTGTTATATGACCGTCATTTTCTTTGCGCGGAAACTTAACGCGATACATTGTGTATTTGTGTATAGAATATAACTCTAAAGTTAGATTAATTAAAAATTTCCAGATGCGTTGTTTATTTATTAGTTTAGTATTAGTGCGATAGGTGGCGCTACCTATCTTTCAAATCTTGATAATCATGAAAGAATAGTGACAAATGTTAATTTCTTAAAAAATATAGGTATTTATTCTTTAATTTTTCACTTTTCTACATAGTTTATTTAGCTTACAGAGTGTTCGAACGTTTTCCCATATATTTTGACAGTATCATTTCGTGCTCGATAGATGGCGTTGTTCGTTTAATGTCATTTTCTGAATCGCGGTGTTAAGACTCTCCGTCTTAGAATGACTTTCGCCCAGATATTCCAAATAATTTTTAGTATAGGTATCTTTGTTTTTGACTTCTTTAGTCTCGATAATATAATAATATAATATAATAAAGAGATGGGTTGTAACAGGTGAAACACGATATCTGTGATCACTGTGACTGTGACAAAAAAATAACAGATCCAAATATCTGTTACCTATCACAGCCTGTGATTTTTGTACGGACGATAAATACGTATCTCAATCGAATATCATCTTTATTTCTTTTAATTTAAAGTCGAAAATCGCATCTATCTGTTATAAAATCACAGCCTGTGATTTTTGTACAGACGATAAATACGTATTAACTCAATTGAAAATCTTCTTTATTTCTTTTCGTTAAAGTCGAAAATCGTATCCGATGTTTTAACAGTAACAGTCTTGATGATCTGTGATTTTAAGTAACAGATATTTTTATCATTACGAGCAATTGCTATCTGCTATTTTTTAATATCTGTGATTTCTATCTGTGACGATAAATACGCCTCACTCCTAATATAATATAATAAATAAATAAATAATAAATTGTTGGTTGGGTTGGGTTGAAATTCGTTGAAAGTATTGATCAGTGATCTGATTGGTTTTGATTTGGTATTTTGGTTGGCTTCGTTCATTCAAATTAAGAAGTCAAGAAACGAGTCGTTACAGATCGATTCAAACTTAATGGCGGCTCGGAAGTTAGCTTTTAGCTGCGCAGTACCCCACCCCTCACCCCCGCTGTCACATGAAATTGTTACTGCTCAGCGACTCGCCTCATGTTCCGAGCCGCCATTAAGTTTGAATCGAACTGTACTATACTTCGTAATTTGTTCGTATGATTCGTGACCGCCGCTCATTCGATTCGATCGTTGTTCGCGTGTGTAAGGCCTCGGCCTTGAATCTTGCGGGCAGCGGGGCGGATGGCGGCTCGGAAGTTAACTTTTAGCTGCGCAGTACCCCACCCCTCACCCCCGCTGTCACATGAAATTGTTACTGCGCAGCGACTCGCCTCATGTTCCGAGCCGCCATTAAGTTTGAATCGAACTGTATTATACTTCGTAATTTGTTCGTATGATTCGTGACCATCGCTCATTCTATTCGATCGTTGTTGGCATGTGTAAGGCCTCGGCCTCGAATCTTGGGGGCAGCGGGGCGGCGGCGGCGGCGGCGCGGGAGCGGGGCGGGCATCAAAGACCCGTTCTCGAAACTAGCGGGCAGATCGCGCGTCACTATAGCCGCGTAGTGTTGTGTTCACGATTTTGTCGTCGAGATATTTGTTTTTATTCGCGAAAGAAATGGCTGAACAATGGCGGCAACATCTTTTTGATTCAAATTTATTCCTAACGCTCAATTTATTGTGGGCAACAACACTGCAATGCAGACGCGCGGGCGGTCACCGCTTGAATGGAGTGCACCGCTCGCTGCCCGCCGCCTCGCCGCTGCCGCGCCGCTGTTTTCGAGAACCGGTCCATTTGATTTTACGCATAAGATCCTGCTGCGCCCGCGCCGCCACCGCTGCCGCCGCCGCCGCCCCGCTGCCCGCAAGGTTCGAGGCAGAGGCCTTATGGTTGATTCGATTTGTTCGACTATCGGACAGCAATAAATACACAAATATTGGCACATGTTTCTGGGGAAAGTCAACAATATACATCGATAAATACGGTTCCCGAAGAAGAAGATGCCACACACTATCCAGTAGAGTTCTTAGAATCCCTTAACACACCCGGTCTCTCAGCACACAAAATTTGTTTAAAAGTCGGAGTGCCAATAATTCTTCTCAGAAATTTAAGTCCTCCCAAACTTTGCAACGGCACTCGGCTCATAGTCACCAATCACCAACAAAACGTCATCGAAGCCGAAATCTTAACAGGTTGCGGCGCCGGTGATGTTGTTTTTATTCCAAGAATTCCTCTCATTCCCAATAATTTCCCGTTTAGTTTTAAGCGTGTGCAATTCCCCGTCAGCCTGTGTTACGCCATGACCATTAACAAAGCTCAGGGCCAGACATTATCCGTTGCGGGGGTGGATCTTAGTATTGGTTGCTTTTCCCACGGCCAACTTTATGTAGCTCTTTCGCGTGTGAGCAACCCTAGCAACTTTTTTGTGTACGCTCCAGGTGGTTCCACCGCTAATATTTTATAAAGAGAAGCATTTTCTTAAATAAAAACACAAGTTTTTTGGCAGTTTCTTACTAGGAAAAATCACCAGGCCTGGTCGAAAGATTCGCCCTTTTTAAATGAAGGTACAACTTTTCTAAGCGACATATTATTGTTTTCCGACATCCATGCGAACGAAGTCGCGGGCACAGCTAGTTTATAATATTACTAGCTGCCCGCTCCGGCTTCGCACGGGTAGCACTAAGTACCTGCCTACCCTACCTACCTACCTAGCCTACATACCACTTAGGGGTATGAAAAATAGATTACGACCGATTCTTAGACCCACCGAATATACATATAAAATTTCATAACAATCGGTCAAGCCGTTTCGGAGGAGTATGGCAACTAACACTGTGACACGAGTTTTATATATCTACTAGCTGCGCCCCGCGGTTCCACCCGCGTAAGTCTCGATCCCGTGGGAATATCGGGATAAAAACTATCCTACGTATATATATATCTATTATAGTATATTGTATCTATTGGTAAGTTTAAGTACCTACTTATTATTTTGCACCAATGACAACCCCATTTTTTATGTCCACGCAATCACTGTCCATTCTAAGGTTGCCTGGAAGAGATCACAGAAAGCGATAAGGCCGCCCATTGTATGTTTTATAGTTTTAAATTTATTTATTTTCGCAATGTATTTTCTGGTGTACAATAAAGTATATATAAATAAATAAATAAATAATCCAGGTTATAAACTATCTGTTTGCCTTTCATCCAAATCCATTCAGCCGTTTTTACGTGATTGAGTAACAAACACACAAACTTTCACATTTATAATATTAGTAGGATTAGTGATATTATGTATATATATACATATCACTAATCCTACTAATATTATAAATGTTTATACTAGCATCCGCCCGCGGCGTCACCTGCGTGATAAAAAGTAACCTATGTCCTTCCCCGGGCGGCCATCTATCTCCTTGCCAAATTTTATCGTAATCCGTTCAGTGGTTTGGGCGCGAAAAGGTAACATACAGACAGACAGACAGACAGACAGAGTTACTTTCAAGTTTATAATATTATAGTATGGATATAAAGTTAGGATCTCAAGATCTACGCCTCGTAAAGAAAATCTAGTAAGTAGATAGGTACTTACTTCATTCAAATAAGGTACCTACCTAGTACACACGGCTACACATCAAGCTATACATTTCCAGTTTATGCTGATCTCGCATTGTATAGGATTTCCGTACAATGCGAGGTCAGCTTATACTGGAAATGTATAGCTTGATGTGTAGCCGTGTGTACCTATGCATCGTTATCAAGAGTGGCCTTGGAAATCGACAGACGAACGGGCGGCGCTAAAGTTGACCACCCACGGCGCGTAATTATAAATTATTAGGATTAGGATATATTTATTATTATTGTCTTTATTTAAAGTCTGTACAAGTTTATTTATTTTCTTTAGGGTGGGTGGCCTCAACTTTAAAAAACTTGGCTCTCTTTGTTATTTCAGTAAGTAGGTACTTATTTATTTCTTTTACCTACTAAACTTTAAATATTGTGACTAGGAAAAACTGAATACAAGTCAAATAATAAAAGTGTACATTAGCAAAGTACCTATTAGTAAAAGACAAAACTTTTGTTTAGGTTCTTACTTCAGAGATAATGATAATCCATAATTTAAAAAATATAAGTCGAATCGTGATGAAGTCGTGTAGGGTTAAGTAATTATCGACTGAACGAATTATTTACAAAAAATACAATTATCAGAATACATAATGTAGTCTCAAAGATCCACACAAAACACGCAGATTTATAGGATTTGGCTTGTTACCTTATGTTCTACCTGCGAGCCGGATGCTTGGCACTAAAAGTGTATATAAACTTCAACGACTTTGAACTTTTCATTTTAGTTTTATCAATGTAATGTATATATACTATGTAATAGGAATTTCACAAAAAAGTTCGATCAAAAACCGTACCGAGGCCGAGACCATAAAGCCGCACTTGTCCAAACAAATCACCCTACCCCGGGTACGCTGGACAAACATCACTTTCAAGTGTTGAGTTCTTGATATAATTATGCCGTGTGGCGGTGGCGCACTGCCGCCGCACCGTCGCCGCGCCGCTGCCGGTAGCTTGCACTTTTGCAAGCAGCCGGCGATCAAGTGGAATGGTGCGGCGCGGTCGCGGCGTGGCTGTGGTGCCGTGTCAACAGTTTAGAGGCGCGGCGGCGGCGCTGTCGTGGCGTCGTGTGGACGGGCACTGGCGGTGACGATGACGCGAGTTCCATGATTTTTGTTCACCCAAAAAGTGCTCAACGCGCCTAAAGAAGTTTTCACTTCAAAAATGTCTTTATTTTCTTAGGCTGAGTTTATAAGTAAACAATTAGTAGCTAAAGAGGTACATATAACGTTATAATAGGTACCTATATCATTGGGTAATACTTACTGTGAGATAAGTAAGTACATCCCAAATCCCAACGTCCGGAGTCCATGTCTTCAACCAAATCAAAATCGTAAGAAATATTCCAAGTCCGTAAACAAAACAAAACTTCACTGATAAGATAACAAACACCCCGAAAGAATCCCACACAAACCCCGCGTGTAGTAGAGGCACGTTACGCTAATGTGCCTGTCGCAGCGATACAGACAGCTACCACGACCACGCACACATTGACACGCGTGAAGCGAATAAAATTCTATTGAATTTTTATGAGAAATTTGGATGTGTTCCGTAATACCAAAAATGATTAATGAAAACGTAATTTTTTTCCAATTCTTTATCGATAATTTGTAACTTGATAATATAGGCTGTGCTTCTGCTGTAACAATATTACAAATATTGTTGTTTATAATACAGAAAAAACAGTATGAAAACATGTCATTTACGCTGTAAAAATGTTCGAAATTTAATTCGCTATAACTTTACTTTAGGTAGGTTTTTGAAAAAAAAAAGGATTTAGAAGCCTATATAAATACTGTCTCAATCCGAATAACAACACAATATGGTGGAAATATTCTCAAATTGCAAATGATTTTGGTATTACGTTTGTATGGAGAATTCATCGGTCACCGTGTTCTTAATGCTCACCTTCGTTATACAGAGTCAAATTAAATTAGGTAGTGGTACTTCATGGGAGGAGCTCGTGGCTAAGTAATAACAGCCGCACGGGCCGATTGATACGCTTGCCGGGGTTGGTCCGTGGATGGGTGACCATCTTTACATTCCGAGACTCCTCTGTGGCTTGGAAAGCACGTTAAGCCGTTGGTCCCGGTTGTCATCGTGGTCCATGATCCATCTTTGACAGTCGTTACGGGTCGTCAGAAGCCTGAAAGTCTGACAACCAGTCTTACCAAGGTGTACAACCAGTATTACCCAGTTACTGGGTTATGGAGGTCAGTAAGGTAATCGCTCCATGTAAAATACTGGTATTCAGCTGCATCCGGTTTGACTGGAAGCCGACCCCAACATAGTTGGGAAAAGGCTAGGCAGATAGATAGTGATACTTCATGGACGTGATGTGCTCATTTAATTTGACGTTGTGTAAGGATTTCTTGTGCTAAATTTCTTTCTTCTAGACCAAGCGGCTTTGTTGTTGTCTGTCGGTAATGTATTTAAGATATTTATTAATTAGTGTGGATCTTTTTTCTTGTTATTAGAAAGGCTGGCCAACATCTATTATTATCCTTTGCCACCCTTTTCTGCGTATCTTTTTGTCGGTGATTCTTTACATTGAATTAATGAAAACTTATTAATTTGTCACTACATTTACACTTACATTGTGTCTGGAATTCAGCTTTTCTCCTTTCTAGAATTTCTTTACAAATTAAGCGGAACGATTAATTAATCAATTTTAATTCGTGTTTACTTTTTCTCTCGCGGATTAACATAACTATGCATAAATCTACATTATGTATGTTAGTAAGTACATAACATGTAACATTCTCAAATTATTATGTTAATCGTTCAGTATTTATTACAAACTGCAATTAGCATAGGCGTATGCTAAGGCCTGAAATACACATGCTCCCCTGTAGTGATAATTCATTAGTTGGTTGATTGTCAGTCTTTGCTCAATTTTGCTAGCAGATCTCCATAAGCTAATAATTTGTATGTAGCGATTTTCTTTATTATCTTTATAATCGAATCGGGCTATACAAGGCCCGACGCCACATATACAATTAGTCCCACGTGACTTCCTAGGAAATAATGCTTTAAAGGAAATTCTGCTTACCCACTAAGAGCTTAAAAAATAACAAATCGAGCGTGACTCTTCTATGTTCCACAGCATGTGTGTGTATTACCGACCTAAAGTCGCGTGTACACCGGTTTCAGTAAGCTAAGCACATGTAGGAATGTAATGATGCGGAACGGACGTGATTTATTAGCGGGAAGCTGTGTGCTCATGGCTTTTTATACAGGCAGAAAATGTAGCGTGGTGATAAGAGATAATGTTTTTGATAAGGATGTAAGTGGTGTGATAGTGATCTCAGATTACGCAGATACCGCAGTCCAGCATAATATTAGCACTGATTTCAATGAGATTTGTCCTTTGAAAGTGTAAGTCATTAAAGTCATTACAACACCTCATTTGGAAAGACTAGGCGTTTACTAGGCTTAATAGGTAGGTAAGACACTAAATAGGGTCTCGGAGGTAGCTCACTAAACGCTTCTGAAAGAAAAATACCTACATTCCTACAAGTTCTTCTCCAAAGTTCACGGTTTCAGGGAATTTACTTATTTCTAAAGTTAAATCCTCCAAACTTTTACCCTAGTCCACTAACAGCGCTCACACTTTTATTATGTATTTTTAATGCTAACTTAACGTAAGCGTGAAGCGGCACTATACGTTAAACAGAGCAGAGTTGACAGCTCGTTAGTTAAGTACCGTTACTTGCCGTATAAACTTCCGTTTAAAGTAAACACCACTTTGTAATTACACTTCAAGTAGGCACTTGTTAATCACTGGAAACAGAGCTTCAACTGGTTTTTAATGGTGCTTATAGATTCGAAAAGACTGATTTCGAGGTGTTTGATACTTTGATGAGTACAGCAGTTGTCTGCAAAATACTTATAGAATTATAATAACCGCACTACGCTAAATATAAGTATTTCCCCAGAAACAAACCGTGAAAACGGTTTTATAGCATTCTAAGTTGGAGTTGACTGTTGTCTTATACTTCAAATTAAGAGCTACAAAATCGGTTTCATGCTGCTGTCAACTTTAGAAAAATCAACAACAAACAACTTTTTAACTTAATTCGTGTTATGTCAATCAGTCAATGTATTAGACAACTTTTTTGCAGTCAAATAGCTGTGCATTTCAGTTTCACGGACAATTGAGTACGTCATTGCATTGAACAGTGATTAAACGTTGACATTCATACAGTCTGTTGACAATATAAATAACTAGCTGCAATTAAGTTGTAATGCATTGCGATTTGTGTTGCAGCTTATAATTTGAGACATTCCAATACATGTTGTCAAGGTATATTTAGGGTACTTATTAATATTTTTTGGACGATGACGCTGAATTTTTTTACTTTATTTAAATTTATGTTCGTGCTAGTGGTGTATTTTAGGAGCTCAAAAACTTGTTTAATTATTCTTTCTCCAATGGAATTAAATTAAATGAGGTCTTAGAAAGGTCCAAACTACGATAAGATTTCCTAACGACTGTCTTGAAATAAGTAGACCTCATTCATATTAGAAGGACAGTTCAAATCGACAATATAATGTCAAAATACATACGGGCCTAATACATTACTATACAGCCTATATCAGATATAATTGATAGTAAGCTGTCATCATGGTCTATATTTGTAAACGAATTAACTCTGTAAGTCGGCGGAAGTCTCCATTTTAGCCTCGTGTTGATATTAGAGCTATAATATATATTTTGAAGTGTGCCGCAAAGAACGTGTATAGATTATGATTAGCTACTAATACAGAATATTATTCTACATCTGTCATTCCTAGTCGAGAAAGTATGCCATGCTTTTACAACAAATCATCGTTCACTACTGGAAGGTGATCTACTTGGGTTTAGCTCTTTAGCTATTAGATGTCTCCTAGTGTGAATGAGTAGGAATATATTGGTAATTATGCCAATTTACAATGTTTTTCACCGAATAAAAATAAATTATTTGTAATTTAAAATAACGACAAGAGATTACATTAGCATCACAATTGCTAAGACTTGGTCGGGCTACTGATGATTTTCTTACATAACAAAAAGTTGCATTTGCCCACTAATTTAATGGAATGAGTAGGCTTCTGTTACCTAATCGATGTTTTTGCATTGTTTTTATTCAGAGGGTCAAACTTCGAACAGTTTTTGTCGATCCCAAATTGGCGCCGACCGACCGCTCACTTTTTGTGGCGTTTACCCGATTGATAGCAAAAAGAGGTTAATGTTTTTCATGCGTGCGCATCTCGGATTCTCTGCATTATGTATATTGTGTCCGATACAATCTGATGGGAAAGCGGGCCACAGATTCATCTTTATTATTTGGCAAACCACGCATATCATGAGATTGAATCTTCTTACCGTTGAAGAAAGCAAGCTATGAATTTGGTTTTGCAATGAAATAAATATTTAAAAAACAGATAGCGTAGAGTCCTGAAAGCTAAGTATACTCAACGGAGACGTCTTTGCAGCATAATGACTGACTGACAACACAATAGAGTAGCTACCTAGGACATCTGTCTGGTTCAAGTGTTACAATAATAAACTGACTAAGTAAACGAAACACGCTTTAAAATCTACGCCATTTAAAACTTCCTCGTTTCAAGTGATTTAGAACGCTAACGTAAACTCTGGCTGTTCCATCAAAGCGGCGTAAAACACAGCCCTAACCGGCCTACATTCACGAATAGAGGCTTTATGCGGGCAAAAGCGGCAAATGAAAGTTCCTAATGAGTTTTCTTTTACGGCGGAAAATGTGAAAAACGTTGGCGAGGCGTTTATTTGCATAGTACGTTAATGTTGTGAAAGTGACAGAATGGTAACTATTCACGGTGCAGCACGAGCGGCCATGTCCAATCGCTTATTTATCTCAGTAATGCTTACAAGTATGGGTATGTTATCTTTATTCTATTACAGCATGTAGGAAGATAAATCAATTCGAAAAGTCTGTAAAAGGAATGATACATTTCTGATTTGCGGTAGAACATTTAGACATAGTTTCAGCTAATCTAATCTAAAATATGCAAGAGATACATTTATCACACTTTGAAGCCGCGAGAGATAACGATAGGACAGATGGCACAAATACACAGATTCCTCCATAGGCAACAAGAGCTTTCGATCTCCGAATAGATAATAGGGCGAATCTCTTAGCAAATTCTTGAACAAAGTAGGTACTTACCTATATTATCACCTCAAACCAAGTTAAAAACCAAGACAGAGTGCTGCGAATAATACAGTGCAGCATGCCGAAACTATACCTACGCTCTGTGCATACACGCTCACACGCATTCATTTACAACCATTTACAATCAAACTACACCTCACTAAGTGCACACATGTTTACGAAATCGGCCTCTTGACAGCGCCCTGTCTTGGTTTTTTATTTGGTCTGAGGTCATCACATTATTATTGGCAGCAGGAAGATGCTTCTCTTTCTCAGAAAAGATTCCTCAAGATTCGGCCATTCGTAAACCGTCGGAAAAAACAATTTTTATTGCACCATCGCACCACGTATATTACCTGGCCTATACACCTGAAGCTGAAGCCATATCTTGAAATCTAGCCTTAGCAATAGACAGTACTCAACACCTCTCTCCGTTTGTCCTCAGGATGGCACGACGCCACTCATTCTGTCAGCTGCGATGGGTCACACGGAGTGCGTGCGCGAGCTGCTGGCGCAGGGCGCCGACCCGGCCTGCAGCAGAACGGTAATTATGACCTAAGTTATTGATACTATTTCTTGATTACTTCATAGATTTGTTACGACTTCATCTAAACAGGTGTTACAGTAGTCTACACTAATATTGTTTGGAGAAAAGATTTGGATTTTTGTTTGTAACGAATAAACTCAAAAACTGGACCGATTTTACAAATTCTTTCACCAGTAGAATACTTTACATAGGCTATAATTTATAAAGATACAAAACGCTGGCGTAAGCTACTCTTCAATAATTTATAGCCGTAAGTAAAAGTGTGCCATAACACCATGGGTTGTAATTATTACACAAGAAGTAATCTGGAGTCTACTAACCACAGTACATTAATTCAATTCAACTTCTCGATTGGAGGATCAGTTACTGTATTACGATTCTCAGAACAATCACAAACTCCTGAATCTCATTGGTCCTCGGTGGACAACATGGTTTGGTTCGCACCAATCTCAATAACAGGACAACACAGGACTACTTATTGACAACAGATAGGAAGACGAAAGGAAATACAACAGTACAAATACAATCATACCGCCACGTCTACTTGCAGACAGGAACGAGCGCGCTTTTCTTCGCGGCGCAGGGCGGGTTCCTGGACATCGCACGACTACTGCTCGACTCGGGAGCCGCCATCGACGCGCCTAGCATGGTAACTACGCAACACTTTCTGCTTATACCACATCATTTATAAAATGTGTTGGTAATCTTAGGATAAAGAGTTATTTCTCGAGTTGCCTAGCCTTTGGCTTCCAGTCTAACCGGATGCAGCTGATTAATAGGTACCAGTATTTTACATGCAGCGGTCTGACCTCTACGACCGAAATATTGGGGTACCTATCGCTAATGCGATACTCCGATGAAAGCAACCGGGCTTCTGTCAACCCGTAACTTCTGCCAAAAATGTACATGATGACAGCCAGGAAGGGGTTAAAAAGCCCGAATGTCTGACAACCGATCTTACTGTTACCAAGGAGTATCTCATTAGCGATACCCCAATTTTTTTGTTGTGGAGGTCAAGGTTATTTTTATTGTATGTGCCATAAAAAGTAGTAGTTTCATCAGTTATTGTGTTGATTTCAGGACGGTGGCACGCCATTGTTCGTGGCGTGCCAGTGCGGTCACTTGCCGGTCGTCGACGAGCTCATCCGCAGGGGAGCCGACGTCAACTCTTCTATGAAGGTAAGCTGTCATGTCAGGACTTCGATACTTTGGCTACAACCTTACCAGACTGCTACAACCGCCTAAAGATATTTGTAGCACTATATTCTGCTCTCCGTCGCTTGGAAGGTACTTCTAAATCAAAATCAAAATATTTTATTTCACATAAACCTACATGGGCACTTATGAAACGTCAGAAGGTGCACGGTTCCAATTGGTCGTTTCCTATGGAGAAGAGCCGGCAAGAAACTCCACGGTTACTCTTTTAAAAATAATTGGCTGTTACAATATTTTCGAAATACAGTTTTATTAGCTATGGGAGGACAGTGTAGGCCTTTCAACAAGTACTAGGTAAGTACTTAACAAAATAGAAAATGTTCAAAAAACTACTACAGTCCACTAAACCCACATCGTTCTCACATTCACAAAATGGAAAAGAATACAAAAGATAATAAAAATAAAAACCTATTCAAACCAAATGACACGATTGCCATTACAACTGTAACAAATCTAAACAATTATCTACTAGATATAATAGAATATAATAATATAATTACTAGATAATATTTGTATGGCTGAGGATGACCATCCCAAACGGATTTGCAAGAAATCCCAAAAAAAAGCTGGCTAGGTCTTGTCACTTTTACGGGATAGTGCTGCCATCTCTCGGTTGTCGAAGAGACTCAATGCTCGCAGATGATTACATTGAGAGAAGTTAGCTTATTACCCCTTACTTCTCAATTTACACACCTAAAATAATATTCCTAACTATTCCAGGACAAAGCGACGCCCCTCTTCATAGCAGCACAGAACGGTCACGAAGAAGTGTGTCGCGCGCTCGTCGGCGCCGGCGCCAGAGTGGACGGCGCGCGCGCCGACCGCGCCACGCCGCTGTGGATCGCGGCGCAGTGCGGCCACGAGCACGTCGCGCGCCTGCTGCTCGCGGCCGGCGCCGGGGTGGACCACGTGCGGCAGGTGACCGACTCTACCCGAGGGACTCGTGGGAGTAGGCTAACGCTACAGCCCACACGCCACCTGCTACGACGCGTGACAGAAAGAAAATATGTTTATTTGCGCCTAAAATGTAACATAACATTTAAAAAAATATGAAATATGCAAAACCACGCTAAAGGACCGGCGCGTATCGGAATAAACTTTGTGAGAATAGCTCGTGTCATGGTTAAAATGCTAGCAAGTCAGGAAAGTGGTAGGTGGTGACGAGGTGGACTGCACGCCTGTGCACTCAGAAAGTAGTTGTTTTTAAACATGAAAAGCTAAATAAAATGGAAAACGTGAGACCGACTATTTTAGTAGAACGTAGAAAATCGTATTAGTACAAACACAATATTCTAACTGGGTCCACTCCATATCAAAGACTTATAATACTATTATTTTTCAGGATGGCGCTACACCGCTGTTCAAAGCTGCACACAAAGGCCACGCTGCTGTGGTAGTAGAATTACTCAAATATAAACCAAACCTGGGTTTGCTTCCCGTAAGGACATTATTTTTTACTTTATTCACCTAATGTACCAGTAGCGACATCTAGTTTGTAATTTAGTCGTATAATATTATGCTGTGAATAGAACGTTATTCTATTCCCCGCTAGATGGTGTTGTAACGATCAAACTCCTCTCTTTACTAGATGGCGCTGTTTCATATTTCAAATCAAAGTAATCGCTCCTGCAGGCGTAGCATGGCGCTTTCTATCTCTACGAAGAATAGACAGCTTTTTCTATACAAAGTGACAGTTCGTTTCTTCATTTTTGACATCCACCGTAGAAATCTTTCTACAATCTGTCATTTTGTCTTTCATTTCTAACGATCTTTGTCTAGGTCTTTTTATATGTAGACTATTTCGGAAGAAAGTTTTCTATCCTTACTGTCAAAATCACACTGACAACCGATAAATCCTATGATAAAACAAAGAATTCTGAGTCGAATTATGTAAAAGAGTGAACTTCGTAAAAAGTGCAGTTGACTCTTTCTATTTTGCTGCCGTCTCGTACTGTTTGCAGTCTACAGGAAACGTCATTTTTGTCTACTCTTCCGTCGACAAAACGGTGCTCATGCTACGCCTGCTGTACCTATTCAACACATTTTAATGGCACCAAAAAGATATCCTATTTCTGTGGATCATTCTCTACCTAGATATAAGTGTTGTATTTCACATATACTCGTAATAGTGCGTCCCCCCTACAGAACGGCCAGTCGGCCCTGCACGGCGCGGCCATGTTCGGGCAGCTGTCGTGCGTGCGCCTGCTGGCGCGTGTGTCGGCGCGCGGCCTGCGCAGCGCGGGCGGGCTCACGGCGCTGCAGGCGGCCGCCGCGGGCCGCAAGCTGGACGTGGTGCAGTACCTGCGCGCGCTCGACCGCGAGCTGCACACCTGATAGTGCGCCGGGGGCCGGATGCGGGAGTCTGTCGTTAGTTGGCTGGTGTCTGTATGAATGGTCGTCAGAATATATTTATACCCAAACTTGACGGTGCAATTCTTGCCTGTGACTTACGATAACATTGAAGCAAAAGATAAATTTTGTTATTAAATTTTATTTTTTTAAATATATTTTTAATGACTGAATAAGTTGTAAATGACGGCACCCAACTAACAGAGACGATGCATTTGTTATAAATCTCACGTGGTAATAGATCTGCATACAATCTCGTATTCCTAACTGTGGTTACTAACCGACTATTTTGTATGATGTACTCGCAGCCATACTTGTATAGCTTTACCCACTCGCCTTACGCAATACCTCACTCAATACTGAATATATATTGACGCTATGCAAACGGTAGCAATAGTGTCTGAAAACACACGAAACAAAATTTTCAAAGACAATCCAATTATTTATGTAAATACAATTAAATTAATTACAACTATGGGGCAATCAAATATCATCTGATGGCGTATTTGTTTGAGAAGTTTTATTTACCACATTTTATGTGGCACAAAGTCCTACCTTACATGAGAAAATGGTATTCGTTTAATCATAAAACGTCGGTATCTATTGCAATCGTTTACAATAAATTGATGAACTTTTAAAATTGAGTTTATCTTTGGTGCTGATTTAGTCAATAAGCGATATGTAAACATGTTTTAATTTTACACTAGTCAACTTTGTCGCGGTCATGTCAGTGAGAATCGAAATACTTATTTTAGATGACTTCATTACTAGAAATCCATGAGGATTCTAAATACATTCTCAAGTTTTAGAACTACAAATGAATCTAAAGCAAAACTTTTAATGACCGCGATTCATCTTAATCACTGTAGCTTAGGAGTCGAAAAATATGTATTTTTCATACAACCACATACACAACTAGTTGATAGCATAACTGTTGTATTGTTGTAGCGTAGGTTAAGCGAAGTATTTATTTAATTATTTGTATTATACGACACGACTTGTAGTCATCGCTCAATTTGTATTTTAAATTGTATCAAAGTTTTGGGCGATATCTCAGCATGGAATCTCATGAAGTGTTTTGATTCTTAATTGCACTCAAAAGTCTATTGCTTGTTGGATGGAAACACAAAATGAAACAATAAAGAAACAATAAATGTAATGTTGAATCATGTGAGATGTGGATCTTAAAATATTGCTTCCAGTTGTTGGATTCAACGGGCAATTGAATAGCTCTTTGTGCATTGAGCCTCCAGTATTTCATTATGAATTAAGATGAATTTAACGTTGGTATAAGGACAGAAAGAATTTTTAATAGCGCAAAATCGTTGCAATTTTATGGAGGTGAAATCTGTCTAAAATTGGACAATATTCTAGATTTTACTTACAATCTTATTTTTGCCAATAGTAAGTTCCTGTAGCAACACAACATAGTTCCATATAATGGTCAATTATTTAAATTAAAAGGTTTTAGGGTTACTCCACCAAATAAACAATTATTTAACTTAGTTAATAAACATTGTATTAATACATAGCATAATGTGTCGGTTTAGATATAAGTTTCAACATTGTTGATATGTTATATGAACAGTACAGTTGTTTTTTTTTTAATATAACATTTTACTTACATAATTGTGTTTTATTTATTTTTACCATACAAAATTATTTCAAGGATATATTTCTAAAATAAGTATGGATTAGTCAGTATTTTTATTGTTTGTAAAAATAATTACATTATTAATTAATCACCTGCAGCATGGTCAAACACTAAGTGTTCATGTCATAGAAGCGAATTTCCATATTCAATTCGAGACAACTGGTGTCTCGAATTTATTACAGCAAGGGAAATACAGGTCATAGAAATCACTATTATTATTCAGTCCATAAATTCTACACATAATAATAAATTCATAATCATAATAACTACAAAAACAAACCAAGTAAAATACACATTAGTAATTTTACCTTCCCAATGGTAGATATTCTAGCCACCCCAACCTTATCAACCAAGCCTTCCACGAAAGGCTTATCTGGCAGCGTTCTCACACTGTTGCAACATGTCCTGCGCGGCGACGCACAGATGCTGCGCGGTCGGGCGCATGGCCGGCATGCTCTCTGTGCAGCAGTAGAACAGGGCCAGCGGATGCGAGTACTGCTTCTCTGAGATATTCACTGGTACTGAGGGTCTGGTGCCTAGGAAAACAAGTTTTAATTTAAAATTAATTTATGAAGTTAAATTAGGTAGGTGGTGAATCACAGAATCCGTTCATGTCCTGCTTATACATACCGTATATAAAATTTTACAGACTAAGTAAGGTAAATTGCCACATCCAGACTGATTAGCAGGCTGGGTGGTAAGGTAACATTGGTAAATGCAGAGTTAAAATACAACATTTTTAAAGAACAGGAATACACTCTAGTAATGATCAATGCACATTGCCAATTTGCATTATACACCCAGAGATTTATGGTTTTGGATGTTCTATTAGCTATACCTCTGCACAACCCTTCAGGGAAACAGTCGTGATGTTATGTTATGGCACCCTGAGCTTCTAAGGCCAGTCAGTCTGTCAGTTGAGTGGTGAAGATGTTGTGGCGTACTGTTTATCTCCGTTTACAAAAAAAATCGATAGCGCTATTGGCGACATCATCCGTAAATAGAAAAATATATGATATATTTTCAATTAAAACGCGTGACGTGCCTCTGTAAACAACGGGCGGGCGCTGGATGTTTCAACAGAGATGCGGTAAACCGAAACGGTCTTGCGCATACCAAGCCACTTAGGAAAGTCTAATTGAAAGATAGGCGTTCGGTGAGCTTTCGGTACCAGGTATACCGAGCATGCTGATTCTGCTGACAGCAGTAAATCTGTTATCGAATTATCTATTGCTATTTTTACCAATCAATCACAACAGATAACAATCACCTCACAATCAACTAGACTGGAAGCTACTGTTTTTAAACTCACCATATCTATCATTGAAGTAATCCCCAATACTGTCGACACTATCATCAAGACACTGCACGCTGTCCTCCATGGAGTCATCATCAGTCAGTACGTGTGGAGGCATGAGGGCCATCATCTCCCACAGTGTGAGGCCCAGTGGCCATATGTCTGTCTTGCAGGATATCTCTCCGCCGTGGATTACTTCTGGGGCACTCCATGCTTCTGTGCCTGGAATTTGACATAACAATTTGATGAGAAAAGAGATGATTCTGCAAATGCATTTTTCTCTCACAATAGCTTCCAATAGGACTGAAGTCTCTCCCAAAATATTTTTAGAGATATTTTTTTATGTGTTCTGGATGTTCCAATAGTTGTTAACTGCTGAAATCCAAACTCAAAGCAATTATTTAAATTAAACCAAATCCAGGAAATTTTTAATTGCCAAGGAGTCAGAAAGATGAAGCTAGTTGCCCATTCCAAAGTGTAGTAGGTTCCTATGCAGAAGACCAGGCATGAAACACACTAATCAAAATATTGACATGAGTAATTCAAAACATTCAACTGAAGAATATGTTAAGTTATAATTACAGAAATTAAAACAATTCTAGTTTAACCTGATAATTACATAAAAGCATAGACAAAACAGTTCAAGTCTGTTGACATAATGAAAGTGAAGGTGACTGAACTATGAGAATAACTATCTGAACAATGAGAATCATTTGAAAAATATCAGGTGCAGGTGTTATATTACTACCTGCTCTAACATTATCCTTATAAATAACCCAGCACTTCTAAACTACTATAACTAAGAGAATACAATCATGAAGATACATCCACACACAGCACATGATCACACACATAGCTCTTCAACTGACTACTACTATGCTGATAAACTGCTAGGCAGGAACCTCCTTCCATTCCTTTCATCTATTGTCATCTTGGGCGTTCTCTGTACAATTAGTAAAGATTTAATCATCAAAAAATACTTACCAGTACGTATTGTCTTCTACCTAAACTCTGGGGAAGGCTTATGCCCATCAGTGGCATCCCACTGATGGGCATAAGCCTTCCCCAAGACTTCCAGCTACTTGAATGTAGGTTAACAAAATATTTAATGCTTACCAAAATACACAGCTTTCCCTGCCTTCCTCTTATCAAACACACCATTCTCGTCAAGTGGTAGAGTGACTCCGAAGTCACACAACTTGCAGATCACAAAGTCTCCATTCACGAGGATGTTATAGGATTTCATGTCACCGTGCAGGATCTGTATCTTTGTGTGAAGGTAGTCCAGGGCACTGGCTATGTCTGAGGCTACCTGTAACATGGATTGAGTGATTTTTAGTTCATGTTAGTTTATGGTTATATAGCATGCAAAAAGGTTTTTTCTATTATATAAAGCCTAAATGGGCTCAGCTATTATAAAGTAAGTCATAATAACATTAAAATTTAATGTTATGTCACACCCAATGCCTAGAAACTGGATAAACATGAATATCATGTTATGGCTAGTTTTAGATAACTTGTTTGTGCATATAGATATGTTGTCTGTGAAATTCTTCAGTTTGCAGGTGCAAGTAAAATAAAAGGCTGCATCTACAATATTATGCACAAAATCAGTAACTTCAATACCTTTTATTTTAACTTGAATAATGACTTACCTTCAATATTTGCTTTGGCAAGAATGGTTCACCGTCATCTTCAATTCTTTTCTCAATCATATCACCAAGTGACAGGTCACAGGCTTCCATCCCTAAATACAGGATCTTCGCCTTGCTGAACGCGCGAAAACCGACGATGTTAGGGTGTGACATGCGCTGCAGAAGATCCGCTTCGGCTTTGATACGGTCGGTGTACACTTTGTTCGGTTTCACACGTTTGTTCAGCATTTTGAGAGCCCATGGCGAACGAATTTGTCCCGCACGAGGGGATCTTACTAGCTGCATCACACTTACTCCTAGAAATGAGAGATAAAATAAGTTTTTAGCTTAAGTTTTAACCACGCGGAGAAACAACGTATTAACATTTTTTTTACCTGTTCCATATCCAAGTCTGTTTAAAAACGGTGAAGGAGGTATAGTGATTTTGTCGTTAATATCCAGGGCTTTGTTTTTGATAGGCGTCTTGAACTCAGTCATGTTTAATCCTTTAATCCTTTTGTAGAAATCTCACTGCGTTTATTTAATAAATGCGTTACGAACAATATTGCTACGTTACTTTTCCAACGCTTGTTTTGAAATTTAAATTATGACATAACAGCAGTGCTACCAACTTAGCAAAAAACGACAAAATCTCAGACAAATAAAATCATGCTATCTCATAAAAAAGGTACGACGAAGAAAGGGATAAACCTAAAATATCATGTTAAAGATTGTTTTTTATTTGTAATGGAATGCAATATGAATTCGTCCAGAAACTAAACATGATTAATCGGTTTGATGCTGATATTTTCGTTCGGTAATGCTTTTTATAATTATGCTACGGGTCATTTAATTTCAAAGCACATAGCTCAGAGACTGTTGGTACTAGAAAGCTGTAATTTGGTACCTATGGGTATAAAAATTAATTACGCCGACAAAGTGGTAAAAAAAAATCGTAAAAAATATTTTAGGGTAGGTACTTCCCTTACCCGTAAAGCGGGGATGGTTTTTTTTTTCTCGTCAATCCCATGGTGTGGGGTATCGTTGGAAAGGTCGTTTAAAAATAATGTGTGAGTTTGTGAAAACCATTTTTGGATTCAGGGATCCGTTTGCGAAATATTAAGCTTTAAAGTGTAATTTTTTGTTAGAGTCAAGTGTCCCGCCCGCCCCCCCCCGACTGCTAAATGATTGGTTTTAAGATATGTGAAAAAAAATACGGCAGTAGGTATAGTTAGGAAAACTATCACAGCTAAGTAGGCTCTACAATTAACGACGTAATTTTTTCGACCAACATACATGTTTTTCAACTACAACGTGTGACTCCGGATTTTTAATTTGTCTGTCTGTGATGTCTTGTTAATACCTTTTTAGTTGATTGACTTTTTTGTCGTAGTTGGGTTTAAGTTTTTGTTCTTGGGATAAATTCATCCCAAATACGGAACCCTTCATTGTGCGTGGTTCGACACGAACTTGGTAAGATTTTTTGTGTCGATTTTGACTGGACTAGGTATTCTGGCAATTTGGCGAATCGGGCAAAAGAAACGTTTCAATTTTCAAACATATAACAACCAGTATAAAGGGGACGTTACGTTACGTATATAATAGAATATCATTTGAGTTTATACTACTAAACTTAAATATTATGTTTTTACAAGTACGTAATGGTCTTGTCGACCATAATGTTATATTCAAAGCAGGAAAGAAAAGCAATAATAGGTAAGAAGTATTGAATACATTTTCAATGGGCGCCGATTAGGTAGGTACCTACTATAGCGACATAACACATTCTTCGATGAAGAACTAGCCACAACTCCAGAAGTAAATCGAGTGCGCTCATGTAATCATTACGTGTTTATTACACTTGATTACAGCTATGTAGATATCATAATGTTCTTTGGTACTAATGCTTGCTGAACTTGTACTTATGATGTATGCACGACGTAGTAGCATGCACATAAACACGATATGCACGTAAACTATACACCAGACCAAATCATATTAATTTGGGTCGAATCAAAATAGGTCGTAGACAGTTAGGTTCGATTGAGCCATAAAAGAGACTGGCTGTCGTTCGGCGCACTAAACCGACAAATAGGAGCCAAAATACACACAAAATACAAGAAACCGAACAATCATCGAAAATCCTTATCCCAAAATCATGCCCCTCAATCATCAATTCATATCATTTACTTATCTAGGTAGGTACCTATTCGTTTTAGAGGTGAACATTGATTGGTACCTAATACCCACATTTCGCCAGTTATGTTTAAGTCCCATGTAATGGGGTGCGAGATAGGTAATGTACTGAACTAACTTGACCCCCAAATCTTAATCCTACGACTACGACCTACCCTTGGTAGCTACATAAGATAAACTCCGGTTAAGAATATGGTCTCAGAAACTTGGCATAGGTAAGTACCTAAGAATAAACGTCAGCAGGTCCGATAGTGCATCGAGAGACGTCACTTTATCTCGAAATCACTTTTCACATTACAGTTACAACAAACAAGCTACGTGTAGTTGTTAGTAAGTAACTTTTGGCGTAAGCAGGTGATTTTATTACGGGTAAAGTATCATTTACCATATCCACCTTACCATATATCATTTTAAATCACCCGCTTCCCTCGTTATTTCCTATAATTAGCGATGGATGAGCAATGATACATTCTAGTTGCCCCCAATTACCAATTTACATAAAAATCGCCAGCTTGCATACTAAACACGCCAAACTTAATTAATATTAGCTAGCTATTCTAATTATGACACGTACTTATATCATGTGAAACTGATTCGCGAAGGCCGCTCTCCGGAACTTGAGGAAGCATCAAATTACGCGGGAACAGTGGTCCTTAGCGTTACAACGTTGCTCAATGGAAGGAAGCGTTGTCGTCGATGTTGAGGTAATGCCCGTCAGTAATGGAGCGGTCACCGCGAAGCGCGGGCGTGCGTCCCCGGACTGGAGCCAGCATGGGCCAGTACCACACATTCAGGTAGGAGCTGGTGGCACGCGCCAATGGTTTGCGTATTGCGTTTGTGTTGTGTTGCGTTAGCGCGGCGGTTGGTAAGGGAGGAGGTGCCTCCTTGTGCGGCGGGGGTAAGTACAAATGGTGGTGCTGTGTTGTGAAATGAGGACTGCCCTTCGGTTGGTGTCAACTTCCAATCAGTTCAAATTTGATAAAGAAATTTCCAGCTTCATAGCTGACCAAACATCAGCTCAAAAAGGTCAGCCAGGGTTTGAGTGATTTTTGTCTGTAACAGTGACACAGAAGTTGATTTGTGGTCATTTCTAAACATCCCAATGGGGTTGTTGGCAGACCCAACAACCCCTTTCTAATTATGTTAGGAAAATGAGGTAGGTACCTATCACACCTAAAGTGGCGAAAATCTTGTTCTAATGTGAGGAAGGTCACACGAGTTTCCGTAACTACTTGTCTATTCTCTTCTAAAGTTATCATCGACCATTCGCACAATGACCATTGACCATTGACCATGCCCGTCCGTACCAACATAATGCATAGTCACTGTTACTTTTTCAGGATCCACGTGAAATCTTGTTTCCGACTCAGCAGTAGGTTGGGTGTTTTACTATAATGCCCCACTAGTGCCCTCTCAGGAAAAGGCCTCCTTTCCGTCGTTCTAATTATCTCTATCTATTGCTGACTGTGGCCAATCTTTAAGAAAAAGAGTCAGTTTCGTACCGTCATCGCCTCTAGGGTAAATAATATTTTATTTACCGTCCGCTTTGGTTCACAACAATGAACGATCGCTTTTGTTTTCGTTCAATACTTTACTTTGCTGTTACTATAGTCGAGCTCGACCTCATCTACACAAGGTACCTACATCAGCTCTGACTTTTGTCGTCGTTGATAATTAATCCATCATTGATGCGATAGCCTCCTTGTTGATCCAAAAAACTTTCGGTTGTTTTTTGTTTTTGTAAAAAGTTTTTATTATTCACATTTTAGTTGTGATACCTACCCCACACAAATTTGAATACCATATACCTGCTATGTAAATAACAGTGACGGGAACTTAAAACATCGTCCTTACCTAAAGGCTAAGTGGGAAAAATAAGTATTATTGAAGCTAACTCAAAAACTATGCAAGGAAAGTTAATACAATTTACATGGGACCACCTCTGAAGCATGAACTACCGAACAAAAAAAGAATCATCAAAATCAATTCAATTCAAAAGTAATCGCGTAACAAACATACAAAAAAAAATTAAAAAAACAGTCGAAATGAGAACCTCCTCCTTTTTGAAGTCGGTTAGAAATGCTCCAGAAGTCCAAACCGATGATGGTAAAGCTTTTTAAGTGCCGCTTTGTATTTTAGTCTTTGTCCAATTCTGTCTACGAAAAACTTCGCGATGACTTTCACATCCAGTACTACGGCAGGTTGGGCAGCCATTGTTCTTCTGACAATAGTAGGTATTCTGAGACGTTATTGTTTTATTTTCCGTGTTATGTTATAGTTGATTGATTGGTAAACGCGATTCCATTGTATAGATTCTTTTCACACAATTCTGTGTTTATTGATGTTTTCTCATTGTCATTGATGTTAATTCGGAAGTGAATACAAGTTAAAGAATTATGAACACATTATAGGGACTCTGTTTATCTTACGCGACTTAGTGATACGATTTTGTTTTTGAAATGACCAACATATATGTAGTCATTTGCACTTGAAGCATCAACACTGTTGTAACGCAACACATATTAGCGCAGTGCTTAGTTAATTGCTTGTTGTCACTTGCCAGGCTATTGCCCACAGACACATAGCAACAGCTAATTGGTTGGTAAGACCTTGTGCATATTCCGTAGAATCAACTGCAACAACTGATACCGTCTCCGGATAAGGCGCACCTACCTACGTATTATGCTTTTTGTGCTCAATTACACTAATCGTCCCGGTCCTGCGAGGTGTTACAATAAACTTATCAGGAAGAAATCCATTTGTAACAGCATGTTATTAAATGTTTATTAATTTTTAATTCACGGAACTTCTCATTATAGCTTTTAGCTCTAATAAATTATTCTGAATGCAGTCAGTCATAAAAGGGGTGAAGTAGGAATGTTTCCAATTATGTAAAATGATCGGAAATGTTTCACAATGACTTGTAACTGTTAGGTCATGTAGCCCTGCACGCGACCACAAGTAGTCCACCGGTACCTCTACCTACCATGTACTAAGTGTATTCATTGACCCACTTTGAGGGATATCACTGATGTCCGAAATTGTCGAAAGTGCTGTTCAAGGGTGCACGCGAGTTGTGTTTTTGTTGCATCTTGTCTATGTCTAGTGAGTATGTTCAGTCTAAGTATCCTAGTATTAGTCTTCTTTTAGAAATTCGCTTATTTAGTAGTCTAACGAGAATACTCCCGCGCCCTTGAATAAACGCATATTTTTTCTTTGTTTTGTAAACTTTGCCGCAATCGTTGAGTAGAGAGTTGATCCGAGTATCATTGAATACCTACCTATAGTGCAGGATGTATTCTTTTACAATGTCAGGTTATTACACATTCATCTATTCATAGCTTCCAAATATTTATTCATGATTATGCACATTGTGCATTGATTATTACCATAAATAGAAGCAATGAAACAAGTAGTTTTGAGACTGGTCAAGACATTAGGTACTCGATTCCTATCTAACTCTTCTTTCGTGGCCATAATATAACAGGCTTTTTTATTTTCAGGGTCTTTAGGTGTCTATTTGCATAGGTGAAGTTTAATATCTCAGTAAAGTCATCTCGAAGGTGTTCCCCAAGGCATCATTCTGAGTCCTTTTTTCGTCTCAGTGTTCTGCCATCAAAAAGTTAACCACTTTGTCGATTAACATTATCTTAACTTTAAATTGGATCTTGATTATCATACTCTCGTAGTAACGTACCATTTTTTTTATTTTGAAAGACTGAATGAAATGTGATTAAAAAAATATCTTGTTCAAAGTTGATCATCTCTCAACGCGTGCAGAAGTAGCAATCAGTTTGAACAACGACTTCTCTTGTCCTATATTTTCAACTACATCTCCTAGTGAAGATGATTCCTAGGACTTCATCGTCATCACTAAGAAAGTCCTAAACAAACTTAATCGTTAGCGTACCGATCTCTTCCTGAAGATATACCTAAGGTTTACATCGATCATTGTCATAAATAATGTTTTTATTTTAAATAACCATCATCATTCTCCTGCCTTTATCCCAATTTATTTGGGGCTTTAGCTTGTCTTCTTTTTATAAACTTTAGTGTAGTGGAGCAAATTGTGGAGACCAAATTATTTGTCGCACTTACAACCTTAATTTTCTGTAAATGGTAAAACATAGTCTTGAATATTCAAACATAAAGATAGACCATAAAAACTCTAAATCAACAATCGTACAAATAAAGTTTAATGAAGCAGCTAAAGAAAAGAAATAACAATGCATTAAATCGTAGTTTGCAAAATGCTAAGAAATTAGAGCAATATGGTAATGCGAGGAAATTTACGCATGGCCGATGTTTAGGGACGTAATAACAATATTTACATAGACTAGTGCTAGTAGGTTCTCGATGTACCTAAGCACGACATTCGTGCCTGTCAATTCTCAAATTGCGATTTCAGGGCTTGGCTGCATCGGACAGGAAAAGGATGTAATAAAAAACTACATACAAATTACATGCTCGTACATCATTCTATCACTACGATTGATTGAAATTACGAAAACTGATTTCTGTAGTTGCTGTTTCTTTAAATAGAATATTTCATATTTTCGAGTTTCCTGTCTGAGTACCTAGCTAGTACGTATATTATCTATATCTTCAGTTTAGTGACCCATGTTAGCGGATTACGTTACGGCACTTTCAACTTGTAACCAATCAATAACATCATGGATGCCAGAAGCCAGATTTAAGTAATTTCGGTAAAAACTACCTTCAACAAAGCTTTGCTAATATTGGTGCAATGACTACAAGACGGATATCTCTTAATTCATTATTATGAATGGCTAGTTTTTACAAACAGAAACTTCTGACGATAAATTGCAAATTGAATGATAAACGCTCCCCGGGCTCATAATTTTTCTAGTGTGTTTCATGTTCTTGTATTAGAAACTAATTGAGTGATTGCGCGTGAGCACGTTTCTAGCTATTATTAAGCATCCTTTACTTGGCTTGATTTCATACTCGTTAATTAATCAATGTAAATCAAAGTAAACACATAATATCGACAGCATTATTAATTTACTTAGTTTATACAAATATTGTTAGTTGATAAAACGATTTCGTTAATGATGTACAAGAATTGCGCACGCGCTCAACTACAGGCATTTACAGTTTGAGTATTCTAGTTATTGCATCACCTGTTATTTAATTGGCTACCTGTTCGATACTGTGGCGGAGTGTAGCGCATCAATACGTGCACTATTGTCTGCCCCTCGAAAGACCTATGTAGGTCCGTCAAATGAAATAGTCATTACATTCCGATGCAACGTTTTATTAAATTTCTGATGCGTGAAACCGTGAACGATTTTCCAATCAGAAGTTTGTTAAACATTACAGAATAAATGATGTGTCGTCTGTAACGCTATCATAACATGTCCGAAATACAATTGATTCATCAGTATGGGTATTATCTAAACATAAATTATGATACAATTTATATAATAACACTCGTAGCGCTTGTACGCAGGCGCTATGTTTGATAACACGCCCATTGTCCTGCACCGCGGCACTACCGCACCGCCGCCCGCGCATCACTTCAGATACGATCACTCGCATCAGCCGCAACAGTAACTTCGCGATATGTTGTCTGGGTAAGCAGTCGAGAGCGCAGCACATCGCACTATATTACGTATCAATTCGGATTTTCGCTTTTATCCTATAAATACAATTTTCGAAACGCTCATTAAGTACCACTTATTTTCTCCCTTTCAGGTCATTCGTGATTTCCTTGGCAATCGCGATAGCAATAACCAAATCACCAGCCTGTGGTTTCACAATAGCTCGGGATCATTTTAATTCACCAGATCTGGAAACTGGCGAGAGCAAACAGCTAGAAGTGAGATACGATTTGAAGACCTTAAAAGATAATGCGACAATCTATAACAACAAGACGAAAGAAGATTCAGATTCTACTGTAATAGCAATCAACAACACCAATCTTATTAGTAAGCAAAATTACAGCAATGAAAAGGTTAATGAGAAACCGCAGATTGTGAACGAGACTGCTGATACACGAACAAATATATCAGAAACTAACAAAACCGAAATTCCATCTGATACAACGATAATAATTTCGACCGAAACAGCTACTTATGCCACTACAGCACTAAGCGCAAGTCAAAATAGCCTAGAAACCGAGATTAGTCAAGATCTTTCAACGACATCTTTACCACAGACTACATTTACTACTGAACAGGAAATTGAATATTCAACTGTTACAAACAAATTTGAGGAAAAAGAAATCCAAGCAAATGAAACAAGATCACCACTTTATCAGAATTATACGGGAGATATTACTTATACTACAACACCAGGCACAAATAACGTGAATAATAATGATACCGATAAAAGTGAAAACAAGACGAATGATTTTAACATCGATATTAACAATTTGAACATTGTAATAACAACTATTGAAAACTTTGAAAGTAAAGTTACAACCGAAACCCATTTTACTGATCAGAAAGCTGATCAAACAAACACTGAAGAAGAAAGTGCGATAGCAAAGACTGACGGATCACTTGATGCATCTACGACTGCTTCATCTGAGTCAAAGACAGACGTAATATTAGAAAAGGCCTCGACAGAAATGACGCAAGAAAACTTGACTACTGAAGTTTTTACCACCGACTTATATACACCTACGTTACCGTCTTGGAAAAAATATACAACGATTGATAGAAAACGCACAAGCACTGAAGACACAAGAACACACACTGAACAAACAACAGAAAAAGATATGGCGCGAGCAGAAACTGCGCAAACTCGTATAAATCTAGAAAAAGTGTTTACTAACACACCCATAACTTCATTAGAAAAATTGAGAAATGATCTTACTGATCCTCAAGAGTCAACGACGAGACAACTTGAAACAAAAGCTGGGACCGAAACTATCTTAAGTCATGCTTTAGATGCTTCAACAAACACATCCACGACAATGATGGGTACTGAGATTGAGACCGAGCTAACGAAATTAGAGATTGTGTCTAAAAGAGCAGGCTACAAAGACAACCGAGAGACGACAACTCCTAAGCCTGAAGAAGCCACTACCACGGAGTTTTCGCCTAGAGTGAGCATGAATAATACGGAGATGTATAGTAATATGTACGAGACTGAAGTTGAGATAGCAAAAAATAAGAACGGTAGTGTCTATGAGTCGCAAAGTCAATTGGTAAGTGGATTTATGTTTTATGATGTTGTTAACTTTGTGACTTACATAAGAGTGCAAAGAGACCGCGGTCGATTCACGTCGACCTTCGCTATATATTCAAAATTTCGTCGATCGACCGCGGATTGGTTTTGTTCATGTATGTCTCAAGAGTTTACATAATTTTCATGTTAACAGTTATAAATTTTTCTTCTTTTTAGAGTTCCGTTCCTTAAAAGGAAAAAACGGAACCCTTATAGGATCACTTGTGTGTCTGTCTGTCCGTCATACACATAAATGTACATAATATGAATTTCTGTGACACAAATATTATCCATATTTGTGTCACAGAAATTCATATCATAACGTAAATTTATGAATTTGGGGGTCACTTTTGGGAAGCAAATTCAAAATAACCCGCCCGGGGTGCGCCGAGCGTACTTTTAAGACAAACTACCCGGGGGAGCAGAAAGTACATTTAAAACTAACTGCCCGAGGTGCGCCGAGCGTACATTTAAGACTAACTGCCCGGGGTGCGCCGAGCGTAGGTACATTTAAGACAAACTGCCCAGGGGGGCAGAGGGCGCCGAGAGTACATTTAAATAACGTTTCTCGTGGATGATTTTAAAGAACTGATTATGGGGCATTCAAAAACATATTTGTTATAATGTAAACACATTTTTCCATAAAAATATCTCTTCCATATTATTTCTTGTGTCCATTTTTTACATCGGGCTTCTTTCCGAAAATTGCCTATTATTACTATTTAACATTTGCAGGCTGAAGATGCGATTAAAGAAGAGTTATTAAGAGAGGAAACACTCAACAACGAAGAGAATGCGAAGTTTTTTACAAATTCGAAACAAGGGCGGATCATTGATGGTGTGGCTGAAATTGCTATCGGCGACTCGCTTAGCGTCAAACCCATAGGTCAGGAAAAAAAGAAAAATACCATTTTATATGCCGTCAGCCCAAACTACAAACCCCTTAAGAAAATTGATGTTCAACCACCAAAGCAATACGTTCGCGACCCAGATGACAACAGCTGGAGAAACGAAAGCATCAGCTCTTTAGGAATCGTTTTCAAACCGAAGAATGCTTCAAAATCTTTCACGCAAGTCCTAAAAAACAAAACTGGGACAGAGTTAGGAAATCTGACCGATAAAGACAGCAAAGGCGATCTGCCGGACTTAAGAGGTAGGCTAGAAAAGATAGCTGAAGTAAGAAAATCCAAGAAAAAGATTAACAAGTTTGGAGATACTGTGTATAGTGACTATGAGGAGTCAAGTGAGAACACGCACCCTTCTAGAGAAGACACGACCACGCCGATGAGTCCCTCCACGGAATCAATATTCAACTTCACCCCACCTCCAACATCTCAATCATCTACGACAGACTTTGATCTCACGGTAAATGCAATTTCAAGAGAACATTTTGACCTTTTCAAGACCGAAAAGACTTCTCCTATAACAACAACCAGTAAACCAAAGAAATTCTACAACTTGGCAGAATACTATGACTCTACCGATGAGTATGATGCTGATTACGTGAATCAGCACAAAATTGATTTAAAGAAATTCACTAAGGCAATGAAAACAGAGGAGACCTTTGCTACGCCGCCGCCGCCCCCTGAGCTGCCACGTACACAACCGATGAGAGAATATCAGCCGGAGAGGAAGGCCACTCTTCAATATTTTCCACCTACACAGAAAATTGTCCAAAAAGTAAATATGAACGATTACGATACTAATTTCAATAGAAAAGTGAACATGTATACCATTAATAAAGAGCCTCCTAAAAACGTGCTGACCGCTTCTTTTGGCACAGTTTCTCCCATACCAACAGAAATGTATGAACCATTAAATAAAGTAACAATGAAGGCTCCTTACACTCCAATGTACCAAAATGACAACTTGGACAAGAACCTGTACTTAACGAACCAGCCGAGCGTGTCCGAGCCCCCTCACGGTGGACTTGTAGCAAACGACGGAAATTTCAACAGAGCCTCGTATGTAATCAAACATTACCGGGACTTTATCAACGAGGCGGCGAAAGGCGACGACTACGAAAGGAGCGAGGAGTATACGTATACTGAGGCACCCGTCCGCGGCGTCACCGTCAATGAGTTGGCTAAGATGCCCCCCCGGGATAGCAACCAAGGTGAGGAGGAGTACGAGTACGACGTGAAGTTCCGCAAAGATGTAATGAACCGTTTCGTTGACAACTTCAATCAGAACAGTGAGAGGTTCAAGGTTGACTTCCCGATCTTGTACAACAGTAGTGTTGTGCACAGACAGACGCCGGAGCACGGGAGAGTGGCGTCGTCGTCTGCGTTCATGAAGAGGCTGTACGAAGTGGGGAACCCCCGGCCGGCCACAATGTTGAGGAGGCCGTGCGACCCTCACTGTGAGAAGACAGTGGAGCTGGCTCCTGCGTACGAGCTGCACTACTACGTACCGGACGAAGAAGAGAAGGAAGAAATGGAGCCGCGCGCCATCACTGCGCCCTATCGGTACAGGTTATGAGATATGCGTCGCGTGCATGTTAGGTAATGCAATAGTTAGTCGGGAGCTGTGCGGGCTAGTTCATGACAATAAATTACAATTTATTGGTGCTTATCGTAGTTAACGGTTGTCGAATGGTCGGCAGAGCGAATAGTAATTTTATAAACAATAATAATGATTTCGCGAATCAAGTAAGTAGCTGTAAAAACATAATTGTTCTGTGAAACTGTGGCAGAATTGGGACTTGAATTGTTCACAAAAATGTAATATCTGCTAAACACACAATAGTAGTGTAGCTAGTACTCCGATATAATAACCTGAATTAAAATATCTGTAAGCAGGTTTAGTAACAAATCAAATGTAAAGTTGAATTGAATTGATATTGTACTTGAAATTTTTTAAATGTAGTGATTAGATCTGTCTAAGGTTTTTTTATGGAATATTTTCGCGTTGGATACATAATTACTTCGAAATCAGAAAGTAAAGAAATTGTGTTCTTCCTTTATTAATGTGTATTCTGCCGAATTGCCAAAGATGTAATTTTTTTAGGGCTATAATATTTGGAAAGTGAAGATCAGATAGGAAATAAACGTTATTGGTCTTCAACAAGCCACATTGGTGCCCAAATTATTTCATGTATTTGTACTGTATTTAGGCAATGTGCATAATTGCCTAGCCAGCTAAGGTTATTTGCATGGAATAAAGTAAAAACGAAATAGTTTAACAATGAAGGCCTGTATTACATAGTAAACTGTTGTGTAAATATTTACATTCGTAGAAGGTAATGTATTAATATTACAGCTTGTAAGATACTTGTCCATTGTGAAAGTATTGATCGATAAATGCATCATCTTTAAGTGTCATCTTATTAAACTAGTTTCAACAATCGCGCTCATTTCATTTATCACCGAATTGAAAGTTTTTGTCATATTTTCGCTCTCGATGTTTCGCGTATTTCGTAAAAATCTTGTCGAAAAACATTGACGCAAGCGTTGTGAGTTTGTGATAATAAAATACAATTTTATGTAGAATATATGATTTTTTTTTGTTTGTGCACAAATCCTTGTTTAAGTAGGTAGAGTCGGGGAAATCGATTGTTAAGGGGGATGCGCTAGGGTAGCCCGCGAAATTCAAATTTTCTTACGTTTTTTGCAATATGCAGGTCAGTATCAGGTTGTATGTTGATCTAAATATTATTAGCGCTCGTAACAAATATGGATTTACAGAATTATAAACATTAAAATCATCAATACAACTCTCTAAGCTCATGTAAGTGCATTGAATGACTATTTCATGAAATCATGACCAAATGTCATACTTTCATGAGCTTAGAGAGTTGAATTTCACGGGCTACCCTAGCGCATCAACCTTAAGCAAATTGGCTAGGTACCAAATTGTCCGTAGGTAGGTACTTAAATTAAAATCGCAACTGTCATTCTTTGACAGTTGTATGAAATGGCTATAGGTTAGGGTAGGTAAATTAATTATTAAGCAAATGTCCATTTGCTTAACAATTAATTTCCCGGAATGTAGGTATCTACATAGTAGTTACAACCGTACATACACCCCCTAAACCATCCGCCAGCTGCCATCCGTAGAGACCATTTAGCTTCTGAGTCGCATGGGGGCCTATGAGCCACGGTTTCTGAGTAATGGCCTTCGAAGAATATTTACAAAAATCCATTTATTACATACATACATATATACATGCCTTTTTAACACAGGGGTAGGCACAGACACTACAGAACGCCACCTGCTACAATGCTTACCAAAGAATAGTCATTGATGGTCACATACTCTTTTTGCTTAGTTTAGTTTCATTTATTAAGTTTTATTTTTTTCCTTTAGCATTTTATTGATGAATGTTTACTTTTCTTTAATAATGTTGAATATTATCATTTCCTAACAGGAGTGTGCCTATAGTTAAATATTAACAGTTCTATGTTATACACAATATAATATACTCGGGTATCTCATAATATTTGATCTAGCGCAAGGAAAACACATTGAAACACCAAATACTTTTTTAAAATACACTTTATTGACGTTCTTTATCGTAGAATAGTATGCAAACATCACTCGATCGTTCGATCATATTTTGTTATGGATTCTTTACAAGTCACTTTGAGCATAATCATAATAGGTATCGTTACAATAATCATATGTACTATAGCTAAATTATACTTGCATATGTTAACTGTAGACAAAATCATATAATCGAGTGGGAAATGCAATTCTGGATCCAATAAATAATTATGTTACAATCTCATAAAAACGCAAATTAAAATATTTTTCATAGATGAACACATTTTTCTCTTTGGATAAACAAAAGAAAAACCAGAACACTGATTGGGTAATTATATACAACAATAAATTGTTAATGAAACTAAAACATTCTCCATTAATGTGCCCACTTTTTGTAAATACAATTAAAACAAAAGGAAAAATAATCTGAGTGAAACTAAAATATAAACAACGTTAAATTAAATGATATAAAAGTAATTGGTACCATTTAGCTCCTTGGCGCCAACTATCGGTTACAATAAACACCAATGCAGACAACTTGTAAAATCTATAACTTTCGTTACATCATTAGGCGTTTTAAGATACAAGTGAAAGTGGGCCTTATCTACTACATCTTTAGGTTTATATCGCTAAAGTAAAGTGATCGAGCCTCCGACAATTTTCTGAGTAAATCCATGAGCCTAAGTTTAATATGGAATTAGCACCAGTATTAGGTTTATTAAGTTTTTCAGAAAAGTTTGCATTGGTATTGTCGTGTTAAGTGATTAGGTTCGGAAAATGAATGTGGAATATAGTCGTCGCAACGCCTTCGAAGTAAAATGGTACATTTAGGAACTTAGATAAGGTGAGAGTCCTCTGAGATAATTGCAAAAGCATGTCGGTAACGTTGTGATAGGCTTCTATGCCGACAGCCTTCCTGACCAATGTTTTAGTACAACTGTATGACTGATTGGCCATGTAACTTGTGTCTATGCTTGATATAGAAAGTTAACAGTTTATACTTATTTGAAAGGATGATGTAAGTAAATACAACCTGAAATTACAGTACACAACGATTTTGGTTTTGCAGACAGGTTATTTATCGACCTGTTTTTTTGCGCGGTTTAGGTAAACAAGAAAAGACACAAAACCAGCCAGACAGCCCGTTGTATTATAAAACGATAAAAACCAAAATATTATTTAAAAATGCGAGATACATAATATAAGCAATTGAGTAATGTAGCGGCGTTTGTATGCTATAGGTAGATAAGTAGGTACGTAAATCAGTTACAATTACAACAATAATCATTTATAAGTATAGTTTTTAGACTAAAAGCGAATATTTACAAAGAACACGCCACTTTACTAGCTATATACCTGCCTCCCACGGCGAGCGCGCGGTGTCCGGCTACCGAGTTGTTCCAAATTTTATATTTTCCTAATATTTTATAATTTAATTATATTCCCTAATATATATAAGTAAGCGTACATAATTTTTTGGTAACGAATGCGAAAATTTCCGCACCCTTAATAAATTAGAATCTTAACACAAAAATACGCGTGTTTTAAAAAGGCCGAGTGGTAACACTCAGCGCAGTGTATTAATTTACAAGTGTGTAGTAATAACACAATTTAGACACGAACAGCGCACTCGCCGGCCGCGCGCCGCCCACAACACTAACTCTTTACATTAGCCAGTCTTTCGTTTACCCTACTCTAGACTACTGCGCTACGTACTGCCTTCGGCGCCGACGCGAGGACTCATGTGTGCCACGTCCATCTTCGTAGGTTCCGATGTAACTGTGACAATGATTCAGAACTTGCTTTGAAATATTGAACATACTGAATAGCGGTGTTTCAGTCCTCACACTTTGTTTGACTCTTTATTTTGTAAGATCTGCACCCTACGAGTGATTGCTCGACACGGAATGACAATCCTTTACATCATAATGTAACACTATCACTTGCTTATTTTTGATGTCGAGCAGACGGATTTTTCAGGTATAAGAGGCAATGTAACTTGTTGTCAAATTGAAAGGAATTGTCATTCCGAGTGTCTTACGCAATTTGGGGGCTGGATGTTTCTGCTCAAATCCATGTCAATAAAAACTTACATAAAATACGTAGCACACACTCGCCCCACACAACCACGCGATGAGAACGCTCCATAACCGAATACGACGTGACACTGAGGGGATAGAGGGACGCGCACGTCGTGGAGCCCGCATCGTACATACATCCAATATGGTGACCAACTTGAAAAGGAAAAACGATGCAAACCGCGGTGAATAGCTGGCAAACTGATATCAAACTACATAGCTCTGTTCTACAAGGTAAACAAAAGTTCTGCGACATTGTTGCAGCAACGTGTTTCTGTGTTGCTGGAAACATGTCGGCGACATTCTTTAAGCAACACGCAGCCTTATTAATCGTGTTGTATCAACAATATTGCGTTACTTTTGTTCATCATAAATAAGACAGCTGCAAGTAGAAATGAAAAAGGTTGTCTCAAAAACCGTTACATACATCATTTTTGTCATTTTCTGAAGCGAAAATACTGAAAACGGACTCAAAAGTCGAACAACTAAAATCTAGCGACGCGAAAATTTGTATCTAACTATCCCCTTGCTAACGATACCGATCTATTTTTTTTCTTTTTATATAGTGTTACAAGGATCTTTTGGTGCCAACGTTACTGAAAAGAAACTATTTGATGAAAAGCACTCTAAACATTTGTGAAATTATCACAGAAACTGTATGGAAAAACAAGATGGCAGCGTTCGCTCCGATTTTGGGCACGCGCCAAAAGATCCTTGTACTGTTCTAACTGAATGTTTGTATTGTCAATGGCAAGCCATTACTTGTGAAATACTTCTGAAGGTTTAGTGACTAAGGTTTAGTAAACTGTCGTTTGAAAGTAAAATTGTTGGCACCTCGTATTTTTGGCACCACTAGCGTCAACCAAATGTGAAGCTCGCTGTCCGTGCAGGTGTAACTAACAAGTGGAGTTCTGAACTTGGCTTTTCACTGCCGTGCACTAAGGAATTTCAGTATATTTGGAGGTATAAAGAATCTTCTATCAATGTGGCTTTTAAAGTGGAATTCATCATTTACGAGTTTTTTTTTATTCACAACATGAATACACAATATTTTTTGTTATAATTTAGTACTACGTCATTCTTAGCTATTTTGGTCTTTCGCAAGTTACACCTACACGGACAAAAGCGCAATTTTCGCTCAATAAAACGTGTTTCAGCACCAAAACATTTTGAAAATAATTAACGAACTAGGAACCGGTGCCGATGCGATATTCTATGAACGACAATATACACAATAATACAAAATGCAGTACAGAAGGAACAATTTATGCAACACACGGTGAAGAACTTACGTACAACTGACCTAAACTATTGCTATCTCATCTCTCGCAGTTGAAAGAAGAAAGAGAGATGATTTAAAGCTGTCAAATTATTAGATGACACGTCGGAACACACCACATAAAAAAAAAGCTGGAGTTTGTTTTTAACCAATTTGACAGCTGTCAACCATCACCATGTCTTTCTTCCTCGGTATGTTAGAGAAGGATATCAATACTCTTATCTTAGTTGGTACAATCTTATCGACTTTTCATTTGTAATTTATTTTTTGCTCGCTGTTAAAGTGACCCTTCCACACTTATGTAATAGTATGAAGTAGAAATACAATATTATAGTGAATTTTATACAATGCTGTACATACATACTAGCACCACTATAGCTTTACGTATAATAACCGAAACTTCACCGTTTGTATAAAACCAAAATGTATGTATGTGTGCAAAACATTACAATTTCATAATGGGTCTTGTACTGATGTGGAAGTGTATAATAACTGGAATATTATCGAACACTTTTCCTTAGTAGTCTTTTCTTTGTTGGTAGATAAAATTGGGGAGACAAGACGTGTTGTTACTTTTTTATTTAGCGGGTGTTTTACTTTTGGTTAACATCAATACAAAGCCCAGTATAAAGTTATTAATTTACATGAAAACATCACAAGTTTGGACAATTGACTTCAAACATGCATACAAATAATATGCTAGGACGCCTGTCGCCATTTCACTGAAGATGTAGTTTCAGAATTGTTCGCAAATAACATGAGCTTTTTTGAAGAAATTCTAAAATGAGCCAGGGACAGGCACCCTTACAAAAAAAAACCCTAAAATAAGCGTCTCATATAAAATCTTAACAATTTACGTGACTGCAGTCAACAAACGAAGTCCAGTTTCACCTGTCGGTAGTAAAACGTAATAATCGACGCGAGTACAGTACAAATTTCAACCTTATCTTCATAGTGAGTATGTTCAATTTTCCGTATACTTATTATTTATAACCACATCCATAAAGCTCTAAGAGGAAGCCTCACTATACATATAATTAAAAGTAAACGTTTAATTTAAATATTTTTTTCTTTTAAATATCATTTATAACATATACACATTCATACAAAATTCTACATCACTAAAGCGTACTCGATGTTCGAACTAATTTATGAACCGTTCCGAATCTTCAATAGCTTTTTAATTTTTACATGCCCACGTCATAAAGTGAAGTTATTTTTTACAATTTCCCTTAAGTAAGCGTATCGATTAATTTAAAACGAACGATTCGGCTGATCGGATTTAGATTCACACTCGACTAGTAAGTTTTTTGGGAGGTGAAATGTAATATTAGAAGGTACCTTTAACTCGAACTTCATCCACGTAGTACTTTGATGAAGAGTTTCTATTTTATCGTTAACCCTCCCTTTGCTGTAATTGGCCCGTCTGTAGTTTCATAAACTGCAATCAAGATTTGAAGATCTATCTATGTTCCATGCAGTTCTCATCACCGCACTACGCAGGTGTCGTATCGTACAACTAAGCCACATTATTTTGATTATCTGAACTGCCATTTTATAAGTAGAAGTTGTGACCAATACGGAAGATTTAACGATGGACACTTGTTTATGCGAGGATTCAGAGTTATCATAGATAGCTATAATATTGGTTTAATTTTATATAAAAACTAAATAGTGATGTTTCGCTCACACTCCTTAAGTTCTAACATTAAAGTAAAAATAAATAACATTCGGAAATGTTTGCGATCCTCGCTTAAACAAGCCTCAAGTGTGAGAGAGGAGAACTCGCGAAAAACATTCAATCGGTACCATACTTATGCAAAAATACATGATACGGCAATACAAAATCTCATCATAAGACCCATCATTTCTACGTATAAATATGCGTTTAAATCTAATCTATAGACTACTGCGGGGGCGGTATCGTTCGTGACGTGTCGTGTCGAACGCTTACGTCAGTTCGGAGCCCGGTTCCGCAACTAGTTGACTAAAAACCTTGTTTAAATATCAATAAAAGCTAAGTGCTCCGGAAGTATATCATGTACGTACGATATTATAAAGTGCTGGGGCCGCTTCGTAGGTAGGACTCGGTAAGCGCAGGTGTTGTTAACGGGAGTGAGGAGTCCTACAGGGTGTTGTGACGCGCGGTGTCGGACAGACACACACACACGCGCTACAGGGTGCTGTGTCGGGAACCACGTTGCTAGAGATGCTAAGAACTGCGAAGTCTAAGGTACAGGCGACTACGACGAAGATAGAAAGAGTAAAGTAGTGGGTCCGCACAGCGCCGAGTGTCTGTAGAGCGTGTGCAGCGTGTGGCGCGTGTGTGCACGAGAGCGAGGAATGACGTCACTAGCTGGCCGCTTGCGTCGGCGCATGTGTGCAGGAGAGCGGTGACGTCACTAGCTCACTACGTGCGCTGGCGCGTGTGTGAGGGAGAGCGAGCGGTGACGTCACTAGCTGGCCACGTGCGCGGGCGCACGCGGCAGCGCGGGAGGGGGGGGCGAGCCGAAGCTGCTGCGTAGGGACTCCTCCATGAGGCGACAGATCTTGTCGCGGTCCGCCTGGAATAAACACAAGACTCGCTGTCAAAAATTGTGAAATAACTGAAAAAAAAAAAACGAAAATATCAAAAGACTTACGCACAAAATAGATAAAAGACCAGGCCCATACGAACGCAAACAGGCGTACGCATACACGTACGCGTACGTACGGACGCCGGGGACATTAATTTTAGTATCATTAGTCTTTTAGATAGATTATTTTCTATTTTGTGAATATGAGAACGTTGTAGGCTTATTGGACTGTAGATTTATTGAACATCTTCTATTTTTGTTAAGTACCTGGTACTTACTTGTTGAAAGGCCTACATTGTCCCCCCATGCCTACCAACACTGTAATTTGAAAGTATTGTAAAAGCCAATTATTTTTAAAAGAGTAACCATGGAGTTTCTTACCGGCTCTTCTCCATAGGAAACGACCAATTGGAACCGTGCACCTAACTTCTGACGTTTCATAAGTGCCCATGTAGGTTTATGTGAAATAAAATATTTTGATTTTGACATATCTACACAATAAGGTTCAGTTCGCTTACCTCGTGTATGAAGCCGAGCTGCACGAGCTCGTGCGCGAGCGCGGACGCGGTGTCGCGGTGCGACACGGCGCACGTGAGCTGGCGGTTCATCTTGTCGTCCATGCGCAGGAGGATCGTCATCTGGAGGGACGGTACGCAAACAAATTACTGCCTCGGGGTAGGGTTCGTTCCTAGCTAACTTGAAACTAGAAGTCTTTTGGCTCATTGTGATGATGATATATTGAATAAAACAGAAACCAACATGGTGTGTTCCAAAAGTATCTGATGAAAGTGTGAACAAACCTAGTTAAGGTTAAACTCTTAGGAAATTAAGCACTAACCCTGCATCTATCCCATCTGTATTTAGAAGGCTTCAACTTCATATCTTACCACTATTTGCAACCATTCTATGTTTGATTATTAAATAGTAATTGAAAAATGATCGATGAAAATTGAGGTTATCAACCAATGATATTATATTAACAGATATGTTATAAGCGCGCAATCGTGAAGACTCGAAAACATTCCAATTGTAACGTTTTTACTTGTAGTGAAATGTAAAAATGAATGAAACGTGGGTATGTGTGCCGCTGCTGCGCGGAACACTTTTTTCGGTTGTTTTGTGAGTGTATAACATATCTGTTAATATAATATCATTGTTATCAACATATTTAACATTTTAAATAATATGAATATATTATTCAAATAATCAAATCAAAGCTCTCAATTTGTAGGTGACACTACAAATTTTCATCCACGGGTATTCATCCACGGCATTTACATTTCAATCAGATGCATTTTGGAACAGACTAAATACCATGATCAACGTTGAATCTAGGTCTGAGACTTTACTTTGCTCATTAAAGTTAGCGTTTCATACGAATATAAACCGTATTGTAATAAAATTTATGTTCATATTCCTATAAATGAATGAGATCAAGCGTTTTATACGTGCTATACTAACGTGAACATTAATGCTACACGAATAATGTTCATATTCGTGAAGTTCGCTAACTTACCAAGGTAGTCTAAATTATGGATCTCAGCCTAAATCTTATCTAAGAATTAATCAACCACGGTCCATAAGTGCTTTTAAAAAGCTTTTCCCTATAATCAAAAACTCGTAGACTCGTTATAAAACGTAAAATTAGAATAAACGTAGAATTAGAACGTTATACCGTCATGTATTCTGGATCTTGTGTGTGTGTCGTTCACTTATTGCTATGATGGACTTGGATAGTCATAAACATACTAAGAATAGAGAAGATAAGGAAATAAGATAAATGTATTATGCCTGAGACATATTTTGTAAGTGATGAAAATGTAGGATGATGAACGTTGACAATTTGGCATCGAGAAGTATGTTGACATGTCCCGAATTAAAGTCGGAGACATTTTAATTTTACTGTTATTACGAGTCATGGAATTTTCAATTAAAATTGCAAAAACGATAAAATAATGTTCATTTAATTTTATGCCGCCTATTCATGGAAAACTAAAGTTTCACAACATTGTTTAATTTATGTGTTGCGGTGTTACAAGTTTCAGCAACAAAATATTTCGTTTATCAGGGAGACGTTTTGTTTTTTCTTGGTGTAAGAATTGGTAATGGTGTTATAGAGGTATGAGGAACAGGGTGTTAGGTTCACTGATCCTCCATAGAAAAGGGTGGGTCCTCCGATCTGCGGGTGTTGTGTTTGGTGGGCTGTTGCCCTATGATTGATATAGGGACGTTGTATATATGCTAGTAAACACTGCTTGCGCGATGCAGGATTTTGCGTGACGTCAGTATGATGCGTAGTGCGCATGTGTCGATGTAGATGCCGCCAAAGTGTTTTTGTTTTTTATTTAGGTGCAGGAATTATTACAGTAGATACGTGGTCCTTGTAGTGATACATCGACTTTTGGAAAGAGATAACTGACAGAGACGACGTTCTATACAGCTGAACTATTTCTAAGTGCGATATTAAACGCCGCGTATTGTACTTTTGTTGAGAGAAGGAAAGTATCTTAGATTGCAGGTGCATAGGGTTGGTATTACTTCTTATTTACTAGCGACCCGCTAGCACGGCGACATTTCAAAACTTCGAGATTTCTAACTTAACTAAGAATACACATGAACCTTTCGGAATAAATGCTCTAAATGATGTTGAAAATCGCATCACAATCTATGTTCCAGTTAGAACATCTAGGCGGTCACACAGACAGCATAGATACGAGCATTTCTTGTATTTAGTGAAAATATACGGTTGGAATGAAATGTACAGTAAGTATGGATAAATTCACTTGAAATTTTTGCGTGAAATGTTCCGGCATGTACTCGTGTGACTCACCAGCAGGTCGGCGGGCGGCGCGTCGGGGTGCGGGTGCGGCTGCGGCTTGAGCGAGCACATCATGTTGACGACGCGCCGCGTCTCCAGGTCGCGCGGCTCGGGCGACGCCGGCAGCGACTCGGCCGCGCGCTCGGCCGGCGACGCGGCGCGGCCCAGTCCGCGCGTCCAGCCGTACGCCGTCAGCGGGTAGATGCCGTACCTGCGGAGTGACGAGTGACATGACTACAACGGATTGCAAACACGAAAAAGCTGCATGCTGAAGTCGTTGGCTTTACCGAATATACACGTGTTAAATTCAGTAAAATATGTCACATCGTTTATAGAGCCCAATCTACAGTCCTTGCACAATTATTTTACCTCTGACAGCAACCGAACAACAAGAATAAAGATCACTGTGATGCAAAAACAGAGATAAAATAACTGAGAAAGGACTGTCGTTGCACCGCCAGAGCCTGTGAACTCACTTGACATCCTCGACGAACTTCTCCAGTTTCTCAGCGTGCGGCTGCAGATCCTTGGCCGCGAGCTCGGTGCGCTCCCCCCCCCGCAGGCACCACGCGAGCGCCTCGCCGCTGCTGCCGCCCGCCACCTCGTCCGTTATCGTCTCCGATATGTTCGCTGGAGACACGGGAAATAAAGACTAAGTAACCTACAAGGAGTTAGTTACGACAAGGACCAAAGAGAGACAACGCAGTAGTCAAGATTTTCAAACATGCTCATATTTGGTAGTTGTTGTCATTCGAATTTCAATTAAAATTGTGACTTTCATTACAATCCGTTTTCACAAAATTTATCCATCCGAGTTCAGGAGCATCATCCAAGCCCCTTGCTAGTTTCAGAATGGACATATTTGTCAGCTTAGACATGGTTAAGACTTACCGGTAGTATTGACAAGCGTGTGCGCAGCCAGCAGTTTCAGGGAGTGTACTTCGAAGAGTAGCGGGTGGAAGAGAAGTTCCCGTGCCGTCGGCCTCTTCGCAGGGTCCTTGTTTATACACCTGTCGACACACGGCGCGGTTACCGACTGGGCGGGGGAGAGACGACTCACAGGTAGTTACCCTCACACGGGGTTACTGAGGAATTGAGTGCTCACTGTGTTTGCCGAGACGCTGTATAAAGAACAGTGCTATCTGCGATGCGTTGTTTTGAAATCAATGAGTACTCACACCTCGTTCAAACCAAAGCTCCGCTGCAAGCGACCATTGCAGGACGTTTCTCACATTACAAGTGTCTACAGTGATACACATGAGCAGTCCATCCCTCACTTCGTGCACCCATACAACAAAAGCGACTTACCGCCACGCCCACCTGAAAGACAAGTACCTGTATATAAAGTCCTTCTGTCGCGTCTCCTCCAACGATTCGACCGTTCGTACGATGTGTTCCTCCGTGACGTGGCTGCCCGAGTCGCCATTGCCCTGAATCTCAAGTGCCGCAGTCTCCAATGCGCACATTCCAAATGAGTAGATATCCATCGCTGGCGTCACCATTTGTGATGCTGATACGGGGGGGAAATAAAGATGTAATGAATGCAAAAAAATGGACAACATAGTTTCGGTTGCCGTGATTCTTGGACACGAGCACAGTACATACTATACAGAATCTTGATATTTGGACGCAATGCACGCAGTCATAGGCACGGCTTGTTTACACGGTACCTATTCATTGGGAAAGCAAAGACTCACAAAGTCACGATTTTCACATAGAATTCTGTGAACATGCGTAGGTATGCACGGATGTGTGAGAGCTGACCCACCATGAGACAAGTTTTTGCATAGTATGTAATCTGTGACACGAAGCTTGCCTGTTCCAAAACACTTAACAAACTTCCTAAACAAGGAAAAGGCAAGAGCCCGTCAAATCAAGGCAGTCGAAACTGTGTGGTCCTTTCTTGAGAATCATTTGTTAGTTCAAGGTACTTACATCCGTATTCGGGTGCAATAAAGTGCATATTCCTCATGTTCTCGCGGCAGGTTTTGACGTGGTGGTGGATAGCGTCGGGGGCTACGGAGCCGATCTTCACGAGGCCGTTGTGTTGGATGAAGATGGTGTCGCAAGTGAGGTTCCCGTGGACTATCGGAGGCACGCAGCCGTGTAGATAGCTGAACGGGGAATGATCGGAGTTATATTGGGGTGAACAAACAGTCGTGGCCGACTAGATTGAGATACAATTTTAAATTTATGAACAGTCAACTTTGCACTTACCTACTTGGAAGTGGTAGTATCGAGGAAGTATAATATTGGCATCTTACCTGAGCGCTGACAATATCTGCGTGCACCATCTCTTCCAGGCCTGCAGTGGCAGTCGCTTCACGTTCCGCTTGGTTCGCTTGAGGAACTGCTTCAGAGAGCCGCAAGACATGTACTCCGTTATGAATATTACCTGAAATGCCCAGGTATTGAAACTAATTAGTCATGTATTTCGGTAGTGAAGCAATTCCTATAAAACACTATAATTATGTAACTGAAATAAGGATCTATATAAAATGGAGCATGCCGTCGGCAGATTTAGACATGCCAGAAATCAAAGCTTGAAATAAGAAGTCCCACTAGGTTTTTAAAGCTCAAATAAGTAGCGACTAAACGTCGTTTTTTATATATCCTATTTGGTTATTACATAATAATAATTTTGATTAGATTACACAGAAATAGAAACACATTACCTAATTTTATCTGAAGTTACATTCATTTATTAGCAGTCCTATCATTTTTTGGGTAAACATTAAACAGCAAACGCCAAGAGATGATGTCATGTCGTGTCGTCTTTCGTGATCTGAAGATGCAGAGCATTCTTCAAAAATGTTACCAAAAATTCAACTTTCAAAGGATGCACATTTTGCAGAACAGATATTAAATGAATAGTTGCTGTCCTTGGCCTCTGTACAACAGTGAAGGTCTTTCGTTGGAATTTTGATGACGACGACGATCCTTCAGAATCAGGGGAAGTTTCTAATGACAGATTACATGAAAGTCCATCTTACCCTAGGCTTATCGTTGTGTGTATCCGTCCAGTAGCGGTGGAATTTGACGATGTTAGGGTGTTCTAGCCTGGTAAGGTTGTCGAACACCATCTGTATCTTGTCCTCCTGTGCCTTAAAGTTCTTGCGCTCGGAGAACTGCACCTCGTTCCAGACCACCTCGACGCCTTCCTCGGTGTCCATGGCAAGGTTCGCGCAGTCGATGCCCGGGACATCGCGTTGTTCCACCTGGAAATAATGAGAAAGAGGTTTAGACATGTTTGTACTGAGGTTATTGACTGATCGGTTGCTTTCTTTTGGGTGACGTTTTTAATTCTTTGTGCTAGTATCACGTAACGTGTTTGATTGTAATCGTCTTTCTTCCTTGTCATGTTTCCTAATACGTGTTATGCGCCTGCGCAGCTCTATATTGTAACTTTTCTTCTTATGAGTTATGTCATGTTTCTTTATCTGTCTATAAATAACTTGTCAGTTTATTATACAAAACGATCTACAGTACCTACAAGTCACAACTACTACTGAAAGCAATAGAGGTAAGATGTCAAGCAACATAACATTCGGCCTTCCTCCGGCCACAGATAGAGGGTCAATCATTCAATTGGGCCTCTTGACAGCAGGTTGGGGGACTGATGACGTGGATAAAATCTTTTTTTATAAACATAAGTATAAACTATCAGACTTAACAGAAGACTGGATAAGTTCAGGGTTTTGTTTTGGCAACTTTCATAACTAGATATAGAAAAACAAATTGGTATTGGTCAGTAAAGTTTATAGCAGAACATGGAGACTGCTCTGGAAGAAACGATAAACAAACCTCGGATCCATGTCAGACAGAAACACCGCAGACATAACTGAAATCAATTAATTTAAAATCTACACGAATAAATATCGCCGTGACCGTTACAAATTATTGCGATTAATCGAACAGTCGTTGTCGCGTCGGCGTCGCGACAATCGACAAATGTGCAATTACCTTGTTATCGGTCAGTAACCCTCGTTGCAATTGTTTATAGCTGTTATCTCGACGTAATGAATAACCGATGTTTATTAATTATGACCACTGTGCTATTTGCGTGGGCCGTTACTTTGTGTTGTTTATTGAAGTTAGTTGCTGAGGTTATTATTAACTTAGGCCTGTACATTAGTATGCAAAGTTGTGACACGCTTATAATGTAAAGAAAATAACGACGGTAACAATGCGACATAATTATGAAGAGTAGGTATGCATTTAAGCATAAAGAGCAGATAGGTACAGTCTTCATGACTAGTCTAACAAGCCAAGACCGCCAAGGAACGAAACAGTAAGCTGTCGAACATACAAGTCATTATCTTCAGTAAGTAGGTAAGTAATTGTCCAAACATTTGATTAACGTTACTTGTTATTATTGGTCCATGGCTACCGAAGAAGTGGAGTAGAGGTTTTGTGTTCCCAAAACATACATAGGAAATTCGCATGTGTTACGCCTGCTATGAGTCAAGATTCTTAAAACGAGTTATGTAAAAGAGATAAAGTCAATTATTATAACGGCATAACAAATTGTTGACCAGTCTATTAACTTATCTAAACAAACAAATTTGGGATGCCAGGTACTGTGGACTAAAAGGCTTGAAAATTCACAAAACCTCAGAATAACGCAATACAGAAGAACCACCGATCACATGGACACGGTTCATATTATATGCTAATTAGCGGATGCAATCAGTACGATCTTAAAAAGATTAGCGACTTTCACTACAAGTCTGATTTTCTAATATAGCATAGAAAAAATGGACACTTTTGCAAGGGAGGCGAAACTGTGTATGTAGTCCCACCCAGGCAATAGCATGCCAATCTAATTTAGGGCGAATTTTAACAATGGGATCAGCACATTTAAATCGCGTTCAACACATCGCTGTCAGTGTCATCCTTGTGTCGAATATTGATACTGACAGCTGCTGCACTGCTCTTGAAAGCGTTTGAGATGTGCTGAGATGTGCTGATCGCATTCATTTTCATTAGTGAAATTCGTCGTTAGAGTATGTCAAGATTGTATGTGATTTTCATCGCACATTGTACTGAGTAGATTTTCTGTGCTATTTAATGATAGTGTAGTCAAATATTGGCCATAACACACGCCCACTGTACTAATGCGAGTGCGCAGTTTGATGACGTCGACCGCTGCGCACTGACAGGATTTAATAAACCTATTGAATAACAACAGTTGTCATTTAGATGTAAATCAAATGTTATGGTTTTTTTTTGTTGTACAAAACAATGCTATTTTGTCTGATGTGTGGTCATTATGGATATTTTTATGCATTTACCTGCTAAGTCATACTAATCATTTGATTATATCTTATGCATCATCTTGTAGTTTTATGACAGCTGATCATCTGTTTTGTAATCCCATATTCAGCGGTAGAAATGTTCAGAAGATGAAATGCGAGAATAATAAACAAAACATATACAGAAGAACACCACCCAGCTGTTGCCAGTAAAAGTGCATCAAAATAGTTTCAGTAGTTCTAGTCGTAAATCTATGTCACGTCACGTGGAATCATACAAAACATAACATGAACAATGGGAACAGGTGCCGGCAACATTTTGTGCATGTAACACTGAATTGCTTAATTTTATTTTCGACTGTTTTACGCAATATTGCTAATTTTACTGTTCCTAGCGACTGATTGATAGTCAATCCTGAGAGATTATAATAATAGCCCCATTAACTATTCATGAATTTCATTTATTGAAAATGATGTTATATATTGCCCTTTCAATTAATTGATAAGAATATGACAAGGGTAAGTACTTATTGGTTAGGTTCCTACACCACTTTTATAACACGTCAGTTTTATTTAAGGTATAAATTGTATTTGGCGCCCATCAAATTGCCACAGAGTAGTGAAGGACATCGCACCTCAGTGGCTAAAGGTGCAGTATAGCAAGCCGACAACATGTTCGCCTAGCTGAGACCTGAGAACTTATTTGATGGCATTCTGGACACTACACTTGTTGCGTATTTTGTGAAATAGTAATTATTTCTTGTTTATTCATAACTAGCGACCCGCCCGACTTGACAAACATGAAGATTTCTTTATTATTTATTTGAGTTCGATAATAATTAATTTTACACATACACGTTGCCGAATGAATTCTCCGGTTGAAAACCGCATCAGAATCCATTGCGTAGTGTAAAAGAATAACGCGGTCACACACAGACAGACACGATAAGCGACTTTATTTTATAGGGTCTGTTGTGAAGTAATGAGTGGAGTACACGGCACCCCATGAAGGCATACACTGGCAAGAACAAGTTTTAGAGTTCTCTAATTTTGTTGGAATAAAAGTTATGTTCGCCCTTTGTTTCTTTAGGCTTTTGGACATGCCGCAAACATAATTACTTATAGCAATTCTGTAATCCCAAGATTATGAAAGTGATTAAATGATTAATTGCATTAATTTCATTAATCTGTTTGCATTCGCTTCGATAATACAATCACTAATCAGACTCTAATAAAGATTTCCTTGTGTTATCGCAGAAACAGATTTTATTTTATTTTATTTATTTGGTCCACCAACAATTGTATACACTAGTAAAAGCAAATGAAACAGAGGCAACAAATCATAATAAAGTGTAACAATCATTTACAGGTAAACTCAGCATGCACACAAAACATTGTTGTAACTTTAAACTAAAAGACTACTTATTATAAAGCTACACTGAACAGAACCTAAATTAAATTAAAACAAAATTAAAACAACTTAAGTAAACAAAACTAGGATAAGTAAGTACTTACACAAAAAATAAAAAATAAGTAGCCTAAATTCACCCACCCAGTGAAATAGCGCAGGGCTAAGAAACTATTGTTCGGGAAGATACTTATAAAAGCTGGCTTTTAATTTGCCTAAACTGTCGAAATGGAGGTCGATCTGATCACTGCAATCGTTCACAGTCCTGCTAAATCTCGCGAAGGGAGAATTAGCACCCAGGACCGTTCTTCTCTGCGGAGGACAGAGTGGCGTTATAGGATTGCGAGGAATTCTGGAGGGGGGGCACGAAAGTTAAAATTATTTAATATTTGCGGACAGTCAATTTTATGGGCCATAACTTTACACACAAACATCGCGTCATTCAGTCGTCGACGTTTGTCAAGAGAGACCATATTAAAATGATTGAGCCTATCACTATATGAACGTATTTTCTTGGACAAACCGCTAGCGTAGGCCAGGTGCCCCAGAAAACGTTTTTGTATACGCTCGAGATGCAATGAGTGAGTAGCGTAGTGTGGCCGCCAGACCACGCTACAATACTCTAACATGCTTCGACACAACCCATTATAAAGGATACGTTTTGTTCTACAGTTTTTTAATTGTTTTGTGTTTCTGATAACAAAACCCAGCATTTTGGAAGACTTTTTCACTACATTATCAATGTGAGGGATAAAAGTTAATTTCCGGTCAAATATAACACCAAGGTATTGTGTCTAATTCCTTTAACTTATCTCCATCAATATAATAATCCCGGTTGATGAGATTATGTTTCCTAGTAAAGGAGAATGACCAGGAATGTAGGGCACCCTGTACCAAGCGAAAAGTCCGCCTGTCACAACCAAACCTAGTGTATTTAGAGGAGAATTAAATGCTCTTCTTATATTGTTAACTTTTTTTTTACATGGATTCCCGCAATTCGTATTTATTAACCATTTATCTACTTCATATTTTGAGGTTAAGTTCGAGAAAGTGACAGGCTCGAAATGGGGAAGTTGATGACAAATGAAGCGGTAACTAATATCGGTTGCTTTTTATTCTTGATTTGGCGCTTGTTTCCTGATGGATGATTATACAATACATCACTGATAGTCAATAATAATTCTGGTGTCAGGTTTTATATATAATGATAATGGATATCAATAATCATGTAGGTAGTAGGTACTCATAGTATGTGCAGCTGGTAGTCTGAATAAGTAATCAATTTAGTACTGTGTTTACTGATTCCTAATATCTTGAAATCTTAACATAACAGCAGGCCTGTTTTCCCAGAAGAGTTAGGCAGAGTTGTATTTACTATATAGTACACCCACTTCTCGAATTTCACATGTTAGTAAATAATAATAAGGTGATAATGTTGTTAGTACCTAATAAGGCACTTATATCAAAAATAAAAAACGCAGTTAAGATATATTCATATTTACATAACGTATATGACCTCGACCGCTACCAGGATAGAGAAAAGAAATATACAAATAAAACAATAGGTAGGACAATTGGGTTGCGCTCGGGAACGCCTTGCAACTGTTGCAATACGTAGCATGGACTATCCACATCCAAAGCACACATCACTCCACATTGTGACCAAGTGATAGTTCAGGTATCAGTTCGGAATCTCAGGGAGTTTTTCTTGTATCAATGCGAAACATTATGAATAGGAACTACCAGGATTGATCTGAAAGCATAAAAACTGTTTTTTAATCCTTAAATTGAATAAATAGTCCCGGAAGTAGGTAGGTACTTTAGAAGCTAACTATAATATACATGCTTCTACTAGGTGAGGTAATACTTACGGGCGTCGCGTCGGTACAATCTATGATGTTAAAACACGATCATATCCACGGATATATTTTCTATGTAATATATTCTAAATTGTTCTAACAATACTAGTGAACGGTTTAGGATACGTCGGCGACGCTGACTTGCTGGCCGATGTCTTACTCTAGTTGAGGGCATCGCTAAGGATTATCACACAAAGATTACGTTATGAAAACCTACCTGAGCCCCCGTTTTTGTTAATAAGTATTACAAATTATTATTCAAATAGTTCAGATAAAACCAGTATTGAAAGTAACGTCACCCATGACGGCGCCACAGAATAATTATTGCAATACGTCACAGTACAAATGACATTTTACTTTTTTGAATAGGTCCTCTTTTCATTAAATGCATTTATTTGCAATGTATTCCAAAAAAATAATAATAAATTATTACGATGTAACGCGTGACCTAAAGATGTTTTTTGACACACATAAAAATATATTGTATCCTAATATAAAATGGCAAATTGGTACAATTATCTTCTTCATTTTTTAATGTTCGTTGACAGGTACCTATATTTTTAACATAGTAGCAACATTCGGAAATGAAGTGCAATGTCAGTGACATAACCGGAAAATACGTACCACAAAAGTAAAAAAAGACTTTTATTTTTGGTGTCCGAAAGCCGGGAATCGTTTTCATAACAAAATCGTATATCTGATTTAAAAAATAGGAGTAATTTTATGAACTACATTTGGTTGTGACACTCTAGCTCCTTTGTTGGTACGACAATATGGCATTCTCCTTTTATATGGTAACACTTGCTAGGATTTATGAGCATCTGGTTTATTTGGTACCATCTCACCAATTCATCCAAATCGCTTTATAAGTCAGAGGCGTCATGTTTAGACTTAATTATTTTGACGAATTTTAAGTCATCGGCAAACATAAAAAAATTACAGTGGCGAAAGCAGTTCGGAACATCCTTAAATACATAAAACATAGTTAAATAGAACCGGCCCCAAATGAGACCCTTGTGGAACGCCCGAGGATATGTATCTGACGGTCCAACGAAAGCCACTACCACAAAGAAAGTTCTGTTCTCAAGATACGAACTTAACCACGAGAGTAAAGTTCCGGCGATACCATAAGTTCTTAATTTGTCAATGAGAATTTGATGCGAGACACGATCGAACGCTTTGCTGAAATCTGTGTATATCACATTAGCTTGATGGCCAGAATCTATTGCTGCCGTCAATAACTCAGTAAAAAGTGTCAGATTGGTATTTGTGGATCGAGACACCACGAAACCATGTTGTCCCTCACTTAAGTAGATTTTAAGATGATTTTGAATATGAGGGCAGATCATAGACTCAAAGACTTTACTTAGGGTTGATAATATTGAAATGGGTCTATAGTTCGAGACTAAGTCCTCATTGTCGGATTTATGGATAGGAACGACCTTTGCTTCCTTCTATTTTGAAGGGAAGACTCCACTAGACAAAGATTTATTAAAAATAAGCAACAAAGGCGCGACCACCTCATCGCACACTCATTTATTAATATTGGTGGAGGCTTTACTGTCAATAACTGGGCTGTTTAAAGATATGCTACGATCCTGAATATTATTAATGTTTGTTGTTTTGTCAGTACTGTAATCGTCTTCAGCAGGGCTGTACACAGAAGAAAAGTAAGAAGCAAAGAACTCACATATCTCCGTGCCATCTGATGATGCAGTTGTGCCGTCCGTCATAGATAAAGGATATGAGTTGGATCCGCCTCGTTTAGTTTTAACATAGGTCCAAAATGATTTAGGGTTATTAGCCAGGCTTTGTTCAAGATTCTTTAAATAATTATTATAGCAAATCGTAGCAAGTGCGTCACAGCGTTTACTGATTATCTTCAATTCAATTTTGTCCAGATAGTAGAGTGTATCGGAGAAATTTGTTATCACTGATTAGGTTTGTAGAATTTATGATTAAACTGTCTATTGTTTGGGTCAAGTCTACTAGAAGTGTCCTTAAATGCTCCGCTAGAATCTGGTAATAATTTGCTGCTGGTTGTCATTAAATTGATTAGGTATCTAAATCACTGTAGTATATTTTAAAACTAACAAGGATTAAATACTATAACTTTCTTCATGCATTAAAGCTACAAAATAACAATCAAGTTGGTTCAATTTCACAATTTCACTCTCCATACAAGCCTATCACATGCACTGAATCTTAGCAAAACATAAACTTTCGCATTTATTAACGAAGATAATCTAGTACTCGTTAGTTAGGCGGGCAATACACCGGCCGACAATTTAGTTGTACAGACAGCGCCATAAATCGTGCGAAGAAAGCCGCTCGAAACCGCTCGTTACTGGCGAAGCAGCGAGTGGGCGCTGCAATGATTTAAGTTGCAGATTTTATACGGATACGTACATTTTTAGTGTCGGTCGGTAATCGCGAGGTGTGGCCGCAGCCTTCCAAGTTTATAGTTACGACGATATTTTATATTGATATTATTGTATGTTCCGCCATGAAAAGGGTTCGTGGTATTGCTCCTGCCATAATGTCGGGCTGGTAGTTAGATGGACGCTTTAGGTTTTCAAAGTAGTTGTAAAATGAAATGGTTATTGCGTGTGGAGGCGTGTGTGTGCCGCTGGCGTATGAACATAAACGGCTTGAATGAAACATGTATAGGTACGCACGGCTACACATCAAGCTATACATTTCCAGTATAAGGTGACCTCGCATTGTACGGAAATCCTTTACATTGCAAGATCAGCATAAACTGGAAATGTATAGCTTGATGTGTAGCCGTGTGTACGAACGTTGGTAACCCTTACAGATTTCTGCAGGTATAGGTATACTTGTATAGGTGCAAAAAGCCTGTTCAATCTGATGTTGACAAAACAAAGACACAAAAGTTACAAGTGTCCCCCAAGGCGTTGTCATGTGTATTTGAAAAATAAATATGTTGCTGGTTTAGTTAACATTTGGGGAGGGTGCCCATAAACACGATACAAACCCTTCGTTTACGAGCAAATAATAACCGAACCCTTAGTCAACTGAAACAACTTCCATATGATACGGGGATATAGTGTAAACGACACAAAAGGGATTTTTGTTGGGGTTATGTTCATATTTTTCCTGAATAAAGGGCTTCCTTTGACGATTACGAAAACTGAAACCTTATTATCCAGAATTTTTTTTATAAGCTGAACTAACAAATCAGTAGAAAATGTATCCTGGGAAAGCTAATCATAAAGATTTAACGTTCAAACGTGGACCAGTTTTTTGTAGCAAAGCTAACCACTGATTCGATAACAGACCGCTAGATGGACCTAAGCCACCAATAAAACCATAAGAAAAGGCAAACGGAGGACGCAAAACACTTAATAAGCACGAGAAGCGATAAGAACCATAACAATACACAACCAATGCATTCAATAATGCACAACAAGACCATAACCAGGTTCAAACATCCGACTCGAACAACAGATAAACATAATTGAATTTTAATAGCTTCTTCAAATTATCCAAGTAAAGAAAAATAAACAGAGGATGTTTCTTAATATAGCTGTTACTTTTACCTACACAATTGACCGGGGCACAGATAAGACCGCACCGTTACAATTATCAGTGGAGGCTAGAATAAACAAATAATTGAAAACTTATCAATGAGTTATTGTAGATTAACCCCGAGGTCAGTCGGTGTGAGCCTGAGGGCTATAAATATGAAGAATACGAGATGTCGTCTTTTAATAATCGAGATGAGTAAAGTAATGAGACTTACACACGAACGTACCTAATTTATTAAATGGAGACGCATCGATCTATATAAGAAAGATAATAATTTATTTGTTCAAAAATGTATGTAACATTTAAATAATATGGTGACACACTATAAAACACTTAAATCTATGATCATATAATATACAGTATGTTAACTAACAAAGGGCGTTCCCGTTAACCTGCAATAGTATAGCGTGTATACATGCTAAAAAAAATAATAATACACAAAAAAAAAAAAAAAAAAAATTAATTTGTGTAATTAAATGTTCACAAAACGATTAAATTTAAACGTAAAATAAACTCTCTGTACACGCCCACTTGTCACACTTGTTTTTCTACGTTGAAATACAAGTGTGCTTGTACAGAGTGTTTATTTTACGTTTAAATTTAATCGTTTTGTGAACATTTCATTACACAAAATAAAAATTTTTTTTTTTTTTTTTGGGTAGTAATATTTTTTTTAGCATGTATACACGCTATACTATTGCAGGTTAACGGGAACGCCCTTTGTTAGTTAACATACTGCATATTTTATATATCTAGGCATTTATATGTATATGGCATTTATATATACCTATCTAGGGATAGAATGTGAGTCGTATGCTCCTGTCAAACTCCGGTCAGCTTTTGGTGTAGAGCATTAGGTAATAACTCTGTAGTATGGCCCAGGTTTTAATTTAACGCTTGATGAATATTTTAAGAGACGGAAAACCTGATTCCAAACCTTTCGTTGCACTAGTTTCGAAATCATTGGTATGACTTTAGTTCAATTCAAAGCTTGCGTACGGATTAATATTGGTGACATTGAAAATGTACTGATTGCTATCATTTTGTATGAAGAAAACACGACCTAAATTTGCATTTCACTGCGCCTAAGCAATCAGAACTTCAAGTTAAATGTGTGTGCACTAATGTTAATCGAAGTTGGTTATTATAGGTTACCTTGTGTTAGTATTGAACTCTACGCTGGCATAGGCTTTAGCGGGACTAAGCTCTTATAAATAGTTAAAGAAACAGGCTCTCAATAATGTTGTAGTACGCATTTATTTCTGTAATGCTTTCTGATATTCAAGCACGCCTTATTGGCAAAGTTTATATGTTAATAACCTTATGTAATTTCTCTCGCATTTATTGCAAACTTGCCTATATCTGTGACCTCCGAGCAAATGCGATGTACCAATACAATAGGGCCTTCTGGGACATTGACAGTTGTTGAATCGTCAGTGCCACATGTAAATTGATGTTTAAAAAACATCATCTTTGTACTAGTCTGAAGAAAAATGATGTTATGTCCGGATTAGCAGTACAAATTGTAAACATCCGGAAAAATAAATGCGCTGAAATAGATGAGGACGTCAGTTCACTAGTGATAATATTTCGGAAATAAGGTTTGGAAGTGCGGCCTGAAATATCTACGCTGGAAACAATTACCTACTTACAGGTATCGAAAACAAGAATTTAAGTACCTACACATTTGCAGAAGGCATAGTGAAATTGTGTTAGAAATCAGGATTCTCAAACCATGCTCATTACGAGTAGGGCAAGAGGCTACATAAGTACATACTATACCTACTATTACGTGTACACACAATTACTTTACATATATTATGTATGTAAATTTTTGTGCAAACTAAATAGACGCAGAAGTTCCAATCCAAACAATGCTAATAGAACCTGAAGCAAGGCTGAACTAAATAAAAATATCGATAAATTGCGAGGAATTACAGATGTTAAAAAAGTTCATGTTAATGAACTGGAACGCATAGACCACGGAGGAGGCACGAAAGAAGATAGAACGAGGCTGTCAATGATGTTAAGAGTGATTTTGATATTTTTTTTTAGATGAAACTAATCACGGCGTTTGCATTGCAATATCAGAACGACAAGAATAGATGACACATGACGCTTCTAAATTGGCCCTTCTGCAACTCTTCAAGTAATGACAAGTGAATGAACTCTGCGCCTGCACTGATAACGTTTATTACACACGTATTACGCGAAACGATAACGAAATGGGTCTTTGTGTAGCCATTGTGTGAAGGAATGTAGGTACTTCGACTGAATACAACTAATGATTTATTTATGTTTGGACACCACACAGGATGTTGTGGAAGCTGATACGAGGGCTAAAAACTTTACTGTATAGGATGATTTGGTTTCATGTGCAGAGGGAAGGAAAATTCGAAATGATACAAGAGTGCAAAATCCAGTACAAGAAGTGTATCAAGCTGTATCTTTACCGTCATTTCAATCATCCAGAATATGGAATACTTTCAACTAAATAAAAGAAAAAAAACATAATACTTTGAACGAACTAAGAAATTACAGTCCAGCTAAGTTTTCATCTTGCATCAGAAGGATTTCAACTGAAATCTGTTAATAGATAACTCAAACTCAAACTCAAACTCAAAGCATTTATTTCAATTAAACCATTTACAGGCACTTTTGAATTGTCAAGGAGTCGGTCAGTCAGAAATATGAAGCTAGTTGCCCATTCCAAAGCGTAGTAGGTACCTATGGAGAAGAACGGGCAAGAAACTCCACGGACACTCTTTTAAATCAAAATATTGTTACAAAATATTGGTTACATCATTTATGTTGAAATTATACATGTGAGAACAATGTAGAAAGCACGTTAAAAGCGTCCGCAATTATAACAAACAAATCAAAAATTAAAATAAGCCATGGCAGCTAAGAGATGACCAGTCACAACTGACGGCGCCCGTTCACGAACATGACGCATGGATCAGCACCATTCAGCTCAACCATTTTGAAGGGAGCTAAATGATCCAACACACGCGCCACCATCAGCGAGACATTTGAGTGAGCATGACATTCCCAGCCGCCAGGGCACATTCAAGTCAATTAAAGACAAATTACCCGGTAAATGGCTCTATAGTACATAGTACTCACACCTGTGCTATGCAGTTATATAATACAAAGGAAATTGAGTTTATACAATGCAAAGATGGTCTTACAATCTTCAGCAGCTCCAACATTATTTTCGAATGTTAATTAGTTAGTTGTGGTTGTGGAGCAGGACCAGCATTAAGCCAAGCATTTTTATCAGAAATGTAATCCTCCAACTTATAATATGCCTGCCTGCATAGTGTGCGTTTTATACAAGTTTTGAATTTCGTCTCGTTCAGTTGAAGTATGTGGGGAGGAATTTTATTGTAACATTTTAAACAGTACCCCATGAAAGATGAGTCTACTTTAGCCAGTCTGAAACCTGGTTGAACTAATAGGTCCCTATTTCTAGTACTATAGTTATGTCTATCACCTCTTTTACTAAAAAGATGTAAATTTTTTCTTACGTGCATGATGTTTTCATAGATATATTGGCAAGCTACCGTCATGATGTTAATATCCTTAAACAGTTCCCGTAAAGAATCGCGCCTGCGGAGATTATAAATGGCTCTAATCGCTCTTTTCTGCAGAATAAAGATAGACTCGATGTCTGCAGCCCGTCCCCATAGTAAAATACCGTAAGACATGATGCTATGAAAGTAACTAAAATAGACTAGCCTCGCGGTATCTACATCAGTAAATTGACGGATTTTTCTGACAGCATATGCTGCTGAACTTAGCCGTCCTGCAAGAGATGTTAAATGAGAACCCCATTGTAGCCTTGAGTCGAGCGTGATCCCTAGGAAAACAGTTTTATCGACGAATTCTAGTTTCTCTTGATTCAATATAATCACACAATCCCTACTTTTGACATTTGGTAAAGAAAATTTTATGCACTTAGTTTTTTTTCCATTTAATACTAAATTATTAGCAGTGAACCAATTTTGGACCTGCAGTAGGGCGTTATTTACTTCGTCAAAATTTGTAGCACGTCTATCTACCTTAAAAATTAAGGAAGTATCGTCAGCAAATAACACCATGTGTGGCTGATTTTTTAATAAATGTAGTAGATCATTAATGTACACTAAAAAGAGGAAAGGACCCAAAATCGAGCCTTGTGGAACACCCATTTTTACTTTTAAACCTAGTGAGTTGATACCGTTTATTTGAACTTGCTGTTGTCTATCATTTAAATAAGATTTTACTAAACTGAGCGCAAGTTTTCCAAGTCCGTAATGCTCAAGTTTCAAGAGTAAGGTTTCGTGATCGACGCAATCAAATGCCTTGGAGAGGTCACAAAAGATTCCTATGGCGTCTTGGGCCTCTTCCCACGCGTTAAAAATGTGTCTTAATAAGGTTACACCGGCGTCGGTCGTACAACGTCCTTTGGTGAAACCATACTGTTGGTCGTGAAGGATTTTATTTGTGTTAAAATGATTGAGCATTTGATTCAGCATTACCTTTTCAAACACCTTGCTGAAAACCGGCAGCACGGATACGGGTCTATAATTATTAGTGTCTTTACTGTCCCCGGATTTGAAAAGTGGTATTACCTTACTGTATTTCATTAAATCCGGGAAGACTCCTTGATCCACACACAAATTAAATATTAAGGCTAAGTAAGGCGCTATGGTTTCAATTATGGAGGTGCAGACTTTAATGGACATTCCCCAAAGATCCTCGGTTAGTTTGATCTTGATTTGCTTAAAAGCTTTTATTACTGTTACGGGGTTAATATGCTTAAAGTTAAATTCAATCGGGCAGGCTGAAACGTTCGCCCTTACTAAATCAAAAGAGAGCGATGGCGAGGAGTTTAAGGTTTCAGTAGTTTTAAGTGGGATACTGGTAAAGAAATGTACAAATTCTTGAGCAACTTCTTTGCTGTCGCAAATGAGACCGCCACCTGACGTCTCCAGTGTGTAATCGGAATTATGCTTTTTGTTCCTATTCGTTTCATTATTGATAATTTTCCAAACCGTCTGTATTTTATTGTCTGCTGATTTAACTTTGTTGCTAATGTATAAGGCTTTAGCTGCCCTACAAGTGCTCTTAAAAGTTCTAGAATAAGTAGCAACATACTTATTAAAAGTTTCTGTGTTAATATAAGGCTTAAGGCCATACAGCTCGAAAAGTCTTTCCCTACTTTTCCTGAGTCCTTTAGTTGCCCAATCACTAAATAAAAACTTAGAGCTGATAGTTTTAGTGTTTTTCTTAAAAGTATTATTGAACTCGGTTTGGACTACCGAAAAGAATTCTTTATACAAAATATTGGCATTGTTTATTGAAAGGTCCTGATTACTTAATTTACAAACTAAAGTGCTATTAAATTTATTTAAATTAACAGCTGTTACTGGTCTGAATTGAATCTGCACTTTTTGTATTGGTAAGTTGGACTCAAAAGTTACGGTTTGCCCACTGTGATCAGAAGGGAGATAATTAACGATGGCTTTATCTAAATAGTCGCAGCAACAAAACACATTATCAATACATGTAGCAGTAGTCGTAGTTATTCGGGTTGGCTCTACAAACACATTTGACAAATTGAAGGATTTAAACAAATTTAATAATCTACTGGTATTAGAATTATTTTCTAAAATGTTAATATTAAAGTCCCCGCACATAATTACCGATTTATTCCCAGTTGCAAGTTTTGACAAAACATCTTCCATTACTGACTCAAATATAGAGTAGTTTTGATAATTTGGGGGTCTGTAAACGCACACTATGACATGCTTATCTAGCTCAACACAAGACAGCTCAATGCTATGTTCAACCGATAGTTCAACTATGTCTTTACGGGTTTTTGATTTAATACAACTTTTAATTAAGATTAGTGAACCACCACGCAGCATTGATTTTCGGTTAAAACAACTGGCCACACTGTAATTCTCAAAATTAATTAACATTTCATAGTCTTTTAACCAATGCTCAGTTAAACAAATAATGTCAAACATTGTTTTTTCTAAAAACAATTCAATTTCCAATTGTTTGGTAGAAAAACCTTGAATATTTTGATGAAATAATTTCAAGGATTTCTGCTTAGCCCCTTTTGTGCAGTTAACTTTGTTAGTGCTAGAAAATACCTTTTTTTTATTAAGTGTAACTATACTGTTATTGGTACCTTCTGTTGTCTTACAAACTAGTTTAAAGTACTAATTTGAACCACCTTATCATTAGTACTATTACTAATTGTGGTGCTACATGACTTCGACATACTAATTATGTCTGGGTTAATATTAAAAGCTAATAGCCTAGCTATTTGACGTCTAAAACTAATGGGCAGATACACAGTATCCCTAGTCGATCTAAGCTTATCAACAAAAATGTTGGTGTCAAAAAATATAAACTTGTCACTATGGTGACTAACCAAAAAATGCATGTAATTATTCAACTTATGAATGTAGTTATTTTGCCTATTTGACAAGTGCTCAAAGTAGGGAAAAGCACACAAAATTATTTTATTACAATTTAACTTCAGTAGCTCAGTGACACTATCAGTTATATCATCTTTTTTAACATTTAAACTATTACCTACAAGTACAGTAATAATGGCATTAGGATCATATTCCTTCCTAGTTATTGTAGACATTATTTGATTATAGGAAGTCTGAGGCATGCAATAGTTTAGAGAAGAATGACTCAGGTTGTTACTAAGTAATTTTCCTAACCCTTTTCCAAAACTATCAGAAAACAAAATGGTGCAGCGACAAACTTTACTACTACAAGTGCGAGATTTAGCTTCTGTCTGAACTACTTGTAATGGACCTTGTTGGGGAATCGAAACCTGAGCACTTCCTGACTGGCATGGGTCCTCTGTTGCTTCAGGTTGGTGAGTGCCAAGATTTGATTTCAGCAGGTCCACTTTGTCTGCATTAGAGTTGCACATGTCCACTAACTCATTAGCGGCAAGGATGTGCTCCTGAATTTGTTTTTCAGACCTCACATACTTAGTATACAGTGATTGAAGTGATGCTTCTAGTACCTGAATTTCAGACTGTAAGTGTTGAGTGTCAAACTCATAAATGTTCTTACTGTCTTCTAATTTAATTTGATAGTTATTTAATTTATTTACAAGAAAACCACGTTCTTTCCTTAACTTAATATTATTGGAACTGTGGTTTTGTTGTTTCCTGTATTTATTGCATTTATTTATGATTCTATTTAGCTTTGCATATTTTTTAATTTTATTTTGACTTAGTTTATAACTACTATTATTATGTTTCATTAAAGAATCTTCCGTGAGGTCTATTGTTACTAAGGAATGCTGGTTGCAATGAGTGTTTAATAATTCACTATACAAGTTATTAGATTCCTTAGCCTGAGTACATTCTTTTTGTTTCTGTAATTTAGTAATTTGTGTATTTGCATGAACTAATTCTTCTTCTAGGTCCCTAACTTTACATAAAGCCTCCTCATATATGTTACTGCAGTTGTTGAAACCATCTGTGACCACCCGCAGTTGGTCCCGTTCATCAACAACATCTAGGTATTGCTGATGTAGGATCACTAGCTCCTGTTTTAAGCCTGTGTTTTTGAAAACGACGTTCTCGACTTCCTTCTCACTTTCATCTATCTCCTGTAACAGCTGTTGACATTTACTGTTTGAAGCCGCAAGATCATGAACAGCCGTTCTCAATTTAAGCTCCAACTCCTGAGCAGCAGCCTTACGGGTCATCACAGGCATGGTTTCAGGAATTAGTACTGAAAATAGAATTAAAGGAACGGTGAGAACTACTTAGACAGACAAACAAAGGAAAGAATGCTAGAAATGACAGGAAAAAATGGGAGAAGTTAGTGTTGCTTTATAGAGAAATGAGGTAGGCTGTTAATCTAATTTAATGCAAACAGATTAGATCAGATCACAAAGGTTCACTGATTTTACTTTCTTATAATTTTACTTTTCTATAAGTGGGTAGGATGTCTAGATTAAAATAAAATTTAAAAAAAAAATAGTTTTACATTAATATAATGCAAAAAAAACGTTAAACAACGTTCTTGTTGTTGAGTAATTCTAATAATGTACTAAAATTATTATGAAAAATTCACAAAAGTTTCGTTATCTTATCTAAGGAAAGGAACATAAACAAAGCGACTTGGACCCACTGCAGAGTGCCAAATCAACCAAGAATGGTTATTCTAGGGATCAATGAAGGCGTGTTACAGAGCCTAAAAGAGGACTGTGTGATAATTAAACAATATAAATAACAATACTCCCCGTTTAGATCCGCAGGTCGAACATCAGCTGTTCGTGGTAGGTTACCGGTAACGGTCGGCAACTAAACACTGTGTTTTACTATGAATATTTGATGGAAAACAATAATCCTTAGTATTTAAGCAGTTATTTCACATTTAGTAATATTATTTCACCTTAATTACACTTAAAAATAATTAAAACTAATTTTTAATATACGGAACAAAATTTTGGCATGTCACTCAAGCAGTGTTGCCAGCCGAAAAAAAGAAGATGAACACCATAAATGTATACAAAGTTAGCTCAGAAACATCGCACGCACACGCTACGATCAATATTTGCACGGAGCGAGCGAGCGTCGCGAATTTTACGAAGAGACATGAAACGCGCTCAAACTATGTCATGGTCTACTGTAAGATGTACATAATGTTAATATTTTAAATGCATAATTACTTCAGGTTATCCTAAATCTATACTTATATCCTAACTAATATTATAAATGCGAAAGTGAGTTTGTTTGTTTGTTACGCTTTCACGCTAAAACGATTGAACGCATTTGGATGAAATTAGGCATATGGGTAAACCATGACCTGGAATAGGACATTTGATACTTTTTATCCCGATAGTACGTTCCCGTGGAATAATTTCCGACCTCCCCGCTGGCGAAGCCGCGGACAATATTTTGGGTTTGCGATGAAGATGAAGCATATTCCACGGATATCCTTGGAATGCCTTGCTCCTTAGATGCAGACAGTGATGGTACCTGTTGACAGAGCTACATTGTCCTCCCACCATACATTACACTGGAATTTGTAAACATTGTAAAAGCCAATTATTTTTAAAAGAGTAACCATGGAGTTTTTTGACGGCTTTTCTCCATAGGAAACTAGGTACTTCTGACGTTTCATAGTAATAAAATACTTTGAACTTTGACAGTCGTTTCATGAAACAATCTACTTAAATAAAAACCTAAAAACAGTAAGTCACATAAAGCAGAAACATCGTAATGAAAACATGAATCAAAATCCCTTTAAGCAACTACTTTGCTGAAGACAATTACCATAAAAGACGCACCTAAGATAAATAGCCACCTGCACCATCACACAGGGTGTGCCTTAAAAGCCATAAAGCATAAACTAGACTCAATAGCCTAGAGCTTTTGCCTAATTAAATTCTTTAGCGTCCATGTTCGCACACGGAACGAGAAGCTCTAAAATATTGTAATAGGATTGCCCAACGGCATAAAATGATTGCTCGGTATATAGTCTGTGTAGGCGACCGCATACAATATAATGAACAGCTTAATGCGAAAGGGTTTCGCAGCCCATAATGTCGGTATTATCGTATTTCGGTAAATCTGTATTATTCTGGATGGACATGAAAGGGGGCTGGTTTAAAATGAGAGATTACTGGTACTCGAAGGAGTATGAGAGGAAAATTATGGCGGAAATTTGCTATTATTTGCATGGTCATGGTTTGGCTGCATACCAATAACTGAGTTGTGTTATGGTAAAGCCGAATCCAAAATTCAGATGAATATTTAGAAACTATGGATGATAATGAAGCTCAAAATATAATTATCCTGGATGATTGACTGACCTACAATTTTGTGAAGTGCAAATTAGATGAACTCGATTAAAATTAAAGCAAGTTCCCGCAGGCTCTTTTCAACTGGAAGCATTTAAAACTTGAAAGAACAACTCATCCACTGAAGTTTCAACAGGGCCAGATTTGAGAAATTCAATCAAAATGAACTAGCGATAAAATCAAAAGAACATTCGCAGATTTTAGGGCCTCCTTTAATTGGCCGCTTGATAAGTAACTGTAGGTACTGCGTGCCAAAGCGGTTTGACTTGTTAATTAGGCGCCATAATGAGTGGAAATTATGTTTTTATTACATCTGCGGGGTTCACATAAACAATGATGAATAATTTTCTAATCGTTTTATGAAAACCCAGACTCTATGTGCAGATAAGTTAACGATAATAATCTAGAACAGTGGTTATTAGTAGCGTGTTTGTTCCAATTACTTGACAACAGAGAATGTAATTACTAAAGGCTCTTACATACTGGGACGATTCGTCACGCGACGCGACGCCGCCGCATTGTTCGCCGTGAAGTTTTCTCAGAAATTGTTTTGTTAAAATTCGAGTCGCGCGGCGAATCGCGCCAGTATGTAAGAGCCTTAAATCGAAATCCGAAATCCTTAAAAAAAAATCTGATGTAATTTTTTCGAGTTTCGAGGTAAATTGCTAAACTGCGGCGCGCATAAAGATAACTGCATCAAATAAAGACTGCGAATAGAAGTTTATAGCTCGACTTATGTAGGACAGGCAAACAGAATAGCTAACAAACTTTATAGTGCTAGCACACGACCTAAAATAGACAATTTGCAGGAACGATTTGGCAAGGTCTGCAAATTGGAGCGTCCGCGTCCGTAGATGTTGGATCGACAATTTATTTTTGGGTTTCGTTCCTCCAAATTATATTTAATCTTATAAATGGATTGTGAAATTAAGACTACCTTATCTCCCACACAATTATATTTACTTAATTCCCCCTCAACAAGCTAATCCTCACGACATATCTTACAAGATTAAGTTAAATTCGTCGCCTTCTGTCTCCGGCTCTTCGCGCAAAGTGCCTTAGGATCGTTGGCAAAACGAACGATCGAGGGGAAATCTAATCAGACTGAGTTTCCTTCCCCGTTCATTTGACGAATTACTTGCTGGCAGCGCACGGAGGGAAATAGGACCAATCTTACATGTAATTTGTAAAAACGACAGAGATACGTCTGTCCCCTACATCTTGATCGCTTTCTTCCGAAGTGCGTCATAGAAGGTAATAAATAGTTGTGATTGTGACGTAAGTCTCGGAGGAAATACGTCGTATCCTGTCTACCTTTGGCCTTATATTATATTAAAGCTCTGGTGTGGCTATAATTCTACATAAATCATAGTGTTTTCCTTAAAAATAGTCTTATTTTTAAGGACGTGTCTACGTCAGGTGCTGTCAGTTTTCCTATCGTGGTAGGTGGTCCACAATTTACGACACATGGATCAAGTAGAGGTGATTCGTTTACGGATGGACCATTTATTAACTTGAGCATTTCTCTCAGGGGACTCTACCAGTCGTGATAGCGCTCGCCAGAACATAAACATTGAAAGCGACACTGATTGAGTCTCGTGCAGTGTTTGCGTTCGTGTGGAGACAGTAATTAACTTGCCGCGACGTCGCGTTGCTGTGCACCGAATTAGATTATACCGTGCTACGCCGCTGCATTTTTATTTAGAATCTATCAGCAATGTTATGAGAAAAATGCTTTTAGCTCTGATTGGTCGAAATGGCACCAACAAAAAGCTACTTACTTAGGATGTCATCTTGTATCTTGATATTGAGTTAAAAGAACTCCTGGTTTATAATGCCAAATGCTTACAAAAAAGAACCTGAGCCCAGAATACTCGTAAATGATGACCACAAAAAATTCAGTTTGTGAAAATTGCATGACTTGTGGTAAAGGATACCACCCAGTGCAACGCTCATGCCTTCCAGTTGAATAATTACTTGACGATGTGACGGTATACATTGAGCATTATCAAATACTAGTTTTTTTTTTGCAATGGTCAATCACTCTACTGGCCTCACCATTTGAAAAGCAAATTAATATCAATGACTTCATACGACATTATGTACCAGCTCGATAGGTACACAAGCCCGTGTACTTTCCATTTCAATTCGCAAAACATTGTCGAATCAATACGGAAACGTATTGACAATCGTGAACAACCAATATTGGTTTCATCCGTCTATTTGTTCGTCGCAATCTTTGTTATTGAAATTATACGTGTAAATGTCATCTCTGAGAACTATGTCAGAACTGCCAATATGTTTTGTACTGGTAAAGCTAATTATGCAAACTATTTTTTGTAAGTTTTTCAAGCTCTAGCAGCAACTCAATTGACAGAATTAAAAAAAATATTGACATAAATGACAACACGTTTTGACACTTATCTCAATATACACAAACATGGATATTTAATTAGTGGGAGACACTAAAGACACTCGCTAATGTGTTAACATCTCACAGATCGTTTCACAACAAGACACTACAAACATTCAGTTTAATTGCAGATGATTTGGCAGGCACAGCAGCATAAAGAAGATTGTGCTATTAATCCCGTCCGCAATCATGCGTATCCAAACGGCATCATTAACGTCTGCACGATAACATCCACTGATAGACACATCTTATAAACGGTCTAAATATTTGAGGGAGAAAACAGCCGTATCGATCGTGGTTAAAGAATTATTTGACACGCGACATACCTACCGAGCGAAATTCCTTACGCGTTTAAAATAAAACTGCCGAAGGTCACGACATTGACCTCTAAATGACGCCGGCGATTGATCAACCCCAGAAAGAGGCACGATTCAATGTCAAGTGCGGATCTATTCCTATCGGTGCGTGTATACGCGGCCTGCGTCACGCGCCGTCACTCGTCACGGGCAACCCTATAGCCCGCTGCATGATACGCCCACCGTTACATACGATGATTACAATTAACCAATTTATTAATACATACACGATAACGCGTCCAGTGACGTCGCGGTCGAACACACGTCATATGCCATGATTAATGGTGTCCGAGGTGAGGCGGATCTTATTATAAGCTCGTGACGTATGGGTGCTAAATCGTGTCTTAAATCGCAATTTTCCTTTGATAACTTTTCCGTTACGCACTTCTCGCCGTACGTTTATCGAGAGAGTACTTGAGAACGACATTCAATATACTTTTATGCTGAAAACGTTCACGCAGGAACCTTGTTACATATTTTATCGACACCCTTACACGAGTTCTAAGTTAGAGCTTGAAAGTTATTTTCTCTTTATTTATTTATTTATTTAAACTCTTCGCACTTAACAAAAGGTACAAAGGCGGACTTAATGCATTCTCTACCAGTCAACCAAGACTGGTGAAGAGATTAGATGGCAGGTGCTCTGATTGAGAGAAACAAAGTGAAAAAAAAAAAACGTCTTTCGTTTGCTGTTAGAGGTAACTTCAGCGCTCCTATTTTAATCACAATTTGGAACGGACACAAACCGATCTTTCTCATTTACAGTTGCTATTGGTTCCATTTGTCACGTCAGGAGTGACATGTGGTTTGTTTCCAGGGATTTGTGATGTGGAGGTACCTGCGGAGGTAGGTGTTTGTGATTGGTGAGATGGATCTGTCGCGGGGATGTATCCGGTGTCGTCGACCCGCCGGCCCTGGCGCACTATTCGCGACAATACGCTGGCAGCGCTCCAAGCGCCGGATGGCGTCGATACATCGGCTGCGCATGCAACACCAACACACGTTTTCACCTCCAAAACTGCGCAATCGACGTCTTCCGTCCAATCTTCAACTTTAGCGTCAAGCATAAAGAAGTTTAGAGTTTTTAGAACAGCAATATAAAGTTTGCACATCGGTAAATTAGCGAAAACGCCTGCAGCGTTTTGTCCTTTGATGTTACAAACGTCGAGGAAGTCATTTGGGCTTGTGGTGTAATATTACCGAGCTGCAATTTCATATTTAAACGCGCGCATGGAAATAGTTTTAAAGGCGGCACGTCGGCATATATCACGTCTCCTGCGGTTATATTACACCATTTGTGAATGTAGTAGGAAGCTGATCAAAGCCAAGAGTGACTTTATGGCGATATCACGTAGGTTATATAGCTGTGTGATTAAAGTTAGCATGGTATACGAAACTGGCGTGTCATGCTAATATCTTCAATAATATTAGGTTACGTACTGGAGATGATGTGTAACGATGATCACACTGATTTCATATCAATTCTTTATATAAACCAAATAGTCATCAATGCAGATAAATTATGACTTTTCGGGAATGAAGTAGCATGTGAAACTACGACTACCAGGTGAATTTTTGAAACAGAAGTAAGATTTTAATTTTCAAAAATCCTTAAAAACTTGTTGGAAAGTTCAAAAACACATATTTACGAAGTGGAACAAATCTCTTATTGATCACTTGAAGATGAAGCTTTGTTTATTCACAGATGAATAACCATAATATTTCAAAATTGTGCGCAGTTTGTCGCCGCCATTGACATGCATGACATGGTACTGGCAAATGACAACAAATATTATTATGTCCAATAAACAACTTTGTACGTGCTAAACTAATGTTTTCCATACGTGAGTTAACAGCCCTTATCAGGAGTATTGGTTTCACAGCGGATGATTTTCCATGAATTGGATGATGGAAAATGTATGACACCATTGGATTTTTCATTTCATTAATTTGCTCTGAAGCCTGACGGTATACACAAAACAAAAGCAGAGTGGTCCATCACACCTCATTGTTGCTGGAATTGTTTTAAGATGAACAGCAGCCTCTACCTTTATAGTATACTAAATATTTTGCGAGCAGCTCGTAATAGTGGGCCGAACGACCCCTAACCCTTTAAAACAACACTTTGAAAGGAGTTGGGAAGCGGTTATTAGCTTATAAGTTATAACTAAGTAGTCTCGGTTGCATACTCGTGAATCCTAACTCTTTATTCGTCGTAGACTGCATTGAAAACTTTTCCATCAGACGTTCTTCCCCTTTCTAATAAAACTTGAAGTCGACAGCTATAATAATCTAGCACATTCCGTGTCGGACTAGGGTAGAAAACCCCATAGCTATGGTCTCTATACATATTTTCCAGGTCATTTCATTTCGCTCGGGTCAAGGTGCCGTGTCGCCTCGCCAGATGGCCTGTGACGTCAAATGATATGACAACTAAGTAATCAAAAAGCCATTTCTTGAAGCAGTCAGTAGTCAGTACCGTTAACTATAACTTCGGTACTCATAAATGCTTTATCATATTGACCGCGTAAAATTGAATTTACAAACAGAAAAATAAATTAATACTTTTTATCATGACATTAAATTAAAACTGACTGGGCAACAGTAAAATGTTCGTCAAATTCTGGCAACTCTTGAATTGAGGCATCCGGCACCATTAAAGACTCAATTTCCCTTCCAAATGAAAGCAGCTGCTGGGGACTGCCCCAACGATCACCTTTTTGGTATTTCAAAGTCGAATGTTATTTGTAGGAAAACACAAGTTATTCAAGTTTATTCTAATAATTCGTGTCCAAATTAATCTGAAGATCTCTCAAAATCTCGCAGAAGCCAGAATGAATTCCTGAAGCAACCGCTTCTGAATCCTCAAGCAGGTTCAAAGCTGTTGAATCTTGTTTGAGCCCTTCTCAACAACAACAATAAATCGAACAAACACGTAGCCCTATGCAGGTATGTTCTCTTCTCTTTGATGATAAATTCTATCGTGTAAAAACCATCTATTAGCAATGTCGATAGCCGTATGCGTGGCATGCTCGGCAGCTCTGTGTGTACGGACGATCGCTCCGGGAGACGAACGACGTTTGTCAATACCTCGCCTTTTTTCTCCGTTTGCAATGCAACTGCTCTATTCAAGGATTGGAATTGCATTAATAAGAGTAGATGGAGAAAGCTATTGTGTAGGTTCAGGGCTTTGTTTAGGGATGCCTTGGATGCAGTTAGAAGGTGTTGACGAAGTTGGTTCCAGAAATAGGATCGAAATACAAGTGCCATTTGTCCAATACTCCAAGTCCTACTCCGAACAGGGAACAATTCCCAAAAAAAAAACAACAAGATCGCATCGGAATCGATCATCGATCATCGATCATCAGGAATCGATGGTACGAACAATGCCATAAAGTAACAAGATACCCATAGTATTGAGTCACGTATGATTCGATTTGCGGTGTACACAATCATCCCCGTCCCGGTGACGTGTCTCCTGGAATAGAACATCCCTAGTCATCCAGGAAAAGAAAGTAAAACGAGTTAACAATGATGAGTATGAGTCGTGATTCATACCGAGATGTGAGTAACATCACTAACATCGTTCTGGAGTGTAAGCCGCTGGAATTTTAGATAATATTTCGGACATGACATGTGCGAGCTCAATTAGAACAGTAATTTAATGAATGTATGACTATTGCATATCTTTCTTCTTTGTCATCTTTTTTGTCACTGGTTTCTGGAAAGTGGGTAGTTTTATTTTCCTTAAATGCAAAATTGCAAAATGAGGGTTCATGAGAGTTATTTTCAATAATTAGGGTTAATGTAGAGTAACTTATTCAAATGAAGGCCGTAATTCACTTTCCGTGAGTATTTGAAAGGGAAACCAAGAAATACAAGAGATACTGAAAACAAATGGCGTCATTTATTTCCGTCTGTCTAGTCACTCTAGTGGAACAGCTTTTGTTGAACCAGTCGAACCAGACGGTTATTGAATCAGAGCGGTTGAAATAATGCTGAAAAATTACAATATTTCGTATTACTAACCCATATTACGAATGACAATAATGATTTACGTGTAAACTGAGTACTTAACTTTTTTCGTTCATTCTCAGTTATACATAAAAACCGCCTTATGTTTGCCAAAAGATAAATACAATAGATAAAAGTAAATTAGCCGCGACAGCTTCGAATATAAAAACTAAATGACACACTTTGTTAAAATGACTAATGGCTAGAGCATAGTGTAAGAAATGTCGTACGCTTCTTTCGTATTATAATTTTGCGTCAAACTGTCGAGTGTTGTGTATTTTTAAATAATAAAGATTGAGTCTGTTATTACACGCATCTTTATTGTGTTTTTACCAGTTTGATGCGTATCTTGTTTTGCAAAATGGTGAGCTTCTTGTGGCTCTTAAACTTCTTCTTCATTATTATCGTACAAAGGGTTGGTGAAAGGATCCTTCACCGGTGGACCCACAAATAGTGACGTCATGAAAAAAAAAATGATTCCTCATGTCTAGGGGTATCCGAAAATACCCCATGTACGTTCCGAGATTCTTGATTGTTTCCGAGTTCTATAATACATTTTTTTTTTCTTGAAAATTTGCCACCCTGTACATATTTTCAAGCGTGATGTCAGTAATCTGTGCCTTGTATGTATGATGTTGTGTTGTACAGGATACAGCCACTTGATGTAATCCTTGACAGCTCATATGCCCACAGAGAGAGATGTGCAAGTCCTCCTCATTCTATTCTTGTCGTGTAAGTTGTATAATTTCGCGACAAATTGCATATCGGCGCCGCGACACCTACGTTGTTTGTATTTGACTTGCATTTGACTAATATTTATAGCACGATTGTTTTTGTTGCGATTCTCACATAAATAAGTTACGAAATTAATATGAGGTGCGTGTGCCGTGTTTATATTTTAATTTACTATGTTTATTTTAGATCTATCATATGGTATGTGAGAATTTTAACCTTTATATTTGTAAATGGAGGTCCTTGACTTTCGGTCTAGGATTATCTACTGGTCATTTGATTTATTCTCTAGAATTTTCTAGATATACTTAATTGTAAAATTATTCAAATTTTCTGCACCATCATTTAGGTTTGCCCGCGAGATTGAGCATTACGGGAAAATACGTGCCAACAATCCCAAAATCCCGACCCTTGAGTTAATCGTGAGTAGTCGCGAATAAAACCGACGTCGTCCGAATCATGTCACTTTGACGAGATGTCCTGTATTTTAAGTAAGTAATTTAAACGTAGAAATGTAGGAAACTAGGGACATTCTGAATGTTAAAAAGTGAAACCTAGGCTTCAGGGACAAACGTGGAATCTGTATGTGCTCTCAATGTGAGCTGAATAGATTTTATGAATACGAGCGAATTCAAATCCGAACCGCACTCGGCCTAACAGCTTTTTTATACTAGTTTTGTTCTGGTTTAATCCCTCGGTATATCGTTATTGGTTTATATGCTGTTACTACGCTTTCGGGACTAGCTGAGCTTTACTACGTTTTCGTATGCTTCAACGGAATGAAGAGATAGATGCCACTACCTATTTTACAAGTAGATAAAATTAGTATTAGACTAAAAGAAAACCGAATACTTGTTTGCGCTGTCAAAGCTGCAGGGAATAAATAGCTTTTCCTCGAAGGATAGTGTAATATGTGTCCAATAAAACGGATTCCTCTCACATGTTACATGTTTAGTTTAATGCCTCATAAACATTCATTTTCTTCGTTCCATGCTTGTTTTGATAATAGTGGGAGTTTCAAGGAAAGACACAGTAAATAAAATCACGTGATGGACCGAATTTAACTAACATTGTCAATAAACATATTTTAGATAGCGTAGGTACACACGGCTACACATCAAGTTATACATTTCCAGTTTATGTTGATCTCGCATTGTATAGGATTTCCGTACAATGCGAGGTCAGCTTATACTGGAAATGTATAGCTTGATGTGTAGCCGTGCGTACGTCATGTTTGTAATGTTAGCCTACTTATTCTTGTCAATTGGTATATAAGCGAAGAAGGTGAATCTCAAGCAAGGATGACTCAAACTTAAAGCTTTAATGCAACTTTTATGCTTCAATGCAACTAGAATTTGGAAGCGCTCGTGGAAAAGTTAGGGGCAAGACAGCCAGCCTGAACGTTTAAGATAACGTTGACGATGATAGATAGAATACTCTTTAGTATGTACCCACGCCATAAAAATTACAGACATAAATGTAGAAATTACTATGCCTTGGAATAAAATGGAATGAGATTCAGCATATTTTGCGTCGCTAGTAGTTTGTATGCGAGATAAATTATATATGCATAATTCTGCATTTATCGATGCCCGAGCTTCTAATAGATTCTCAAATGCAGTCAATGCATAGTGGACCTTCTTTGTTTATCTTTATTTTTACAATGGCTTTTTGTGTAGTTCATAGTTTGTTAGCAGATTGTGGGAGCGAGTGTACATACTGTACATTGAACTTGGAAAGCCAAGGGCGGTCATAAACGCTGAAATCTATAAGATAATCTAGATTGTGCGTACTATTATTTTTTCAGATTTATTCATTCCTGGGTGTAATTACGGGTATTTAAATTACATTGTAGTAATAATGTAACAAATCACTTCATATATTTACAGAAAGATATGACGGAACCAGAAATCGGAAAATACTGCGAAACTGTAATAAAAGGAAAACGAACCTACCAATCTATATGAAAATGTGGTATGAAATATAATATAGGTAAATATAAGTACACCAGTGTTTACGGTGGAGCATACGGTGGAGCTATGCCCTGCTTGGGCGGAGCCCCGCCGTGTCCTCTTGGAGGCGATTGGCGGCGGTGACCTCTCGCCTCCGGCCCTGGTCCAGGCCATGGTACGGAGCGAGAGGGCATGGGCAGCAGTCACCTCCTTCTGCGAAGCAGTAATGCTCGCGAAGGAGGAGGCGGAACGCGTGAGGGAGAGGCAAAGTTTGCGCCCTCACGCCCCTAACCGCCGCCGTTGGAGACGCCCCGAGCGTCGGGAATCCCAGGCGGATTCCCGGCCACCATAGGCGCGGGCTTGCGGACGGCGAGCAATGGGTAGCTCGCCGTCCGATTAGGACCAGGCCCGGGTCGATGGCGCGTTGTTTTCCACACGCGCCTCAAAGAGATGTCAGCACAATTGGCGGGGTCCGCTAGGACCGATGCCTGCCAGGGTTGCGGGTAAGTCCGATTCGGATACCGGGACCTTGGCAACAGGAAACTGAAGGAACACGGGTGGGTTTTAGTCAGTAGAAGTCTGACACGCCCTTCCGCTCCGCCCAGAGCGGGAGAAGTCATTGGACGACATCCCACCCACAAAAAAAAAAAAAGGCGGTCATAGACGCTGAAATCTATAAGATAATCTAGATTGTGCGTACTATTATTTTTTCAGATTTATTCATTCCTGGGGGTAATAACGGGTATTTAAATTACATTGCAGTGGCAATGTAACAAATCACTTCGTATATCCACAGAAAGATATGACGGAACCAAAAATCGGAAAATACTGCGACACTGTAATAAAAGGAAAACGAACCTACCAACCTATGTATATGAAAATGTGGTATAAAAAATATAAATATAAGTACACCAGTGTTTTACGAGGCGCTTCCAAACTGATACGTGTATCCGTGCCGTGACGTCACTGAGAATTCGGTGAACCACGGAAAAGGTACTCACAGAGTTACAGAGGACTCAGTAGGTACCTACCTCTACAACAAAGCTGAAGGTAGGGTAAAACAGAAGACATTCGTCATCGAATAGATAAAACCGCACAATTTCATATTGCATTCGCAAAAATGTGTGCATGATTTTATTATGTTTTCTAGGCTTCAGACATTGTGTGGAGTAGCCTTTCTGTATCTAAGTTTGTGAACTTCAATCCCTGAACGCTACCTGAACATGTATGGAATATGCTGTTGAATAAAATTCAGTCCGCAATCAACGCTGAAGTGCGCAGGTCGTTTGCTGTCGGTTACATAACACTCATTAAAATTCGCTGCAAATGAATTAATTTGATATTACTAAATGTTGGGGTAAACAAATTTAGAATGTCATTTGAGATGTTACAAGTAAGAGGTTAATTCTTTAAATGACTTGCATACATCAATGTCATTTAGGGCTTTCTTCACGCAAATAGAAAGTACGTATGACAGATAAATCAATCTACAAGACGTCGAAAAGGACTTCAAATTCCCAGACCATCCCATAATGTAATACAGAGAAACGTCAGATACAAGCCAGTGGTGCCGATTCTCTTGTACACTGAACTAAACTAACTAAACTATCACTAAAATTCCTTACTTTTTACTATGAGAATCTTAGAGCTATTCTGCAAAAAAAAATCTCTAAATTTAAAAATTATTTTGACACAACTAAAATCGAATTTGACAACCGCGACTCCACTTGGTACCTACTTGTTTGCCTACCACGTGATTTTTTTTGAGCCGGAGAGGCGCGCAATGTGGCCGTCTCGACGTATTTTTATATGGAATTTTTCACTTTTTTGAAGAAAACAAAAAAATAAAATTACCAACATGTAGAGTATTACGGGTTTGCGGGTTGCAAAGGGGGTCAAAATTTTCATTATTTTTGCGATAGGACACACCATTTTCGAGATATAAGCAAAAGAAAAAAAAAAGGTACAGTACCGTTTTGTTACTGAATTCGAGGTGTTGGTTTGAATTTTAGTTCATGACATCTAATTTTATTCCACACATTTTTAATCGTGATTAAAAATAGTCAGAGTTAGTTAGAGGATTTTAGATATAGAACAAAAATTTAGGTTAAAACGTCAAATTCAGAATAGCATTTTCACTAAATTAAAACTCAGTGCCATCTTAGTGCTGTCAAACTAAATTATAGTTAAGTTGTGTCACTTTGGTCTATTTTCAGAATGGGAAATCGTCGTTTGACAGGAATAAACTAAATTTTAGTGATTTTTAGTTTAGTTTAGAGAATTTGTGACAAGAGAATCGGCACCATTGTCGTTCTCAGTACAATTACTTATATCAGACAGGCAGATCGATCAGATGACACTATCAACGGCACAAAGAGAACATCTGTATTCCGATTATTCGATAACTATTATCGATTCAACGCTATCGGTTTCGATAAACGGATGCTTTTGTTTTGAGTTGGTTGTAATAAAATCGAGAGTTGTTACTTGATAGCGAGGTGCGTTGGATGTTGTCTTTGATGATATAATATTCGATAGTGAAGTAGAATTTACAGTTTTTTTTTATAATTAGCGCCATGGAAATCAAGACAGAGATGTGATACGCATAGTTGTAATAGATATAGCATGAGTTTACAAAATGGTAAAAGTATTACTTATTATTAAGTAAGTAATGGGATAAATTAGAGTGGTCTCCGATACAAAAATATTTTAAAAGGAAACCTTATCTTTTATTTAAAACAATTACAATAAGAGTCATACAATAAATATGTTTTTTTTTTCTAAATTCTACACTTCTATCCATAGAACTCCCCAATGTTTAGAAGTTCTGCCTAAATAATTACTCAACAATTAATTACTTAGTTTCCACCGTTAATTCCAGTCTACGTCAACGATAGCTCTGGTGTTACGAATCCATTCAATTATGTAATTGAAGTACTTATAATTTTATTGCAGATACTTATTCAATTATTTGTTTATATACCGTTTATACAATCACCGGTGAGGAAACTTGTGCGGTGTGGCTGTATCAATAGCGAGGAAGAAATATTGGGAGAAGCGTTTATTCTTGAGACAAGGAAGATCTTCTCTTGGTCAAATCGAAAGCCAAATAGTAATCTGGTTGATGTGAAATAATTGGCAATTAGCAATAACCCTATTGGGAATTTGTGTCTTGGCTTTGAGAACGGGACACGGACAAAACCTACTGATTTCATTGATCAACAATATTTATTACCTTTTTGACACACCTAAATGTGAAAGAATAATAAATAATCTGTAACATCTGGTAATTCTTTATTTAATTACAGTACTACTCGGTGAAATAACGACATCGAACCTGAAAATGGGCACGGATCTGTCATAGAACTCATAGATAACGGATGGATGCAAAAAACTATTGGGAGAAACAAAGGTACTTATTTTCAAAAAGATTTGCAACAAAAATACTACTACTACTACTAGCTCTACAAAAAGACTCGCCCAAGTAACTGACCCCGCTAAAACTGAGGCAGCACCTAAACGCGCTCGCTTAACGACCGCACTAGATAAGCACAATTATCAATTCAGTATGCTAATTGATAAGTTAATTAGACGCGAGTATGGAAGCATGAAGCGTACCCAGCACGCGATTAGTTAGTCTATATGCAGACGTAACGAACTGCTATTTGTAAATATCGATTACTTTGTTGTGTGGGTAACTTTAGCTTTGTGACTACAGGTGTAGGGATTACTGATTACGCAGTCGGTGTTCAGTAGTCTTTCCTCAATTAGGTATATTTCAGTTTGGCTCTCGATATAGCCATTTTTTCAGAGATATTCTGGTCAATCAATTTGATCAATAAGTTTCGCATTTCTTGGAGCTAGACATGGTTCTTGTCTGCGATGTGTAAATGATACCCAAAATTGTTGATAGTCTGCTAAATTAAGGTTAATAGTTTATAGCCAAGAGCAAGTTGTAAAGTGTAGGACCCGTTTACGTTACGACACTTCAGTGTAAGCTCGATGAATTCCTGAGGGTTGCGGAGATGGTCAACGTGCTGCATAAACTTGAATCGACCAGAGGGAACTATTTCAGAAACTTATGACAAGAATGTATCGATAAATAATAACCGGGAAAAATATCTCAACAAAAATACCACCCAAAAAAAAAGCCATTTTCGCGTTTAGTTTTATCAGTATTGCATATTTCGCATGAACTTATGCTACAGTAGGTTCAGAGATATATATTCAGTGCCAAAACAATACATAAGCCTGCAAAGAAAAACACAAAACGCCAGCCAATGTAACGTCACAAATATCCTTTGTTTTCATTTCGCGTAAGCGACATAACATCCATATTTAAGATCTCCGTAACCTCCACATCATACGGCAAAGGTCGCGGGAAATCCTGGAATAGTTACCTAAAGTTATAAACTGACACAGATTGTTTGAGGCTTTAACCTAAGTAAGTAAAGAATGAAACCAAGTAGGCTTGGATGTAAGAAAAAAATTAAAAACTATCGGCCCAACAACCTTAAACATTAACAACTATCCGCCCAACAACCAACAAGTTATAAGAGTTGACTTTTAGCTGGGTTATAATGACACGACAAAACTTGTCATTCTGACTTGTTATTGCATCGAGCAGGTCTGTAAAACTATTTTTGGGGTCATTTATTTTGAATTGCTGGATTAAACTTGGATAATCTCTCTCTCACTGCTGAGAATCATGACTCTGTTTTACATTGTCAACGGTCTTTCTTCACCTGTTACGATCGGTGGCCTGCTGCAGGGCGGCTCCGATTGGTACCTCCAGTTGCTCAGAAATTTGAACCGACCACCGTTTTGCGCTTCCGCCTCTAGTTCTTTTGTACAGTTTTTTGGATAATCTATTCAACTGATACCAATTTTGCTTTTTGGAGCAATAAAGTACAAAGCTTTAACCGACTATCCTAGGGATCTATTTAGCAAAAAGGTGATTAGTTAGTTCATCTGTATGACAAACGTAGTCAAGGACTCCGTAACTTTGCTCACCGCATTAGCGATCAAAAGAGTAATGTTCGCAGAATAAAAGCACAATAGAGCCTGAGCCACTCCTGTGCAAACAAACGGGCAGTTGCATTGTGTCGTGAGAACCGTTCAGTCTTCTATACAACGCTTTATCGCGAATAATATCGTACAATAGGTCGGAATCAGTACCACGATAAGCAAATGGTCTGATTCTATATCTTTGATTCTCACTATTATTTAGGACTGACGAGGTTATTGGAAAATAAGAGGATATGTTGAAGATAAAACTCACAAAAAACACGACACTGCAAGAAGCAAGAGAAACTTGAAACATCCGTGATAAAAATGGGTTCCGTTTTCTCATGTTTTAATCATCCGCTTTGGAGATGTTATCGACAACCATTGGTCATGCTATAACAACTAGTCTACCGCAGTCTAGTTTTTCAAAGGAGAATGCTAAGAAATAACCCAGAGCGAACAGATATACAGAATGTAGCTCAGAATTTTAGTGATACTTAGTGATATCTTTCTGTAAATATTTCACTAAAAGATTCGATGGCTAAATGTGTGATATTGCTATTCGTTTTTTATAAGGGTTGATTTTTTTCTTCATGATATCTTCGATTTGGGTATACCCAAAATTATCTACAAGTGGTGTCTTTGAATGTTGCGCCATTGAACTAATGACCCACAAAATCGTATGTGTTTGCATTTATAGAGTACCAAATGCAAATAATTTCAATGAATGTATTAGTAAATTAGAACGGATATTACAAATTTTGCTGAAAAATGATTGTAAAAATATTGTTTTGGCGGGAGATTTTAATATAGATGTACTTAAAAGAAATAATCAATCAATAGAATTCGAGAATATTTTATTAAGCTTTAACTTGAAACTAGCGATTTATCAACCGACTCGTCTTCAGAGCAAAACATGCATTGACAATTTTGCGCATAACTTCAACAGAATCTGTAAGGCTTCAGTATTGGAGTTAGCGTTGTCGGATCACACAGCTCAGTTACTGAAATGCTCAATTAGCACACTATGTACTTTTAAGCGGTGGAGTAGGAGCAGACCTGACTATCATAACGATAACATTAATAAATTTAAGGCTTATTTGCGGACCCTGACGTTTTCAGAAGTGTATGCAACACATGACCCAAATGTAGCATTTAACGCGTTTTCAGAGATTTTTTCATTACTGTACAGACAGTGCTTCCCCGACACTATCGTTTCGGTAAATGTTAATAAAAAACAAAAATGGGTATCACGTGGTATAAAAAAATGCAGCGCGAAAAAACGGCAATTACTGTGGCAATTCCGATTGAAACCCACTCGTCAGAATAAAACGCAATTTAAAAATTACACAAAGCTGTTTAAAAAGATTATTAATTTAACTCAGCGAGCTCAAAATAACCATAAAATAAAGACATCAAAAAATAAATCCAAAACAACATGGCAAATTATAAATCAAACAAAGTTAAATATACCAAAGAATAATGTTAATAAACTTAGAATTAATAATAATGAAATTATCACGGATCCAAAATGTATTTCTAATGTATTTAATAATTATTTTATTGAAAAAATTCAGCCCATTATTAAATCGGGAGACAAAGTCACAAAACTTATTTTAAACAGAAAGGATTCTATGTTCATGGCTCCAAGTTTGCCAAATGATGTTTTAAAAATTACTTTAGCCCTTAACAATACAAACAGTGTAGGTTACGATGGCATTTGTACAAAAATACTCAAAGCAGTTGCCGAGGAAATTTGTGGCCCTTTAAGTTATATTATAAATTTGACTATAAGCGAAGGTATTTTTCCAGATGCCCTCAAAAAATCTGTGATAAAGCCATTGTTCAAAAAACAAGATAGAGAGTTAATGGAATATTACAGGCCGATTTCATTGATACCAATATTCTCTAAAATTATTGAAAAATATATTTATAAAGAACTCAATTCATATTTAGAAGCGAATAATATTCTTTGCAACGAGCAAAAAGGATTTAGGAAAAACAAGACAATAAACATGGCGATTTATGACTTTTTACATACTGTTATGACAAATATGGATAAAAACAATCCAGTGTGTGCCATATTCTGTGACATGACCCAGGCATTTGATTATGTGCAACATGATATTCTACTAAAAAAACTTGATGCTTACGGTGTAAGAGGAAACGTCCTTGAACTTTTAGAATCGTACTTATATGATAGAAAACAAATTACGGAAATAAGCAGAATTAATAAAAGCACAAAAACAGAAGAAATCTTTCTATCGGAGGAACGTACCGTTATCTACGGAGTTCCACAAGGAAGTATACTAGGACCACCGCTTTTTACTCTTTACATTAATGACTTGCCAATGGCAATCAAACATCCTATGACACTGTTCGCGGATGACAGTACAATAACTATACCTAGTAATCAAAGTGATTTTTATAAAGAGGACATAAATAATAGATTACAAGAAACTATTGACTGGTTAGACAATAATAATTTAAAAATAAATTTAAATAAGACTGTAATTATGCATTTTAGCCAGCGCGCATTGACTCTTTCCAATCTTGACATAACATACAATGACATTAAAATTGACACAGTTAACACAACCAAGTTTCTAGGACTTACAATAGATCGCAATTTAAATTGGAAGGCGCATGTAGAGGCCCTGACTAAAAGAATAAGCAGTAGTGCGTACGCTTTGTATATTCTTTCACGCACTGTTAACATAGATGCGTTACTAACTGCTTACTACGGGCTAGCTGAATCTGTTCTCAGATATGGTGTTATCTTTTGGGGAAACTCAACTAATAAAGAAGTGGCATTTAAAGCACAAAAGAGATGCCTCAGAGCCATGTTTAAGTTAAAAACAACCGATAGTTGTAAGCCTTATTTCATACGCTATAAAATATTGACATTGGCATCTCTGTATATTCTAGAATCAGTAATGTACGTTAGAAATAATAGTAATTTATTTTCGCGAATGGCAGATAAATTTCCTAGAAACAGGCGAGATCAAAGTCAGCTCTGTCTGCATAGTAGTAGGACTGCACTTATGCGCAAAAGTGTGTTTTGCATGACCCCCATTATTTATAATAAGTTACCGAAAACTTGGAGAGAGCTTAATGATATACAATTGAAGAAACAACTAAAGTCATTTCTAGCTGACAAGGCATACTATAATATTAAGGAATTTTTGACAGAACCATTTATTTTGACATAGATTTTATGAATTATTTTTATTTACTGTTGACATTTATAATTTACTTAAGTTTTCTAAATTAACATAATGACTTGACTGCCGAAATTTTATTATAAACAATCACAATTATTCATATTTGCACGCCATAATATGTGGCAAACATGTCTGAACCTGTATTTTTTTAATGTTATCCTGCATGTACGTTTTTTATTTCTGTATGTGTACACATGTTTGAGCAAATAAATTTATCTTATCTTATCTTATCTTATCCAACAATATAATACATACATACAATACGTCACGCTGAGTCCCACAGAAAAGCGGCGAAAACTGGACTGTGAAGAGTTAATTTTGACAATCTGTTTTTCTGCCTAATTCTATGGGATTATGGGCGTGATATATGTATGTATGTATGTATATATTTATTTATATCGTCGGGAAGCCATCTTCTAACAGTCCCCTAACCATGCATAAGGGATCCCTAAATTAAGGGGAACGTCAGTGACAACGGGCATAAGCCTCGACACATCAGAAAGAACCAACAAACGTTATCCTCAAAATCGAGGACAACGCCAGGCAAAACGCACCCCATGCAGTTTCCCTTTAAATCAGATAACACGATAGGATCTCAAAAGGCCGATACATGGTGGCCGTTCTGTATCGCCAGAGTATCGGCCATTTGATCCGCCGACCGCGATCCCGCAACAATGGACGCACTTGCGCGCAGGGCTCGGGTTACCGACGCTGCTGTACAATGCACTCCACGTGACCATCGCCGAGTTATTGGCCCACATTCTGATACGTGTTTGTATGCTTTTTTAATAGATGAATAGTTTTCAGAAATGCAGTATTTACTTCCACTTTCCATAAATTAGGATGACGCCAAAACTTCTCACGTCAATTCATATATATATAGGAAGATTTTGCATATATATCCGCCGCTTACAAGTGATTTTTGAATACGACGTGTAGGGATATAAATAACGCATAAATATTTAATTTCTAGGAAACTAGTCATGACCTACGACGACATATTCATATTCTATTTACCTACTTTAGTTGTAAGTCAATAAGAAAATGCAAAATATCAATACGGCAAGACATTAAAGCCAGAGCTAAGATACTGTATAGTCCTTCAGCATTTATTTGATACTAGAATCAGTATAAGACCAGCAGCAAAGTTTACGAGATTAATCTCAATTCAGTTTCAAGAGTCTGGAGCTAAGTAAGAAAAGCTACTGAAGACGGTGGAAAAGTTACGAAACCATCTATCATTTTTACACTCTGGTGCTTCATTATTTATATTTATTTAAGACAATCTTAGAATAGAATAAAACCTGCGTAGTTACTTCACGGAAACAGTAAATCCTAAGAATCACCTCATTAATTTTAGAGGATTCAAAATAATATATAAGATTGCAAGTTATGAAATTCCTTAAAAGGTTCTAAAGCGATTATGTGCCATGTTCTGAAATTGTTCCTTACTGGTTAAAAATCTTGTTAAGGTTTCCTGGGCGTAATTCTTCCTGTTGGCATGTTGCCGGCTGCTCAGCAGTCAAATGAAAGTTTTTAATGCACTTTGCATCTTCCGATTCTCGTGATTTCGGCTCGCAGCCAGATTTTCATGTTTTACAGTCAGCATTGTAAAAAAGAGAGGATTCGCTATCTCTTTTGAGTCCCCAATTATTTGTTAACGAATTTTAGCTACCTTGCGTCAGCCATTCTAACACTGAAAGATGTTCGGGTGCATAATACCATAGTCGCAACACACAAATTCGCCATATTGCACATCGTCAAAGGCACATCGCGTGGCGAATTAGCATTTATACAAGTTCTAGATATGAACCATCGGGTAATATGGTTTGTCACACACGCTATGTAGCTCGAAGATCATAATTATTACAGCAAGCGTAGCTCGAGCACCGTTTTGTGGACGGAAGAGTAGACAAAAATGAAGTTCCGTGTAGACAGTACGACGGCAGCAAACTAGACAGAGTCAACTGCACTTTTTACGAAATTCACTCTTTTACATAATTCGACTCAGAATTCTTTAGCCTTAACTATTTCCTTGGTACTTTGTATAGAAAAAGCTATGTCTACAGGAAAATCAAAACAAGTTACTTCGATTTTTCACAAAAAAATGTTAGCTTTTGGACCACGAGTTCATTGCTGAATTATTAAGCTAGGTTTATTACAGTTGCTGCTTCCATCATTAGGTAGGTTGTCTGTGTTCTTCGTCTTTAACCCATTTGCATCCACTACTTCGTCATCATCAACAATTTTTTATGTATTACTTCAGAAAAGTGCACACATTATCCTGACAGATTTCAAGCGTACACAACTATGAAATTCCAGCGAGTGGACACAACACCCAGACAACATGGCAGCCACGGCGTTTGTCGCATTAAATACCTTATACAGGGCGATTTATGTCCGTACGTGTTTATTCGGATTGTTAAATGTAAATGCGCTATAGCCTAGGATTTCTATCGTAAATCACGGAACGACTGTTGGTGCTTGCTACGATGTGTTTCAGTTCATCTGTCATCAATGTACTGTGTGAATCTTGATTAAATGCGAATATACACCTGATTAAACACTATGCTAGTATTATGAAGTTACGTTCTTCTCTGACGTACCTGCTACGTGGTGTTGACATCGAAAAAACTGATGACAATATCAGAAAAAACCAATAAAATGAATTTAATACAAAGGGCATAACATATTGCTTCTTCAAAACCTTATAAAAGCAATATCTGTATCAATAAATCAATATAGTCTGTTCAACAGACTATTCAAAGTCCATTTTCCGAGAACAGATTAAACAAACAAACCTGCAAACGGTTATTGTAATACACGTTCGATGAAATTAATCACACGAATGACGTTAATAGTAGGTACAATCATGTGCGTAAATGTATACACCCAAGTTCTTCATTATTAATAGTATGCATTTTAAATTCAGAATTAGGCATGGTAAACTAGACCTTATGCAATATATATAAGGTCTAGTCGATAATCGTATTTTGTAATACAAATTCAGAATATGATTAGTCTAATTGGTTTGATTTGCAGCGTTTTCGTCGAATTGTGGAGCGTTTATTAGATGCAAAGTTTTGCACCAACATTACCAGGAATCCTATGCGGTTTGCGCTTATGACATCTATTGGTGAAGTTTGAAAACTCATTGCTATCGCGACTTGAACTTGCATTCTAGAATTGCTTATTTATACCGCGAATGAGCGTACCTAATTAGGATGCCTGTCTCATTTCGCTGTAACATTATTCCTCACTTCATTTCCGCGCTTATTTTCACACTTTTCACGAAGATGTGTCAACAGGCGAAGTACTACGAAGAATCACACCTACACGTGAACTCAGAGATTCAGTCGAACGCTTCGAATATATGTTTCTTTTTCGCTTCCATTTCTCGGAAAGTGCAGAAACCAATACACTGTATGTATTGCTAACTGCCTGCAAATTGAGTGACGTCGTACTGACCGAATGGCGTTTCAGAGTAAGTGGTGCATTTGAGAGGTTTTAACTGAGAACTCTGTATGGAGCTCCCTGGTAAAATCGATCAGGGAAATAATAGGGAAATGTTGCTGGTGTTTGCATTGACTTTTTAAAAGATATCGTTCAATCATAAAGTTCTACTGTATGATTTCCAAGGCGCTATGGTCATATAATGTTCACAGTTCGACATTTGAGCTAGTATTTCTCAATATGAAAATGGAAGCTGAATTTGATCAGTATTGACGTCTGAACCGTATTTGATATCATAAACCAATAAAGCGAAATAAAAAACTGTGTAACCGATACTGTCCACGCATGTACTAACAAGAAACATGTTTTTAATGACGTACCGAACAAAATGAAAAGGGTGTCGAATGCACATATCGCGTATCGCAATACCCGGAGCAAAACGAATGGAGCTGCACTTTATCATAACATTATATAAAGTGTATAATCAGTTATAAAGTTATCGACGAACATGCTTGCATAAGCATGTGACGTAACGTCACAAAGGTGAACGACTTGAAAGATAGATTAAAGGATAATAGGAGATTGATGTTTGTAGCAGTGGCGCAGATATGCAGACATGTACCAGATGATTCCTATCTTGTGCATGCAAAAGCTTTAACACCTGGTCGCCCTTTATTGGTCGTTGTAAAGCATCAGAGAAATTCTTGCCAGGCGATGTTGGCTTATCGAACACATAGGGAATGACTTCAATTTTCTTCGAAGTTTTACTTCTTATACTAGATCAATAAATAAAGTTATGAAACAGCGGTTGCAAACGACACACCACAAAGAAATCTATAAAATGGAGATATACCTAAATAGCTAGAAACTGTGGGGTTTATTAACCGACTTCTTCAAAAAGGAGGAGGTTCTCAATTCGTCTGCAAGTTTTTTTTTTTTTGACTTTTTTTACGCGATTACTCCGCCAATTATGAATCGATTTTGATGATTCTGTTTTTGTTTGGTACGTGCATGACCTTCCGAGGTGGTCCCATATAAATCGGTGGCAAAAACGAAAATTAAAAGGTAAAGACACCGACTTCCGAAATTAAAGTTATTTTTCACTTTTATAGTTTTTTTTTTGGTAGTCGGTTTTATTTTTTTGTAAAAAATAAACTGTTTAACCATACATTTTCGACTTTGGAAAGTCACTTAACTTTAAGCAACGTCTTTAAATAATCCCCTGTATCCTCACGGATTCGCCACGCTACACACTGACGTTAAATTCCTGCTTCATCTATATTGTATGGCTATGCAAGACGTTTCTTGATGCATTTCCCGTGGTATATACCTTACCTACATAGGCAGCACATTGTTTCGTAGTGACGGAAAGTACTACAGATGTGTGCCATTTCGTGCAAGCTGTAAATCTTCCAGTGAAATAGGTTACGTGGTTTGCTGGCGATAAAGTAACAAGTATTATAATAGTTGTGCACTATTGTGAATTTGACACGCTCTTTGCTGTTCGGATACACCTACAGCTACACCAATAGAAATGTGAGCATAAAAGTCAAACAACATAACAACAAACAACAATATTTCCCGGCGTATTATGTCCCTGAACGATTTTCCTCGGGAACTCTATAATTATGAAGTTCTCAGTTAGGTAAAACCTCTCAAATGCACCACTCTGCTCCATAGGTACTCTGAAAATTGAAAATATTGACGGAAGGATGAAATAGAATAAGTACATAATATATATTCTCTTCATTATGTACACCATATAAATTGCAGACATAAATGTAGAAATTTTACATATGGTAAGACGGACTTTTAATAGGCGGTATAAAATAAAAAATGCGGTTAAAACTTATTGGTTAGATAACTGTTGTTCATAGGCATAATTTTCAAGCTTCTTCTGGACTACTTAAAACATACCATATTTGAGCACCTGCAAACAAGGTTAAAGTCCAATAATTTAAGATTCAACAGTATTATCACATTCGTGTGAATGCTGACGCAGCTGACGTATGTACCATAGGATCGCGATTCATCACACATGTTACAATTCTCGTGCGTTGTCAGCGCCTTGCGCCAGCGCGTGCGCAAGTGCTCGGTGACGCCATCATCTGCACCAGCAACAAGCCGCGAAATGCAGTTATAAATAAACATACGATTTGCGGATTAATGCCTCGGTCTGTTGTTTAGTTTTCTTGGTAAGTTTTATGATTGGTTTTTTATTTGACAGCCAATTTAATATGACGTATGATGTCCGTCATTATCCATTCTTATTTTTAACTAGCTGTGCCCGCGACTTCGTTCGCATGGATGTCGGAAAACAATAATATGTCGCTTAGAAAAGTTGTACCTTCATTTAAAAAGGGGGAATCTTTCGACCAGGCCTGGTGATTTTTCCTAGTAAGAAACTGCCAAAAAACTTGTGTTTTTATTTAAGAAAATGCTTCTCTTTATAAAATATTAGCGGTGGAACCACCTGGAGCGTACACAAAAAAGTTGCTAGGGTTGCTCACACGCGAAAGAGCTACATAAAGTTGGCCGTGGGGAAAGCAACCAATACTAAGATCCACCCCCGCAACGGATAATGTCTGGCCCTGAGCTTTGTTAATGGTCATGGCGTAACACAGGCTGACGGGGAATTGCACACGCTTAAAACTAAACGGGAAATTATTGGGAATGAGAGGAATTCTTGGAATAAAAACAACATCACCGGCGCCGCAACCTGTTAAGATTTCGGCTTCGATGACGTTTTGTTGGTGATTGGTGACTATGAGCCGAGTGCCGTTGCAAAGTTTGGGAGGACTTAAATTTCTGAGAAGAATTATTGGCACTCCGACTTTTAAACAAATTTTGTGTACTGAAAGACCGGGTGTGTTAAGGGATTCTAAGAACTCTACTGGATAGTGTGTGGCATCTTCTTCTTCGGGAACCGTATTTATCGATGTATATTCTTGACTTTCCCCAGAAACATGTGCCAATATTTGTGTATTTATTGCTGTCCGATAGTCGAACAAATCAAATCAACCATAAGGCCTCTGCCTCGAATCTTGCGGGCAGCGGGGCGGCGGCGGCGGCGGCGGCGGCGGCGGCGCGGGCGCAGCAGGATCTTATGCGTAAAATCAAATGGACCGGTTCTCGAAAACAGCGGCGCGGCAGCGGCGAGGCGGCGGGCAGCGAGCGTTGCACTCCATTCAAGCGGTGACCGCCCGCGCGTCTGCATTGCAGTGTTGTTGCCTACAATAAATTGAGCGTTAGGAATAAATTTGAATCAAAAAGATGTTGCCACCATTGTTCAGACATTTCTTTCGCGAATAAAAACAAATATCTCGACGACAAAATCGTGAACACAACACTACGCGGCTATAGTGACGCGCGATCTGCCCGCTAGTTTCGAGAACGGGTCTTTGATGCCCGCCCTGCTCCCGCGCCGCCGCCGCCGCCGCCCCGCTGCCCGCAAGATTCGAGGCCGAGGCCTTACACACGCCAACAACGATCGAATCGAATGAGCGGCGGTCACGAATCATACGAACAAATTACGAAGTATAGTACAGTTCGATTCAAACTTAATGGCGGCTCGGAACATGAGGCGAGTCGCTGCGCAGTAACAATTTCATGTGACAGCGGGGGTGAGGGGTGGGGTACTGCGCAGCTAAAAACTAACTTCCGAGCCGCCATTAAGTTTGAATCGATCTGTAACGACTCGTTTCTTGACTTCTTAATTTGAACCTAATGAACGAAACCAACCAAAATACCAAATCAAAACCAATCAGATCAATTAGGAGTGAGGCGTATTTATCGTCACAGATAGAAATCACAGATATTATAAAATAGCAGATAGCAATTGCTCCTAACGATAAAAAATATCTGTTACTTAAAATCACAGATCCTCAAGACTGTTACTGTTAAAACTTCGGATACGATTTTCGACTTTAACGAAAAGAAATAAAGAAGATATTCAATTGAGTCAATACGTATTTATCGTCTGTACAAAAATCACAGGCTGTGATTTTATAACAGATAGATACGATTTTCGACTTTAAATCAAAAGAAATAAAGATGATATTCGATTGAGATACGTATTTATCAAAAATCACAGGCTGTGATTTAATAACAGATATTTGGATCTGTTATTTTTTGTCACAGTCACAGTGATCACGTTTATATCGTGTCGTGATATCGTGTTTCACCTGTTACAACCCATCTCTAAGATCAATACTTTCAACGAATGACAACCCAACCAACAATTTATTATTATTATTATATTATCGACACTAAAGAAGTCAAAAACAAAGATACCTACACTAAAAATTATTTGGAATATCTGGGCGAAAGTCATTTTTCGACGGAGACTCTTAACACCGCGATTCAGAAAATGACATTAAACGAACAACGTCATCTATCGAGCCCGAAATGATACTGTCAAAATATTTGGGAAAACGTTCGAACACTCTGTAAGCTAAATAAACTATGTAGAAAAGTGAAAAATTAAAGAATAAATACCTATATTTTTTAAGAAATTAACATTTGTCACTATTCTTTCATGATTATCAAGATTTGAAAGATAGGTAGCGCCACCTATCGCACTAATACTAAACTAATAAATAAACAACGCACCTGGAAAATTTTAATTAATCTAAGTTTAGAGTTATATTCTATACACCATGTATCGCGTTAAGTTTCCGCGCAAAGAAAATGACGGTCATATAACAACACCCGATCTCACAAACCTAGTAATTAAGAAGTAAGTATCATTTCGCGTCAATAGATGTCGTTACGTGTATGTACATTACGTAATGAAAATTCCTTCTTGAACACTTTAAATTCATATATCTTTTGATATTTTGAAGCGATTGCGATGAAACAAAAACTAATTGAAACATCGAGTTACACACAATATTTGCGTATAAAAGTTAGCCATATTGATTTCGTACTTTTTACGTGATAGTGGAACAATCAAACTAAAGAACATACAAACAGACAGACAGACAAACAGACAAACAGACAAAAATTCCAAAAATGGTAGAAATGGAATTTGTTGGTTATTCTTGGACAACCCAAAAATTTTTTTTTTTTTTTTTTTAATTGTACAGAAACGCCTCGTCTACAGATTTATTATATGTATAGAATAGATATGACGTGTAAAAGTGATTCCAATATCCCAATTAAAAATTTCATGTCATTTCATAGCATTTACCGTAATTTAATTTGTCTGATTTTTCGATACCTCTTAGTGGAAGTTTACGAACCTTCTTAATAATCTTGTGTTCTTTGGCTTTCGTTGATAGGTTTCGCAAAATGGCTCTTTCGGAATTCTCATGAATTGCATTTACAGAAATCTAGAGTGAACGACCGACATTGGGCTATGTTACCCAATAACACACATTGAAGACTTCAAGAGTTTGTATAAACTTCAATATAGGTAGTCATCGAAGTTTGTAGTGGTGTAAAAACCGTACTTACATACATAATCGTATGACTTTAACTCTAATCAGTAAACGTAACTGTTATCGTTTCACCCGTCGCAATGGCTGCGAAAACAACAATAGTCTATAATAAAGTGAGTGTATTGTCTTTGAACATGGTAATAACCATGTTCTCAATCCTTGTTGATTGCTATATGATAATGCGCTGATGATAAGAATCTAGTGCGTTTAATTTTGTGTGCGGTTATGGAATCATGAATTCATGAGTTAATGTAACAATACACTTGCTTGAAGAATTGAAGCATGCAGTTCACAATATTATGATCATTTACCTCTTGATAGTATCGTACACAAACAAGGGTCAAAATTTCAAGATGATGTAATAGTGAACAGAAAGAATTGGAAAGAAAACAATGTAGGTACAGTTGTTTTACATGCAGCAAAAGTTAAACAAAGAAAACAAAGCATATGTTGATATGATTATGCGTTATCGAATATTCACGATATTTTTTCCGGTTGAACTAAAAAATCCAAAAGTAAAGGCTTAAAAACTTACACGCTTTAGGGATGTTAGATGTAGATTGGACTACCTGATGCTGAAGAAATCATAAAGTTAAAAACATACAATAATTCAGTTATTCCTGAAACCATAAACAAACGAGATCAACAATCACTCTGATCAACAATAGACTTCAATTTTCGCATTGTATTTTCATTCAAAGCTTCTGACAACAAAAGCATCTTCCACATGCATTACATACCTTCATTTTTATTTTCGTATAAATATACATACTTGATACCACATCGGAGTCCAGTCGAGCGGTAATATGATTGCTGTTCATTATACAATACCGCCACAAACCTACTAAATCCCGAGCCGAGGATGGATTAAAATTAGGCAGCGGAAATTATTTTATTTTTAGACGTGTTCTTGGGGAATTATATGAGGTTGAGGTTGTTATGAGGTTCGGCGATAAGTAGAACTTGAGGGTAGGTACTGTTGGAGAATTAAATACTACCGATTCAAGTTTTCTTGAATTATACATAATATACACGGTTAAATTCTACTTGAAGTCACTACTAATGCTGCCAACGGATAGTGACTACGAGGACATCAATGACGCTAGTATTACCTTAGTCAAAGCATCAGCTTTCTGTTTGTCTATACCAAGCCATATTTACTCAGCCTCTTCATCCATTACTTACTCTTCAAGTAATCTGTCTTCAGTTTCTAACAACTACGTATTAACGCACATGGTGCATAAGTAATGACAAGTTGCGAGCCAAGTAATAAGCAGTTTCGCTTACTTAGTTAGTTACTACTTGTGCGGGATGAACAGATATGCTATGATTTTCTCGAAAGTCTATCAGTGTGGAAGTAATTAACGGGTATGAAAGTTTGTACGCTTTTATTATACAGAAAGATTGTCGTCGTGCAGTCGCCGATAGCCAAGATAATAATATTATTGATACACTTTTGATTCATCGGTTTAAAGTTGTTTATGTGTAGCAAAATGCAAATGATGAGGAAGAACAAGACAGTCAGTGACATTAATCCTCGCAATAAAATTGAAGGAACTGATCTTGCAGTAATGAAAGCGGATTCAGAAAAGGAGCATGATATTAAACAGTTAATTGCAAGCAAAACAAAACTTAAACTCAATGTTTTTAAAACTTAATATAGCTTATATAAAACTATCTAATAATCCCAATGAGAACTCGGAAGCTTTATGAACTAGCTTCACAGATGGCGAGTTTAACGGATTTGCTTAATATTGGTTCCTCTCAGGAATATTCATCATACCTTTCTATACATAGTATGTATAACAGCTCTGTTCGTTGCGTTATTAAGTTTTTTTTTACCAGAAAATATCCTCTCGTTATTTATAATTACAAGTTTTAGAGAAATACCTAATGCAGTTTTCTTTTCATTTTCAAAGTTAATGCTGTGTTTAGTGTTCCTGTTCAGTAACATTTCTAATGAAAAAAAAGCCTTTAGGGTTTGTTATTAAGTTATATTTTTTTGTTGCCTTTGATGATCGTCAGGCAGGACTAAGGAGCTTACAAAATTATAAGGAGCTTAGCACTGCGCATTTGGTTGAAACATATTCGTGCAGTCATGTTTTGCTTGAGTCTTATAAAAGCATATGTGGGTACATATTGAAATATTTTGTAATATTATAAGCAGTGGTGCTAAAAGGTTTTACTTGGAAGCTCGAAAAATTTTCAAAGAATTTGATGTCTATTTCAACTTTTAATAGTATAGTATTTTGGAATGCCACATTCATTTTGAAGATTAACTACTGTTTAACACAATTCATTAGTTATTCATAGAGAGTTATGTGCCACAGTGCCACCATGTTTAGAGTCACGTATACCGTCGCTGTGTTGGTTGCCAACCATCAATTGTTACTATCACCTGACATCAGATACACTTGCAAGGGAATCATGCATTACTCTTACTTTTGATTGCAGGGGAATGCCTATAGACAAAACCTGTATGCTTTTGCATAAAGGTCTTACGATACAGCAAAATGCAGCTCAGAATATTTGAGACATAACATATTTTATCTACCTAAGTAAAGAATGAGGCAACGTTTACGGTAGGAGGTAAACGTTACCTTAGTATTTACTTGGGTAGATTCGAAACGACACGACGTTAAATAGAAACTTCCACAAGAAAAGGCCCCCGATCCACAACTTCCACACGAGCGGAGCAACAGGAAAAAGTAAGTATGTAAACATATACCTAAAGCAGCCGTTTACACGATACGTTTCACGTGAGCTTTTGATTTGTGTCAACATAATAAACCCTAACTATTATGTAGCTATGTAGACGGTAACAGTAGCCGAAAAGTGAACGGGCTTAATAGCTGCTACTACTAAACTACCGAATCATCTTTCGAACAAGATCCATTGAATTTGGAAACAGAGGGACAAAAAGTGCGTGGCATCGTGTCCTATGTCACGTAGACCATGACAATGCGTCCTGACTGACATCGTTTGTCACTATCAACTGACGGGATGCAGGGGGACATATTGACGCTGATTCTATGCATTGTTTACGATCTATCATCAATTTTGGAAGGGAAAGAAAGAGAACAGAAGACAAAGCAAGCGATTAACGGAATCCGATCACAAACTTTTTGATGATATCATATATTTATAACTTGGATATATAGAAAGAAAGAAAGAAAGAAAGAAAAAAATAAAGTAAAATGGGTTTATTTGTCACAGAAACACGTGCATACAAAAAGATAACAGTAATCAGCAATGTTAAACAACAAAAAAATAGGTCTAAGTACAAATATGAGATCACGAGTATAAATATAAATAATTGGCAGCTGCACGGCATGACTGTGACAAGAAGGCTTCCACTCAGCATGATGCTGCGCTATGGGGACCCACAGCACAGCGCTGATTTTCAGTGGTCACCCGAAAAAGACGCTCGGATATATCATGATATTTATAACTTGCACAGTATGAAAGAAATATACTTTAAAATAGGTGATATTGGACGCATATGAAGAAAACTCTAAAGTCAAGGTAAGTTCCGTTGGTGAAGTTATGAAAAGTTAAGCAGCAACTTGCAATCTTATTTGAACATAACTCTGAATAGCAGCTAATCTCAGTCTGTGTGAACTTTTAGCAATAAAGTTGTAAGAACGACACGCCTGTCGCACCTTCGTCAAAGTTTTACCATATTGCCAATACTGTAAAAACATCGGTCACCCATCCACGAGCCGACCGCGGCTGTTATTCCACAAGCCCCTTTACGCTCCCTCTAATTAAGGGATCTCCCATCTCCTGTGGAAACCAATAAAAAGTTCCTGCACCCCAATTTGTCAAAGAACAGAGAGTTGAGAACGTATCGGCGATCGCTAAAACTGCGAGGTGCGAAACCGGAGATGCCATGATGAATAATTCAACAGAGAGTACAATACAAATAAATTTAGAATTTATTGATGGATGTCTACTCGGGTAACGATTAGAAGGATGCACGGAGGGATGTTAAATCCTGTTTGATATTGATATAAATACAAAACGGTCTAGACTATAATATTGATAATAAATTAAATAAAGAAGATTTAAATGAAATGAAAACAGACGATGAATTTGAATTTAACTTAGAAAGACTAAAGAAGCTAATCACAATCGAATAGTATGTATATCGGCATTAGAGAACATATTAAAATGTTACTAAATCAAATCCCAATGGACCCATTTTATTCAGAACATATTCAGCAATTCGTTTAAACGATTGATTTGTAGAGACTTGATTGAGTGCGTAAATCACTCCTGTGCTCGTAAGTCAATAACTTTTTTAAATGAAACGCCATTGCGAGAGGAGCACGGTTAAGCATGAAGTATTGGTGACTGAGTTTCGTTAAACTTCGCTCAATCGGGGAAGCCTTAAAGAACTATGCACTTGGCCACCTTGTATTTTATTACTAAGTTGCATATTTACGTGACTCCTAAGCTAACATTGGACTAGCGTTGTTAAAACTAATATTGTAATTGCAAAAGTTTCCTTGTTTACTTCACCCAATGTCGTCAGAGCTACTGTGTGAAATTGTAAAACTTGGCAGATCCAGATTTATATTACGTAAAGTATACCAACATATTTTGCGAACTACAATAGCCAGCCCAAAAACTAAATATTTATATCCTTGGGGAAATATCCCTCTTTTTTGTTCAATTACTTTAGGGATTAATAAAGTTACCCAATTTGGCTCCTTTGGGATTAGAAACCGCAGTAAAATGTTTCAGGCTCCTAAACGTTATTACAGTACCAGGTTAAATAGTGACCACGCAATTTTGTGGCGTGCGTGTCATAAGAGCCCTCAGCTACTAAATGATTATATCAGGCGTTCATACTAACAGCATGGTAATATAAACAAGGGCTTTAATTCTCTAATCTTTATGTTATAGGTTTTCCGCATCTTACAGTTACCAACAAAAAAATACACAATATTTTCATTCTTAAAACTGCAGTTCTTCCTATTGCCTTCAATCTACTTCAGACCGAATCATTTGGCCATGAATATAATCAAAATTAGATTTACAAGTAGGTTGATGCGCTCTAGTGCGATGACTCATTGTCCTGATTACCGTAATGAGTGTATGAAATCATTGTAGCAAATGGCCTTACTGCTTTGAAGATTATCGACCTGTGTACGGTTTCTATTTTGTCCTCTGTATTTGAAAGTGTTACATAGCTACCGATTTTTTGCGGCATTTGGTTGACTGGATTCGATATTATTACCTGGAACATAAAGGAATGCTGGTTATTAACAGGCACTTTAACGATATAAATTATTAGTTTATAGTTTTCTAGATATAACTTTTATCAGGTGAATAGGTGTTTTAGTTCTGTTTCAAGATCAACAGGTTCAGAAAGTACTTCCTGCTACACTTCTAGGTGTATAATGACAATTAAAATTGTATGTCTCGAGAATTTTAAAGACCTTAGATGACTTGAGAATTTTACTGGCGCCAATCTGCACTAAACGATATTTAAATTTATCAACTGCGCAGTACTTTTAAAGCTTCTACTTATAAAGCATCTAAGTACTACGGTTAGATCGATTACTTTAACAAGATAGGTACCGTAAACATTTTCTCCCATGATGAATGGGTTGATCTCAAAACAATTTTCACTACCCAGTTACCCACATAGTTATATTCACAAGACGCCGACTTACGACAGATGATCAACGGAGTTGGCCGATCAATGATCGTGATTAATGAGTCATGTCAATGACTGGGAACATAAATATAAGAAAGCACAGAAGGCTGAATGACAACAATATGTAATACTTATACTACATAAATAGTGGCTAAAGTGATGATAAAATGGGTCATTAGGGAATCATTGAAGATAATCTTAATTCTCGTTCGAATGGCTTTTGTAATGTGCTTAGGCTTGGTATAGCAGTCTGTATAATGGATAAGTGAACCTTCTGGCATAGTCTAATTTGGATCGATACGGTTTTCATGCGCCGGCGCCGATTTTTTACTCGCGCCCACTAAAAACTAGTGGGTACTTGACTTGAAGTTTTTTTTATACAGAATATGATATGTGTTGTAGGAACTAACAGAATCACTACTAGTTAAATAAAGTTGTACTGTGGCCGATAACTCTCTACGATTGACATCTGATTAAACTGTAAATGGATAATTTATTAAATTAAACTGTAAATATAATTTTCAAATAAGCAATTAAGCACTATATGATTAACTAGGTGCAAGATCTTGCTGTGGCAATATTTATATTTATTTATATAAATACCGAAATAAAAACCGGAACAACTTTAAATTTTCAGTAAGTAATATTTGAATCTGTGACGTAGACGAGAATTTGTGGTTACCCTGAAATTCCTAAATAAAGATTACACAGACTTCATATTATCATAATATTGTTAATATACTCGTATAGGAAAAATACCGCAGGACCATATAATATCCCCTAAGTTCATTGTCTGTTACGTATATCCCGCGATTAGTATTCACCTACTGTTGTATGGAACTGAATCATATTTCAATTTGTGTTTCAATCCCAGTCTGTTGGATGTTTCCGTTTAAGCCATGTGCTGTTTGTATTGCAAATATATATAAAAAAATTGGGATAGCTGTGATCATAGGCTTCATATCAGTGGTTGATCTGTTCCGGGCGGCTATGGGTTTTATCAGGAAGCTCGAAATATAAGAAAAGATATACTGGTGTAAGGATACGTTTACGTAGTGAGGTCAGCTAGACAGTCTAACATAAGGCAGAAAGATTGCCAGCCACATTGAAACTGGCAAAGATTGTAAGAACCAATCCAGTCATTCCAAACAGGATAGCTTAACCAATCCACCTCGTAAGATTTGGTGCGTCAGTCGACATCCGGGGTATTTTCCTAAGATTCAACTAAAGGAAACAGTTCATTGCGACACTCGCAGGCAATAAAATAGACCAATTGGCCATCGTACCTTTGCATTTGACCTTGGCAATGACTTCTGCCTTGGGATACCTGCTAGGAATATAGATATAAGTACATTTCCCCACGTCCATTCGATTTATGGGAAGCTCAAAATTACGCGCTTCGTAAGTAGCCGTGAACTTTAATACCGAGTGCGTTGGTACCGTCGAGGTCACGAGCGCAATAAACCGACGGGTTTCCAGATCGCTAGTGAATGGTAAAACTCTAGTATAACTTGAATTAATTTAGGTACTTTTCTAATGTCTGGTTCTTGTATTTTACTAGTAGTTACACGTAAGACTTGTGAATGCGAATAGATTAAAAGTTCGTGCATGGATTAGACTTTGGTAGGTTCTGACCCGTTGGTAAAGTTTGCAAGTTAAATTCGATTCCAACTACTATCCATCCATTTGGACTACTATCTATATGTTCAAATGACGCCTCTATAATGTTGGGCTATTGTTACATGTCTAATCAGTTCCTTCAGTAACCGTTCATCACTTTAATCTTTACGAATGTACTATCCATCCATTTGGACTACTATCTATATGTTCAAATGACGCATCTATAATGTTGGGCTATTGTTACATGTCTAATCAGTTCCCTCAGTAACCATTCATCACTTTAATCTTTACGAATGTTTATAAACCCTCGACGTCGGTATCTTTATTCATTCTATCCACTTCGTCATGGAAAACGAGTGTGAAAATTAATATTCTCCAAACATGGTTGATTATAAAAAGTCTCCATTTACACGTGTCGGCAGGTCGTAAACAATACAGCTAATGGTGTGAATCATGGACACGCCAGCAACGGTGACGGTGAATCAGAGCTACACACCTTGCTAGTAGTTGCTGTTGTACAGTGTAGGTAGCACTCAATGTAAAGTAAAGAAGCTGCACTCGACTGATTGTTCGATTACTAGGGACCGTACTAAATCTATTCAAGTTTTGTAGTGTTTGTTCAAGTACTGTTGTTTCTGCCTGTTGGTTGTCTGAGTTGTATGTGAGAGTTTTGCCATTGTAAATGCAATAAGCACTCAATACTCTTAAAGTTCAAAAGAATCTTTACTTTCCTATCCTTTCAGTTGTCTGAAAGATTTTTCTTTCTTGACATTTGACTAGTTAGATTTACTTAAACTAGGTCGAATATTTTATTTCTGTGATTTTCATTTATAATTACGTCCCAATTTAGACTTTTTAGGGAAACTTGGCAATAAAATACTTACATGAAAATTGTTAAGTTGTGGACTTGTGGTACTGTTTCTTTAAGTTAAATGGTCACAGGTAAGTTGATTCAGTGACTTAATTGCATAGGTAATATTGTACGCGGAACTAGCCTTTAGATGTAAGCTATCTGATTGCCTAATAAGGTGAATAGGTTGTATGCACCTCAGTTTATACGAGCTTAGAATTAGCATCACCTGGTTACAGTTTCTATGATACTTTATGTTGGTTGTAAATAACTTATGTTTGAATCAAATCTACATTATCCTGTACCCACCTCACTGTTGATTATTGATCGATTTGTCCGTTCATCCAGGCAGTTGGATAGTAATTTACTATTCATAGCTGCTTGCGAAATGAAACAAATACTCAATAAAAGAAAACAAGAAAGAAAAAACAAAGCATCTAAAAAGTAAAAAATAATATGTATTGGTCCTGTTGAAGGTAATATTTTGATCCAAGCGTCGTCGTGTCGGGGGACGGCTAATACAAACGCCAACACCACTAGCACGCCACTAGGAATAATGAATGTATGCTGTTGTAAAACGGATAGCTGCTGTTAACTTCCTATTTTCATTAGCCGTCCCCCGACACGACGACGCTTGGATCAAAATATTACTTTCAACAGGACCAATACATATTATTTTTTTACTTTTTAGATGCTTTGTTTTGTCGGGGGTTTTTTAAATTTTAAATTTAATTTTTGTTTCCAGCTTTTTTAAATTTTATATTATATTACTAGCAGAAACGCTACGATCAACACGCAGCTCGCCGAAATCTGCGTAGCTGTACGTATTTTTGCCACAGTGAAGCTCGTTACTAATTTACTTTCTCTTTTCTACTCCATCATCAGACCCTGATCATCTATCTTTAACCATCTATCTGGAACCTATTTGTTGAGACCTTTCCATTGAGTCCAAACACGATACCGCTGCTGTAAGTTGGTGATGGAGTTGGGTATCCTGCAAATTCCAGGTGATGCTGCAGTATCAGCTCAAGGTTACTATATTATTTTCATATAATTGAAATAAGAGAATTCTAAATTTCCAATCGATTAGACCTGTGGAAGATGCTCACATCCATTCATCAACTAGAAAAGAGCTAATAATTTTCAAACGGCTGAACCGATTTTCTTGAATCATAGCTAAGAACACTCTCGATCAAGTCACCTTTCAGGCAAAACCAAAAAAATCAAAATCGGTTCAGCCGTTTGGCAGCTACGATGGCGCAGACAGACACACAGATACACAGATACGTTAAACTTATAACACCCCTCTTTTTCCGTCGGGGGTTAAAAATAGAGTGCATTATTGTGTAGGCAGGTAGGTCCTACTTGCTTAAGCATTACAATGAAGAACAAATCGTATCCAATGGATTTCTTGTAAAGGCAATTACCATAAATGTCATGCTTAGCATGTAAGTAGATGGGTGCTGCAATACGATTTCAATATCCTAACATAATTTATCTGCGTAGCTGACCTATCTGGCGGCCCTTAATATTTCTCATCTCATCGATATTGAATATTCTTGGAACCACGCAGCAATATAGCCTTACTACACCGCGCAGCAATATAGCATACGACAATTTGTACTCTATTAAGCAAATAAGATTAGTTGTCCGCCTGACCTGCCACGTCAGAGGCAGACGAAATAACTAGACCGAAAAATCCATATTAGTTGTCCAATTGTTATTCATAACAAAACTCGGAGCTAATATCTAGGTGCTGACGATGATTCACGAGGTGACGACACCTAGCTCTTACACCGACAATGAGGAAGTGAAGAACGTGTTTGCAATTGTTGGTCCTTTGGTACGCCCCCAAAACCGTTGTTGGAAGTCCATCTTTAGGAGTTGATGATTTATCTGCGCTAAGCTTTTATTTTTTTTGGACACAATTTTAGCGTCTCTTGAAATGATTCGTCAATTATTCAGGTCTACCACCGTTCTGTAGCTGTTACACTGCAACGATCGCCTAAATCAATAGGAAAAACGGTATCCGAAAAAAGTCGCATGCGCCAGATTTAGATGATTGTTCGATTCCTTCACCACTTAGTTTGGAAGTATAGGAGCAGGGAGTGAACCTTCTGCGACCGTCTATTCTGTTTCTCAACGACTTAGCATTCCCAACACGCTGAAGGCGATGACTGCTTAATGGCGTCTATACTTAGACAACAATTAATAGGTACAATGAGCAAATTCCGTAACATTACCATGTAAACGCTTCATTGGGAGCTAATGGCGCATAACACATGATAATAATATGGCTTCGTTTATGGGTGGTGTAGGGCCAGGAATGGTGGGTTTTAATCGTTCAGATTCTTGCTGCCAGATTCTTTACTAAGAAAACTGACTATATCGTTGTAGACATCTTGGTTTGATGCGCAGCATCTTCAGCTGATATGAGGCAAACATTGTCGTCATTATCATGAACCATGTGGAGTTTAGTAGTATTTAATAAGTAGACGTCAGTAATTCTGGGCGTTCTATAATTTCTTTCCTATAGTCATTATTAAACTTTAATGTTTCCTTGATAAAACCTCTAAACCGCTAAAGGAAATACCACCAGCTGGTAGAGATAGGTATCACAGACAGTGGTCGCGCTATACAAATAGTTCAGTGCCCTAAATACAAAGGTCAACACAGAAAGGTTAGCGAACGTTTAGACCACACACATAGACACTGACAGCAATTAAGGAAATAGCTGTCTATAGTGCATCACGTTAGTAAATGTCAACATCACTTCTTAATCGACTGCCTCGAAGTACGTCCTTAAGCGAATGCTATGATTGCCTAGCAATTAGAGATCGCTTAGGATGTTGCTACGCAGCTGGACATTGCTACCCATTACTTAGAATCATAATTTGTTTATAATTTGACAAGACCGTGTCACTTAAAGGGCTGGTTTAATAGTAATCAATTTCATAACTAGTTCTCGAGTCTTCCAGGATGTGAATGGTCTTGAAAGGGAAGATGTAGTTAGAAGGAAAACCATAGAATCAGAAGAGGCGTTATAAAAGGAGAGACTGAAGACTCACTCATTTAATTTCACCACTGATTAACGTGCACTTTTTTCCAAGTCGCGTGTCCAATTAGCAGTAGCGATGGACAGAACATCATTAATTGTAATTGACGAGGTCAAACTGTGATGAGCAGGCATTTAAAGCGTTTATAAATCAGTTTATATTTCCTTTGAGCTGATGCAAATTATAGCGCATTGTCACGAACCCGCCACACGCCAGGATATTGTTAATCAAAGACAACATTGGGTTGCGTTTTAATAGTTATTTTTATGGGTAAAAAGCTGGCTTTCTTTTTGATTGTGTCTTGCATGATAGGATTTGGCTTCGACTTGAAGGTCGGAAAAGTTAAGTTATCTTTTGTTCGGGTTGAAATTGTGACAAATGGAGATAACAATGGGTTCGACGTTCAACGCTCTATGAAAGTATTTTCATTTGCTTCTATAGCATAATTCTGAAATCTGCATACAGCATTGAGGAAATTAAAGCCTTTTTTGGGACTATACTGGTAGTAGTACCTACTAGCAAGTCAGGTATTTTATATTCAGCTTAACGTCCACTGTAGGTTTTGTGAAACCAACTGGAAGACGTGTCGCAAATTAGCTTAGCAAGAACCCCGCCTTGTCTGGAACCGCATCGTTCACGTTGTTTGCATGTCTTTCGCCATTACTTCACCTAGGAGTAGGTACAGATATTAACGTAATTGCAATTTTCAGGACCTTGACATTCTGAACTTGCCTGTCGGAACCGCAAGAACTTTGCAGACTGTTTGAATTAGATAACTAACAAGACTCGTATTTTCGGAATCACGAACGACAGCTGTTGCTCAATGTGGTGGATAGATAAGCGTCTTCTAAAGATTTAACCCTGAAGTTAATGTTAGGTTCTTTAGGGTCCCATATTATAACTGCTGAGGCCTGCAGGCGTAGCATGATCACCGTTTTGTCGACGGAAGAGTAGACAAAAATGACGTTTTCTGTAGACAGTACGAGACGGCAGCAAAGTAGACAGAGTCAACTGCACTTTTTACGAAATTCACTCTTTTACATAATTCGACTCAGAATTCTTTGTTTTGTCATAGGATTTATCGGTTGTCAGTGTGATATTGACAGTAAGGATAGAAAAGTTTCTTCCGAAATAGTCTACATATAAAAAGACCTAGACAAAGATCGTTAGAAATGAAAGACAAAATGACAGATTGTAGAAAGATTTCTACGGTGGATGTCAAAAATGAAGAAACGAACTGTCACTTTGTATAGAAAAAGCTATGTCTATTCTTCGTAGAGATAGAAAGCGCCATGCTACGCCTGCTGAGGATTGGTTATAGCAATTTATATCTTGACATACAGAGATGACTGCCAATCTCAACACATCAACATATATCCAAGCCTTTATAAACATGTCCGATCACAAGTGCGCGATTCGTATCATGATTCTTAAAAAGGTTATACTGTATCGCGTGGAAGGGAGAGGCGAGGACGCTAAGGCGTGCTATAAATAACTCGGTTTAAATAAACGGCGACTACAAATCACCCCAGCGTATACTTAATTAGGATACACTGCATATTTCGCTCGTTAAGACGCTCTCAGGGAAGCTTGATGCGAAATTGTGATTAGTGAGTCAGGGTGTTGATTCAGGGGACTTTGTAGAGGTGCAAATAATGAGTTGAGTCGCGACTGTATTTCACGAAGTTGAGACAGAAATTAGTCGGCACCCTGGTGGTTTGGTCCCCAAAATGGTGTACTAGTAATTTAGGGGACACCATTTAGGGGACCACACCACCTGGGTTCTTTCTCGACCACAATTCTTTATTAAAGCTGTACGTGATTTGCCGAAAATGGCTGATAAATGAGAACTTGACTGGGACATTAAATCTAATAATTTTGGTAGTAAGAGTAACCATGCTGTTTCAAGACCGAGTTGTGAAATTCCAAACTGAGTAATCTCCTGACTGCACTTCCACGAAGGAATTTTTACGGAGCATTATAACGTCGGGAGTTACTTCAGGCTTGATTGTGTTGAATAAGATATTAGCTTAGAGGGCTTAGTCTGGCAGTTGAAGATAAAACGTAGTTTCGCAAGTCATGCCTTTCCTTTAGCGTCGAGTAATATATATGGAGGAGAATCACATTATTTTGGAAATACAAGTAACTTTCTTGGATAGCTACAAAAGAAACTCAAGTTTATGATGTACTGTACCTACTTCCAGAATTTCTAATACAATAAAGGCAATAACTTATCCTTAATCAACATAGAAATAGCGAAGCAATCATAAATCTATGTATCGAGAAGCAACATCGATAAATTACAATAAAGAAAATGTACCGGATTCCACAAGTAGATAGCGTGCACAATGCACGGACAAGTCGTGGGCGCGTCCGCTCCCAATCGCTCCCGATAATACGAATGGGAACTTTGACCAACTATATCTTGTAACTTCTACTATCTATTCAATAAATACGTCCAAGCATAGCATTTGAAAAAGATATACGATTATATGAGTCAAAAGAGAAAAGGCAAGTCGCGAAGATTGTGCTACAAATCATTGCGAGATTATTCCTTCGACAGTAGATAATATTTATAACTACAATTAATAAAGACCGACGTATGTTATTAAGTAATTACAAAAGCTATGAAATCAAGCTTTAATGCTGATTAGGAAATATTTTCAGCTAATAAAAAGTAGAAAGTGCACTAGTCATACTTGTCTTACTAAGCTGTTAAACGCGACAAAATAAAGGTAAACTGTTACACAGCGATCCAGTGGAAACGTTAACTGCATAGTACTAATCCAATCAATTTGTAAATGATCATACTAATTACACTGTTCTCAAATACTTCAAGTTAGTAACTAAATATATCTCAGCCTACCCCATTACGGTTCACAACCGGTGTATGTAGAGAACAGACTTATTAAAGTTCTAAATGTCGCTGGTGCGTTCCAGCGTGACTATTTAATTGAGATATAAATTAGTTGTGGTGAATATAAGTTATTTGTACACTTTGTAAGCGATGCATGTTCAAGCAAGCGATACCAGATGTCCAGAACAAGCATTTCTCTCATGGGGCGAGGTATCGACTCAAAGCGTTTAAAACTAATGAAGTGAATTCTTCATGGAACAAATTTTAATGAAGGCATACTTCGACTAACAAGTTTGTTAGTGATAGTACTAGAACCTACATGAAATTGCGATGCTGATTAAAGACAAGGCGTGACAAGTGTTTGTGTCGTGCAAAAAGCGATCAACTGCTTTATTTTATCGCGCTTAAAACAGTTCTATCCCAAAAACTAAAAAGTCAGAGAGAAATTAAAGACTCTCCAAAATGCTTTAAAACTAAGTAATTCCACCAACAAAACCGTGCCCTCTTGTAATATATACAGCAGGACATGCAAGGCGATGCATCGCCTACGCTGCAATTTGCGCGGCCTCGCCGCCCGGCGATTTATCGGCGCCTTCAACTTGATCTGTAACGCAACCCTTCGCAGTCTTGTTTGTTTTGGAATATACAACAAAACCTGCATATGCTACACAGAAACTGGCTTACGAGGATCTAAGTGGTTAACCCAATTATAGATGCCACACTTGGGGATATGAACAGCAAAGGTTTGATAGGATTAAAAGGAGTAAGTAGGTATGTAGATTGTAGTATATGTATGTACTACAGAGTAGTAAATCACTTAAGACCAGCTATTATTTGCTGGCCTTAAATAGTTTCAAAGTCAAAGAACAGCCAGAAACTCTTCAATGAAAGCACTCGCAGACCTGGCTTTCAATTTTCTTTGTCGACGTGTCTTGGAATTACATTGAGACAGGAAAACGCTCTTCTGTTAAAAACCGAAACACTTTTGATCCCAGTTCCGATATGTGCAAAGATAAACATCCCGAAGTATACTCGTCAAAAGCACGTTTCAGAAAGTACGTCTTCCATAAGAAAATTGAATTTCTCGAATGTATGAAGAAAATGAGGCAACCTTTGGCATAACATTGAGATGATAGTTTTGTTACTATTCCTTTCGGAATTCAATAAGGAAACAGTCACGATACTGACAAGCTAAAACAACAGAAACCAATTGATCTCTTTCCTTATGTTAATGCAGTTCCTGCATCAAAAACATTGAGAGGTACAGCCTAAAGGTATTAAATAAGTGTCAAACATTTTCATTTCGTCCCAATCGAAAACCAAGGGTCGTTGCCATACAAATGGATGACATATTAGTTCATTTGAGCTGAAGGAGCTCGACAGTAGGTAAATAAAAGAATCATTTAAAAAACAGACAACCGACTTCAAAAAACAAACACAAAAAAGGTGAAAAATAACTTTAATTTCGTAAGTCGGTGTCTTTGCTTTTCATCCAAAAAAAGAATCATCCAGATCGATTCATATTTGGCGGAGTAACCGCGTAAAATAAAAACAAAAAAAAAAAAAACAAACAGACGAATTGAGAACCTCCTCCTTTTTGAAGAAGTCGGTTAAAAATTTATATGGGACCACCTCTGAAGCATGACCTACCAAACAAAAAAAGAATCATCAAAATCGATTCATAATTGGCGGAGTAATCGCGTAACATAAATGCAAAAAACATACAGACGAATTGAGAACCTCCTCCTCTTTTGAAGAAGTCGGTTAAAAATAGACACAAGGATGGTTCATGAAGGGAAGGTAGCAAGATTGTTATGAAACATTCATGGTGTTGTGTCGCACTTGTAAGGATGGGTAGTTGGTAACGATAGGAGTTACCAAAATGGCACAAGAATTCTCTCGCGCAGTAGTTAAATAAACAGAAACACAAAAGCGAAAATTACCCATTCTAAAGCATTATTTCCTGTTATTTTTATCTTAATGTTTCCTTTTACTATGCACTTTGTATACAAAGCAATTGCATACAGCAGAACTACGAGCAATATATGCATTGAATTTAAATTCTATTACGATGCACTGTAAACTAATCTCATTCCATCGTTTCCCTTGGTTAATTCCTACAATTTGCAATATCAATTGCAAATTCCCGATCAACATAGAATAGAAGCTGAATAGACAAGTATTCGTGTTATTCATTCTAGTTAGCTAGTCTGGAATGCTATAGGCACTTGCCACACTGTCAGCGAGAGAGCGTTAGCCGAGCCAACGTAGGTTATGAAATGTAAAATGGATTGTTTCAGTGTAAAGGTTGACGGTTCACCTTTAAAGGCTCTTGTTGCATGGACTGTAGCTCTGAAAGCGAGCATAAAATAAATACTAGATAACTTGTTGGAGGTGTGACAGCATTATTACTGCGGTGCAGACTGCAGGTTGCTCGTTCATCTCCCGCCCAGCCCACATGTTGTTCTGTAATTTATAGCTATCCTCGCAAAACAGTTGCATCTTAGTGTTTCTGTTATTTATGACTCGCTCTCGCTCCTCGGTGGGACAAGTGCCCAAGATCCGGCAAACGGCGATATTGTCACGGCCCATTGGTCACATTCATTGCCGCAGCTTACATACAAGTCGTTATAGACCAGACTATTGCAGTATTACAAGCAAAAACTTGCTATCTTGTTAATTCAATAGCGTACTTATATTTTGGAACTCTTATTTGGACTTATATTTGATTTTCTGAGAGGAAGTTTACGCTAAGTCAGTTTTTATGAATAGCGGGGAAAATGGAGGCCAGATAATATTTTGAAACCAGTCAAAATGTAAATAACATGGGTTTACCTAAAATTAGGGGGCGGGGGTCAATTTCCAAGGTCCCACATGACTATCATAACCACAGTGCGACTGGCAGCACAATTTCCCATTCCATTTATTTTAATAAGGCTACTTAATCTCATGAACTTACTTTCTAGACCTTTAACACTGCACTGGGTATTGAGGCTTTCCCACACGCTAACAAAGTGAGCACGGAGGTGGGTGTGGATAAATCAATATAAGCTGTGCTGTGCCCGAGATGATTCATAGCAGCTTACCTATAGTTTCTGATCTCTACCATTCCACTCTTGACCACTTCGCAATAGGGAATATGCATGTGATTTAAATATGGGTCAAATATTTTTTTTTATAAACTATATTACTTCAGAATTACGCCTCCATCAATATTTATGAACAAAATTTCTTTTTGAGCGAGAAATTAATTTTTAAAAAGTCCCAAAAAACTGTTGGTAATTCAAATACTTGAAAAGCTAAGAGCGGATGTGACGTAACAATCCGGGAAAACAATCAAAATGTCAATGTCAAGTCAATGTCAAACGCTCCTAGAAAAAGGAGTGTTTGACGTTGACTTGACAGTTGCTTGTTTGTTTTCACGGACGGTGACGTCACCACACCAAGCGCGCCAAATGGAGGGCGTTTAAATAGCCCGGATCGGTTGGTTTTTTTTTTTTAAGTACTTTAAGTTGCTTTTTTGCCGTCGAATTTTTTTAAACTATTATTTGACGATGTAAACTATCGAATGAAAATATTAAAAAAATACATGCATATTCCCTATTGGTGTCAGAGTTACTTGCATCACTCAGTCAGCTATCAATGATTGATCTGAACAAATGAAAGTTTGTTACAAGACTGCACGTATATCTACGGTTCAGCAGTCATTGCTCACCATAGTGACATAGATTCTTGGATTTATTGGCAAATGTGCTAATGAGTTTTTCTTCTTTCAATGTCATTTAGGATTATGTCACTGTTTAAAATACTTTACTTTTATTTTAGACTAGCTGCTCGCCCCGGCTTCGCACGGGTAGCAAGTAGTTATCTACGGCGCACCTACCTTACCTACCCTACCTACCTACCTATATACCCACCCTACCTACCTACCTACCCTACCCTACCAACCTACCCTACCCTACCTACCTACCCTACCCTACCTACCTACCCTACCTACCTTTACCCTACCTACCCTACCCTACCTACGCTACCCTACCTACGCTACCCTATATACCCTACCCTACCTACCCTACCCTACCTACCCTACCCTACCCTACCCTACCTACCTACCTACCCTACCCTACCCTACCCTTACCTACCTACTCTACATACCTACCCTACTTATCTACCCACCTACCTATCTACCGAGCTATTATCAAAAGACCCATTCTATACAGAATGTATGAGAAGACGATTTTTCTTCATATTTTTTTTTTCGTGAATTTTTACAATTTTTTTATAGTTATTCTGTTATTCTGGGCGGAGACAAATCCAACAAATCAAAGATCATCAAAATCGGTCCAGCAGTTCTCGAGTTATAAGTGCTTGAACAAACCCGACTTTGTTTTATATATATAGATTAGTATTTACTTTTAGTATTGTCAACTTGGAATTTTGTCACCTTTCGGTAGGCGCCATTGATTGATGGATGGATTCGTTTTTCTTGTCTGAGTTTTCCTTCCGTAAGATACTGAAGACGAACACAATAATGGTAACAATTCAAACATGCGGGCAGTTCAAAATTAGGACGAAACTTTTCTGTCACGAACCACTGCTGCGTAAACGAACAATCACAAGAATTTTCTATTACATAACGTGCCAAGTATTTTTGCGGTTAAAGGTCCGCAACAGTTAGGCAGGTAAGATTCATAGGTACTCCCCATTATTCAATTGCCACACACCTAGATTGACTCATCGATGCATCTAAAAATAACTTTTCAGTCGATGTTACATTTCCTCTCGCTTCTGGTGTACAATAAACTTCGCTCTTTTTTTTTTGGAATTCCTCAAGCTGTAACCAGACGTTCCTAAGTTCCTACATCGATCACGTAACGAGTCAATGCACCGTACCTTTGAGTCACGCCTTTCTCTCGTCTACCGCGCGTCTGGCCCACAGCCCACAGATGATAACGAACTGTACGTAGTCGTGGAAATTGTTCAGTTTGGCTTTGGCACGATTTACTGATGCAGTTTTTCGTAATTCAACATTATTTGGCTGCATTACTGATGCAGTTTTTCGTAATTCAACATTATTTTGCTGCATCTGCTGTTGAATTTCATCCGCATTTTCCTTCAATCATGGCTTTCTTTATTCTGTTCGCCTAGTAATGTTTTTAATCTCGGACGTGAAGAACATTTCTTGTGCCACTGTCCACGGAACATTCAATTAATGTGTGTGTCATTCAATTGGTCTCCAGTCATTTATCCCTCATCAGTTTCAAAGGATAAACTTTTGCTTATTATTGTTATAATAGGTAAAAGTTTATCCTACCGGGTCCGGGTCTAAAAAGTTTTTTATCTGAAAGTATGTGTAATTTTAGTATTAAGCAAAAAACCAGCATTAAGGATGATAAAAAAGTTACAATCCAATTTAGATTAGAGATTAGGGATCCCCAGCGAAGTTTCAGTAAAAGTATATTATTTTATATTCAAACATTTTCCAAGTTGTTACGCGCAGTTTAGCAGCATTAGATAAGTACATGATAGACTGAAAGCTATTAGCGAGTAAATGGTTATTGCATAATAAGAAGTGATAGCTATATATATGAACGAACAGAGACTAGAGGTGCCATAATTTCTACAAGCTGCTATTTATTCCGTATGTTTAAACTCAAGTTGCGAAGGTTCTACAGCCGGAGGAATTACTCCGGTTTTACTAGCCATTCAGAGGCTTTCGGATTTCCATTTAATACAACAAATTTTAAAGCGCCTGTCCTGGAAATGAAATTTTTTTACTATAAAATTGTGTCGCAGTCAGTCGGTTTTATCAAATAGGGGTACCTACCTAATAGTAATAGTGTAATTCTGTATGGTCTATCCAGGCTGTAGAAGCTTCTTAACTTATTTAACCCTATAAAAAGACAGTTTGTAGAAATGAAGAAAGTAGAACTGGCTGTGCCTTAGCCTCGTCATCAGTTATACCATTCGAGAAACCAAAAAAAGAATCCGAGCAATCTTTTGTAAATTTTGTGTATTCATCAAGATAACATCTGCAATATGACGGTGTTCGGAGTTGTCGCAATATTTCGGATACAATACAACTATTGTATGACTCGTGTCGACATGCCAGTGCAAATGTCAACAACTTCCGTCTGACTAATGCCAGTTTGGGGAACTGTTACGAGTGCATTTGCGAAGTTCTGAGTGGTGTTAGTAGTTAAAAGTGCCTTTAGGTATTTGTTTATTATTTTTATATAAGTTGGAAGGAAAATAGTTAAAAAGCTAATTAACATGGGTACTTAGAGAAATCGCGAGGCTCATCGAAGACGAATTAACTAGGTGCATCTTGCTGTAGTAGTATTTTTTTTGGTCCTTCGCTCCGTGTTCTCCCAATGTAAAAGGAAATGATTGTGTAGGGAGCCATAATGATAATGATTAATGACCATACGTTGTATCGACACACGTAATGATATATCATTTCTCCCTATATCTTGGACAAGATTAGAATAATGCAGAATCAATTATGGATAGTTAGGAAAGATAAGATATCGGCTGCTATGCACGCTACTGTAAAATAAGCCTAAAAATCAATGACAGAATCTAACAACATATCTATGTATCCGGTAACAAACGAAGCTTTTTGGTTACTCAATTATTTATCAGTAATTAGACTTATATTAGAGGCTTTCCATTTTGCGAATCGAGTAACAGTGACGTCAGAAGAGCGAAATCGGTCATCAATTAATTGACCAACGACATTTATCAAGATATCTATGTGTTGTTTTGAACGCTTACAATTACTGATAACTCGATAAGATAAAAGAAAATCGGGTCTCTCTATTCTTATCGTTTACATAAACATAATATGTGATCTACTATTCACATGTAAGTATTACTGATTATTTTCCCGTCACATACTTAATCGAGACGTTTGATGAATGATGAGTACGAGAGCTTCTTTACTAACCACAGTGACGCAGCGTAAACGTAGTCATTAGCTGTGAGTTCTGACTCAAAAAACGTCTCAAACACAAAACATGTGACACACCACAAATCCTACACAAGGATAATGGACACAATCGACTACATACCAGTTTTTACCACGAACACAAAAAGGCGTTCCAAGAATAAGAACCACTTTCAAAACGGGTCCGTGGTCCCGTTTCATTATCATTTAACTTAGCAATTAGATCTGGTCGGATTACATCTCATATTAAATACACATACCGCACGAACGACTGGTTTGCAGCCACCGTTGTTAATGAGTAACTGCTAATAGATGTCGGCAACTGGTTACATAATGAATAATGATGCTGCGGGATCCAGCTAGATTCAGCTGGTGGTTCATTAAGGGTGATTAATATGGAAGTGCGGATTAAAATTTGTATATGACGGCTTTATTAAAATAAAAGCTGCGCAGAGGAAAATGTTAACATGAACTTCAGTTTAATATTCGTTCGCGGAATTTTATGAAAAGGCTGGATATAAAAGTGTATAACATTATAAGGGGCGATAAATTGGCCACTGTTCTTTGGAATACCCACAGGAAAGAAAAAAAATTGTGACCCTTGAAATCCGCCAGTCACAATCACAATACAGTCAAGATCATAATGACCAGACAGAATTAGTAGTTCACAGAAAATTGGCGACTGGCTAAGTACTTATTTTACAATAGTAAAACCACTGATGATGGAGTGGCGTGTCATTATAGAACGAATGTTACAAAAGTGGGTCAGTTTGAAGTCAGTAAAAACTTACTATGTATACATATTATACATCCCTTTAATATGACTTGAACTAATAGAAAGTGAGAAAGTGTTCTAACTGTTCTAGGTACAGAGCTCTTACACATTCTACTCTTTATTGGCACTTAGGTTGGAAATATGGGAATGTTAAAGTTTATAAAGACAGATGGGTGTGCGCATTGCGCATTGCAGACTTATAATGATTCGGTTAGAAATGGATCACATCGACTCCGGTGAAGAACCCTGCAAGTATGATGAATCTCAAAGTTATGACCAATTGATGATGCATTAAAAAGATTCTAAAACAACAAACACAATACTTATAACACCTGAGATAAACAAGCATGTTTCAGCATAATTCCCCGAACCGTTAGCCACTTAACACAGACAGACAGACGTATTCTAAAATATTCAGGTATTGTCAACAATCGCCGTTATGATGTTCGTGACACTTTCCTCCTCACATCCCATAAGTTTGTCGGGGCATCGGGACGGGTCGTTGTTTGCCCGGCTAATTGTGGCGTCAGAGTCTCCAATTACATAGTTAGGCGACACCGGGTTACCGCACTTGCGAACATCGATGATATAATTTTCCGTGGTAACCTTGTTACCGTGTAAAATGGCTTCATTACCGCGTACGTTGTTAGGTGTTTCATGTCAGTCATTTTTGATGAGTGCCCATTATTTATGGTGAAAACAGTCTTAGTACTTTAACTATATGGCAAGTTAAATTTTAGTTTTATTTTGGCCCGAAAAGTTTCGTTTTCTCAATAACAACATTATTATTTTGAAAATTGATACTGAAATCTCTAAATGAAAGACAAAAAATGACAGTTGATTGAAAAAAAAGTTCATTCAAAACCGGATTGTAACATAAACCGTCGAAACATTCGAAGTTTTGGGTGTTATGACTAATGTTCATGTTGAATGATGCTGGCTAGAGATGAGACGTATATACTGGTGGAGGTATATATACCAAGTATGTGCTTCCCAGTACATAGACCGGGTACGGACCGAAATACTGGGTAAATACCTTGAAGGTATGACGTCAGACGCATAGTACGATACGAACCGCTACCACAAGGTAGCGCCCAGTTTTATCGGTAGTTCGGTACGCCGAAGCAACCCGAAGCTACCTGACAGCTTACGAAGGGACCCGAAACGTCATTCGTGCTTTATGAACATTCGGTTGATTTAATTTAGTTAGACAAAAACAAAAACAAAAAACCTGACAAAACTAAAAAAAATATTGCAAATTAAAATTACGATTGTAAATAAATTGATTTGAAATATTTTAACTACGCCGGCTAGTTAGTCAGTTTAAATATAATTAATGTTATTTTGCATTAATTTATATAGAAATAACTAGAATTCATTAATAACCATCGTCATACTCTTAGCCGACAGTCCTAAGCCTGGTAAAGTAGGAAGGAAAGATTTCATATCTCATAATGCATAATTACGTATAGGTACTTGAAACGTCGTACCTACATTATATTGGAGGTATACCATACTTATCGCATACGTTTACTTATCGAAATCCTACCACACTCAAATACTTAGAAGTATTTTGATACCTGGTATTTGTACCAGGTATTTAGTGATACCCATACCTTAAAGGCCGGGTATGGAGAATGGCAGGTATATCTCATCTCTAATGCTGGCCCACACCTGGAACACAATCCCGGCCCATTCATAACAACGACGCGCGACGCCAAAAAGACTGGCGTAGGTAGGCGTGAAAGAATAATTCATTAGAAAAAAATGTAGTGAGTGACACACTAACACTTATGAAATGAAAGAGATATTTCAACAGTACTTATCTTTTTTTACACTTACTGGACTTGGAAATTGTTGTTTATTTAAATAAAGAAACGATATTGGGGCAGTTCTGAATCAAGATCCACTTAATAGCAGAAACGATACAACGGCGCTTGTTTTACTAACTTACAACATATAGGTATGATGAGCTGTTTCGTGACGTGAATCCCACGGGTTTCTTTGATTCATTGTACCCGACTCAATTCTGCGGAGCCAAACTTTGGCAACACCTCATTCAGATTATTTTCTCATAATACTTCAAGAAAACTTCAGACTTCCACGTCTCGGTATGCGGAAATGCGAAATTTTCCCAATAATATACTCACTTTCACTTAGTCGCAAAAACGCGGTATGCAAATCTGCCAACTCTCTTCCTACATGTGTAATAATTTTCACTTTCGAACAAAAAAGTAAGTAATGAAAAAAGGCACCATAGAGATATCTATGTCGATGACCCAGCGCTGAAAGTATGTTACCTATAACAAACCTAACGTGAACGGCATACACTGAAATATGGTTCTTATGTCCCTCGCTTTACAATTGTCAATGATCGCATATCGGGCGCTAGTAGTGTATAAAAACTAAGAAGTAAAAAATTAGATGGTTATTTATTATGATGAATGAGTCAGTTCAGTTGGTTCCGCTACGACGATCTCAAAGGTGAGCAAGGTAGAAAGGAGATAGGAAATGAACGCGGTTCAGACTCAAGGAAAGATCACAATATCAAAATATTAAACGGTGTTTATTATTCGATAATTGCTATGATATTTGTAGAGTTGGATTTCGTTATCCTTTGTTAGGTGTGAGAGGAGACCGTCAAGACAGACTTCATTACAAATTACGTAGTCGTGCTGTGAGCACTCCCGACATATTCACGGTGTCGCGCATCACACTCTCTCTCTTTCTCAGTTGCGGTTTAATTATACGAGAAGTGTATTTAATGATGACATGTTATTATTAATGGATCATTACGAAAATATTAATGAATTGGACAAGTAACAATCAGTACCAGCGCGCAAAAATTACGAGCTTCGGTGCAGCGATGTCGCGTTCTGCATAATGTTGGCACTTTCTACAGCCGCGGACAGAAATCTCGGCTTATAAAGGGCCGTAAGGCATCTTTGCAATGGCATCTTTTGTTTGGGTTTTCTCTAAGAAGTAATAACAGCAATCAGCTTTTCAAGTACGCGATATTTTGTCAATATCTACAGACGCTATTAAATGCTCCTCAATATCTGCGGAGCCTAATATAAACGAATACGACATTGAACAAGTCTAGGTCACCGTCGCGAATATGACAATTGACGAAAGCTGGACATGAAACGACCTTTACACCGGCGAGGTCAAAACGAAAATAGACCCAAGTATACACTACTTACATCTCAATGAAGATTTACCAGTTGTTACATCACTGCCTGCAATGCGTACTGAAGTAATGCTGTGGACGTGAAACTCCAGGTTTATAAGCTGATGTAACCAGTAGGCAATGTTTCTGAGATTCTTGCGCGCCCCACAACATACTTTACATTTATATGCGCCTATTTCCATAATGTTAGAAACAGTGGAAATGCTTCAGAACCCACAAAATATTTCTTACAAAGAGCTTTTCTGAATTTAAGGTTCCATTTCTCGCAGATAGGACGTACAATAGATGGAAGCCTACATCAGGAATGCCTCAGGGGTGATATCCGAGGTACAGAATTTATTGTACTCGTCCATTTTCACATTTATGCGTCAGAATGTTGATAGGACTACAATGGGGCGGCTGATATCCACAAATTAAAATTCCCGTCGTACCTCTGTGGTGGACGGTAGAACAAAGAATGCACGTTGTATTTTTTTTTAACGCACATTTGCCTACAAAGGCCCCCACTTCGGCTTTATCTATTATTTAGCCTAGCTCGATTTATTTGCTCCAGTGTATTTCTCAAGCTTTGTGTTTTTTTCTTTTAAAATCGAGAACAGATTGCAATGCTTCAGTTTACATCAGAATTTTTAAAGCAACTTTGAAATCTAGCTCAATGCAAAATCAGTTAAGTGCTCCTGTCATTTATTCTTGGAATACCCGATAATCGATGGTTCATGTATCGTTGCAAAACGTTTCCAAAATATGATTGCTTAAACAGAACATGTCGTTACATCCATTGTGCGCAAACATTACAAGCCAAAATATTATGATACCGAGAAAACTGCTCATGTAACCATTGCCATTCTTGCCCCGAGCCTTTTTCTTGCAACCCAAAAGACCAAACATTCATTCAATATCGCGAAGTAAAACAAGTACTTACTTAAGTATTAAAATAATCAAAAAACCCGACTGCGTTAAAAGTAAAGTTATATCGTGTTTCCATCTTTTTTGAAGTTCTCTTTTACGCAGTCGGGTTTTGTTTTTTTTTATTAAGTAACTTTTTCTTAGAATTATGAGACGGTAAATTAGGTTATTTTTCTTTCACTGTATTAATTAAGTAACGTTTTATTTTAAGTAACTGTTGATAAAATTATCTTTCAAAGCAGTAACATTCTGGGTTTGTCACAGGATTTTGAGAAATAATAGTATTGAATTTATAATTAATATAATAATTAATTTTCACGTTAATAAGGCTTATTAAAATTTATTATAAGTTTTGAAAATTTCAGTGAGAATGGTTGCTAACGAACATAAATCGTTATGGATCCTAAATTAAATCGACATTCAAAATAAAAAACATATTAGAGTGACCATAAGATGATTTTCGAAGACCTATTCAATAAGACCCCACTTGACATAGTTCCTCGAATTTCATTTTTTTCTTTATCCCTTAATAGGCGTCTGGGTGTCGCCAAATTGAGTTTTGATTAAGTACTGTCATGTCTTTAGATAAGTACACTCACAAGATTCAAAATCAAAATCAATCCATTTCAAGTTTTTTATTTTATTTAAAGTTATTAGCAATAAAACATCGTTTATAACAGCCTTTAATGAATGAATTACTTCTTATACAAATAACTTCTTCATTTATTAGATCTTATTTGAAATGGTCTTTCATGTTTTGCAATAATTGCAATAAAATCGATAGTAATACCTACAGTATTTTTACTGTAAAATCACGTACTTAAGTAAATCCGTAAAATTTCGTATACGGTCTGTTAAGACAAATCGATTGACGTAAGAATCATCAAAATCGGCTCACGCGTTTGGTCTCTAGAGCGCGACGTCCAAAGGAACAAACATATAATTATCGTATAGGCTGATAAACACAATACCCTCATTTGCGTCGCGCAGTCAGGTAAAAAACTAGGTATTCTTAGAACGGGATCGTGTCTTCAGCTTGTCAATTGGTTTAAGACCCTCCCGTTATGGGACAATGGCATCATAACAGGAAAACTGAATGAGCCGTACCAGAACTATGATGACGTCAAAACTATTAGGTGTCAGTACCATGGAACACGGAATACACCCACATGGATGTATTTATAGATTTACGGAAAACATGACCTTTGTATTGTTAAACATCTTTATTTTGGTTTATTTGGACTAGTTCTTATACCATCAAAGACCAAATTGGAAATACTATTTTTTTTGGAAAGCTGGGCTTCTAAAATCACCATTGTCAGTGCAGACATTAATATAGATAACCACTCAAATATGCTGACGTTATGGCATTACTAAATGATGGTGTAGAACTGATGTTCTAAGTTGTAACAGTTGAATAATAAAACTCCAGACAAGCCATTATAGTTTATAGTTTTACGGTCCGTGCCGTAATATTGACGAAATCAATTTGATTCGTCTGGGTGGTGTTGAGGATGAAGTGCTTGTAAGGATTTTACGAGTTTTTTTTTAGATATGGATGGGGGAAAAGTGTAAAAGAAATGCGGTTGTTTTTTAAACAGTCGCCTAGGAGCATCCTCTCGTGGGACCTCGGTTACTTAATTAATAAGTACTTAGTTTAACCTGAAACATTAAAAAATATCTGATTTATAAAATTCTGACTTAACTCTCATCGTGACAAACGGATGGAGCAAAACAAAAAAAAAAGGTTTTATGCTTCTGTATTTCATGCAGTTTGAGTGCAAGACATCATAGATTGTGATGCACTAATAACCAACAAGCTATCACAAGCAAAACAAATGATTTTACCTGAGTATGGTGGGTTATATACCTACCTATACTAAGGTAAATTAATTTGTTTGCATCTAAAACACGCAAGTCAAAAGTGTCTAACTCCACAGACAACCAGCACCTAACCTACATATACGAACCCAATCCCATCACCCTAAGCCTAGAAAGCGACAGTGATTACTTGCGTAAGCGCCGAATCGCAAGCGCAGGTCGATGGCCGCGGGCGCGGGCGAAAGTGGCGTACCTAAGTATCGCCGGTAATTAGAACCTATGTGGCCGACATCCGATGAGCACTCAGAGCACTGAGCACTAGATGACAGGGTTACTTGATGGAGCGTAGAAAGCAGACATTGTTCGCGGATGACTAAGAGATTCACTTTGAATATTAAATGGAATTGGGTTACAAAAACTGCCAGGACGTTGGTGATGAGCAGCAGCAAAAAGAACATTGTAGTCAAAATAAGAATAACACATAGGTAATTATTAATAGGTATTATGATTTGAATTGTACCTAATTCCAGCAAGATGAAAGAATGACCCAAGCCCTGAAGATCTCGGCTGAAGCAGACTGGAAGCGGAAGAAGTCAACTGTAGAAGCGCAATTTGGTAATAAAGGCCTTTTAATATTGGAAAATTAATAGCAATGGCGGTTTTTCTAAATGTAAATACAGGAGATTGCAAGGAAACCGGCATGCCCGGCACTCACCAAACCGAATTCACGGAGCCAACGTGGCGGATTACAGCGTGCTCTTTTTCCTGCGAAAGGGAGCAACCGTACCTATGCAAAGCATGAGTCCCAGCAATAGGGAATATGCATGTGATTCAAATATGGGTCAAATATTTTTTTATAAACTATATTTCTTCAGAATTATGCCTCCATCAATATTTTTGAGTGAGAAATTAATTTTTAAAAAGTCCCAAAAAACTGTGGGTAATTCAAATACTTGAAAAGCTAAGAGCGGATGTGACGTAACAATCCGGGATAGCAATCAAAATGTCAATGTCAAGTCAATCAACAAGTGTCAAGTCAATGTCAAACGCTCCTACAAAAAGGAGTGTTTGACCACCACACCAAGCGCGCCAAATGGAGGGCGTTTAAATAGCCCGGAATGCCCGGATCGGTTGAATATATTAAAAATAAAATTAAGTACTTTAAATTGCGTTTTTGCCGTCGATTTTTTTAAAACTATTATTTGACAATGTAAACTATCGTCTTTAAACTATTCCCTATTAGGGAAAATGCCTATAGGTTGATTATTTTATTGTATTATTGTAGAGATAAACCATAAAAAGATTTGGTTTAACGCGCAATTGACGAGCATAGATTGTCCTCCGCCACTGCGCAAATTCATTGAGTCGACAAAAGTAACACGCACTTATTAGCTGATTATCATAAGGGAATTAATAGGTCATTGTGGTTATTTACAATAAGCTAATATGCTGCCAATGGAAATCATTCGGTGACAGTAATTTTCCTTAACATTACTTGAATATACATGCACTAAGTAACTCGTTAAAATGAGAACGCGCCTTTACAAATACTCATCTACACTAATATTACAAGTATAAAGAGGAAAGATTTGTATTTTTGTGTGTATGTTTGTAATGAATAAACTCAAAAACAACTGCGCCGATTTCAAAAATTCTTTCACCATTAGAAAGCTACATTCACCCTGAGTAACATAGGTTATAATTTATAAAGATTACACGCGGGCGAAACCGCTGGCGGCAGCTAGTGTTAGATAAAACAAATTATTTAAAAAACAAAAAACCGTACTGCAATAACCTACAACCGAAAAAAGAAAAACAAGCATTGAACTTTGTTTTTTGTAAGGTATTGCAGGCGGGGACGAACAGTTTGACATATTGATGTTATCTACTTATCTTATCAGCTGATCAAATTATGCGCAGAATTTAAAACAGGATAATAGTGAAAATTGTATACTTACTTATTTAATAATCTGGTAATTTAAATTCCTTATCAGTTTGACATATTGATGTTATCTAGTTATCTTATCAGCTGATCAAATCATGCGCAAAATTTAAAACAGGATAATAGTGAAAAATAAACAGTAAGTAAGTCCATACCTAATAGCTCAAATGAAGCAGCAAATGCCATGCACATGCAAGCAGCCTACTTAGGTGTTTTAAAAGATCTAGTTACAATTATTAGTTTCAATACTTAAGTAAATCAATTACCTAGTTACTGGGATATGGACCTCCACAACCTAGTAACTGTGTAATGATTGATGTTAAATAGGCAGTCGCTCCATGTAAAATACTGGTATTCAGTTGCATCTGGTTAGACTGAAAGTCCACCCCAACATAGTTGGGAAAAGGCTGACGGGAAGACACTGTCAATCTACAATAAATTGTTAACTCGGATGTGCTGTTGACTGTTCCAGCTAGTCTACAAAGACATATAGCAGAACTATTAGCAGAGTTGTTAGCGCTTATTCTATGAATCCATTATAACCCATACTATTACAATAGTACTGAGAATCCCCGCTACTAACCACTGCACAGAATAAATAACTATGGGACAGGAATACTCAACTAATGCTCATTAAAATACCTTGCACTTACTCAGGAGAGACTGGTCTTTCCATATTTATTTATAACTAGCTGCTTCGACAGATGTTGTCCTGTCCACAATTCCCATACAAAAAAGGACATTCATTTATCCCAAATTTTGGCAACTTTAAAAAATATCTTTCATAAGAAGCTAATTAGGACTATAACAAACAATTAAAAACAATAAATTGCCAAATCGGTCCAGCCGTTCTGAAGTGATGCGCTAACAAACAGCATTTCATTTTTATTATATAGATATGGAATAAGTATCCAATTTAAAATAGCATGACAGAATATGATTGATCTGTGAATAATATTAAGTATTTATTGTAAAGGAATCTCTATTTGTGACTTGACCTCACTGATTTAATTTTGGGAAGTACTAGTGGGTTGGAGCAGAGATACAGATAGTAATTTATTCAGGAAAAGAAAATAAAGTACGTTTAAAACTGAACAAATGTGAACAGAACAGAATGTTAAAAGCAGAGCTGAAAAAAACAAAAAATCTATATTGACAGTTACAAATATTTTACATTAGGTATTAAAAACCATGTAATACAATAATGATGCAAAGATTTAGAGGAGGAGGAGGGGATTGAGGCTAAGTAATAACAGCCGTACGGGTCGATTGATCAGGTTAAGCTATGCCGCGGTTGGTCCGTGGATGGGTGACCGTCTTTACATACCAAGAGCCCTCCGTGCCTCGAAAAGAACGGAAAGACGATGGTCCCGACTGTCATGTGTAGATCTTTGACAGTCAATACGGTCGAAAGTCTGACAACCAGTCTTACCAAGGGGTATCGCATTACCCAGTAACAGGGGTGGGGAGGTCAGATAGGCAGTCGCTCCATGTAAAACACTGGAATTCAGCTGCATCTGGTTAGACTGGAAGCCGACCCTAGCATAGTTGGGAAAAGGCTAGGCAGATGAGACAAGTAGAAAATGAGAAGCAAGTAAGTCTTAAGTAAGACAAAATAAAACATTCAAAATCAAAATCAAAAGTCATTTATTCAAACTAGGCTGAGAATCCGCACTTTTCGAACGTCAAAATTACATAAGACAGTCCCCCAAAACGCCCACCTTTCACCACTTCCTAATGCTTTAGCTGGGAAGAAGAAGTGGCGCCACAAAGTCCCCAGCAGCACAGCTGTCTGTTCAGTTAGAACAAATTGATTCTATACAAAAGTTTGCAAAACCATTTACATTACGCAACATAAATCTAATTATTAGCCATATGTCAGCTAGCACACGCCAATACATCAACCAAAAAAAAAAAAGAATAAAAAAAAAACGAGAACTATATGTACTCAAGTAGAAATAAGTAGTAAATGTAAACATAAATTAACTAAATAAAAGCCTCCAGGTACAAAGGGCGTGCCCGCTTACATACAGTTATTTATAGCTGCAACTGAAGTTATAAATGATAAACTAGGACCAACAAAGTCAAATAAATAAAAAATGAATTACTAATAACATTAACAAGCAGCACCCGTTCACAAGCATAATGCAAAGATCAGCCATTACCCCCTAAGCCATGTTTGAGGGAAGGAGACAACCCGAGCCCCGACGCTACCGCAAGCAGTGACATCTAAGGGAGCATGACGAACCTGCTGCCGGTTGCTCAGGCAAAAATAATAATTATCCACTGTCGAGGTCGCTAGCTAACCACATATTGCAATACAACTCATTCAATTACAGAACCTCCAATTTGTCGAAGTTGGTTAAGAAAATAGGAACTGTTTATGATATTTTGTCATGCAATAAGTATTTGCATTGAGCAAAAGGTTAATAAAACAAAGTTTGTAAGTACTTGTAAATATTGTTGTTGAGATAAAATAGAATCTTATATTTTTATTAGCACAAGTGTGACTGGACATTCTATATACCTACTTATATATTATTATTTATTTGTGATTGCATAAGTTTCATTTAATAATATATTTTTTAATCGTGTTTATAAATTTGAGGTAATTTCTTATCTTAACTTTAATACCTATTAGGAGTGCTCATAATAAACTAGTCCAGACATAAGATATAAATGATTTGATAAACCGGTGTATTTGGTATCACTATTTAAAAAAAATTGAACTTTAAATGTAACAACTTTTTAGTTTAAAAATTATATTTTATTTGGTGCAATATTTGTATCACTTCATGTAGGTTAAAAGTTAGTGAGATGCAGCAAAAACCCACTGCAGGTATCGGAATATTTTTATTCAGTAAAAAAACCTTCTGAAAAGACATCTGTCTACCCCACAACACATCACAGTTCAACATTTAACAGCGTCACATTTCAAGACATTAACTTTCACTAGCAGATAGTACTAGGCACCAGTGAGAGGCAAGTACCAGACTATGTAATTATATGAAAAAGCTTTCTTCTTACTTTCATTGATTGAATTATTATCATCTTCCGAAGACATCATGTTTTCAGGCATTTATTTTAGGTTCACTGTATATGACATTTACAATCTTGAGATTGGTTCATCGTCATCAGAAAATCCTGAGATTTTTAGAATCTGATTATATGAGAAACTGTGACAGTTTTCATAAAACTGAACTGATATGCAGAATCAGGAATGTAGAAGCTCTTCTACTTAGTTCAAGTATAAATAAATAGTTTTTCATACATAAGAAAACAACAAGAAGTTAATTTTTTTTTTCAAACATGTCAGATGTCATGTGAGAGGCACTGTTTGTGTAGATTAAAATTTTGAATCAGACTTTAATCAGATATGCATTTGTGTCTGATTACAGTTTTGACACTTTTGGCATAACACAAAGAATAAAATAGTCAGTTGGAACCTAGTTCATGTGCAAGTTTAAAAAGATTTGTGATAATCAGCCTATCACTTGACTATCAATCACAGGTTCCTGTTTCAGTTAAACAGAATTATCAATGGTTACTTACTTGAGCCACCGGTAACATGAAACATTAATTTTAATTTTCATACTAGCAGCCACCATTACTCTGTGCCAAACCTTATAAGGACAGTTGCACATATGCAAGCGATTAATGACTCTTTCTCCAATGAAACATCTGTACATTTCTTTGTAATTATTGTGTATAAGAGGATTGAGTATGCTTGTTTTTGCAGCCACTTGTTTATACTATAAAATGTTTTTGCTTACTTTTTACTTAGTTTCACCTCTTAAGACTATGTATTTTACTTTAATGAAATTATGTTCTTGGTTCTTATATAATTAATAGTTCAACTGTCACAATAGAATTTTAATTGTTCTATATCTTAAAAGACTTTTTGACAGTCAGAAGGTTATGGAATGGTTAATTCAAATGTTATTTATCTAGTTAATGAGTCATCAAGTAAAAATATAATAACTTGCAATATGTGCATGTTTATTATGTGAATAAAGTTATCTTTTAATCAAGATAACATAGCTATAAAATTGTCTGTGTGAATGTTTAATCCTAATAAATCCTTGTACTGTTAGCATTTATATTACAGTTATTTATAGTTATTATTTTCCAAGGTCCATTACAACAAAAACCCCCATAATACTATTCACTGATAATCATGATTGTGTCATCAGTAGAAAGTTTTTATGCAGGCAGTAGAAATCAGTCATGATCCAGCAGTTGTCACCATGTTGCTCAATGTTGGAACATCAGAACAAACCTTGTCGTCTCAAATAAAAACTGAATGAACTACGTCTTATTTGTATAACATGGGCTAACCTTGTGAATCAGCTGACGACGGTCTTTGTCTCGACTGCCCTAAATATATCCATGTAAATGCGCTAATGAGTGATAACGTATGCGCTTACCTCCTCTCGGCGCTTCAACCACCGGCCGCAGGGGCTCTCCTCGAGGATCTCGCTCTCGTCCTCCGAATCCTCCCCGCTTTCCCGAGGAGACTTTCGCTCCTTGTCGATGCTCCTGCCACCCGACATAACACCGATATACAACACCAAAGCGTCGAACAAAACCACCACACAGTCGATGAATACCTCACAGACGTTTTTTACAAGAAAACACTTGGTATATTTTCAAAATACACTTTTTCTCGTAACCATAATATCCAAGGCTGAAGCGCGAGACGTCACTATAGTTTCTTCCCAAACCATTATTCGTTACACGACACTCGTTATGAACCTTTTGCTTGACGAATAAAACAGTTGATATATTTGTCTAGAGCAAACGATAACACACAGCGTCTCCACTGAGCTTATTCATGATAATTGAAATAAATTGTCCACCGGCGTAGCTCTCGACGTATTTCTATCCGACACAAATATAAATCCATAGTGACATTTTTACTTCTTTTTTCTGTCACCCACAGACAATACATGAGTAGGACAGCATGAAAAATAGTGAATGCAAAAAATAAATTTGAGAAAGTAATTTTATTTGTTTCCAATATTACCTTTGTTTCCAATATTAGTTCTTACCTGTAAATGTATAATTTTATTTATTTCCATCATATTCCTCGTAATGCATCACATTTTACACAGCTTTCTGCAGCGCCATCTGTTATAAAGTGTTGTAAATGTAAGAGTTATGGACGTTAGTCTTCTCTCAATTTTATGTGTTTTGTTTCGAAAACATTATTTATAATTGTATCGTAACACATTAATCGATTATTATAATTACGATTATTATAATACTACTACGAGTTAAAATAAATGTCTGTGTTGATAAAAGAGACATCTATAATTTTTCATGAAAAGCATTTTACCTGTGTCTTGTAATTGATCTAATACTTCTAACATTCTCTAACAGATGGCGTTGTAGCAAAATGTTTCACAGCTGGAACATTACCAATCACATTTGCTTTTCAGGTATTCAGAATAGTCTCCATGCATACAATAATGTTATTTTTTCTTAATTGTTTGGCAAACAAGGATGCATCCCTCCCGTCCTGATGCTTCGCTCACTCTGCCGCAGGACATGACAATGAGAAAAGCATTGAAAATGACAAATCAGCAAGCTTTATTCTAAGCTGTATAAAATGTAGTCCGCGCAACCCCTGAAGTCCGGCGGAAAATTGTGGAACTACATTTTTTTAATGGTAATGTTTTCAATTTAATACATGACATATACATATATATACTAGCGCCGGCGCCGCATCTATCGGACTTGAGTGTTGGCGCATACTCTACCTAGAATTGTTCGGTATAAAGTTTCGGTACTTTGAACATCGGTATATTTACTTTAGATGTTTTAATTTCTGGGATTGAATTACGAGTAGGTACTTATCCAGTAGATAGGTAGGTACCTATGTAATTATCTGCGGGTCGGAGCTGGGCTAGTCCAGTTGCTCATCAGACGTAAAAGCGGGATAACCATATAGTTCGGAAGCGCCCCCGAAAGGACCCGAACACACGAACCTCCGCCGGCTCGGTAGCGGGTCCTTTGGGACCCCAGAATTACCACATACGACACCCTATCTCGATTATGGAAATATTTAATATGCTACCTATCAAATCTTATGAATGTGCGTTAATTATGAGAGTTGGATAAAAACTCATTACGCCATTAAATCTTTCATATTCAGCGCGCAAGTTAATTAATTCACCTATATAAAATTCAAGACTGTAAATACCATAATCGCCATTTTGATGACAGTGGTGGTCGAGGCTAAAAAACATAAAAATTGGTGATTTTCATCCATACCCCACCACAGGGGCAGTGAATAATACATCATTTAATTATTTGACGAATTCATCCATTGTTCAAGTTAAATAAATAGTGGTAATGAAGTTTTGTGTTATCCAAAGACGAAGTTTCGCGCCAATCGTGCGTGTTTTCATTTTTTCTATTCACGAATATCACTCATACACATGTAGATACGATTTAAAATGTGACAAATATTATTCAAAATATTATATACAACTAGAAAATGTCCAAATCTTAACATAATATACGAACACAGGTCCAATAACACGTATTATTCATTACCACTACTGAATTTGTTTTCAAAATCGCCGACCATTATCCTTTTTTTTTTGTAATGATGTCCGAAAACGATTACGCCAAACGATTATTTTTTAAATTTCGTTCTTCTTGATTAATTAATATGTCGAATATAAGAAATCGATACTTGGATATTGAAATAAAATTGTTTTACACAATAAATACATTAAATTGCACTGGTTAAATTCATAATTTATACTTTTCTAATGTTATTTTAATCGTTTTTCGGTCATTATATTGAAACCTATAAATTCTATTAACTCAATAGACAGGACCTTATGGCCGGGCTAGGTACCTCACCTTTTGAATTTCGCGCCGGAATGTTTCTATAATTGAATTTAAAAACGGAATGCGCTCGCTGTTCAAAATTATTTTAATATATTGGACAATTATAATATAGTGGATTTTATTTGTTATACTCTTTTCTGATAGTTTGCTACAGAATGCCCAGTACCTATACTTTTTAGGTAGGCGTAGGCTTAACAAAATTTTGTTTGGTAATAAAAAAAAAAAATTCCGCAAACGCTTTTACATAACGTTAATATTTTTTTTTAGTTGTATGAGCTTGGTAGAGCTTGGTAGTTTTTGTTTTTATTAGGTTACTTTAGTAGGTACTAGAAATTGTTTTTGTTTGTGGTAGTTTCCCAAAGAAAAAGAAACTGACCAAGTCTTTGTCGGACCACGCACAGAAGGGTTCCGTAGTTGGGATGAACATATACGCATGCACATTGCACCTCAGACACATTGCACAGCATTAATTTTTCGACTGCAAAAATAAGTTCGTATTTCTAGAAAAAACTACGAATTACAAAAAAAAAAACAACCGACTTCCAAAAAAAAGTGAAAAATAACTTTAATTTCGGAAGTCGGTGTCTTTGCTTTTCAATTTTCGTTTTTTGCCACCGACTTCCGAAATTAAAGTTATTTTTCACTTTTTTTTGGAAGTCGGTTGTTTTTTTTTTTGTAAAAAGTTTTTATTTTTCACTTTTTAGTTGTGGTAACTACCCCACACAAATTCGTATACCGTTGTCTGCTATGTGACGGAGTCAATTAACATGTCATCAACATCGCAAAGTGGGAAAACTACGTAATTATTGAAGCTAACTCAAAAACTACGCAAGCAAAATTAATAAAATTTATATGGGACCACCTCTGAAGCATGACCTACCAAACAAAAAAAAAAAAAAAAAAAAAAAAAAACATACAGACGAATTGAGAACCTCCTCCTTTTTGAAGAAGTCGGTTAAAAACAAAGTTAATTCTGCAGTTGTAACCGAAAATAACCCATAACTCATTGTTGTTATTCACGTCACTTAGAAGCATCTTATCATTTTAATTATAAGATCCAACAATGCTACATGTTTATGTGCATAGATCTTTTTTTAACCGACTTCTTCAAAAAGGAGGTGTGTATGTTACCCGATTACTCCGCCAATTATGAATCGATTTTGATGATTCTTTTTTTGTTTGGTAGGTCATGCTTCAGAGGTGGTCCCATATAAATTTTATTAATTTTGCTTGCGTTGTTTTGGAGTTAGCTCCAATAATTACCCACTTTGCGATGTTGATGACATGTTAATTGACTCCGTCACATAGCAGACAACGGTATACGAATTTGTGTGGGGTAGTTACCACAACTAAAAAGTGAAAAATAAAAACTTAAAAAAAAAAAAAAACAACCGACTTCCAAAAAAAAAGTGAAAAATAACTTTAATTTCGGAAGTCGGTGGCAAAAAACGAAAATTGAAAAGCAAAGACACCGACTTCCGAAATTAAAGTTATTTTTCACTTTTTTTTTGTTCATCCCTCGATTGCATGTATGGGGAATGACACCCCTAATTATGTTTATGGTAATTTTATTAAACTATTTTTGGCGGTGTAAAGAATACACCTTCTTCCAAATTTTCAACGGTATAGTATAAATAGGTGTCCGAGTAAAATGCCTGTATGACATCTGAACCCATGGACGAACGGACGTGACGAAATAGTTAAGAGGTCCTTTTTTACGGATTTTGGCTATCGAGTTTACAATCGACAGAGACTGATGTCTATGATAATTTATTTAAAATATAATTATTTTTATTAATAAAAATATAATTATTTTAAATAAATTATAAAAGGACCTCTTAACTATTTCGTCATCATATATAATTTCATCTTATTGGCTATCGACACTATCACCCGAAAACCACACGACACACATGACAAAAACTTGTCGCAGCCGCCATCTTGGATTTAAATTTTGACCTCACTATTGACAGTTTGAGTTTGAGTTTGACTTTACCAGTATCGCAAACTATGAAAACGAAAGATAAGAGGAAAAATTAAAAAAAAAATTGTACCCACCATCTTGGATTTTCATTTTGACTAAATTCCCACTTTCCCTATCTTTCTCTCTTGCTATCAAATTAGAAGAAGACCGTCGTAGGTATGAACGCTTTTTCGAAAACTTTTTGTTTCAATTTTCTGGTTTGGCCCCCCAAAAGTTACTATTTGCAAAATCCATTTATTTACGTTACACTTCCATGTTTGGGTCACCAAAATGTATGTACCAAATTTCAACCAAATCGGTACAGTAGATTCGAAGCAAATTGCAGCAATGCAGAACAGACACAAGACTCGTGTGACACGAGTGATCCTATATGAGTTCCGTTTTTTCATTCGGTCGTACGGAACCCTAAAACGTTACACCTCTATCCACAGTGTACGTGTATGTACTTATTACTAAAATTAATTTTCAAAATAAAATAATTAATAAAAATATACCAAAGAGTTTTTATTCACTTTCTACAATTTTTAATCAAGTTTGATTATATCGAATATCGATTAGGCTGAGTGCAACATTTGAATCGAAATAGAAAAATTGGGTGAACGGTAAGCACTAAGAAGTGTTACGTCGCACCACAATTTTTGTTAATTTTTGTTCATATTTGATCGTGTTTTTTATCTAGTTTAAGTATGAATAATGGTAAAAGTAAGAATGCAGAAAGAATGATAATACCTTTATTTGGTCCTTTTGCATATTTTCAGCAAGAGAGAAGATTGTTTAAGTACATATTTTCAGGGAATCTAAGTTGCCTACCTTTTGAATACGAGTAGATGTATTTATACCTATTTTAAACAACTTACGCAGTCGACTGACGCGGTTTGACCGACCTCAACATATAATTTATGATATTTGCCACAAACTTATTGTCTAAAATAGATGCGTTAACATACTTTTTTTAATAAATTCTAATGCTGAAAGTTCATGTAAATTCCTGATTTTCATGACGGAATTAGCAACACCCTGTCGAGTTAGCGGATGTGTCACGTGTCAAAGTCTTGTCGAGCAGAGAGGTATTAACCGCTAGTGCCTGGTAGCAGTGGAACCTCGTTAACCTAGGACAAAGACTGACGGTACGCAGAACGTAAAACCCAATGTTTTGTTTAGGGTTGGTACAGACAGGTCCAAAAAGATTATGAATGAAAATCCTTCTATGTTTTGTAGCTTTACCTGGTAATGGTTTATGATAGGATGGGTGTAGTGTGTTAGTGTATATTGATGTATATCGTGAAACGGTTCAATTAAGATCTTTTTGGGGCTGTCGTACCTATCTACATATACCGACTTACCTACTGAGTTTTTGTGACCACAATTATTAGTACGTTTGTGTCACTTCTAAAATGCAGGTACTCCCGGACGAATATTGAAAAAATAAAAGCAATGAAATGTGACCAGCAGCTGTCAGCTACAAATCATCCATCGCAGACGTGACTACCTACATTTAGCCAGCAGCCCAGCAGTTAGTGACAGACCAGCCACGTTTACGACAACTATTACCGGTCAGAATGGCCGCCTACAGATAAACCTCAGAGGGACGTTTGTTCCTAGTTTGTTAGTTATTATTTATCTACAGGGATTTTAGTACGTTCGGGCTGAAACTTTAATTAGGGTCACGTGGTCTATTTCACATACATTCTAGTCGGTGATGGTAAATGTACCTATGAACGTGGGCGGAAAGATATGTATTTTCCTTCTCTATATTACTGTATCCGATACACCGCCCAATGAGGCACGAGGTGAAGCAATCGGAAAAACCCTTTAATTTTGGGTAGGAATAATGGAGGTTATCCGGCCGAAACACCGATATTAGATGACGGTAAAATAGTTATAGTAGGTTTTTGTCTCTTCACAAAGGTTTACATAGTTTATAAACATAGAGACAAGATTTATAGCGTTTTGATAAAGATGCATAAAATATGATCCTTTGTGAGAGACTGGCGTCCATACTCGCATACCCTGTGTGACGGATCCCCAGGCTCTCATCCCGAAATGATTAGGTATGGTAGGTACCTAATCATTTTTAATAATTTTATATCCTAAGACGTGAGTAAATGATTACAATGTAATAAGACAATGGATACTAACATACTACCTACTTTATTGAGAGTTTTTCCGTCGCTTTTGATAAGACGGGGATTTCGTATAGGATTATTTCCCCATTTTATTATCGTACTTATAGCAGTACCAAGGTATCTCGGACAGGACGACTGTATGCCTGCTTGATCCCCTAAATATTTATTAGATAAGTATATTTTAGACCACCAAGTTGGTAGTTACTCTGTAGTAACAACTTCATAAATAAAAAATGAATGGAGACGGCTCCATAATCCCTTGATCAATGATAGATAACCTACAAGAAAAAACGTTTCTATCGATAAACTACTAACTTCACGACTTTTACAGATAATTTAATTTGAAGTTAGACAACACAAATTGAGAATAAACTCCACGTAACGTGTAAAGGCCTGTTCAGATGACCGACTATTCGCTATCATTTTATGTCAAGAGTTCCAATATTACATTAAAAGAAAATTAGCTTTTTTGCAAAATAAGTAACTCTTCGCGCCTCGTCTAAGCATTCGTTCGTTCAATAAACAAACTCATGCATTCGGAGGCATCCCATTGCCTCTGACTGCAGTGAAATTGGAGATAAAAATAGGTCATCTTGTTTGCACCTGCTTTATCCTACTACGGCAAAGGTTTATTTTGTACGCAGTCGCAATGTAAAATAAAAAAGTAAATGAAAAGATTCTTCTCTTCTAATTTATTGTTTTATTCTTCACTTTTTAATTACGATTATTCTTTTTATCATTTCTCATTCCAAATTACATTTAAACATAATACCTAATTTGTATATATTTTTGTAATCACCTTTTAAAACCCCACTCGATAGGTTTGGAAGATTTTTTTAAAGCATACATTGTGCTTCGCTTCAGTCTGGTAAGAAAAAAAACTAACAGCTGTTTTCTACATGTTGATTGCATAGGTTGATATTGCAGTTTTTAAGGAACACCTGTTACTTTTGGATAAAATTATGCAAATTTTCATGAGTACTAACACCTTAAAGTGTGTTTCTCGTTTAACCGAACATCCTATAGGTATATTTTGTTCTGGTTGATAGTGTACCTACCTATAGGTTTGTGTCTATTGTTTCCAAAATGCTGCATAAATCCAAGATAATATAAGGGTGTATTATTGACCAAGCAGCAAATTTTGACTTGAGGAAGATATGTCTCTAGATTGAATACTTTTTATTTCGCATAAAAAAAAGGGTTATCAATGGACGGTCTTTACCCCATCAGCGATTTCCGACAAACAACTTACATTAGGATGGACAGAAATTATAGGTCTATCGTCTGTCTGAGCCTTAACTAATCCCTTGAGGCACAAAAACTGCGTTTAATCTTCCAAATGCTTGTCCCAATTGTTTGATGTGCCAAATTGTCTTTTTGTTCGAAAACTCTCCAAGCAAAGGTAAACTGTTGAGCAATTTATTTTCGGTTTATCATAGCAGCTGTTGTTCTTCTGTAAATAAGAGGTATTGAGACAGGTTCTGGATATAAGAAGGCAGATTATAGGCACTAGACTGGTAACTACATCAGTTATCACATGCATGTGATGATACAAAAGCGTGGTGGTCTTCTTTACGTGTCGATTTGACTCAAATTTCGGGGAGTACCCCATTATAGCGAAGTTCATTACAGCGATGGAATGTCGCAAACCGGTCGACCCTGTCATTGGCTTCGTTTAGACCTTGGAAAGCGCAGGTAGCCTGCGCTTTCCAAGGTCGCATGATGGGCAGGGAAGGAGGTGGGGCTTATTGTACTAATACCTACTATGCTTATTCAAAAATAGAGATTCGGAACTTCTGTTAAATCAGTCTGACTACGATGATGATACTTAGCTTAAATGATAAGTCACGGATATCCAAACATGATGGTTTATTGAATAGTTAGTAGTTAGTTTAACTACAACGTAACATGAATGTGTTATATGAATGTCCCGTGAATGACCGTTAATGAGTGAGTACAGCCGACTATGAACTCTGATTGTGTACTAACGCGTTACACTATAATATGTGCAAGGCGAAGGAAAATCTATGTAATACGCGCGTGCCATGTATAATACATGACTCGTACAACAATTACAATACAATCATTATTCAAAGCAATTCGAGTATCTGTTTGTTCGCACTGCAAGCTATCAAGCGGTAATAATACATACACACCTCTGAATTTATCCTTATTAATCAAATGCATAGGTACAATTGATAATCTAAATTGGTGAAATTAAATTAAATAATAGCACCTTTAATCTCGGGTATAACATAACGTTTGTGGGAGCAAATTGGAATAATCAATGAAAATTCTACGTGTTGTATGTTGTCAATTCTTAGTTATGAAAAGTTACAATATACTACGTACTCATTCATTTTCATTCATGATATAAAATTGCACAAATTCACTCAATTTGATAAGTACAACTCTCTGTTCGTAACAGCTCTTCTTATCGTAAACCTATATACTCAAAAAGGAGCGAAAATATAAATAGACTGTCTTCCAAACTGTTTGTGACAAGCACTCCGAAATTCCGAATCTCATCCATTTCCGACTATCATGCAGACATCAGCATAAATCAATATGGCTTCTGAGCTAACTATGTCATGGTCTAATTTCGTTCTTCGTCCCTTATTGTGGGAGAAAAGTCCAAGTTCACGCCTATTTTTTCCTTCCGATTAAATTCGATGCGGCGGGCGCCAGAGGCAATTTAACTTTGGTGAACGTATTTTAACGTGTGTCGGGCGGGGTTTACGGGGCTCACGGAGATCGCGGGGCTCGCGGGGCTCGCGGGGCTCGCGCGGCTCGCGGGGCTCGCGGGGCTCGCGGGGCTCGCGCGGCTCGCGGGGCTCGCGGGGCTCGCGGAGCAGGCGGGGCTCAAGGACCTGTTGTGACCGAATTTGGGATTTTTACGAGAATTAAACAGCTGTGATACCTACTGTTTTCGTATGAAATTTAGATGACTTTTCAACTTTGTTGACGCAAGAAGTTAGGGTGCTGAAAACTTTCGCATATTTTATTACAGGAGAGTGAGTATGGGTGTGCTGCGCCTATTTATAGAATATTATATTACTTTGGTTTGCATATTTTTTGGAAGATTATGTTTCCTTGACGCTTTTGATCTTCAAGTTAGGAAAGTGTAGCCAAAATCTAGTTTTCATTTCAGAACTAGTTACACAATAAATATTATTACATCCCAATAATATAGCAAAACATCACGCCTGTAATCCCTAAAGGGTTAGGCAGGTGTACCTGTAGTGTTACCAATATTTCGCCAGTTATGTTTTAGTTGCATCTTATGAGGCGAGCCTATTGCCATCAACTGGGACAACTCCAGTCTCCGGCCTGCTACTGAGAAATTCCTGATGAAACACGGGCGAAGCCGTGGGCATAACATACTTACTTTTACAAACGTTTATTCTTAGTAATTGTTTTGCTTGCTATAAAAAGCCGTGCCTTGCATCAGCTAGGTCTTTCTTTATACTTTTTTAAAATAAACTGTGACAGTGTAGAGAGCTGTGATCAATGTCCGAGCCCCGGCCGGAAGTTCTTATAAAGCTGGTGCAGACAGCGATTTGTGTCGCCACTTACAGCCGCTCGCAAATACATCAGCCAATACCCAGCTTTATTTGAGCTGAGAGTTCTTCTGGGAGAGTTTTTGTGCCGAACATGGCGGTCCAACGTTTGTGACGCTAGGTTATATTATCATCAAGATAACGTCGGTTTATGTTTGAATTATGTTACCTACTTTCATTTATTTGAGAAGCTAAGGCCGCGTTTACACGAAAGGTAAGTATGTTAAGCCAACAACAGTGAGCGTGCGTTACTGGATTTAACACATTTTCATTCACAGCAAATCGCAAATATGCTAATACGTTATTAGTGAGCCTGCTGAAAATCGGCAGCTGAATTCCTAAACCTTGTTTAAAAAGTACAATATTCTGCCCTTACCGTGTATGTACATTAGAGAAGTTTGCCTATTTGTAAAACGACATCCGGAGTATTTTACTAAACATAAAGATGTAACTAAACGAAATGTCGTAGCTCCTAGAAATAAAAATAAATTTAAACATGAACTTTGTTTACCGCAATGCAGGCTCGAATTGTTTAAGAGGAATTCGTACGTAAATGCTGTTAAGGTATATAACAAATTACCCGACGCCTTTAAAGATTTACCTTTGACCATGTTCAAAAAAAAGGTAACGCAATGGTTAAAAGACAAATGCTTTTACAATCTCAATGACTACATGTTGGATCGCGGAGAGCGATCCAAATAAAACAGAAATAAATAAATAGTATTGGTATAAGGAATTAATATTAAAATTTTAGTGAAGGTTGCAACACATTGACATTTTAGTAGACATGACATCATCAATTACAATTTACAATAATTTTTATTTTTATATTCTAACTGACATTATATTAAATTTTATCTCTTGAACTGACATAGGTATAACTCTGACATCAATTAATTAATTGGTTCCTTATAATCCTAATGCATGAGATACTATTTGTTGATGGTGACTTATTAATTTATTAAACATTTAATTAACATTGTGTAAAATATAATATTTGCGCACCATAAGTAATGGTAGAATGTAAAGGGCCTAAATTATAGTTATAAGACCATACAAATTGTAAACCTACATTCATGCGAATAAATGGAAAAAAAAAAAAAAAAAAAACATTTGGTGTGAATGCGGCCTTAGTGAGATAATCTTTGAAATAATAATTAAGTATACATCTACAAAGAATTTGGGAAGAACGTTAGGAGCGTACAATAATATTACAATAGCAAGTCTACGACGTATGTAGCTGATGAAGCTACGACTATGCTACGCCTGCTACACCGTAGCACATGGCTACCGAACAGCTACGTAATGAAGAAAAAAAAACATTGAGCAAAAGGCAATTTTTTGTATGATTGTATTACTCATATAAATGTAGATGATGAATGGATGGATGAATTGACTGGCTATGGAGGTGACCACTGGGTGAGACGGCTCGCATAGATATGTACGGAAGAAGAAAACATGCCGCGTCAATCTCAAAAAATGAGATAAGGGCGGGAGGATCATGTATAATTTATTTCTATGTTTAGTAAAAAAAGAGAATTAGAATCAGAATGTATTTATTTGTCAGTATTTTGGCTGGCGAGATACGATTGTTATTCTTTCAGCTTCTACCTTGAATATAATAATAGCAATTTTCTTGTGATAAGTCGTAGAACAACTCTTACCCATAACTCGGCTGTGAGAGAGTATTTGTCTCCGCGTTTTGCAGAGCACCGGCTGCACTCGCTTTGTAACGTCTAAGTATATTCTACAAGGATCTTTTGGCGTTTGAATCTCGATGAAGTCTCGATCTTAACTATATTAAAATATTAATATACACCCCTTTGCAAAAAAAACGGGCGGTTTTGATTTTTGTACATTATTGGTAATCATTTAGTTGTAAAGAGGTTTTAATAGCCAAACTATGTTACTGGTACTTAATAAAGAGTCTGGGTATGAAAAAAAGAATTCCAAATTCGAAACTTTTGTTTAAAAACAATAATAATCCCGGTTTCCGTTTGTGACTTTTACAAACATTTTGCAGGTTTGCGGTTAGAAGGTTATGCTGGCAACTAAAACTAACTTCTCATTATTGTTAGTAGAATAATTTATGTTTGTCGCATAATTCAGCCTTATTGTGACTTAAAAGTGATATCTTTGTGTCGGTTGTAATGGCAGAAAAAGCAATAAGAGCTAGTAAAATTGTAGCGCTGCTGGAAGAGGGGTGTAGCCAAAAAACTATATTCTATTTAATTACTAGTCATTTATGCTAATGACATAGTAAAAATATTAATATTATCCATACAAAAGCCAATGACTGTTAAGGTGCCCGTTTTTTTTGCAAAGGGGTGTAGTTAGGATCGAGACTTACGCGTGTGGAACCGCGGGGCGCAGTCATTGATGAAATTGTATTGAAAAAACAATCGTGGCATTAGTTTTGATTTTGGCCACGCGTCAAAGATCTTTATGCAACTTTATGCGTTTATATGTGCACCTGTTTCGCTCGTTGTAAGGAGGTCGACACCACAAATAAGTAAAGAAGGCAACTTCTTTATTTATCGGTGTCGACGTCCAAAGGGTCTGTGTTCGAGCCCACAGGACCATTTAGTAAGGGTCGAGAATTTGTCACCGAGATGCGAATAGAATCGTTAAATAGGGGTCTAGACCTCTAGTCTAAACTCAGGTAATTGTATGGTTTAAAATTATGGCCATCATTATAAAAAATATTGGGGAGGCGTGCTGCCGATGCTTTCTTAGTAGGTACCAAATGGTTGAATATTATGGTTTTTTAAGATGGTTATATTAAGAAGATTCATTTTTTTGTAACAACACAACAGTTGCCAGTTTCTTGGCGATTTCGGACATTTGTAATCTACTACTCGGCACTTATATTTTTACTATTCCATCGACAATTCGGTACTTAATAATGCTGTACCTATTGAATCCTATAACATAAAACTACATAGTTACGTTGGTTGGCTTATTAGCGTGGGTCGCTTCGACGTACAAAAACAAAGTCCACAGGGAATGATTTACGATCCAAGTTACATAGTTGGTGCTAATTCAATTGTTTGGGCCCACTGTGCAGCTTACGAGTGGAGGTTCAAACTGGAGTACAGTTACAGTTTGTAGTAATTAATGATAGTAGTTCCACGAAATAGATAGGTACAGACAGCCGGCCCCGTACAACGAGCGAAAACAGGCGCACGCGCACACGTAGGCGTGTACGGTAGGCCGCACGTCTGTGGTAACAAAACCACTACTGGCCTTTTATTCCATTTAAACTTATATAAGTGGTAATATAATAAACTTATATAATATAATAATTCTATGATTAATGCCTGCAGAATTGATGATTTTAGTGCCTGTATTTTTACATGATTATAAGTACTAAGTAGCCCTGAATTTACCATTAGAGTTGCACCACACTTCGTTAAATATTAAAACCATAGTCAACAATATTAATTATTGTGTACCATTTTACGTTTAGTAAAAACACATTAGGATAATACTGTGTAATTTTTGCGAGTTTTCTTTGTCTTTATATTCAACAAAAACCGGTAATTTTCTCTCTGGTCATGTTTTTTCGCAATTTTGTAATTGGACGGAAAAAATATAAAGTAATTGGTCTGTTTTCTTTACTAATGACATTAAAACAGGAAGCAAAATATAATTATTTTGTTAACACGGTTATTTAAGGAAAATTGTGCGAGAAAAACTGTCGGGGAGCTAGAGGCATGGAAGTGTTCATGATAAAAGTAAAGTAAGTTTTTTTTTTGTTTCGTCATCCATATTAATATTCTGTCACTACAGTTTTTGTCTAACATAAGTACTTTAAATATTTTTAACAATAATTGCATGTTAAAGAAAACATTCACCGTCATTTATTTATTTATTTCTTTAAGCACACAAATGTACAGAGGCGGACTTAATGCCATAGGAATTTTCTACCAGTCAACCTTTGGGTGATGCAGACAAACAGTGCCGCAACCGTTGCCGCTTGTAACCAGCTTGCATCCACTCCACGCATGAAAAGAGCAAATAGTAGAAACTACACAGTAAATTATCTGTTCCGCGTCATGGTCACAAAGACATCATCTGTTATGTCACGCGACGGCTGAAGACGTGATAAAGGTGAACGCACACCGGTGCGGCGCTCTACCGACTCGTCCTTATTAGTCGTCGTGCTCTACCGCGCGCCGCTCTTGTACACAGCCCTTAGGCATTAGTCGTGTTAAGGTGAAGTTAATTAAATGTTGTTCAGTATATTGGATTTAGTACCCACATTTATGTTGATATACACGGTGTTTTGTACATGGACGGGCAACGTAGAAAAGACAGGCAAGTCATTTTGATTTAACGCTGGTGGGTAATCATGAACTGAATGCATGGTAACATGCACCCTGTATATTATGTTTTAGGGTAATTGGAAATGTCGAATCTTTGCGATTACCCTATGATTATGCAAAGACCCGGATTATCGAAAACTAAGAACGCTTTGGTTCGCAGAAAATTGTAATCTATCCTAATGTGAAACTATATCATCTCATTGTTTCATCATTTAATCAAGAGATCTAACGGATTGCGTATAAACCAAGACCTCCATGTTACGAATATTGCTTTTGTATTGAAGGATATATCGCTAAGTAACAAACCCTTATATTACAGACCTCAATTCAATGTGACGTTTGCTTGTTACGACATACAACTTAAAATGTATCGCGACAGGACGTCGCAGGTCTGACGTCAACCTTTGGATAATCCTTAAAAATTAAATATAAATATTCAGACATCATTTGCAGGCAATCAAAAAATACGATACGCCTTTTTGGGTTTGTTATTATTATTTGAAAAAACATTGAAGAAAGCAAACAGTAGAAAGTTACAGAAATAAAGACAGAATTGAATGGAATCTGACACTGTCTTTCGTAGTTTTAATTAAGGAAAAGGAAGACAAAACAAATTAAGGAAAAATCCTTCTAAATAATGTATTTTGTTTTTGATTGAGAGCAGTTCTATACACTTTGGACTTAGTCTAAAAAATAAAATAATTAATTATTATTAGGTATGATGGTATATTATAGTGACAATGTGACATTTATGTCAAGTATCTGTGTTGGTTTGGCCGGATTCTATTTCCTGCTATCGCGCCGACCAAAGACGGAGGGAAGCAGATCGAATCCCGGAACTACCTCTCGCGAGCTCTCTGGCACTTGTCAACTTGGTATGTATAATGATACTGAAGAAAATAAATATGTACAGTCACGGACTTTAATTGATGAGCCACCTGGCACTGTTCGTATTTTAGCCGTGTAATGCAAATCGGGTTTATTCGGTTCCCGACACGCAAAGTCATATGTCTTCGTATTACAAAAATAAAATTATATTTCATATCTTTACCGGTTGGCTAACCTGAGAGCCAGAACTACAAACTTGACAGCAGAGTGACTACTCAAAGTCAACCAATTGCAGGTCTAGCAACAGTAACCTAGCAACGATAAACAATTGTTGCTAGGTTACTGTTGCGATAGTAACGTTAGCGTACGGAGAAATTCTCTGAAATCGATATTTCAACTGTCACTGTCTTCAGTTAAGTTTTCAGAATTATTGAGTTAATGAGCTATGATTCAAAGGAGGTCGGTATCAAATAGATTGGATAAACTTAATGCAACATTGTATTTATTTTTATCATTAAGAACTTATTAGTCAACCTCTATGGATAAGACTATTTCCGATTAAAAGTAATTTATTTGTCATCTTGATATTTCAACTGTCACTGTCTTCAGTTATGTTTCCATAATTATCGAGTTAATGAGCTATGATTCAAAGGAGGTCGGTATCAAATAGATTGGATAAACTTAATGCAACATTGTATTTATTTTTATCATTAAGAACTTATTAGTCAACCTCTATGGATATTTCCCATTAAAAGTAATTTATTTGTCATCTTGTTTACGAGCTTGCGATTTGAGTTCGTGTTTAATCGTGTAATCTCGTGAATGTATGAAACTGCAAAACTGAAAAGTTTGAAGGTGGCTCATCTATTAAAGTCCGTGACTGTACTACCAACCTTTAAAAACCCGTGTCATTTTTTGCGTGGGTACTGGAAGTGCAAACGCTACAAGGTTCTTTTGACGCGTGGCCAAAATCGGAACGGATGCCGCCATCTTGTTTTGTCAGTACAATTTCTGTGACCATTTCACAAATGTTTTACTATGAGAGTATGTACACGTGCAGTACGGTAGATCTCGATCATGTTTGTAGGAAGGAATTTGGCAAACAGAGCCCAGCATACGCTTCGGCTTAAATCTGAGGAATGCGATGAATGAATGCGGCGAATGCCCACAGTGAGCACAAAGCCGAAGGTATGCGCAACAAACCATTCGAAGCAAAAGACTTGCAACTCGTGCTATCTGTTTCCGCACAACTCGTGCTGCCTGTGCCTACACGCCTTGATAGAAATATTTCCATCTTTCTTTTTAAACCCAAGACATCGAATGTGGATAGTGGACAGGGGGACACGTGGGTGACGATTCTATTTCCTGTCTCGTTGATATTCAGCCGCACTGGGACGTCAGCCTTTGTTGAGAGTTGAGATGTAGCTTTTGATCTTAAGACAGCCTTTCACGAAGAGAGCTTTGTGAGCATGTTCCTCTTTAAAATGTATTTAATTTATTCGTAGGAAAACTCTCTTTATTTGAATATCTGATAAAAGACCTAGATTCAAACCACGACAAACATTTTCGACCTCAATTTATCTACACATAGGGTGTTAGTGTAAACACCGTTATCCTTGAAACCAGTGGTTTGGTTTCATTTATAGAACGTAAAATCAATGGAAAAATATAACTTTTTAAAAAAAAGAAAATCTACATTTTTCCACAAGAATATTTCACCCTACACGCAAGGGCAACGACCAGCCGCGGCCGGCGGTTGGCAGGGGCGGGCGGGGCGCGCGAGACTTTACATGACCGACCGTCAGCTGTTTCGCAGCACTCTCGAACGCGTAGCCATGAGTATCGGGACAGTGACGAATATTTACTTTTTAAAATCTTATTATGAAAATAAGGTTTTTTTTTGTTGTTACTGGGTCATTTATTTTTATATTTAAGTTAACTACCCATGGTTGGAGTGACAACGGTGTTTACCCTTGCATACTGTATTATTATCACTGATAGACAGCGTACAACCTAAACCGCGCGCTGGCGGTTATAGAAGCACTAGCTTTAGCCCGCGGCTTCGCCCGCGTGGACGTCGGGAAAAATCCCACGGGAACGTACTACCGGGATTGAAAGCGTTTAGTTTATAAAAACAAAAAATGACAAACTTTATAACTTACTTAGACAAGTATTCGTGCCAAGTTTCAAGTTTAATAACTTCAAGTCTTATTCCTTTGAATAAGATTTTTCATATAAACTGTATCCTCTCTTCCTGAAATCCCCGCTTTTCAACCCCTTTAAGAACGAATTTCCAAAAACCCTTTTCTTAGTCGATGCCTATGTCCTAATAACTGACTGTGTGCCAAATTTCAGCCCAATCCGTTCAGTGGTTTGAGCTGTGACGTAGACTACCCATTTTCACCCATTTTTTTTTTCCCGTTAGGGGTAAATTTTTGAAAACCCTAATACGCATTATTCTGTATTTTTTATTTTAAGTATAAATACTGAATTTCGAGTTAATTGGACAGCACGTTAAAATTCTTCTATACAAACTTTGACACCCCCCAATCTTCGTTTAGGGGGTAGTTTATGAAAACTAAAAATGACATACTTTATAATTTACTTAGATAAGTATTCGTGCTAAGTTTTAAGTCTATTAACTCAAAGAATAAGATTTTTCATATAAACGAAATCCCCCGGTTTTACCCTCTTAGGGGTGGAATTTCGAAAAATCGTTTCTTAGTGGAAACTTACTCTTCATAAAGAACACACCCTCCAAATTTCATGTCTCTAGGGCCAGCGGTTTAGGCTCTGCGTTGATATCTCAGTCACCCTGGAGAGTTTGAGGTGAGCATAAACGAAGGATTTTTATCCCCTAAAGAGGTAACTTAGTGGATTATAGTTTTTATGGAAGTTCGTAATCTTTGCCGATGGGAAATCCATCGGGCACACGGCTTGTTTTGTTATAAAAATACTCTATTATAAAACACTTTGCACTCGGCGAACGGGCTCCAGAAAAAACAGTATTTTATTTTCTAATTGACCGACTTTGAAAGCTTCGACAGAATTGATCATTTGATTGAACTTTGGGAAGAAAACTAGTCAGTAATTAGAAAATCGACAACCACAAAATTAATTATAAATTATAATAATTTTTTTCAGTTGCCGACTCTAATAACTACCTAATTATAATTAGAATTAGGTAGTTAAAGCGATTGTGACAAAGTATTCTGTAGGTATGAACATTTACGCGCAATTTTCGTGATACGAGAGAGCGCGCTCTTTCGTATCACGAAGCTCTGATAAGTTTTTCACTGTTTAGGATACTTGAATAAGAATTGATATAGAACTGAGATGTATGGAAGAAGAAGACGAAGAACCGTCGACCGCGAACTCAAATAAATTGGGATAAGGGAAGAGAATGATGAACAATTTATTTATTTATTTATTCAATTCAAGCACGAAAGTCTGACAACCAGTCTTACCAAGGGGTATCGTGTTACCCAGTAACTGAGTTGTGGAGTTCAGATAGGCAGTCGCTCCATGTAAAATACTGGTATTCAGCTGCATCCGGTTAGACTGGAAGCCGACCCCAACATTGTTGGGAAAAGGCTAGGCAGATGATGATGATATTCAATTCAATCAAAATTATTTATTTTCTTATTTTTTTATTCAATTTAATCATTTTTGTTTCTTCCTTTTCTTTTATAATAGGTATAATAAATAAATCACAAAATGATTAATTGACTAAGTTTTTCTAAACAGTTACGTCGTGAGTTTGAAAACTATATGAAAAATCGTCATTTTCAATAAATTCGTTATTTGTGCACAATAAACCACCCTAATTGGCAAAATTTGTGACATACGTACGCAACATGGCTTACATAAGTAACAAACTGTTTGAGATATGTTGAGTCGGTACAAAAACAACGACATAAACATTTCACGGTACATGCTCTTCAATAGTGTCCGCGTTTTGTCTCAGCCTTTATTTTGAAGCGTTTTAGCAACAGCAGGAAGGCAATCGACGTGCGGAGAAATTAATGAGTTGAATGAAATTAATGGGCGGTGTGACGTCGTCACAAATAGATAGGTACCTACAGAACGTAGCTACAGAAGGTCGATTCCATACAAATAACGAAAACTCGTATAGCGAGTGCAAGCGCACTCGCGACTGGCATTGATTTTGACATACAGGCTGTCATGGATCTACAGTATTACAAGGATCTATTGCGCATGAACGGCACCGGTAATTGTTCTACTGTGAAGTTTTCTTAGAGATTGTTTTGTTAAAGTCGCGTTTGCTTTACACGGCGCGTTGTTGGTATACATTCGTGAAATTGTTTTGGGAAATTGTATTGATAAAACAAGATGGCGATGTTAGTTCCGGTTTCGGTCCCGCGCCAAAATATCCTTGTGCAACTATAAATTAACGTGGATGGCGGAGCTGTTTGTCAAGGAATATGTCAAATCCAGTAGGTATAGTTCATGTCACGTTCATCACGTAGGTACAGTCACGGACTTTAATTGATGAGCCACCTGGTACTGTTCGCATTTTAGCCGTGTAATGCAAATCGGGTTTATTCGGTTCCCGACACGCAAAGTCATATGTCTTCGTATTAGAAGAAGAAAATTATATTTCATATCTTTACTGGTTGGCTAACCTGAGAGCAGAACTACTACTTGACAGCAGTGACTACTCAAAGTCAACCAATTGCAGGTCTAGCAACAGTAACCTAGCAACGATAAACAATTGTTGCTAGGTTACTGCTGCATAGTAACGTTAGCGTACGGAGAAATTCTCTGACATCGATATTTCAACTGTCACTGTCTTCAGAATTATTGAGTTGATGAGCTATGATTCAAAGGAGGTCAATATCAAATAGATTGGATAAACTTAATGCAACATTGTATTTATTTTTATCATTAAGAACTTATTAGTCAACTTCTATGGATAAGACTATTTCCGATTAAAAGTAATTTATTTGTCATCTTGATATTTCAACTGTCACTGTCTTCAGTTATGTTTTCATAATTATCGAGTTAATGAGCTATGATTCAAAGGAGGTCGGTATCAAATAGATTGGATAAACTTAAAGCAACATTGTATTTATTTTTATCATTGAGAACTTATTAGTCAACCTCTATGGATATTTCCGATTAAAAGTAATTTATTTGTCATCTTGTTTACGAGCTTGCGATTTGAGTTCGTGTTTAATCGTGTAATCTCGTGAATGTATGAAACTGCAAAATTGAAAAGTTTGAAGGTGGCTCATCAATTAAAGTCCGTGACTGTACATGTAGGACTTGTTCTGTTGAGCGCCTGCTGTACCTATCTATTTAATGTCGTCTCGAAGTAGAGCACGGCTCCACTTGTGTGCGTGTCCGTATGTACTTACCTAGTAGTATTGATAAGTTTGTTGGGACTTTGGGAGCCTTTTTTATGTAGTTTTATCGTCGTTTGTGACGTTAATTTGGGTTTCCTGTTGTTTTGAGGAAGTTAGCTAAGTGTTTTAGATCACTTAAGCTAAGCGCACATTACGGCCGCGTCGGGCCGCAGTGCATCGCATATCAATACAAAAAATTGCAGTGCGGCCTACCTGTACCTACTGTGCCATGGTTCCTACAAAACGTGAGACAGGGATGTAGGATTATTTCCGCAATGCGGTGCGGCCTCCATCTGTGTCAGCCATGTAAAACATGAAACACACTCACTCTGATGATATATAAAAACAAAAAAATGTTATTTAGCGCATTTAATTAAACCATATCTACTTACTATCTTTTAGTTATTTTTTTGTAATTCAAGTTTTGCTAAGAAATATTTTAAATAAATGAAACAAAGCTTTGCTATGCTACATTATTATTTTCTTTAACTTATTACAAGAAAATGACAATACAAAACTAAACTTCACGAGATAAAAGTAGTCGTAGCAGTTAAAACTAAACACACACGGTTTATTAAACTTTCTAAACTGCACTTTACATAAATGGTTATCTAAGCCTGGATGAATTTACAAATCCTATCTAGAGATCTTAATCACAGCGCAAGTGGCCATCCGTAAATGACGTCACTCGAATTTCATGAAGGAGTTAGATAGTGCAAGTGTCACCGACTGTCTTTGGTACTGTTTTTTAAAAGTAATAAATAATTTAATAAATAAGTTCTAATATAATATTACCTATCTACATGTCTACTAATTGTGTTAATTTATACTAGCTTTGCGCGATTTCAAAGTCTCGATCTCGTGGGAATATCGGGATAAAAGTATACTATGTCCTAAAACCCAGGTTATGGTCTATCCATGTGCCAAATTCGTTTAGCTGCAGCTTTTAGAGTGACAGCGTAACAAACAAAAAAGACTTTCACATTTATAAAATTAGTTTTAGGATAGTCAGGTGAATCAGTGAGTAATAAAAGTAATCTTTAAATTATTAGAATTAAGACACGATTTGCATACCTATAGTAATTATCTTTGAAATGACGCTTCGGGAACTCTCTCTTTGTGCAATAGACCTCTCTATTATTCTACATTTATCTCTACGTTTCGTATGCGAATGAACTTAAACTATTTACTAACCCAAACTATCCAGAATAATATACTCACAGGAAACCGAAACTTACAGCATTAAGATCGCACAAGCCCTGTTTGGCAGCGCGCCAACACAACTTACGTTAACACCGTGTGAACACGCCACTCGGGCATGTTTCATTAACTGCACAGTCGCACTAAATACGTGCAACTGAGGGCTGAACATACAGTGCAAATTGTGCAACTATTTAAAACTTTGCACCTTCTCCTGCTTAATCACTTTATAAAAATCTTAAATCACTGCAACGCGCAGCCTCAATCGCTAGGTCTAGACGCAAACTATTTAGCAAACGAGTTCCTTATATAATGAAGGTGTAAGGAAGGTTTTTGAAAATCCATCACCTAAAGGAGTTAAACGGGGATGAAAGTTCATATGGTGGCTCGTCGTTTTTGCCGAATCCCATCGGGCACAACACGGCTTGTTGTGGAAGAAAGCTGTCTCATGGGTAATTCGAGACAAAAAAAAACTTAATCATTACCAGTACCTTGGACACCCAACCAACAAGGGATAAAACCCAATTCATAAATCAAATAAATCGATGCATTGATATATTGAGTCTCATCTGTCGCATCGTCTTTGTTTACCCTATCTTTTGTGTCGTGCCCCTAATGTCGGCACACTTACCGATACTATATTTCATATCCATCGGAAAAGCTAAATGATTCGGCAGAGTTTCAGGTTTAATTCATGTTTTTGACACAAAAGTTAAACCTCAACCCTAGCATTGGATCTGATTTCCAACCCTACAAAAGATATTTGTATCATTTTAAACCGCATACGACATGAGTAACAACATGTCGTTTCAGAAATCGCTTTCCTGACTAAACAACATGAGATGAACACTTCAGTTTGATGAGATTTCTGAGAGACGTTCATATTTTATAGCGAACAGATTGTATACGTAGAGTAGAAGGAAAACAAACTTATATATTCTATAAATTCGAAATATGAGCAAAAAATGAATAATGTTTCAAGAAACTGCGTAAAATATGCATTTTTTGTTAGACTAGTAGAGAAGTATGGAAGAAGAAGACATATTCCGCCGACCTCACATAAATTGGGATAAGCGGAAGAAAATAATGATGATGATAAGAGCAAGAGAAGCATTGATACCTTTTTTTTTTGAGGGTGGAAAATCAATTGATTTCTCCCGCTCCGGGCGGAGCGGGAGGACGTGTCAGACTAAAACCCACCCGTGTTCCTTCAGTTGCCTGTTGCCAAGGGTCCCGGTATCCCTTTCGGCCTTTCCCGCAACCCTGGCAGAAGCATTGTTACCTGCACTACTTACTACAAATGATGAGACCAAGATATGCATTGATACGGGCACTACTTACTACAAATCATGTTAGAAAAAAAATTAAGAAGGACTGCCTCTGTGGTTAGCCTGTGGCGCTACGGTCTTGCCAATTTGGAAACAAAGATGACGGAACCACATACTTTTTTTGGAAAGCGATAGTATGAAGGAGGTTTCGCCTGCGTTGAATCATTTCATATTCCGGCGGCGATTACGATCAATATGCTCAGGTACAATAAATCGGTTTAAACATTTGTCTATTCCGAGACAATCGCAAGATGCAGCGCTGACACTTTATGTATCTTCTTTTTAAATAATTCTCCAAAAAAATGTTATCAGTGTGTTGCATTACCTATGTACCCCTACTTCATAAATAAAATACTCTGTTTACAAAAATAATTTCATAGAGAGTGGTTTCAGGCAATCTGCGATTTATCATAAACTTATACTCTCACATTGTCGAGAAAGTAGATTATTTTGCTTTTAGGAGTATTTTGTTATGAAATTATGATTGTATGCCTTTAGGCTGTGTCAGATAAAGTATTTTCTTACTTTAGTTCTTTTATTATTCACACAATAATAAAACAATTTATTTAAAATCTAAAAACCCGCCTGCAAAAACGCATAACTTAAAACAGAAGCTTGTTTTTCTCTTTTAAGTTATGCGTTTATGCAGGCGTGTTTTTGTTTAAAAAAAAAATGTTTTATTCATTTATATATTTGGAATTAACTCATTACTAGTTTTTAATATATACCAATATTGTAATTTATTTAACAAAAAACCTACCCCTCCCTTTTTTTGTTTGCAGATGAAATATATAAAATAAATATAGTCTATGTTACTCCCACAATTAAGACGAACCTAACGACACCTCGTATGTTAAAATCCATCAAGCCGTTTAGGATACATACTCTCGAAAAACATTACCCTTTTTCTGGGGCAGTCGGGTAAAAAGACCGCATCCGTTAAATAATTCTGTGTTGCACGTTTCGCCGACTAATCTATGCGCAATATATCGCAGACGATATTGCCGACTGTGCACTCTGCAGCCGAGCGCGAAGCGTGGCTAGCGTATTGCCGAGTTCCGTGGGCCTAGCACAAACGCGCGGAGTGAACGTAACGTAAATTAAAACGATTTTAAAATTGAAAATTTTGCACACATTATATTTACTTCGTTTTACAACTGTATTCATTTGTATGAAATAATAACGATTGTTGTTGTTGATAATAATTATTGTGCTTGTCGATTTTATTTTAAACCAAAATGCTATACACCGTGGCCAAGAACTACACGCTCAAGCGACACGCATCTTGTGACAGCTACTGCGGAGAAAACAAATGAAAGAAGTTGTTTAGAGCATGTCACGAGGTACCGCGAGGTATAGACGCCATCGCCACATGCGGAGCAACAGACGGAAACAGTAGGTGACCCGCACGCATGTCGCTTGACGTACGTCGCTTATCTCCATAGAATAGTTGTTCGAATTTACGGTACATTCCATTGGGGATTATCAATGGGATTTGTGGAATAACCCACATTTATGTCGCGCGTTTGTGGTAGGGCCTCTGGTTAGTCTGCCGGAACGGAACGGAACGGTACGCTCTGAAAATTGATCTCGACGGTAAGATGTCTATCTGTTTTCAGCGTCTTGCTTTTTTTTCAGTTTTGTTTTGCGCTTTTGAAGGCAAAGGGAATGGAGGTTTGGTTTGTTTTTTGAATTTCCTTTAGTGAAGATGCAGAGAGGTGAAACGTGTGTGCAAGTCAGAACTCGTATATATTGAATTTGAGTTTTAGGAAATGTTGGTTGTTTTGTATTTTATTTTCTTCATAGGAAAAATAAACAAGAGTCTTACACGTGGACCACAGTCAGTTAAATGTATGAACAAACGACATTGTCCACACATTATTTTAAAAAAAAATCAAGTAATAAAAACTAAAACCCAACTACGACTTAAAAGGTATAAACAAGACACCACAGACAGACAAATTAAAAATCCGGAGTCACACGTGTTAGGGCATAAATCGAATAGATTGCGTGTGAATCCGGATTTTTAATTTGTCTGTCTGTGGTGTCTTGTTTATACCTTTTAAGTCGTAGTTGGGTTTTAGTTTTTATTACTTGATTTTTTTTTAATCTTTTGGGGTTATCATATATATATTTTTGAAATGTGCTCATTAAGCCCTTTCATTTGATACCCAACATGGTACGATTAAACCATTTTTTTTTTTAAGTTTCACACTTTATGGCCTCTAGAGGGCGCCATTTTTAACTTAATGTGACTTCACATAGCCTATAACCAGCGGACAATCACGACGCTTCTAACGATACCTCATTTGTCAAATTGTGATAAGTGGTTTGGAAGATAGGAGGGAACAGATGAACATACATACATACATACATACATACATACATACATACATACCGGTCAAAATCATAACCCTCCTTTCTTCCGTAGTCGGGTAAAAAAGTTAGGTATAAAAACTTATGCGATGTGCGTATTCTGGTATTATTATTTTTAACTAGCTGTGCCCGCGACTTCGTTCGCATGGATGTCGGAAAACAATAATTAGTCGCTTAGAAAAGTTGTACCTTCATTTAAAAAGGGGGAATCTTTCGACCAGGCCTGGTGATTTTTCCTAGTAAGAAACTGCCAAAATACTTGTGTTTTTATTTAAGAAAATGCTTCTCTTTATAAAATATTAGCGGTGGAACCACCTGGAGCGTACACAAAAAAGCTGCTAGGGTTGCTCACACGCGAAAGAGCTACATAAAGTTGGCCGTGGGAAATGCAACCAATACTAAGATCCACCCCCGCAACGGATAATGTCTGGCCCTGAGCTTTGTTAATGGTCATGGCGTAACACAGGCTGACGGGGAATTGCACACGCTTAAAACTAAACGGGAAATTATTGGGAATGAGAGGAATTCTTGGAATAAAAACAACATCACCGGCGCCGCAACCTGTAAAGATTTCGGCTTCGATGACGTTTTGTTGGTGATTGGTGACTATGAGCCGAGTGCCGTTGCAAAGTTTGGGAGGACTTAAATTTCTGAGAAGAATTATTGGCACTCCGACTTTTAAACAAATTTTGTGTGCTGAAAGACCGGGTGTGTTAAGGGATTCTAAGAACTCTACTGGATAGTGTGTGGCATCTTCTTCTTCGGGAACCGTATTTATCGATGTATATTGTTGACTTTCCCCAGAAACATGTGCCAATATTTGTGTATTTATTGCTGTCCGATAGTCGAACAAATCAAATCAACCATAAGGCCTCTGCCTCGAATCTTGCGGGCAGCGGGGCGGCGGCGGCGGCGGCGGCGGCGGCGGCGCGGGCGCAGCAGGATCTTATGCGTAAAATCAAATGGACCGGTTCTCGAAAACAGCGGCGCGGCAGCGGCGAGGCGGCGGGCAGCGAGCGGTGCACTCCATTCAAGCGGTGACCGCCCGCGCGTCTGCATTGCAGTGTTGTTGCCCACAATAAATTGAGCGTTAGGAATAAGTTTGAATCAAAAAGATGTTGCCGCCATTGTTCAGACATTTCTTTCGCGAATAAAAACAAATATCTCGACGACAAAATCGTGAACACAACACTACGCGGCTATAGTGACGCGCGATCTGCCCGCTAGTTTCGAGAACGGGTCTTTGATGCCCGCCCCGCTCCCGCGCCGCCGCCGCCGACAACGATCGAATCGAATGAGCGGTGGTCACGAATCATACGAACAAATTACGAAGTATAGTACAGTTCGATTCAAACTTAATGGCGGCTCGGAACATGAGGCGAGTCGCTGCGCAGTAACAATTTCATGTGACAGCGGGGGTGAGGGGTGGGGTACTGCGCAGCTAAAAGTTAACTTCCGAGCCGCCATCCGCCCCGCTGCCCGCAAGATTCGAGGCCGAGGCCTTACACACGCCAACAACGATCGAATCGAATGAGCGGCGGTCACGAATCATACGAACAAATTACGAAGTATAGTACAGTTCGATTCAAACTTAATGGCGGCTCGGAACATGAGGCGAGTCGCTGCGCAGTAACAATTTCATGTGACAGCGGGGGTGAGGGGTGGGGTACTGCGCAGCTAAAAGCTAACTTCCGAGCCGCCATTAAGTTTGAATCGATCTGTAACGACTCGTTTCTTGACTTCTTAATTTGAACCTAATTAACGAAACCAACCAAAATACCAAATCAAAACCAATCAGATCAATTAGGAGTGAAGCGTATTTATCGTCACAGATAGAAATCACAGATATTATAAAATAGCAGATAGCAATTGCTCCTAACGATAAAAAATATCTGTTACTTAAAATCACAGATCCTCAAGACTGTTACTGTTAAAACTTCGGATACGATTTTCGACTTTAACGAAAAGAAATAAAGAAGATATTCAATTGAGTCAATACGTATTTATCGTCTGTACAAAAATCACAGGCTGTGATTTTATAACAGATAGATACGATTTTCGACTTTAAATCAAAAGAAATAAAGATGATATTCGATTGAGATACGTATTTATCAAAAATCACAGGCTGTGATTTAATAACAGATATTTGGATCTGTTATTTTTTGTCACAGTCACAGTGATCACGTTTATATCGTGTCGTGATATCGTGTTTCACCTGTTACAACCCATCTCTAAGATCAATACTTTCAACGAATGACAACCCAACCAACAATTTATTATTTATTTATTATTATATTATATTATATTATCGACACTAAAGAAGTCAAAAACAAAGATACCTACACTAAAAATTATTTGGGATATCTGGGCGAAAGTCATTCTTCGACCCGCGATTCAGAAAATGACATTAAACGAACAACGCCATCTATCAAGCACGAAATGATACTGTCAAAATATATGGGAAAACGTTCGAACACTCTGTAAGCTAAATAAACTATGTAGAAAAGTGAAAAATTAAAGAATAAATACCTATATTTTTTAAGAAATTAACATTTGTCACTATTCTTTCATGATTATCAAGATTTGAAAGATAGGTAGCGCCACCTATCGCACTAATACTAAACTAATAAATAAACAACGCATCTGGAAAATTTTAATTAATCTAACTTTAGAGTTATATTCTATACACAATGTATCGCGTTAAGTTTCCGCGCAAAGAAAATGACGGTCATATAACAACACACGATCTCACAAACCTAGTAATTAAGAAGTAAGTATCATTTCGCGTCAATAGATGTCGTTACGTGTATGTACATTACGTAATGAAAATTCCTTCTGGAACACTTTAAATTCATATATCTTTTGATATTTTGAAGCGATTGCGATGAAACAAAAACTAAATGAAATATCGAGTTACACACAATATTTGAGTATAAAAGTTAACCATATTGATTTCGTACTTTTTACGTGATAGTGGAACAATCAAACTCAAGAAGACAGACAAACAGACAAACAGACAAAAATTCCAAAAATGGTAGAAATGGAATCTGTTGGTTATTCTTGGACAACCCACAAATATTTTTTTTTTTTTTTTTCATTGTACAGAAACGCCTCGTCTACAGATTTATTATATGTATAGATAGATATAGATAAACAATTTCTGATTTTTCCAAGTCCTGTCTTACCAAGGGGTATCGTATTACCCAGTTACTGGGTTGTGGAGGTCAGATAGGCAGTTGCTCCATGTAAAATACTGGTATTCAGCAGCATCCGGTTAGACTGGAAGCCGACCCCAATATAGTTGGGAAAAGGCTAGGCAGATTGATTGAAACAATTTCTGATTTTTAAGGTTCAAAGATTTACGCAGCAAATAGAATTCTCTAGAATTTGGTTACAAGTCGGTCCACTACACCATGTCACCAAACAGGGGTAGCACGCAGCGTCGCACTGAGCACTACACGTAACTGTGTGGTTTATGTGGCTCTGACCTTAGACATACACGCTTCACAGATTAACTATATGGGTCAAATTATATTGAGTAGCGAAGCTCTACAGACGTAATCTGTGTTACCAGCAACAGGATTAAACAAAAAATATTTAAAGGTTTTTTTTGGGGTTCAACGACAGCATGTAGGTATTGAACTTAATTGTATTATGAGTTTGGAAAATCTGTTTTTTTTTTTATTTTTTGATCTTCACAGGCGTGATGGCTTAGATCGATATCTAAAGCAAAAACTAATTGTTTTTGTTATATCATGTTAAGATATGGATACCCATCACGTCGGCGGAGTTGGAGTTTCACTAGCTAATTTCATTTAAACTTGTATAGGCAAAGACCACAAAATAAAACAAGCGGCTAGGTTGCAGCCCTTTACCTTCATCGCCGGTCGCAATCCCGCGCAGTCACAGCCCAACGGCCTTCAACATTCCGTCATTGACAAACAGTCTCGGTGCAATAATATAATATATGATTGAGTTGATCCGAGACGCGCGACGAACAAATTTATTCATGACTTTAGAACTTGGCTGTGTTTGCAATTGCAGTACCATAGTGCGAGGTAATAACATTAATTCTGTGAAATATACTAGCATAGTTATAATATACCTACCTAGGTATTGAGCTAGTAAAATATAAAACCCAACGGCATAAAGAGAACTAGTTCGTACGACTCGAAACTAATCCTCATGATTCAAAAGCCTGCTCAACACCTTTCACAAATATAAAGAGTACACAGATATTATGAGGTACAATTGCCCACTCTTCCCCACTGGGCTAGTAATAAAGCTCTTAAGGCCCACTATCCTCCATAAAACTATTGTCAAGGTGAATGAGAAATGCCATAAATTCATATTCCATTTGGCTAGCACAATACAATAGAGATGCTATTTAACCATGATTTGATTTATCGATATCGGATGTATTAAAATATTATCGTCGATAGCAGGGGATAATAAGTGATGGGAGCGAGGCTTTAAATCCGAACCAGGTTGTGAATTTACTAGTATTATCATTAATTAATTTATTATCAAGTATGTTGGATTTTACCGTGTTTAGGCATAAAATAATATGATTAGTTTAGTCAGGTCAATGATTTTTTTTATGTTTAAGTAAATGATTGAAGAAGATATTAATTGATGACAAACTTCTAAAAAAGTCTATTAGAACAAGTTTGTCATCAAATATCTTCTACAATCATTTACTTAAACATAAAAAATTTCATTATAATCAAAGACTGCGTTGTAAAGGCCTCATCAACTAAGTGCCGCCATCCTGTATTCGGTTCACGGTAACATTGATTGAAAAAGTTGGATAGCAGATAGTTCCAATAGATAGTATATTTGGATACTATTGGCGAGGAAATGAGTCCAGAACAATTTATAGAGAAGTTTGCAGATTGCAATAGTATGCAAACAATGTTGGAAAACTGCTGTTAGGCGAGCTGGTCATGCATGGGTCTGACTCCAAACTATTTGCTACAACCACTGTATTTTGTTTGTATGTTTTAACATCCTTTCATGTTGTTGTTTTATGTTGTAAGTAATTTCTTACCATACTCATCTTAAATCATCATCATCGGCTTCCAGTCTAACCGGATGCAGCTGAATACCAGTATTTTACATGGAGCGACTGCCTATCTGACCTCCACAACCCAGTAACTGGGTAATACGATACCTACCTCTTGGTTAGACTGGTTGTCAGACTTTCGTGCTTCTGACGACTCGTAACGACTGTCAAAGATCCACAAATGACAGCCGGGACCAACGGCTTAACGTGCTTTCCGAGGCACGGAGGAGTCTCGATATGTGAAAATGGTCACCCATCCACGGACCAACCCCGGCAAGCGTAGCTTAACCTGATGGATCGACCCGAGCGGCTGTTATTACTTAGCCACGAGCTCCTCATCTTAAATGACAATTAATATTATTATTTATTTTCAGCCTGTGTCGACCGACCCGCAGCTAGGTGAAATTCCTGCATATTGCATTTCAGGCAGTTTTTTTTAAATAACACAAATATACTTTGAGCTCGTTCGGCGAATTACTAGGATCACTTGTCAACACGTGCTGCCAAGTAGCGTTGCTTTGTTCCGGCAGGGTATAGGTACAACTATTACAAGTAAATATTATAGGACATTTTAGCTTTATCTCTGGGATGGCGACGCATAAGCGATACCTCCAGTATCTACTGCAGATATGACCACCATCAGGCCAGGTGGGCAGTCACGCATCGATTTGTTTGCTTTCCCACAACATAAATAAAGGGAAATCTAAGGTAGTCACTTTTAAGTATCGATAAATGTTAAAAATAGTTAATCATCACAACTCTAGCTATCAACTCGTAAAGATGACCGCACACGGAGACGTTTTACGACACATTAAAATTAAAGTTCGCGCGAACAGCGAAACGTACTCATAGGTTTATGTAGGTACGTCATATTAGAACTCATGTATTATATACGTGATATAGTTAGATACCTCCTTCCTCAAGTATTTTTATATCTCCAACGCTTGAACACTTGTGAGTTTCGGGGACCAATGACTTAAAAAAAAAGAAATGAAAAGTTTATTTTTGGACTATCTGATGCTGTATTAAAAAATAAAATGAAAAGTAGTGCTCATAAGCCTTACCTGACAGAGATGAGAATCCAGAAAATATCTTAGAAATTATGTCTCTCATCTATGTATAATCTTCATATAAATCACCTTTGTACGTATTTTTCTGTTCGTGTCTTCGTGTCTGTTTATTATGTGTGTTAGTAAATAAATAGTTAAATAAATAAATGTTAGTAATTAATAAAATAGACTAACTAATTTTCCACAGACACAAGTTCGCAAGAAAACATCGTCAACAAGGCATATAATTATATTGGTACACCTACAATAATAATATAAATTATACACAACCGTAACACAAATTATAGTCCTTCTTACGGGATTACAAACTGGGTCGTGTGCAGTCCGTAACATGATTACGGCAGCTGTCCGGCCCGGACGGACGCTTTGACGGCGAGTAACTTGATTATACAACGTATTATCATTTTCCGTTGAAAGCGCTGGTGATTGGTCCGAAAGCCTCTGATTTTTGGTTGAACCGACAAAATGGTAATGGATTCTCCGTAAAGCGTGGGAAGTGAGTGGGTTCATGATGTCACATGTGAGGTTTTTAATTGTATTTTGGCTGACACGTGGTTCCATGTCATCAATCACATTATGCCACCTCTTGTTTTTTCCGGATTGAAAGTTCAACTATTTTATTCTCGCAACACAATCGATGTAGATATTTCGATTTTAAACCTACACATACACCAGCCAGAGGCAGTTGGAAGAACATCGTGTGGTTTTAGCGTCCGTCTATAAGAACTTCACAGACTCCGCCCACCCTAGGGCGAACGGCATTGAAGATTTTCACAATATTATTTTTTCTGTTGTGTAAAAAGTTAATACCTTTTTGGCCTCGCACAGGGTATTTTGTTAGTTTTAAATTGTTCTTTTTTCTTTTGTTTTAACTATGTAGGTACTTACTTTTTATTACTGTTTGTTTTTCCTGTGCGTGTCCCAAATATAATATTTTTCTTTCTTTCTTACCTTTATACCTACTCAAGTTACTAGCATCGTGTAAAAGCACCTCTATTAATGTCCACAGCCCACAGAGACCGCCATAGTCTGTAGAGTCATATTTTATAGGCAATTCCGTTCGGTAATCATAGCCATTACGCTCGGGTATCATCGGTGGTAAGCAGTCGGGTCGGGAGTCGGGAGCACTTGTTTTATAACGCGATCATATTGCACGTGTAAGAGCGCTAACACACTGGGATGCCATGGCGACTCTGGCTACCTACTGTAGCCAAATGAAGTTGCCAAATAAATAGCCAGTAACACGCGGGCGTCGGTCCTGGCGATCAGTAAGTCATTGAGTGAGGGAGGCGTAACTTACTAGCAAACAAAATACTGGCGACTTGGCTTCGCGTAGTCAGGTCGGCCAGAGTAGGTATCTAGTCTCCACGTAGGGTCGTAGAGAGCTACGCTTCCAAATGGGCGACTTCGCTAGACCGTAGCCAAGTGAGTTAACTGTCGTACATTTCAATACGGATTGTTTGGATACGTAGCCGGCGACGTCGCCATGGAGTCCCAGTGTGTTAGCGCTCTTAATGTCAATCGTGATTGGAAATAGAAGAGCTAAATAGGTTTACCTATTTTGTGTGAGAATCGGACGGACACTAACTAACTAAAATGCCATAGTTCCTCTTGTTAGTTTCAGTCTGGAGTGCAGGGTATATTGTACTCGCATTTTCCAGCAGGTACTGGCCCGATATACCCGTGTCTTTCAGTCTCCTATTATTGCTGTGATAGATAGATATAAAATGCAAGACTTGGACTGTGAACAAGCTTGTGACTTTTTTCTTCTTCTGGCTGTGAAGTTGACGACTTTTTAAATCGACTTTAACATGCAGGGGTTTGGGAGTATTTTAATTTCTTTATCGCGGGTTATCAAAAGTTTTGAAGCGATTCGTAGAAGACAAGGTGTTATCAATAACCCTGCTGACAGATAACATAATATAAGTTTATAGTCTATGAATATCATACTATGAGCTAGTTATCTCGGTTACATTTTATAACTTGCGTCTAACAAGCAGTTTTACGATATAACGTGTACTTGAGGCACTCGATATTATAAAATTCTCTCGACATCACCTTATAACGACTTCTCCATAATATCATCCGATTTCAATCCCTGTACATATAATGCTGTAGGCACACATCTGCCTAACCTTTCGGGGAATACGGGCGTGATTGTATGATGTTATGTTATTTAATTAATAAAAGTCAAAACAATTTATGTACTTACTCAAAAAATTGTTAACGGTATGGATCACACGAGTTCCACCTACTACGCTTTATGATAATTAAAAAATAATCATTTATTAAACAGTTTCTTTTTTATCTTTATACTAAACTATTTATAAAGACTTCAGAAAAGCTTCCACGAAACAATTATAAGGTTTATAATATTCCTTTTATCACAAAACACTCCTTAATTTACGTCTCAATGAGGAGCAGGATCTCCTCCGAGGCCCGGACTTGCCGAAGAGGATTATGTAAAGCCGACAGAGATTTGGCACAAGCCTATTCTATTTATCGAAAATAATGTCAAGAGAGTTTTTGAAAAGACACTGAATTGTTTGTGGATTTACGTTTCGATTTCGGGTGTTAACATGGGACCTTTTTTTTTTTTTTCAGTGTGGGAAACCATCAAATGACTTACTTCTCCCGCTCTGGGCGGAGCGGGAGGGAGTGTCAGACTTTTGCTGACTAAAACCCACCTGTGTTCCTTCACCCGGACTTTCCCGCAACCCTAGCAGGGTTACCCTGGGTCTTCATCGCGTAACTATTTCGAAAATGGGTCTACCATGGTGACGATTTCAAAGGAAACAAATGCTATATTTTTCACTACCGTAAAATTGGCAATGTTGTAAGTAGCTGTAATTAATATTATTGCAATTCTACATTAATACTTTAGTGCACTAAGAGCGATATTTCATAATTCAATTTAGTAATATTGACAAACAATTAATCAAAACAATGAAATATTTGGCAGCTATTTGCGACGTTGCCACTTTGCCAGTGTCTGAATACTTTTGTACAAAACAAAAAGAGTAATCTGTTGTGATATTCTGTAAAAATCTCACCGTGAAAACTTAGGTGAAGTGAACTGTCACTGACTTAGCATCAGTAGGTATCGATTACAGTGACAGCTCACTCCACGCTCACTTCACCTAAGTTTTCACGGTGAGATGATTACACAATTGCAATCAATCCTGCAAAAAATGCCACTTCACTTTTACTCAAGGTAAAGTGTACATACGGTAACACACAGTACCGTCATTCTAGACTAGGGCCCACTTCCACCACACATATATATATACATGTAGAAAAAGACGAATAAAAATAAATAAATTAAGAAGAATTCCAGAGTTTTGATTCTTGTTGTATTGTCCAAATCCCACAACTTTTTGGGGGCTCGTCCGGGATAGGACAATATTTCAAGTTTCGGAGTTTCAAACTTCATAGTTTTGTTGGATTAACCTCATATTTTAGAAAGTAAAGAAAGATTTTGCATTGATAGCTAAGCCGTTAACTGATTTATTGAAGAAGGGTGTTGATTTTGTGTTTGAGGATGTTCAGAGAAATGCATTTAACGTGTTGAAGAATGCTTTAGCAAGTAGCCCAGTTTTAAGGATTTATGATCCTCAGTTATTAACTGAATTGCATACCGATGCCTCTGGAATAGCATACAGTGCTATCTTACTACAGAGAGACTATTCAGGAGAGTTACATCCTGTACATTACTACAGTAGGAAGACCAGTGATGCTGAGAAGAAGTATAGTAGCTATGATTTGGAAGCTTTGGCTATTATTGAAGGAGTCAAGAAGTTTAGGCATTACTTGTACGGTAAACACTTTAAAATTATTACAAACTGTCGAGCTTTTCAGAAGACATTGAATAAGAAGGACCTAGCAACTAGAGTAGCCAGATGGGTATTATTGCTTGAAGAGTATGATTATGTGATTGAACATCGACCAGGAGGAAAAATGCAGCATGCAGACGCTTTGAGCAGATATCCATTCGTGAGAGCTGTTGAGTTAAGTCTACATGATCAAGTCAAGCAAGCACAGATGTTGGATGAAGGTATAAAAGCGATTATAGAGATTGCAAAACTTCAGCTATATGAAGACTATATCTACAGCGATGGTTTACTTTGCAAAGGACTAGAAAGGCAGTTGGTAATACCAAGAAGTTTAGAGTTTGAGATTCTAAGAAGAATACACCAGAAGGGCCATTTCGGAAAGAAATGTTGGAACAAGAATATTACATCAAAAATATGAACAAGAAGATTGAAGAGTTTTTACTGTCGTGCATACCATGTCTGCTAGCTAAAAAAGAAGGTAAACAGGAGGGATTCTTAAATTGTATTGACTAAGAGAGTATTCCTTTACATATTATTCACTGTGATCATATTGGACCTCTTTCAGAGACAAGAAAGATGTATAATTATATTTTAACGGTTGTAGATGGATTTACAAAGTTTGTGTGGTTGTTTCCAGTGAAGGGAACTACCAGTAAAAAGTTATGGGATTTGGACAATACAACAAGAATCAAAACTCTGGAATTCTTCTTAATTAATTTTTTTTTCTTCGTCTTTTTCTACATACGTCTTATACTTCCTTCCGTCATCTGCATTCTTCTTTTTCAACTTATTCTACTTTTAAACTTTCATTCACTATCTCTTTCGCTCCTTGACCAATCTTACATTCATCTTTGTCACTCGTTCATGCGTCACACCTGTCATCCATCTTCACGTCCCGTTTCACAATCCTGCCATAACGTTCCATTCCTACATACATTTAGCGCTAAACGAATTTAAAACAACACTACCACCACGTCTGTTTTCCATGAAGGGTTTGGCAGGGGTGACCTATTATTGTAGTACGCCAACATTTCGCCAGTTCTTTTAATAGAGGATGGCTATATAGGATGAATGAATTTTAAACATCGTCCTATAACTGTCAATCGTTTGAAGATGAAAGAGAAAGAATTATATTATAAATACGTTTAGTGTTTCAGTGATTGTTAAGGTAGTGGTACCAACAAGTGGGCCTGGGTGTTCATAAACTACCCTAAAATTAACCATCATATCTTTGTAACGTGGCGAGTTCACCTGGATGTGGTACCAACAATATGTGTCACAGTGTTATCTCTCGTTTCCACGTGATCGGGCGCCGCCCGCGCGGAAGCACTCGTTCTGCTCACCTCGCCTCCCGCACACAATGTCGTGAATGTATTGACGGGAACCTTAAAATGGGGTACGATGTGGTGAGTAGATGAGCTCATCAATTTGGTTGACAAAATTACAATTGAGTGTGGCGCCGCGAACATTATTTAAATATCTATTATACGTACGTGTATTGTGTGCACGTACGGGTAACTTATTGTATATTGTATACTGTGCCCCTTTTTTTTTTTTTTTTGAGGGTGGGAAATCATCCGATGACTTCTCCCGCTCTGGGCGGAGCGGAAGGGCGTGTCAGACTTTTACTGACTAAAACCCACCCGTGTTCTTTCAGTTGCCTGTTGCCAAGGTCCCGGTATCCCTTTCGGACTAACCAGCAACACTGGCAGGCATCGGTCCTGGCGGACCCCGCCAATTGTGCTGACATCTCTTTGAGGCGCGCGTGGAACACGACGCGCCATTGACCCGGGCCTGGTCCTAATCGGACGGCGGGCTACCCATTGCTCACCGGCTGCCAGCCCGCGCCTATGGTGGCCGGGAATCCGCCTGGGATTCCCGACGCCCAGGGCGTTTCCAACGACATACTGTGCCCCTAAGCTCCAAGTCCTAAAACTGCGCCCCTAAGATGACCCACTGACCCGTATCTAATTTCTCAATTGCATCAATTGAACATGCAATTAATATCCTAATTGTCTTTCTTCGTTATAAGAAAAAGATTTATTTTTGGACTGAAAAATTAAACAATACTTAATTTACTAGTTTTATCAATCACTCTACTCGGTACTCTTGATAATCCTTTCAACTAAGCTAAATATGTATATTAGGTCTTTACCTATGAAATTGCCGTTTTGTATGAAAAAATTTAAACGAATTTTTTTAATGTATTTTTTATTTGTATTAATCGAAGTAATCACCCATGCAATCAATGCATCTTTGCCAACGCAGTGACAGTTTATTGATGCCCTTCTTAAAGAAATCAGCTGGACGGGAGGCAACAAATTCTTCAAAGGCATTTTGTACTGCCTCTCGGGTATTGAATTTTTTTCCCGCCAAGAAGTTATCCAAATTCTGAAAAAAGTAGTAGTCTGTAGGCGCAAGGTCTGGTGAGTAGGGCAGATGACGGAGAGCTTCCAATCCCAGTTCTTGCAACTTGGAGACCGTCTGCTGTGCAGTATGAGGTCGCGCGTTGTCGTACAGGAGCAGCGGAGACGAGCGATTGACCTATGCTGGTTGGAGATGTGCCAGCTTCTCCATCATTGTGTTCAGTTCTTCACTGTGACTTCACACATCTGCAGTAATGCTCAAGCCGTTTGGTAAGAAGCTGTGATGAATCACACCGGCGCTAGACCACCAAACAGTGACCATCACTTTTCTAGGGGTAAGTTTTCGTTTAGAGCATTGTTTAGGTACTGAACCAGGATCCAACCAACTTGCTGAGCGCTTGCGGCTATCAAACAGAATCCATTTTTCATCGCAGGTAACAATGCGGTTCAAAATTCCTTCATTTGTGTGTCTGTTGAGCAGTGCAAGGCACGCCTCGACGCGTACCTACTTCGCGCTGGCGATCATTGAGTTCGTGGGGCACCCATTTTTCAAGCTTTTTTACCTTGCCAATTTGACGCAAATGGACCAATATTGTTTTGACGTTAACGTCGAAAGCTGCTGCTAATTCAGCCGTAGATTGTGTATCATCAGCTTCCACAATCGCCTTTAATTCGTCATTGTCGACCAAAGTCTTTGGACGACCGCGAGGTTCATTTTTCAGGTCGAAATTTCCAGAACGGAAGCGAGCAAACCAATAACAGGTGGTGCGTTGGTTTTTAGTGTTAGCTCCGTAAACGTCGTTAATGTTGCGTGCCGCTTGTGCCGCGTTGCTGCCACGACGGTACTCATATTCCATAATTACTCGAATTTTTAACGTATCCATGATGACGAAAAAGATTGAAATGCGATGAAAATGTAACACTAATCATTAAACAAATGACTTCTTTTGAAAAAAGAATTCCATGTTTTTAAAATAAAATTAATTTGAAATTAGAATTCTTAGCCAAACAAAAATTATTTTGATTTGAAATGGCCAGTACTGCAGAACGGCAATTTCATAGGTAAAGACCTATTATTATAAACATGAAATCCAGAAGATTAGTCTTAAACTTCCATTGAATTAGCATACATGGAAATACAACGGTAGCTGAGTAGGTACAGAACATATTAAATATCTCCCATATCTGACACATGCGTATTCTCTTAATTAGTTCAGATCTAATTAACACAGCGGAGTCCTAGCGTATAAGCAAGCCGTAGTATTAGTGGAGTAGTCAGTAGTGCAGGCACGTACCGACTAGAGTGCCTGAAGTAAGTCGGTTAACACCTGCGCGGGGCACCTGCACAATAGGTACGCTTTGTAAATTATAGGGTACGTGTTTATTTAGAGATGTTTTTACTTTAATAATTCCCTAGATTAAATAGTTTTCGGTAGATTTTTTTCTTTCACGTTGAAACGGCTGAACGGATTTGGATGAAATTTGGCACATGGGTAGACCATGACCTATAGAAGAATATAGGGTACTTTTCATCCTGGATCGCATGCGAAGTCGTGGGCAACAACTAGTGGATATAAAGCTCGCGTTTGACCACTATCTTCACCTGATTGCGCCTGATGGTAATGATGTGGTCCACCCTGGAGCACGCTGCCGTTCCTCATAGCCCTAAACTTAAACACTACATTTTATGAAACCTCGGAAATAACGTTACTTTCATTTAATTTTAATTATTTTTATTATATGGTCATCATTCGAACTTATATAGGTTTTACATAAATACTTTTAAAATTTTTGTAAATACGTAAAACAATACGGTATTATACAACAGTTACCGACTTACAAGTACTTTATTATTTTAATCATTCAACGTAATAAAGCCTTTCCAGGGATATGAAAACCCCATGACCTGCTATAAATAAAAAAATAAAATAAAAATAAAAATCATTTAATTCAGACATACAACATCAAAAAAGTCCATAGGCACAGCAAGGTTGTTAGTAACAAGAATTTTGCTTATAACTAATGTTAGTAACAAAAAGGTAAAACAATCCTAGACTCACCGTTTACCCCTGCGCAGTAGGCTCATCGGCCTCGCAACACATGGAGTTCGGTGAACCTACTGAGCAGAACAGTATCGGTTCTCTCGCCAATCATCCTCAGGACGCTATTCGGGCTCCCCCGTACTCGTCGCACCACTGACGCAACTTTTTTACGCATAATTGCGTAGAAGTCATCTACGCTGGCGTCAGCAAACATGCCGGATGCACTGCAATATCGAGGGAGCCGAAACAAAGCCCTGAACACATTATTATACTGGACGCGCAAGGTCTTGTAGGCTTTTTGTGTAAAGTTTGCCCACAGGCCGCTCGTGTAGAACCTATATAATTTTGTTTTTTATTAAATACATTAATGACCAACAAACGCTTGTAAACTGACATCTCAATTTCGATCTAATAAATAAATACCAACTTCTTAGTCGGTATTGTTTACAGGGACAAGCTATTAAGTACGTAAATATTTGCTGAACGGAACGGTTTTCGTCAACACGCTATTTTTGAGCGAAGTCTCGATGATAGTGGGTTGCGGGCAGCGGAGCGATAGCGGGACTAAGCGCTAACGTGGTCGGTGACAATCACAAAATATTTATTGTTTATAGGCCGCACGTCAGTGACAACACCTTGACCTTCAGCTGGCCTAGCGTAGTACGGAGAATCAACAGAATAAGAGGCAAGTTTTTACTGGTTTTTACCACAGGCGTACGGCCTACGGGTCCTACCGGACGATGTTACACAAAGCGCAACCAAGCTTTTTCATAATTGCCGCGTTACTAAAGAAGCGCCTTGTAGTAAACGGTTCCATTCAGTCCTTCAACGAATAAATAATTCTACGGTCCAACAACACAGATTATCTTTCTTATTTGCCTAGTAGGTGCGTACGTGTTCAAATTATGTCTGTACAAGTGAACGTTGAGCGTTGAGAACATTGTGTTAACATTGCTTACGAGCTGTCCGCTGTTATCCAGACCTCTGCCTTACTAAAGTTAAAGGTTTGGCAATTTCGGTTGAGCTATTATTTATCTCTTTGATGTTAATCGTTTGTAGTTGGATTAATGTTGTGTCGATAAATGATGTTTTTATTATAATGTTTCGAGTTTCCGTGTTGTAGATGTTTTTGGCTGAAATTCACGAGGGCAAAAATGTAGGTATGACAGAAAAAACAATATTTCTTTTTTTTGTTTTCAAGCTTCCACAAAGCATGTAATACATAGGTATAATACATTAGAACAATTAATGAAGTTTGAAGACTAAAAACGAAATGTTGGTTGAACCCGTGAATTCTATTATTATATTTACTTCATGGGTTCAACAAAGGGTTATCATATTATCCACTTACTGAGTCGTGGAGGTCCGATAGGCAGTCGCTCCATGTAAAATACAGGTATTCAACTGCATTCGGTTAGACTGGAAGCCGACTCCAACATAGTTTGGAAAAGGCTAGGCAGATTGATTTACTTCGTGCATTCAACCAACGTTTATATCGATATCAACTGTATAGTGACCGACTCAATCAATACACGTCAGTATCATGTCACTGCTCGTAGTTTTAGTTAGTACGTATGTGTTGCTGTCTGTACAGTAATGAATTAATTGAATAAAGTACCTAAATTTGTTGATATATATTCAGCCTTCGCCTTCTTGTTTAGAACAGTAACTCCTTGGAAACAAGGTGATAGATGAGAAAAAAGGGAAACATCATCGTTGTGTCATTAGTTGAAAATTATTAAACTCTGTATTAAAGTAATGGATATAAACCAGTAATTTATTTAACAAATTGGCGACGAAAACGCCGAACGATATAAAAAGACAAAAAAGAGTTCGTGCTTCATTACGAGGCGTTCTTACACGGACAGAAAACATACTAATTTCGAAAACCGAACTTTCAACGGAAGAAGTTGAAACTCGTTTAGAAAATCTACGAGAAAACTTCCAATAATTTCAAGAACTACAAGCGGAAATCGAACTCGAGACTGACCAGGGGGAATTGGAGGAGGAAACTCAATACAGGTACGAATTTGAAGAACTATACACCTCCCTCAAATGCAAATTACTAACAATGAGAAAGAATAATGAAATAACTACGCAACCTGCAACAACAATAGATTATAATAAACAGAGACATTGTTCTTTATAATGAACAGAGTAATGGATCCAAAGGCAAGGGTTCACACGCTACTGGCAACTTTAAGCCCAGAGTTACATCAAAAGATTTACGATTTATGCTCACCAGAAGACCCATTGAACAAAGAATTCGATGAATTATCGGATTTACTTGGTGAATACATTGACCCAAAACCTAGCGTTTGGCATCTACAGCACAAATTCATTTCAAGGATGCAACAACCGACGGAACCAGTCGCGACATACGCTGCAGAACTAAAGAGGCTTTGCTCAAACTGTGAGTTCAAATGTCAACATTGCAAGAAGTCTACCTCAGACAACTTCTTATCGTTGCAACTCATACGAGGACTACAAGATGGCGAAATACGATCAAGAATTCTGCAAGACAGAGATACCCCACCGTTTTCTAAATTAGTGCAGATCGCAACGTCAATAGAAATGGGAAAAGCAGAAAATTGTACCATGGCTACTGAAATTAAAAGAAACACTGACGGAATCAATAAAATTTCACTTACGAATAGACCAACTTTTCAACCCTCGCCTACCAACTCTAAGAAAAGGCCATCACTTACAATCAAGGATTTGAAAGGGAAATGTTTCCGCTGTGGTAAAACCGATCACCGAGCTAATGAGTGTGGTGCCATTAAATCAGTATGCCGAAAATGTCAGAAAGAAGGACACTTAGCTCGAGTTTGCTTACAACGCAACATTAATACGAACCAAGTCGATGACACCTCTAGTAACATCTCTGTAGAAAGCATTGGTGAAATCAACATGATTAAAAGTGAAATTCAAGAGCGGTACCTAGTTTCATTATCCATCGAAAATAAAAAAGTACAAATGGAATTCGACACTGGCGCTGCATTATCGTCTGTCACTAAATCAGTACCAAAAATTAAAAATAGTGAAGAAAATATTCAAAACTGACATGAAACTGAGAACATACACGGGTGAAGTTATCAAACCTACAGGAGTAGCATTCGTTAATTGCAACTACAAAAACCAGTTTTTTAATGGAAAACTGTACATCATTAACCAACAAGTAGATCCAATATTTGGCCGAAGCTGGATGAAAGAGGTAAAAATTGAACTAGCCGACATGCACATGTTACATCCATGGAACCTATAAGATTGGACGACTTGCTTGAACAATATACGGACAGTGTATTTAAAAATGACTTGGGGGAAATACCTAATATGAAAGCACACTTATATCTAAAAGAGAATTCTCAACCCATTTTTATTAAACCGAGACGCATTCCATACGCCCTGAAATCAAAAGTAGATGAAGAAATTGAACGTTTATGCACACAAGGTATAATCACTAAGATAGATCATTCAGATTGGGGAACTCCTATTGTTCCAATTGTGAAACCAAATGGGAATATACGGCTTTGCGCAGATTACAAAGTTACTTTGAATAAAGTTATAAAAGATGAAAAATACCCAATACCTATCATAGAAGATATTTTCGCAGAGATAAACGGAGGCCAGCTATTCTGTACATTAGACATCTGTCAAGCTTACTTAAATATGGTTATGGATGACGAGAGTGCACTTCTACAAACGATAAGTACACACAAGGGAACGTACAAGGTAAACAGGCTAATGTTTGGAGTTAAGGTTGCCCCAAGTTTATGGCAAAAATTCATGGATAAATTGTTACAAGGAATAGAAGGCGTGAAATGTTTCTTCGACGATATTATTTTACAAGGATCTTCAGAAAAAGAACTACTTAAACGACTAAGACAGGTTTTACAAAAACTAAGGCATAATAACAAGATCGTATTATTCGCAGATGACACTTCGCTCATTTTTAAAATCAAACGTCAGTTAGTCAACTTTGAACAAGTCAACGATGCACTCTCTAAAGTTGTGCATTGGTTTAATGTAAATAATCTACTCCTGAATGAGAAAAAGACTAAACTGATTAAATTTTCAACGCCAAATGTCAGGCAGCTAACTACCAATGTTCAAGTCAATGGAATAGAGTTGGACCCTGTTGAGTCAACGGTTTTTCTTGGAATAACTATTGACGGCAAATTACAATGGGGCCCACACATAGAAAAATTGTCAGGAAAGCTTAGTTCGGCCGCCTATGCTGTTAAAAAAATTAGACAGATAACCGACGTAGATACAGCCAGAATTGTTTATTTTAGCTATTTTCATAGTCTTATGTCCTATGGGATTCTTCTCTGGGGAACCTGTGCGGACATCAATAATATCTTTGTTTTACAAAAAAGGGCTGTTCGAGCCATTTACAACCTAGGTCCAAGAGATTCCCTTAGAGAAAAATTCAAAGAAATAGATATTCTGACTGTAGCCTCACAATATATATTTGAAAACCTGTTGTATGTACACAAGGATATATCAAATTTTAAGAAAATGTCCGATATTCATAGTATAAATACTAGGAATAAACACAATCTTGCTGTACATCGCACTCGTCTCCACAGAGTAGGCAACTCGTTCATGGGTCAATGTATACGCTTTTACAACAAACTTCCCATTGATATTAGAAACTTACCCATTAAACGATTTAAAAGCAGTATTAAAACCAAACTATGTAAAAAAGGGTACTATAAAATTTCGGATTATTTAGAAGACAGAAATGCATGGGATTGAGCTGCTCGCTCTGCTAAGCCTTGAAAAAACCCTAGAACTTGACATTTTAATTTTAATTAGTATCTAAAATCATTAAATTATACCAGTTTTATTTACCTACAAATTGACATTGTTGATTATTCTTTATACAACATGACATTATTACTTTGTAAAGTATTATTTTGTTTTGATTATTGTGAATGTGAGGACAATGTGGATCATTTTTTATTTTTTGCTCCTCTTTCCCTGTTTTAATGATGGTCTGGCAGTTTTGAGTACTTTCTGCGGCCTACCCAAATGTCCTTTTTTTGGTATTGTTCGTCGAGTCGTTGAGCTCCTTCAGCTCTGAGTTGAGCTCCTCGGTTACTGACAAATGCTTGCACTGACTGGACAGGTCCACTCAAATCTGTGTGGTTCTTTCCTCAAAAGACCATTTCAGACATTAATCTACATGGTCCTCATATGGCTTGACCAAGATTATGTCTGGACCTTAAAAGAGACTGCGACCTCTGAGTTTGTTTCGGCCTTTTTTCTCAGAGTAGTCAGATAGGAAACGCCGACCTCATCTAGCTTATTTTATTTTTTTAATAATATGACGTGTAAAAGTGATTGCGATATCCTATTTACAGAATAAACAATTTCATTTCATTTCATTTCATTTCATTTCATTTCATTTCATTTCATTTCATTAAAAGAATGTAAGGTCAGGTGGGGTAAGAGAGATACCGGGGGAAGAGGGACTAAGGACCATAACTAGTAAACCGAAGCGTTTACGACTATGAACGTTCCGTCGATAAAACAGTGAAGGCGAAATAGTTTGAACGGTTTTCAATAGATGTCGCTACGTAACTCAGACGCCACAAAAAATGAAAACACGTTTGACAGTTGTGAACTCGACTAGCACAAAGTAAGCACGTTTTCTTGCTAACCAATATTTTGCTGAAAAAAGAGTGCTGGAAATATTTTAAATGTAATGATACATGGAGAAAACTGTAAGTATTTATTTTTATTAACCATTTTAGTTTAAAAACAACGAATAATATGAGTTTCTTACGCTTGAAAATCCTAACCTCCAAAAACAATAGCTGGGGTAAGAGGCTCACTATTCACGGTGAAAGAGGAACATATGTTTCTCTTCCCCCATGTCAGGGGTGACCAACATTGTGAATAATTTATCTATCTTCTATCTATCTATTTATATAAACAAAAAAGAGAAGTCAAAAGAAAAACTAAAAGACCGATTTAAATATATATATATATATATCACAAACAAATAAAAAATCAAATCTTTTCTTTTTAGTATATTATAATAGTTTAGATAAATAAAGTTTCATGCGTTGTGTCCCTCTCTCTTTAATTGTAATATTTTGTTGTTGTTTGACTGTTGCAGGAATGATAAAACATGCCACGAAAATATATAAGGAAAACTTAGCACATCTGAACTTAATAAAGACGGTTTTATAGCAAATCGAACTAAAAATCAGAAAATAACTTAATAAAGAAAATTAATTTCATTGTAAAAAAGCGTGGGGTGCTCGATATTGATTGTTATATATATTAGTTATTCGTAAACTTAGAGTTAGTATAGAAATATGATAAAAAGCGTGGGGTGCTTTTTATCATATTTCTTTATTAAGTTATTTTCTGATTTTTAGTTCGATTTGTTATTAAAGCGTGTTTTTTTAATTTTTGAAAATTATATTTTTTTAGAAGAATTAAAAGACTGATTCGCAATGTTGATCTCGTTACATAGTACCATTGTTATTTTTAACGAGTAAAAGTTTTAGTTTTTTTTAATAATAGTTTTGGTGTTTTTTAGAAGAATTAAAAGACTGATTCGCAATGTTGATCTCGTTACATAGTACCATTGTTATTTAAAACTAGTTAGGGTGAGACTGTTTATTACTACTGTTTGTATGATTAAATAAAAATATAACTGATCGACTTCTTTTTAGTTTGCCACCCCTGATCGAACCTGTATGCCCCTCTTACCCCGAATTGATTTATTCTTCTTTTTCATTCCAAATGATACCTTATTTCATCGAAATTAAGATCTAATATTGATCGAAGCAGTTTTGCCTACAAATTAACGAACATTTAGCAACGAATATTTTAATTCAAACTCCAATCTTAGGAAATACAATGACTGTCCCTCTTACCCCATGTGAGGGGGAAGAGGAACGTTTATTTAATCTTGACATTTACGTCAATATCGTCGTAAGAAGTGTTATTAGCGTAATGACATTTAGCCCACGGGAAGCTAATACATAAAGGCAAGTTTTGTGTTTTCCAAATATCTTAAAAGACTTCAACTGTTCGTCCTAGCAGTCAAAATATTTTACTGAAAATAAAGTATGTTCCTCTTACCCCACCTGACCTTAATCTACGACTGAATAAAGAGAAATGTCACTTTTTCAAACACAAAATAAACTATCTCGGCCATACAATTGACAAAGATGGACTTCATAAGAATAAAGAAAAAGTAAAGGCAATCACGAAGACTTCCAGTCCTAAGAATGTGAATGAACTGCGAACGTTCTTGGGTATGGCAAATTACTACAACAAATTCATACCTAAACTGGCTTCTATTACGAGCCCATTAAATGAATTGTTGAAAAAAAGGACTGAATTCATATGGTCATCGAAATGTGAAGAAAGTTTCAACAAAGTGAAGGAAGAGATTCTTAGCGAAAGAGTGCTAACACACTTTGACGCATCCAAAACGTTGATATTGGCAACAGACGCCTCACCTACAGGACTCGGGGCCGTCTTATCACATAGGTTTCCAGACGGATCAGAACGTCCGATTGCTTTTGCATCAAGATCTTTAACGAACAGTGAAAAGAAGTACAGCCAAATCGACAAGGAAGCTACATCGATTTATTGGGGCCTAAGAAAATTCTTTCATTATTGTTATGGCCGGAAATTTACCCTTGTGACAGACCACAAACCACTCACATCAATTTTTCAACCCAATCAGACCTTGCCGGCCCTTAGTACAATGCGGTTATTCCATTATGCTCATTTTCTATCCGGATACGATTATGAAATCGAATATAGAAGGTCTTTGAACCATTCCAATGCAGATTACCTTCCAAGATTCCCTGTTGATAATCCTAAAGAAAGTTCCATCGACCAACATTGCGCTTTTCAAATACAGCAGATCAACATATTAGAAGTCCGTCCTAACATAATAGCTCAAGAAACAAAAAAGGATCCTGAACTACAGCAATTGTTACAACACTTACGAACTGGTAGATCGCTACGAGAACTTGGTTATAAGGACAATGAATTAACCCTTCAAGACGAGTGTATATTGAAAGGAACCCGAATTATGATTCCGCAGACCTTACGCCCACGCGTTCTAGATGAACTACATGCTGGGCATATGGGCACTCTTAAGATGAAATTATTAGCCCGTAGTTTTGTTTTTTGGAAAAATATTGATAGAGAGATTGAGGATAAGGTAAAATCATGTAGGGCGTGTCGCCTACAACAGAACGAACCACCAAAGGCACCCTTACATCATTGGGAAGAACCAACAGACCAATGGCAAAGAATACATATTGATTTCGCCGGCCCTATTTCAGGACAATATTTATTTATTCTAGTGAATTCATTCACTAAGTGGGTAGAGGTCATACCGACTAAGACCACTACAAGTTTTTGGTGCATACAGAAGCTGAAGGAGATATTCTGTACCTTTGGAATACCTAATATTTTGGTGTCGGATAATGGGCGACAGTTTACTGCGCAGGAATTTGAGAGTTTTCTTAAAGAAATTGGAGTTACACACAGGACATCCGCCCCTTACCACCCCGCGACGAATGGACAGGCAGAACGCTTTGTTCAAACTATAAAGAGAGCCTTACGCGCAATGGAGGGCGAGAGTGACTGTTTAAATGAGAAACTTCTAATTATCAAAAATAGACTGCGGCGCACCCCCGGCCGAAACGGGCTTACGCCTTATCAATTAATGTTTGGGCGAGATGTGAGGACCCATTTACATGTAATGTTCTCAGATAACCCACATAAGTCTAATTCAGGGAAGGATAAATTCCTAACTAAAGTACTAAGAAAATTTGCTACGGGGGACAGAGTGCAAGCCCGAAATTACTCAGGTCATAAGAAATGGAAATTTGGAATAATTTTACAACCGATCGGTCTCCTCCACTATGAAGTACAAACGGATGACGGTGTAGTATGGAGGAGACACATTGACCAGATCCTGCCGGCTTCGCGAGTACCGGATCCTAGAATGGTGGCGGAGGACTGATATATATTCAGCCTTCGCCTTCTTGTTTAGAACAGTAACTCCTTGGAAACAAGGTGATAGATGAGAAAAAAGGGAAACATCATCGTTGTGTCATTAGTTGAAAATTATTAAACTATGTATTAAACTAATGGATATAAACCAGTAATTTATTTAACATTTGTAAAAGTCTATTCCAAAAGAATCTGGTGGAAATGTAAACAAATTAATCAGAAAACTTATTTGTGCTTACTTGTACTTACGCCAATTTGACCTGAAATTCAATTTTAAATCACCGCTTTTCATTTGCCAAATGATGTACATTTTATCCTCTATTTTCGTCGGTAATTTTTCAATTACAATTTAATCTAATCAACTTGGCTTGTTTATATCAGAGGTCCACGGGCGGCATAAAAACACTGACAGTAAGTCACTAAACACAACAAAAAGAAAGAAAGAATAATGTTATTCAAACAATTTGTAGGAAAAACGGGTGAGATATAGAATTAAAACCTTTTAAATTCAGATGAACGTGTTACTAATTCCCTTTAGTGAGTAAAGTACGGTTTGAAAAAGAATAGTTTTTTCTTCTAACAATGATTACTTATTTTAATTGTTATAAGATTTATGCACATGGAATGTTCTCTTGAGCCCAGTATAAGTAATTGTACCATTAATTAGCTAGGTCCAGTATTGTGTTGTTTTTTTCAATAGACTGACGCACCTGTGTTTACGAAAGTTTACTACGTTAAGTTGTCCCACGAGTCCCGTCTTAGGAAGATTCATTAGTTTAATGATGTGTATTGTATGTGTTTACTAGTCCGAATCAGAACATAGCACGAAATGTTCTTTGCATCAACACGTAGGATATCTGTAAGTACGATCATCAGGTGAAATAACCGAAAATCTGAAAATATCTTGGATATGTAACAAATTTCAGGGGTGTGTCTCATTTTAATTTAATTTCAACCAAAATTACGGCTGTTGGTTCTTAGGATAAGGCCGTTTGTCCACCGGCACCGTCAATGGGACGTTAACGACAACGCGGACGGTCCCGAAGAGTCAGACATACATTTACTATGGCCGCGAGTCCACCCAGTAGCAAACGCCTTATTTAATACGGCGTACATAATGCTGTTCCAACCACAGGTTATCTTAAAAACATCTACGGTTTGATAAAATGTTAAGCGGCTATAAACAGCACAATCTGGAAGTTCTAACATTTTTTTATTATTGAAACTATATTTAAGTGCAGATTCCTACTATCTCAAGTAGTAAAATATTGAAACATAAATGTTGTATCTATCTTACACGAGACCGAATCATTTTCACAATACAGTGCCAAAATATTTACAGTTCTTTTTTGTTTTGTGGTGTAACATAAAGTTACCATATCAGTAATGTTGTGTGTCATAAATAATATTGTCATCACTGTGTCTAGTTTTCTTTTACTGTTTAAATTTTTTTTTTTTTGTTTATTGGTACCTATTTATTAATGTAATTAGTTATTATTTAACCGTGTTTTTGTATGTTGTGCTGTCTTTTGTGAACCAAATAAACGTTTTAGCTATCTATGTATCTATATATAGTGGTAAAAATTTCCCGGGACTTCCCGGGGGCTCCTTTACAAAGAGATTTACTATATTATCTATCAAGTGTGTGCTCATATGGCATTGTGCGGGGAACTATCGATATAAGTTGGTTATATTAGCCAACCTATATCGATATTACTATTTGCCTATTATTTGTATCGGTTGATTGCATCACTATTCCGCTGGGGTTAGAGGAAGCAATGTTATACTGTGGTCGTTTGTCGACTCTAATATTGATGATGAAGGGGTTTCTTAGTAGTTCGAGTGGTCTTAGCTAGAATCATCTCATATAAACTACTAAAGTAGATATAAGGAAAAGTAGAAAATAGCGCAATTAAATCTCATAACTTGTTGTCATAATCCCTTTGTCGCCTTACACACAAAACACGTCGAAAGAGATGGTGAAGTTCTAGTATTACTGAAAATACACTAATTAATAAAAATAATTATAATACTTATAACGATGTTATCAAACCATTATGTAAATTCAGGGTCCCATGCTTAAAAAAGAAAAATTTTTTTTTCTAAAAGTAAGTTACACATTAAAAAAAAAAAAAATGAGACGTACAAGTTCATTAGTTCATTCCACAAATATTTTTCTTACTAAATATACCTAAATAACTTTTATACTAGGTACACAAGATAAACTAACAATAGGTATGAGAAGATTACTAGCACGTGATAGTTAGCAGAATATAAAACTCAGTTATCAATTCCCGAAGCAGTTATTATAGGAGCAATAGAAAGTATATTACTTGCTGGTAAAAACACAATTTTTATGGTGATAAACTTTATGGCGGAATAAAAAGGGGTTTACTGTTTAATGTTCAAACGTTTCATGGCTCCATGATATTTATTTTTAAATTATATTCTATACTTGTTTTTATGACTCCATTGTTTTATTGATTTCCTTGAATATGAAGGCTGCGATTTAAGTACCTATGTTTTCTTTTATTGTACCTAATGATGGAGTTGGCAGATGGAAGAGGTGATAATATTATACTATAGATAATTTTACAAAGTCAAAGTTAAAGTCAAATAATTTATTTCAAATAGGCACATATAAGGCACTTTTGAACGTCAAAACAAAGAAATAGAACTGATAATATATTTACAAATAATATAGGTATTTACTAATTTAATAAAAATGTAACGTACTTCTTAGTACGTACTTGAAAAGAAAGTGATGTACGACTTTGAAAGGACCTTAACAAAAGAAAGTACAAAATTGGACGTTGACATTGATTGAACGTGGCTACAAAAAATACCGCCCAAATTGAATTTAGATAACAAAAACAAAAGATACGCTATTTGAGTAAAGAAACACCGACACTGGGTTTACGAGCGCTACGGTGTGAGTTACAGCTTGCGTGTCGACTGACGTCTCCCACGGCACGACTTTTTCACTCACGATGACGTTTCCAATCACTTAAAATATTCCCTAAAGTTCTAGCCAAAAAATATCCGTGAAACGAAAACGTTGTAGAAAATAAAATGGCCAGTAAATAAAGTCGCCACCGTAAAGCCGGTTGTAAATGATGTAAAGGCTCGTGTAGACTAGCGCGACATGTCGCGACGCGACAGCGGTAATTGTTATACCGTGAAGTTTTCTCAGAAATTGTTTTGATATAGTCGCGTCGCGCGACAAGTCGCGCTAGTCTGCACGAGCCTTAACAATGGTGCCATCAACGGTAATCAAGAGACACGGCTTCCATTGCCGGGTGTGTCCGCAACGAAAGTTATTGATGTCTGTGTTGCCTGGCGATGTTAACGCGTTGTCGTCGTCTTTCACACTGATAGTGTTGTGCGCTATTTTAACACCTGCGCTGCGAGTTGACTTTTAAGAATTATACATTTTTCCATCAATCTTTTTTCTATGGTTTTGCCTGCATTTAAAACCTACATACATATGTCAATAGTTATGATATTAATAGCTAGACTTAGTCACAGCGTCCGTCAGTGTCCCCGTTGGGCGCCAACAGAATTTTGCTTTGTCAGATCCTTTGCTTGAGTTCCTATGTTTTGTACACATTTGACTTTTTTGTTCAGTAATTAAATAGACGTATAATTTACTGTACTGTTGCCATAAGGGGTACTGTACTTTACCAAAACTTTGGGCAAGATGGGAGGACATTTTGATAAATATGAATTGTATAATCTTTTTTTAAAAGAAGCTTAACGTTATTTATTAATTAACCGATAAAAGTGGCCCCGTGTATTAACGAACTTATAAAAATAAATTTTGTGGGCTCTATATTTATTCGAACCTTTTTAATAAGCCAATGAACCGTTACGAATCCTAATAGGCTTAGGCGACTCGAGCTAACGGGCCGCTCATTGTAAAAATACTCTGCCTTTATTAACAGGTATATTTTTATGTGGGAAAACATGATCAAAACAATACAATATACGAAAATGTACAAGGGTTTAAATAAACGCATGTAACTTAGTTACGGAAAAAGTAGTAGATAAAGAAATAGAAACCAATGTAATTATTAGATTGGCATAGAGTCTACCGTATAACACTTGAACTACGAAAATCGCGCATACTGCTATCAAATAAAAGTGCTGTCAATGTCAAATTGCTACTACTGATGCGCGCTTGACTGTACTAAGCACCAATGTAACCTTATAAGTTTCAAAACAAATGGTAGGTCCATTTATTTTGAATCTGGATCGAAGGCAAGAAACATCTGAATAATAACAACTAAATATCTACTTTTCGTTCCTCCGCAATGGGTCTTATTAGTCGCAGCCTGGTAATAAATATTGGCTCTGGGGCAATGATAATTAGGCAGCTTGTCCATGACTTAACACGACATAATGCGTCTTATGTACCTAATTATATTGGACAAACATTGTAATCTTTAGGTATACCTCTAAACAATACATTTATGTAAGTACTGTCTATCCATGCAGTAGGTACCAAATATATAATTACTAAGAATATCGGGATAAAAGGTATTCTATGTGCTTCTTTAAGTCATGGTCTTCCGATGTGCCAAATTTCATCCAAATCTGTTCAGCCGTTTTAGCGTGAAAGCACTTTCGCATTTATAATATTAGTTAGGATTAATTAGTCCGAGGATATAGTACGCAGCCGTAGGTTTATGGCAGAGAGTCTTAGAAAAAAAATGGCTCTGTCGAGTGTCGTTGTCGGCGTCATTATAACGCCTGGGACCTGTAGGTAAAGCGCTGCAAGGTTATTTTGGCCCGTGTGGCCGCCATCCTGTTTTCTGAAGTGACATTTCACAACACAAATGCACAAAGGTTTACCAACACCGCCCTAATCTGTCAACGTCATTCGAGCGTCGAAAGATACGTAGAGCAGTGTAAGTATATGTAAGTAGTTTAGTCGAACGAATACTTACTATACGTATGTAATACGTTCACGCCGTGTTTGTGTGAGGTCTCCTTAACAATGCGTTTCGCTTTGTATTTCGGAATTAGCTGCGATCCCTTGCGACTGCGGCACTGCGTTCATCACGCGATATTCTGCTTATTTGCATTTAAAACAGCTTCTGTTAACAACAAGTGATGATGATGGCAGTAGGTACATACGGTCAACATAAATAAGCAGTTCATCATAGCGAATGAAGTTATAGAGCAAAAAAAGACATTATTTCAAGTAACTACTATTTTAATTTGACCCTGTAGAAGCAGTCCAACATGTCCCAACGTTTTGAACATGCATCAGGTCAGCAAATCTCTAAGGACAGCAAACTAAAATATACAAAAAAACAACGATGAACAAGCATTTCCCTGCTCTTTCAATGGATAAGAGCAAATAATTTTACGCAATAAAGGAATGACACATGAAATTCCCCCAATCTGTGCACGGTGACGTCAAGCCAATAAAGCGATCAATCAAATTCCCCTATAATCTAGTCATATTACCATATGACGGAGATCTCACGCATCTGCGACCGAACATAATGGCAGGCACACACATACAAGAACACGTCACCCGCGCATTGCCGCGTTTTATAGTCGCAATCACGTTTATCGCCCGCGTGATTGCTAGACGCGTTAACTCGCGGGTCGCACACTTCGCGAGTAAAAGAGAAAGCAATAAGTAGATAATTTTATGGGAGTGCGTGCAATGATAGAGATGTGGTGTTGATGTCTCAATACCGTTGTTTGTTGGATTAAGTAATTATGGCAATGGTCGGGTTTGAAGGTGAATTTTGTTTACTTATTTCGGTCATAATTCGAATCGGGCGTGGGCACGTATGGTTATGCTCATTTACTAATTACATTAAAAAAAAAAACTAATACTCCTACTACAAAAACGCCAATTAAAGAGCCAAATAATATGGGTTTTCGTATAACCAGAGTAAAACGTCATTAAGCCGGTAACCCGCAGAACAACATTATTATTATAAACCTTCCGACGAAATCTTGTTTGTCAAAATACGACTAGATAGATTAGAAGTTATGAGACAACAGATGAACATAGTACATAAATAGCCTGTTAAAATCATAACCCTCAATTGGCTTTGCCGTAGTCGGATAAATAGAAAGAAATTATAATAATAGTCCTCCAGACCGTATTTTCGGCCACGGCGGCCAATCTCAACGGAGACTAGCCATCGGCGCGGGAGATATTATAGTGCACAAGTGTTTGCGCAGACACAAGTGCACTCTCTCTTCCCTCACTCTCATAGTCCGATGGGACGGCAATCCGACACGACCGGAGAGAGATCAGGCGTAGGACCAACGGCTTAACGTGCTTTCCGAGGCACGGGGTATCACACCGCCAACTTCCAAACTCCGGGCTGTTACTACGAAATTCCTAATGGAAAAATCCAATAACACTTTGCCCGATCCAGGAATCGAACCCAGGACCCCACGCTCTGCAGTCGCGCTTGCGACCACGAGACCAACGGGGCCGATTATTAGAAAGACTCTATTGATGAAAGGTCAAAGTTAGTAATTTCCTGTTTCCTATCTCTATAACGTTCCCACTGTTGGGACACAGATTGTGAAAACGGTGTAGGTATTGATGATTTTTATGATCCTAATTCTGTGAATTGTTATTTGTTTCGGTCGCGAAAATTTTTATTTGGTCTGAGTGCGGGAATCATATTTTGATTAACATACAACCTGACACTGACTTGCAAATTATAGAAACCGTAAGAAAATTTGAATATCACGGGCTACCCTGGCCCGTTCATTTTACCTCATTACGGGAAAGCGCGTGAAACCCACGTTTAAAGTGCGCGTCAAATTAAAAGCGTGTCGAGACTTCAATTGTAAAAAAAACAGCGCAGTATTGTCGCTTGTTTGACTTCTATGTTTTCCAACAAAGAAATTTATTGACACTGTGTTCCTCATAAGGGGTGACATTGATTCATTATTGTCGTCACGGTGTTGAAAATTCAGTGGTGTGTGTTTGTGAGGTATAAAGAGCGGGTCATATTATATGGCACGGTGTCCTAATTTCGTCGTTGCCAATAAAGACAATTTGATAGCAAATCGAACTGATGGGTGGTCGTTATGAGTTCGCGAAAGTAATAATAATAATAATAGTCCTCCAGACCGTATTTTGGGCCACGGCGGCCAATCTCAACGGAGACTAGCCATCGGCGCGGGAGATATTATAGTGCACAAGTGTTTGCGCAGACACAAGTGCACTCTCTCTTCCCTCACTCTCATAGTCCGATGGGACGGCAATCCGACACGACCGGAGAGAGATCAGGCGTAGGACCAACGGCTTAACGTGCTTTCCGAGGCACGGGGGTATCACACCGCCAACTTCCAAACTCCGGGCTGTTACTACGAAAGTAATGACGTATCGTATGTATTTTTTTTTGTGATACCTGATACTATCACCAACTCATAAAAAATTTGGTGTCATGGGCCAAAGCCAGGTCAACGCGGCATTTTTAGTTTTACATACTAATAAGACAAAGTTTAAACATACACAACATTGTAGGATAGGTAAATAATTTTTTTTTTTTTGGCTCTCTGTTATAGTAACTGCGAGCGAGCTTAAAAATTTGAAAAATATAATCCATCAATTATAAATCCTTACATATTATAAAACAAAGTCCTCCGCCGCGTCTGTCTATCATCCTGTTCGCGATAAACTCAAAAACTACTGCACCGATTTTCATGCTGTTTTCAAAAAGAAGGTCTCGAAGAAGGTTTTAGTATATAATAACCAACATCCACGCGGACGAAGCTGCGGGCTAAGTGCTAGTAATTCACTGTAAGAAATATTTCCTATAAGTACTCTTTCTTTTGATTCGATTCAGAGGTTCAGACATTAGACTCTGGCAATTTGAGAACTTTATGCGACCTACCCAAATGTCCTTTCTTTGGTATTGTTCGCCGAGTCGTTGAGCTCCTTAAGTTCTGAGTTGAGCTCCACTATTACTGACAAATGCTTGCACTGACTGGACAGGTCCACTCAAATCTGTGTGGTTCTTTCCTCAAAAGACCATTTCAGACTCTTATCTACATGGTCCTCATATGGCCTGACCAAGATTATGTCTGGACTTTAAAGGAGACGGTGACCTCTGAGTTTGTTTCGGCCTTTCTTCTCAGAGTAGTCAGATAGGAAACGCCGACCTCATCTAGCTTATTTTTACAACTTTTTAATATGACGTGTAAAAGTGATTCCAATATCCTATTTACAGAATAAACAATTTCATTTCATTTCATTTCAGACAATTTTAGCAATACTACCTTAGTAGTATTGCTAAAATTGTCTAATGTCAGATACTTTTAAAAGGAGCAAAGTGTTCCATACACTTGCAATTGCAATTTAATTGATCGCATACTGACTTAAATAAAACATGAACGATATTTATAGAAATGAGGCTTGGGGTCGGTTTGTTGAAGTGAAATGTATCTACATATATTCGAATTTGCCGCCCGGCTGTTCAGGCTGAGCCGAACATGTATGTAGCAAGATACAGCTGCTTTATCTACCTCTTCCTCATAAACGCAGTCTGATTATTTAATTAAATCTCTGCAACGCTCTCTAATAAACATACTATTCAGTAAATCCAGGCGATAACCGTGAGCAACCCATATTAACCTGTACGTGGTGACTTTGCTCACGCGCGGCGCTGCAGGGTTAAACGGGTGCATATAGTGCAATAAGCAACTGTACGGAGTAAACGGGTGCATGCTGTTGTGATATTGTTGCAATATGCATGGGAACTATACGGGAGCTGTCATTGGGGCGTGCCTGTTTTGAGATACCGGTTAATTGCTCTTGGGAATACTGTTAGTCAAAACCCGTAGGTTACATTTGAAAAAATATTACATCGTTTTATCGGGTGATACCCGATGTCCCCAAGTTCCAAATCATCAACCTATCAATTTGACACCGAGTGACGACAGGAGAATGTTTTGCCAATTGACTGATAGCATTCGTACGAGGAATAGCATCATTTCGAAAAAGGTAGCTATCCATGTAGTAGCACCCGGTCTAATTTCCACGGACGTATATTTCCACGTGAACGGTGTTAGCCAAGACGTCACATCACAGTGACGTGACTATTACCCTACTTGGCGATGCATCACGGCGTGAATGTATTAGCAGAGATAACCGCACTGTCGTGTTATTTCGAAGCAATGTATAACACAATATCACACGTAGGGTTAACGTGTTGGAACAATGTTGGGTAATCTGCGGTAATGGGTTAGCGCTTGGAATAGTGTTGGAGGTAATTTTGTACAATTATGGCTACGTTTCGATGTTTAACGTTTAACCCTAACACTTGGACATAGTACAATGGGTATACGGTCATGTTATGTAGAAAATGCTCTTCAAAGACCATGGACGTGCGGTCGACTGTACGCCTGTTCGCATCCCATCTCCGTCTCTATCAGTCAAAAATTACTTTTAATTCAGTTTTGCGATTGCAGCTAGATTTTGAACGTTTTTAGTTACGGAAATCTTGTGATAAAACTTTAGGCTACCTGTACAATTTTTTATCCGTATAAGATTAGAACCTGCGACAGCGAGGTACACTACTAGTTTAGAAGTCAGATGTTTCAACTTTAAACTGTGTCAATGTTACAACCTAATCATAAGACTCTATCTTGTACTATTTGGTTTTGTGTACAAATAAACTATTATTTATTTATTTTATTATTTATTTATCAAGCTACTTTTGTGCCGTTTAAAATTTTTGCAGTTTGTGGAAGAACGAGTTCTAAGTAAATAAATAAATTAAAAACTCATCGAGTAATATAAAGTTTTAAAACCAATAAAATGCAAGGAGTTGTAATTCATATCAATATTTTTCTCAATCCCAAACGGTATCAGCATTACCTACATAAAGTTTATAACCATAAACTGTATGTAGGTAATGCTGATACCGTATATAATTATTAATAGGTATACAATTCCGAAATATGATAATTTCACGAAGAAATTAGTTTTCTTGATAATAGTTTTTTACATGTAACTTTCCGGTTACGCGTTGATGCTAATGAATGTATTTTGCTCAGAAGTTATTTTTTATCTAAAATAACTTATTTAGTTTCGTTAGGTAAAATAATCAGAGGAAACAAATAGTTTATCGTGAGTTAGAAAAGTGAATTTTCATTCCGTATTATGAAATCAGACCTTTTTAAAATTTTATGGAATATTAATAACATAAAAGATAAAATTGATTCTGCTCAAACTGGTATTACGTTACATTACGAAATAGTTTGTAGCCTGAGTATTAAAACATAAAATATTCATTCCTTTATTAAAAGAAAAACACAACTAAACCGTTCAAACACTTGCACTCCAGTAACGCTACCCAACAATGCCAATTTGGAGCGAACCGACAAGCGTTGTGGTCCTTTTTTAGATGAACAATTCTATCGCAAGTCAGTAGCTCGCTGATTGCCAAAAAGAACATAAATATAGAATTTTCAACGACCTGCCGACTCACAAGCTCTTTTGAATGCTTTTGTATGGTAACTTACAACTTTGGCGTTGATTATGTTTGACTCCTAGAACCAGTTTCTAGAAAAGACTTTGGACGTTTTCTAAGAATAGAAATACTATTTCTGGATGGTAAAAACAAAATCGAGGTGTCCCAATTCACGCGCTCGCCTCGCTGCATCCTAAGTTCTCCAGTCCTCCTCTCCACATTGCCTTTTGTACATACACAAAATGTCAATTTTATTGCGCAAATAAGTTGAATTTTTTGAAAAACAAAGTAACAAGTGACAGTGACATGTGCTCAGTGACAATGATTGCATTGTCACTGAGCACATGTCACTGTCACTTGTTACTTTGTTTTTGTTGTTTGTCACTTGTAGTTTGTAAGCATTGGCTTACGGCACTTTAACCGGGTCCAGGTGGCGCCACTATTATGCTGCAAATTGCGGTACTATATTATTATTATATTATCCGATAGTGATAGAAAACACTCTATACACTTCCATATTATGTCAAAGTCACGTAGATATTGCAATGTTTTCATAATGAAAGTGGAAAAACGTCTGCAATTCAGTTTATTTGTAAAATTAATTACTTGCACAAGCAATGCTGTTGTGCTAATTACCTCGAACTTACGCATATTACTAAGCAAGTGTGAATTATTAATTAAGTTTACGTGTGTTCTTATTACCTCTTCTCAGCCGTGCGATGCGAGTCTAATTAATTAAAACGATCTCTGTGGAAGCACGTTACGGCACTGAAAATATTCACTTAATTATAATTAGGAGTTTGAGCTGTCTCAACTCCAGAAGCAGACGCTACATTTGCTTCGCTTGCAAGTACTTGCAGGTTGAGAACCAAGCTTTTTACGTAAGATGTTCAGGCGCCTACGTGATCATGCCTTTACAGCGGAAATGAAACCCTAATAAACAAATAACTTTAGATAAACATAATATTATCGTCTGACTCGGTTAAATAGCTAAAAGCGACACAGATACGTCGTATACTATAAGTTTCCACTGTGTCCGGATAAGGAATCGTTTTCATGCTCGTTTCTTCCAAATTTTGAATTCATTACACCTCTATTGCTTTAGTAACTGAGTTCAAATTCGCAAATCAGAAAAATATACGAAATATTTATTAGATTTTCCGCTTGCGCTGTTGTTTTCAAGTGTTATTGCAAATCCTGTTTCATTGCTGTGTATTTCAATTTCAAAAGCTCTATTTTAAAAACAAATATAAGGAAACAAAATAGGAAAGCACTTAAGTTTTATTTGAAAACAAATAATACGGGTTTATCCAGTAGGTTTGCATTCATTTAAATACTAGAGCACTTTACTCTTCTAGAATAGTTCTCTCTGTAATTGTTTCCGAAATTAAAGTTAGCCAGCCAAATTTAAAAATTATATTGTATAAACTGCCTAGATGATACCATTTAGAACGTATTATTTACGTTATCGTACACATAAATCTTATTGTGATGTTAAAACTGAACTGAACATATTTGTAGACTTTCACAGAATTGTGGTTTCAACATTTAATCAGAATTAGTGTTAATTTTAATTAATGTTGAAAACACCTACTGTTCTGTCTACTTAAACCCCATTGTGCACATAATATTGTATTTAGGTATTTTAATAATCATGACTAACCTTAGAACAATGAATTTCTAATTAACAATCATTGAATTGAAATACAAAGAAGTAGTTCTTAATTAGTAGGTTTAATTTTCTGTTCAATTGTAGGTTCTAAGCAAAATAATTTAATGATGTTAAGTGAACATAATTAAATTATTTTCTTCAAAAAAAATTAGACATCCTCCTATTTCGTTTATTATTTATTGCAAACCATTACATATTGTTGATTGTAATTAGGTTCCCTTTGTTTGGATAGGATTTTAATAAAAAAAGACGTGTGTCTGACTACAAGTGTATTGAGCGACTAAGTTTTGTTTGAAGACATGCTCAAAAAAAAAAAAAAAAAAAATTATTTCACATAAACCTACATGGGCACTTATGAAACGTCAGAAGCTAAGTGCACGGTTCCAATTGGTCGTTTCCTATGGAGAAGAGCCGGCAAGAAACTCCATGGTTACTCTTTTAAAAATAATTGGCTTTTACAATACTTTCAAATTATAGTGTTGGTAGGTATGGGAGGACAATGTAGGCCTTTCAACAAGTAAGTACCAGGTACTTTGTGACGAAGTCCTTCTCATCCATACTCATCCATACTCATCCTATCATTTATTACTGGCAATCCTTTATGGCTGGCCACATCATCATTCCATTTTCAATTTGAATTCAGAACGCCACAAACTCCCGTGCAGTATTTTTCCAGTCTTCGACACTTCATCTTTGGACTTGACCGAGCGTGTTACTGTCTGCAATTTTTATATAACCAATATTCTAAATACTGTCATAATAATTATTACTATACTTACATAATCGTGTGTGTCGTGTTAATAAACCGTTCCTCCTATCGTCTACTGTGTACCTCATTATTCAACGTTGTCCGGTGAGACCCTCACTAAGCGAGCTAGCAGAGGGCAGAGGGGTCTCCCGGTACACTGGCGCCCAATAAAAAGGAACCTAAGAAGAAATTTACCACATAAACCACCATCCAACATCAACCTACAAGACAATAGAAGATGTTCGATAAATCTACAGTCCAATAAGCCTACAACGTTCTCACATTCACAAAATAGAAAATAATCTATCTAAAAGACTAATGATAATAAAATTAGAATTCAAATAAAAATAAAAACCTATTTAAACCAATTGACGTGATTGCTATTACAACTGTAACAAATTGAATAATTATAATCCTGTCCACAAAAGCCACTAAGAGTTGAAATTAATTGGAGGTATATAATGTCAAATACAATGATGATGCTATTAAATATATTGATGTGACATATACATAGCTATTGCTAATTAGGTATGATCCACTGATCGTTGAGCGCGTTACGTCACAACACATATAATAAATTCCAAAAGTATCTGATGATAATGTATAGGCATTGTATAGGACATAAATTGATAAGAAAACATCGTCGCATTTTACAAAAGTCCCTTAAATCTATTCATCTATACATATAATAAAGTAGTAACGTGTAAAATAGTAACGAAGAATATTTGTCTGTTTGTCTGTTTGTCTGGATGGCGTATGTTCCGGAGTAGCGTACAACCGCCTGCCCTGGGAAATTACCCTGCACAGGGTTTGTATACACTTTCATACTTTTGGAACAGATCGAAGGATAACCATCCATTCATTGTGAACCAAAATACCTACTATAAACATTTTGCTGCGCAGTGCACGAGTAAATGCCAGCAATATACCTCCCCTCTATCAATCGTACGCATGTACTACGTAATTGGTGAGCCCTGGAGCGGCCAGCGGGCTGTGAAATAACTGTTAAGGTGCTCTTACACGAGCAAAATTGCTCAATTCTGGGCAATTAGGTAAAATTTGATGTCGCGATAACTTCAAGCATTTACTGAAGAAAACTACTGCAGCCGCGATCAACGTGGCCACCTACTATGCCAAAGTAATCTAGTTAACTAGACCAAGGCACATGTCTCACCGCCGCCGAGTTGGCGAGTAACGAGAAGCGAGCATGTGACGGCGGCGGCGACGATGATTACTTGCTCGTATACCAAGCGTGAGTCTCTCAGCGAGTGTACTGCCCGCCAAGCGAGAGTCGCTGAGCGAGTACTCTCTTTGATAGCTCTTGTCGCTGCGACAAGCGAGTACCTACTCGCCGGAAGCGGCGGTGTTAACAGTCAGCGATCCGCTATTAATATAATGTATTATGTATCTACAGGGTGTTTACACTAACACCCTGGTTTGGTTTCATTTATAGAACGTAAAATCAATGAAAAAAAAAACACTTTTTTTTTTTTTAAAGAATGTCTACATTTTTCCAAACGAATATTTCACCCTATACGCAAGGGCAACGAACTTGCGTCTCAACACGGCGGGCGGCGGTTGGCGGGGACGGGCGGGGCGTTACATGACCGGCCGGCATCTGTTTTGCAGCTCTCTCAAGCTCGTATCCATGAGTATCGGGATAGTGATGGAATTTTACTTTTTAAAATCTTTTAATGAAAATAAGTTTTTTTTTTGTTGTTACTGGGTCATTTATTTTTATATTTAAGTCAACTACCCATGGTTTGAGCGACAACGGTGTTTACCCTTGCATACTGTATTTTACCTACACGGGACCATCTTTGGTACGTTTCTTGAGCGAGAAAATCGTTGATAGGTAAGTCGCTTCCTCGTCGGCAGTGGGACAGGTGCCTAATGTTATATCATCGATTGGAAAAGAAGAAGCATTGCTGTGACGTATTGCGCGAATAGGAGGATCAGAGAAAGAAGGCAGTACCTACATTCATTAGCAATACTCAACATAGTATGCAGCAAATTCTCGAATTGTTACGAAACAATTGATGAAATACTCCACTCACTGCTCCACCTCGCCGAGCAATGAAGGCTTAAAAACTGGCCCGTCTAAGTGCAGCTTTACAGCTAGAGCAGCTCCGAACGGACTCACATCTCGTTTTACACTTCACTGATCACAATTATTGTAATATTTGCGATTCTGATAATACCTATATTTATATGCTTTGCTAGTTTATATGAAAACAGAATGATATCTTGATAGCTGATGCGCGCGGCTTCGCCCGCGTGGATGTCGGTTATTATGTACTAAAACCTTCTAATCTTTACAAATTATAACCTATGTTACTCAAGGTGAATGTAGCTTTCTAATGGTGAAAGAATTTTTGAAATCGGCGCTGTAGTTTTTGGGTTTATTCATTACAAACATACACACAAAAATACAAATCTTTCCTCTTTATAACATTAGCGTAGATATAAGGATGGACGAGACGGGAGGTGCTAAATAGTCTTAAAATTAAGCAAAACAGCCTTTAGTAGGAAAAACAATCTTTGAAAATGGAAGTTATAATATGAATCTTTTATTCATGGACCGATCTAAAAATTATCCTATGAATCATTAGACTCGTCTTATGACACAGATGGTGAATAATCAATATTTTTCTATAATTTCTACATCAGCATTTCAAAATCGCATCAGCAGTAACTGCTCGTATAAAAAACCTTATAGACTTGATATTAAAGTCATCTGTTAAACTACAGACTTCAAGACTACAACCGTGGATTCTACGAAAATTATGATCTCTTTGACAAAAAGATTTTGTAAGACTTCGTAATCCTGCTGATCTGGTTCGCAAAATGATTAAGCGGGTATTATACAGCAAACTTTATTATGTGTTCATATAATTTTTTGTATAGATTAACGTACTTCTAAATCTTTGAAGTAATAACATACCTCTTCTTCAGATTCATTCTCAAAATAATGGTACTAGCACTACCATGGTTAGCAACACAATAGGCCTGGGTTCCATCCCCAGACCGTTAAAAGTGTTATTCGGTTTCCCCTTTTAGTGGCAATAATCGCTCATTATTATGTTCATTATCAAGAAGCTATAATGATATATACAATTTTCAAACGAATTCGTTTCCCACATAGCGGGCGCCTGTTATCCTTATTTATATTTCAATTTTTTTATTTCTCTTGCTGACATATATTTTTGATTTGTATTTTACCCAACCTACGTATGTAAGGCACTTTTAGTTAGTTTGTATTTTGTTCTGTAGAACGCCTTGGGCATTCTGTAATGTTGTGCGAGAAAACTTAAATAAATAAATCATTTCGAACACCAACCACGTAATGAGCACCCGTGCTGATCTCAGCTCGTTGCTCCTCTGACTGAAGAGAGACCTTCACCCTGCAGTCAAATATTTAGACTCATAACATATTCAACAATTTTAAACATTATTAACGACGCCCGTGTACTGTTTAATTACTAAAATAACCAATTTATTTGTGTTTGCTTGAGGTATTCGCAAGGTTATACGTTACATATGAATGAGGTTAGCTTGATCTTGAAAATGTGTTTTATAATGAGTGTTCACTATGTCTGAAATTAACTTACCTCATCTTACAGTTACACTGGTTAAAATATTATTATTTTGATAGGTAGTCTTAATTATCTATCTAAAGGTCAAAGTAGGCTCTTCTATTCACTTGACAGACGAATTAATTAGTTTTAATTATTACTGTGAGCGAACAGGAGGACGTCATCGCCCATTTTCTTTTCCACTGCAAAACTAAAAATCCATATCCATACCTACTTAAAGTAACTCTATCTGTTTGTCTGTTACCTATTCACGCCTAAAGCACTGAACCAAACGTTCAAAAATTTGACAGATAGGTACCCTGGGTCCTGAAGAAGTCATCATCGTCATCATCAGTTTATAGCAGTCCACTGCTGGACATAGGCTTCTCCAATTGCACGCCATTCAGCTCGATTCTCAGCACCTCTCATCCAGTTTCTACCTGAGGGCCTGAGGGCGTTTTACCTTTACGTTTGCCGATTCGCGGACTCCACTTAAGAACACTGCAGAACAACATAGGCTATTTTCGCCCTGAATATTTGTATAAAAAAAATGATGAAATACAAAACACACGCGGGCAACAGCTAATAGTAAATAATGCGTCACTAATAAGAACTTCTTGACCGACGACGGCCGCAGACCGGAGGATGTATCTCAAGGCGGCGTGGAGGCACTACAGTGTACATTTAATCAGCACTACTGCAGTAATCAAGCGCGACGACGTAAAAAGGCAACAATAGTGGCAGCGGTCAGTGTTGTGGTACTTTGAGTGGCACTGTTACACCGTATCGTAATTATTATGGAGTTGGACAGAAAATGATTGTGAGCTGCGTCTTTTTTTTAACCCCCGACGGAAAAAGAGGGGTGTTATAAGTTTAACGTGTGTATCTGTGTGTCTGTCTGCGCCATCGTAGCTGCCAAACGGCTGAACCGATTTTGATTGTTTTTGGTTTTGTTTGAAAGGTGACTTGATCGAAAGTGTTCTTAGCTATAAAATGGTTATGGAATTCCCTTCCGCCTGACATTAGGGACTGCCAAACTGTTGCAGTGTTTAAAAGAAGAGTGAAAGAACACTATCTTTCCACTTCGTCATAGTTGTGTATGTATTTATTTCGATATATATTTATGAAGTAGGTAGTTATGTATATTATGTATGTAGTATTTATATTTGTATGTAAGTGTATGATCATATTATTTGTTCTAGTTTATTAAGTGATTTCTTTAGAAATAAGCATCACCTTTGTACGTTTTTTTCTGTTCTTTTCTTCTTGTCTGTTTATTATGTGTGTACATAAATAGTTAAATAAATAAATAAAAAAAATCGTTTACTAGATGATTTGTTTTTGTCGGGGGTTTTAAAATTTTAATTTAGTTAGCTTGTTATTTGGGTGGACCTTAGGTACGATTGAGTAATGTGGTTTTTATATACCTACCAAAATAATGCCGTTGCTTTTGTTAAAAAAAACAAGCTTACGAATACTTTGAGAGCTTTCTGTATTCATATAATTATAGGGGTATACTTGGAAATCTCATCTGTGGAACTAATTTTGTTTAGGTATTCAGATGAGTACCTAAACAGCTTTACCCCGAAGAGGATAATTCCCTACAATTTATAAGACGGTATAATTATTACTAAAAATAATAGCATCACTTAAAACCGTCTCCAAACATCCCATTTGCTAGAACAACACAATCCCCTTTATAAAAACTAATTGATGTTATTATCAACGTGCATTTAATTAAAGAAAACAATTAATTTAAAGAGCCTCGCCGACTCAATTGTTTTAGCGAATAAAGTTACGCGACAATGTGACAGGCGGTCAAAAACCCTTAAAAAGAAAAGTTAATTGAAACTTGCGACTTTATTTTGTAGTTTGTTAAGGTCGCAAGTCCCTTGGCAACAGTATATAACATTATTGGGCCTCTCAGTTCCGGGTTTGTTCGTTTTCATATTGTACACTTTTTGCGCACTTTGTGACGACGCCAACGGTTTTACTTACTGAAAAAGTATTTCGTTTGTCAAAGCGACTTTTGTTAAATTCTGTAAGTGTTAAAACAAAGTTGTTTTATGGAATCTTTACAATTCAAGGTAAAGGAGCAAGATTTCTAGAATCAGAACTATATCGTTAGTAACTGGTCTAGTTTTCAAGATTAAATAGTTTAGATTAGACTAGATTCTTGAATTTTCAGCTGATATTCTAAAAATCTAAATGGTAATAAATCAAGTTTGTCCCAGATGAATATTTATCTTCAAAATCATAAACAAAAAATATTCCACACACAAAAATATTCCAATCTTAACAAGACAGGCAAAATATGAGGCCTAATAAAAGTAGGGCCTAATATTTAGACACACAATGGCTGTCCGCGTCAGGCCACTACATCTGGCCTAGATCTTGTTATACAAACATTCCATTAACATGGAGATGGGTAGGCTAAATTAACCGTAGTGTATCTGCGTATATTTACATACATGTCAAGCACATAAGTAATTATGTTTGACATGAAGTCGTAACACTAAGGTCGAGGCGGGGTTAAATTCATATGTAACTCATAAGTGTATGTCGAGAAAGAGGAGAGATTTGATTTGGGTTTTTTTCACAATTTTTTTTTAATGTGTTGCCAAGTTAAAGAAATTCCTAATTGTTCCGTCTATGTATTTCCAAGTGCGTGTTTGTTTTTTAGTTGTGTGAGTGTACAATGGGCCTGTATGACTGGAATACTAGATTTGCAAGACAGCAACGGTTTGACGCTGGGAATGGAAACATTGTGGTATGTGAACTGCAATATCCAGAGTAACGTATCTGTGTGTAGACTGAGTATCTACATATTAATTAGTAATAAAAACTTGGCAGACACCAGTGTCCCTGGTCCTCAAATTTACACAGTTTTGCATAAAACCTGCTTTTATAATCATCTTTTTTCAAAAGCGCTTGAAGGTTGAGTATGAAGATATTCAAATCAGACTCATGTATTCAGTTCCAAATCAGCGAAGGAATCTTGAAAAAATTCGATGACACTGTTTGAAAATCGAAGTTTCAAACGTAAAATCTAATTTTGTTCGAATTAAACGTGGCAAAGCAAGTGCATCCGTAGATCTGATATCTGTAGCAGACATCAATGGCCCCCACTTTACACTGGCGGACAAATTAAACGGACACCCCTTTATTGCTAATGAAATTACATTTAATTAAACCCCACGAATTTATCTTTATGAGAGTAGGTGTGGTGGAAATTTCGTTTCGGCGATTAAGTTTTAGAGGTTTGAAATACCTTTTTCTATTATGTTTGATGATCAGATTAATTACTTTTGTTTTAATAAACTTTGCGGGATCATTTGGGAACTTTCGTTTATTAAATCGGAATTATTAAAATATATAATATTTAAACTTTATCAATTGCGCTGGTCACGATTTTCAATGGAAGTAGCAAGAGATATAATCTAGTTGCAAACTATGCCACAAAAACGTTTTATAAATTCTAGGAAATTCTAAATAAACGGTACACGGGGATGACACATTGGCAACTTGCTTGTGAATGCTCGGTTTTATTTTATTGGATGCTATTTTGTGTTAGCTTCTAATTTATCATTTCTCGTTAATTACCTATAATTCAACATCAGAAGCATAACATAAATGTATAGTGTAGAGAAAAACTTGGTATATGATATTTTTATTGTTCATCGGAATAAAAATAGTAAGACAATATTTATTATTCATATATCCAAAACTTACTAATCTAATAGTTGTCTATCTAGCTGAATTGTCTAGTTGTCCTACAGAATTACGATGAAAATTAATAACATTCAGGTAACGTTTCATAAAAACTCCAATATAGCAGGGACGTAGGTAATAAAAGCCAAGCAAAATTACCTGTCTGTCTGGACCTCCGTCGACTCATCAAATCCGAAGGACGTGGAACGAGCGACGTCAAACGAGCATGTTTATTGTGCGTCCAAACTTTTGTCCCCCAGTGGATAGAATGCAGATTGCTGCAATATTATTAGAAGTTGAGGGGAGCGCTAACAAACTTCGTGCAGTGAATGCCGACACAGCACCTGTTTATTATGTATACTCTTGTCTCAGACATAGCCTAAGGCTACCCGAGCTGACTGGAACAAATGATATCTTATACAGGGATGCTCATGTAAATTGGTTTAGATACTTGGTATTCTCTAGAAAGTGGCTGAAGTTTAAGAAGCTTATTATTTACGAGGAGCATTAACGTCTACTCTAGTTATTATTAACTCGTGGTGTCGTGTTCGTGAGTACGGTACGTCTTACGGTTCGAACAAAATAATAGGATTTTCAGTAAAAAAAAAAGTATTAACTGATACAACTTGACATTATTATCGTAAAGCGGTGGTTTAAGATCGTTATAGTAAGAAACTCGTTAAGGAAGCTTTTTGTGAACAACACTGTCATTATTTTACTTCTCTTTCCATAACAGTATTTACATAAACAAAGTATATTAGAATGGTTATATTTTAAGCCCCTTATTTCCCATACTATTACCATTATATTCCTGCAAGTCAAGCTTGCAAGTGAGGCAAGTGAGGCTTCTAATTGTGGCTTCCCCTCATTACGGCCCGGCTCAGTAGTCCGTAGCCACAGCGGATACAGGCCGTAGTTCGCATTATGTCTATTCAAGGAAATTGTCGCATGCTCTCGTATGTAATGTTAAATACCACATAACATAACATCACGGCTGTTTTCTCCGGAGACGTGGCAGATGTACATAGAGTACTCCGACATTTATCCAGTTATTATTAAATAATAATGTAATGTTTATTAATACTCCGCTAAAGGCACTTCCGAGTTATTAGTTATTTAATTTAAGACTAGCAGTTGAGAGCTTGTTATAAACTTGTCTTGAGTTTTGAGAGACTTTTTTGACATTCCGTGTAATAAGAGCAGGATAGGTAATTTCGAGTTTTGATTTTGGAAACTGCCACCTCAGTTCTAAAGCAGTTTGAAAGTAGGCTTCATTTTTAGAAATCAAAACACAACTGGCTAAATGTAGGTATACTATTATGTACTACCCTTCGGGAAATATGAGTGCGATCTTATGTCATACAATTGTTTACGTAGCCAAATTATTCATCTATGGTGACCACAGAATGATAATATATTATTATAAGGTACATATCAGAGTTACATCTCAAAACAGGGAAAGGCGAATATTCCCTAATAATTTTAATTATTAATACAGGGTCGTATGAAGCGATTATTCTTAATCGGGTAAGCTAGGGTCTAATTAAGGCAGGTCGCGGTCATCGCTGTGGCGCCCTTTGTTATACGGGTCTTGTGTACTGTGGTATAATATTGTGTGGTATAAATTATGCTAAATATTGATATAAATACGTAAAGCTCTGTGCCATAATCTTAAGGATTAGAACTCCGCCCTTTCCAGCTGCGGTGTCAAAGTCAAAGTTTCTGTAACCAAAACCAAGAAATTTTGAATATGGGGTTACTTTAGGGGGGGAAATCATAAAGTAAAAAAAAACATCTCAAAGAAAAGGATTTGTTCGAAGGGTCTCAAATATATTTTGATGATTTTAAAATAAATTGTTTAAAGCTAATACTTCCTTGGGACCGGGTGGCATCACCGGTGGTGCCACCTGGGCCCGGCAAGTACATCTCTGGTGATTTCCCGGTTAAGTAAAAAAGATGAATCTCCGAAACGAATTAAGCTTAACTTAAAATCTCACTTTTCCTAAATAAACATCACAGTTCGTAAATAATATAATAATAACAGGAATACGGCTAACTTAATAAGTACGTAAGATCTTTTGTAATTGGCTTTTGAAAGATGAAAGTATTCATTAAATATATAAAATAAAATTATTTCTTCATGCCGAGATTTTCCATTTCAGTTAATTTCCAATTACCTGTAAACGAATCTGTTCTTTAATAGATATAGGTAAGTATGTATCGTTCTGCATCCTTTAGAGACACATTGTCATCATTATCAGTTACCACTAAACCCGTAATATTTCAAAATCACTTAGCTTGAACTGAAGCAGCTTGCTTATGAGTTCACTCTACTTAACACTAACTTGGCACGAGTACAAGCTTATCAATGTGAGTTAGTCTACTCTTCATTATTCTAACGAATAGCGCTCATGCTGTCGGGTACGGTCACAGGGATAGAAGGAGCGAATTTATTTATTTATTTATTTATTAGGGACAAAAAACAGTTACATGTTAAAAAAATACAGAAAATTACTAAAGCTAGGAATTGTCAAACATGCAACCCACACCATTGTCCACGAATTAACTAAAAGTTAAAAGAAGTGATAATATAAAGCGATACATAAAACAAAACAAAAGAATCATTGTCATATTAGCGCTGAGATTGCCTAATGTTACTCAATTTACTCTGCGGACAAAATATCCAGAGCCATTTTCTTAAATGCTTGCTTAGATAGATAAAATATATCAAGGTCCATGAAACGCGCGTTGTATGCATCAAAAAGACGGCGAAGAGGTGCTCGTTCCCCAGCATTAGTCCGGCATAGATCCGTGTGGAACAGTTGAGGCACGCGCACCCCCCTTAAAATAACACTGCGGGGCATCTTGTAACACAACTTACTTGTAAGTTCGATACAGTCAAATTTATTATTACATATACCGTGCAGGGTTATGACATCAAGTAATAACCGCCTAGACCCCAGATCCGGACCTCCATACCGTTTCAATAGCTGCACATATGGAATTTTTGACTGGAAACACTTATAATTCATCGATCGCAGGAACTTCTTCTGTACCATTTCAATTCTAGAGCCGTAGAAGGGGTTCCAGATTGGAACGGCGTACTCTAACTGTGATCTTACCAGATTCTTATAATTTATACATGACTGTCATCAATACATATAACGTGTCAGGAGAGTCTAGTTTATATAGATGTACCAGAATTGGTCATCGTATTAGTGGTTCGGCAGCTTCAATATCATCAGGATTGTGCCCGATATAGCAGTTCGTCGTGGTCGTCGCGCATTAACATGGCACCTGGCTCAATGACGTTTGTATCTCCCCCCGCTTCCCCGCACGGCGACAACGGGGCGCGCCGCGGGTAGCGGGGGGAGTATTGAGTTCCGAGCCAGGTGCCATGTTAATGCGCACGGGTTGTATTCTGTGGCGACTCCCCTGACATCCTCTCTGTCATCAGAAGACAGCCGCCACGCTACCATCATCGATACAACGCTCTGCTGGAGTGACTGTCACCAGCCAGTGTCACTTTATCCGACCTTTTTAGTGATGCCTGCTCCTTGCTGCGTCGTCACATATTATAAATTATAGTCTTTTTGTGTATTTCTGTGAAACCGCGTTGTTCTTCTAAACATTGCAATGGATTGTCATACCGTTTTCACCATCATTTAGGGAATTCATTCCGGAAAGTTTTGTGTATAATTCATTCATATTAACTAACTTATGATACACTAGCTACGCCGTGAGAATATCGGGATAAAAAGTCCTGTGTTAATCCAGGTTATAAACTATCTGTTTCCCAAATTTCATCCAAATCCATTCAGTAGTTTTTACGTGAAAGAGTAACAAACATCCATCCATCCATCCATTCTTCCAAACTTTCGCGTTTATAGTATTAGTTAGATTAGATAAATCTCGATAAAGTTATGAAAAGTTTTGTTTTATGTCTTCCATAATTATTATTAGACTACATTTAGAAGAAACTCTGACACTATTGCATCATCATCTGCCTAGCCTTTTCCCAACTATGTTGGGGTCGGCTTCTGACACTATTGCATACATTTCAAAAAAAGCTGGTATCACTTAATTACTTATAATCGCATTACGCTACCGATTATTGGCGAGCTGTACCTTATATTTAACAGGTATTAACTCAACGACCTCTACAAAGTAATATTACTCAGATCTTACTTAGAACAGAAACCCTCTGCTCAGATAATAATTCCTGCAGGTACTCGGCCGTAGCTGCGCTACGCCGTAGACTAGTGCTACGCCGTAGATAAGTGCTACGCCGCGCCGTAGAGTAGACAGCTACGCGGTTATCTGAGAGGATTTTGTTAAACGAATTTTTCTTTTGTTTTAGCCTTTTTAGTAAAGCTGAATGTTTAGATATAAAGCACGTTTACTTTTTTTTTTAGATTAGGATCTATAACAATTTGAAAAAAGTAACTAAAAAAGGGTTTTCTTTTAAAATAAAAGTGTATTTTTCCGAGAATATCTCTTTATCTCATGTTATTTCGTATTTCTTTGCAAAATTGGTTTTGACTATATAAGACCTTTACTAGGTAGCGTTGGATTTTCAGAATAACTAATTAATAATTTCTGGCTAGAAAACTGAATTAATAAGAAGTATAATAAAAAAACACTTTTAAATGGATTCAAAATTAAGTTGATTTTATTTTCAGTAAGTTTCATGAAAATAATCAATTAAATCAACTGTTAAACAAAGCAAGAAACATTTCCAACGGAGTGTTTGCCAAGATGTCCTTCCTGAAGTTTAATATTTATATCTTTAGTTGTGTGTAAGCGGTAAGTGCACGAATAATTTCATTTTAACTTTATAGTTTTCTTGGCACCGTCGCAGTTAACTTTCAAGTTACGGGAAGTTTATTTTATTAACTTGAGGAATGTTTAAACTAATTTACCACTTGTAAGTAAGCTTTTCTTTGAAGAATTATGAAAGCCTCGTTCTTCCAACAATCCTGAATAATTTGAACCTGATAATTTACATCTCAATTATCAACGTACTTGTCAAGAGCACAATAAAACATTAAACAAAAAGCAGTGGATGTGACTGCGGTGTGCTGTGCGTGGAAGCAATTATACAGATCGCTAATTGCTCCTCCGTGCAAATGAGAGTGACCGTGGGCCACGATTGCGACGAGCGAGCAGCTGTAGGTACTATAATGGTACTATATTGTAACAATATTCTGATTTAAAAGAATGTCCGTGGAGTTTCTTACCTGTTCTTCTCCATGGGAACCTACCACGCTTTGGAATGGGCCACTAGCTTCATCTTTTTGACTTACCGACCCCTTGACAATTCAAAAGTGCCTGCAATGGGTTTATTTGAAATAAATGCTTTGAGTTTGAGTTTGAGATGGTATAGAGGATCTCACCATCTGCCTAGCATTTTCTACTTCCAGTCTAACCGGTTGCAGCTGATCACCAGTATTTTACATGGAGCAACTGCCTATCTGACATCCACAACCCAGTAACTGGGTAACACGATACCCCTTGGTAAGGCTGGTTATCAGACTTTCGGGCTTCGACCCGTAGCGACGGTCAAAGATCTACGAACGACAGCCCGAACTTACTGCTTACCTAACGTGCTTTCCAAGGTACGAGGGGGTCTCGCTATCTAATGAATGGGAACCCATCCACGGGCCAACCTCGGTAAGTGTTGCTTAACTTTGAAATCCGTACCTTGCGGCTGTTATTATTTAGCTACGTGACTCTCATGAGGTAACATCTACTGACAGTTATTAAAATGCTATCGGAAAACACCTACTCTCTCAGAGACTTGAAGCCATAGCATTCAAAACCTTTTTAAATAGATAATGTTCAGGGGGCCTACCAACGCTTACAGCAGTATTATTTTAATATTACTGCAGTGTAGGTAAGAGATGAAGCTCTGCAGGACGTATAGCTCCATCTCTTTCCCCAACGAAGTAAGATTAAAATAATACTGCTGTAAGCAGTGGTGTTAGGCCCCGTCACCCCCGTGGTCAAACCATGCTTTTATATCAACCTTATTATTTATTTTATATGAAAATGTAATTTACATGATTGCTTGATGTGAAAAGGTGTAAGTTTTGAATGAAAGTCATTAGCGGTTTATAATTAAACACGGTTCAGTTTAGAGGTTACTTTTACGTTGCGGTGCACGAGGAGACTTTAAATTGTGATGTTTTCTCAACTATTTTCATAATCTTTCTTCTTGAACTTGGAATGAAAAATATGTTTATAGTTAAATTAAGATGCAAAAAATGCTCTGTGCCGTATGTAAAATTATACAGAAAAATAGTACTTAATGAAAAGGTGATGCAACTATTATTTAAAGGGTACTTGTTATACAATGAACGGTTCTCCACTTTAAATCTATGTCGATGAACTATAAAATAAAAAAGATGCATACCACTTTAAAGTTAGTTTTACCGGTCGCAGTAACTTTAATACCGCGTCGCGCTGAACCAACATTACTAACGAGCTCTGAAAACTGCACATAAATAAAAGCTTTCACTGAAATTTTCAGCTAAAAATTGTACTCCATTGAAAATAAAAAAGTACGCCATAATGATTTATAGTTTCTGTAAAAATTCACTGCTGTGTTAGAATATAGTTTTAAGTTTTAAACTTAAAGCTGTGTTTGCACGGGACGATAAATTGTGGAGAACTTTGCCTGCTTCTCAGCTAAGTAATATCAACCTGTACTACTTTTTCCACTGCAGGTGGGGGGGGGGGGGAGGGGGCGTCGTCTGTTACAGAGAAGATGAATATAGACCAGCCCTCCTGTTTTTCTTCGATTTTTACAAATATTATGGTAGGCGTCTGCCATACTGACGAGTATTTTGCTGAAATCATTTAAATTGTCACCAGTGGAAATTGTGACAACGTGTTTTTAATTTTATAATTTGTCATTATAACAGTGTTTCCTGTGAGTGAATTTGTTAGCTGTTGCCGACTAAAAATAAAGTAAATTTATATTGTTTATTTATTTGAAATGCAACTCTACCATGTTCAAGTAATGTATTATTAAAATGTGGGAAAACGTTGTCAACTACACATGTGAGGTGCAGGCTTTGTGTACGTTGAAGTCGCCGGTGTGTTACTAGCTTTTAGTTTTAACAGCTTTTACTTCTATTGCAGGTTGGAGTTGAATTTGAAGCAGAGTTTAGCATTTTTATGCTAAAATTACGTGCAAAACGAAAATTCTCTTAGAGCAGAGTGCCACGTCATGGACATAGATCCTAAGCTCAGATTTATAACAATTGCTCCGCCATTAATTTTAGAAATTGTCTTCTGGAAGGATTATTTGAAATTGAATAGCTGATATCATACGGCGTTGATGGCGATAACTTCGTGAATGTATGAATATTATCATCGTTTGCATTTAAGCGTTAGTTTTAAGCGGTAAGAAATGTGATGGGCTGCCTTGTTATATGATAATAGTTTTACTTTGTCATTTGTGGAAATTAAGTAAACACATTCCTTTAATTTGGTAGTTGTAGTCAGGAACCCGAAAGTCTGACAACCAGTCTTACTAAGGGGTCTCGTGTTACCCAGTAACTGGGTTGTGGAGGTCAGATAGGCATTCAATCCATGTAAAATACTGGTATTCAACTGCACCCAGTTTTACTGGAAGCCGAACCCAAGATAGTTCGGAAAAACCTGGGCAGATGATGATTTCTGTAGTTTTATATTTAAAAATAGAAAATTTATAGTTTGGTGACAAAGTCACAAATGCATTAAAATATTAAGTACTTATCTCTTCAAATAAAATAAATCAGATTTTCATTTAGAAATGAGCAAAATCAATCCGTAATTAAAAAGTTAGAGAGGGCCAACTATCTAAAAATAAAAACGGATATAAATCACACTCCAGATAAAAACTCTAATTAAAAAAGTCAATCGGCGAGAAAATCGGATTCGGAATTAAAGCAATTTGTTCCATCTGTAGAAACGAATCCGGATTTTGTACACAACCTACGTTTTTGATACAGATATAGTTTGACCGGGATTATAAACAGTAGTAACCAGAACTAGAAATATGTCTCATAATTATCCGGTTCCTGATAACCTGATCAAGTCATGTCACGCAAATGATTATTGAACGAAAACAATAGCTCGATCAATCAATTGCTATGAGATTTGACAACGCATTCAATTGAACAAACATTCAGAAACAGGGCCAAGGAATAAAATGCGTCAAAATGAATGGCAATAGGTGCACAGAGTGGATATAGACATTTCTTATGTTAATTGCACCTCACACCTCATTCCATAGCAACCCCCGCTACCTTTCATCAAAGTTTTTATTTAAATTCGGAACTTTTAATTATTTTTTAAAGTTTGCTTACATTTCTGGCAAATTCATTTTAAACATAGTGTAGTTACCGTATAAGCTGAGGGTTATTAAAATGCATGGCCCGTCGCCTCGCCCGGTGTTAAGTGCACTAATAAAAATTGTAAAAGGCGAACTTTTTACTGCTCAAGTTTGGTCGCCCTCGCGGCTATTGACTGCAAAAACGTTGGATAAAGTTGGTGCTAGTTATTAGTATTATATAGACAATATAGAGGTTCATTTCGAATGGTCAAAAGAACGAAGTAAATCTTTTATTCAATGGAACTTGGAATTAGGTGGAAATAACGTTTTTGCGATCGCTAAGCAGAGTAGTTTTCATTTTCAAAACTTCATAGTCGCTTATGGTGAAAATAAGTGTAAAAATTAACGTAATTTTACGCTCAAAATAAGCAAAAACTAATTTTCATTTTTAAAACTTCATATGCGCTTTTGATAAAAACATAAGGGAGCCAAATAATATAGTCGTGACTTTAATTAAATACATAGTATTAATTTGTAAGCGATTACACAGCATATTTCATCCTATATGTGGAAATATGTTTTGTAATCGCTTAAGTATAACAGAGAGAACAAAGCATTCGGTTCAGAATCTATTCAATTGACTAAATTATAATTATAATTATGATTCTGTTTCTAAATACAACAATAATAACAGTGAAGCTTACAAAGACGCAAAACGTCTGTTCAATTTACTTACGACTGGGAATTGAATTAGCGCTCTAGGGCGTAAAGTTCACCCAAAAGTATATAATCCATACTAATATTATAAATTCGAAAGTAACTCTGTCTATCTGTCTGTTAACTTTTCACGCCTAAACCACTGAACGCATTTCGATAAAGTTTGGCAAGTAGATAGATGGCATCCCGGGGTAGGGTACTTTATATCGACATACCACGCGGGCGAAGCCGCGGGCGGAAGCTAGTTACCTATATTTTAGGATAAATAGTGTCAACCCTAACTAACTTGACATTTGCATGAATGGATAACCTTATAACTTTATGTTCCTTCACTCACACACTTTATAATAGGTGGCTCTATATGAAAGGTACCTTTATTAGCATTGACATTCACTGACATTTTATTGGTACTTTCTCTTTGAAGTCACTGAAGCTTTAATTTGCGACATTTAAAATGATTTTACTGCGATTTGAGAGTGAGGTTCAGTTTGGTTGTGGGTTTGAAATTATATTGTTACTTTTAGTAGCATATTCCTTCGACTCTAGTAGTAAGTATGATTATTTGACTAAAACCCCAAAAATAGCGGGACAGTTACAAAGCTGCTTTTACCATAACTTTTTGAAAGAAATTTGATGTACTAAATACACTTAATTTGAATAATTGTCGCTTGTCACATCCGCCGCATATTTTGGTAAACTTTATATTAGCTTGCTCTGTTCGTATGTCTTTCCGGTTACTAAAATTGTCTTCCATTTTTCAAGCACTTCCTGGTTATATTAAAATTAAACTTGTTTACCAATATTAACGTTAAGTATGGCTATGAAAATGCTTGTAACAATCTATACATATAATAAATCTGTAGACGAGGCGTTTCTGTACAATGAAAAAAAAAAAAAAAGTTGGTGGGGTGTCCAAGAATAACCAACAGATTCCATTTCTACCATTTTTGGAATTTTTGTCTGTTTGTCTGTTTGTCTGTCTGTCTGTTTGTATGTTCTTTAGTTTGATTGTTCCACTATCACGTAAAAAGTACGAATTCAATATGGTTTACTTTTACACTCAAATATTGTATGTAACTCGATGTTTCATTTAGTTTTTGTTTCATCGCAATCGCTTCAAAATATCAAAAGATATATGAATTTAAAGTGTTCAAGAAGGAATTTTCATTACGTAATGTACATACACGTAACGACATCTATTGACGCGAAATGATACTTACTCCTTAATTACTAGGTTTGTGAGATCGTGTGTTGTTATATGATCGTCATTTTCTTTGCGCGGAAACTTAACGCGATACATTGTGTATAGAATATAACCCTAAAGTTAGGTTAATTAAAATTTTCCAGATGCGTTGTTTATTTATTAGTTTAGTATTAGTGCGATAGGTGGCGCTACCTATCTTTCAAATCATGATAATCATGAAAGAATAATGACAAATGTTAATTTCTTAAAAAATATAGGTATTTATTCTTTAATTTTACACTTTTATAGCTTATTTAGCTTACAGAGTGTTCGAACGTTTTCCCATATATTTTGACAGTATCACTTCGTGCTCGATAGATGGCGTTGTTCATTTAATGTAATTTTCTGAATCGCGGTGTTAAGAGTCTCCGTCGAAGAATGACCTTCGCCCAGATATTCCAAGTAATTTTTAAAGTTGGTATCTTTGTTTTCGACTTCTTTAGTGTCGATAATAAAAATAAATAAATAATAAATATGACAACTCGACCCGTTCTCAGAGTATGAATTTCGCACTCTGAGAGCGAAAGTGACTCAAGTCAAAATTTACGATTTTTGGGAATCGAATAAAATGTGTTCGACTGATTGAACATTTTGTATACTTTCTAAAATAACTTTTTAATATGAAAACGAAAGTTACGAATTTCGTTTGTATAATATTATTTGGCTTTATAACTTTAAATATACTTATATAAAAATTAATAAATATTATTTTTTCTATATAAAATAACTTTTGGAAAAATAGTTTCAGAAATGAGTCCATGAGTTTAACTCATGCCTAAATAAATAAGTGACCGAATTTGATTTTATGTCACCTAGGTTGTCAATATAAGAAATAAGAAAGTGACCTATACCATAAATAGGTCACTTAATGATTATAAATTGTACGCAAAACTTACCCCCACAAATTGGCACACAACTGACAAAAAGGAGTCATTTTGTATATTTAACTCATTTTACAAAAAAATTGAGATAGGTCACTTTCGTTCTCAGCGTGCGTATTGTTCTGGATTGGTTTTGATTTGGTATCGGAACATGAGGCGAGTCGCTGCGCAGTAACAATTTCATGTGACAGCGGGGGTGAGGGGTGGGGCACTGCGCAGCTAAAAGCTAACTTCCGAGCTTGAATCGAACTGTACTTTACTTCGTAATTTGTTCGTATGATTCGTGACCGCCGCTCATTCGATTCGATCGTTGTTGGCGTGTGTTATAGTTGATTTGATTCGTTCGACTATCGGACAGCAATAAAATACACAAATATTGGCACATGTTTCTGGGGAAAGTCAACAATATACATCGATAAATACGGTTACCGAAGAAGAAGATGCCACACACTATCCAGTAGAGTTCTTGGAATCCCTTAACACACCCGGTCTTTCAGCACACAAAATTTGTTTAAAAGTCGGAGTGCCAATAATTCTTCTCAGAAATTTAAGTCCTCCCTAACTTTGCAACGGCACTCGGCTCATAGTCACCACTCACCAATCACCAACAAAACGTCATCGAAGCCGAAATCTTAACAGGTTGCGGCGCCGGTGATGTTGTTTTTATTCCAAGAATTCCTCTCATTCCCAATAATTTCCCGTTTAGTTTTAAGCGTGTGCAATTCCCCGTCAGCCTGTGTTACGCCATGACCATTAACAAAGCTCAGGGCCAGACATTATCCGTTGCGGGGGTGGATCTTAGTATTGGTTGCTTTCCCCACCGCCAAGTTTATGTAGCTCTTTCGCGTGTGAGCAACCCTAGCAACTTTTTTGTGTACGCTCCAGGTGGTTCCACCGCTAATATTGTATATAGAAAAGCATTTTCCTAAATAAAAACACAAGTTTTTTGGCAGTTTCTTACTAGGAAAAATCAGACCAGACCTGGTCGAAAGATTCCCCCTTTTTAAATGAAGGTACAACTTTTCTAAGCGACATATTATTGTTTTCCGACATCCATGCGAACGAAGTCGCGGGCACAGCTAGTGGTTTAATAAAATTCTTTATTCTTTTATTCATCTGGTTTTTCATCATGTAAGTGTGTCTAGTAACACTTAACTTTGTTTTATCTTAAAAGGTGCCTGAGAAGTGAAGACAGTGTGCCTGGGAACGAGCCAAGACCACCTGCGACCTAGAGGAACCGGCATCTCACTACATAACTCTTGTTTAAAGTAATTTGTCACCCTTTGCCTCTTACTTACACAATTTATAGGCAATTCCTGCTTGTTCGGGGCATTATGAAATATATTCACAGTTAATCTAGTCGCTATCTATTAAATATATTGTAAGACTAGTTGCGTCCCGTGGTTTTACCCGCATAAGTCAGGATCCCATGGGATTGTCGGGATAAAAGTATTCTATGTTCTAATCCAGGTTATGGGTTAACCATGTGCTAAATTTTATCCAAATCTATTCAGCCGTTTTAGTGTGAAAGCGAAACAAACAAACAAACTCACATTCATTATTGTATCATTATATTATAAGGAACATTATGTATCACCTTCTAGCTTTCGCCCGCGGCTTCGCTCGCGTGTAGTTGGGAAATATCCCACGGGAATCTACTACCGGGATAAAAAGTATCCTATGTCCTAAGTCCTGATCCAGGTTGTCTACCCGTGTGAAAAATTTTGTTAAGGCGTGAAGAGATAACAGACAGACAGACGGACTTACTTTCGCATTTATAATATTCCGTGTTACCTATTGGTTGTGGATTACCGATAGTGTGACGATACTGTTGTCTTGCGGTCAGCTGCAGTTGCTACACAACAATGGCACTGTCTTCCTTCCGGTATAAAGACGACCCGTATGTCAGGGACGTATTGTGGGCACGTATTGTGGGCACGTCGGCAGGCTGGTCAAGACGGGTTGATGCACTAGTTGTCGAGCTATAGCAGGCTTGAGCAATGTGATTGTGTGTCAGGTGCTCAATAGGGAATGTAACACAATTTTGTGTGTGTATGTCAGCGGCAGGAGTATGTGACATGTAGGCACCTTGCATGGGTACAGGTATATAAATAATTAATTACGCAAATTAAAGATTATGACACGAACATGGTCAACAGTATAAAAAAATATTAAAAGACCCATCTCAATGCTGCGACAATTGAAAATATAAGACTTCTACTAATTAGTAACTATGTTAAAGTAGAAAGACCTCAGCCGTTACGCAAGCTCATTAATTTCGATAACATTTAAAATTCTATTGAGTCTCATTAGTAACAGTTGAAGGGTACGGTAAATCCGTTTTTCGATCGAATCTTTAGATTTATGAAGTTTTTATTGATAATAAACTTTGAGATGTTTTTGACGCGCCAGACCAGTAGTTCTCATCACAACTCCGAAGTAACAGGCATATTGTTACTTATCTCTATACCATTAAACTAATAATTAAGTTGGCTGAACCCATAAATCACAAATCAGCAGGATCGTAAAAATATACCCACGTGCTGATTGGGTTCGTGTTCACATTTGACGAGAATAAGAGCATAGGGCGTGACAAATTGTTATTGTTACCAATGTTAGTCGGCAACTGTGACACATTGATACCCCGCAGTTTGCTATCACCAAGCAGTATTTATTGCTGCCAATAATATATAATATTAAGGCATTAGTAATAGTTTGTCAATAAGTACATAGTACAGTCAGCCTCAATAAGTTGTATCCAATCATTCATTTATTGTCTCCAATCTTTATCTCTTATTGTTGCTCAATGTGTAGCCACAAACTGTGTTTGTTTGATACAGTAATATGGAACACAAATTATAGCCAATTAAATGAATTCTTGTCATTGTACCTATACATATTTGTGTGGCTTAACATAGTAGTACATGACTTGCGCCTTTGCATGTTTAAAAATATACATGTATAATAAATATACTTTAGTTTACCTATTTATCTATTTCACATGAAACAAAATATATTAGTATTCCAAAGTATTGTAAATTATTGTAGAGGTAGGATGGAGCCGCAACGTGTTTAATATTATATGAAGCCACATCTGGCGAGCGTGAAATCCGAAACTATCTTTCAATAAGACATAGACACCTACCGGAATAGCAAACACATTGCTATAATAGAATACATAGACACCTACCGGAATAGCAAACACATTGCTATAATAGAATACATAGACACCTACCGGAATAGCAAACACATTGCTATAATAGAATACATAGACACCTACCGGAATAGCAAACACATTGCTATAATAGAATACATAGACACCTACCGGAATAGCAAACACATTGCTATAATAGAATACATAGACACCTACCGGAATAGCAAACACATTGCTATAATAGAATACATAGACACCTACCGGAATAGCAAACACATTGCTATAATAGAATACATAGACACCTACCGGAATAGCAAACACATTGCTATAATAGAATACATAGACACCTACCGGAATAGCAAACACATTGCTATAATAGAATACATAGACACCTACCGGAATAGCAAACACATTGCTATAATAGAATACATAGACACCTACCGGAATAGCAAACACATTGCTATAATAGAATACATAGACACCTACCGGAATAGCAAACACATTGCTATAATAGAATAGAACAGTTCTAGGCGTCTCACTCAATAGCTTCCATGTTACTTCCTAACTTACTTCACAATAATAGGACTTTCAAAAAACACAAGATTTTTACGAGGCCCTTCCTGTTACTTTGATACTGTTTCCTGTGAATATAGAACATTGTTTATTTATTGAGAATTAATCAGTTTGTCTGTAAGAATCTAAAAAACACCCTAATAGCGTAACACACTTCGTAAGTCGACGCGTGTTTATATCGCCCGATTTGGTTTTAGATAAAGGTTGAAACTGAATATTGATTGGCAAGAAGAATTCGTTATTGTAAAATGAATAGATGTGTAGGTACAAAATATTGGTATTGTAATAATACTATGTGAATTTCGATACGAGTTTTTTAATAAAACATTTATTTTAATTCTGAACATTACCATTAGGTAACTCTAGATAACAATATTTTCAGAAAATATTAATTTAGTATTTAAAAAAATACATTCTCGAAAGTTCTAAAATTTCGTTTGATACAACCCCATGCGCATCACTACGTCTATGCCAAATAAAACCAACAGAACGGTTTAAAAACCTCTGAAACATAGACACCTACATCTAGATAACATTGGAAACTTGGACATTGGACACGTGTTCACGACAGTCACGATCTATTGTCTAACTTTTTGGTTATAAGGGTCAGATGTTTTTGTAAAATTCAATATATTTACCAAAACATCTTATAACCATAAAGTTAATTAGCCGCATAGCACCACGGTGTTGGGGGTAAAATTGAAAAGATTTTGGGACCATTTGGTAATAATGTCACAGTTGTGATTTCTGATTTATCTATGACAAATCATACGCTTTTGCTGTTTGTTTCGCGCTCCAAAGTTCCTTCAAGTATATTTTTCAATTTATTTTACTACCCAACATTATTACTTTGATAAACAGCTGATACGCACATCTCGCATTTCTAAAAACTTAAAAAACATCGTTCTAAAACGGAGTGCATTATGAGATCGTAAAGAGAAGCGATGACAGGCTCGGATAGAGCTCGTAAAGCGACGAATGGGGCTCAGCAGACAGACAGCATGCACTTCTGTCGGCCCGAGACTGAACTAATAATGTACTACCAACATAATATATGAGAGGTGACGACAGAACGTACAGAAGGCTCGATCATACAATAAGTAGCTAGTGAAGCGCACAATAGCTAATACGGGCAACATCAGCATCGTGTATCGGGGCGAGCGTCCAGCGGGTCGAATCAGCGCCCCGAAAGTCGAGCATCCACTGCCACATAGGATGTGCATCGAGAGGTTTACCAAGCTAACGATGCGGTTTATTTTTTTGATATCCGTACATAGCGTGATGGGTCACAGTTAACGATCCTGCCAACATTTTCATATAAAACAAAGATAAGTGCACGGGTGTAGCGCAACTGTGGGCCGCTGTGGAGCGGCACCTTTTCGATTTGGTCGCACAATTCCGGGTACCGTTCATGATGACGTTGAGTACCTACGTAATAATATAAAGAAAGAAAAGATATTAAAATAACGTTATAAAGCACGTGATGGCTATTAACAGTCTCGGACATTTGCAGTTTAAAGAGCACGGAATATTTACGATAGGTATTTTATATCGTTGTATGTAGTAAACCTTCTTTGCCTATCCTGGTCTATGTGATAGCATACGTCTATACCATATGAGACGAGCATCTGATGGATATATTGCACGGTTGTAAATAAAACTTTGTGTTGTCTGCGACTTTACAGCCTGAGTAGTTTCTGCCCGTCGGTAAAGTTACAAGCCGTCTGTTGATTATGCTAAAATAACGTCGTTAAGGAAGATTTCCACCAAACCACCCGCATCGCATCGGATCGGAAAGGATACGAATGGATGCGGCGACAGCCGATCTCGTCCGGCAGGATATCGGGGCATACGATGAGCTCCGTACAATCGCTTGCGACCGTATCCGTCATATTTTGACGTGTGTTAATTCCTATCGATCTATGGGCCTGTGTCGCCTGCAATAAATGTTTATTATTATTTATTATTTAAATGTCTTTGACATATCTCGGGACTCTGGGGTCCCGGACCTTTGGAAGGCGTGGGAGGGGCCGAAGCCAACTCGCAGAGGCCCCTTAGACATTTTTAAGTGTTGGGACACCAACCGACGATTCTCCCTGTATGCACTATGCAAGTGCAGCTAAGGACAACCCCCGATTGGCGTAGGACTATTGCATGATATGGAAACAAAGATATTTGATTATGGGTTTGGGTAGCTTAGTGAACTAGTTATCTTGAACTATGGAATCACTATGGCCCCTGCCTGACCAATGTTTATAAAAATACACAGATAAAATGGCAGGGGGTGACTTGCACACTCAATAATGGGCCCCCGAAAACGGTCGCTAGCACATAGTGACGTAGCGACCAGGGGGCAACACTTCCTGAGGTGCTTGAGAGGAGTGGAGAGGTATTCCACGGCTATCAGGACAATCCCGGAAGTACGGTCAAGATCCCTACCAGCATCTTACTGGAATACTTCCTTCCTCCGAGCAAGTTTGCTCTTGCGAATCTCCACTCAAGCCAGCCAATCAAGGCAAGAATGAGGTGGGAGCTCTTTTCCTCGTCAGTGTTCACTCCAGCCGGCCAATAAAGGCAACCCAGAGGTGAGGAACAAGACTTCTCCCGGGAGGTAGGGTCCGTGGGGTTGCTACTGCCCAACAGCTCGCCACATGCTGCCCTGCGGGTTTTTGTATCTCTCTTGGTCTGGCTCCTCATCCTAGACCCGTTCCGGCAAAGTAAACTCTACCGGCACAGACCTAGAGTTCGGAGCGCGCAAGCCCCACCACGACGTCAACGTAGAGATACGGCGGTGGGGTTATTTATTATTATTATTATTTTTTTTAAATGGTTCAAGTTGACGTAACGGCTACGATCGCGTGTCGCGGAAGACGCCCGCGGTCCTGTGCGCGGCTTGGTAATATAGACTTTAAATATTGTGTACACAATTTAATATCGTTTTAAGATGGTAAAATCCGTTCCGATCCGATGCAATGTGAGCCGTTTGGTGGAAATCATCCTTAACGCGAGCAAGTATGATCAATATACAGCACAGTAAGTTGAATGACCAAAGATTTTATATTTATTTTCTTGTATATTGTATACAGGAAGGATTATTACTTTCTACAAATATAAGTGTAATACAGGCAAAAGTACATTAAAATCTATTTCAATTGAATAAAATCATACAACAGTATTTTATTATTACATCTAGGTCTCCGGAAAAATAAAACGAATTGAATAAAAATAACAAAAGCATGCGAAGAGCTGATCTGTAATAGAATCAGAGTGAAAGTCTCACACATATGGGAGCTGTGGCACGATAGCAGCAGCTTTGTGAACGAGACGGTTTGTTGACGCAAAGTTTTGGAAAACCGGATAGGTAATAGATTAGGCGTGGCTGTTGAAATAACTTCACTAAAAAAGTGCAATAAAAATGTCTAACTTAATTACAAAATGAAAAAAACATTGTCTCATCATAATCTACTTATGTATTTGGTATAAATCAACTTCGTCTAATCCAAGTCGGGTTCATAAAACATGTGCTATCCACAAGGATCAGCTATTTTACGACTTCAAACTACCCCGACTTACAATGAAACATCATTGTTGCTTAGATCGCTGACATGATTGTCCTTTAAAACACAAAGTTACATAGTATACATCTATTTAAAGTATAAACCTTTTCCAACTATGTAGTATATAATTCAGTCCGTGAGGTATGACAGGAAACTATTAAAGTTTATAACGCCTTCTACAATGTACTGCCCCATCCCCAAGGTGTAAGAAATTTATGTATTACCTATTATGTTCTTGATTTATATAAGTCTTGAATATCAGTTACATCACACGTCACAATGACAATATTTTAAGAAAGAGTTTTGTGACAATAATACAATACAGATATTATAGTGCTTAAAGAGTGTTCGAAAGGATATTGAACCCAAACCAAGATATAAAAAAGCCTCTTGTACTTATTACTTGACTCAGTCATGTATGAAGTAAGAGTCTGAAAAGGCGTTCTAGAGTTAGTCCAGCGATGTCTCACATAGTCTTTCATATTTAAATGATAGGCTTGAGAATGTTAACCAGTCTTGCTATCATTCTGACCTCCTAACAATGTATCTATCTACTTCTGGAAAAATATATTGCTGTCATTCGGTTAAATTATGTTCTTTATCTGCAGTCCTATCTCAAAAACAAATCTGTTTGTTTGCGAATATATTCTAGACAGAAACAGAATAGAAAATATATTCCTAACTGATGTCCTATTTTGATCGTATCAAAACGAATCAATCTCAGAGCGAGCGATTCTATAGTTTTCCTATTCTTAAATCAAACAAAATTTTGCGATTTAAATGTATGGAGCAGCAGAATGCGTGGAGTAGTGTTATGTTGAAACATTTCGTAGTTTTATGGTGAGATCAGTCAGCTTCGTTGAGTAATGAGCATCATAAATTGGGGTTGAGTCGGATAGAGTGGCGTTCATTAGAATGAGTCTATGCAGACTACAAAATTTGGATGTAAGTATGAAATACGACTGAGTATCTTTGTTAAAACCTAAATTGTGGATTCTCAAATAATTATTATAACTTTTTAAGACTACAGAGGAAAAGCAATGATTGTGATGTGCATTACTCTTTAAAAAACCGTCATAACCAAAAGCGACTGTCATGCGAATAGATAATGATTACGTTAATACGGGACTTAATATATCGCGATTATGTCATAATAATATTCATACATTATCGGTTTCGGTTAAGACGCGGCCTTAGAGAAATTTTAAACGACAAATATATTAAACTCCCATAACTGTAATTTAAAAATATTGTAAAAGCCAATTATCTTTTAAAAGAGTAACCATGGAGTTTCTTGCCGGCTCTTCTCCATAGGAAACGACCAATTGGAACCGTGCACCTAGCTTCTGACGTTTCATAAGTGCCCATGTAGGTTTATGTGAAATAAAATATTTTGATTTTGATTTTGAAACAAAAATAAATCTTCAAAATAAATTTTCATATAGCGATACTAAATTAAATTGTGAATGGTGTTAACCAACAGGAAAAGAATTATTAACATCGGTTGAATGCCTCCGAAATGTTTTCATAAAAATTAAATAGGAAAACTTTATTTAATTTATAACGAGGATAATAATTTAATTAGCGAAGTTTTTAATTTCTGAGAAAGTATTTAGCTTGTTTTATGGACCATTATTTTTAGGGAAACTAAGTAACTGACGTGAAATGTCCAGGAAAAACAATTTAAAAGAAGGAAATTGACATTCTTGTTCGTATTTTTTTTAACCAAAATATAATTTTAATTGATTAGTACCACGTAAAATAAAAAGCACAAAATTAAAGTTGTTTCATTTTCCTGGGCAAAGTAAATTAGTCTGGAAGCTCTCGTCTATTTCTGCATAATGGATTCAGAGCCTGGACCAACAAGATCGACTAAACTGTATTTTGAACAAGTATTTGTGAGATACTTTGAAAATTATAAAAAAAGAAAGAATTGAATTTAGTTTTTCAACTGTGTAAGATAAAATATACAAACGTAAGACTTACCTGGATATTTATTTACGAGTAGGTATTATTTCTGTTATGATATGAATGATATTTGTCTGGCATTAGAGAATAGTGTCTGTGTTATTATTATGCACAAAATATAAAACCTAAATCACGAAAAAACTTGCTTGCTTTTACCTGAGGGGCAATTCACGCAATTTTTAAGAACGTTCGCATTCGCAACTCATTCGCAATCTGTCAAAAATATTATCAATTTACCAACATTTTTGACAACTTGACAGATTGCGTCTTGGGTGTGAACGTGTTATATGTACGACAATTGGACTTCTGATCTGACTTTTATTTGTTTTACTTTATGCAAAAAACACAAGAAAATTCCTGTTCATGCTGTGCGCATAGTAAACCCGTCATAAACAATGCACATGCCCACATAAGTCGCGATCGCTATTTTTGTCACGTCAGCGACGCGGGCATAATCCCCGCGTCACGACAGCCGGCACGCTCCATCACGGGCACGCTCGCGGCACGACAACCATTCATCGTGTTTTGCATTCGGTGCGTATTTCCGAATAATATCAATGTTATTATTGAAAAAGAAGAAAGTGACGTGAACTGATTGTGATGTGTTGTGACCTGTGACTGGGGAACGTATTGAAAACGTGTCTGTTTTAACGCGTGATTTCATGTTTTGTGGATTGGATTTTTTTGTCTTATCCTTGTAGAGGAAATGATATTCCATTTCGTCACGTACTGGTGAAATAATATAAAAGTCGTGTTGAAACATAATGTGGCGCATCTTCAAAATTATATACTTAGGATTGTTTTTTATTTTATAAGTCTCGCATTATTAAACTTTTGTATCGTGTAACTATTTTTGTAAACACTCACGTGTATACGCAACAACTATCCAATAAGCTATATCTACAAATATTTTCAAGGCGAGAATAAATCCTGCGACCAGGGGGCCTAAACCGGACACATTAGCAATTCATTTCCTGAATTCCCAGCTGTCATTAGCAATTCTTCTAATTTGATAAAAAAACAATTCATAATTTGTGGAACATTTTACGAATCTCCATAAAAAACTGTCAAACAGATGAATTATTTTGTCTTATGAATTGCACGCAGATCATATTATGAATTGTCAGTTTGTGACTTTTTACGATGATTCATAATATTTTCCTATTATGATTCTGCTAAAGTGACCGTTTTAAGCCCCCAGCACCCTAATTGTGTAACACACGATCAATCACAATCTGAATCATTTTGAAGTAATTTGCTAAACCATTACTACATTTGTTCAAAAAATTTGTCAGCTCAACAACGTAAATAACGCAATGAATGTTCTTGAACTGTCAAAATGAAACATATTGCGATGGATCGTGTGTTCCGCAATTAAAGTGCTGCTAAAGAACCGATTGATCAGCCACCGGCGTCATCTGCCACTCATCCTATACAAGCACTTTGCTAACAATACAGTAATCACAATTGTCTATCCATACCAGGTCTATAGCCCACTACAATTCCCATAGTTTCCTATGTCATTACGAGCCAATCGCCCATCTATCAGGACACAATGCGGTGCACCGTCGTGTGACGTCACTAACTCGCCGGCGATGGAACACTAATCACGTATTGTCTCCAACACCGCGACACTGTGTCAGACACTTGCTATTACGATTTGAGACGCGGGAATGTGGGGGCGCAGTGGTAGCGGGTAAGGAAGGATCTTATCTCTTGTTATTAGTTGGCAAACAGACACAAGGTGTAAGGTAATAAAACCAAGAGGTTCTAGTGTTGCTCTGCTTACAGATTTCATTTGCACAAGCCTATCTCGGTTGCCTTCTATTAAAAACATAGAAATGCATGCAGGCTACAGAACTAGGTAAAATTATAGTCTTTTCCAAGCATGCACTTTCACAACGATCTCTATATTGTACGTTCGTACTCTTCATGAAACAGATCGGTACTTCAGTATTTGGTTCTTCATAGTTCCTGTAATTATGGATATTAAAAAATATGATTTAAGATATATTATTATTATTATTTTTTCTCTTTGTTCCTCTCAATTAGAGCACCTGCCATTTAATCTCTTCACCACCCTTGGTTGACTGGTAGAGAATGCCTCAGGCATTAAGTCCGCCTTTGTACCTTTTTTAGTGCGAAAAGTTGAAATAAATAAATAATAAATAAATAAAAAAGCCCAAATAATTCTAACAAAAAAAAAACTTCTAGAGAATTTCCCCCAAAAAAATACTAGGAGAGCTGTCAGTGTGACCATATATTATTAAGAAGTAAGTATACAATACCGGTCATTATGCCGGGTGAGTGCGCCGCGCCGTGCCGGAGGCAGCGCCTGCCGGACGGACGGCGACTGCGCCGGACAGCGCCTGACAGCCGCCTGATCAGAACCGTTGGGATTACTGTTAGGTTACATTATTTTCCTGTTTTATTTGCTAATGGCACTTAGTAGTGGACGTTTTTGTTTGGATTGCTTTTTCTGAATACGATGGTTTGTCGGAAAGAAATATTATTGAACTTTGGATGAAAATAAAATAAATATTTATTTTTTGCTAGTAGCATTTTGACATCACCGTTATTCATGCATAATGTCATCCTCTACTTCAACCTAAGAGAAGAAGAACTTTGCATCGGATCATACTCTGCAAAGCTTAAGTTTAAGTCGCTTATAAAACCGACAATAGACTTAAAAACAACAAAAGAAAGGTAGTCTTTCAATAAAATACAGAAAGCAACATAACAGAAAATAATAAATTCTCTTCAAACGTCAGTACTTTACGCGACATAACAAGTTGAGCGCCCCTGCACAATGAAGTCCTATTTGAAAAGAAAATCCTCCTAACTGCACGCCCTTAGAAAATACTTTATGCTCGGAAAATGTAGGTGCCATTAAAATGTGTATAAAGACGGGCTTAGGATGGGCGACACAGCTAGATGTAGCATCGGTCCAAGAGTACTCACGAACTTCGGTGTATGATAATAAATGCGTCCTATTTCGGAGGTGTCTTTTAAGTTAGTTATCAATAACATAACATTACGCCTGTAATCCCCGAAGGGCAAGGCAGAGATGTACGTGTAGTAACACCCACATATCGCCACTTATAGATCACATGCAACAGTAAACCAATTGCCATCAACCGGGCACTAATCCAGACTCCGGATTGCTACTGAGAAATTCCTGATGAAAACACCCAATAACATTTTGCCCGACCTGGGAATCGAACCCAGGACCTCATGCTCAGCAGTAGCGCTGGTGACCACTAGACCAACGAGGGTTATCATTTAAGTATCTCATAAATGCTGCCATAGATAATGCTGTTTGCTATATCTTTTTGTGAAGTGTTTGGAATTGAGATGAAGACACCTCTTTTTGAGGTTTTGCATTCTAGCAGCAACTGCCTTGAGTTGATGCGTGGATGTTACTTCTACGTTTTGGTATAGGTACTCTCTGTAAAGCTACTTTATATTTCTGACAATAAAAATATTTTATGAACATTCAATATCTTATGAAAGCATTTTCTCATTGCCATTAGGCCGTGACACAGATATTATAATACTACGGCCGTGATATATTTATTCCATTTCTTTTTTCAAAATCAGTGTAGTTAGATCGTGCGTGTCTATTTTTCTCTGAAAGCTTTATTCATGGTATTGTCGTAGCAAATAGTCAAGGTTTATAAAAGGAACTCAAACAATCAAACCGTGCTGTGCGCAGCTTGCACCCCGACAAAATGCCGTAAAAAAACCGCCGATGAATAGCTCGGCCGCTACAGCGCTTACTGGCGAGCGGAATGGTCTGCGTCAAGAGCGGACGCGGGCATAAGGAAATTATTTTGCACACAGTTATAAGCAGCTACTCAAGTTACTTGGCTTCATTCTGCAACTTTGCTTGCTTGTTTACCTACATGTTCTTATATATTTGTCTTTCGAGAGATGTTAGATGTGTGTGTGTTTGTGTATATTTTTATAAATAAATGGAATATAGGCTCGAACATTCCATTTAATTAGATAATTATAGCACTTCGTTTCGATTAATTATAAACTTAACCAAAAAAGATAGGTATGTATATTTTTTCTTTGGCGAATTCAACATGATGTAGTCCAGAATATTTTTTCTTCCGATGTTCTCTTACACCACACTGTCAGCCGCACAAGCCAGGCATCTGGTTACAAAATAAACGATATAATCCAAATAACTGTTGATTTACTTAAAAACTATGACTACTTTCTTACGCAAATATTTAAAACGAAGTTTACATTTAATTAAACTCGAAGTCCTAAAATAACACACAGACACTCGTATTGCAATATACATTTATTAGATAATAATCAACATCAAAATATTTTATCAGTCCCTAATTAAGTACATAATTATGTGGTTCACTCTTGCAACAAATTGCTAATTTTGATAATATTGTCACAATTACCGCAAAATAACAAGTTAATAAGGCTGGCAATCATTATGATCTGATAATATATTTTTCTCAAACATGCTTGGAAATTCGACCATTATTTTGACAACCTTCTTCGTGATAAACCGAAATTGCTGTACCTACCTACTGGTCAAAAACAAGTGACGATGCGGCCGGCAATGTTATTATAAAAATCAATATCATTTGCCTTGTTTAGCGACCAAATAAATTACTATGAAAACTTTTATCTGTCGTGTTGTTTAAAAATGGAACGAACTTTTCACATGGCAGCTTATCAAAGATTTAATTTAAATTCGATTTGTCTTGCAAATATAGGCTATTTAAAGTAAAGAAGAAACAAATGAACATAATATTGGCGCGTGAAATATTATCGTAGTCCGTTATTGATACTGGAATTTATAATTTAATTGCAGGTGCAGGTGCCGCGCAGTATCGAAAAGCCGGTGTACCTATTTGGAATGCACTTAATTGTCTTTAAAAATGTCTGGTATCGTCCAATCAACGGGCGACCAAAATAATTGCATTCTGCACTCCGCAGGTGCCTATAAATTTTGTGAACCATTCGTTTTCATGGCGCTCGTTCATTGCCACGAGTTTTTCGGAAAAGTGATAATTCACATTGATAAAGTACTGAATTGGTAAGCAAATGGCGTTTAATTCCCTGTTAATAAATCGCTATTGTTATTCAAAAGTGTGAAAGATATTATTGCTTACGGGTGAGTTCTTTGTTTCGTAACAGTTGATTTTGGATCGACATTGCGCTAAAAGCTTTGTTAGCATTCAATTCAAATCCAATTTGTTTATTCAGTAGCAATTTAAATTACGTTCGATTATAATCCAGCATGAAACATAATAGTAGTCGATGTCCAAATAAAGTACCTACCTAGTACAAATATATACATTGACTTTTTGCAAACTAATAAATGATTCGAATTGATTTGATTTGATCTGAGCATGAAATAATTTATTGTTTTCATTGAGTCTAGTCTATTCTTTCTTCAAAAAGGATAGCAATTTTATTTCGTATTTATTATTTTATTATTTCAAGTCTCCTGAACAAAATTAAAGTTTGAATGAAAATTGGGCAATCTCCCAGCAAGATTCAACTGTATATTACTAAACATTGCCTACTTCTTTATTCTCAGGCAATTTCCCACACACGTTTGAATATTAAATCACAACAGCTGAAAAGAGGTGAATTGGCCCGAAATCCATAAATATGGTCCAATTGTTGACGGTAATGCGCGCCTCTTCCCCTCACTACGGAATAGCTGACTGTATTCTTACGAATAGGCAGTTTTGTTCAGTTTCTGGACCCCTTTGTATCAATACCTTTGAGAGTAACCCTCACCTGCGCTGGGAAACAAGCTGTTTTCTGTTTTCACTTTTGCGTATGGAAATGGCAGGAAAACGTGTGGAGTCAATTAGATTTAAGCAGCGAGCGATAGCAACATACACGGGCCAAACTGATGACATCGCAGTAGTTTTGTTACAAATACCATTTTTGTCACAATTCAATAGTGCTAAGGATCTTTTAGTAACCTACTCCAGTTCAGTCAGTGGGTGGATACCGGTCAGTGGATACCTGTGGTTATTTTGAATTCGATTATCCTACAATAATGAATTTGTGTGAAATGGTAAACAATATTTTTGCAGATGTTTTGCTTCATAATCAAAAATAATTGGTTCACGCTAATATTAACACTTGGGAAGGTTTTAAGACAATAGGATGGTTTTCAGAATATTCTTCAGGCCCATTGTATACACAATCCATTATTGTATCAAAACAAGCAGATACAAAAGAATTGCTTCAATGAAAACAGGGTTAACCCTGAAGTGAAAGGAAAACAGTAAAAACCGGTGGTTATTTATCGTGAAAAATCATGCACCGATTTGTAAATATCAGAATACAATCGAGTTCAAAATACTCAGTACAGACAATGTTTATGTTCAAGGCTTTGTTGGCGAACAATTAAACGATTCTTTTCGATCACAATGAACGAGAAATTCAAAAGATTTTGCTTGGAAAGGCTCTTGTGGGCTCTTGATGTGTAGGACCAGAATATTGTGAGTTATGTTTAGATGATCTAGTTCAGCTAGCATTGTTTTTTTTGCGAAGAAAAGGTTTGAGTGCCTGCTGGGGAAGATGGATAGCTGATCTTCACGCAAGGGAACAAGTTTACTCACACAGGTGTTGAAGTAGATAGGGATCGCACTGAGACATGTATATTTAAAAATACTTATGTAAAATAAAACTGACGTAAACGCGACGTAGGGCCTGTATCTATTCTAGCTTAGACTACACACATCAAAGCATCAGCTACGCATAATGACAAATTATTACACTATAATTTTCTTTTTATTGACGACTCGTAACGACTGTCAAAGATCCACAAATGACAGCCGGGACCAACGGCTTAACGTGCTTTCCGAGGCACGGAGGAGTCGGTTTATGAAGTAAACATTGTAGGTTATTATAATATAGACATGTAACACTGTATAATGTATTCTGATTTAATTTCGAGATGTTTTTATCTAGTCAGATCATGAAAGAAAGAACGAAAGAAAAATAAAATAAATAAACATTGTTTATCGTCCTCAAATAAAACGTTGTTTATTCTCCAATAACAACATCGTATAATAATAATGTTAATAATTGGGCAGCTGGATCTGATTGGGCAGCTGGGCTTGATCCAGAAAGCGGTACTTCTGGACGCGGCGCGTAAGTATCGTTAGAAGGTTCCACTCTCAGGAGCCCTGGCTACCGGTAGCTTGGACCCTGTTCCTGATACCGGTGGGCTACTATTTTTTGTTTTTAAATGTTTTTATAAAAAATATTTAAATATTTAATTTATATGTATAAAATGATATAAAGGAAATAATCATTATTATTTTATGATTTATCAGGCTTTTTGCAATACATAGCGTTGCGATGCAACTCGCCCCAATGCGCTTTAGTCTTAAGCAAGCAATCTATGAAGGGATATTGATGGTTTTATGGGAAATTTCAATCTCCCTACAGACGAAGTCGAGGCCGAAGTGCTAATCAAACATTTTATCTATTTTTTTAAGCCTGTATCCCATACATAAATGACAACCGTAAATTCCTTTATGTATTCTTAGAAGTTAATGGTGTATAAATCACATGAGTGAGTGATGGCGTACTGAGCGAGGCGTGAAGGTGATCGTTTGTACTGCGACGTTGCTGATTAATGCTTTCATGGTCTGGGGAGCAGATGGCACACGAGTCGAATGAAATAAATGTGGAAGTAGTCAATTGTTTGCACCGGCACGGTGGCAGGCCTCGCTGATGTGATGCCGCTCTGTGCCTGCCTGTACCTACTTATAACATAACAACAATATTCCCTGTATTCCCCGAAATAAAAAAGTCGTTCATTCATTACATCATAATTATATTGATCTTTCGTTTTGTGCATTAAAACATAAAGAAACACAGTATTTTAAATGTAAAATCATGCAAATTAGCAAAATTGGCAGAATTTCGTATATGGCCTCTTATGATGAAAAATATTGTTCATTTAGTATTTTTTATTTTTATGAACTAAAAAACCGGCGAAGTCCGACTCACACATGAAGGGTTCCAAGCTAAATCAATATTCCAAAAGTTAGCGCTGACTGGCAGTTGCCGTGAGGTTTACTTCTCATCGGTAGGAGTGCTACAAACATGTTTGGGTCGGCATGATTCGGCAAAGGCGGGCGGTAAAATCGGATATAAATTGTGCCACCCGGCTGCCTGTGCCAAGTCGTGCCGATCCCAGCGTATGTAGCTCGCCTACTACAACGTAACCTCTCCTCTATCACAGGCTTGAAATTTAATCTATTATCTCGAATCAAACTACCCTTATCACACGTACCTACCATCCATGATCGATGGAGATACAGCGAGTTTTATTTATTTATTCATTCACAAGGTCGACACATCAGCACATCGTCATCAACACTTTGATAGATGAGATGATGTTTTGAGGAACCTTCATAAATCAAATAGCACTTCGGTTTTTCTAAGGCTTAGTTAGGTAAAGAAATATCCCTTAAGTGAGGGTACTGCTATTATTTACTCTGTGAGGAGATTGGTCTTTACAATCGTGGTGTTATAAATAGAGCACTTTACTTTGAAGGCATTTTTGATGTGTTTGTTGGGTGTAATGCCCAACAGTGAAAATCTTATGTACTTGTTATGTAGGTAAACTTGTAAGGTATGTTATGTTGTGTTAATGAGTAGACGAATGATCCCTTGATGGATTTATTGCTACTGAATACATCTACACAATTATTACACTTAAATACTATGTTGCAGGAATGCACAGCTAAACAATATTGATGTGCACATGTGAGTGTTTCGTACAAACTGTCACAAAGGTCAATGTACAGCGTAGCTCGTACAGTGTTGTTCTTGAAGAATTGTAGGTATTGTCGGATTTAGAGTAGGTACCTATGTAATTTTAGTTCGACTGTGTAGCGCTATACCTACGTTTCGTATTTGAATAGGTCTATCTAAATGCTTTTTTATTGCATGATATGAAACTTGCATGATAATACCTTGCTAGGATATTCGTTCGTCTTTTTCATTTCTCAATTTAATATTTTGCAAATGGTTTTTTTGTTGTTTACTTAAGTATCTATTAATAATTATATAACTTATTAAAAATACTTACCTACTAAAACTTGCTATAACAACATTTCATTCAGCTATCTGTATCTCTGCCTACCCCGCGACATGATTGATCTTTAACTACGTACCCTCCATAAAAGTTCACAGGCATACTGGCACAAGGGGTGAATGACCGCCTAAGGGGTAGGGAATAGCATCGCCTATACTGACGAACACACGGCACTCCGGGAGGCAACGCTTGTATACAAACTATTATGAATTATGTGCATGAACAGTTATTTATTACTCGATAAGTATTGATATAGTATGGAGAACGTCCTCGATCATGCGAAGGATAAATCAAATAACTTGGTAGTTTCCTGTTGTGTTGTCAACTATTGTTGGAACTTAGAAATTCAGAACTTTTTGATGGTGTATTGTGACATGATTGTATTGATAGTAAAGTGACTGTAATAAGATGGCAGATCGGCGATCAATCTAGCATCTAGATCGCAACATTATATCTAGTTTTGATTGACGTCAAGATCACTGTAACTAGGACTAATTTCATTATATTTAGGGATAAAGTGATCTTCGTGTACCTACATACTCAATTTCGTATACGATGATAATTTATTGAAATGATCACCTTTCATTTCAGCCCTCAATTTAATCAAACTTTAATATTCATCATCAAAAAAATTTGTACTTTAAAGAAAACTAAAAAAAACACGCTTTTATCATGCACTAAAATTATAAAATAATTAAATTGATTTGTATTAGTTCCGATCTAAGCACTGCAGCTTGTCATTTGATTAATTTAAAAGCATGGAGCGCTTTTTAGTTGGGGGCGTGTATTGACAGCAAGAAATCATATATCACCGGCGTAACCCTTACCTACCCCTCTCATTAAACACGACGAAAACAAAACACAATGCCTTCCCACCAGCAGAAACTTTTCGCCTGGCGTTTATAGAATTCGAATTTCAATCTTCTGTAGTTTATTTTGCTTATACGATACGCTAAGCTTGAATTCAGAACTATAGATCATGTTCATGTTTTGGAACTAGAACCTCAATGTTGACGTGAAAAAGTTCAAATTTAAATGTTACCAAATTTTATTTAGGACCTTGTACAATTTGTACCTCATGACGTCTTTGTGGAAAACTGTGTTACCAAGTAATAAATTTAATGCTATATCGTGGATTTCGCTTTGGAAGATCGTGCAAAGTGATACCCAAGTAAAAAATAATATTCGTATAATGAATTTTGCACTGTATTGTGCAACGACAAATGGCATGTGTCATTAAAACCTTTCCTGCGGCAAACGCGAACAATCCCATTCGAAAACATTTGAAACATGTGAAAAACAGTCTGAGTTCTGTACAAAAGAAATAAATGTAGGATTTTCGGCTTCACCACTAAAAGAATTGACATCTATTCATCTATGTAAATGGGTGCCAAAGTACCAAAGGGACTAATTATAACAAGGGCCCGAGGTGCACGCTCAGTACCTGCGCTGCGTTTTGGGCGCGCGCCTGGCACGTGTTGGACGCTCGTCAAACGCAACAAGATTTCTACATTTTGTTGTAATGTTTGAACCGTGTTTCTTTTAAGTTTATTACTAATGCGGAGAAAATGACAAGGAAAAATAGTGAAAAAGGAACTCGCGTCCAAGCGTCAATGGCACGCTTAGGCTTCATTTACGGAGACGCGAGGAGTCGCGCGTGGCTTTGGGCGGCGCGGCCCGCACTGAATTCAAACATATGGCGTTGTATGAGTGCGTTTTCGGAGACGCGATTTTACACGCGTTTGCTTGAAATGGAGCGTTTTTTGCGGAGCCCGCGGATGGCATAGCCGCGTCACACGCGGCGTTTTATCACGGCGGCGCACGCAGCAGCAATTCTCGATGAAGCAATGCCCGCGGCAAACCTTCCCCCAGTCTTATTTGTAAATCGCACCACGGAGGTGCAAATTGAGAGTTGGAAGCGACATGTGCGCTCCCATCTCTCGTTAACCTAAAACTAGTCGGTTTGATTGAGTACCCCGCGTGAGCCACAGCGTTGTCCGCCACGTGCTTCGCTCCACGCTTGACTTAACGCGGCGGGCGCAGCGGCAGGCACCGCCACTCTTCCCGTCTCGCATCTCTATGAACAACATCGTATATTTCCATATGTTTGTGTTTAAGCGTGCGATGATAAGTACCGCTTCACGCGCCGCCGCACCGTAAACAGGAAAAACGTCCGACGCGCCGCGAAACGCCACGCTGCACGCAACGAGCCAGGGCAGGGCGCCATTTTCAATTTAATGTGTCGTCATGTAGCCTATGACCAGCGGACGATCAAGAAGCTTCCAACGATACCTCATTTGTCAAATTGTGATGAGTCGTTTAGAAGATATGAGGGAACAGACATAGATAAATACATACAAACCGGTCAAAATCATAACCCTCCTTTTTGCTTCGCCGTAGTCGGGTAAAAACTAAAAGCCAACTACGACAAAAAACGTCAACTAAAGAGATATAAACAAGACATCACGGACAAACAATTTAAAAATCCGGAGTCATACGTAATCTGTTCGAGTTCGTTCGTTATACCAATAACCTACCTTTATTCTAAACAAGTTTTATTTAGGGGCGGTCAGTCACTCGAAATGTTCGTCACCTTACAAAAAGTTTGTCAAAAAAAGTGGGAGTAAAAGAATTTGGATCCTGAGTAAATCGCAATAAGATTTAATCTCCAGTGCGAACCTGAACGAACGTTGAATGAACGTGGAATGGGGTCGCTGGGGTTTATGTTGTAAATCTCCACAAGAAAATTCACCGCAATACAGAGCAATGGCGCTAGTTGTACCTACTTCTTTCTATACTCTGTGCTACTATACCAGTCAAAAATCTGTCAAATAAAATGTATGTCATCTTGAGTTTTCAAATATCAACATTGAATTTTATATGTGTCGGAGACGGTCATCAGTACAGTCGCTAAACGAAGCGCAGCACGTGACGCGAGTGGTGGCAACACTAACACGTGGCTAACTTCGTGCTACGACGGAGCCTAGCTGTTGGAGGGGCGCCAGGGCGAGCTCTCTTGCCTGCTGACCGTCCTGGAGAACAGAACCTCCAGTCTAGTCTAGGAACTGTCCTACGTTTCGTTTGGTTTTAAGTTATTGTGATTAATTGTAATTCTAATAAACGCCGTGTATCGCGCCCAGTGTGTTTTCATTGCACGAAACCCATCTTCTGCCCACATGATGTTTTCTGATGATTCTAATGGAATAAATCCTGACGTATCTCCGACATATGTATATTTAGCCTCGGTATTTATTTCTTTATCAATCAATAACACTTGTAATATTCGTTTTGGAAGTGGTTTTAGAGTTTTTTCATGTTTTCTATGTCTCAGTTTCTTTTGTGGAATGTGATAAATTATGAAAATATTATTAACGAAAATAAATTATTTCTCAGCGCAGCTAAAAATTTGAGCGCAGTCCTCTCGTCTCAACAGAGCGACGATTTGTTTGTGAAACAAAAATATGCTTGAAGTTCCCGTAATGTGCGACGGAAGATGGCTTCTTCCACGAACTAAGAACGTCGTAAGTCCTACAAGCTTGGATTCGTAATAAAACCAAAAATAAAACGAATAAAAAAAAAAGCCTACACAAATTTTTTCGCGTTGTTTTAATACATAATATAATCATCTATTTTTTATCATAATAGGCATATTAAGTACAAATCGAAAATTCGTGAAAATTAGAGGTAACTTCGTGATATTTTTTTATCGAGAAAATTTTAATATTCTGTGTTTCTGTTCCACAAAAAGTTTGGAAAAATCATGTAGTTACTCATACTATTTTTATTTTATACCTAAGTCTTATCAATTTCATGAAAAATCAAATTAAAGACAGGCAATTTTGGTTCCTACCCGGCGTTAATTAATATAAATGTTGCTTTAAGATAAGTCATGATTAACGACTGTTTAACCTTACCGTTTTGACGTTTAAACGTCTCTTAACTTTAGGCAACGTTTATTTAAAAATCTCTTATAAATAAATCCCCACTGTACACAATACACTATGCACAGTACGTTAATTTATTTCTGTATATCCCTATGCAGTCCTTCACGACACCATGAGGTATTACAACTCCATCAAAACAACTCAACCAATTACCATGCCATTTTGTAATAATATTAATGAAAAACATGAAAATACGTACACAAAATACCCATGATCCCAGCATGACGAGCAGAGCAGCTCATATACCACTTATTTTTAATTCTAGATTAGCATGAGAACCCAATTCCTTTTATGAGTACAACCTGATTATAAATCATCGGACTAAATGAAATTTCAAATTCACGGACCAGCAAGAAATGTACAAAGAAATACCTATAGTCCTTGTATCGCAAGTCATGTTTCTGTTATTTATTAAAGGTGATTTTCAGGGAATTGTCTGACAGTGTAAACCAAAAAAATGTGATATACGATCAAGTGCTTCCTTTAAAACTTAATCAAGGCTTTGTAACAATAATGATATTCAAACCAGTAATTTGATTTAGTAGGTAATACAAATTTGATGAGTAAACTAACGTGTAAATACAGGGCATTTATTTACTGATATTATTATTACATTATTATTTACAAAAACTGATAGGTACCCGCGAAACTAATCTAAAATGTACCTACAAACTAGGATAGTCCAATGAAAGCCAACTATACTCTGTTGGTAAGTTTACACCCCCGTGTGTCTCACGTCCATAACTCATCCTGGTCTTTTATTGTGGACACGAGTGGGTCGGCGGCCGGTGATAACGCATTACCTCTCCTCTGCAGCGTCGGCTAAGTGAGGATATTGCTGCAAACTTCAGTATAGTGCCGATACTGTTGGCGATGCACTTTGAGGAATGGAGGAGAATTCTGTTGGCTGTGCTTTCTATTTTTTTATTATTCGAGTGTTTTTAGAAGGAAAGTGCATGTACACTATGTACAGCTGCACTTTACAGTTCACAGTACACCGGCACTATACTGGATATGTTCTGAGAAACAGGTTAACGGCTGATAGTACCTAAGTGGTTTCGACAGCGTTGTTTTTATTTAGCGCAGTAACAACCGTGCGAAACAGGGGCAGGTCGCTAGTAGTAGTCATTCTGAATCATACATTTTGGCTAAATAACTTCAATCATTAACAAACCTGAAACAACTTAGGTACCTATTGAAATTGCCATATCAAATCTAAGATACTGTATCTTAGATTTGATATGGCAAACTTAAAAAAAGCCACCTAGATATTATTACCATATGATTTCGTGTTATTTAATCGTTTAAATAACACGAAATCATTTATGGTAATAATATCTAGGTGGCTTTTTTTAAGTTTAGTTGTCAGATTAGGCTACCACATTGGATTCACACTTCATAAATGTACAGATAGCATTGTACGAGTATAATCAAACAATATTCTAAAATTATATAGATTATCATCAAGATTCATGTTTTAATGACGTCCCAAATAATTTATAATTTAACACGCCCCATTGACGCAAGCGCAGAGGCACAACATAAATAAAGTTCACTTGTTATCTCTGCGCACAGCTGTCACAGATGAGACTTTTTGACATTCGTTAAGGGGGAGTAGTTTGACAGCAAAAAACCATATTTCACCCGCGCAACCCTTACCTACCCCTCTCATTAAACACGACGAAAACAAAACACAATGCCTTCCCGCCAGCAGAAACTTTTCGTCTGGCGTTTATAGAATTCGAATTTCAATCATCTGTAGTTTATTTTGCTTATACGATACGCTAAGCTTGAATTCAGAACTATAGATCATGTTCATGTTTTGGAACTAGAAACTCAATGTTGACGTGAAAAAGTTCAAATTTAAATGTTACCAAATTTTATTTAGGACCTTGTACAATTTGTACCTAATGACGTCTTTGTGGAAAACTGTGTTACCAAGTAATAAATATAATGCTATATCGTGGATTTCTCTCTTTGGAGGATCGTGCAAAGTGATACCCAAGTAAAAAATAATATTCGTATAATGAATTTTGCACTGTATTGTGCAACGAATATGGCATGTGTCATGAAAACCTTTCCTGCGCCAAACGCGAACAATCCCCTTCGAAAATATTTGAAACATGTGAAAAAGAGGCCGTGTTCTGTACAAAAGAAATAAATGTAGGATTGTCGGATTCACCACTAAAGAATTGACATCTATTCATCTATGTAAATGGGAGCCAAAGTACCAAAGGGACTAATTATAACAAGGGCCCGAGGTACGCGCTCAGTACCTGCGTTGTGTTTTGGGCGCGCGCCCGGCGCGTTTTGGACGCTCGTCAAACGCAACAAGATTTCCACATTTTGTTGTAACTTTTGAACCGTGTTTCTTTTAAGTTTATTACTAATGCGGAGAAAATGACAAGGAAAAATAGTGAAAAAGGAACTCGCGTCCAAGCGTCAAGGGCACGGTTAGGCTTCATTTACGGAGACGCGAGGAGTAGCGCGTGGCTTTGGGCGGCGCGGCTCGCACTGAATTCAAACATATAGCGTTGTATGAGTGCGTTTACGGAGACGCGATTTTACACGCGTTTGTTTGAAATGGAGCGTTTTTTGCGGCGGAGCCCGCGAATGGCATAGCCGCGTCACACGCGGCGTTTCATCACGGCGGCGCACACAGCAGCAATTCCCGCGGCGTACCTTCTCCCAGTCTTATTTGTAAATCGCACAACGGAGATGCAAGTTGAGAGTGGCAAGTTGCGACATGTGCAGGCCTAACGGCGCCCGGCATGGGCGCTCGCTTAGACTGCAGCGCTTGATATAATTAGTTACATAGGAATTCATACAATTTTATTGAGCGCCCGAAACGCAGCGTACAAAATGCGCGTCTCGGGCGCTTGTTATAACTAGTCCCTTAGTAGAAAGTTTAGTATGGTCCCTCTTTGTAACTGTTGAAATTGTAGCTTTGAAAACATGCCAAGTTGCTTTAGGCCTCATTTACGGAGACGCGGGGCGTGGCGCGTCGCGTGCAGTGTGGCGTCACGCGGCGCGTCTGACGTTTTTTCTGTTTACGGTGCGGCGGCGCGTGAAGCGGCAGTTATCATCCCACGCGTTAACATAAACATATGGCAATATACGTCTTGATTGTCGCTGCTTTTTTTGGGGTTATAATATATATTTTTGAAATGTGCTAATTAAAACCTTTCATTTGATACCCAACATGGTATGATTAAAAAATATTTTTTGTTGTTCATGATATGTCACCTAGAGGGCGCAATTTTCAATTTAATGTGTCTTCATATAGCCTTTGACCAGCGGACGATCAAGAAGCTTCCAACGATACCTCATTTGTCAAATTGTGATGAGTCTTTTAGAAGATAATATGTGGGAACAGACATAGATAAATACATAGGAACCGGTCAAAATTATAACCCTCCTTTTTGCTTCGCCGCAGTCAGGTAAAAACTAAAACCCAACTACGACAAAAAAGTCAACTAAAGAGATATAAACAAGACATCACGAACAGACAAATTAAAAATCCGGAGTCATACGGAATCTGTTCGAGTTCGTTCGTTATACCAATAACCGAAGAATAAAGGTATTATTCTAAACAAGTTTTATTTAGGGGCGGTCAGTCGCTCCAATTGTTCGTCTAAGGGTCACCTTACAAGAAGTTTGTCAAAAAAAGTGGGAGTAAACGAATTTGGATCCTGAGTATATCGCAATAAGATTTAATCTCCAGTGCGAACTTTCAAATGAACGTAGAATGGGCTCGTTGGCTATGTTGTAAATTTTCTCCGCAAGAAAATTCACCGCAATACAGAGCAATGGCGCTAGTTTTACCTACTTCTTTCTATACTCCGTGCTACTATACCAGTCAAAAATCTGTCAAATAAAATGTATGTCATCTTGAGTTTTCAAATATCAACATTGAATTTTATATGTTTATTTAGACTCGGTATTTATTTATTTATCAATCAATAACACTTGTAATATTCGTTTTGGAAGTGGTTTTAGTGTTTTTTTCATGTTTTGTATGTCTCAGTTTCTTTTGTGGAATGTGATAAATTACGAAAATATTATTTACGAAAATAAATAATATCTCAGCGCAGCTAAAAATTTGAGCGTAGTCCTCACGTCTCAACAGAGCGACGCCGACTGATTTGTGAAACAAAAATATGCTTGAAGTTCCCGTAATGTGCGACGGAAGATGGCTTCTTCCACGAACTAAGAACGTCGTAAGTCCTACAAGCTTTGATTCGTAATAAAACCAAAAATAAAAGGAATAAAAAAAAAGCCTACACAATTTTTTTTGCCTTGTTTTAATACATATAATCATCTAATTTTTATCATAATAGGCATTAGCATTTTAAGTACAAATCGAAAATACGTGAAAATTAGAGGTAACTTCGTGATATTTTTTTATCGAGAAAATTTTAATAGTTTGTGTTTCTGTTCCACAAAAAGTTTGGAAATATCATGTAGTTACTCATACTATTTTTATTTTACACCTAAGTCTTATCAATTTCATGAAAAATCAAATTGAAGACAGGCAATTTTGCTTACTACCCGCCCTTAACGTGGAAGTCGTAAGATACACAAAATACTAATAAAAAAGCCACATTTAAAAAAAAAAACTCCCTCCGCCCCCGCCTCACCCTGTCGCGTCGCGTCGCATCGTCGCCCGCCAGCGTGTGAAGTTGAGGAATTGGGCTATCAAATGCAACAATATTTTTTCAAATCCGACTGGTAGTTCCAGAGATTAGCGCGTTCAAACAGAAAATCAAACTAGGGTAACAGATCGTAGATAAGTAAGTTAATCATTATTTATTCCTGACGTGACATGCTTTTATATCCACTTGCAGCTCATCATCTGCCTAGCCTTTTCCCAACTATGTTGGGGTCGGCTTCCAGTCTAACCGGATGCAGCTGAATACCAGTATTTTACATGGAGCGACTGCCTATCTGACTTCCACAACCCAGTAACTGGGTAATACGATACGTAAGCCTTCGTAAGACTGGTTGTCAGACTTTCGGGCTTCTGACGACCCGTAACGACTGTATGTATATCCACCTGCAGCTAAACCTATCAAACTGGAACACAGCTGCATATCGTGTGGAGTAGTACTTGGGCGGACGAACGACTGAGGAGGAGGTTTATGTGAGTAATTAATGTGGAGTGAAATTACTTGAAAAAGCCGGAAACATGGCTCTATAAAGCTTATATACATAGGTGTACATATTTCATGTATCTACATTTTTTCTTTCAGACACATCATAATATGTAATGTATTTGAGTTCAAAACTATTATTTCTTTGTTTTGTTTTCTCACGTTTATAGTACTTTATTATATGAAAGAAAATAAAACAAAAAACTTTTGTCAGTAAAAAATAAAACGTGCTATTTTAATTCACAGTCCATTGCTCGATTTCATCTGAATCATCAACGAATTTTATCGAAACTCGTTGGAAAAGCGCAATGCATCGTGATTGCTTCATATTTATGAATGATCTCAACTTTATGTTATTTATTTACTGACGTTTGACTTTGATGTGGAAACTTATCTCATTCGAATCAAATCAGTCTGGAATACTAGTCAAAGGGAGCTAAGGGCGTCTACATACAAATGTTAGTTATAATACTAGTGTTATAAATGAGAAGTTAAGGTGGCTGGAGGCTGGAGTTTTTTTATTATTTGATTAGAAGAGAATGTACCTATTTATTGACTACAAAATTTTATTTTTTCTGTATTCTTCTTGTCTTTCTGTCGAATAAAATACCCAGTCAGCTTCAGTTATTAGCATGCCATGAATACAGTCCTAAGATTACGTATGTAGCTACAAAAAACTCTGAAAAGAGAGTGCATTTTCAGCTGACAGATTCAGTTTGTGCGCCAAAAATGGCTGCGATCGCATTGCGCTGTCATCTACACCTATTATTTTTACCCCAAACTCATGCTATTATTTTATCGCCATGTCAGGCATTTCAACACAGCCATGCATAATGAACGCAGTGCCCACTAAACCATTTTTTCAGCGAACTGTCCAGCGTCCATTAACCGCTGGATGGCTTTTACTGATTCAACCATAAACACGTTTTACTGATATGTTTCTCTACTCGCTCGTGTAAACGCGCCTTTACAGCCCCTCATAAATTTATAGAAGTGGCCAATAAAGCTATTGTATGCGTGACAGAGCCCTAATATTAAAATTCTAATATACGAATTGATAAGTAAAAGGTTCTATACGAAGTCCCGTAAACAAGATTTTATTTTGAAGATAAAAAACCGTTTAAAGAGTATTCGGTTCTTTAGGTTCCGTACGAAATAGTATAAAATATGGAAGAGTTTGGTATCGCCGTCGGCAGTGTTCGGAAAGCCGAAGTTAGCCGAAGTGTGCGTGACTTTAGTAGTGCTCGGGGGATACGGGGGCGAAATTCTAAAGTCAAACGATTTCGCGAATGCTTAGTTTCAAGCAGCGCGGAAGATAACTCGATTTTTTTCTTTTATATCTAAAATCATCTCGCTGTCAGTTACTTGACCTGAAATAGGGTGAAGCCGTCAGAATGAATCGTTTTTGTTCAAAGACTTTTGAAGTTTCGATGGTTTTTTCCTATAAACGAGTTTCTGACGCAGTTCCGGTCAAAACGAACAGTTCATTGATTTACAAGAACCATATCTGAAAACGTGAACAGTACCTACTACGGAATTCCAAACTTGAGCGTATTCCAAATATGCTTAAGTTTGTCGATACCCAATAAATGTGGTAACTTTGGACCAAATGGATGGATATAAACTGTATAGGTTAGATGAAAATTTATGAAAATGATGTCTGAATCCTAACTAATGGCAACTATTGTCACGACCTACATATTCATATTGCCCATAAAATGTAGTATAATATTCCAATAAGAAGCCAGACTACAAAATATAATACGTTATCGTGACAACTTATCAATTAAACAACGGATTTGATGCGGTTTTAACATCATTTACTTAGTACATAAATAGCCTGTTTTTTAATCTCGTAGCCTAATTTGACATTTCAAGTGACAGTACACTATTAATAAATTAACAAAAATTCAAAGAGTAGAACTTGCTTAAATTGCAGAAATCTCGGTTTTCTGTCAAGTCGTAAAACCGAAGGAGGGGGGCTAGTCTCTAATAAAAACTGAATGATCCCATTGTATGGTTTACGACAGTTTTATAACTATATTTATTTTGCATGTAGATCTGTTTGGCAGACAGCTGTGTGTCTGATCACTGGTGATCTGATCTTATTGCTTGTCGTAAAAATGTAATATCAATGGTCGGAAAGCAATTTAGTGTTGTGATTTTGTAACTGATTGCTGAGACTGGCACACAGTGATTCGTTTTAGGGAAACGAAGAGCTTTTGAATGTAACTAAGTCGTGCATAAGGTGAAACCAGGAGCATCTCACTTAGTTCCGAATAAAACAACAGCTTCTCAAAGCGATCTAGTCCAAAACACCATTACTCGAAAATACCCACAAAAATTTAAAACAAAAACTAAAAGGCGTCGTCTGTTCTCGACTATTCCAAACAACACGTTTTCAAAAGCTTACCCGACCGAGCATAACAAAGAGGTCACGGACACGCGACCTTCAGCCGGAGTGTCAACAGTCAACAGGGACATCAGCCTGAACACATGAAACTAACTCGGGATATTAACTAAAGTTCGGGTTGACAGTGTAACTGAAACTAACTAATATTGTATTACGCATGACCAAGGTTGAACTGTACAAATACAGACTACAAACTGTGTATACTTAGAAAGTTATACTGATTGCGACTGTATAAAACTTAATTGAAGCCGTTTGCCTGATTTTTGGAAAGCTAGGATAGTAGCAGCTGGCGTCCTGTAGTTTCTGCCTGCCCCCATGGGAAGAAGGCTTGAGGCTATATATGTGACGGCGCAGCAAGTGGCGCCGAACTGCTATATTCCAACAGAATCATGATGATATTGACGCTGCTGTTATCTCTCCTTCGCGCATTAATCCATCCAAAGGTTGTCTGTAAAAGATCGCTCTTAGCGATAAGACCGCCCATTGTGTCACCCTATGTTAAATTTCTAAATTTGTATTCTATTCTATTCTGAACCATCCATACGACGACCACTTCTGGTAAAGACTATTCTGCGCCGTTTTATGTAGGTATGCTTAGTTTTAGCTGAACAGATTTTGATATAACGTTTTCATAATCATCTTCGAGCCTGTAAAGACTACTGTATAACTCATGAAAAAGACATCCATAAGTAAAGAGAACAAAAGAAATAAAGGTGAAACGGAAAAAAAAAAATGTCGTGCCTGAGTAGTTCTTCAGTAGTCCAGCAAGCATGTGTTATTTTTTTCCGCCCTATAACTTTAACTATTCGTTTGTTTACTGGTTCACGAAGAAATTCGTTTTTATCCCTGAAATAAACTATTTGTAGCTTCCTGAATATGCTAAACTTTCTAGATGTTCTGGTCGACATTCCTTATTTCCTCTCGTACCGTGTAAATGAATATTTGGGTGCCCCCAAATATTCATGTGTGAGCAAATATGAGTAGGAGGACAATTTCATTTATATTACCGTTGGTTACCTATTTTTTTTCCTATGCAGCATAATTATCTCAGATAGTTAATTTGGTGCTATAATTATATTTTCAAGCTTTTGTTGGTTTTTACTTTGTGTAAAGCAAAGTTGATGTTTAAGGGTCAAATTATTTTGTTGTATTCAGATATTTTCTTTAAAAAATCATGTGTAGGAAAAATACAGTTTTATCTACTTCCCCCTTGAGTAAACAGACGTTAACATCATCATCAAGATGTGATTTTCCGTAGCCCTGTACGGTTTGTCACGAAATACAAATCTTTCTCCCGATAAGGAAATATACCTCATTAGCTTGAACGCTGAAGACACCCTTCAGCATCCCCCATGGGACTTACACAGCTGGTGAAATGCAGGTGAACTCTTGGGTACATCTATGGGTAACCCCTCGGGAGCTATTGGCGTGATTCATGTGTAGTACAGTACCTATTCTATTATCCTCTACTAGCTGCCTATTCAGATTTCATTTTAAATAATCTACTCTTCCAACGTTACCATCTAATACGACCCAAATTTTGAAGACAATCTAACTACAATTTGCCAAATCCGCAGAAAATTCGAGTTCTCGAGTAGGAAATATCGATAGCCATTAGGATAATACGGCGGCCGGAGATCGTCCAAATTTAATAAAAGTTTCTCTTGTGTGGCGCATAAATCTGGCGGGGTTGGTATTCAGCGCACAACGCACTGACGGATACCCTCGCCTCCTTATGACGGAGTGCCGCCCAGGAGCGCAGAAGGAGCAACAAGATTTATTGTAATAGTAGTGTCGCGTCATTTTTATTATTATAATTACAGAAGACACATAACATTATTAACATGGTTATACATGGTAGATTTATGACGGGGCAGTCAGGCAAATTAATTGTGTAGCAGATGGACTGCCTGTATATTCAAATCACAACTGTCATTCTGAGTTGCATGGCTATAACACGGCAAATTGGTGTTGTGTGTCAAATGTGCCCGCGAGATCTATTGTTCGCAGAACAACTAGTAAATAGTATTTACATGTAATTTACAAAGCATAGCAAATGACAATTCGACATCTTCATATTTTATGGAACTCCAGCCGCTGTGGATCAGCGGAAGCTGTACAAGATGTATAGCTCCATCTCTTTCCCCCACGAAGTAAGATTAAAATAATACTGCTGTAAGCGGTGGCGGTAGGCCCCCAGTAGAAAAGCGCAATTCCAATAAACTTGTACCGTTGTACACCGGCCGCCGTCACCCCTCTTTTTACTCACGTACATATTTTGCTTAACAGTCTGATATTGTATCGTTCGTCATTAACTCTCACTTACTAACACATCGCTGATCAGACTGTAGGTTGTACTACACGGCACTTTATTATGCCAAAATTGGTCATAATGATGCCACACTCTTAGCGTATTTTCGGAACGTTTCGATCTGCAAACGTGCTAGTTCTCTGGGTCAATGTTTGTAGAACATTCTTCCACTGGAAAGTTTTCGTATTAGACCCGAATCGAGCAGTCTGGGCCTGGCCGACACACAGTAGATAGCTTTAGTACATAAAAGTAACATTACCTTACTGGATTCCTATCGGTTGCCCTGTAAGGATGTCGTTTGCCAAGAGCTTACGTAATTTGTCAGTCACAGAGAAAAATGACGTCAAGTAAGGGTGGACTTGGGTTGGTTTTAAAAAAAATTATATTTTCCCCAAATCTCTTAGAAACAAAGAATTTCTTTCAGCAGGTATATCACATAAGCCCTCCGTGCTGCTGAAGTCATAAAATATATACGAAATCTGTCACTGTACGAAACAAGGGTTTACCTAATAAGTATGTCCAAGAGAGTGTGGTAGATGTTTTGTAAATAATATCCTTCAGTCCCGACGAGGTTTATATACTTAAAGGACATTTCATGTTTCTGGGGTAACTGTTATAAATCGAAGTTATTATCCCAAACGGCCTAGTGTTATGTTCTGGAATTCTTACGAAAACAGTGAGATCATTGTTATGAAATCTTTTTATTTTCCAACTGTGTCTCAGAAAAATGAGCACACATGACATCGTGTATACCTACCTACCTACCTAGAGATGAACCAATATGAAATATACAAATAAAAGAAAGACATGTACGAAGCAGTTTTTAGGCCCTTAAAGATTGTGGTTTATGGTCGTACCAATAAAAACGCTACTTTTAATTGTGTAGAATATTTTTCACAACCCAAAAAATGCCTTTATAAAGGTATTTTTTTATGAAAAACATACAACAGATTTACATAGTCCGAAAAATCGCCATATTTACATAAAAATCGCAGGCTATTCAAATCCCGAACCTAAATCACGACCTTAAAGCCCACCAGGGATAGCCCAGAATAGCTCCACTACAAAAGACTACTACACAGTATCGGATGTGGGCCATTAGACCCTTTTATTGCTCTGACAATGCAGGTCCTTGACCGGGCTAGAGGTCACCGCGATGTATTGTGCGATTATGACGCTATCGATGGATAGATAAATAGCCTGGTGTTAAGGGTCGATTTAATGGTGGTCGGTAAATATTTGGGAAGTGAAAATCACCGTCGTATATAATTTATCGAGTGGGTTTTTTTAATAAATAATGTTTGAGACAGTGGTTTCTACTCAAAAGTTTAAAACTTCTGTGGTAAGTTACGACGACTTCACTGTATACGGCGAACAAAAATAATAAGTGTTGCTCCATACGAAACTCAGTTAATGAAAGAAAACATTAATACCGAAGTTGTTAAACTGGAAAACTGTCTGAAAATAGAACCAATAGAAAACAATTCATAAGACAACTTTGAAAGAAAAGCATCAAAATATTATGTTTTAATACAAAGTAATCAAAAATCACTTTCATCTCAGAGAAAGGACCATCCATATATGGGAGTTGGACTAAGTGCTGCCCAGAATGGACACATAGTGCATTATGTACCTTGGGTTTATACTAGTCAGTAAACCAAAGCTCAATAAAATCTATCCGAGGAGTTTTGAGAAAAACTATTTTATGTTAAATATTTTCTATTGATGACTACCATCCAACCAATGGCGCATTTTATTAAACAATGGCAGTAATTATGTTAAACAACACATTCTTATTCTATTTTTATGCATATCATTTACATTGTAGTGTAAAGCACTTGTCAATGCATATTCAACGAGTCCAAACACGACGGTGCTGTCTTGTTTGGTTGAGGAGTTCCTATGGGTACTTTCTGGCTCCATCACCAGGCTCTGGATACTACCTTGGGCTATACTAAGTACTTGTCAAGACAAAGCCAACGAGTCCAAACACGATGGTGCTATCTTGTTTGGTTGAGGAGTTCCTATGGCCACCTTCCGGCTCCATCACCAGACCCTCGAAGCAACCTTGGGCTATACGAGGTTATTATCAAGACAAAGCCAACGAGTCCAAACACGACGGTGCTGTCTTGTTTGATTGAGGAGTTTCTATGGATACCTGCCGGCTCCATATAAAGGCAATAACTATTTAACCCTGGGACCGTTTTTTAACCGACTTCTTCAAAAAGGAGGAGGTTCCCATTTCGTATGTATGTTTTTTTTTATTTTTTATTATGTTACGCGATTACTCCGCCAATTATGAATCGATTTTGATGATTCTTTTTTTGTTTGGTAGGTCATGCTTCAGAGATGGTCCCATATAAATTTTATTAATTTTGCTTGCGTAGTTTTTGAGTTAGCTTCAATAATTACGTATTTTTCCCACTTTGCTATGTAGACGATATAAGTATTTCACTCCGTCACTGTTATTTACATAGCAGATAATATACGAATTTGTGTGAGGTAGGTACCACGACTAAGAAGTGAAAAATAAAAACTTTTTCCAAAAAAAAAACAACCGACTTCAAAAAACAGACACAAAAAAAGTGAAAAATAACTTTAATTTCGGAAGTCGGTGTTTGCTTTTCAATTTTCTTGTTTTGCCACCGACTTCTGTACTGACTTCTTTTTTTTTTTTTTGTAATTTATGTATAATTTGATGTAAGGAACCATTTGGAAGCACTCCCATGGCTGGGCAGCATTTGGTCCAAATTGACCAATATCTTTTCCGCGACTACACACCCCCATCGAAATATGAACAAAATCACCTATAACGCGGGGGGCGAAACTTGCGAAAAGTAAACAGAAATCGCTTAGTCGATAAAGTCACCCCCAAACCAATTACATGACAAAATTGGTGTTTATAAGTTCAATTTGGAAACGTGCGGGTATACGCAATAATATAAATGTTTGGAAGAGAAGTAGAAGTAGGTTTATTTATTTACGAAGGAGAGATTGTCTATTAAAAATAAACATACAAGTAATATACTATTTTGGTATCAATTTAGATTTTGGTATGATTCCTTACCTACTTAGAATTGAAAATACTTACACAAACATATTAAATTGACCTTATTTGTGATGTTTTTCAGAAAGGTCAGGTGCGTAGTACTCGCGACTCGCGACAGACGCGCGTGTTGACGAGTTTGAATGTAAACGAAGCAAAAGGAATACTTATGTAAGGATCATAGCTGGGGGCGTTCTGTAGTTTCTGCCTACCCCCATGGGTAAAAGGCGTGATTATATATGTATTTATGTATATTAATCCATATTCTAACATAAAGTTCTTCATAAAGTTCCCGTCTGGGATTGTTTGCGGCCGTCGTTCCACGTAATAATCTAATAACATGACTTAGTTCATCAACTCACTTGTTATCATTAATTAATACCTGAATAAAGTTAATCAACGTATATTTTTTATTCAATTTTTCTGACATAAATTCCCTATCATTCAACTTTATGTCTGCGGTACACTGAAAGCGGAAGCCTGTAGTAATATTTAACGGCACGCTTAGCCTTTTCAGGTCACTCTTATAAAAATAATTAATTAATATTCATGCGTAACACAATGCTGTATTCATCAGAGTCTCATTATGTGGACCGGCGTTTTAGACCCAAACTGTAGACCTTCAAGTATTAGCGTTGAAACTTAGTGCATGAGCGGAGCGATTTTATTATAAGTAATTATTTCATAACGTTTCATCATTTTGCCTTCTCTCCAAGAATTAATTTAACTTTTTACAATCATTGTTCCATAATATTTTATCAATGTGTAGCCACAAAACAAATTTCACATATATTTAATTATAGCTATACACATTGAAACAGTATTATAGAACAAAGATTAAATGAATTCTTGTCGAAGCATACAGGTTTTTGAGACTGGCTGTACTACTAACACACCTATTGCTGCAGCTAAATCTTTGTCATTAAAAAAACTCAATTCAAACTATCGCTCAGTTCACCACCCAATCTCTGTCTCTATAAAGATGATAAAATTGGTACGTATGTCGGTCCATCCATCAAAGTCAAATCATTTATTTCAATTAGGCACATAAAAGGCACTTTTGAAACGTCAAAAAATGTACATAAATGTTTATGTTTGTATTATGTGATCATTATCCGCCGGCCGACGCGACTCGTGCGACAAGACACAGCCGACACGAGCCCTTTGTGTCGTGTCACACCACATTTTGTTTATGTTCCAAGTCGTTGAAGTTGTATTTGGTTGACGCCATCGGTGCTCTTTTATGGGGAATGGATTATTAGAATTTTCTTGTGAAGGGTCTTTTGAATGGAATTATTTGGAGTACCCTACGTTTATTCTAAGGGTTTCGAAGGAAAGTACTCATTTATTTGTATTTATTTATTTATTTAAACTTTTCGCACTAAAAAAGGTACAAAGGCGGACTTAATGCCTGAGAGGACGCAGGAGAGTCAGGAAGGCCGAACTGATAACGATAATCCGATGGTCGTCCCAACCCTATGCGTATGCCAGTCAACCAGGGGTGGTGAAGAGATTAGATGGCAGGTGCTCTAATTGAGAGGAACAAAGAGAAAAATAATAATAATAATATATCGTATTGCATTATAGATAAAGCAGGTTTACAGTACATAAATAAGCTATAAACTAATGATACATATACCTACACATATATTTACTATAATAAATACTATAATATAATATACAAATTCAAGGGTGAGAGGTGATGACATGACTCTACTCTATTTATTTTGAGAAAAAACTCCGCGATTTCCGCTTAAATGCATAACGACTGGTGGCCGTCCTGATATCAAGAGGAAGCGTATTCCAAAGAAGAATGGACTGAATATGAAAAGAAGAATGAACAAAGTCAGAAGTATGAGAAGGACAGAGTAGGAGAAGATTGTTAGAAGAACGCAGAGTCTTAGTGTGTGAAGAAAACAGATATTGGAAGTGAGACACAAGATAAGAAGGAGGAGAGTTGTATGTGTTGAGTTTTCCCACAGACAAATCGTGAAAACGTATTATGTGTAACACTGTTGTAAACTTTTTATAAATAAAGTAAAAAACACATTCACACAACATGGATAAAAGCGACCAACTGTGCAAAAAATATCAAAGAGCTTTGCGACAAACTGAAAAAAAAAACAATAAGTACGTACAGTCAAGGATTTTAATTGATGAGCCACCTTCAAACTTTTGAATTTTGCAGTTTCATACATTCACGAGATTACACGATTACACACGAACTCAAATCGCACGCCCGTAAACAAGATGACAAATAAATTACTTTTAATCGAATAAGACTATTCATAGAGGTTGACTAATAAGTACTCAATGATAAAAATAAATACAATGTTACATTAAGTTTATCCAATCTATTTGATACCGACCTCCTTTGAATCATAGCTCATTAACTCGATAATTCTAAAAACTTAACTGAAGACAGTGACAGTTGAAATATCGATGTCAGAGACGTTACTTTCGAACTTGTCAAACTGACTATTAATATTTCTCCGTACGCTAACATTACTATCGCAACAGTAACCTAGCAACGATAGTTTATCGTTGCTAGGTTACTGTTGCTAGACCTGCAATTGGTTGACTTTGGGTAGTCACTCTGCTGTCAAGTTTGTAGTTCTGGCTCTCAGGTTAGCCAACCGGTAAAGATATGAAATATAATTTTCTTCTTCTAATACGAAGACATAATATATGACTTTGCGTGTCGGGAACCGAATAAACCCGATTTGCATTACACGGCTAAAATACGAACAGTGCCAGGTGGCTTATCAATTAAAGTCCGTGACTGTACCTACATGATTTCTGTTAAACACCCAAGGACTATATTCCAAAAGTATTATGACAACTACCGTTTCATTACTCCAAAAAAAAAACTAAAAACACATCATGGCTTCTCCAAAATAATTTTTATACACTAAAAGATTTTTTTTATTATAAGGGTTATTAGCTTTTAGCGGGAATTATTTAGCTGTTGTTGCTGTGTTTTGTTTATTTTAATTTTATATTATAAATAATGGAGTCTTTTTGTATTGTTTATTAGAGTATAAGTAGTATATACATTTCGTTTCATGCCCATGTCTAAATGTAAATATTCGTATCCCGCTTTTGGCCCTGAACATAACATTGCTAACCAACTTTATACCTACCATATCCGACGAATTGTAGCAGTAAAATACTTTTTAATTCATTCGAATCGGGCATTAAATTTCGAAGGTATCACGAGTATAAAAATGCAATACGCGAACCGTTTAATGTCTTTGTCTTTGACTAACTTTTGCAGGATCAGAACAATGTATTAAAAATATGTACAGATCAATCAATCTGCCTAGCCTTTTCCCAACTATGTTGGGGTCGGCTTCTAGTCTAACCGGATGCAGCTGAATACCAGTATTTTACATGGAGCGACTGCCTATCTGACCTCCACAACCCAGTAACTGGGTAATACGATACCCCTTGGTTAGACTGGTTGTCAGACTTTCGTGCTTCTGACGACTCGTAACGACTGTCAAAGATCCACAAATGACAGCCGGGACCAACGGCTTAACGTGCTTTCCGAGGCACGGAGGAGTCTCAATATGTGAAAATGGTCACCCATCCACGGACCAACCCCGGCAAGCGTAGCTTAACCTGATGGATCGACCCGAGCGGCTGTTATTACTTAGCCACGAGCTCCTCAAAAAAAAAAAAAAATATATGTACAGATAAAAACATTAAAAAAAAAAACATCCTGCTCCCAAAAAAAACACAAAAACGTGAAAAAATAACTTTAATTTCGGAAGTCGGCATCTTTGCTTTTCAATTTTCGTTTTTTGTTTGCCACTGACTTCCGAAATTAAAGTTATTTTTTCACTTTTTTGTGCTTTTTTATTTTGTAAAAAGTTAATAAAATTTATTTTACCAAACAAAAAAGAATCATCAAAATCGATTCATAATTATTGGCGGAGTAATCGCGTTACATACAAACAAAAAAAAGAACATACCTACAGATGAATTGAGAACCTCCTCCTATTTGAAGGAGTCGGTTAAAAATGCACTCGCGTTGCCAAATCGTTTACTAATATTTTTCTTAAGTAAGTATTATATTTATCTGGCCAAATTCTCATCTAAGAGATTGTAAAGTCTGCGTCTGATAATGTTTGTGCCGACTATTTGTTAGTATTTGTAGGCAAACAGAAAGTAATCGAATCTGTGAGAAGTCTGAGACATCGCGTGTTTGTTCCAATTCCATTCAATTATAACTCGAGTTTATTCAATTAGGAGAATTGAATTATTGGCAGTGATTTTAAGGTAGAATGGAAAAGAAATGTCAATAATTGAATTTTCTGCGAGCTATCTTTGCAGAGGTGGATTTATTTATTTGTTAAAATAATTATTTCTAAATTTTTTGACTTGGACAGAGTCTTTATTGCCTTTTACGTTGATGACTGAGGAGCACTAATGATATCTAGTTATTTATGGAATAGATGCTCCGATTGTTACGAAGCAAAATATGGGGAGTAGGGTAGCTTAAAAGGAATAACCAAATAGCGCATATTCGTATATCTATATCTAGCTAGATCATTAATGCTTCACTATGAAAAGTACGGTCTTTTAATATTTGTATTCATAAACTTTTGAAAACATTTTCTTTACTGCAGCATGAATAAGAACTTTCTTTTCGCTATAATGTCGCATGAGTGAATGTAAATGCGGGTAGTTTCATAGTTTCGTGCAGGTCTAAGCTTAATAGCAGCAGGAAATGTGTTAGGTTCGCAGGTGTTAGCTGCAGTTACAGATGACGCCATGTTTCATAACCTTAATGTACCGCGAACACATTATTTTCGTAAAATACTTTGTACGAACGTACCTACTTCTTATTTTATGATAGACTTAGATATTTCGAGTAGTGTTCAGCGAAGATAATAATAACATTGCAATCTCTGTGGGTGAATGTCGCGGAAAAATGCTTCGATGTATTTTTTTCGCTTTAAATATATCGTTTTTTTTTTTATTCGTTCACTCATTATTTAGTACTAGTAAGGTAAGTACATACATTAATAAAATAACCTTACTGAAAATATGGTGCCGAAAATTCCTCCCCATCACTTTCGACTGGTAAAGTATAAAAGCCACCAAGGTAAAAGCCAGCCCTTGGGTCACAGGAAGTGTCAACCTGAGTTTGACGAACTATTGAATAATAATTAATATATTATAGTATCTTATTTACGAACGGATCCCTGAATCCAAAAATGGTTTTCACAAACTCACAATATTTTTATACGACCTTTCCAACAACGCAAAAAAAACACCACATAACGTGTATGGGTGATTTCTAAAAAAAATTTTTTCATTATTTTATTTTCCACTTTGTCGACGTGATTTATTTTGTATATGTATGCCCATACCAAATTACAGGTTTCTAGTCCTAAGAGTCTCTGAGCTAAGCCGCGGACAGACAGACAGAGAGACGGACAGACAGACATGGCGAAACTATAAGGGTTCCTTGTTGACTACGGAACCCTAAATAAGTTTTCAATCAAATCTTCTACAAAACTGGCATACAAGTATAACATTGCCCAATATTCCGCAGAAGCGACTTTACGAACAGTTTTATCAAATCTGAAATGAAGCTACGTTCGTCGAGGGCCAAGTAACATCAAAGCTACAATCGTAATATTTGCTCTCAGGTTTATTCCACACAAATTGGCAAAGGTTGGGAGGATGCGAAACTGCCGGTTTGTACTGCAGCAGTTTGTACTGCAGCAGTTTGTAGTTTTTAAGTTTCCAAATGAAAATGAGCTATGAGTAAATAAGTTTATTTGTATTGCAAGAGTGCTATTTAAACAATGACAATACATGCTTATTAATAAAACACATTTGCAGCATTTCTCACCATTTATGAATAATATTGCTAACATTTTTACCATTTATTATGAAATATTATGTTCCAGTATCGTATAGCACAGTAGTTGAAACCGCAATGCGATGTCATTAGAACATAGCTGCGAAGGAAATAATTTTTAATTTCAATTAGTTTGCCTCGAGGGCTGCGGGGCATGCGTGGCTCGTGTAATCATTTATTAACAACTTTATAATTAGTTTTTCCTGTTGGAAATAGCGAGAAAATTATGGGTGATTATACATTTCTGTCGTTTGTTGTTTTTTCTATTTTAAATTGGATTAATAAAGCCACAGACAACGGCTGAATATTTTGATAAAGTGTCACTATAATAACTATTAATTTTCCCGAGCAGCTATCAAGGAGTACCCATACATTTTATAGATGTATTCTCAGTTATAGCAGACATACGTATACTATCAGTAACATGACACTTCACATTTCCTTCGTATCAATGGAATTTAATATTAATCTGCCCGCTGCTCATACTCTGGGGATGCAAGAAATGGTGTCCCATTGTAGCAGGCACAGGGACATCTCGCGGCGTGCGCTGTTTGCGTGTGTACTACCGTCCCACTTAATAATGTTGCATGACACTGCAGCGGTTGGGATAAACCTCCTACCATTGCTGACTTTATCGCATATATCGAGTTCTACGTAAAAGTGATGAATATTAATTTATCAACATAAAAATGGTTGTACATCACCGTTCGCGCTTTTCTGCGGCTACATTCAAAACGCCAAATTATGACCTTTCTTTCCACTTCACGTTCAATTAAGTACTAGTAATTAAGTACTATCATTCGCAGGCATACCCAACTTCCATACAATCCTCCTGAAATCCGTAACAAGAGACGCCATCACACAGTCTGTAAATCTGGGTCCTTCAAAACCAGTTTTAGCCGTAGATTCTTTTGTTTCCTAGGAGACTACCTTTACAACAAAATCAATAAAGCCATTTCAATTTACTCTTTATCCCAATTCAATTGTAAAACTAAAGTCTAAAATTGGCTTCAATCTCTTGATTATGAAACCACAGAGAGACTCTTACAAGTCATTTCATAAATATGAAAAAGCAGCTCGAAATGTCCTACCTTTATGATCTAGAAGACCAGTTTGAAGTATCACACACCAAACATCCACACCCACACACCCTACTTTGCTGTCTAATAAATTATTTGTTTTTTATCTTTAATTTATCTTTAATTTATTCATCATACATTGTTTTTTATCTTTCATCCCAGCATTGTAATCTATTATTGTGTTTGTGTGACTGTGACTTGTCCGGGGACAAGTCACAGTTATACAAGCGCAATAATAGATTCCCGAACTACCCGTAGTTTGGAGGCCTGGAGACCTGTAATACAGGTATTCCTAGTACTGGCTCCAGTCTCCACAACATCAGTGTATTTTTTATTACCTACACATTTGTGTATTGTACATGCGTAATGTTTTGTGGAGAAAATAAACGTATTTTATTTTTTATAAATTGTTTTAATTTCATTAGCCATCATAATAAATTCAAAACTTGTCTTATCCTTAATACATTTTTGTATTCAGTCACCTGATTCCTTAAAGGTTAAAATATTGGCAACGTACCGATACAAAGAAGAGGCTGAATCAAGCTTTATAAGCTTTATCAAAGGCAAACCACAAAACCTGCCTTTGTAAACCTGTTTTTCAATTTGGATATCTTAAGAGTCCATTTCGTTATTGCTTCCTAAAAATGATTGTAACGCTTTTGATGTTTATGAGAGTGTGAATAGGTTGGGACTTATTACTTAGTCAGTGTTCCTCAGGTAACCTTTGAGCTTTGACTTGCTCTCGGTTTCGGTGTTTTTAGGGTTCCGTATGTCTGAATAAAAAAACGGATCCCTTGTAGGATCGCTAGTGTGCACAGTCAATTTGCTCCGGATCGAATGGACCAATAATAATTAAGTTTTTTGGTACGTATAATTATGAATTTCTGTGGCCCAAACACGGACGTGGAACGGAAATAAATGAATTTTGAATATGGGTGTCATTTTTGGGAGGCAAATAATTTAAAAAAAGTTTTGCAATCTGTGACAAATTCCGTGTAACATATCAAAATTGAAAGGGCTTACTGTGAGGGTCCCAATTTCTTTTTATAATTTTAAAATAAAAAGTTTAAGAAAAATGAAAATTTACCATTCCCCAAAACAACTAAAACATAACTGGCGAAATAAAGGTCAAAACAATCAAATGGGTACCCTTCTATCCAACCTTTCGGGGAAAAAGGCGCGATGTTATGATAAGTATGTTTCTTAATAAAACCTATCTATCTAATAAAACCATTTCATAATATGATGGCAAAACTCATAGTAGGAGCCAAGCGAAGCCGACGAACAAGGATTCTTGATAAATTCCATAACGCTCTCTTGAGGAGTTAGATTGCGTCTTTATCCTGCGCTTTAGAAGAAAATCCATTTCGGTTTCACAAAACACTACCAAAGACCTTTGATTCCAAATGATCCTCGGTGTATTAGATGTTTGGTTTGAGCCAAATATTAAATTAGAGTTTAAAAAAAACTTTTATCGGCTTCGCCACTTTCTATAAGGTCTTAAAATGTTCTGCTCAATAAATCCACAATGTTCCAACGCTATTATCCTGCGAAGCCGTAATCAATAACCAATTTATAAGTGCTGTGTGGAGGATAGTGGTCATAGGTCGTCTGTAATAGCTTGCTGTTTGTTCATAACGTAAGTAGGTACTTAATCAGTGGTATGATGAATGGTTCGTGAAATTAATCGACATGACGTGAGTCGACAGTCTGATAACGTGTAATTCGTTTAATCAACAAGGTTTACCTGAAAGGTTTCAACTTAGCATGTAACTATCGTTAAGGCAGTTTTCTGAATATAAAAATATGAGAATCCAGCTAACGGATTGCCCGGCCCACTAGGAACAGTATGTTAGTATACGACTGAATGCCATGATATGACTTTGGATAATGACTTTTTATGAGCAAATAAAACGTGGTGGTGAAAACTTCCCCTTACTATACACAATTTTCTTTCGTAGAGAAGAAAAAAACGAGCGGGCCTTACAGCAGTCGCATATGATGTGTAACATCTGATATCTCACCTTGGCAATAAGCAACAAGGTTAATAAACTAAGTAGATACATTATTTTATAATGCGGAATGCGGAATTTAGATAAATATTTTTGTTCTTATTTTTTATTTTTATATGAATTCTAATTTTATTATCATTAGTCTTTTAGATAGATTATTTTCTAATTTGTGAATGTGAGAACGTTGTAGGCTTATTGGACTGTAGATGTATTGAACATCTTCTATTTTTGTTAAGTACCTGGTACTTACTTGTTGAAAGGCCTACATTGTCCCCCCATGCCTACCAACACTGTAATTTGAAAGTATTGTAAAAGCCAATTATTTTTAAAAGAGTAACCATGGAGTTTCTTGCCGGCTCTTCTCCATAGGAAACGACCAATTGGAACCGTGCACCTAGCTTCTGACGTTTCATAAGTGCCCATGTAGGTTTATGTGAAATAAAATATTTTGATTTTGATTTTTATGATTTTGTTCATAGTAAAATAGCGAGAAATCAAGGTTTGAACGCAAGTTGTCCGAAAAGGGGCGGGACCTAGATACCGTCTGACGGCCAACTGTAGCACCGCGCGCTCTCATTAGTCAAATCAAATAGCGCGCGGTTCCCCTGCTTCCTGTTACATACTTCCGTTCCACGAAATCACTCCCGCAGATTACAGGGAAGCGAGAGGAAAGATTTGCAGGAAAGCGAGAGGAAAGATGTTACACGTCAAAAAACGTAGTTCGTTTCTAACTGAAATATTGATTTAAAAAACTGTCTCGCCGTAAAGGGAGGCAGGGGAGTGCATCTCAAAGTTTCGCACTAACGCGCTAAATTATGACGGCAATAAAACGTATGGCAGTCATTCGAAGCCATTCAATTGGTTCTCGCGTAGAAACTAGAGAAGCTAGCTACAGTATAGTTACTACGAGGTGGATGTGACACGCCTGAACAAGTTTAAGCTTGATTAATAAGCCTGTTAACGTGTCTACAGACTGGATTATTATGCAAATCCGCATATTTCGCGGTGATACATATTTTGACTTTAGGTATTTGTTTATTTTACTTTTTAAGTTGTGTACTTACCTATGTATATTCAGCTCAATCATTTGTCAATTAATTATTAATATACCCTACGTCAATTTGCTGTGCTGAAGTAATTCATACGGACAATTTAAATTTTGTAGTCAGTTTTATAGTGAAAAAAGCGTATGTAATATAATGACACTTAACAACTTTACTTAATAACTGACCGTATCAAACGTTACCTCTACTAGTAGGCAAAAGCCCCATTTATACGATGCAAGTTTTTTGCTAGTGGCATACAATAAAATTGAACTTTTATAGTAATTGGTTTAACTTGGTATACCACAAGCAAAGAACTGCGCGTAACAATAGAATCCGCTCTTATTGCGCTTTATTTGACAGCAGTAGAGAATACGAAAAGCGTAATTTTGACCACAACTTGACTGTAACTAGTGTGTGAGAGAAAGCATTTATTTAATGAAACCACTTGCAGGCACTTTTGAATTGTCAAGAAGTCGGTTAGTCAGAAAAATGAAGTTGGTTGCCAATCCCAAAGGTTTTTAGGGAGAAGAAAACTTTCTTGTTTAATATTTTGATAAAAGAAAAAAAAAATGTTATAACTGCATCTGAATTTCTTCAGTAACGTGAATTAGCTTACTGATGTTTAGCCGGGTCATCGTCGATAGACGTCGGTTGAAGTATCATTGAGAAACGTAAATAAAGTGTCTGTATTCTGGAAACTGATCAGAATTAAAAGTATTTTCTTTCTGTAGTTTTGTTTGTGTTCAGGTTTGTAGTTACTTTAACTGCTTACGTCCCACGCAGTTTGTTAGACCGCAGAAGTTAAACTTGATGATTTTCTTACTGCCCACGTTATTCACCACTGATTGTAAGTAGGCGTGGCTCGAGCAATATAAAATAGTTCAGTATTTCTTACACCAACCTGCCCCTTAGTTATCATTAATTTTAAGGATAAATGTTTTGTTTGTGGAATTGTTAAAAGTTGAACTCGAAGACAATCGAAGATGATTTCTTAGAATTTTAAAATAAGTACGAACGAACTGTTCGAGAAGTTCAACCTTGTGTACTTTACATTTATTTATTTCAGGAAAAAAACTCAAAGATAATACCTACGCCCGGTTTCTAAAACAAGAATTTGAAGTTGTGAACTTGTCAAACTTTTCTTTAGCAATCTTTACCTGAGGTGGAAGCCTTCGAATAAATTTCTTTGCAAAAAACGTATGAAATTTTGAATTTAGCGGGCTACATTGAAGGGATCATCTTAAATAATGCTGAAGTAGAGTTTCACACGTTCTTGATTTCAAATTCCCAATTCGGAAACCGGGTGTTCGTCTTCTTTCTCAATAGTATCAAAACAAATCAACAGCAGCACCATTCGTCCGTCACTTCACACTCCATGCATGTTATATGTTATAGCCAAAGCTGACTTGTAATTAGTCAGTACGACGCTCAGCGGGATGACGAGTCAGTTTCAAACAGACGACTTGTTTGCACCCTGTAGCCAATAAAACTGCCCGAACCATCACGGTCTCTAGTTGGTTATGGTTACTGTTAAAGTGAGCCTGTAGCAGTCACAAAAGTTAACAGTTTTTAAATAGTATAAAACAAAACCACTTTTCGGGTCGGTCTCAATAAAATTGCTCAACGGATTTTCATGCAGCTATTAATTATTACTTTAACATTTAACTTCGATTAAGCACAGAAATCTCGATGTTTTGACATGTCGCCACATTAGTAGATTGCACCCGTGCGGAGCAAGGGCGGGTTACTCGTAGATAAACATAGCATCACATAACATGACACCTAAGGCTAGTTGGATATCGATAGGTCCTACGTATAAGGGCCAATGCAACATTTTGAGCATTTTCACTTTTTGGTATTAAATGCTTCCTTTTACTGTAGTTGATAACGTGCACTAAAAAAAAAAACTAATTTATAGGTGAAAATACTATTTTTCGCTACAGTAAAAGAGCCTATATGGCACAATTTTAAACGTATAAAGGCCAAACGGTTATTCGAGACTTGTACGCGGGGAGATCCCGCGTCTTTGTTTACTGCAACGGCTAATCGGTCAGTTGAGCACTTCTACGTCACACGGATCGATGTTGCGCTGTAATAATAACCAATTATTTTAATGAATAATATATGTTATTAGATGTAATTTAGTGAAACATGAAGTCCAAATATCATTCCAAGTTTAGTAGAAGTCGGAATTTAGTTAATTTAGCCATTGGTAATGTAAATAATAGTGACTCGAGTGATGGCCTAGGTTATAAGAACGACGAAAGTCATTCCGTCAGTCATTAAGGCAGTACAGAGATGTAGTGAACAAAAATATTAATCTGTCATTTCACCAACCCAAAAAGGATCAATGTCATGTCTGTCATTATTATAAACACAGTCCCATAACGCCGGAAGTAAAAGAAAACATTGAAAATCACATTAAAAAAAAAAATATGTCTAGATCTTTAAAACAGAACGATAAACATGACTCACAAAATAATCCTAAAATATTTTGTGCTACCTTTAATTTACAAAAAGTGTTGCTGGCTCCTAGTGGTGAAATTAGTTTATTTTATTATTGTAAGCGATTGAAAGTTCATAATTCATGCGCGTTTGATGTTGGAAATTTCGTTGGTACCTGTGGAATGAACAAATAGCTATGAAGGGCTCAAACGAAATAGCTAGCTGTGTTTACGGTATTATCATACTTAAGACTAAAGAAGGCTGTGTTGACTTTAGATTTTGGTCAGACAATTTTACTGGCCAAAATAGAAATAGGATAATGTTTTTTATGTACACACGGCTACACATCAAGCTATACATTTCCAGTCCATGCTGATCCCGCATTGCATAGGATTTCCCTACAATCTGAAGTCAGCTTATACTGGAAATGAATAGCTTGATGTGTAGTCGTGTGTACCTTTATGCAGCTAAACAGCTTAGTGTTAATATTAAACATACTTTCCTTGAAAAAGGACATACACAAAACGAGGGTGATTCCATACATGCCACAATTGAGAAAGCTTCAAGACAAAAATATTTATACACCGTCTGAGTGGAGTTCATTAATAAGATGGGCTAAAGTAAAAGGAGTCTAAGAATCTTTAATAATGTTTAATAAGTTTTGATTTTATAAAAAAAGTACTTTGTTATTATTTTAAACTTTAATTACTAACCTAGGTTGAGGTATCTAGGTAGGTAGGTATCCTGGCCGGATTACCGCCATGGGATCTGGAGGCGATGGTCCTCGCGCACATCTGGGAGTGGCGCGAGGAGATGAAGCGCCGGGGCGTAACTCCGCTGCCGCGAGAAATCGCGGCTCAGCGGACAGAGCTCCGGCAGGATCTCATGGCGGCATGGAGAGTGCGATTGTCGCAACCCAGTGCTGGGTACGCCACAATTGCGGCGATAAGTCCCCTCTTTGAGGAGTGGCTAGAGAGGCGCCACGGCGTCCTCACCTTCCGCCTGATGCAGGTCCTCACCGGACACGGTTGCTTCGGGAGGTTCCTGTTTCGTATAAGGCGGGAGGAAACGCCCGGGTGTCACCACTGTGTGGATCGCCCGGAGGACACGGTGGAGCATACGGTGGAGGTCTGCCCCGCTTGGGCGGAGCCCCGCCGTGTCCTCTTGGAGGCGATTGGCGGCGGTGACCTCTCGCGTCCGGCTCTGGTCCTGGCCATGGTACGGAGCGAGAGGGCATGGGAAGCAGTCACCTCCTTCTGCGAAGCAGTAATGCTCGCGAATGAGGAGGCGGAACGCGTGAGGGAGAGGCAAAGTTTGCGCCCTCACGCCCCTAACCGCCGCCGCCGCTGGAGACGCCCTGGGCGTCGGGAATCCCAGGCGGATTCCCGGCCACCATAGGCGCGGGCTTGCGGACGGCGAGCAATGGGTAGCTCGCCGTCCGATCAGGACCAGGCCCGGGTCGATGGCGCGTCGTGTTCCACGCGCGCCTCAAAGAGATGTCAGCACAATTGGCGGGGTCCGCTAGGACCGATGCCTGCCAGGGTTGCGGGTTAGTCCGAAAGGGATACCGGGACCTTGGCAACAGGCAACTGAAGGAACACGGGTGGGTTTTAGTCAGTAAAAGTCTGACACGCCCTTCCGCTCCACCCAGAGCGGGAGAAGTCATTGGATGATTTCCCACCATCAAAAAAAAAAAAAAAGGTTGAGGTGTCTACAATAAAAAGCTGATTGATCTTAAGTCCAATGTGATTTCGGGAAGTTTTTAACATTAAGTATTGATTATTTGACTGCCTTTCCATTACAGAAACTTCGATAATTCATTAGAAAACAAATAAAGAAGTCAAATTGTTTTATAATTGTTTTTATTTTTGTGACCTAACTGAGGTTTGAGAATATTACGTCACTAAGTAAGATAACGTATAAGTGTCAATGTGAATTATGTCATAAAATAATTGTAATATTATTGTTTGTTTAAGTTATTTATTTATTTTAAATATTTTCTATAAATAATGGATTATTCAAAAATATTAAAATACCCGTTTTTTTCAAAATTAGCGTATGCCAAGTAAATCGTCTAAAGTGACACTTTGGCCTTTTTACTAGTTTTTTTCAGTATGATTAAATTTTAAAAAATGACGTATATAGGCATATCTACATTAATTAAAAAACTAATATATATACAAATAAATCGATGTATCTAGAATAACGAACATATGTTTCATAGTAACTATGCAAAGTTTCACAAACATCAGTTGAAGCATCTAAAAAATATACCAAATTGAAACTTTGAGAGCCTCTATTGAAAAGTTGTCAATTTGCACATTGGCCCTTATACATAGGACCCATCGATTATGTTAAGACGTGTAGTGCGACTGTCCTAAAGCAGCCCGCTTCTGAAAAAATCCTGATGGAAAAACCTAATAATACCTTGGCCTACCTGGGGATCGAACCCAGCAATCGCGCAAAGGATTACTAGACCAGTCATTTTGCTTGTAACTATTACTACATTATGTACGTACATTGTTCTGCGATGTATGCAATCAACTCCAAATTCTATATACAGATTAGAGTGAATAGGCACTAGAGGCACTCAGGCGCACCACTAATACCTATTAGATTATCGTGCCTGTCCTTAGAATATATTCTAGGAATAAGATATTACCTGTGGGAAGCAATTCCCTTTGGCTTGCCACCGGCAACTATGATATAACGAGTTAGATTGGAGAATTAAGTAGCAACCTTGCGGTTATATTAGCCGCTTATGTTGTACACATTTAACATTCCTGGAAGGGAAAATCGCATTGAAGATTTACAACTTCTTTCGAATTTTCATGTGAACTTGAAAATGCGCGTATGAGATATCATTTTCTCTACGGAAATGAAACTGAACTCGGCACTCTTTTAAAACATATTTGTTAGACTAAAACTTAAGTATTAGCATTTTCGTTCGCGGAAAGTCTCGTACGAAATTTCTTTGGCATCAGAAAAGATCGACCAACAGACAGACATGAGCATTAAAATTTTTTTTTTAGAATCTTTTTATGTTTGGGTAAACTTGAAAAGCGTGTTTGTCAATGAAGATTAGATTTCTTCCTCGAAATTATAATGGAAGTGTTCCTAGTATCAATGAGACCACCTTATGTACGCTAATTTGTTCACCACCGACCCCAAACTTCCTACACCTCGAACAAGCGGGAGAATGTTGCCAACTAGGCAACATTCCCGCGGCGTGTCAGTTCCCGCAACAACGGGATCAATAGCCGGCGCCTACCACACTAGTTTGTAGTTCACTAGCAACTTACTAGTTGCAACTACTGGAATCTCATCTAAACTTCTTTATAGCCACATTGAGCTGAAAGTATTCAGGAAAAGAGTAATGAATCTTGTACAATGGTTCGTGTTTTATACAAAGTTAAGTCCATTGATGAATTAGTTACAAGTTCATCGAACTTATTGGTTATAAATAAAGTGATGGACGTTGATGTATGGTAGAATAAAGTAATTTAAGGTAATAATGGTCGTTGGTCTACTGTTCGCAAGCGTTACTGTGGAGCATGAGGTCCTGGGTTCGATTCGTAAGTCGGCCAAAGTGTTATTGGGTTTTCTCACCAGGAGTTTCTCAGTCGCCCGCCGGAGTCTGGACTGGTGTCCGGTTGACGGTAATAAACTCGTTCCTTATTACATGAGAAAAGAGAAAGAGAAAGAAACGGCGAAATGTGGGTGTACTATAGGTACACCTATCCCTTCCTAGCCCTTCGGGGAAATACAGGCGTGATTGTATGTTATATTAAGCAAAGTAATTTTTCACTGGGAATGTTCATGTTTTGCTTTGTCACGCGTAGATATCGAATGTGCGAGAGGCTTCTACTTGGTCGTAGCACAGATAAAGCTACGTCGTAGCTTCTGCTACGCGGGTGCTACGAGAATGCTACGAGTGTTATAAAAACTTGATAATTTTATATTACACTATCTAATTATCCGTAGCTAACCAGTGAACAACAGAATAATGTTAATGTAACCCACTCTAGTAGGTACTTCTTTAGTTTAATAGCACAAACATAGATGTTCACAATTTGTACACATACCATTTGGGAAATCAACGGAGCGTAAACTTTGTTTGGTTGACTCTAACATCGTTATAATAATTTGTATTAGTTTGTACTTTTGTTGTTTTACGAGTGTGGGAATTCTTTCAAGAAAGTCATCTGAAGTTGCCTATTATATCATGTATAAGAATAACTCTGAAAAAAAAATTGTTTGCCAGACAAACTAGGGACTTGAAGGGACCCCATTTCATGAGGTCATTATTAGAGTAATTTTTACCGGCACAATGTATTTCTATCTGAATCGCGGTAAAATAAGTAATGAGCGTCTGCCCCAAACAAATTCTTGGCTAGAATCTTTACTAGTACAAACAACATACCACCACATACCACGTACCTATGACTGAAAGCTGTTTGTATCCAAGTTTAACAAAGGTTAACGACCTGCAACTGCAGTAAGCACGAACAAGTAAGTTAAGTTAAAAACTTACGTAGCTTTGAGAAACTTGCGCACTCGCGGTGTGGCTGGGTGCAACACTTGCAACTCTGTTTGGAACGCAACAAGAAAGACGTACAAATATGTCCTGCGGTAGGTGTGGAAGAAGTTAGCGGCACTACACTTCGGATAACTATTTGGTACCGCGCACCTAGTTTCTTAGTTCTAACTTTTGAATGTACTTCTGACTTTATGAAACAAAAACTTTGACTTTGACTTTCGGTGGTTCTTTAGAGCAGAATCTATTGTCAAAATTAAGTCATTAAAACCTCATAGATTTTGAAACTTCAAATGATGTCCCTTCCAAATCAGCACTAGAAGAAGTTTTTCATACTAACTTATAGAAAGTAAAGATTGAATGTCAAAGATAAAAAAAAATCTTGTAATACTTACTTATAGCTATTAGATTATATTCTTACTATTTGTTTTTGTCATAAAAACCAGTCAGGGATAAAAAATGAGTGAGCATGCAGTTGGCAGATTGCTATTACAAAAAAACTACGATATCCAAAACACGTTCCATCAATACGCTTTACCATCAAAAGAACGAGGTCAAAAAGTTCATTCTCTCATTCAACCGCTATAAAAGAACGAACACAAAATGTTCAAATCTCTAGTATGAGGGATGTAGCCCGGCGGCAGAGACGGGCAATTTTTCACATTCAAATTCTTTTTGATTTGTGGGATCACTATTTATGGCTCGCTGGCAGTCTGCCACTAATGAAACGGAAAAACTACGCTTTTATTGGTATATTTCTCGTTATCTCCTATGAATAAAATACTGGAATAATAAAAGTTTAAATCCTGACCAAATATTGTGGGCAAACAGTTTTTGTTGTGAATAGTTTGGCTGCCACCCTATCTCTGGCCCTTTATTAATGATCTAGTGTGACTAATGTATGATGGCTGAGTGGTGGGATTGTTGGTGACAAAGTTAGGGATTAAAAAAATCTTTGTAAAACCCGTAAAAAGTTAATGACCGGACAGTAACTTCGTTTTGAGCCTGACCGCTTAGATAGGTCGCCATATTTAAGTAAAGTCAGGGAAAATTATTGTTTATCAAAGTGACTACCATTTTAAATTGTCCTATATTCGAATCACACCACGTCAAGTGTGGCAATTTGATAAACAGTTAATTTCCCTGACTGCACATAAGTGTCGTAAGTTCGTTACCTAGTTTTAGCATAATGTACATTTTAAAATTTACAAGATAAACTTTTATAAATCCAAACTAATATTATAAATGCGAAAGTAACTCTGTCTGTCTGTCTGTCTTTCTGTCTGTCTGTCTGTCTGTCTTTGCTTCACGCCTAAACTACTGAACCGATTTGTGTGAAATTTGGTACAGACATAGTTTGGAACTTGAGAAAGGACATAGGATAGTTTTTATTACAAAAAATAAAATAAAAAATAAAATTTATTCCGGACATACAGCGTCATCTATTGGTCAAGAGTCGGCATCAACTCAGTACTGAAAATTCATCCGAAAAATGTAAATAAATAGTAAAAAGGTATGAAAAATATAATATAATACAACTTTTAGTACATAGAAAATGCTCTAACGGAGTATAGATAATTCTATTAGTACTATATGTCGAGTTGGTGATCGCGCAATGGTGTCGATCGTTACACGAGTTCGGTTCATGTTATTGTTTTAATTCACTGAAAAAAGTAAATAAATAGTAAAAAGGTATGAAAAAAATAATATCAATATAATAAAACTTTTAGTACAAAGAAAATGCCCGAACGGAGTATAGATAAATAATCCGAGTTGTCACTATGCTCGATAGATGGCGTTGGGATCGAAATAGATCGCGCTATGGTTTCGTTACACGCATTTGGATGGGTATCGGCCGAGCGCTTCGGTTCTGTCGTGGAATTGTGGATTGATCGTTTCGTAAATTTAAAATTGGTAAATAAAAGGTTTATTTGTTGGGTTGTCTGGTGGTTGTTTTCAAAATAGGTTCCGTTGTTTTTGTCGATTAAAAGGTTTATTTGTTGGGTTGTCTGGTTGTTGTATAATGTAAGTTTAGTTTGATCTCGATTATTAGTAGATACTAAAATTGTATGTCTAAATTCGTTTTAATTTTTAAATTAATTAGATCGTTCCTTTTAAATTATTTAGTTTTAAGCATAGGTTGTAATATAATTTCTTTTAAATTGTTATCAAGTTCGTAATTCGTATTTTTTTTAAATTCTTTTGTTTTCAGTTAGTTTTCAATTTAAGTCAGTAAGGGAAAAATAACATTTTCGCCTTTTTCGATCGGCAATAACGGCTTTAATGCCCTAAGTGAGTATACATATCTTCAATTCAAACGCAGAGCTCATTATGTTGATTTTTGAAGAGTTCCCTAGAATATCTTCCACATTTCGTTTTTGAAGAGATACCGCGAGATCGGGAACTATGTGGGTAAAACAAAAAATCTGCCGGAAGTCACTATTCCACGCGAACGAAGTCGCGGGCAAAAGCTAGTGTTAAAATAAATGTGTGGCCAAAGTTAATTTTATTTCATTCTTTATTCGTCACTTCATTCGTTCAGTACCTACCGATGCCCAAAAACAAGACTAAACAAAAACGTATCAACTCTGAGTAAATTAATGACATCAGCTGTGAACCCGGCTTGCTCCCGACAGATACAAACGATGATCTACCAGCTATATGTCAAGCTGCGGGGTGCGGGTAGGCAGGGAGGTAAGTGACGAAAACGCACCGATCATAATTATTAATGAATTATAAGACAATTTGGTGGGAAGCTCAATTGTCACCCCGAGATCTTAGCGGAGGAAGAACTGGCAACAAATCGTGAACGCAGGACAATTTGCAGAAATACGTAGCTTTTATTTTAAAGGCGTTTTGTGTGCCCTTCACGAATTTTGACGGGAATTGGATGAGAATCATTTTACGCGTGAGCGGGTAGGCACGAACATAATTCACTTACCTTTCATTTGAAAGGTAAGTGAATTATGCACGTACCTACTGAACATGTGGGTAAACAGAAGTGCTTCACTCTTTCATAACAGTGGGTACCTATGTTCATTCAAATGTGACAAAAACTGAGAGGCGACGGGTAAATTAGGGAAATTAATTATTTAATAATTTGACTACTTATTTGTCCGTATAGCAAATCATTTCTGTGATTGTTTAATATTAGTATGAAATGGCGGTACGCGCACGGTAAATTGGCGTAGGGTGTCAATTTTCTTAAAAATTAATTTCCCTGACTATACATACAGGGACCAAGTGAAATTAATGAAAGAATGTGATGTAGTTATGTAGAAGGTGCTTGAAAAATAATTGGAAACCACTGGAAATAGGCAGGTCATGTTTTAGGTCATAAAAGCAATCAACAAGAGAAAGGGTCACAATCCCGTGATAACTTATCCAAAATACAATAATCTACGCTCCTTCGATAATATAACAAACTAGGCAAACAAATGAGGCGACGCAAACATAACCACTTATCTTGCTCATAAGATTTTATGTGCAAACAATAATCACGGCGAGGCGATCACGAGGCGATCACGACACGATCACGAGACGATTACCGCACGATCACTGAGCGACTGTCAACATCGTTACGTGTAATGAATGGGGGCGAGATGAGGCTGGCTGACTAGCTAGTGTTTGAATAGGTGATTTTGTATGATTTTGTTGCTAGAGAGAAAGGTTCTGCGGTCGTTGAACTTTGTTCTGGGAAAAGTCTAACTTTTTAGGGTACGAACGGCCTAGGACTACGTTCTGAGTGTTTGGCAATTTCACTGTAGATTAACCAAGTACACATAATGTCAGGATGGTTAGGTATTTTCAGACGTATTATGATTTTACGTTCTGTTTACCGAAAATTTTCGACTTTCCTTTGGCCAGCACGTAAATTGGTGGAGCTGGTTGAACCGTAATCAATATCCACTCTTCATTCATCACTGTTCATTCTTCGCGAGTATTGAATTCGGCGATAGACCGTAGTCGCTTCATGGTTGCGGTCAGGGTAGCTCTGCGGTCACCAAACAACTCAGACTATATACCGCTTAGTAAATTTATCCTTTTGGTAAAGCTCTATTGTGTAGCCTAGCTACGGAATTTGATAAATTGAATCGATAGAATACTAACATATAGGAGCTCGTGGCTACGTAAAAACAGCCGCACGGGTCGATCCATCAAGTTAAGCTACGCTTGCCGGGGTTGGTCCGTGGATGGGTGACCATCTTTACATATCGAGACTCCTCCGTGCCTCGGAAAGCACGTTAAGCCGTTGGTCCCAGCTGTCATTTGTGGAGCTTTGACAGTCGTTACGGGTCGTCCGAAGCCGGAAAGTCTGACAACCAGTCTTACCAAGGGGTATCGTATTACCCAGTTACTGGGTTGTGGAGGTCAGATAGGCAGTCGCTCCATGTAAAATACTGGTATTCAGCTGCATCCGGTTAGACTGGAAGCCGACCCAAATATGGTTGGGAAAAGGCAGGCAGATGATGATGAGAATACTAAAATATAATCTGAGAAAACGTTAGAACGAAGATGAACATAGAACATTAATAAAACAAACACGTAGGTACATCGAAAATATCTTACAAACAGCCATATTATCAAATACGTGTGATGTATCTATTTATTATACGGACTAATATGAAGATCTCTCTCTTAGTAATTACTGAAAGCGATTACTCAGATTGATTGCTCAATTCGTTATAATATCGATACCTATAAAGCAGTCGTTCCGATTATCGGTTCTTATTTATAGTCAAGCTAACGGGCATAGTTCGGCCGATATTTTGACTATGGCCTTGAGTGAAGGCCAAGACATTTTCCTAGGGCTGTCTCCACCGATTTTGGGACAAAATGTTAATTAAGGCAGAGGTGGTAGGAGCTACTAATTTTCCACATCGCTTGTTCTAATTGTAGATGTCTTTTAGTCAAACGCGCTATAACGTTTTTGGTGATGTTTCTTAGAAGCTCGCGCTTAAAACAACGATGAAGTTTGGCTTTTTACGTGCTCAACCTTGCTTTCACACGAATACTGTAGAAAGCGATGTATATATCGCTTCTATTAGATTCTAACAATGTCTTCGGGGAGACCTGGATCCGTAAGTGCCTTCACACCAAACGCCCATAAATTATTTCAATATGTAATTTATCTTTGGCAAAAAAAGTAACAAAGAAACCTTTACTTTTTCATCCTCTTGTGTATTACAAGACTACATGCCTAAAGAAGGAGATCGATCACTTAGAAAGTCTAACACTAGACTACAAGTTACAACCTTCAAAGTTTGCCAACCTTACTTACCAGCGTCACTTAGCAGATGATCTATCGCCTGTTCTATCACAATGGAGTTGTTTCCCAAACCATTGAATGGTTCCCATACATCAACACCGTCGCTAATGGCCACATAAATGTTCTTGACGTGAAAAAGTGTTTGAAGGTCGTTCAGGACGTTTGAGAGGGTTAGGGAAATAAACGAGGTGTTGATATGTAGCGGTGTTAGTGTGAACGTGTATCTTGTTTTTTGTGATGTATTTGTTTAGTGTTAGGGTTAGATTTTTGTTAGTCCGAAAGGGATACCGGGCAACAGGCAACTGAAGGAACACGGGTGGGTTTTAGTCAGTAAAAGTCTGACACGCCCTTCCGCTCCGCCCAGAGCGAGAGAAATCATTTGATGATTTCTCAACCTCAAAAAAAAAAAGGGTTATATTTTGTAGATGGATAAAACGACGAGTATAATGGCAAAATATTTAACTCATCAACTAGACTCGGAGAAACCATCATGAGACAGATTCGCAACCAAGTGGAGATCCGAAATACATAGTTTGGAAATACTGATATGTCATTATGTGCGTTTGATTGTATAGCAAAGGTTGGTTTGTCTAAACACAGCCTCCTTGGTACTCTGGACGCGAGAACCATTTCTACAACATTTAGATTTGATGGGTATCGTGTACTCAACGGCTAAGGGCGAATATCACCAATGAAACTGAACATGATGAGCGCATCTAAACTGCATTGAGGAGTTGTCACTTGTCAGTGTCAATATTTTTACAACTATGTGATACTGACAGCTCTTGAACGCAGTTTAGATGTGCTGATCACGGTCAGCACATTTGTGAAATTCGCCCATAAGGTTGTAATTTCTGTTAGAAAAACGCAAGCAATTTAGAGATACAGAATCGTTAACAGACTGTTATCAATTTACATGAATTAACTAAGCCATATATTTTCCCACTTGCACACGAGGGGCGGAGGTGACAGCTGCAACGAGGCCTGATAATGAGTTTACAAATAGACACCGCGTGGGATGCGCACACTTCACTAAACACATGTCATAATATATTCAAATCAGCAATAGTACCGGAGCCGGTGCAAAATAGTAATATTCATAAATTCCTTAGTAGCAATCCGGAGTTTGGATTTGTGCCCAGTTGATGGCACTAAACTCGCCCCTTATAACATTGAACTTAGACTGGAGACAATAAACGTCATTATGTTTTATTCCAAACATAGTGGGCAAAAGTGGCTGTATTTTAAATCTCTGCCTCAGTCTCCCTCTTAGGGGAAAATGTTTCGTGATGTTAACCAAAAAAACCAGCGATCTGTTCACTCATCTGTCATTGTATTAAACTACCCTAAGACTGTATAATTTGTTTTATTTATCAATAGGAGCTGTGGGACTACCGAAAAACGACGTTTTCGTCACTATCTCCCCGACTATTATAAACTCAACGTTACTAAACACAAGATAATGAATAACGCTGTTTTGTTTTTAATTAATTACGCCTCATTAGCCTTTCATCTGTGACGTCACATGCTCTAACAGTTCACTGAAGTATTTGTATGGAGAAGTGATTAACTACGGCTTTGCAGCTGACGGATTAATGGTCGTGAATTAATCTAAAATAGTTGGCGTAAACAATATTGAAAAGTGAAAACCCTGTATACGTGTGGTCTGTATGTAAGTGTGAGTGGATGTCGTGAGCTGGTGACTAAGGGCAGAGGTTATCAGTAGCACTATGTTTAAATTAAAAACTTGTTGAAAAAGATGAGAAAAAGATTTTGAAATGGGTAACTCTGCACAATGGACAATTTCTAACTGCCGAGTTAAAGACCTATACCCTTTAAAATAAGGGTTAGGGGATGGTTTTCGTTTGTAAGCAGGAACAAGACAAAGTTAAGTTGAACTAAAATCAGAACAGTCCCAGCCAACCCCTCGAATATAGCGAGAAGTTTCATACTTTATATAGGTTAAAATTAGCTCTTGACAACAATGATCAAATAACTCACGCAAACTTGATGCCCTGGGCACATTGTCTAGGTACTTGCCTTATAGGGCATCAATGGTCCTCCATCTCACAAAAAGGCCTGTTACTTTACTACGCGAGATACATAAACGAATTAGGTTTACACAATTTTATTACTTTTCGTAGAAACACAATAAAATATATTTTATTAAATTATGCGTTTATGCGGACTACTGCGCTGGCGCTATCATTTTCTGCGGGTGAATGCACATGCCCCGTGTGGAGTCGTTCTGCTGCAAAGTTTGAATGATCATGATCATCTCTGGTTGTCTATAACCGACCCCGGTACAAACGTACATACAATACATACAAACGTTGTATCCACTAGCAGGAATAGCATCACGTTCGCAGAGCGGTGGTAAGCTCCAGCGAAAGAGCCAAAACGGTCTCCGACACACGACACCATCCTCGTTCCGCAAAGGCTGAAAAGCTGAAACAGTTTTTTAAAGTGTGTCGTCTCGTCCCACTCACTGGCGAACGATCAAAAGAAAGTCAGAAGCTGTGGCCAGACAGTGTTTCCTTACCCATGCCATTCGTTCCAGCTGCTGAAGATCTCCCACAAGCAACCTGGAAGTCTTTAAACAGACTCCGGACCCGGTTGGCCAAAGCAAGGAAAATCTGTTCAGGTGGAGATTCATAGACTCCTTGGAGTGTAAACGTGGTGCTGTTCCACAAACGATGGAACACTTAATATCATGTCCAGCGCGTCCTGTCAGCTGCACGTTACAGGAATTGGTAGACGCTAGTGTTGGCGCCAAACAAGTAGACGAATTCGGGCCGAGTCTATTTATATTGCCATCGAAATCCAATGTACCTAATGCCTCATTTACATTCAGCCGAAGTGAGCAGGGAAGTGGGCAGGACGAGTGTGTAAACACATACTTCTCATGCCTGCCATTGCCACTCGCGCTGCCCGGCGCTCCCCAAAAAGGCGGTTTTCTGTGCGGAAGTCAAAGGACCGGCAGCGCGAGTGGCAGTGCGTGTTTACATTCTGCTCCGTCGCTCAGTACTTGCCGAGCGCCTGGACGAGAAAGACGCGTGTTGCTCGTTTTTTAAGATCAGCAAAAATGCCGTCCGAATGGAGTAATGACAGAACAATCAAATTCTTAGAAATTCTGGAAACCGAAAAAGTAATTTGGCATATTACAGATAAAAAAAAACCGACCAAGTGCGAGTCGGACTCGCGCACGAAGAGTTCCGGTACCATTATCTATAAAAACGGCAAAAATATCACGTTTGTTGTATGGGAGCCCCCCCTTAAATATTTGTTTTATTTTGATATAATTATTTATTTTTAAAGTGAATTTATGTAACTAAATATTCTGTGAATATTTCAAGCGTCTACCTGTTGTTGTTTTCAATATCGAGAAAAACGACCAAAAAAATCACGTTTGTTGTATGGGAGCCGCCTTAAATATTTATTTTATTCTGGTTTTTAGTATTTGTTGTTATAGCGGCATATTTAGATATACATCATCTGTGAAAATTTCAACTGTCTAGCTATCACGGTTCATAAGATACAGCCGGGTGACAGACGGACGGACAGACAGACAGTTAGCGGAGCCTTAGTAATAGTGTCCCGTTTTACCCTTTGGGTACGGAACCCTAAAAACATAAACAGAAACATCATCATCATCATCATCATCATCATCCACCATCATCATCATCATTCACCATCATCTCATCATCCACCATCGTGTACGAAGAACTTTCTTTTTTTGTTTATCTTTATAAATATCGAACATATTTATGTATCGCAAAAAGACAGCGTGGCCGCTGTAATTATTTCGACGTCTGCCATTGCCGAAACTTGAAAGCGAAGTGAGTGGTAGGGCAGTATGTAAACACACACTCCTCTCGATCGTGCTGCGGCAGTATTTAGGGAATTATTTCCGGCAGCGCGAGGGGCAGCGGCAGGGGGGCTGAATGTAAATGAGGCATAATACCTAAGTAGTAAAAAATTCTATTAAATCAAAAGAACGCAAAGACATCATTGGACTGTCTGTTGAACACACCATTGAATTGTCCTGTGTTGAGCTTGATAAGCATGTTATAGTATGCGTATACAGTATGCAAGGGTAAACACCGTTGTCACTCAAACCATGGGTAGTTTTAATAGACTTAAATATAAAAATAAATGGCCCAGTAACAACAAAAAAAACCTTATTTTCATAAAAATATTTTAAAAAGTAAATATCCGTCACTGTCGCGATACTCATGGATACGCGTTCGAGAGAGCTGCGAAACAGCTGACGGCCGGTCATGTAACGTCCCGCGCGCCCCGCCCGCTTCCGCCAACCGCCGGCCGCGGCCGGTCGCTGCCCTTGCGTGTAGGGTGAAATATTCTTGTGGAAAAATGTAGATATTCTTAAAAAAAAAAAGTTGTATTTTTCCATTGATTTTACGTTCTATAAATGAAACCAAACCACTGGTTTCAAGTATAACGGTGTTTACACTAACACCCTGTATAGACCTCCAAGCTACCAGAATCTACCTATATTTGATTCTGTAATGGAAGAGGTGCTAAAGAAACTTAGTGCTAATAGTAAGTCAATAATCATATGTGGTGATTTTAACATTAATTTATTAGAAAATAACTCGAATACTGTCCGATTATTAAGTCTTTTCAGGTCATTTGATTTGTCAAATGTTTTTATTGAACCAACCCGAGTGACAGCTTCTTCTGCCACTTGTATAGATAATATTTTTTGTAATTGTGATTACTTACATAAAGAAATTGTAAATAAATTGCCATCAGATCACAGTGGACAAACAATAACTTTTTGCGCCTACATACCTTTACAAAAAATTCAAATAAGTTTTAGGCCAATTACATGTAAAAACTTAGAAAAATTAAATAATTCGTTGGCCAGTAAATTATGTGTTCAGAGTTTTAATAATGTATGTGACCCAAATGAGTTCTACGCCGATTTCTTTTCACTAATAAACAAACACTTTAATGAAACTTTTCCACTAAAGACTAAAACTATTTACACAAAGTTCTTATTTAGTGATTGGGCTACTCCAGGTATTCGTAAAAGCAGGGAAAATCTTTTTGAACTTTATGGCCTAAAGCAACATATGAATAATTCAACCTTTCATCAGTATGTTGCAAAATATTCTAAAACTTTTAAAAATGTGTGCAAAATAGCTAAAGCTCTTTACATTAGCAATAAAATAAAATCAGCTGATGACAAAATAAAAAAGACCTGGCAAATAATAAATAATGAAACAGGTAGGAAAAAACAGCGTAGTACTGAATTTAATTTAGAGACTGCACATGGCCCAATCAACTCAAATGTAGAAATAGCTCAGGAATTTGAAAGCTTTTTTGGAAATATTCCAGTTAAAACTACGGAAGCTCTAAATTCCTCACCCGCGCTTTCTGCTGCCTTACTTAGAAAGAATGTAAAGGCATGCCCTTTGGAGTTTAGGTTTCAGCATACAAACCCCCAAGCGGTTATAAAAGCTTTTAAAGATCTTAAAATTAAATCAACAGAAGATCTATGGGGAATGTCTGTAAAAGTCTGTAGATCTATCATCGAAACCATTGCGCCCTATTTAGCTTTCATATTTAACACCAGTGTAGACCAAGGAGTCTTTCCGGATCTCATGAAACACAGTAAAGTAATTCCTTTGTTCAAATCCGGTGATAGTAAGGAACCCAACAATTATAGGCCTGTGTCAATTCTGCCAGTTCTAAGTAAGGTGTTTGAAAAGTTGATGCTCAATCAAATGTTACGTCACTTTAATAAAAATTCCATCTTTCATGAACATCAGTACGGTTTCACCAAAGGGCGTTGTACCACTGACGCCGGTGTCACCTAATAAAGAACATTTTTAACGACTGGGAGGAAGCACAAGATGCCATTGGAATCTTTTGCGACCTCTCGAAGGCGTTCGATTGCGTCGACCATGATACACTTCTGTTGAAACTAGAGCACTATGGGGTTAGGAATACAGCTCTTGATTTACTAAGATCATATCTGAAAGAAAGAAAAGTTAAAGTTCAAGTAAACGGCGTAAACTCATTGGGGTCTGAAATGGCAATGGGCGTTCCTCAAGGCTCGATATTAGGTCCATTCCTCTTTTTAGTTTATATTAATGATTTACCCCAATTACTTCTAAATCAACCGAAGATGGTGTTATTTGCAAATGACAAATCATTGATTTTAAAAATAAATCGACGTTCACAAAATCTTGACGACGTGAATAGCTCTATTCTTCAGGTACAAGATTGGTTTACGGTAAATAATTTGGTACTAAATGAAAAAAAAACCAAATGCATTCGATTTAAATTACCTAATGTTAGAAGTAGCGAATGTGACATCATATTGAATGGAGAAAAACTGGAGTTTATTAATCAAACAGTTTTCTTGGGAATCACACTAGACAAGAAATTACAATGGGGACCTCATATAAAATCTCTTGCTTGGTTAAGCTCGGCCGCTTATGCTGTTAGAAAGATAAGACAGTTAACAGATGTAGAAACCGCGCGTTTGGTCTATTTCAGTTACTTCCACAGCATTATGTCGTATGGCATTTTACTGTGGGGTCGGGCTGCTGATATTGAATCCATTTTTATTTTGCAAAAAAGAGCTGTCAGAGCCATTTATAATCTATGTCACCGCGAATCTCTCAGGGAACTATTTAAAAAGATTAATATCATGACGGTACCTTGCCAATTCATTTATGAGAATATTATGTATGTAAGAAAAAACTTAAATCTTTTTAATAAAATAAGTGATAGGCTTTATTTTAAATCTAGAAATAAAGATAAAATACATAGATCAATTCAATTTCAGATTAGCTAAAGTACAAACATCTTTTATGGGGTACTGCGTTAAATGCTATAACAAAATACCTTGTGATATATTGCAATTAAATGAAAGAAAATTTAAAACTCATATAAAAAGTACACTTTGTAAACAAGCTTATAACAAATTAGAGGATTATATCCAAGATAAGAATGCTTGGAAACATGCTGGTCTTGCTCCATAGGACGATTTAGTGTCTAGACAAAATCAAACTGATAGCTAATTTAGTTTTTTATTTATTATTTGTATGTCATAGACTTTTACACTCTGTCATTAATTAAACTCACGCACTGACTTATTAGTACTACTTGTAACAATGTTCGGACTATTGTAATATCGTATACTTTTACAATCTTTGTAAATATGTGAGCACCATGTATCTGGTAATTAATTTATTCATTATTGCTCCATTTATAATTCTTTTTACCTTTTGTAGTACAGTAATCTTATTGTAGGTGCATCGTCTTCACATATAATTATATAATTAATGTATACAAAATATTGTAAAACATTTTTAAAAGAGTAACGGTGGAGTTTCTTGCCCATTCTTCTCCATACGAAAACTATCTTTTGGAAGGGGCAACTAGAATCAATTCTATTTCTTTGTTTGACGTTCAAAAGTGCCATATAATTATGTGCCTATTTGAAATAAATTATTTGACTTTGACTTTGAAGAAATATTGCCAATAAGGTACATTTTGTGCATGGATGCCGGCAGCAATTCACAATATGATGAAAAAGTAACAATTTGCTTGATATTCGTATAAATGTAGAAAAATTGGGCCAAGTGCGTGTCCGACCACGCACATTGAACGGTTCCGTAGTTGAGATGAATTTTTTCCAAGAACAAACTTAACATTGTAGTTGCAAAACATGTTCTCCCAAACATTCCAACTGCAAATGTAAGTTTGCACGCGAAATATTGAAAGATTTGTCATTTTATTTTAAAACCATAGACTTCTTATAGATTTTCCTGTAATCTTACTTACAGAACTAATCTCTGTATTTTTTTTTAAATTTTATTCATTCATAACATGCCTTTTACATTTGATGTCACACTTTGGAAAACCCTTTTTTTAATTTCTAATTTTTCTCCCAATTGTGACCCCCATGATCAAAATTCATTTACGAGATTTACGGTACAAGCTGTTTGGGTCACAGAAATTCATGTGTGTACCTTACAACTTAATCGGTCCATTACATACCTATGCGCAGAAAATTGTCTGTGACAGTCGGACAAACAGACACACTAGGTAGTGATCCTATAAGAGTTCCGTTTTTCCATTCTATCGTACGGAACCCTAAAAATTGTTTTCTCTCGGTCTGGCGTGTTTCAAGCTACACACATTGTGACATATCATAACTTTTATTAGAATCGGTGTTACGAGAATTTCAAATGTATGTAAATTGTATAAAAAATAAGAAACCCCGCGACAGCTTGTTACTTGTACCTACTTATGTATACATACATTATGTATGACAAGATTATAGCACATTTCTAATCATACGAAAAATGTTGCGGATTGTTGTTAACTAGAAAATTTTTCGGCAAGTATACATATTTTAGCACTTATGGTTTGGTTATTGATGTCTAGACAACAGAAAAGTAGGAAATTTTTTATGATCTGGAATTTCCAACGTTTGGTAGAACAAAGTTTGAAATCTACATCCTAAGCACGTAAGTACTGGTTGTTAATTTCTTGTTTGATATTTAAATCATTTGCAACATTACCATCTAAACCTGGAAACTTGATAATATTGTTGCTCTCACATCTGTGGTTGCTTTGCTTGCATCAGCAAATCTGCATAGTTTTCGTTCCACGATGATGTCTCTGTATTGAGAGTAATGTGCACTTACAGCGACACTGTTCTAGCAACTAAGTGCTTATCAACTGCACTCGATACTCTCTTCACTACGTACTGTAAACGTTATGTCGTGTGTTTTAATATACTGCATTTTTTCTTCTTTTTTTTCCAAACAGGTTTAAGATACTATGTATATAGTTCAACGTTTTGGGTAGGTTCGTTGTGCGGATTGGAGTTTTATTTTCTATTCAACTGCTTCGTATGGTTAAAGTGGCGTAACATGACACTGTAATGAACAGAAGTACAGTCACGGACTTTAATTGATGAGCCACCTGGCACTGTTCGTATTTTAGCCGTGTAATGCAAATCGGGTAACCTAGCAACGATTGTTTATCGTTGTTAGGTTACTGTTGCGATAGTAACGTTAGCGTACGGATAAATATTAAAAGTCATTTCGACAAGTTCGAAAGTAACGTCTCTGACATCGTTACTTCAACTGTCACTCTCTTCAGTTAAGTTTTCAGAATTATTGAGTTAATGAGCTATGATTCAAAGGAGGTCGGTATCAAATAGATTTGATAAACTTAATGCAACATTGTATTTATTTTTATCATTTAGAACTTATTAGTCAACCTCTATGGATAAGACTTATTTCCGATTAAAAGTAATTTATTTGTCATCTTGTTTACGAGCATGCGATTTGAGTTCGTGTTTAATCTTGTAATCTCGTGAATGTATGAAACTGCAAAATTGAAAAGTTTGAAGGTGGCTCGTCGATTAAAGTCCGTGACTGTACATTGCTGTAACAGTAATCATAAATAGTACAAACAACACACGACTGTATTCGTTTTATCGCTGGCGGCGCGGCGGCGGCTGTCAAATCGTTTGTTAGAGCATTGAAAGCACTTACCTGCTGAATTGGCTACTATTATTGCAAAATAATGTCATTTGCAAGCCGCTCCAACATAAAGCGGAACACTAAAGCAAATTCGCGGTACCGGTCAAGGCCCAGTAAAACAAGATTGTTCGAGCTAAAACCCTGCAAGTTGCAACAATCTAACCGTTAGACAGAACCCAGTGTACACGTAGGTAATGAGTTTAGCATAATATCGCGGTTGCATGCCGATACTACGAATACATATGATTAAGTATTGCACTTCAATCGATTCTGATACCGTAGCTGTAATTTATTTATTTGATAATTGGATTTGCCTGAATATGGGCAGCCCGCCCATAAAGCCAAATTCAGTAAAATAATTGGCATCTGTTCATTTATATTTAAATATAATTACGAATGTTCAGCAGTATGCTTTCATTAATTGTGCGTTTAATTAAAATATTATTTTGGCAACTCGTTAATTTACTGAAGCTGAAGTGCTGATTACTGATCATGAATCCCCATGACAACACGACTGTTGCTGCGATGGAATAGCACTATATTAACCACGGCTGTTACAGATTGGTGATTTCATTTTTGTCTTCTGTCTGCTATCGTCACAATGAAGCATGCAACTGTCCATCTTTTTCACATAATCCCTGATTACCAACCCTCTCTTTTTACGACCGTAGTCGTTCTTACACACCCGGTCACACATTTGACAATTCCGACGCCCTATCATAATATAATAGGTACATGGTAGGTACTTCAATAATGAGGTGCATCGACAAACAATATATATTTTATAATATATTATTTTATTATCTAAGTATTATATATAATACTTAGATAATAAAATAATATTTACATATATAATAAATAGTTTTTTTCTTATTTATCATCTAAAAGCAGGTTTGTACAGCTTAGAGTTTATTCATGTCTCAACCTAGACCCAGGATTTTTAGCTGCGCCTAGCCTGAGCCGGCCGGCGCGCGTCTCATAATAACATGGATGGTGGCTTATCTCTTTCAACGATTATAAATTTAGATGATTGCACAATTGTTTACATAAAAAATCAAGTTCAATATAATCTCGGACTACATTTGTAGAAAAATCATTTATCATTTCATTTTTGTGATAGGTTTTTCCAATACCGACTAAGGTTTCAACGATGGCCGCGGTATACAACCGAATGCGCCACTTCCCATAGTGATTTAGTAATTGTCCTTTCGCTATTAATGTTTAGTCCCATGTGATGTCAATTGGAACCTATTGCCCTCGACCGGACACAAATCCAGACTTTAGACTTCTACTGAGACTAAATGATTGCATTCCAAGTCTATTGGCTGCACCAAGCCTTGCACAAACTACCTCGCTCTGGAACACTTCCAAGGGCTGAAGTCAAATGGAGCTCTGGATTCTAGTGTCCGAGCTCGCCAACATCGATTAGCTACATAACGTTCAATTAGATCGTTATCGAAGGGTCGTAAATCATGCTCGGAGTTGGCCGCTGTACTATCTGGATGGAGCCGCTGTACTATCTGGATGGAGCCAGTATTGGAATATTTAATACCTGTCAATATTTCGGTCTAGGGTATTTGCCAAGCGGCTTACGATAGGAATAATACAATTTATTCAATGTTAACTTTATAATGATTCACATCGAAAACTAGATAAATCTGAATAAAATATTTATCCAGTGCAAGTCACGAAATAAAAAAATCTATTATTAAATTAACATGGTTCCAAAAATTGGTTTCATTGAGAAAAAACGCCTGTGAAACTCCTCGAACTAGGTAATATCCGGAGACGTGCAACAAACCGTTTGTTTGGTCATTATAAAAATAGATCTTTTTCTTCCATTGTGGAGGGAATCTACTCATAATAAAAATAACCCTAAAAATATTACCTGCTCCTTTGGAATCGTCTCGCATCTACCAAACTCGACCTTAACCCTCAAGCGCGCGTGTTCACATGGTAACACTTGCAGGGACCGGCTGACCCCAGGACTGTCATTCTGAATTTCGACAGATCATTATTTCGACAGCATCTCAATTTCGAAACACAATAGTTCGACGACTCATTGCTTCGACAGAACACATCTTCGAAGAACACTATTTCGACAGACCATACTTCGACAACACACACCTTCAAAGAACACTACTTCGACAGAACACTACTTCGGCGGATCTCTATTTCGACGGGACGTACCTTCGACATAATACTTAAGTAAAACAATCGCTTACAAAATGATTTATCAATGAATCTGTCGAAATTCAGAATGACAGTCGACCCCAGCGCCCGTGTACTGACACCATAGCATATAACAGATAGGTACAGAAGGTCGGTCGGCTCCATGCAACGAGACGCGCGCACACATAGAGTACCATTTAGACATTTGAAAAGTCCTGACAAAAAGCCGCACATTTGCAAAAAAGTCCGGACATTTTCCGGACAAGTTCCGGAAGGATACTAACACAGACAGATACGAAGGACCTTACGCACACATAGACGGTATAGACACGCGTCTACATACAGCGAGTGCAAGCGTACTGGCACTTGTATTACATAGCTTGAGCTTGCTATTAATGTGTGTCTTCTGTACCTATCTATTTTGTGCTGCGCCCAGCAATATATTTCGTGAGCGAAACCCGAGCCTTTCCTAATCTCCGCCACGAGGATCCGTTGGGCGGTGTGAATAGCGGTATTAGGAGTCCTTTTTGAAAGGTGTTGGTAGTGAAAAATATTGAGTGGGTAAGCTGTTTGTTATTGAAATGATAGTGGGTTAGAGATTGATGTTTTTGTATGGACGTATGGGTTTATATACCTATAATCGTTGCTCAAATTATGTCATGATTAATGTCTGCTTATATCTCTACTTTTTTTGACGTTTAAACGTCTCCTAACTTAACTTTAAAAGCAACTTTTATAAAATACACTTTTGTGTGAGGTGCGTTTGGTGCCTGGTGCGTTAGTATTTATTTGATGAAATAACTACACGTCATATACCGAGTAGGTACATCCATCAGGTCTGTGAAGTTTCGCCAATCATTTAAAACAGTCGTATTGCATACTGCCTTATTCTAAACAGCTGTGTTTGCTTGATTAAATAATAACAAAACACGAGTCTATTTAAAAAAATATAAAAAACCTATAAGTTGCATAATATTTACGTAGTTTTTCATGGAGAAGGTTTATATAATTATATTATAGTTTTTTATTCCGACCCCCTCGCGGTCAAAGTCGAAAAATTAAATAAAATTATAACAACATCATCATTCGTAATTCCATGTAACACAACACACAGACAGACAAACGTTCCGTGTATCGAGCGCGTCTCCTGAAATAACCGCGAAACAATAACATGGCGGCCGCGACTAATCAAACTCCTGCGCATGAGGGCCACCACAAACTGTCCTCAGCGTTTTGCCATTTATTGATAGACATACAAAGATACGGTAATACAATACTTTTCAGGCTTGAATTGTAAATGGTACGAAGCTAATATTCTATCTATATAATGTCTAACTCTAATTAACATTTAAACAACGTGTAACGTTAAATGCGCAAAACCTCAGACACCCCAACTGATTTTTAACTTAATTGACCTATTTGAGAGAGAAACAAAATCATTTAAAAAATTGTGGAGGTATGTGCTGTTTTAGTTCTGGAAGATTCGTATTTGCATTAAAATAAAAGCTATTAGTAAAAAAATAAAAAGAGAGAGAAAAAAACCTAACTATTTTCGTCATCTGATACACTATCAGAGTAAGCAAAAGCACAAAACATCAGCTTTCCAATATTTAACTTCAATCAGCTGGTTGAAGTTAAATAAACATAGTATTCGTTAAAAGGAATTGAATCCAGAGCAGGAGGGAGGGGGGAGTGCCGGTGAAGGTGAGACCGCAGGCGCTGGATGTTTATTCTTCAAGGCTGAGAAACATTGACAAACATTGTCAATGTTATAATAGTTAGATTGTTTATTGTATTTAAGATTGACAAATCAGACAAATCTTCTTTCGGTCGGTCTTCGCACTTAATATTCATAAATAACAGTCTATGGGTGATACTTATTGTGTATGTCGCAAAAAATATAAACCAAAATGCTTAAGGATAGCTGTATTTTTCATTTTAAAATACATTCTAATTTCCGTTACGTTTGCGTCGCGCGTTTTAGAATTATAAACCGGAAATGACCACTTGACACTCAAAAAAATAAATACTTTGAAGTCGAAGATATTAATTATAAAGGTACAGTGTAGTAATTCCATAACGTGTCTTCTCAATTTTGTAATTGTGTATGTTTGTGGAGTCGGTCGTTTGGGTCAATGAGTGAAAGATCGGAACGTGCGTCAAACAAAACACACGCGCTGAGCAAAACAAATCGACGCTTTTGTTTATCAACCGTCGATCTCTAGGTGCCGATGCCGTGTACGGTCAACCGCACTTTAGTTAACACTTGCACTACAAAAACCACCATTACTGCTACGAATACTATCAAAGTCGAACTGTAACCGTGGGCTTCCAGTTGACTGTAGGTACGTTCCGAACAGAAACGGAATTTGTGTCGATTTTCACAGCTTGCGTATATATCAATGTCGTAAGATGGTACAATAGTTTATTAAATAAACAATGGTATTGTTTTGTTTCCCGTGAATTCGTAAATCAGTAACGTGGGTGTCTAATGTAGGTGCGTAGGGTTGCTTGTGGTTATCTACAATCAATAGATTCTCCTACTTGTATATGGTATTCCGCAGGTAATTTAGTCGAAGGAGGTTTCGTATGTAAGGTACTTATTGTTGTTTGAACAGTATTACATAACAATCCATACTATCTATATTATAAATGCGAAAGTAACTGTCTGTCTGTCTTTTTTTCGAGTTTATGCCTGAACGAATTTCGATGAAAGCCAAACATGTAGACCGTGACCTGGGTTAGGACATAGGATACTTTTAATCCCGTTTGAACGATAGGTACCCGCGGGATCATTGCTGTGAGTAAAAGCTAGTTGAGAACACAAAGACCCACCACGTAACATACAGACTATTGTATGAAACAATTAGATATTTGTATTGAAACCACACAGTACTGAAACGACCTCAATAAAAGCAACAACATTCGCACACAGTATCCGCGAGATTACAGTTAAACTTGCTTCGTAAACAAATTCTAATGTTACACACAGGTGCTTGAACGAACAAGAACTACTTACGTCTTCAGTGTTCGTTATTCAGCTCAGTTCCCAACTTGAGATCCGAGGCGTTAAATAATCTGGATCGATCCAACTTCCAGCCATTACACGGTTCTCAAAGGAACATCTGGCGAAGTACTTGGACGCACAAACATAACAGTAACTATCGATATACCCGCCGCTCGCTACTAACCGGTTCCAACCGGATTTACTCAGTTTGAACTGGCTGAAGGCGGAATTATCCGGTTATTTCCCGGCAAATGCGAAGGCGAGATTTTGCGTAGGTAAAATAAAGGCACTTTTAGTACAAAGTGTATGAAGAGTAGGTAACATTGTAATGGAATGTGAGAGAAATTCTCGGACACAGTACCTGACGTTCTTTTTTTGCAATTAAAATACGAGTTTTCACACAAAACTGAAGCTAAAATTTTATTTTTACAATGGTATCTATTTTGGTAGGTATATATTTTGTTTTGTAAAATGGTTGGCAATCGATCAATGCAAACTTTATTTAGTTAAGCGCACGGCAACGGTTTACTGATCCTAAGCGATCAATCACGGCATCATTTTACAAACCGCGACACGTTGATGGATGGGTATGAGCAGATGACTGAACCAAATGATAATAAGTATAGCACGTTAAAGTACATGGAATTTGAAAATATGCCTGTCATTTATGCGTAAATACTATGTCCACTACGAGTTTGGGCTGGCGCGACGCGACAACGGCGCGCTTTTGGTGGAACAATTTCTAACTTCGAAGTCAGTCGCAGGCCATTTTGCATAGACAGAGTTGAAGTTAGAGTTGAAACTAGTGAGTTTTAACTGTAACTTCAGTCAGAGTTTAAGCTTTCCTTCAAATATTATGTGACGTAATATGAACCAAAAATGTGTTTGTCGATTAGACCACACCATAGAATAAATCTGCCTAGCCTAGGCTTCCAGTCTACCAGGGTTGCGGGAAAGTCCGAAAGGGATACCGGGACCTTGGCAACAGGCAACTGAAGGAACACGGGTTGGTTTTAGTCAGTAAAAGTCTGACACGCCCTTCCGCTCATTGGATGATTAACCAACCTCAAAAAAAAAGGCTTCCAATCTAACCGAATGCAGCTGAATAATAGTCTTTTATATAGAGCAACTGCCTATTTGACCTCCACAACCCAGTTACTGGGTAACACAATACCCAGACTGGCAACTGGTAAGACTGGCTGTCAGACTATTCCGCTTCCGACTACCCGTAACGTCTGTCAAGGATCTCCGAATGACAGCCGCGCTGCGACTTTACGTACTTTCCGAGGCACGGGGGGTTCTCAATATTTAATGAATGGTCACCCATACAGCGTACCTTCGATTGACTCTTATTAAAAGTACACTTTGTAAAGAAGCATATATAAATTTGAGGATTATATCCAAGATGTTTGGAAACACACTGGGCTTGCTCCATAGGACAATTTAGAGTCTAGACAAAATCAAACTGGTTGCTAATTTAATTGTATAATTTATTATTTGTTTTTGCATTCTGTGATTACTTAAACTCACACACTGACTTATTAGTAACACTTATTAAAAAAATAGGAATATGGTGATGTATCGTATAATCTTACAATGTTTATATGTATACTTAAATGTGAGAACGTCATCTCTATCACTCATATAGTGTGACAGTCTTCTAAAACATTTTTTCTTTCTTTATCTTCTTTCTTTAAATCAACGTATAATAAAATACCTGCTTACCTACTCATGTTTGTACAAATATGTAATTTGTATTGATCGGTGGTGGAACACTCTGGCGCGTCGTTTATTCATGCAAATAATATTTATTTGCATGTGCCGATTCGGATACGGTTTGTGGAACGGTGTATAATGCGAACAACTAAAAGCTTCCCAGCGATGCACCTGTAAGCGTACACGTCTTAATCTAAACATTTGTGATATATCATACTTTTGACACTTTACAGGATCAGAAGTAGGTACGCACATCCAAGTTTGAAGTTATGGATCATTTTAATAGTATTCGGTAGGTATTCGAAAAGTAAATTGTATTTAGATTCAACTTTCTTGGACATAGTTTACTTCTTCGGCTAAACGGGTATTTCCGTGGTATTTCCACATTGTTTTTACTGTATAATATTAAATATCATCTTTTGCAGCTGTCTGCACGTAGTCTGTTCTTAACACGCAATACAAGTTGAGGTATTTTAAGTTACCTCTCTGATCAGTGTTACCAGATGAAAAAAAGAAAACTACCGTGTTGATGGATTAAAAATACCGTGTTTCGGACTCAAAATAACGTAGACATATTTGAAAAATACCGTGCAAATTATCGTGTAATAAGCAAAAAAAAGGACCATGAATTTTCTTTCATCTAAAACAAGAACTTCTTGATCGTATAAAGCTTTAGTCATTTTTGACAACATATTCATAATAGGTACAAAATCAACACAGTTGTTTCCATGTCGGTAAATAGACTCTTGCCCACGAATGCCTGTTGCCCTTTATGGTTTTGGTTATTCATTTATTTCTCTTCTTAGTTATAATATCGTTGACTTGGCTACATATCCTTTCACAAGCAGCATTTGAGTGGGGTAACGATAAAATGTTTACTTTTTTTTTAATTCACTGGCGCAACTAATGGCGCTCCGGGTCTGCGATTTATGGATTCAGTATTTAATATTACCCGTGTTCAATATTTTTGGGAATTCCCCCACGCGGCGGCGTAGCATGCAAAGCGACAAAAACTAAAACTGCGTTTCGTTTATTTTTTTAAAATATTTATTTGCTTAATATTTAAGTATTGTATTTCATTTTTATTAAATTACAGGTATCTACGTTACACGGTAGTTAATATTTAAAATTATCGTAGAAAATTACACGGTAGGGAATCATTACCGTAGACCGTGTAATGGTCAAAAATACCGTGCATCTACGGTAATTACCGTGTACCTGGTAACACTGTCTCTGATCAACCAACGACCGATTAGAAATGCTACCCTTTCCTCTCAGCTTATTGATCCTAAAGAAGTTCGATTACTCACTAAAAACGGACTCAATCAGTCAATATAAACGGCGAAAAGTGTACCAACACCTATCTACAGGTTGTTGTTTTTCCACCAACATCCCAAACGGCTAAGCAAACAGGAGGCTTGGCTTTCGGCACAATGATATTGCGTCGGATTCAATCTGAGAGTGTGTTTGGACTCGTCCATCAACGTGTCGCGGTGATGGATGGCGCCGCGAGCGTACGATATGCGAGTGATAGGCCCTAGGGTTGCGAATTTTTTATACATTTTGTTCGTGTTTATTTAGGACGCTTAAATTACAATAATGGAGACTGTTTTTATAATGTTTGTGATTTCGTGATTTTCCAAAGTCTACCAATTTGAATAGCAGTTTAATTTTATAAAAGCCAATCCAATAGCCGTAAATAAATAAAAATTCTCTTTGGTGTTAAGGTCTGGCACAACTCATTTAGCTCCACTTTTGACCTGTAGTCTGGCAAAACTTTTCACTTTGGGGTCTCGTAAAACTAGCTCATTCTGTCAGGATACGATTACATTTTTACTAGCTTAATCTCTGTTGTTGTAAACACTTGGGTACAGTCAACAGCACATCAGTGGTACCTAACACTTGCACTACGAAACCCGCCTTTATAGGTACGACATAACAGCGCTGTCACTGTGAAATTGCTGCCACTGCTGCGGTTGGTTGACTGCTGTACTTACTAATTTCTTAGTTGTCTATTACAAAAAAATATAAAACATACATAGGGTTAGTGGTTGCCAAAACTCTTTCTCGTGTCAGCCCTACATCGAATCAGTTCCGTAATAGTTTGTTGTCAACAATCGCGACCTCACGCCGTGATATCGGCTTACAATGACGTACGCGTCACTCTCATACGCGCTATAGCCTGTATCACATAGCGATAGAACAATGTTGTACGATTGATCGAGACGGTGACAAGTTATAGCACCTTTATTTTAAGATATGTCACAAGCTCGCGCACGGGGGGAGTTTGAGCTGATAGTGATATTATGTGTAAAAACGTTTAGTTTAATGAAGCATCAATTGATTTCGAATTCCCTTTTAAACGTATCTATTATTTAAAAACAAAACATTTTCTACAAAGAGAGAATAGAAAATATTCACTTCGTATAAAAAAATATTATTTCATGACTTCTATATTCGAAAATATTATTTTATGTTGGAAATAATGCTTCAACAGGGTCACGCACATCGTTAGGTACCAATCGTTAAATGAACGAACCTTTATGAAAACAGCATGTTCTGACAGTAAAACTATCATGCATGGTGGTTTTTTTTAAACTACCTACTAAAATAAAATACGCACTGTCCAAAATATCGCATACTTTAACAAACTAATATTTTGAAAACTATAGTTACTTATTTTGTGTATGTGTTCAGTGGTAGCGAAGTAAGTACTAACAATTATAACAATCCAAACAATTGCGAATTTTAATTCTGTGACAGTACTTAGTTAACGACGTATGGCTGAAGTACCTACTTTGTGCTTACAGGAAATTTCAGAATTTACCTCCTCCTATTTACCTACCTGGAACATAAAATATATGATGTAAAACCACGGAAATTCCAAGATTAATTTATTTGAATCCGTAGCCCTCACTTGGTTCTCCTCGTGACATTGCCTGACAGTCCTAGAATAAATTACCTACATTACGGCGGATTATGCAAAATTAAAAGATTTGTAAACGTCATGTATAATTCAAGCACATCACTAGCCACAACAAAGAGGTAATAAACTACTTAGAACAGAGACACCAGTTCTAAACATTTTCCTATGCAAATCCCAGGAATGCCGGGACTCGTGCATAATCCCGGACACCGGGACAGTTATTCACCGGGATTTATTGGTCGGTCGAGACAGGTGGGGATTTTTAGTGAAATGTAAAAACATGTTTTGTTATAAATCGTCGGATTTTAGTACAATGCGCCGAAATCGTGATAATGCCTTCGGATACAATAATGCTGGGCAAGTGAACGCCTTATTGGGTTTTATTTTGTTTTTACGTTCAATAAACCGACCTTTTTACATGAATATGCATGATCGTTTGTTTTTTCAAACGACTATAAATGCAAATGTTTATTCAAGTTGTTTGTTGTGTTATTGTTCGTTAACTTCATTTAATTAAATTGTATGTACTATTTGAACTCATTTGAGGTTGAGATACTTACCTATGTGTTGTTTGGTTTAATCATAATTAATGTGATGAGTAAACATCGCATTTTATTGTTTTATTTATTATAAATATTACTGTAACTAGCTCCTGCCCGAGACTCCGTTTGCGTGGAAGTCGTAAGACATCACAACATACAGTTTTGACTTAGAAAGAGAATTTAAAAGAGTAACCATGGAGTTTCTTGCCAGCTCTTCTCCATGGGAAACGACCAATTGGAACCGTGCACCTTCTGACGTTTCATAAGTGCCCATGTAGGTTTATGTGAAATAAAATATTTTGATTTTGATTTTTTTTTTGACTTAGCTACGACTTTCTCTGTAACCAGAAGGTTCCAAGGTATGGCCCAGAACAAAAAAAAAATTAAAACAGAGAAAAATGAGATCTTTTTTTTTCCTATACCCTTCATGAGATCGTTATCAAGCTTCCAAAAATCTATCTATTTCTTTTAATTGACTAGATAGTCAAGCAAATATTAATTTCCAAACACGATATTAATTACATAATAAGTTAACAGTCTTAAAGTAATAATATTTACATGCCTAAAAATCGTCTCATTTTAGGTAACCCACACAACACAACTTCTATAGCTTTTAAAATAACATCACACAAGAAAACCATCCCACATCCAAGCTTAGTACGTAACGACCCCATCTGTCCCCCACGCGGCCACGCTCTGCAACAACCTGTTGTAAGGTGAAGGAACTAATACGTCTTGGAGGCGTGCATTAGTTCGCGTCGTCTGAAGGTTGCCAGCCACTGACTCAGGTGTCTACGGCGGATGCCCTCACGAAAGGATCGCTGGGATTTATTTAGATGTACGAGTGTTAAAGCATGTATTTTTGATGGAATAGTATAAAATGAGTCTGCAATTGAAGATTTAAGTCTTTAGTTTTGAGTGCCTATCCACTGTCCGGTCAATAAACCCAAATACTGTCATATTGTCACTAAATGCTTATCAACCGATAGGACACAAAATAGAAAAACCATAAGATAAGATAAGATAAGATAATATTTATTTTATGAAACAAAAAACCATCTTATAAAATTGTTCACGATTTGGTGCAACTTTATTAAGTATGTATCTAAGTCTATGAACCTACGTCATACATATGACACAAAAAAATGCCAGTTGCGATAGTTAAAATAGCCGAGAGAAAAATACATATATTCAAATATCATCTCATATTATGCACAAACAAACCCACCATATTTGCGACATTAAGTAGATAGCGTTCAAAAGTATGCGCTGCTATACGTCTGATACGCGTACCGTACGTCTGATAAGCGTACCGTACGTCTGAATAACGCAGTCTAGACGAGCGCAATATGACCAAAGCATGTTTGCTCAGATACACATCATACACAAAATATATGCAAGCAGCAGATTTATTTTCGTATAAACACTGTGACTTAATTTATTTTGAGAGGACTAACTTTCACGAGGAGATATTTTTCTTCTTTTTGAAGAAACAACGTCCAAATATTTTCAATTGTATCTTTACTTCAAGTCTTTTGCTTGAAAGAATTCATGTCGACTTTTGGGCTCCGCCCAAACATGTATCTAACGATTTGTTACGAATTAAAATGGGTATTATTATTTCTTCAAATATGTAATGTTTGTTTGTAAATACTCATTAAAAATAAAAGTAAACCGCCAGTGAGCCTAAACAAACAAAAACAAAATCGTAGTAAGAAAACCGACAAAAATACGCGAAATAAGGAAAAGATTTCGAAGTGACGTCGTCGGAAAAATTTGGTGAAAACTTCGAGAGATTATAATCTGCGTTCCAAATTGAATTGAAGATAAAAGCCGATAAACCGGATCCGTGCCGTAACGTGCCGCTCCGTGTCGTCACGAGCCGATGAGCGATTGAATCGATTAAAAGTTTTTAAACGATTAATTGTACATTTTGAATTGGAGCTCTCGATCATAAAACATTGGAATCAGTGCTTTTCTGTTTTGATTTTTGATAGCTTGGTCTGTTTTCGATATTTAGCGGAAATTGTGAACGAAAATGTTTTGATTTTTTAAACTTGCTGACTCACATAAAATTCGATTCTAACTATAATTATTTCATCAACTAATTATAATTATTTCGTCAGTAGTCTTATAAAACCTTAAATTCGATATAACAATCTTATTTCAAAGTGAATAAGATTTATAGTGCGACATCAATAAATTTTGAAAATAACTATTAAACAATAAGTTAATTTACTTATATACAATTAATCATTGGTTGTACCATCATCTTTTCAATTCCAAACTTTATATAATTATGTGCCCCTCACTAGACACCAAGTAACCTCGTGATAGAATTTCGTTTACTGGAGAAGATCCCATTACTCATTCTTTTCTTAATCATATAACGAATCCTGTAGGAAAAACATATTTAGATCTATCAGCCTACTTCCCAAACTAAAAAGTGAGATGTAGGCGAAAACAGTTCAGTTAATTACTTAGTGATAAGGGCCATATTTCACTACTTAGACTAGGGCCCATTGGCCAAATTGATCGTATGTTAAATAACTGCTTTCAGGTCAAATGTGCGTGTTATTGCTTTTGGAAAGATTAATAGCTTCTTATCCAAACACGCTCGATTACTAATTAATACGGACAAGTTTTGTTTCTATGTTATAATATTTATGTTCTAGGTTCTTAGGGCATCTTAGGGTTTTAACTGCCAATATATTTTTTCGTGAGGATAATTTCCAAACAACTTCACAAAAATAAGACTAATTAGAACACAGACAGAAATATATACCCCTGAAACGAAGACAGATGATGCTCGTATTAATGAGCCGATGAGCCGCACTGCCTACGTCACTGCCTACCCGGCCTCACGCTACGTAGTTGTGAAGTGGGCAATTATTTGAAGCAGCGCACTTCAGTGATGAAACCGATGGAATGAGCTACGCGTATCGGACAGACATACTGCAGTGACGGCTGGCGAGCTTTGTTATCCAGATCATTATCAAACTATGTACTGTCACGCGGATACAAATTCAAAAGCGATTGTCTTGTATAAAAAATAACGATTGCAACTTTGAGAAAAAACCTACCACCAAAAGTAAGTTGCCAAGAAATACATTTCTCCATACATTTTAACCAAGATGTAAGGTTTATATGGCTTGGCTCTACATTAGATCTGATAACTTTTTAACAATGAAAGCGGTATGTGAGTCTTGGTTGAAATGTTTTTGGTGGGATTTCATTTATTCATCTATTTATTTTTATTTTTTCGGGCGGTATTCTTGTGCGTCAGCTATTCCTTTTTTCATAACCAATACTCTTTTCTTTGCCTCTTTTCTTTGTTGCCTTCTTATTTGCAATAAACGATAAATCGCGGTGCTTAGATATTAACCGATTAAATTCTATTTTAGCTGACTGTTGTGCTTCGATACTACCATAGTTAATATTTATAAGGTAAACCCCTGTCAAATTTAATGTGAATGTTAACAAAGTTGAACGCGTTATTGTAATGACATAAATTATTATGTTCGCTAACTTTAACAGATGGAGCGGTATCATTTTGCGGTGATATTGTACTGATGTTACACTAGTGGTGGTGGTGGTACTGGTGTTATGTTATACAAGTACAGGTATACCTATTAGCTGTTAGAAATACAGACTTGCCCTCGCTTGGGGGGTTGGAGGGTGAAAGTTACTTTCTTAGTTTTTGTTGTTATATTATTATGTGTGCAACGCGACGCCGCCGTATTGTTCGCCGTGAAGTTTTCTCAGAAATTGTGGCTGACTGAGAGGCGGTATTTTTATACGGGCTTCCTAAACATTAGCTATAAACTTTGGGTACGTAAAACTAAACTTTGCATTGCTAAAAGTAATAGCATTAATTGTTGTCACAGTTTTTCGATCGTTTTACGTCTTTGCCATGGCGATCACGACTGTAATAAACGTTAATTGTGTGTATGTCTGTAGGTACGCACTGTCACCTCAATGGTGGTGTTGGTGATGCCGTGGTGTTGTTAAACTTGCACGACTCTCACATCCATATATCTGCCACATAGAAGAGCTCGCGAAGTCTCTATGACGAGAAAATTACATGGGACTTACCATAGCTGGCGTAATGTGTCTTTACTATAGGTACCTCTGCCTAAACCTTTGGGGCTAACTTTGCATGATTATTCAGTACTAATTTTATATATTGCGTATCCTTGCACACCGTATGTCAGGAAGTGAGCATCTCGTCTGATAAACTCGACAGCAGTCGGTAATTAAACCTCACAGTGCGATCACTCACGCTAATGAAACCTATCACAGCTCGATAAAATACTCGTAAATTATGACCACCAAAGTTTTCACAGTTGTTTGAAAGTTTTAAAAGATAGAAAACTTTCGGTTTTCCGACCATTAATTTCAAGTTGGAAAAGAGTTGACGTCGATTTATGTTTAATCTACTCAATTAAGATTAGTATCTTAGTTATTGGCTGTCTGTCGTGCTTTAAATAGCTTTGAAAACCCATTTCATCACTAATATTTAGATGGTTATGTATATTGGTGATGCACCAGTTTTGACAGTGTGGTCATTGATTGTCGTATCGTCGTCTCCACATGGTATAATATGTTTTTTTTTCCATATCTCAATGCCCACTGAACACACTAAGCACATTAACCACTGAATTCAAAAGTTGTGGCCTCACCAGTACAGTTGAATCCAGTCGAGACCGGACACAGGCCAGTGCAGTCTCAGACACAAGACATTGTCTCAATCCTGGCCACATTTATATGGTAATGTTCTCATACATACGCAGATGTGGCGCTTACCCGATATCGTCATATACGGACCAAGTTTTGATTTTACTCATCATATTATTTGTGATGTTACGAAAATGCGCGGTTTATGAATAATAAAGGATGCATTTCCCTCCGGGTTGAACTTTATCGTTTGTTAGGCTGTTGTGGCTAAACATGCCAACTTTTGTATTTTAAAGTAGCTTTAACTGAGGCTTTATTATATTATGAGCCAGTGAACGCTTGTTGCTGAAAGAGAGACTGAATTATGAATGGTCAAAGAAAAGTTTACTTACTATAGCCCATGCAAAGCACAAGAGTGCTTAGCAAAAGAGTTTCTTACTCGAAAGATGAAAATTTCTGCCTGATCTGTCTTAATCACTCCTATCGATACCCATATTTTGAGACCTTACAGGATAAGGCTAAGCAAACATTAACGCTAAACATAAACAAAGCGATCCAATATTGATATCAAAAGGCTATGTTTAGTTACGTTATGAAGCGGAAAGTTCAAGTATTCGTTCTCTAGTGAAGGATCTCAAACAGTAATGTAAATTGAGCGCTGAAGGTTCATGAATTATGTTCCAACAACATTGTGTGGGTGTTGCTGAAGAGAAATCATAGAAAGGAATCATAGAAATAGACAATCATAACACGGCTGTGATTCTAATTATGAAACGAGAACAGAAGGACGCGATGGATGAGCAGCTAATGTACTGCATTGAAATAGTACAATTAATATCATTTTATGTGAAGAGAATCAAGGTTCTAGGTAGTGGTGGTTAAGTCCCAAGGTTTAGACATTTTGTTAATAATTGAACTTGCTAGATAGACATCATTTATTGGGTTTAAAATCTGTCTTGAAGTTTCGTCTTCTCTATGAAGACTATGGTCTAGTTGGATGATGCTGACCATGGTTTCCGTCATGGTTGTCTCTACACAGATAGTTGCAAGACAACCTAGCAATTGTTAGCATGCCTTATTTATTAACACAAGTTTTGTTTATAGAATATGTATGTTTAGGTTAAGGTATTTATGTATGGGCCTGTGTCGCCGGAAATAAATGGTTTATTATTTATTATTATTATTGACTTCATGTTAATATTATATTTGTAGTAAATATTAGTAAATGTAAAAAAAAACTACAAGCTTCTGGTTGTCGAAATGACACTTTGAAAAGATTGATTTGCGATTTAAATAATTAATGCTGTTACAAGCGTGAAACATTGTTGAAAACGCGTATTATTAAATCACATGTTGGGAGAGTAACCCGTGTTTCATTGTTACAACGTATTCATAATGGGAACGTATATATGAACGCATACGTTCCCAGGACTGCATCCGTTCCTATACAATATTCCACAATTCCACTAATTGAAGACTTCTCTCATAGCTCCGATTTCGATAAAGCTACAATGTTCTCGTTCATTCTGCAGCTACATATAATGTCACGTACAGCGGCTACCGCGGATGTACTTGTTTCGAATCCAATCTAATTGGGTCAGTTCAGCTGCGAAGCAAAACTAATTCCAACTAGAACTTATTGGATAAAACTCAACAAAATAGTAATTAAATACAAGAATCTGCCTCACAGATACAGACAAAATCATAATTAAAAGATACTTATACAACTTCGACTTATAATATGTATGTAGATCAAAGAAAATTTTATTCTGAAAGTTCTGTCAGCAATTTGCTTCCCGAAATTTGCCTACTACTTAATCTCACGTTCGCACGTCGCTAATCTTCACAAAACAGAATCCTACAACTTTTTGAAACAAGTTTCAATCACATATATTATTATTTAAAATGTATGTACCTGCTTCAAGCGATTGTCTTAAATTCAAAATGGCGGTGCCATATGAGTAGGGTTACCATTCCTCAGGATTTGTCCTGAGCTTTTAGGATTTTTAGGCTCCTCACAGTTTTGCGACCGGATTTAGTTACAATTAACCCAAACAAATACATAATCTTGTTTGGATAATAAAACAAATTAACATTAGTTGTTTAATTGTACAGTTAATTTTATTTAATATTAGTTAGAAAATTGTTAAGGTAGAAATAGCAATGTTACAAAAATATTAAACATTATAACAAATTAACTACTTATATAAAAAAAAACAATTTCTCTCTGCTCTTTTAAGTGAATTGCACTAATAAACCAATATTTCCATTGCAACGTTTGCGTCAAAACTTTACACTTTTCTATGGAAATCAGGTTTTTTGTCAGAACTTTCCAATTTTCCATCTGGTAACCCTATATCTGAGTCGAGACGTGAAAGTTGAGCGTTAATCCCTTTGCTCATAATAATAGGGTCTTTACCTATGAAATTGCCGTTCTGCAGTACTGGCCATTTCAAATCACAATAATTTTTGTTTGGCTAAGAATTCTAATTTCAAATTAATTTTATTTTAAAAACATGGAATTCTTTTTTCAAAAGAAGTCATTTGTTTAATGATTAGTGTTACATTTTCATCGCATTTCAACCTTTTTCGTCATCATGGATACGTTAAAAATTCGAGTAATTATGGAATATGAGTACCGTCGAGGCAGCAACGCGGCACAAGCGGCACGCAACATCAACGACGTTTACGGAGCTAACACTAAAAACCAACGCACCACCTGTTATTGGTTTGCTCGCTTCCGTTCTGGAAATTTCGACCTGAAAAATGAACTTCGCGGTCGTCCGAAAACTTTGGTCGACAATGACGAATTAAAGGCGATTGTGGAAGGTGATGATACACAATCTACGGCTGAATTAGCAGCAGCTTTCGACGTTAGCGTCAAAACAATATTGGTCCATTTGCGTCAAATTGGCAAGGTAAAAAAGCTTGACAAATGGGTGCCCCACGAACTCAATGATCGCCAGCGCGAAGTACGCGTCGAGGCGTGCCTTGCACTGCTCAACAGACACACAAATGAAGGAATTTTGAACCGCATTGTTACCTGCGATGAAAAATGGATTCTGTTTGATAACCGCAAGCGCTCAGCAAGTTGGTTGGATCCTGGTTCAGTACCTAAACAATGCTCTAAACGAAAACTTACCCCTAGAAAAGTGATGGTCACAGTTTGGTGGTCTAGCGCCGGTGTGATTCATCACAGCTTCTTACCAAACGGGGTGAGCATTACTGCAGATGTGTACTGTGAAGAACTGAACACAATGATGGAGAAGCTGGCACATCTCCAACCAGCATTGGTCAATCGCTCGTCTCCGCTGCTCCTGCACGACAACGCGCGACCTCATACTGCACAGCAGACGGTCTCCAAGTTGCAAGAACTGGGGTTGGAAGCTCTACTCACCAGACCTTGCGCCTACAGACTACTACTTTTTCCAGAATTTGGATAACTTCTTGGCGGGAAAAAAAAACAATACCCGAGAGGCAGTACAAAATGCCTTTGAAGAATTTGTTGCCTCCCGTCCAGCTGATTTCTTTAAGAAGGGCATCAATAAACTGCCACTGCGTTGGCAAAGATGCATTGATTGCATGGGTGATTACTTCGATTAATACAAATAAAAAATACATGAAAAAAATTCGTTTAAATTTTTTCATACAAAACGCCAATTTCATAGGTAAAGACCTTAGTTCGTTTGAATATGCATGCTACTTTCAAAATGGAGCCCACGTTTGAAATGCTTCGCTATTTCGTATAATCACTTTTGTTTGAGAAAATTCAAAATTTTGACATTATAGAGCTTGAGTCGGTTTTAAAAGCTCAATCTGTGCATAATTTATGAGGTATTTTGAGAGCGCATTGCATTAATATTATTTTTTGATATTTTTTAAAAACCTCCCTTAAATTACTAAAATATTCCTTTAACCGTACAATTCAAAAACTGGTAGGCATGCCGTCTGCTGCTCACTTAGATTTTTTTAGGCCCTTGTTCAATCAACGTTGTAGGTATTGTTTATATCGGTTCATGACTACAGACTAAATCTTTCGAAATAAAGTTTGTAACTATAATAATTATTATTTCCGTTTATTTATTCCTTTTCTTACACAATTACATTTTTAAATATTTCTTAAAATGATAATATAAAAAAATATAAAAAATAGATGTCCCCCGGTGTCGAGAGCAGGGTCCAAGCTACCGGTGGTTAGGGCTGCAGCGACAGGAACCTCCTCATAATGCGAGCCGTATCAAGGAGTACTGCCTTCTGAATCAGGCCCTTGATCCAACCGCCTAACGAGAGCCTCGAGAGATGTTGGTCGAGGCTTTCGGCTATCAGGCCATTGGCCGTTACGACAATCGGCACAATGATAGCCGAGCTCACATCCCACATGTCAACAACCTCGTGTGCTAAGTCAAGATATTTTATTTGTTTCTCTTTCTCAGCTTTCATGAGGTTCACGTCATGAAGTGAACCTCGTGAAAGCTGAGAATGGTAACATCGACTATCATTGCGCGGCGCGCTAATCGGTCTATCACTACTATATCAGGTTTATTGGCAACAATAGTCCTGTTAGTAATGATAGACCGATCCCAGTACAACGTGACATAGTCATTTTCGAGAACTGGGTCGGTCACATACTTGTAGTACGGTACCTCAGAGTCCACAAGTTTATATTTCAAGGCAAGTTGCTGACCGCAAGGACCGATAATAGTTAAAAAAATTTCGCTATAAAATCTTTTGGCATTCACTGAAACAATTAATATTTGAATGGCAGTCTCAAATGAAAATACAGAATTGGCAAAACATTACGTTATTTGGCTTAAATCATTTTGTTGAGCAGTGTACGAAATGTTACGAAATGAACGATTTACTTACTACGCAATTTTCTTTCCTTCTTTCTTTTCTTTCTTTACTATCTGCTCGCATTCCTCCGAACTAGACTCGCGTCTAAAGATTCTTCGTTAGGAAATTAATTGTTTCAGAGTTTAGTCATTCACATACCTAGCGGCCATTACTTTGAGCTATTGACATTTTTATTGCGTCTATAGATATTTTCGTCATAAAAACATCTTACTGCCAACATTCTAGGCCGATGATTTGAGAAAAAGTACGTTCAGTAAATACCTACATTTCGTATTAATTATTTTGTAATGGTTGGAGAATAAAGCTGAAGTTGAAAACCTATTACCTACAAGTTATCAATTCAACATGTCAAACATGTTGTGTTTCCTAATACACTGGTAAATTTGCTTTGTTATTAGATAGATAGATTCATTTATTTGCCTGAAATACGGTATTTTACAGATTTTATAGCACATACACAAATAGTTCTTCATATTCCGCCTACTAAATTCGGCATGCAAATTTTTTGACAATATTATTGATTCTAATTAGACAAAATTATAATTAAATTACATGTCATAAAAAAGAGTACCCACTAAATCAAGAATTGTCTACATAACATATACAAATGTCAAAGAAACATAAACAAATTACAAAAATGTCAATAGCTTAATATAAAAATGTCAACTTAAATTTTCATGTCATGCAACTTTCCCATTTGTCCTACAATTCATAAATTCCTTAACAGTTTAGATACAATTTTCGATAAGCCATGCTCTGAGATGCTTTTGAAATAAGCTGGGTTCGCAGTTCTCTAATAACCTTCGGTATATTATTAAATATCTTTACTGTCATTCGACTAGTTTTTATGGCAATACGCTGTTCTACATCTTGCCAATTTCGTTGGATCTCTTGAGATTTTACCGACCTTATAAGCATTGACGCTATCGGCTGTATTGAATAGGTGAGGATGTTTTTTTACAAATACTCCCATTTCCAGTATGTATAAGCATGCTAAAGTTAACAGTTTGTGATTTTTAAAAATAGGTCTATACGATTCTAATGGGTCTGCACCAAACACTGCTCGTACACATTTTTTTTGCACATTAAATGCCTTATTGCTGTCAGTGGAATTACCCCATATGATTAAGCCGTATCTTAGCACAGATGAGACATATCCATGATAAGCCAATAGAGCGGCATTACTTCCAACAGTTTTCCTGAGATTTCTTAGTTATTACATAAGTTTTCAACATGTTTTTTTCAATTACATTTTTTATCAATTACTATGCCTAAGAATTTCGTATGTTCTTCAATTTCATAATTACATCCAATAATTTTCATTGCTTCATTTGTCATTTTGTAATTAGAGAAATTAATATGTTTTGTTTTGGAAACATTCACACATAAATTATTTTGTTCAAGCCATTCTAATATTGCTTCTACGGCAGCATTTATTTTATCCTCAAATTGTTCATTTTCATTATCCTTATTTATTATCAATGAAATGTCGTCTGCAAACAACATGCACTTATTGCTCGTCACTGTTGGCAAATCATTTATATATAGAAGAAAAAGCAATGGCCCCAGAATACTACCTTGTGGCACTCCATATTTATTGGTCCTGTATTGAGATTTATAATTTATCACTTCTCTGTCTTTATTAACGCCTAAGATTTCAACACGTTGTTGTCTATTAGTTAGGTAGTCTTTTAGCCAATTTAACGCTTTTCCTCTAATCCCGTAACTCTCACATTTTTTTAACAGTATATCATGTTTTACACAGTCAAACGCTTTGCTCATATCGAAAAATTAATTCCCTATTTTATTGTGATACATACCTACATGATAACTTTACTACAATATTTTGGAGTCCTGTCTACTCACTCAATCTAGTTAATGTTGATCAAATAGATGCTAAACTCATAAGCAACACCCCTAAAAAAAAGCCGAGGTGAGGATATTTATAAATAAAACTGCCTTTCCATACAAAATCATGTTACACGTTAGTTAGTCGTCGGGTGCGAGGCGACAATTTCCCATTTTTGCATATTCATGGAACGCCATCGACGCGTCAGCATCGTCCGGGCATCGCGTCGCCCGCGCCGCTTGTCAAGCGGTGATTAATGAGCACACTGTGTACAGTTGCTGTAGGATGGCTCTTGTACGCGGGCTGAGAGGGAAAGAGCGTGAGAGTTAGTTTTGCAAGAATTTTGATGGATATGTTAAAGTTCACTGGCCTTGGATTATGGGATGTTTGATATCAAAATATTATAAATCTGTTTACTAGCTGTAACTAGCTGATTTAATAACAATATCGACGATGAGAAATAGCTATGTCCTTCTCCAGGTCTCAGGCTTTCAAGCCAAAATTTTCCTGGAACCGGAATAGCCACGTAGCAGGTGTAGCAAATGCTACGTGCCCCACTTTGGTGGTCCGTACTTTGACGTACAAGAAAACAAGCCATGATACCACCGCACCGTTAGGTTTAATGGAATGTTATATTTTTAGTTGATTGTTCAAAAAAAATGTAACCACTCCGAGGCGTGATGCTATATATTGTCGAGCTTGCTTCGCTCACTCTTGCATCATGTTTCTCTTAGTTTTTCTGCATAAGTTGAAGTTAAAAAAAACTCCTTTTTTGTATGAATTGTCAAAAGAAAAACTTCTTCGGGATACTAAACATTTTTGGGTTGGTTCAGCGGCTTAGGCGTGTAAACGTATCAGACAGACAGATAGGGTTAACAATTATAATATTAGTATGGATACGGTTATTATAATAATTTTAGTATCACGAATTATAGAGCAATTGGATACAATTCACTTAACTACCGAGGCACTTGTCTCTTTTGTAGAGACCAGCTCACTTCTTCGTCTCTCAACCTTTTCAGACGCATAGCAGATCTCCAAGAGAGTTAAATGATAAACCAAGATCGTAACTTTAAACATACCATAACATGGTAGAAATATTAGAAAATACTACCACTGATTTCAAAAACACCCGTGGAAAGTAGGACGTTTCCATAAAATATAAAACGTATGTTCACGCTAAACCCATTCCAAAAATATTGATGGGGTATTTCAGTATTTCCAATATGATGGGAAGCCATGGCGTTCTTTATAGCGAGGGTATATCGTAAAATGCCATAATATTGACGACCAAACGCTCACATGCATGAAACCTCAATGTAGTAAACATAAAAGAGATTTAGAACACTCAATGAAGTTTTCTGATTTAGAAAATATCTTGCGATTTACACTTACATTACTTTTTATTATCTTTGTTCGTTAAGTAGTTAAATATGTAAACTACATTCCCTTACTGCATACTTCTAAAAACCTTTCTTTGATAAAATCTGGGCACATTTATTTTCTTTATCATGCAAAGGAGGCTTTTAAGGGCTCTATTTAGCAAAACTATGCGAGTATACTGGAGGTCCAATATTGTTATTAACATAAAAGATAAGTATCACTTTGCTTATACAGGGTGTGTTTTAGAACCGGACAAGCTTAATAGGCGATTCTGAATCTGATTTTGCGTGAAGTGAATAAATACTTCTTCGCTATCTTACTGTAACAGACTGGCTTACTGAAATAAATGTTCCACCATAATCAGCCTGCAGTAACTGGGTTGTGGAGGTCAACATAGCTGGGAAAAAGCTAGGCTGTTACTGATGATGCTAATTAGCCTTTAAACCTGTTCTGGTCTGGTCTATATAATTTTCTCTAGTTTAGTTATGCTACAAAGCCCTACTTTAATCAGCTAGTATTGCAGTCATGTCTATAAGCCAAGTTCTTTTAAGAATATTCCTTGAAATCATCGCGCCATCATGCTAGGCGGCCATTCATGCTAGGATGTCGAAGTCTGTTAATTTTACTGGTTTCGTACTCTAAACCCGTAAAGTTATGAACCGTTTCTTTCTTGACTCACTAACTGAATCACAAGTATCACACAATGCAACCCTCTAATACACTCATGAAACGTCATGAAAACAAGGATATCTGCCAACAATCCGTTAAAGTAATTCAGTTCCAAAATCAAATATTCCAACCGCCTCTTTGGGCTCAAATATGCACCCTGTATTACCATAGAGCATAGACCCACAATATTTTGTACCCCTATTATTTATTGTCTGGCCGAAGATTTATGTCATCGGCCGAGAGGGTTCCTAACGAGTGGAATTTAAGTGGATTCCTAAGATAGGCGCTGCATGCCGACACGGGGGTACATTCGTCCTGTTATATGGTTTATGGGCGATTCACTCTGTGATGTAGAATGTTTGTTTTATTGGTAGTGGCGGTGATTATGTTTGTGCATCCTGCGGGGTAATTGCGTAACACACTAGCAATTGCAATGCCTTTCATTTTGACAATTCGACAACATTAATTGCGTTTTATACGTTGTCGAAGAGACTAACTTTTAAACATGTAAAGCAATGGATTAGAAATTTCTTTCGAAATCCTTCGGATTGTGAGAGAAAGTGTGTTGTGCATCGGGGTTCTGTTTGTGTGGTTCCTGGCATGAGGAAGGTTCGTCCTATTATAGCATAATAGGACAAACCTTCCTCATGCCTTGTCATAGTACATAAGTAGAGGTGCTGCTATGCGTTTTTTGTTTAGGTGCTATAATGTCTTCTTTGTCCTTCAAAGGATTATCTTTTGGCTTTCAGTACGAGTATTGTTTTTAAGTATCCGACGTTGAAAAGATATTGAATGCCACAGTGTAATTATTTTCCACCCCGTTAAATCATGTTGTTTTTTACCTCTGCACAGTAAAATTAACTAAAAATGTGTTTACATTATTTTTCTAGCGAAATGAACTCAAAATAATAAAAGTTCTGTAATCCTTTAGAAAAATAACATTATTACTCTAAAAAATCTCTCCGTATATTCCTTGGTGCCGGCCGAAACTAGGTCATAACAGGAAAGGATAAGACACATTACAGGAAGATGCAGAAGTGTCCCTTCTAACATACTCAGGAGTTTGTATACTAAGCAACTACTACTACTATACTATTCGAACTTAAACAGTTCTTGCAGTGGTTCTTCAACAATCACAATAAAAATAGAATTCAACAATACAGATTTCATTTTCCTCCGTTTCTAAGGGATACAATACCAGTTCTCTTAACTCTGCTTCAGCTTCACGGAGTTCACCTTCACTTCCAATGCAGCTACGATGACTGCTACTGGCCACACGTCCAACTTAATAAATGTACTCCGGGTACACTACCAGAAAGTATACTGTTCCTAAGTGTCTCCTTGTAAGGCAGAAATACTATAAACTAATGAATACAATACTCTTTGTTGCCATGAGATCTTAGTTTTCTTCTATTGTTAAACAGCTATGTACCTAGATTCTTCAATAGTGTAGATACTAGTACTTATTTATTTAATTAATGGATCTCTAATTGATCCAGGTTGCACAATGACATGTAGACCACCACTGACTACCTGCAGTACTGTCTCTCCTTCTCCCTTTAATCCATCCAAATGTTGTCTATAAAAGATCGCTTTTAGCGATAAGACCGCCCATTGTGTCACCCTATGAAAAAATTCTAAAAGGTCTGTAATTTTTATGGTGTATTTAATAAAAAGTATTCTATCTATAGTAGAGTGGACCTACTGCTTCTATTTTGTGTCATGTGTTACCCACACAATACATTCACATACTCACTCGGAAAGCGTTATTCTTGCCCTCTTGTGTGTTTTGGCGAAGTTTCTCAACACAGCTCGGCGTGGACGCCGGAGCCAGAAATAATAACGTGTATTTTTGTGCGTGTTAGTGTTAAACATCTGATTTATGTTAGCGTTAAGAGCTGCCCAGATCTGGTCAACAGTCATTTGTTAATGTTCGTTAAGTATACTTTAACTGCGGATAGATCATCTTGAGACTTCCGTGAGTTATTGGAGCGGATAAAATTTTTCAGGAGCATTAATGACTCGCCCATTTATATGCTTTTCGTTAAACGTATACGCAATACCAGCTCCATATCTTTCTCTGCCTTTGCTTTTCGTACTGAAATCACCAGTTTGCCCATTGCTGTGACTGTAGCTGCTTGAGATGATTTACCGGAGTAGTCAAGGTGTTACAGACCTATATCAGTATTTATTTAATGGTTAATCTAACTACTGATCGTAAGATCAGTTCATCTGTAGTCAATTTTGATTAACCCAGCTATAGGCCCAAACGATTCCAGTTGAAACAGAGCGAGTCCAGATTTTGCTATTGCTAACAGCACAGACTTGTCCGTTAGTATGCAGTAAACCTAGATTACCAGCCATGTATTAGTGCTCTATCTATATTCAGGTCGTTCAAACTAAACGAGCTGTTTGAAACTAAGCCATAAACAGAGTGCTCACAACGGCCTCAAAATGCGAGACCATTTCCCAAATAGTAGTCGTTTATTCATATCAACTGCTTGGCTCTTCAGAGGGGCTGGAGAGTGATCTGATTCTTATTAAGTGAGGCATAAGGTTGAGAATAGCTACAAAATAAACTAACACATTTTCACGAACGTAATTTTATTACAACTGTGACATTATGACAATTTACGAATATTTACACGATATGTACAATTTTTTACATTTTAATTACACAGTATACAAACAGTAACCTTACATTCGCTATGCGATAAAAAATTACATTTTAGTAAATTCATCGTTACAACCCTAGGCCGAATCGACTCCATACAATTTTGACTTTATAGAGAAACTAAACTAGTTCACCACATATCGGTCCACACAGCGCACCTTACACGAAATATTAAAAACTTGAACCGTACAAAACTGGACGCTGGGGCAGGTCGGCGGCCGAGAGACAGGGCTCGGGTCTCTGCGGCCGCCGGCGACCGTCCGACAGTCTCTAGCCTAGTCGATGGACACGATCAGCGTGTCCTCCTCTAGCAAAGCGCTGGAGGGCTCGCGGCACCGGCGCGAAGCCCGCACTCAGAGCTTTGTGTGCGACATTCCGTTGGGCGCTATCAGCGGCGCCAGCGTGGCCGGCCGCGCCTCCAGCGGCAGCGCCTCGCTGGCCGCCACCGACTTTGACGTCAGCGCCGTGGACGCCTCGGAGCGCGACGCCCCTACCCCTCCCCCCACCGACAGACCTCCTCTCGACTCCGCCGCTCGCAGCTGCGCGCGCGCTGCTCCACCTCCTCTCTTCCGCGGTATCACACTGTTTTCCACATGCAGAGTCGCGTTCACGTCTTTTCCGGCCGCGCAAGTGCACGCCTTTAAGAAACTCTTCTTGAAATTGTCAGAGAGGAAAGCATAGAGGATTGGATTCATGGCTGAGTTGCTGTAACTGAAGCAAGCTGCGACCAGGAACACTGTGATAGTAATGCGGCTGGCGCACTCGTTTGGTGGAGAGTATATGAGCGCCACTTGGAACGCCCAGTATGGCAACCAACACAAAACGTACACCGCAATCACAGTCAGAACTAATTTGGTCACTTTCCTATGCGATCGTTTCTTCTCTTTGGACTTGTTCTTTGGGCCAACAGTCTTCAGCTTACGGATGACGAGGCAGTAGAATACAAAGATAAGAGTGAGAGGGGCGGCGAAGCCGAGAGCGAACGAGTAGAGTGTGAAGGACGTCTGACCTTTGTTGAACTCTCGCTCGGGCCACACGATGTTGCACGAAAGACCATTGTCCGTGGGTATCAGCGTCGTGTACATGAAGATGGGCGTCATCACCAGCGCTGACGCCGTCCACGCTGCCGCAGATACGACGCGTGAAACGAACGGTGTCCGGAGTCTCGGCGCTGCTATCGGGTGACACACAGCTATATACCGATCCGCACTCATGATGCACAGGAATATGGAGCTGGTGAACTGGTTGATCCCGGTGGATATCATGTATGCTTTGCACATAAAGCGTCCAAACGGCCAGGATCGCAGCGACATGGTGGTGATCAGGAACGGTATGCCGATGAGGAAGCATTCGTCTGCGATGGCCAGGTTCACGATGTACATGTTGGTGACTGTCTGCATCTTGGAGTAGCGCAGGACCACGTAGATGACCAGGGTGTTGCCCAGCAGTCCGACCACGCAGACGAGGGCATACAGGACCTGCGTCACGACGTACACTACTGGCAGGTTGATGTTGGGGCAGTTCTCAAATGTTCCGTTGTACGTGCCGTTTTCGTCGTAAGAGTAGTTGCCATCTCGGAACATTTCCACGTCTTCCAACTCCATTGTGAAGGATGTAGAAGTTGCTTCTCGTAGAGGATATTTACCTGAAAAAAAAAAAAAAACGATTAGAACAACTGATGTGTGTGCACGAGTGACAGTCTACTGATTTATGGGTAATATATTTGTGAGTAAGTAATTAACGTTATCAGTAGGAGTCTGTTATGCTCTCGTGTTACTATAGTGTGGTTGAGATAAACATTTCGGGGAAATTATATGTAATAAATGTACCTACTAAGTATAAAACAGATGACAATGTAACGTTATCCATTTGTATTGTGAAACACATCATGAATCACATGATTGAAAAAATAAAAATAAAGTATTTTTTCAATGAGTAAGTAGGTACAAGCGTATGAAATTATTGAACCTTGTAAAGAATTTCCAATATGATATTCTCATCATGAAATGTCCACATTCATACTGAATTCAATATCGAAAGTCCACATGAACGGCACACAGCTGCTCTCATTATTTTCACGTCGCCATGATTTATCGGTATTTGCTGAGAGTAGTTATTTCACGTACTGCTCGGTTATTGTTGAGATTGAAAGCAGGCTGAGAAATGATTGACGTGAATTCGTTATTATTATTACGTTCTAGTGAAATATGTGCGTGATGGGGAAAGATGATAGAATGAGCGTGGGATCACATACATATGCGAATCGGACGGATATTCAACTAATTTTACTGTGGAATATCTTTGAGTAAGATTGGGCCTACTATTCGGATTCCATTAGGTAAGCGGAAAATATACAAGATATTTACTGTTTAGCTTACTGTTTAGCCCAAAAAAATCTAAATCATCTCGGAGACACGACCACATCTGTTCATAGGCCTCGGCTAAAAAGAAAGTATCAGGAAAATCGAAGAAGTAATTAATAAGTTTAGTTTTGAGACTCACATTTTGTTTCAGCAAACAATTAAGAGAGCTGACGACGTGGCTCCGGAGTATATCTGTAACAATAAGAAACACACTGTTAGCTTTTAAGTTTAAGTTATATGTAGGTAGGAATAGTCATAATTCCTTTATAGTACGAATTCCACAACTCCTGAAGGTAAGGCTTCTTGCCACATTTCTGGAATGTTGCGACAAGTAAACACGACAACCAATACATAGAAGATAATATTAATAGGTCTTTACCTATAAAATTGCCGTTCTACAGTACTGGCCATTTCAAATCAAAATAATTTTTGTTTGGCTAAAAATTCTAATTTCAAATTAATTTTATTTTAAAAACATGAAATTCTTTTTTCAAAAGAAGTAATTTGTTTAATGATAAGTGTTACATTTTCATCGCATTTCAACCTTTTTCGTCATCATGGATACGTTAAAAATTCGAGTAATTATGGAATATGAGTACCGTCGAGGCAGCAACGCGGCACAAGCGGCACGCAACATCAACGACGTTTACGGAGCTAACACTACAAACCAACGCACCACCTGTTATTGGTTTGCTCGCTTCCGTTCTGGAAATTTCGACCTGAAAAATGAACCTCGCGGTCGTCCGAAGACTTTGGTCGACAATGACGAATTAAAGGTGATTGTGGAAGCTGATGATACACAATCTACGGCTGAATTAGCAGCAGCTTTCGACGTTAGCGTCAAAACAATATTGGTCCATTTGCGTCAAATTGGCAAGGTAAAAAAGCTTGACAAATGAGTGCCCCACGAACTCAATGATCGCCAGCGCAAAGTACGCGTCGAGGCGTGCCTTGCACTGCTCAACAGACACACAAATGAAGGAATTTTGAACCGCATTGTTACCTGCGCTGAAAAATGGATTCTGTTTGATAACCGCAAGCGCTCAGCAAGTTGGTTGGATCCTGGTTCAGTACCTAAACAATGCTCTAAACGAAAACTTACCCCTAGAAAAGTGATGGTCACTGTTTGGTGGTCTAGCGCAGGTGTGATTCATCACAGCTTCTTACCAAACGGGGTGAGCATTACTGCAGATGTGTACTGTGAAGAACTTAACACAATGAAGGAGAAGCTGGCACATCTCCAACCAGCATTGGTCAATCGCTCGTCTCCGCTGCTCCTGCAAGACAACGCGTGACCTCATACTGCACAGCAGACGGTCTCCAAGTTGCAAGAACTGGGGTTGGAAGCTCTCCGTCATCCGCCCTACTCACCAGACCTTGCGCCTACAGACTACTTCTTTTCCAGAATTTGGATAACTTATTGGAGGGAAAAAAATTCAATACCCGAGAGGCAGTACAAAATGCCTTTGAAGAATTTGTTGCCTCCCGTCCAGTGGATTTCTTTAAGAAGGGCATCAATAAACTGCCACTGCGTTGGCAAAGATGCATTGATTGCCTGGGTGATTACTTCGATTAATACAAATAAAAAATACATGAAAAAAATTCGTTTAAATTTTTTCATACAAAACGGCAATTTCATAGGTAAAGACCTAATGGCAACAGGTAACTGAAGGAACACGGGTGGGTTTTAGTCAGTAAAAGTCTGACACGCCCTTCCGCTCCACCCAGAGCGGGAGAAGTCATAGGATGATCTCCCACCCTCAAAAAAAAAAAATAAGTCGGTTTGAAGCGTCTATGAGATGCTACTAAAGTAAAATCGCAGAGGGCAAATCATGGTTACCACGGGTAAAGTGACAACCCAGAACCCGCACAAATGAGGCCCACTCTAGGATATCATGAACATATCAATAGAAAAAGACGAATCTACGTCAGTTCAATCAGACCGGGATGCGTGTAACACAACAAGATGAGGATTTTAACGACTAACGGCTGCGCAATCGATCTTGAGGCCTTAACCTAACAGCCACATGCGCACGGTATGAATTTTATTCAGATCAGACTGTAGAACTAGACATGTACGCACACACAACCTTTTGCATGTAAATCTGATCCTTTATAACATTAAACTGAGAATATTCCTATGGATTTCAACTTCAGCCGCAGCCTGTCTGCTGTGAGGTCCTCGGCAATCTGTCAAACGCATGTGTTTACTCAAACGTGATTAATGCGGGGAAAATATCTTGTTTAGAATTAGATCCAGCTGCGTGGCGTCTACGCGGCGGGTGCGTGGCGGGTGCGTAGCGCCTGTGGTGTGGTTCGGATCATGCAGGTCTGTTTGTAGAGTGTAGACATCAAGTTGCTTTATGTAATCAAGTTTCTATTTAAAAACGGTGTGAAGAGTTTGCATAGTTAATTTAAAGTTACATCAGTCTGTACCTATCAGACGGAATTTAACCGATAAACTTATCTTGTTTTATGATCATATCTAATTCTATTGATCAGGGAAATTATCCCGGATCGAAAATATCTACAAAATAAAATAATTAAGATGTAATCAGTGAACAAATAGAAAAAAACAAGAATTAATCTGTAACTAATCAAGCACAGTAATTGATTGAGACATCAGACTGACCCACAACACAACATAGATTCTCCCGACGTAACAGGAAAACAGTTTTATGTCTCACATCCCTAATAATAAAATATAATAATACATTCCTAGCTTATGTTATACTATAAACCCTCTGTTACATAGAACGCGGGGAGGTTATGTATGGAAGACGTCATATTAGATACAGCCATAGACCACGCTTTGACAGGACCGCTTCGTGTGACGTTGCTCATATTAGATGACATTTAAATTATCATCCCAGTTTAAGTAATAATTGTTTTTTTGTTTGTTATATGTACTGTTATTTACTTCGTAAGCGTAAATCTATAAGACCCTCTATGAGAGTTTGTTCTTCTTTAATTTATTTATGGGATGTATCTCTTTAAAATAATTTCCGCACCCATGTATTAAATTATGTTGCTTCACTAACTTGTCAATAGTGAGTTCTTTACTCAAAATAAAACCTCCATGACAATCGCTCCCGCTTCTGTGTCAGCTTGCTGTGTAGCGTAGACCTAAGGTTATATGTAGTTAAAGCCGGCCTATATACGCTGAAGGATAGTAAAGCACGGATTACATTACGGAGATATTAACTTACTACATTTAAGTCTACGACTTTTCGCGCCATTCTAAGATTGTTGGCTTCCGGGTTGTTACTATAAAATATGTTATTGCAGATTTTGGGGGGGGGGACACTGAAAATGGAATAACTCTTATAAAGTGATGTGTTTTAAAAATGGCAGCTACACTATGTTCATTAGTTTGGTCTGGCAAATATATAATATAATATTATACCTACATAATTTTCACAATTCACAATAAAAACATAGATAAGTAGGTAAATTCAGTAAATTCGATTACTATCTGAGGCCGTCAAAGAAAGAATTCTTAAGAATGGCAACAAAGACATTAAAATGAGCTTTGTTATCAATGTTGGTCGAAATGATACAAAAAGAGGCTTTATCTCCTCACCAATATGGAAATGCAAATCAGAAGCGGGTCCTATTGAAAATGTTTAGCGACAATCTTTACGTTCGATCAGCTGTCTTTTACGTTATTTAATGAAGTAGGATTCAAACTAAGATTCTCTGCAATGAAACTTACAATAATCAGTACAGTTAACCTTGAACCGAACTCTGCTAATTAGATTGATTGCAATCTATCTACTGGTTTTAAGGAAACTGAGACTTAAAGATTGAGCCAGCTACTCAGCAAATGCGATATCATGAATTTTCCGGTTTGTTGGCATGCACAGTTCAACCGAGTGGACGAAATTTAGACGCGTGACGCAAACGTGACTCGGACATAACAAATAAATCTATTGTTAAGTGGGTCTGTCCCGAGTGTTTCTCGGCCCTCGTCTTGTTGCGTAATGACAGGAAATGTGTCAATGTTTGCTGTCTTTAGGAAATCATGATATAACATGCTATGGATCAACGTCTACTGATCTCACCACCTCACCACCTCTTATAACATTATTTTTTAAATCTGAATTCAGTTCGAAAAAGAGGTGGAGAGGTGCTGTTCATTTAACCCAACGGAACAGTGGCTTTGGTAGGTACTTCATAGTACCTACAGCCCCTCATCCTTTGCAATGACTTCTAAATGATGTTTCATAAAAAAGTCTCTTATAGAATACCAACCTTTTTTTTGAAACCTTTTTCTGTGTAGCTCATTTCTTCTCTGTGTGATAATAGTATTCTGTCCTATCAGTGGAACCATTACAAGGTTGTAGAAACAATCGTCATAATACAAACCAAATTGCAACAATCCCTCGACCTGTATACATTCAGCCTCGTCGTTCAGTCACGCCATGTTTCATCACCAGTGTTGCTGTATAGAGCGGGCTGCTCTACAGCATACGATGCCAAATCGCTATCATTCACAATACACATGTGTTCCTTACTGCTCACCGCTCATCCACTTGTCCAGTATAATACTCAGCAATATTTTCATACAATACAATACAGCTGTGAGACTCCAATAGATCAAAGCATAGGAAATGTACAAATTCAATTTGAACACGCTTTTACAACGGATGTATTTTAACGCTAGATTTGCTCACAATAAAACAAACTCGTAAATTAAACATAAACAATGGTCTGTGGGATATGCTCAAAATAAAATGGAGTTTGTTGATCCTGTAACATTGATTTTCTTAGAAATGGATGAAAATGTTTTCCAAAGATCTTAGAAAGGCGCTCAGTCATGAACGGACAGTGATTCCCACCTGTGCTACATACCAATCAGTTTATGCGTTATTGGCTTACAAACATACTCACAAACTTTCACTTTTTTATTTAGTATGGATATATATAAAAAAATACAGTTTCATGGAACACAGTCTAATCGTTTAGAAAACCATAATCGAATATCAATCATAGGCACAACCACGCAATATTTCCGTACATTTTAATGCTCACACATGCGTAGCGCGCGCGCAAGATGCGGCTGTTTTCGCAGCTGGGCTGCCAATAAACGTGATTTGTGCGCAAATTCGCTTTCACTATCAATCTGATTTAAGATCTATAGTTCTGTATCCGTGGGTAGGCTGGAATGTTTTGTTTCATAATTATTTAAACATAGAATGTAGGTAAACTACTGTTTTGCATACAATCGTAGTATACAAACGTACGTTTAGTGTACGTAAAACCAGAACAATATTATGAATAGAACACAAAGTTCCCCAAAAGAGTTACAATTTTCGCCCAAACGGATTTTATTTGTCCCCAAGAAGCACATGATCCGAGCTTCATCCGGCTTCAGACACCTCTTTGTATAGTCTCGCTCCTTTTGTTGTTCTTTCGTTTCAGCTCTGTGTTATTATTTGTGTTCGTTGCATGTTGTAATGTTCGTTTGTTGGATCTCCGTCACCTTCATTATGGACTGGATGTTGGTTGGTGGCGAGAAGATTACTTTTTGTACCGGAAGTTTAGTATGTTGGACTTTTTTTTTGCTGTTCGGCCTTTATTAGGCTGGTATTGCTTCTTCAATAAGTTATTGTACCTTCACAATTACCATTATATGAGAGGAAAGTTCATTTTTAAATAAAATTATTTACAAGAATTTCTGGATTCTTATACTCAATACTTTATTGCATTCCACATGTAGGTATTCTTAGGTGGTAAACTAATAATTAGCTCATATGGACCCTGTCGGGCACAGCATAATAAGTGAGTTTGGAGAGAGGAAGCATTTTTAGTTAATTATATAACACTAGCTGTGCCCGCGACTTCGTTCGCATGGATGTCGGAAAACAATAATATGTCGCTTAGAAACGTTGTACCTTCATTTAAAAAGGGGGAATCTTTCGACCAGGGCTGGTGATTTTTCCTAGTAAGAAACTGCCAAAAAACTTGTGTTTTTATTTAAGAAAATGCTTATCTTTATAAAATATTAGCGGTGGAACCACCTGGAGCGTACACAAAAAAGTTGCTAGGGTTGCTCACACGCGAAAGAGCTACATAAAGTTGGCCGTGGGAAAAGCAACCAATACTAAGATCCACCCCCGCACCGGATAATGTCTGGCCCTGAGCTTTGTTAATGGTCATGGCGTAACACAGGCTGACGGGGAATTGCACACGCTTAAAACTAAACGGGAAATTATTGGGAATGAGAGGAATTCTTGGAATAAAAACAACATCACCGGCGCCGCAACCTGTTAAGATTTCGGCTTCGATGACGTTTTGTTGGTGATTGGTGACTATGAGCCGAGTGCCGTTGCAAAGTTTGGGAGGACTTAAATTTCTGAGAAGAATTATTGGCACTCCGACTTTTAAACAAATTTTGTGTGCTGAAAGACCGGGTGTGTTAAGGGATTCTAAGAACTCTACTGGATAGTGTGTGGCATCTTCTTCTTCGGGAACCGTATTTATCGATGTATATTGTTGACTTTCCCCAGAAACATGTGCCAATATTTGTGTATTTATTGCTGTCCGATAGTCGAACAAATCGAATCAACCATAAGGCCTCTGCCTCGAACCTTGCGGGCAGCGAGGCGGCGGCGGCGGCGGCGGCGGCGCGGGCGCAGCAGGATCTTATGCGTAAAATCAAATGGACCGGTTCTCGAAAACAGCGGCGCGGCAGCGGCGAGGCGGCGGGCAGCGAGCGGTGCACTCCATTCAAGCGGTGACCGCCTGCGCGTCTGCATTGCAGTGTTGTTGCCCACAATAAATTGAGCGTTAGGAATAAATTTGAATCAAAAAGATGTTGCCGCCATTGTTCAGCCATTTCTTTCGCGAATAAAAACAAATATCTCGACGACAAAATCGTGAACACAACACTACGCGGCTATAGTGACGCGCGATCTGCCCGCTAGTTTCGAGAACGGGTCTTTGATGCCCGCCCCGCGCCCGCGCCGCCGCCGCCGCCGCCCCGCTGCCCCCAAGATTCGAGGCCGAGGCCTTACACATGCCAACAACGATCGAATCGAATGAGCGATGGTCACGAATCATACGAACAAATTACGAAGTATAATACAGTTCGATTCAAACTTAATGGCGGCTCGGAACATGAGGCGAGTCGCTGCGCAGTAACAATTTCATGTGACAGCGGGGGTGAGGGGTGGGGTACTGCGCAGCTAAAAGTTAACTTCCGAGCCGCCATCCGCCCCGCTGCCCGCAAGATTCAAGGCCGAGGCCTTACACACGCCAACAACGATCGAATCGAATGAGCGGCGGTCACGAATCATACGAACAAATTACGAAGTATAGTACAGTTCGATTCAAACTTAATGGCGGCTCGGAACATGAGGCGAGTCGCTGCGCAGTAACAATTTCATGTGACAGCGGGGGTGAGGGGTGGGGTACTGCGCAGCTAAAAGCTAACTTCCGAGCCGCCATTAAGTTTGAATCGATCTGTAACGACTCGTTTCTTGACTTCTTAATTTGAACCTAATGAACGAAACCAACCAAAATACCAAATCAAAACCAATCAGATCAATTAGGAGTGAGGCGTATTTATCATCACAGATAGAAATCACAGATATTATAAAATAGCAGATAGCAATTGCTCCTAACGATAAAAAATATCTGTTACTTAAAATCACAGATCCTCAAGACTGTTACTGTTAAAACTTCGGATACGATTTTCGACTTTAACGAAAAGAAATAAAGAAGATATTCAATTGAGTCAATACGTATTTATCGTCTGTACAAAAATCACAGGCTGTGATTTTATAACAGATAGATACGATTTTCGACTTTAAATCAAAAGAAATAAAGATGATATTCGATTGAGATACGTATTTATCAAAAATCACAGGCTGTGATTTAATAACAGATATTTGGATCTGTTATTTTTTGTCACAGTCACAGTGATCACAGATATCGTGTTTCACCTGTTACAACCCATCTCTAAGATCAATACTTTCAACGAATGACAACCCAACCCAACCAACAATTTATTATTTATTTATTTATTATATTATATTATATTATTATATTATCAACACTAACTAACGAAGTCAAAAACAAAGATACCTATACTAAAAATTATTTGGAATATCTGGGCGAAAGTCATTCTAAGACGGAGAGTCTTAACACCGCGATTCAGAAAATGACATTAAACGAACAACGCCATCTATCGAGCACGAAATGATACTGTCAAAATATATGGGAAAACGTTCGAACACTCTGTAAGCTAAATAAACTATGTAGAAAAGTGAAAAATTAAAGAATAAATACCTATATTTTTTAAGAAATTAACATTTGTCACTATTCTTTCATGATTATCAAGATTTGAAAGATAGGTAGCGCCACCTATCGCACTAATACTAAACTAATAAATAAACAACGCATCTGGAAAATTTTAATTAATCTAACTTTAGAGTTATATTCTATACACAAATACACAATGTATCGCGTTAAGTTTCCGCGCAAAGAAAATGACGGTCATATAACAACACACGATCTCACAAACCTAGTAATTAAGAAGTAAGTATCATTTCGCGTCAATAGATGTCGTTACGTGGATGTACATTACGTAATGAAAATTCCTTCTTGAACACTTTAAATTCATATATCTTTTGATATTTTGAAGCGATTGCGATGAAACAAAAACGAATTGAAACATCGAGTTACACACAATATTTGAGTATAAAAGTTAACCATATTGATTTCGTACTTTTTACGTGATAGTGGAACAATCAAACAACACAACATACAAACAGACAAACAGACAAAAATTCCAAAAATGGTAGAAATGGAATCTGTTGGTTATTCTTGGACAACCAACCAATTTTTTTTTTTTTTTTTTCATTGTACAGAAACGCCTCGTCTACAGATTTATTATATGTATAGATTACTTATCAAATGAATTATAATAAAGATGTAGATGTGTTATCTTCACTAGACGCCTTAAACGTCAACTGTGTTATTTGCATTTTCATTAGCTTATGGGATTAGTTTTCATGTTGAAAAAGCAAGGTTTTCATTCCATTAACTCGTATAATTTACGGATCTTAGTTCTTTCTGCTAGTTAGAAAACATGACGATCAAAATCAAGCATTGTTTGATTAGTCTTTGCATGTAAAATCTAGTAATATCACCAAACAGATAATGATAATAATTATATACATGTTTGGAATATCAAACTGACTTTATCATTACATTTATAATAAGATCTTGTCATTCTTCAGCATATTGATTTATATTAACTTTTCCTCGAATCTGTGTGGATGAAATATTAAATATTGGGTCGAGTGTAGCTTCTTGTTTATTGAATATTGTTACTAAGTAAATATAAGCGACACTGAAGCTTATTTACATAAAATATTGCTAATATTTTACTACTTCATTACATAGTATAAAACAAAGTCGCTTTCTCTGTCCCTATATCCCAATGTATGCTTAAATCTTTAAAACTACGCAACGGATTTTGATGCGGTTTTTTTAATAGATAGAGTGATTGAAGAGGAAGATTTATATGTATAATAACATCCATTAGTATTTAGTATCAGCATTGCACCCTTGCGAAGCCGGGGCAGGTCGCTAGTAATAGATAAAACATCAAAGATAATAATAATTGGTCACAAACATATACCTATATAATTAATGTCTTTTTCAACTGTTTGATTCAATTCAAAAGCTGCAAAGTGTTACTTAAAACTCTTTCACTTCATCGTCTTCAATCATACAAAATTGGTTTGGTTCAACAACTCGTCGAAGCACACAACAGAACAGTAGTTCTAATCGAACATCAAAAATTCTATTAGATTAAATTTTTCCAAACATGATCTCCTCACGCGATTCGACTTACGATCACACACTACACTTCACCCACTACTAGGTAATGTACCGGTCGTCGGTATGAGAACCCCCACGAGTGCCAATATCTAAGTTTACATCCAGGAGATCAGCCCTGCTACAAACCGATACGATTTTTATATGTACTAATCAAAATAATTAATGTGTTGGTAAACATTAATTATTTTGATCAGTACATCGTCATGAAATTCAAACAGGTCAATTCTCGTACGTATCCTCATTATACCATTTCTATGATTTTATTAAGCTACCAATGATACGGTTACAATTTGACATTATATTCCTTTATTCGGTTAAGGATAGATTCTGGTTACGGCAGAAATTGGGCAGTCGTCGCGACCATTATGTCGTAGCAGTAAGGGTGCTCGCAGTGCAAGTGTTACCACCGATGTGCTGTTGACTGTACAAACAGCGTATCAAAGCGAATATAAAAAATATCGTTTTCTGATACAAATGTTTACGACACAATTCGAGTTAGGTGCCGTTAGTGGCTTATTGGGCAATAATGGCGGAGTACGCGGTCAGGCCTCTACAGACGGACAACTTTTTAAACTGCTATAATTTGACGACATTGAAGCTTCGTAAGGAACTTAATGGGTTTGGAATGGCTTGTAGGAATCTATTTATAACTGCGTTAATTATTGTGTTATCGAGTGTCTCTAGAAATATAGAGATTATTGATAAGAAACTAGTGCGAGAAAACAGAATCCTCAATTCTAGTTTTCCTTATTATGCTTTTCCTCTATTCGAGCCCTTTATTCGGTTCAAACAAGGTAAAACCAATGGTATAAATAATCCGTAGCATGAGCCTTGGTTCACCCTCATACATCACGCGTGTCGCTCGCAAACCAAGAAGACAGTTTGATCAGAGAACCGCGCCCATACACTGAGTTATAGTCACTAAATTTTAGAAGCCCATATTACACGGTATCCTATTACGAACGGTCATGGTGTCCCATGGGTGTAGTGAGTGGCTGAGGACTTTTTAGGGGTTAATGTTCAGTTAATCTATGGTTTGGTTTAGTTTGTAGTTTGTTTGCTTGAGGGATAAAAGAGAAAAGCGTTTAAGAAAATATAAGCGAAGCGAGCGAGCTTTGGGCCTAAAGGCGTGATTTATTGTTATGTATAAGGTATAAGAATTGTTCATAGCACTCTTGAAATTATTTATATTACTTTCGTTTTTTTTTAAATTAATTATATTACTTGAAATCGTTGTCTTCGAGTTAGACCTAATTCGCTGACATGTGCACATTTTGCACAAATAACAAAATCGTACAAAAGTTTTCTATAATAATAATAATATTATGCTTTAAGAATAATGTCTGTGCCGAAATGAGTTCAAGAGAAATACATAACGCTAGATTTTAAAAGAATGCGTGTGTTTAACGTTGGAATCAACTTGACAACTAATGACACAGGTATCATAAGGTTTCATAACTTTAAGAAACTAGCTTTAGCCCGCGGCTTCGCCTGCGTGGAGGTCGGAAATTATCCCACGGGAACGTACTACCGAGAGAAAAAGGTCATGGATTTCTATGTGGTCTACCCATGTGCTAAATTTCATCCAATTCCGTTTAGCCGTAACAAACAAACGCGTTAGGATGCCGAAAATAAATTGTAAGAATTTGAAAAACTGTCAAGAGTAGGTAACAGTATTTTACGTATAAACTGCGTACGTGATAAGTAGACAGAATCTCTTGGGACTTACATGTCTCATTCGATGCTCGTTATCCCAAAAAAAGTAAGAATATTAGGTTACTAACTACGAATTGTTCGACGTTTTCAGGAGGTCAACTTATAAGTAGATTTTCTTGACTTAAGTAATGTGAAACTGCGGAACCATAGAAATTCCGCGTAGTTAGGAAACTACGCAGAATTTCTATACGTAGGAACTTATACTATGATTTTATGGGTAAAATAATTATGTTCCCGTGCTTGTCCCACTGCAGAGCAAATGTTTTTTATCATTAAGAAAAAACATCAGTGGATCGAAATGAAATTGTTTATTCTGTAAATAGGATATTGGAATCACTTTTACACGTCATATTAAAAAGTTGTAAAAATAAGCTAGATGAGGTCGGCGTTTCCTATCTGACTACTCTGAGAAGAAAGGCCGAAACAAACTCAGAGGTCACCGTCTCCTTTAAAGTCCAGACATAGTCTTGGTCAGGCCATATGAGGACCATGTAGATAAGAGTCTGAAATGGTCTTTTGAGGAAAGAACCACACAGATTTGAGTGGACCTGTCCAGTCAGTGCAAGCATTTGTCAGTAATAGTGGAGCTCAACTCAGATCATCACCAGTGATCGGATAATCGGATACATATTTACCTAAAGTGTAGGTGTTGGCTATTATGGAATGCACTTTTATGCTATTATGAATGCTTATACAAACGTATAAAGCCCTGTGTCACTGCGTTTTGGGCTATGGTATCTGTGCATGGGGTGGTGCTGGAAAAACCCATATGATTAAAATAGAGCGTTCACAGCGAGCAGTCTTAAAGGTGCAGCTTAACCTAAACTTCAGAACCCCTACCACTCTGGTGTACGAGCAGGCGCGGGTGCTAAGCGTCAGAAAAATATTTGTGTTTGAATGCCTGAGGAGATATCACCGGCACACAGTCCCACACTTGCCAAGAACAAAAAAGAACAGATAGATATCCCGTACCATGGGCAAGGAGCAAGTTCGCCAGAAAGCACTACAACAGTATAGCGTCACGCGTCTACAGCAAATTGTGTCAGTTCAAATCAGTGAGAGACGTGAACAATTTCCATATAAAAAAGGAAATCTTACTTTGGCTTGAAAGCTATAACTATGATGATATGGTAAACATGCTCAATAATCTAACCTAGTGGATAGACTCAGTCAACACACACTTTTTCACACCCACATCCACACACTCAAATTCACACACCCACATCCACACACCCATCACACAAACATCTCATCACACACATACAACTGTTTAGATCTATTATTATTTTGTTCATTTGTTTCTGCCCTTTTCTATTATATTTTTTTTTTTTTTTTTTTTTTTATTCACATTTTCTTGTAACTTTTCCTTTAGCTAATGTTAAAATTAAGCGTAAACTGTACATAGTCTAAGCCTTCTCATGCTGATCCATGTAACTGGTGAAACCTCAACCCCTGTCATACAGGATGTCCTAGTTCAGGGGTCGAGACCACATTGATGTAACGTGTAATGAAGTTTGGAAATAAATTACTATTACTATTACTTACTATTACTTTTGTATCGAAAAAATCCCGGGAATTCGGAATCGACAAATTTAGTTTTTTTTACTATAGAATCAAATCGGGTGTAGGAATATTTTAGTTAAAGGTGTTGGCTACTATTATGGAATGCACTTTTGTATCGAAAAATTCCCGGGATTTCGGAAAAAAAATCATTTTAAGACATTCGTCTCTGACACTCAACATAGTCATAAATTCCCCTTACACTCAACATAGTCATAAATTGATGGGGAGCTTAAAATTAACTTCAAGTAAATACACATTAATAATTATGTAATGCCCCTGTTTTTTTTTTTAATAAATGCTACATGCTAAAGACGACGTTTCCTCATCATGTTAAAGACTAGATTCGCATCCCCGAATTTTCTGGATTCCCGGGATATATATTTAAAAAAATGTTTTAAGAAGCCGCTTCCCTAATTTCCTAACCAAAAATGAACTTTAGGTCAAACTCAAACTCAAACTCAAAGCATTTATTTCAATTAAACCATTTACAGGCACTTTTGAATTGTCAAGGAGTCGGTCAGTCAGAAATATGAAGCTAGTTGCCCATTCCAAAGCGTAGTAGGTACCTATGGAGAAGAACGGGCAAGAAACTCCACGGACACTCTTTTAAATCAAAATATTTTTACAAAATATTGGTTACATCATTTATGTTGAAATTGTACATGTGAGAACAATGTAGAAAGCACGTTAAAAGCGTCCGCAATTATAACAAACAAATCAAAAATTAAAATAAGCCATGGCAGCTAAGAGATGACCAGTCACAACTGACGGCGCCCGTTCACATTTGCGAGACATTTGAGTGAGCATGACATTCCCAGCCGCCAGGGCACATTCAAGTCAATTATAGACAAATTACCCGGTAAATGGCTCTATAGTACATAGTACTCACACCTGTGCTATGTGCCTGTGCTGTGGTAAATCATCTGCCAAGCCTTTTCCCAACTATGTTGGGGTCGGCTTCCAGTCTAACCGGATGCAGCTGAATACCAGTATTTTACATGGAGCGACTGCCTATCTGACCTCTAAAGTACTCGAAAATGTCATAAACAAGTCTTTATATTCTTTCTTTGAATCACAAAATATACTAACTAAAGAGCAATATGGTTTTCGTAAAAATAAATAAATAAATAAGGCAGTCTTTGAATTACTCTCAAAAATCATAGTCAATATTGACAAAAAAACACCGATCGCAGCCATACTAATGGATATATCAAAGGCATTTGATCATGTAGACCATGAATTATTACTACGTAAGTTAGAAGGTTATGGCGTAAGGGGCAATGTATTGAAATTAATTAAATCCTACTTATCTGACAGAAAGCAAGTCACTGTCTTAAAAAAGGTTTGCCCAAAAACAAAAGCATTGTAGGTATGGCACCCAAAATATATAATAAAATACCCAGGTGCATCAGAGAAAAAAATGAGTTAAATGAATTTAAAAAATCGCTGCTGAAATTCCTCACACAGAAGGCATATTACTCAGTACAAGAATACCTAACCGATTATAATTTAAATAAATATTCAAATAAATTGTAGATAAATATGTGCTTTAATAATATTAGTAATATTTTAACATTTTTTCAATTTAATAATAATGTAATTATCTGCATGTAAATCATTTAATATTGTGATACTTATTTTTTAATTTAGTTGTAAGGACATTATAAATAATTAATATTTGTATGCCGCTATCGGCTAGACATGGCGAACTTATATTTTATTATGTACACCTTGTATATTACCTATGCTCTACAAATAAACATTTGATTTGATTTGATTTGATTTGATTTGACCTCCACAACCCAGTAACTGGGTAATACGATACCCCTTGGTTAGACTGGTTGTCACACTTTCGTGCTTCTGACGACTCGTAACGACTGTCAAACATCCACAAATGACAGCCGGGACCAACGGCTTAACGTGCTTTCCGAGGCACGGAGGAGTCTCGATATGTAAAGATCACCCATCCACGGACCAACCCCGGCAAGCGTAGCTTAACCTGATGGATCGACCCGAGCGGCTGTTATTACATAGCCACGAGCACCTTTAGAAAAACTAACTAAAACTTAACTGAACTTTAGGTAAATATGCATCCGATTATCCGATCACTGATCATCACAACCACCAACATTACATTTCGCGTTGCTCTTTTGTTTTTCCAATAATTTTGTAAAGCAAAGCTTTGTAGATACCTATTGACGTTACAATCAATCATTTTATCGCCACCCATGTGACGTCAACCTACTAAAATGAAATGAAATGTAAAATAGATAGCATTTCTAAAATAGAATTGTGTACAAACCATAACCAATAAATAATATTTCGCCCACGTGAACAAATACAAGTAATGAATAGTACTTACAAGATAGACGTTGTTTTCTTTTCAATTATTGATTGAAATAAAACCTGTTGTCAAACCTGACAGCCCTACGGTCTAGGGCGGCTTCTTATTGATTATAGATTTCATTTTTTATTTCTCGTCTGTTTCGACTCGTCTCGTCGCGAATTGAATATGTGTCGAAGTAGTTTTTTGTGATAGGATTTTAAATTGCTGGGAGCTTTAAAAATTCTGAAACAGCGATATTGGTGATCTATACGCTTTTTTGGACCAAACAACATCCAGAACTGCTTTTGGGCAAACCCGATTTTCGAATAGGTAAATAACCTAACCCTGTGGGGAAAACAAGTGTTTTAATATTTTTCCCTAAATGTACATTACAGAAAACCGGTGAGGCTTAAAAAAAGAGTTTTTTTTACTTGAAAGCTTATTAAACACACACTGTTTACATTCCAAAGCCTCCTAGATATAGGAGGTGAGTGCCTCCTATTCGTGACACGGCAGGTTGATGTTTACAAGTCATTGTAATTAATATACGAGTTACATAATAGGCCGTAAACGTCTTCTGCTGATGATGCATGCTTCCATTATTACCTACTGTTAATAGCTATGACGTCGCAGGGATGAATACCTAGTGCACGATCGTAAGTTTGGATGTCAGCTTGACAGGACTGGTGAATAGTAATCTATTTCTGGGAGTACTGTGAGGTGAACGGTTAAATGAAACTGGGGCGATATGATAATGAAGTACGCCTTCCAATCGCTGAAGGCCGATATTCGCTTTTGATATATAAAAATGGACAGAAGGAGGAAACTGCTCATTCTTCTGAAATAATCCCCGAGTCGTCTTTCACGTCAATCATCAGTAAAGAGAGATTGGGATTATTTATAATCGATTGACATTGCAAGCATCGAGGCATGTAATACAAAGCAGCGCAGTCGATTCAAAACAGAATAGAAAGGTACATTAGATTAATGAAAACTTGACGTAGACAAATCGAAACATGAATATGATGAACGTGTTGCTTTTGGTGATAAAGCTTACTTCGTAGGTGTAAGGATAAAAAGGTAGGTATGCACTGCATGCATGAACAATTTAGGAGCACATAACATCACGGCTGTATTCCTCGAGGGGTACGGCAGAGTTGTGCATATAGTAGGTACACACACATATCGTCAGTATGCGAACCTATTGCCATCAACCAGGCACAAATCACCATTAATCAAAATTTTGTAACTAACCATACTGACCTATGAACTAGCAGCTTCTTCGGAATCATTGCAGTGAAACCTGTAACAATAAAATAATAACATCAGTTTTCAGGTAAAGTTAATTAACAGACGTTAACAGGCAATCCTAGTTATAGTTAATTGTATTAAAGAACAACGAATTCGAACTGTACGTAAATCGTAGATTTAATTTTGAATTTGATTTAAAATTGAGAATCGATTGAAACACCAGACTGTATTCCTACTATTGTAAATATTTTAGCCCATTCTCAGAATAAGAATTGCTTGAAGCATCACCTGTATATAAATAGGTACTATAAATAATCTAGTAGGTACATTGTATAAAAATATGCTCGGTCCTTATAAATACTTTTTAAGAAGAATATTTTCTTTCTTAAGATACTCTGCACCTGCTCTGAATATTAAACGCGCTATTGTTGAGCTTAACGTCGACTGATTCGATTTAGATAGAACATTGATTCTGTAGCCGCGCGGCGTACGCGCTTATTGACTTATTTTTTATATCAAAATACTTTTTCGTTCAAAAATAGTTTTTAACATGGTGGGAGGAGAAAATTGTTTTTTCTTTCTTTATATTTTATGTTTTTCATTTCAAAAATAAGTGCTATACATCTCTTTTGACAGTCATCTTATGATTCACAAAATTGAAGGACAAGTTAGATATAACACGTTTTTACAAAATATTTATAATTGCGTAATAATTCTGTTAAATGTGAGGAATGTATGGGTGACTTGGGAATTTGACATAATTATATGAAGTAAAACAAAAAAAAAGCTTTATTGACACAAAAATATTTTACAAAAATGATTTTGGTAAACAGTAGGTACAATTCTGCATTTGAACACAATTCGAATGACCACTAACACCTAAACTGGGCCGAGCCTGTACCTTAGGCGTTAGATCTTTCCCGGGTAACTATCTACAGACGTGTACATTAAGATCCAATTGTATATTGTAAACAACTTTTGCACATTAAACCAATACAATACATAATACTAACTAATATAATAAAATACAGATTAAACTGCGGGTACTCTTACTGCGGGTATAATGTAATAGAAATATTATAACTACCTAATTTGTTGACATATTCATTGTACAATTTTTCCAAATACCGTCAACTTAAAAAAAACAACAAATACTTTGACCACTGAATGTAGTGACTTTTTACAATTTTGTTTTTCTATTCTGATTATGTTATTTTACTTAAATTGATTTCATTGTTTTATCATTTCTACATGGCATGTTCCTCCATATCCACAAACACAACAATCATTCAGTTTCATCTTCCAAAATAGCGACACACAACGTTTTAAAATGTCAACCGCGTCGGTACAAGTAATTCCCATGTTTAGGCCAGAAGGCGCCACCCGTGCACCCGCGCCATGAATAACATTATTCAAATTCACACCGCGGTCATTATGTTTGTTCCACTCTACGGCAAGCGCACAGACTACAGAACAAACCGGAAGGTTGCGCTGGCCGCGATCATAAGTCAATTATATTATAAAATTAAAATACAGCCCGCTCCTCCCAACCCGCGTAATACGGAGGCATTTTTAACTTTTTTGGGGTGAAATGTTCTCTCCTTTACACGTAGAATTTACAACTTATACATAACATAACATCATCGGCTACTTTAAGAAAAAGGTGTCGGCCAAACGTCAAACCAAACTATTAAATGTTATTTAATAACAGTAGTTACTGTTGCCATACGCCGATGCGCTGCGCGTGCGCGCCTTCTGGTTTGTTCTGTAGTCTGTACTCTATGGAGAAGTGGAAAACAGGGGGAAATTGTATTTACTTTACATTCTGTAGAGGATCACCGAGAAGATTAATTATGGAACCCATTTTGGGAGATCTTTTTCAGATTAATGATTTTAAAATGGGTTATGGTTTAAAGGGTCAAATGCTACTACGAAAATTGTGTCAACAGAGTAGAGGGTGGCATCAGCGCATGATTTATGGCAATGTTCTCAGTGAGTTGGTAAATCATGCAATCATAACTCGGAATGATTATCAAGTTTTTGGTAGGAAAAACACATCAAGTATTTATTTAACTACTTAATTAGTTATTCATAACGTATAAGCTCCATTAATGCTATATAATATTAAAATATTGAATTTGACTTTTAATATAAGATGCCTAATTGGTTGGAAGAACAGTATATTTTTAGATCGAATCTAATAAATTCGTCACAGAAAGAAACGCGTAGGTGTTGATATGGATGATATTGTCCTAAGTGGACGAAATAAGTAATGTATTGGAAATCAAAGACTCATTTGACTGATATTAAATATCTTCTATTTTTATACCTATCGCCCAGTGAAAGTATAAGTACTTCAGAACATGGGCCGAAATTTATAACGGTTAGAATTAAAACGACTAAATTGTGATCACTGCTCTCAGTAGCAGACTGGAGTAGGGTACAAAGTAGGTAATTCCAAAGCAAGTCAAGTCAGTTTTAACCTTACTGACTGACTCTTTTCGTTACATACAGTGAATTGAGTATACATTTTCCCAATCCCAACATGTAAGGAGACAAGAAGCAGAGTGGAAGAACAAAACCACGCGGTTTAGGGTTTTTTCTACCTATTAAAAAAAAATACCTTATAAAAAACCATTTACCAAGTTACATCTTTAGCAAGAAGACTTCTCTCTTCAGTTATTAATAATCCAATCAGCTGATCCCGACTCCTTTAACACTTCTAAATATTTAGCCCTATTAGCAACCCTCCCAGCTCATTTAACGATAAGCGCCGTCATGGCCATCAGTCACGTCAACCACTCTCTCTGCAGGTGACATGACGGCGGGGGCGTAGAGTTAAGGACTTTTCAAATAAGTACCTTTTTTACAAAACAATTTCCCTTTGAAATTCTATAGGTAAGTTGAAGCCTGTTTCAAGAACCTGAGGTGCAAAATCGCATGAAACCACTTTTCGGGTAATACTGAATACTTGCAACAACTGCAAGTAATATCTGGCCACACAAAACCCTCACCACAGAACTTAGCACGCCGTTTCAATTCTAATAGCCATCAAACTAGCATAAGAATAGTTCGAAGCCAAACGAGACGTTCAACTCCTAATTACAAAACGGATCGGCTTCCTATCTCTCCGGCACATCTATTAGATCGCTCCAACCTCGCAACTTGCCACTAAGTTCCCAACTTGCTAGTCAACGACCCCACACTGCTAACTTAGCCGCCTTAGTTCATACTGCGCCCTATCGCTCCCGGCTTAATCCATCTTCTTTCACAATCACGACCGATCCTTTCTAAATCCATACGCTTTGAATACATCCACCACAAAGAATATTAAATTGTAATTTTTAGACTATTAAGTTCAATTTACGGTGTGAAATGTATTGCCTGAAAAATTGCGGATTAATTTAAAATAAACTTTAGGAAAATGGAGATAGGTTTCAATTTCCCGCGGTTAGTGCAAAGTGTAAGTTTCAATAAGGGGCCAAGTGCAAGGTTTGCAATAAGAACATTGCAAGCAGTTGTCTCGTTTGACAAGACTTATTGAAACACAAGATTTTTCAGGACTTTCAGTGAAAAAAAACTTTAACGTTTTATGTTTTATGTGCAAAAGTCTGGAACAAAGTGAATTAGTTTTATTTGAGTTTGCAGACGACAGCTTTTTAGCTTCGAGTTTGTTGGAACAGTTGCATGGTACTATCTATCCAATTTCTTCTATTAATATTACAGATTAGATTCATTTACTCTCGAAATAGGTGAGACGAACACGGTACATTACCGTAATGCGATAATAAATAACGTTCCATCATTATTATTTATGTCTGCAAGGTATTGTTAGATAAATAGTGTTTCATATTGACTAGCTCAGATATTATATATGTGTGTGTATGTGTGTGTGTGTTGTTGACTGTAATGCCATTTTTCAAACACCCAAAATTATTGTAAACAAATGATTCGGTCCATAAGTCTTATTGAATTTTGTAAGAAAGTCAGCGTCTTTATATAAACAGGAACCTCCCACAATGCCAACCTATTATTTTTTCAATTTTCCCCTAAATTGGAATATTAATCTGCTAATCAGCGTTTCCTTCCGCGTATTTTCCTGTAAAAGGGGGAAAGATATTCTAAAACCTTGTTTTAAAGGAAACAATAATTGCGTTGTGTTTAGATTACATTGTACATTTTTGCTTTTAAAAAGAGGTTTAAAAATTCGTGCCTGCTTAATATTTTATTCAAGGAGAATATTATGAATGTGCGTCAAGCGTTTTCCCCGCTTTTTGGCGAAAGCTGTACAAGCTGTAAAAGTTTAAGTTTAATAAAATTGTGAACCTCTGAGAGGAACTGCTCTACTAAAACAACTGTAGGCAGAAGCATGACACCTACAATAATATCTATGAGTACCTATTAAAGGTACCTACTCTTTATAACAGTGTTGACCTGTTGGCCGTGTTTGGTATGTCGGTAGATACGCAAGCTCTCAAGCTATCGAATGCCAAATAATCGATTGATCAATATCAATTGATCGACCACTATAGCATAATCAGCCTATAATGTTCCAACTGCTGGGACACAGGCCTCCTCTCTGTTAGAGGGAGTGGGCCGTAATCGACCACGCGGGCCCAGTGCGGTTGGTAGATGTCACATGTCTTCGAATTCTTGGTTCTAGGACATGCCGGTTTCCTCACAATGTTTTCCTTCACCGTTTTGAGAGCAGTGGCGATGAAATAATTTACATAAAGTAAAGCGTCTCTCAGGGTTCGAACCTACGACCTACAACTCGTAAGTCGTGGCCGTTACCACTGGGCCACCACTGCTCATACCACTATAGACCACTATAGATCGAAAGTCTATTAATACTCGAACGTTCATCAAAATACAACACATTCTCAAATGCACTGTTCAAAAGAAGTTCAACTCTACTTAAACAGATTAAATAAAATGAAAGCAGATTGCTTTAAAAATAGAAAGAATATCAGATATTGGCATAATGTTCTCCGAGCCAGGGGGGAGGGTGGAGACAGTCTTATTCCCAATATCCGGCCAAAGACTTTCCTATTTCCACGAATATCCGTGAATAAGTCCGGATTTCCTCCTGAGACGCTTTTAATTGGGTTATTAATATACTTCTTTTTTACTATAATAGAATAATACCGGATCAAATACGGCACAAGCTTCGATCGTTCTCCTCAATAGACTCTTGAGGCACTTTTACCTCTTAACGTTTTTAATGTTGAATAGTCTCTCTTTAAGCTATGAAACTACGCGTCATATTAGTATCGATTGCGAGCGTGTTCATTTTAACAATTGGTAAGACAATAGGAATAAAATAAAATGTTCATTTTAATATTCAATCGCACCCCAAGCACGGTTAATTTTAAACGGAGTCATATTTCAACAATGAAAACAATACAATTAAAATCTACCTTTTTTTTAATGTATAAGCCAGACCTACGCCAAATTCACACAAAATTTTTATTCAAATTCGTTTTACGGAAAATGCTCTGATATTTTGTTTGGCAACCGTTCGGGGATCTCCAGCGATCTTCGACAATCTCCGCTGATCCTTGTGTCGCTTGCACATATTTTATTCAGCGCCATGCATGTACAATTTGTAGGGAATACACGGCCATCTATGACGTCACTTCACATCCAATGTGAACGGTTGCAGAACGTAATTTGAGGAATTTCACGCTTCGTCTCTCGAAAATTGGTCCAAAATAGGGACGTTTGAGAGTGGTGCTGCTGGAATTTTGCATTTATGGTAGGGATGGAAACTACATTATAAATACATTCAACTACCTACCTTTTGCAAAAGTTTAGCAGTTTTCCGAACGTACATAAATAGGCAATTGTTTTTTATTTACGTAAGAGAAATCACTTATAATGTCAGGCTACGCACTTAACTGCCTCAGCTATTCCAGCCAGGCAGGTAGGTATATGCGAATGTCACGGATTGTCGGCGCAAGACGTTATCCCACTTGAGTTTAAAATAAATATCTCTGCCCAAACCTTCAGGAAATACTAGCGTGATGTTAGGTTAAAGTTATTTAGAACTAACTTGATTTATTACCATATATTTCGTAGTTTTACTTCGTACATAAAGACCATTCAACATCGCCACTCGGCCATCTAAACAGCTGAGCGGTCGCTCCGGAGTTCCGGACGTGTCACGTAGCCGCACGTGTTTACGACACGGCTATCAACGTTAAAGTTTACACGTTAGGAACTTGAATGTATGCATTATACATTGACAGATTGACATCATCAACACCAACAGCGTATTTGTCAAGCAATGTTTGGTGTAAAAACTTGTCAACATACTCGCTATTCTGAGTATTTGTGTGTATTGATCCATGGGCCATATGTACTTAATTACCTACCTAGCACTTACATCATCTGGTAAATTATTTACCTAGATCCTGTTTCAAAATGTATTTTTGTTACGTGTATCCAAACTCACATAAGTGCGAATTTTCTCACTTACTCACGATTATATCACGGTATTTGCTTAATTTCATCAGATCAATATTCTTCTTATAAAAATCTAAAGTTATTTTTAGTAAGCATCACAATAGGAAAACACTTTAAAGAACAATTTAACTCAAATAATTATTAACATGAATTGAAACGTTACAAATGACCACCTACGCTAGCAAATGGTCCTATGGTCCAGCTTATTCATCAGGACTTGAGGACCAATTTCCAAACTCTTCCTTGGCCCTAAAAGGACCCTAACGAGAAAAATATTACCAACAAAAGATAATGTTTAAGTTATCTTTTGTTGGTAATATTTTTCTCGTTAGGGTCCTTTTAGGGCCAAGGAAGAGTTTGGAAATTGGTCCTCAAGTCCTGATGAATAAGCTGGACCATAGGACCATTTGCTAGTGTAGGTACCCGTTTTCTCGTACAAAAACATAGTCGGTCACAATCAGATCTCATTTATTATTGTAATCGCGTACTGTAGAATCAAAATCTCATTAAGTGTGGCTGAGATTAAAACCAACAGCGGTTCCCTTATTAACATAAACCGTTTATGATAGAAAAACGAGGCTTTGATATAACAAGAGCGAAAGATCAAAATATATTTTGGTAACGAGGATTCACACGGAGACCCCGACAACGACTGGTTTTTGGGGTTCCGTAGTCAAGAAGGAACCCTTATAGTTTCACTATGTCCGTCTGTCTGTCCGAGGCTCAGAGCTCATAGTATAATCACGCCGACAAAGTGGGTCAATAAAATCATGAAAAAAAAAACGTTATACGGTACCTCCCCTACCATTTTTGGATTCAGGGATCCGTTTGCGAAATATTAAGCCTTAAAGTGCAAACTTTTGTTAGAGTCAAGTGGACCCCCCCCCTGCTAAATAAAGCTAAATGCTAAATGGTTGCTGTATATTGTTATTAAAACTTCTTGTAGCCAATTCAATGAAAACCGCGTAAACCGGTGGCTGTGATAAATTCAACTAAGTATAGATTTCTTATTTTTCCTCACTCGTTTTCAAAAATTCAGGAAAACTCCCATAAAGCAGGAAGCGAAGCACTCAATCACTCCATGGGAAAAACCATCGAATTTCTGAATATTAACTCGATGTGCGGCTTCGAGGAGCAAATACTTCTGAATATGGAAAACAAGTACAAAAATATATAGATCATCTCTTCTCTTAGATATCGATAAACATTGGCGGGGGGGGGGGGGGGAGAGGTCTACAAACGTTCTTTGATTATGTCTTGTGCTGTTTGTTGAGTCTATTGTTATTCTTAGTCACTTATGTATCGTAAATGTATGATGTTAATTATAGGATGAGTTAACCGTATGGACAGGCAACTAGGTAGTAGGTACATAGTTGGCTAGCCATACGGTTAACTCTCGTGGGTCGTACATATTTCGAGTGCAAGAAATACATTAGTAAAGACAAAAGTGACAGAAGTTCGGTCAATTCTGTCAAGCCTGTAACTAGTCAACTGAATAACTTTTGCTTCTTGAATTCTCTACTCGAACAAAGCGACTGCTACCAGCAGGTTGTTGAGGAACACAAGGCATTTCACCTATATAAAGAAAGAAATAAAGAACCTACCTACCTTACCTTTAAGTATAACTACATTGAGGCTACGTAAACAGAATGATAAATCTTCAATGATAAAACCCCTCCATAAATTAATTACGCCCCCCTCTCGCAAACAAAATATCTTAGAATAGGCAATAATACAATAATTGTGATCATACAAATATATTTCCCGTGCGGGTATCGAACCCGGCAGTCCTCAGCGTATAGAAGCCAAATCCTCGGCCGCTGCATCAATCATACCGTCAGAGTGTACAACTTAACATTTTTTCTTATATTTTCAAGAAATGAAGAAGGATAACCTCCTCCTTTTAGAAGTCGGTTAAGAAGTCACAAAATATGATTACTAGAATATACGGCGCGAGACGCTTTGAGACATAATGTCGCTAAATACTTGACTCTTAAATATAATTATTTGGGAGGTTGTAATACAAATTGTGTAAATAAGATTATATTCCGATGTTATTTATTCAAATAAATAAAACGCAGAAAGTATTATATGGTCAAGGGGAAATACCTTCTGATGTTATGAATGTAAAAGTGAAACCGTCTCTTTGGTCCTTTTTAACGGTAAACCACAGGACTGACAATGGAGGTAGGAAAATAGCTTTTGTAACTTGTTACCTGGAGGTAAATGAAAAGTATTATAGACTGTGAACTTTTTGTTTCTAAATATTTTAGACCCTTACTGAAACTAGCACGCTACCATAAAGTAGACATGTGTAAATGACCTTTCCAGATTTTCACAAATCCTTAAGAATTTTCTCTGTCCAAGTTGTACAACAAAAAGGTAAAGGAAAACCAAAAACACAAACAAGTATATTTTGCGCGTGCCCGTCTATTACCATTCATCCTGTCACTCAGAGCTATCTCAGATGATCAAGATACAGCAACACAATGCGAGGAATATAATATCAGTGTATTGTGTCGCCATTGTGACGGATATAAGTGGGTGTCAGTGGAAGTGCGACGCGCCACGCTGGGCCATTGTCGGGAGCGGGACGACGCCACGCGGATGATAACCAGTGGAAATATAAGGTGTGCTGTGGAAAAGAATAACGTGATGAATGATGTAGATGCTTGTGTCAAAATATGACAGGCACACGTTTGTATAGATGAAATGAGTAGTTTATTGTTTTGCTTGCGTTCTGCCTACGGTTGCGGTTCAGTTTGTGAGAGGTATATTTGCTTTAGTTAAGTCAAACTGTAGCATGTTGTGTCCAAACGTCAGTCCAAGTGTCAGTTTTTCATTGTGAAGTGTCATGTCAAGGGACTTTTTTTTTTTTTTTTGGGTGCGAAATCGTCAAATTACTTCTCACGCTCTGGGCGGAGCGGAAGGGCGTGTCAGACTCTTACTGACTAAAACCCACCCGTGTTCCTTCAGTTGCCTGTTGCCAGGGTCCCGGTATCCCTTTCGGACTATTCCGCAACCCTGGCAGGCATCGGTCCTAACGGAACCCGTCAGGTGTGCTGACATCTCTTTGAGGCGCGCGTGGAACACGACACGCCATTGACCCGGGCCTGCTCGCCGTCCGCAAGCCCGCGCCTATGGTGGCCGGGAATCCGCCTGGGATTCCCGACGCCCAGAGTGTCTCCAGCGGCGGCGGTTAGGGGCGTGAGAGCGCAGGCCTTACCTCTCACTCACGCGTTCCGCCTCCTCCTTCGCGAGCATCACTGCTTCGCAGAAGGAGGTGACCGCCTCCCATGCCCTCTCGCTCCGTACCATGGCCTGGACCAGGGCCGGACGCGAGAGGTCAGTGCCGCCAATCGCCTCCACGAGGACACGGCGGTGCTCCGCACAAGCAGGGCACATCTCCACCGTATGCTCCACCGTGTCCTCCGGACGATCCGCACAGTGGTGACACCCGGGCGTTTCCTCCCGCCTAATCCTACACAGGTACCTCCCGAAGCTGCCATGTCCGGTGAGGACCTGCGTCAGGCGGAAGGTGAGGACGCCGTGGCGCCTCTCCAACCACTCCTCAAAGAATTTATCGCCGCAATTGTGGCGTGCACTCCTGGCTCTCAATTAAAAATATTCTCATACATAATGATAATATTTAAAATAATCACACAGCAGTTAATAAGGCTACTTTGGCGCGTACCCCCGTTGAAAACAAACCACTTCTTAACACTAGACTAACCTAACCACTTCTACAAGCAATTACAAATACATAATTATGTGAACTAGTGGGTAGTTCGGTACCTAATTAGCCGATACGGAAACTTGTCGGATGGACAATCAAAACCAATATTTTGTGGCTAGTCCATTTGATGGTCGGGAATGGCCGACTGTAGTTGTAATAGGGGTAATTAGCGGTCATAGGGCACATTAGTACTTCTATATATTTATATTATGTTGTAAAAAATGGTATTGTTCAGGATTTTCCTGTAAAACTGTTAGCTAAATAAAATGCTTGTTTTCCTATGTTTTCTAGTCAACTAGTCCAGTTATTTCTTGACAGGGTAACGTATGTAGGTCTTATGAAAACTATCAGGTGGCTATTTATTACGTTTTTCTTTGTGTCCGCTGCAGAATCTTGTTTTCATTTAAGCTGTCAGAAAGTACTTCAAGAATGATAATAAAATGAAAATGCAATAAATTCTTTGCACTATACTGCCCTCGTAATAACAAATGCAGTACTTGCAAAATGGCGGATTCGAGAAAAACTCGGTTGTGTTTTTTTTTAATCTCTACTAAAACTGATATAAAACTCATATGTTTTGTTACGGAATAGGTACATAAAAATACAATGTATCGTTTAGTTAAGTTTTGAAGTTAATTTTTCTTATTTAGGTCTTTAGAAAGTCGAATACTGCACTTAAACCTTGTGTCTCTATTTGTGATAAATCTAAGTAGTAACGTGAAATGCAGTACTCGTGTTTGTTACTGCATTTGTATCTAGGAAATACATTGACTGCATTAAGCACTAGCAAAATTGATTACTGAATAGAAGTAGAATAAAAGGCATAATGCAGTGTAAAAACGAGTTGTTTAACATTTAAATAGAAAAAAAAGGAAAAACATCATTTATTATGAAAATATTTTTATTTTACAACTAGCTGTGCCTCGCGGTTTCACCCGCGTAGGTCGCGATCCCGTGGGAATATAGGGATAAAGCGTGTTTTATGTCCTATTCCAGGGCATGGTCTACCCGTGTGCCCATCCTTTCCTCTCTAGAGTAGGGAAAGTCGCGGCGACGCGGCGCCGGCGTCGTACGGTTCGCGTATTACATTTTTAAACTCGTGATAACTTCGAAATTAAATGTCCGATTCGAATGAATTAAAAAGTATTTTACTGCTACATAAATACCCTTGATGTTAAAACTATTTATTTGAATAAGAATTAATATTATGTTGATAAAACTCCTTCGCAAATAATGCATTAATTTCTAACAAATGTTATTACCATAAAAAAAGGTTATAGTGAGTCAATCTTAAAAGATAGACATAGGCTGTCGCGGACTTTTTTTAGAACTTTTAAAGAGAAACCATTCCATGATACATGATTGTTGGCGACGAACATACATCTAATTAGTATATAAGAATTGCTGATTGTTTATAATTAGTTTATAAGAATTGCTGATTGTTTATCTAGTCTAAGAAAGTACTGATTAAAATAAATAACCTATTTTCTCATTAGAATAATGAATGTACCTGAATAGCTTAGGGCTACCTTTATTTTCCTTTAATATATGCCATAAAAGCGCATAAGGGCTGAAACAAAGTAAACAAACCTTTCACATAACTAAAAAGTCTAACTAGATTCCAAACAGACAAGTCGCAACCTGTTCTAGAGCCGTTAGACACCCATGTCACACCAGACAACACTCTAGGCACACTAGCACACATAATGGGCTCGCCCAAAAGGAGCAGGTCTCAACCTGCAACACCCACACCCACAAACCATTTACACGAGTCTACGATACACAAACATAGCAAATAGACTTGCCCGGGAGCAGGTTGTAACTTGTCCAAGAAAAAAGCTTACGCTTGACCGAAATCACCAAACCTAGATAAACACTATTGGTCTAGACGCCTAGATTAAAATTGAATTGTCTCAGACCCACACACAACGTGCGCTATGGTAAAATAGTACTTAAGCTCTCGCAAAGAAATGAAACTCAGTTCTTATGTTTTTGCCTTTAATATGTCCTAATTATGTACTAGTTATAAGTGCGCGGCTCAAGTGATTATACAGTATTCTATTTTATGTGGTGTTTTATATGTAAATCCCCAACAGAACTGGTCCTTCGACAAGCCGGATTGAAGAACTGAAGCCTGAGCCTGAAGATAAGTAAAGAAACCTCGCTATTTCGAAGAATTAATAGCGAATTATCGAGAAGCTTATGTATATCAAGAAGAATACATAAGTTTCGTGAAGATTACGACGAGCCGCGCACTTATTTCGTCGTAAAGAAGGTTAGTAATCGCTGGGAATAGGCGGCGTATGAAAGACCGCTCATTCCCGAAGCCAGGCCCTCTGCGGAAGGCCTATCGCCGTGCACACGACCCGCTGAGTGAAGAACGCTGGGAGGGTCGACCACAGGAAGAGTCGCGCCCTCTCGAAGCCCACGCCGCTCGAAGCCCTACGAACGTCGGTAAGAACGCTGGGAGGGACGGCCACAGGAAGAGTCGCGCCCTCTCGAAGCCCCACGTCGTTCGAAGCCCTACGAGTCGGTGAGAACGCTGGGAGGGACGACCACAGGAAGAGTCGCGCCCTCTCGAAGCCCCGGACCGCTCGAAGCCCTACGTGTGCCGGTAAGAAACGCTGGGAGGAACGACTACGGACGTCTCGCCCTATCGAAGCCCGGTGTACACGCAACCGCTGAGTGAAATAGAACAGCTGGGAGGGACGACCACAGGAAGAGTCGCGCCCTCTCGAAGCCCGCGTCGCTCGAAGCTCTGCGTGTACTAAGTGAGTGAATTATAGTGCTACTTATGTGTTATATAAATGACTTATAGTGGATACATAAGTGATACCTGCCGCCGTATCCGTGAGTAAATAAGCAATATTACTTCAAGTGAATAGTGAAGTTCGAACAGTGATACTTATGTGTTATATAAATTACGTATAGTGAATACATAAGTGTTATTTGCCGCCACATACGAGAGTAAATAAGGAACATTACTCGCGTGAACAGTGAACGTTCGAATAGTGATACTTACGTATTATATACACGCCGAATAGTGAATATATAAGTGTCAATCTACGTTGTACATGTAAGTAAACAAGGAACATTGCTCTAAGTGAACATTTAAGTGTTATTTACGTCATACAAGTGAGTAAATAAAGAACATTACGCCGTGCAAATAAGTTAACGTCGATTTGTGAATACATAAGGAACTTTGAACATTGTATAAGTGAATACATAAAGACAATTAACTTAGTGAACATTGTGTGGTGAAGTGCCTTTGCTGAAGGATTGTAACATAACACTGGTAAGTTATTGAACATTATTTGCTGATAAAGTGTTTGTGTATATGAGCCATGATGACACGAAGCCGCAAAGGAGATAGCGCGCGCTCGACCACGGAAGAAGAGACTACGGAGGAGTCTGCGACAACCTCCGAGACAGTCACCGACAGCACCGCGCCGACGGAAGAAACAACCGTGGTCGAGGATGCGGATGCTACCATGGTTCAGAAAAAGAAAGCAAAGGGCACTTCAAATAAAACTTCGAATATTAAGAAAAAGGAGTTACAAGCTAGATTAGAATTAGAGAAATTACAGTTAGAAGAGATTAAAATGAAAACCAAATTGGCAAGTACCAAGTTGGAATTATCGCGTGTCAACGATGATGACACAGACGCCAGTGATGAAGAAGAGGATGCTGCCGCCAAGGCCGCCGCGGAGAAGGCCACAGCTGCCTGGGTGTCCAAGTCCAAGGAGGGGCGTGATGAAGTAGAAATAGTACCAGAGACATCGCGCACCACTGAACCAGTAGAAAAGTCTCCAACAAATCAGCTGGCGGAGGCTATACTAGAAGCTGTTAAGTCCGTCGCTGACAGCAAAACGTCAGCCATCATGCAGCGAGCACCGAAATATATAAGCGAGCTGCATCAATTCGACGGAGACGCCAGAGATTGGGTGGCTTTCAAAGCGACATACATGGATTCTAAGGAACTGTTCAGCGCTATCGAAAACATGGGGCGACTTCGAAGAGCAGTGAAAGGAAAAGCAAAAGAAGCCGTGAAGTCACTCCTCTATACCCAGGCGGATCCAGAAGAAGTCATGGCTGCATTGGAACGCCGATTTGGAAGACCTACCTACCTAATAAAAAGCGAAATAGAAAACATTGAGAAGCTGCCTGTCATGTCCGACGATGCGAGGGAGCTGGTGCGATACGCTGGAGCTGTGGCCAATACAGTCAGCGTCGTGAAACAAATGAAGAAACAGAGCTACCTACACTCAAGTGACATATCAAATAGAATAATCGAAAAAATGTGTCTCCTGGTACGATTCAAGTGGTATGAATATAGGGCTTCGAAAGAAGAAGAAGATGAACCGATCCTGATTAGCCTCATGAACTTCTTCAATCAGATGGTGGATCGATTTGAGATGCACGAATTCACAGGAACCAGAGTCAAGAAGGAAGGAATAAGAAGCCGCACTCGACCGCTAGGTTCCCGAGGGGTGAATATAGCTCAAGCCACGCATGAAGAATGTTCATCGGAAGAGGACCAATCAGAAGACGAAGAAACCGAACCACATACAGCTGTGATCTGCGCCTGCAAGGATGGCACCAAGAAGCCGGAGAAGATGGCCTGCCCTGAATGCGCCGGGGAACATCCGATACTGAAATGTAAAAGATTCATCGACGCCTCCGTAGACGAAAGATGGGAACAAGTCAAACGAGCCTTCATATGTTTCAAATGCCTGCTGGGACGACACAGAGGTTACAACTGCAAGGCCAAGCCGTGCGGGAAATGCAAGAGAGGTCACCACGTGATGCTACACTCAGAAGGGGGTGTGAAGCCAGCCACAGAAGAGACCGAGCCTGTAACGTCAACTGTAAATGCAACCCGGACCATCTCAAGAGCCTATCTGAAAATCGTACCAGTGGAGTTATGGGGGCCAGATGCCACAGCTCAAGTCTACGCTCTTATGGATGAAGGATCAACGGTGACACTCATAGAAGATGACATCGTGAACATGATTGGCGCCAAGGGTCCTGAAGAAGACTTAAGAATCGAGGGCGTAGGAGGCCATCGAATGGATCAGAAGTCAAAGAAGATCGACATCAAGATCAGAGGAAGATTCGAACGAAACCTTGAGATGATGTCAGGATATACCGTGAAAACCTTAAACCTAAGCCCACAAGTGAACGAGAAGGACCTGGAAGACTGCCAGCACCTAGAAGAGATCGCCGAGCAACTGAAATACCCCAACGCTCGTCCTACTGTGCTGATCGGACAGGACAACTGGCATCTCATCGTGTCACAGGAAGTAAAAGCTGGTGACAGAAGCAAACCGGTGGCCTCCAGAACTCAATTAGGGTGGGCTCTTCACGGAACCAAGTCAAGCAGCAACACTCCAGTTCGAAGAGTGAATCACATTATAACGCAGTCAAGAGGGAAGGATGATTACCTCGAGAAGATGATCAGAGACCACTTCGACATTGAAGCCCTAGGAGTCGCTGCGAAGAGACCGTCCAGCGATATCGACCAACGAGCTCTCGACGTGCTACACTCCACGACGAAGAGATTGCCTGACGGAAGATTCAGCTCGGGCCTGTTATGGAAGACAGACGACGAGCACTTACCTGAAAGCAGAACAGCTGCAGCACGACGACTGAAGGGAATGGAGAAGAAGTTCTCAAGAGATGAAGAATTTCAGAAGAAATATGAAGAACAAGTCGAAAACTTAATCAACAGCGGCTATGCAGAAGAAGTAACAGAGGTACCCACCTCTTCAAGAACTTGGTACCTACCCCACTTCGCCGTTGTACACCCACAGAAGAAGAAAATGAGATTGGTATTCGACGCCGCAGCTAAATCAAATGGGAAATCACTAAACGACGCATTGTTAGCTGGACCCGATTTGCTGCAATCTTTATTCGGTGTGCTGCTCCGTTTCCGTCAAGAAGCAATAGCTGTCGTCGCAGACATCAAAGAAATGTTCCTGAGAATAAAAATCAACGAGGAAGACAGAGATAGCCTTCGATTTCTCTGGAAGAACAAAGAGTACAGGATGACGTCTCTAATATTCGGGGCTGCCTGCTCACCGTGCACTGCAATATACGTCAAGAACAAGAACGCGGAAGACTTCACCGACCAGTGTCCGGAAGCTGCCAGGGCAATAAGTCGGAATCATTACATGGATGACTACATAACAAGCTTTCCCGACGTGTCAACAGCTACCAAAGTATCAAGAGACGTAAACGACATTCACAAGAAGGGAGGGTTCCACTTAAGAGGCTGGGCGAGCAATGACCCCGCGACAATAGAAGAGTTCACTGACACCGAAAACAATCAAAATTCCATCGTGTTAGGGGAACCAAAGGATCAAGTTGAGAAAACTCTAGGACTCAACTGGAATATTCAAGAAGATAGCCTCCACTTCACCTTGAGTCTACGCAACACTCCCGACGAAGCCAAGGAAGGACGACGAGCGCCGACGAAGAGAGAAGCAACCAGCGCAGTGATGTCGGTCTTTGACCCCTTAGGGCTGGCGTCACCTATAACAATACAAGGTAAAGTCATGCTTCAGAACTTATGGAGATCCGGCCTGGAGTGGGACGAGAAGATACCCCCGTCAAGAGAAGAAGAGTGGAGAAGATGGCTTGAAGACCTAAGAAAACTTGAAGATCTTCGAATCCCGCGCTGCCTCACACACGACGTCACCGAGGGGGAGCTGCACACCTTCTGCGACGCAAGCGAAACTGCGTACGCCTGTGCGGTGTACTGGCGCTCCCAGCATCCGGACGACCACGTGGAAGTGAAGCTGCTAACTGCAAAAGCAAGAGTATCGCCTCTCAAGCCAACTTCGATACCTCGGCTCGAGCTCCAAGCATGTCTACTAGGAAGTCGCCTGGCCAGCAGTGCAATTCAGGAAATGGATCTAACAGTGACAAGAAGGTACTTCTGGACCGACTCAAGGACAGCACTAGCTTGGATCCAGTCTGACCCTAAGAGATTCAAGCCATTCGTCGCGCATCGACTCGCCGAAATAGAAGAGCTGACAAAACATAAGGAATGGTACTGGGTTCCAACAAAACTCAACGTAGCAGATGACGCAACGAGAGGAGCTCCATCCAGCTTCGACATAACACATCGTTGGTTCAGAGGACCGGCTTTCCTATACGAAGACCCACGACATTGGCCTTCTGAAGAGAAGAAAGTTTCAATCCCTGCGACAGGAGAAGAGAAACCCAATGCCACCACCCTGAGCATCAAGAAGACCACGCCTATCATCGTGCCTGATCCCGTGAGATTCTCCAACTGGACGCGCCTGCTTCACGCAACAGCTAGATACCTACAAGCTGTGGATGTCTTCAAACGCAAATTGAAGAAAAAGGTAAACATCACGAAGCAAATCACGAGGAAAACTCAAGATCCAGTATGGAAGAAAGCACAGAAGAGGTCAACCCAGACGTCGGAAAGAAGGTCGATCAGCAAAGAAACTACATTCCTACCTAAGTCGGCACTCTATGTGGAAAAGGCAGAGCAACTTCTAATAAAGAAAATACAGGAAGATTGCTTTCAAGATGAACTCATCGCACTACGCAAAGAAGAGAACATTAAAACAACGTCCAAGCTGAAGAACCTCACTGTCAAGTTAGAAGATGGGCTCATCAGACTATCTACTCGTGTAGGAGCGGCCAACTACTTGTTATCGTCCTACAAGAATCCGATCCTGCTAGATAAACATCATAGAATAACACAACTACTTGTGAAGTACATACATGAAAGATTCAACCACGGCAACCACAGCACCGTAATGAACGAAGTACGTCAGAAGTATTGGATACCTTCTCTCAGGAACATGGTGAAGAAAATAGCACGAGACTGCGGATGGTGCCAACTCCGGAGAAGAACGCCGCAGACCGCACCACAAGGAGATCTGCCACCGGAGCGCCTGACGAAGACTAGCCCCCCCTTCACCTGCCTGGGGGTCGACTACTTCGGGCCTATGCTCGTCACCATAGGCCGACGCACAGAAAAGCGATGGGGGGCATTATTTACATGTCTAACAACGAGGGCCATCCACCTCGAACTTGCTAATTCTTTGTCCACAGATTCAATGATTCTCGCCCTGCGGCGGATGATCGCCAGAAGGGGAACTCCGAAAATCATCCTGAGTGACAACGGGACCAACTTCATCGGTGCCAACCGAGAGATCTCCGCAGCCATCGCGAGCCTGAGCCACGAAACCAACAAGATGGGCATCGTCTGGAGATTCATCCCTCCCGGAGCCCCCCACATGGGCGGAGCCTGGGAAAGAATGGTAAGGTCGGTGAAAGTCGCCCTCGCCGCCACACTGCACGAGCGGCAACCCAAAGAAGAAATTCTTCACACGCTACTGCTAGAAGCCGAACATATGGTAAACTCCAGACCTCTCTTCTCCGTGAGCACCGATCCAGAAGAAGAAGAAGCCTTGACCCCTAATCACTTCCTCATCGGGCGGTCATGCGGAGCTACCCTCTTCGGCTCCTTCGACGACACCGAACTCATCGGGTCTCCCAGCTGGAAGACTTCCCAACGCTTGGCCGATCACTTCTGGTCAAGGTGGCTGCGAGAGTACCTACCAACTCTCTCGCCTCGCTACAATCAAGGTCCTCACTACCGGGACCCAGCATTGGGCGACATCGTCTTGATCGTCGACCACACACTACCACGATACTCGTGGCCACGCGGCGAGATCATCGCCACGCATCCCGGACCAGACGGAAGAACTAGGATCGTCGACGTGCGAACAACAGCGGGTATCCTGAGACGACCAGCATCGCGCCTAGTACTGATTGTACCTGCAACGTCGCCCCAACGAGATGGAGTGCAACGCACCGAGGGGGAGACTGTTGGCGACGAACATACATCTAATTAGTATATAAGAATTGCTGATTGTTTATAATTAGTTTATAAGAATTGCTGATTGTTTATCTAGTCTAAGAAAGTACTGATTAAAATAAATAACCTATTTTCTCATTAGAATAATGAATGTACCTGAATAGCTTAGGGCTACCTTTATTTTCCTTTAATATATGCCATAAAAGCGCATAAGGGCTGAAACAAAGTAAACAAACCTTTCACATAACTAAAAAGTCTAACTAGATTCCAAACAGACAAGTCGCAACCTGTTCTAGAGCCGTTAGACACCCATGTCACACCAGACAACACTCTAGGCACACTAGCACACATAATGGGCTCGTCCAAAAGGAGCAGGTCTCAACCTGCAACACCCACACCCACAAACCATTTACACGAGTCTACGATACACAAACATAGCAAATAGACTTGCCCGGGAGCAGGTTGTAACTTGTCCAAGAAAAAAGCTTACGCTTGACCGAAATCACCAAACCTAGATAAACACTATTGGTCTAGACGCCTAGATTAAAATTGAATTGTCTCAGACCCACACACAACGTGCGCTATGGTAAAATAGTACTTAAGCTCTCGCAAAGAAATGAAACTCAGTTCTTATGTTTTTGCCTTTAATATGTCCTAATTATGTACTAGTTATAAGTGCGCGGCTCAAGTGATTATACAGTATTCTATTTTATGTGGTGTTTTATATGTAAATCCCCAACAATGATATTTCCGTAACTTAAACCGTTTACGCAGCGCACGCAACGGAAGCTCTCAAAAAGGAATATTTTTTCCCGTTTTTGCAACATTTTTCATTTATGCTCCGCTCCTACTAGTCGTAGCGTGATGTCATATAGCCTTCCTCGATAAATGTGAGTACTATCCAACACAAAATGATTTTTTCAATTCAATTCAATTCCAACCAGTAGTTTCTGAGATTAGCGCGTTCAAACAAACAAACAAACCCTTCAACTTTATAATATTAGTATAGATATTTTTTAATGTTCACTTTTTGTTTATGACCCTACTGTTTTTCTTTCTAGTATGTACAGGAATACTGCATTCTAACTTGGTACTAAATACGTGATTACTGCATTTTAATCTGGTGTATGCTCATTGCTGCATTCATACTAACAATATCAGATACTTTCGCTTGAAATGCTGCATTTTTACTTATTATTTCACGAGGTTCATGAGTAGTTAGATATCGTTAATAATATTTCCCAAAAGCTGAATAGCCGGACTCATTCGTCAGCCGTTCTTACAAGGATCGTAATATCGCAGGCTGATGTGTGGTCTGATAATATCATGTATTTGCTACCAATTAGGATAATACACGTTAATTAACCCAATTTGTAGCAAAACATGATATTAGCAGACAACACATATCAACCTGAGATATTACGAGGATTTATAAAGTATAATATACTTACAATAAATAACACATAAACAACAAATAATACATAGATATTATCAATGTAGGTATATGTAGTTTGTGGTAAGCTCAGGAGCCATTATTTTCTGTCTAACGGCTAGACGGTGCTTAGACCTCGGGACGGACCTAGACTGGACGAATGCTTCATTGTCGAATTACATAGTGATTATATAATAGACTTGGCCTCTGAGAGCTAAGGCGCCTTTGTAATTTCTAAAGTTACGGTTTGTGCCAACAACTAGAAACAAAGTGATTCAAAAGGAAGCCATTTTCCTTGATTTTGAACTTGATGATAGATAGAATACCTGCACTTGGAACAGATCAGAAGAGTCGACGAGTTCGATTGCAGCGACATGGACCTGCTAAACATTTGATATCTTTATCAAATGTTTAGCAGGTCCATGTCGCTGCATTCTGCGATGGGTATGTTTTTAATACCATTTTCGTAAAAAAAATCAGGAAAAATAGATTGAAAACTAGTACCAGAATTTACCGTTATTTTCAAGGCAATGTACTCAATTTAAGGAAGTTTTTTAAACAGATAAAACTTAATTAGGTATGTCAAAAAACTTACCTTGTGTAAATGCAACAAAAAATACATTAGACGTGTAAAATTGCTAAGCTCTGAACTAAGAACGGTTCGCGTCCATTAGTCTGTTCCCACAATCTAGACTTATCCGTACTAAGAACTGGATGCTTTTAGCGTCATTATAGTCTACTAAGCTACGTAAGTGAACCTCCTGTTAACCTCGCGAGTCCTATTAGTACAAATGTGGCTTTGGCGCCCTTTACTCTAAGAAATATCCTGCGTTACCTTGTGTGGCCCACATTACGGGCCCGAACAAATGACAGGTCCTAAGACCGGCCATGAATGAGGTCCGGACGTCCAGAGGATCCAACACAAAGGGGCACCACGAAGATGTAGGGGACGCACGGAAATATTATCATTACGTTAACTTATGATTGTACGATTCTTTTTTATGTGGATCTTTTATGTGAACGATAGCGCATATAATGTGGTGATATTAGGTAACGAGACAGAAAAGGTTTGGGAAACGTCGGTAAAACATTATTTATGAACGCAATTTTTATATCCGTTTACCTACATGATATAGTTAACCGATATAGGTAGGTAATTCTTAAACAACTCTACCTAATTGGATTTCCTATTCTAGTGCGAAACCTGTTTGTTCGAATTTCACTACTTCGAGTCGAGCACGTTGTCCCGATACAATCGAACTGGCGGCCTAAGACTGCCAAATTAGCAAGCAGATCATTAGCAATTCTTCTAATTTCACATAAAATGGTGACACATATTAGCAGAATCATATGTACTCAATTCAATTCATATTCGAATCATAATTATTTGGTGTAAATATGGCTGACGTAATTAATAAAATGACCGTAATTTAAATTAATTGATTTTAATTTAACACTTAAACTTCACTATCGCAATTAATAATTTGTGGACCATTTTACGAATCTCCATACAAAACTGTTACACAGATGAATTGCGTAATATGAATTGCACGCAGATTATTATGAATTGTCAGTTTGGGACATTTTACGATGATTCATAATAATAACCTATTATGATTCTACCTAAGTGGCCATTTTAGGCCCCCAGCTTGGGTAATATTAATATTATGTATATTGTGTGCCTTTTAGTCTGTGCTTCATAAATGTATTGTCTTTTTTTCTTCCAATAGGCAATTGATAAATATAACTAAAACGCATGAAAGTTGTTGGTATGTAATATTGTCTCAATAAAAACTTTTACGGTCTGTCCATTCGCTATTCAACCACTTTATCGCACTCACTCGACTAATACATCACAACCTGTACAATCTTCTTTGACCGACAAAATGTATGGAGTGCACCGCACCCATCTGGCAACATTGCACCGCATCGGACGCGTGTCGCTAACAATAAATATTTCGATTTGCCTGCGGTTGCCGCGCCGCGTGGCTCCCGCACCGCAAATAACCTCCCCTCAACCAGCAAATGTACGGACCGACCCGCAAATATCCCGGACCGGACGCAACGCGCGCCGCCGCACGTCCACCGCAATGAATTGCTGATACGGACAGAGCATTCGTTTTATATGTATTGGCAATGTATCTGATATGTGATCGGAGTTCCTCCTAGAACGAAGTTTTTAATGGCAGTGAACCGAAATTGTAGTACACTTGGGAGTAAAAAAGAGTGTGGAATGGAAAAGATACAATTATATAGAGCACGACTGAAAAACCGGTGGATTGAAGTTGGATTCGGAACTGTATCCAAACATTATCATCATCATCACTATCCACAGCCCCACATAACCACTGCTGGCCACAGGCCTCTCTTTTCTTGTACCAATCCCCAACCCAAAATTTGTTTATAAATATTCTTATTTTCTATGTAATTAATGGGGCTAGTAATATTCTCGGTGTCCGACTAACGAATAACTGAATCTGAGAGCATAATTATGTGAAAGAGGTCATTAAATTCACGAAACATCATAAAGTAGGTAGTTATGCATACGTAACTGCCGTTAACTTAATATTATAGCCAAGAAAATATGGTCATAAAAGAAAATAAGTAACTCAGATATTATTATTTGTTTGAGGTTGGGAAATCATCCAATGACTTCTCCCGCTCTGGGCGGAGCGGAAGGGCGTGTCAGACTTTTACTGACTAAAACCCACCCGTGTTCCTTCAGTTGCCTGTTGCCAAGGTCGTATGATTTAGTTTATGTATGTGTATGTATGTGCTGTCGGTGAACCTTAAGTAAATAAATAATTTTTATGAGATTTAATTAATATCAAAAACAGTTCCACTAACAGCTTCTCTCACCTTAATAAGCTCCAAAAAACTTCTTTGAATTGCTTTATGAACGTTATTAAATCAAGTTTTTTTTTCTTTCTATCCCAGATCAATCTCTTGTATAATTAAGCGAAAACTTTGTAAAACTTCTTATTAATAAAAAAACTTCTATGTACCTTTATAATATTCCTATTAAACCCACTGCACACTGAGCGCATCAATTTATCGCGCGACAAATCACCGGCCGCGCGTCGCGACGCGAGCGCTCCTATTAGCAGCCTCGCAGCGTCCTATTACCGGACAAAGGCTGGCGCAGCGCGACTAATTCGCGCGGTAATTAAACCGCTAGATTATTATATCGCACCCTATTTTATGCTTCTGATGCATGTCCTTTGAATCAGCTTTGTAATGTAATCGCGCCGCAGGCGTGGGCGGGATGTTTGTTATGACTGTGAAAGTAGGTTGGACATGACATGTTGTTTACGTTGCTAATCACTTTACTTTTGACGATATTTTCAGGCATTGCATCCGAAAACGTGGAACAAAAATAACTTTCTTTAGTGGTACGTACGTATACTTTTACAATGTTTGTAAATATGTGAGCACCATGTATCTATCACATAATTAATTTATTTGTTATTGCTCCATTTTTTATTCTTTTTACCTATTGTGGTACAGTAATCTAATTCTAGGTGCATCGTCTTCACTTAAAATTATATAATTGATGTATACAAAATATTGTAAGACATTTTTAAAAGAGTAACGGTGTAGTTTCTTGCCCATTCGTCTCCATACGATATCATTTTGGAAGGGGCGACTAGAATCAGTTCTATTTCTTTGTTTTTGACGTTCAAAAGTGCTTTTTATGTGCTAATTGAAATAAATTATTTGACTTTGACTTTTCTTAAGGCAATGAAATGTTCCTTAAAAACGAAAATAACTTCATTACCTAGATAGTTATTACTAGATATTTCGACCTATTAATAACCCAGTAGAGGTAACCGTTTTCAAAGTTAACGTTGTCTTCTAATGCACATAACAGCATTGCACACTTCATATAATAACGCACATGACATTTTCATTTTGTATTTCAGCACTAACAGCTATCAATAATTAACTCTAAAACACTGAAATATAGTCGAATATCCACTGCAATGTACCTGGCAGGTAATAACTGTGAGCTGGTTACGAGGTGCATAAACATTGTAATGAAGTTTCGCTCACAGATCAACATTTTCGCGTTAGCCGCTATACATTGGTACTTATACAGGGGGCGAGTGTTAATGCACTCAGTATCGAGTGGCAACGGTGGCAACTAATGAACATTATCGTTAATGCAGCTGCAAATTGCTTTAATAATACAGGTCGTAGGTCGGACGTGACGGCAAATTAGCCGTTTGTCCGGGTTTACGATGCATACAGAACGGACATACGGTCTTGGTACATTGCCAACTGTATTTTCCTATTGCCAGACCCGGCAGTCCCGAATGACCGGTATTTGGCAGTGGTTTTTATGAAGGTAAACGATACAGTTGGTAGATTGTATGCATTTGTAAAAATGTGAAAGCGGATATTTTGTTTCGTTTGGTTTTCCTTAATGGGCCTACAAAATATAGTAGTCGAAAAGAAAAACTGAAGCGTTTACCGCTACACTCAAACGATAATAAAAATTAATAATTAATTAACCAACAATAAGTTAATCATGGTAAACAGTTTATGACAAACGGTTGAAAATAAAACTAATGGGCCGATGCTATTTATGGCTACCATTTTAATCTTGTTAGTCGAAGTTTCAGAATAGTGTCATGGCATCTTTGCGACGGTAATGTTTTAGTTTGCAAACAGTAACTAAGCAGCAAATAAAATTAGCTCCGAGTACTAAGCTTATAGTTTCTACGCCTCAGATAATATTTGCGAGCACTCTGTACGTAATTACTAACTATCCATAATACATAATAATATTGTGCGGGTGCGAATCTGTGACAACTGTCAGTGGCATCTTTTTGTGTACTTACTAATACAACATACTTTGGGCACCAGTCTGTCTGCCGTGTAAAGTGATTATGGAAATATCTACTTATGTATAGCAGTGAGATTATTTATAAAATTCAAACGTCTTTGTTTCAGAGTTTTACGAATAAAATCTTTAGTTTATTACACTCTATCCCAAACAAAATTCTTGAAATTTCTTATTTACCTGCCTCAATATTTTACGAGTAATTTCTCAATCTAAATAATTACACTGGCAACGATCTATCTCAAATTATGAATAAACAAACGACTAGAAATAAAATAAAATTCAAAACTAATAAACTTTCATTTCATTTCATTTGAAATAAAAGAGGCCGTATATCTATTAGAATTATAAACAAAAACGCGTAGAACAATCATAATCTCGGCGCGTTATGTGAATCACAACACTAGTGCGACTACCGGTATATCACAACACTAGTGCGACTACCGGTATATCACTAGTTCTGTTAAAACTCATTATAACTATAAATTGGGTTGCGAGTAGCCGGTGATCGATGGCGCGGCCGCCGCTCACACCGCAGCGAGCACTCGTAAATATTTAACGTTATATCTCCGCACCTCGTATATTATACAACGTTTACATTATTATTTATTAGATTTGCTTTCGTTTGGCGGGCGAGATTCGTCAGTTGATAGATTGGATTTTTAGCTGCGTATCTGTTTTCGTTTCACACTGTTTTGTTTGTGTAGGTGGTAGGATTCAAGCTTATCATCACTTGGTAATAAATAAATTGGTATTAAAGCGATTGGCTCGTGTGGATTTGGTACCTTTAATAAATGGCATTTTAGAGCAAAACGTAATCCAATTTTAACCCGTTTCATCATATTGTATTTTGAACATGTTTGAAACACAATTGACGCTAGCCACGCGTTGGTGTAACTACAAAACGAACAAATTAATATAAATTCGTCCCATACAATCAACAGAACACTACACACACACAACAGAACACAACGGACGTGACAATTAACGATCACTGCACACACAAATAATAGTTCACACAATCGTGGTACCCTCCAGTAATTTACACACCTATTTGATTAAACGTACATAGACTATGTAAACTACAGCATTGACAACTTCTATTTTCCATTGAGTTTATTTTTGAGTCATTAGAATTTGTTATGGAAGTGAACGGTAACAGAAGGACTGTTACCATTAACTTCCATAACAAATTCTAATGACTTTATGGTAGTTTCCTTATCAGTTAATTGTCGTCTCTTTATGTGGTCACAAGATTGTACGTTCTTCATTGCGTATTGCTAAAAGTGTGACTTCTGTCTGCACGTGGTTGTGTTGTGTTGGTGAAACTAGTTAATTAACAGTGTTGACCCCGCGCAGATTATCCGGCTAAGTGGCAACAGATCAATTTGTACGAACACAGATTGTATGCTTGTGTTGAAATAAATTGACTCACGGTTTCAAATATGTGTTACAAAACGGTGTTACTTGTTGCAAACAATGTTTGTGTAAAAGTGACATTTTTAACAACACTTCAAGTTATGGAAATATCAGTATAATCTTTGAAAAATCTATATAATAATCAAGACTTAGTTCGCCTTAAAAGAGAAAAAATAAATGTTCTTTTATTATATTTGAAAACCTGTTGTATGTACACAAGGATATATCAAATTTTAAGAAAATGTCCGATATTCATAGTATAAATATTAGGAATAAACACAATCTTGCTGTACATCGCACTCGTCTCCACAGAGTAGGCAACTCGTTCATGGGTCAATGTATACGCTTTTACAACAAACTTCCCATTGATATTAGAAACTTACCCATTAAACGATTTAAAAGCAGTATTAAAACCAAACTATGTAAAAAGGGTACTATAAAATTTCGGATTATTTAGAAGACAGAAATGCATGGGATTGAGCTGCTCGCTCTGCTAAGCCTTGAAAAAACCCTAGAACTTGACATTTTAATTTTAATTAGTATCTAAAATCATTAAATTATACCAGTTTTATATACCTACAAATTGACATTGTTGATTATTCTTTATACAACATGACATTATTACTTTGTAAAGTATTATTTTGTTTTGATTATTGTGAATGTGAGGACTATGTGGATCATTTTTTATTTTTTGCTCCTCTTTCCCTGTTTTAATGATGGTCTGGCAGTTTTGAGTACTTTCTGCGGCCTACCCAAATGTCCTTTTTTTGGTATTGTTCGTCGAGTCGTTGAGCTCCTTCAGCTCTGAGTTGAGCTCCTCGGTTACTGACAAATGCTTGCACTGACTGGACAGGTCCACTCAAATCTGTGTGGTTCTTTCCTCAAAAGACCATTTCAGACATTAATCTACATGGTCCTCATATGGCTTGACCAAGATTATATCTGGACCTTAAAAGAGACTGCGACCTCTGAGTTTGTTTCGGCCTTTCTTCTCAGAGTAGTCAGATAGGAAACGCCGACCTCATCTAGCTTATTTTATTTTTTTAATAATATGACGTGTAAAAGTGATTGCGATATCCTATTTACAGAATAAACAATTTCATTTCATTTCATTAATAATACAAAAAATAGTTTTCTTTATTCCTAATTTTAAGTGTCTCAATTTTCCTTGTGAAGAAAAAAATAATGATAGGTAAAAATAAATCTACCAGTCTTGAACCTAAGCCAGTAAAGTCTAGAAATAATAATTTGTAAAATATGTGGCTCGCTACATGTTTGCGTCTGGGCGCTCCTTGCGGTGCTCCACGTCGTTGTCAATGCGGTGAAGGAGTCGACTCGGACACCACGGCCTATCATGCAGCAAGAGCGCTGGTCGGATGGCACGGCACGCCAGCATTAATGACATTATCCGTCGGGCTCTTGTCACCGCCGGGGTGCCAGCTGTGTTAGAACCCAACGGCTTGGCACGCGACGATGGGAAGAGGCCAGACGGAATGACCATAATGCCCTGGAAGTTGGGTAGACCTTTGGTGTGGGACGCAACCTGTGTCGCACCCTCGCGCCATCCCATCTTCCTAGCACGGCGGGCTGTGCTGGGGCAGCTGCTTCAGGAGCAGAAAACCTCAAACGGCGCAACTATAACAACCTTATTGGGAGCTATATGTTTGAGCCGTTTGGGGTTGAAACACTAGGGCCGTGGGGTCCGAGTGCTCATCGAGTATTTCGGGACATCGCTAAGCGATTGGTCGACTCTTCACGTGACCAGAGGGCTGGCCTATTTTTAGCCCAAAGAATCAGCATTGCCATTCAACGTGGCAATGCTGCCAGCCTTTTGGGCACCTTTCCCATTGACAGCGATGCGGACGAATTCTTTGATGCTCAATGAGCCCCTCCCTTTTATTTTTTCTTTTTAATTTTGTTATACCGGATGATTTTTTTTACCGTCTCGACAAACATAGGGTGTAGTAGGTGAACGGAGTAGAAGCCAATGGCATAGTCAACTAAATTTTTTTTTTATTTTTATACCCTTTAAACAAATTGATTTATCTAAAAATACTACCCATTTGAAGTAAACTTTTAATACAAAAACAATAAAAACAGAAATAATTTTTTTTTTTAATAAATCCATGAAAAAATATCGAAATTCAAATCGTACGCACCCTACTAAATGCACGGAATTTATCAATGAATTAGATACGTTCCTTTGCGGCCGATAGGTACTCGCCGCACTTGCCGTCGGCTTCTTTGATATCACCAGGCGCTTGAGCCGCCGCCGCCGCGCCGGATCTGCTCGCTCGCGCATCCCCCCGCCCGCCCGCGTCCCGAGCTTCAGTCACCTGCGATTAGTCACGGCGGCGTGACGTCGCGCTGTTTGTTTCCACGTATGCACCGTGCACCCGGTCATATTTGTCGTATCTAAACATGTACGAATATTCTAACGTAGAGTATCTTGTTTGGTGAAAACAGCCAGTGCAAGGCGAATGTACGCAGAAGAAGAAAATCTTCAGTCGCTGCGAAGGAACGGTATCCGTTCTCCTCAAATTCCCCCTCGGACCCCGCATGGAGTTTTGTCACTGGGTGCAGAACCGTTCTGTCATTGACACCATGTTGCAAGACGTTCCTGATCCCTATCTGCAAGACATGTACTTCCAGCATGACGGATGTCCAGCTCACTACAAACGATCTGTGCGCGCGTATCTCGATGGTCAATTTGGTGATAAGTGGATAGGTCGCGATGCACCTGTGAACTGGCGGCCGAGGTCACCAGACCTACATAACACCCCTTGACTTTTATTTGTGAGCCGACCTAAAACGTTTAGTCTGACGTTTAGTGTATACCGAAGAAGCTCAAAGTGTTAGTGATTTAAGACAGCGAATAATTTAAAACGCTTTTAAAGACGTGCTAGTTTATGTTTAGAACGAAACATTTTGAACAATAATTACCTACTGCGATATCGCTAAAAAGGTAGGTACAGACCTAAGTTCATTTTTTGTAAAATGCGCGCAATGCGCGTGCGCGTCTGTCGGTTGTGTCGCCCGCGCGCGAGTACCGCTCAGCTGCTCGGCTCTCGTACGTGAACCCCGGTAAGTGAACTCTGACGCACACATCAAGTTTCTATGTACGTGTGTGTGCGTAGGCGCGCCGACGTTACTTAGCAACGGGTCGACCGAACAACATTCTGTCAATGTTCTCGCTCCCGCATGTATGCACGGCCTTTTCATTTTGAATGAAGTACAGTCGAGTATTCTTGCTTATTCAAGTATTTATTGTTTCGAATTATTTAAAAAAGATTACTTAGATTGTTTTAAAAGTTCGTTCCGAGTCTGTTACTGTTTTCGTTTTATTTGTAAGGATAGGTTTACTTATTATTTTATCTTTTTAATTGGTAAATTGGTGGGGTATTTGTACTTACGTAAGTATTTGTTGTGTTTTATTATTTTAGGTAGGTTAAGTTTTCTTACTTGTGTTAAGTTATTACCTATTTACTACTTATTCTTTTGGTGTGAGGCTTATTTGGTCAATTGGGTATTTGTATTGTATGTTTGAGAATTTTTGGGTATTGTGTTCATTTTATTTGTAGATCAGGTTTGTCTTAGTTTATTAGTAAGTGGACTATAAATGTTATTGCGTTGATTTTGGAAACGTTTTCAACACGGCTGTACCATGCGAGGGGCGGCCGCTTACTAGGTTTCTACGCAAAAGAAATGTGCGTGCGTTTCGCTCGCACTCACGTACAACTATCATTCATGCGCCATCGCAGCCTACGCCGTTTACTATCTCCTATTTTGGCTATTATTCGTTTTTACGCACAAGCCGTAGGATGGATAGTTTTCATGATTTTTGAAGGAAATTCCGAACCTGTACAATCTCAATGGTACTAAGCAAATATTCTCGGGTATGGCTTCTGTTCCACTTACACAACACACCTGATTATGCTCGAGACGGTAAAAAATGTCATCCGGTATATGTAATTGCTTTTTAGTTAATTTAGTATATTAAGTTACCTAATGTATATATTTTACCATTAGATCATTGTAAAATATTAGAAATAAATACTTTTTATATTTTCAGTCACTGCAAGTTTAAATGTTTTCCATATTGACTTTTGGAATACTGCGCGTTTGTTATTACAGGCTTCCAGAAAAGAGACAGGTATTGTGCCGCACAGTCGCTTTATCTCTTTCTAGAGAGTGGTCACTTTTGTGAGGCTAACGCTTTCCCATTTTCTGATGTAATTTCTAGCCAAATGGACTCCAACATTAAAGAAAAACACTGACAACTGCTTATCCTCCCTCAGGAGTCTAATTTATACCGTGGGCGTAGCGTGGGAGGTACCTATGTACCATTCCTACCACAACAGGGGTTGGTAGAGCCCTCCAGTCCTGAGAACCCCCAGAACACGACCCCGCGTGGGAGGAACGTATATACTCCCTCGCAAATAATACATATTTTAATAAAATAATCTTAATTGCGAGAGCCTAGAGATCTGTAGACCTCACGAAACAGAAACTGCGTTGGTGGGTTGAGGATACGCCTACACACAATGTGTTTGAAATAAGTAATTTTGATAATAACAGGTACTTTTATAAAAAAAAATAAACTAATCTAACCCACGCACTAGAAATCGATAATAAAAGAGTGGCAAAACATAAATGATGCTTTTAGCACAACACATGGTAGGTTTACATTTTATTTTATGGAAATTGTTTTATTTTAACTAAATCTAAGCGAATTTATTTATTTTATTTAATAAAAGTATTCTGAAAAGAGAAGATGATACCTATCAATTATTTTAATCTCAATTCATAGAACTTCCGTTGAAACGTGTTCAAGATAACTCAAGTACCTACCTACTTCGCTTCAGTACTTTTCAAAGACGATAATATCAGCTGATCTGTCATTCAAATATCATGTAAAACGATTCAGTTCAGCGCGACTGCCAATGAATTTCATTTCAATGACACGTGAGCCAACTGACATTTTAAACAGCAGTTTCCTCAAGAGATTTAAATGGCGCATGATGAATGAAATAGTGTCAAAAGACCTGCACTGAATTATAAAGAAAAGTTTTTTAATAACGTTAATAACGCCCACAGTCACCGACATTCATGAACCCGAACAGCAGGTACGAAATAAGGTAGGTATGTTCTTGGATTTTTTCCGTATTTGAGCTATCAGCATCCTAGAGCCATGGTTAGTAAACAGAACATAAACGTCAAATAAAACTTTTGTGTAGTAATAAATATTTGAAAACCATAGGTACCTTACGTCTAAATATTAAAATAAACTTGTAAAACCAACACACAGCTTAACTCTAAAATATTCCGTGTACAAACAACTGTAAGGTTGTTTTATCTGACTTCTGTCGCACCGATGCTTGAAACACAAACTTCTAACAAGCAATTAAATTTTTTCACGTTCATAAACTTTGAAAACAGTTAAGTGTTTCCAGTCAGAGTTTGCTTCCGTCGGTTATATCAGTTTATAAACAAGTTTCTTGTTTAAAAAGGAATAAAGGTCAATGTTAATAAGGTCCACGTGGAGGACAAATACGTACCTAATTTTAATAGGTTGGACAAACAGTCTGCGACCATCTGATATAATGTCATTATTCAGGGGATTATCGAAGTGTGGTATCATGTGACTTGACAGATTTTATTGCTACTATCGTAAAGCGTTGCCGACTACGTCCATGTTTTAAGCAAATAAATATATTCTATTCTATTCTATTTATTTATTTTATTTATTAAAACTTTATGCACAAGTAAAAAACCTACTGTACAAAGGCGGACTTAATGCCTGAGGCATTTTCTACCAGTCAACCTTAGGGTGGTGCAGAGAAAAACACATCTATTCTATCGGTAAGATACAAAGAAAGCGACCAGGGAAACTTACAAAAGTTACTTAAAGCTAGACCAATCTTAAACGTCACAAAATGTATGGTTAAGCAGCAGTCGCTAATCATTACTTAGCTTTAGGCTTGCTAAACAGTTTTCCAGTAATGCCATCGTCAAAGCAAGAACGTTGTAAACATAACCATTGGATCCATAGCTGACAAGTATTGCTGTAATAATTGTATAAATACTAAAACTCAAGAGTGTTTGTTTGATTTGACTTCAAACTTCGTTTATGAAGTTTGAAGTCAAATTCTGTTGAGTTAACTTTCCTGCATTTTAGCAGATTTCAATACGACAAAATAACTTAACCAACGCTTCGGGGATAGTTCGCCAAAGGTATAAACAGCGATGTAAAGTTTCCACTTTCAATGCACTTTCAGTTCACAATTCCTAATTTCACCTGAGAAGTTCCTTTTTAATGTCCAACGAAAGTGACGAGAAGAGTCTCTTTGGGATCGTATTGCTCTAACCTACCTACTAGAATTAAACACGTATTTGTTAATATGGTATAGTTTTCCTATAAATAAAACAACAACCTTCGTGTCTGTTTGTGACCGACATAAAATTATTTGGTATGGTTTTCACCATTATAATACAAACAAACTATTACTTAACTAATGGAATCCTAACTAATATTAATTAAAACTAACTATACATATAAACAATGAATATCTAAAATATATCTATAGTTATAGTTAGTTGTATAATATATTGTTTATACTTCCTTTAATAAATAAAACCATACATGTTTTATAATACAATAATATTAACGTAACAAATATGCCATTCCGTCTACTGCCAAGCTTGTGTCCACTAAATCAATACGAAAGTTACTAAGCGTTTGCAAAACGTTTCAATATTAAGACAAACTAACAATAGAGAAGTATTTCTTGCGCCAACCATTCATAAGTTGAAAAGTACCCAAGTTGAGGCAAAGTTTACACAGTGTCTGGCAAAACATCGCCGTGTGGATGAAAGGAAAACAATGGAGAATGTCTCATGAAACTTAAGCAGGCGAGGAGGGCAATAGTTTGTTGAAGAGCTTAGGAAACTAGTTGGCTAAGTGTTAATAGGTAGTTTTGTGTGGTTCGCATATAGCTCAATGGCCTGCCTAATGGATGGTAGTTATCGCCGTTCATTGACAGCACTAAGGCATGTGCCTGTAGTTTTATCATTGCAATACACACAACAATTTCTTTGAACAGCTGAACAAAGTGTTTACCTCCAGTGAACTACATTTACAGGTCAACAACTTAAAAAATTACGAAAGATTACAGTAGTAACTAGTTGTTATTTACTCGTTATTTCATTGTTGAATATTTAGAACATTCCTAAAACATAGCTAGTCTAATAAACTATGCTAGTTAACGGCAGTTACAGATTTAATAATGAAACTTTGACACTACACATTATGGGACAACAATAAACCCGTAAAATATGAGAGATCAATCCGATTAATTCAGATAGTTAATATAATGTATTTGACAATTTGATTGCTTATCAGATTACATTATATTATCGTATGATCCTTTACATGCAGGCAATAGCGGTTACAATTAATTTAATTATATGAAATTACACAAATTCTATTCATAGGAATGATTGATATTTATTTATATACTGTCACGTTTTGTTGAATACAGTGGTTCGATTGAAATGTCTGTTAATTGATATTTGTTCTTATTTCCTTATTCTTCAACATCAACAAACTTCTGCAATATAATCTTTTTGTTCTTCTTTAAATAGGTTGCCTTAATCACAGCGCATGGCAAAGGGCAAGTATTAGCAATTTACTATACCTACCTACTAAGCTACATCTAACTGACATCTTTACTGCCTTATAAGACAACCTATATCTACTAAGCTCTATCTAAAGGTGCTTCGGGATAATCCAACATCGTTATCTTCTGTTATCGCTCGTAACCCGGAACACAAAACCTCTCCGGTCAATCCATGATATCAAAACTGACAAAGATGTATGGCAGCACATTTGTTGCCCCCACGCTGTGTCCATCATAGCAAGAGCATAACAACACTGTCCATCAACCCAAATGAGCGATGGATATTGGATTAATTACGAACGCTGGACAACTTCCGATTTGTGAGGCGAAAGTGTATATAATAAGTTACTCTTTTGTTATTTTACGGGTTACAACAATGAAGACCACCCCATTGTAAATATCAACTATGTAGTACGGGGGATATTGTGCCTGTTACTGTGGGCCTTATTATATTGGTATGTCAACAGATACAGATATTTATTATACTTAGGATAGGTAATACAAATTCTGAGGCAAATCGTTGGCATGTGAAGCCAAGTCAGAGGGCCATGGGCGGCTTTAAAACTCTGACACCAGATTAGTCACTAACCACACGAAAAGAAGAAGACCGGTCAACGGACCGTGGACTTGATCTCAACCGTATTACTAAAACTAAAAAAATACACTTCCATCACAATAATAATATTAGCTAAGATACGAGCTGTTCAAATGACGATTATAATAAAATGGAGGCATGTCCCTGAGCATTTCTATACCCTACGCCTTGTTTTATGTTTTATTTTTTTTCAACGGATAGAATTATGAATGCCATCATATTGCTACTTTTCATTTCCAGATCATGGACGTGGATTGCGGGATGAAAACAGCAGCTGTTGTATACCAGCGGTGTAATATGTTCATGTGTGTGACTGTTACGTATAATTTCATTTTGTGTCTATATCAGACGCCGCCGTTTCCTTTATCTTCTTAAGTATCAAAGCTTTTGGCCGATAATGATCATTATTCATCGCACATGATGCGAGGATGAAGTGCGCCCGGAGGAAAGCTTTGTATCGCTGAGTTATTCTCCACAGATGCTAATATTAGAATGTATGTAAAGAAATACGCAACAAGCGGTACATTGGTAAGTACATTTTTACATGTTGCATTCATGTTGGGGGAACAAGGAGGCCATAATCATAATATTTTATGTATGTTTATCATGTATTATTTACTGCAACAGACTTGTAATTTCCAAATAGGTACGTCCATTACAAAGAACTCGTAGACAAACCATATTTCATCAATCAATCAACTCGGCCTATCGCAGTCCACTGTTGGACATAGGCCTCTCCCAAGCTGCGCCACAACACTCTGTCCCCCGCCTTCCGCATTATCTGTCCCAGGTCCACCTAGTTGAGCTGGCGGAGCGTACAAATAAATATTTACGTCTTAACCTATAAGCGCGCGTTGTAAGGTATTGAGTGTATTGAGTGTGCAAATAACCAAAGAATATCATTCAAACTCGTACGCTTACAGCAATTTTCAAATACATTCCTTTTCGCCTTTACATAAGGAGGAAACTAAGAAACGAAAAAAAATCGCGATTTCAGGTTTGGTCCCATAATGAAAGTTAGTATAACATAATGATGAGTACAATTACCCCTTAAGAGATTTCGTGTATGAAAAGATACAGTTTATATATAGTTGTGTCGTGTTCCTGCATCGTGTGAATGAAATTGCCAATGCGATTATATAATTAATCTGAACTGCAAACAGTTTTTCTATTGCACAGTCGTAGTTGGGTTTTATTTTTTTTTAGTAACCAACACTTCCCATGGTACGCCCACTGCCACAGTAGTTACAATATGGCTGATGATAACGAACAGAGAAGTACCCTCTGTCATACCTGTAGATGTTCCTAAACGTTCCATTAAGGACAACTTTAACATTCTCCAACAGTTAAGTCGATCGTGGAATATTCGGTCCATTTTTATGGCAGTTCCATATGTTCGCATTGCTTCTATATTATGAATTCCGCCATTCCAGAATTCTTTCCAAATACCGGCTGGAGGTACCCTCTTCGTATTATATATAGATCACTCCTTTACACGCACTCTCACCTGAGACACCTGACATTTTTATTGCTGAATGTACGCCATGTCTTTGGGTATTCATTTACATACATGCCAATGTTTGAGGGTTGGTATGTTGGGACATTATTATGTCCAGTGCTTCAGCAATTTGTGTTTCGGTAATCAAAATGACTAACTTGGCGTATTGGTGACCAGTATTTATAACAATTGATGGAATGATAAGAGAGTGTTCCATATACAACTATATGTCAGATTGAATTAGTGCAGGGTCCATATTTTCATCAACAATTATCTTCATTAACCATAAAATAACGCTCTTTAATTCTTTTTTAATATATAATTACGAAAAAATACAATTTAGGTACTTAGGTAAGTACCTGTGTAATATTTAACTCAAAACATTTAATTTGGTATCCAATAAACTAAAAAAATATCATGCCTATCCAGAATAAAAGAAAAAATTTAATGTTATAAAGTTATTTTTAACATCTGTATCTGAAAAATAAATTAAACACTCACAAAAATACATACCGTTACGAACTGACACGACTGCTACCTCATACTTTTTATTCAAATTAAAACAGAATGAGTGATATGATTTTATTTCGTTCATAACAAAAACTTTCGGGGACACAGCGCACGACTGCCGGCGTATGATAACTGTTTCAACTTTACTTCGCCGGTGTTACGACAAACAAACAACTTGTGAGGAGAATAACTGTAGTTAGTTGTTTAGGGAGGAATTAAATTAACTCTGATTTATTACAAGCCTTCGTAGTTTATAAAACTATCTTTCATTAATTGATTTAGGAATAACTACGATTCTGTTTTGAAACAATGATAGATAACAAATGACAATTATAAAATTCCTTTCCTACGGACGTAGCGGTGCTACGAACTGCTACGAACGCGACTACGAGGTAGCTACGAAACCGTATCGCGTAGCAAATGTCTACTTATTATATTCTTATCGGGTAAAAATATAAATTAAAGTTCATACTTTTTACCTCGTTATGAAAACTAATGTGTGCGTGCCACTAACCACTAGTTGGTCTAACAAGACAAACAGACAGCTAATCAAACCGACCTTCATAGAAGTTTGTCAGGTTCTGCGTGTAACTTATTATATTATAATATTATTATGTATAAACCCCGAAGCACGTGTAAGATTTACATCGACCTGAAGTGACAATGCCGTCATAAATACGTCACACAAATAAACCCGTTTATCTGAAAATCAAACCCTGGGCTGGCCGCGTTTGATTTTCAGATAAACGGGTTTATTTGTGTTGTAATATGAGTCGGCAGATAAGACGTCGGTTAGACGTTGGGTGTTCTGATTTTATTAATTACTTTTATAATCTACTAGCTGCCCCGCTCCGGCTTCGCACGGGTAGCACTAAGTACCTACCCTACCCCTACCCTACCTATCCTACCCTACCTACCCTACCTACCTTACCTAGCCTACCTACCGTACCTACCGTACCTACCATACCTACCCTACTCTACCTACCCTACCTACCTTACCTAGCCTACCTACCCTACCTACCCTACCTGCCCTACCTACCCTACCTACCCTACCTACCCTACCTGCCCTACCTACCCTACCTACCCTACCTACCCTACCTACCCTACCTACCCTACCTACCCTACCTACCCTACCTACCCTACCTACCCTACCTACCCTACCTACCTACATACCTACCTACCTACCTACCTACCTACTTTACGTTTAAACCTTCCCTTGAGGAACGCAACAAAAAAAGAATTGGCCAAATTAGTCCAGGCGTTGTTGAGTTATGCGCTTACCAACACATTTTGCGATTCATTTTTATATAATCTATATGTTTGCAACAAACATTTTCATGTTGGTGCTTCTCACGGTTTTTATTATGTCTTATCAACATCGAGATTGCTTTATTATACATAAAACTTAAGTTTAATATTAATGTATTAAACCTTTTAGAATAAATTCTCTTAATGATGGTGAAAACCGCATCGGAATCCGTTGCGTAGTTTAGAAAAACAATGCGGTGAAACAGAAGGACACGAAAAGCGATATTAATTTATAATATTATGTATATAAAGATTGTGTAATTGAAGTTCTTTTTACGTATGCCCCTAATTCTGGAACAAAATATGTTTGAAATTATTTGAAGTAATTTTATCAGAACTTATCCGAAGATGTTAGAACAAGCTTCTAAAGTAAAGTACCTATTTATGAAGTACACAATACTAAGCTCTCAGGTTATTCCTAAAGTAGTACTTTAGCAGCTGTTGGTGCCGAAACAAGCAAGACCTTCATAATAGCTTTACGTAAACGTCTAACAAGTGAAACGGGTCAACCAGGAGCTCATAACCTACTGGGTTTGGGTTCATAGACAAGTTTAATAGTGTCACAGGCATCACACAAGCAATGTATAGAAGACTAGCTTTAGCCCGCGCCTTCACCCACGCGGATGTTGGAAATTATCTCACGAAAACGTACTACCGCGATAAAAAGTATCCTATGGACCCCAGGTCACGGCCTAGCTGCGTGTCTAAAAATATTTGATTTAAATGTAATTATGCGTGAAAAGGTCAAATAGAGTTACTATCGCATTTGTCTATGGAATAAAGTCGTTATAAAGAAAATAATCGCTGAAAAGTGTGTAGCTAAAACTATAGTTATTCTTGTTTGGTCCCACAGTGTTTATAAAAATCAGCTGTTCCCTACATTTCAAAATGTAGAGAACAGCAGATTTTTTTTCGCGATTTCAAGTTTGTTCCCATAGTGAAAGTTGTTCATAATGATGAGTACAATGAGCCCTTAAGAGATTTCGTGTATGAAAAGATACAGCTTATATTATGTAGCCAAAGTGATGAAGAACGACCTCCTTCTACGCATAATAGTAACTGCCTGCGATCGTTATGTCTATATTACCATGGTGATTAACAATCGCCGCATTTGAATTCCTTGCCATAATTTTAAGTGATTATGCCTGATGTGTAAGGGTCTCTCTGAAGTTGAATTTATTATTATGTGAGAGTAGGTCTCCAGTTCGTTCTTGTACGATGGTAGTATTATGGAGGCCCGATCTTTAGGGAGTCTATATCCACGTGACGTTTATGAGCCGTAAGATTTACTGGTACTTACACCAAGTAATCATTGCGTACACGTAGAACGACTAAACTTCAATGTCAAACAGAAGTTAAATGTAAGTAGAATATAGCCATAATGTAAAGCCCAAAACACACACAGAGCGGGTGCGGGGCGGGAGCGGGTCGGGCGCGGGAGTACGGCGGGTATAATAATTTGTAATTCAAGGAATTATATGGATGTCAACACACAGAACGCGGGCGCGGGTCGGGCGCGGAGCGAGCCCCGCGCGGGAGCCGCGCCCGCCGCCCGCCGACACAACAGCGCGGGGCGGGAGCGGGTCGGGCGCGGGAGTACGGCGGGTGTCATAAATTGTAATTCAAGGAATTATATGGATGTCAACACACAGAACGCGGGCGCGGGTCGGGCACGGAGCGGGAGCCGCGCCCGCTGACACAACAGCGCAGGACGGGAGCGGTTGTGCTATTCTGTAAAAATATCTCCGTGAAAACTAAGTGTAGTAAAATATCAAAGTGAGCTTGGAGTGAACTGTCACTGCCTTAGCATCAGTAGGTATCGATGACAATGACTCACTCCACTCTCACTTCACCTAAGTTTTCAAGGTAAGATGGTTACAGAATAGCAATGTGGGTGTAGCGGCGTTACATTCGTTGCAATACACGTATCGATGATATTCTCCATATTGATGTTTTTTTTTATTAATGTCAAGAACCTACAACTTTTTCAATTTTCGCGTTCTTCTCTTTAAAATAAGTAAAAAATAATAATTCTTCGTCCGTGTCAGAATCACCCAACATTTTTACACTGCAACCGCTGCCGTCTGTCAACGTACAACCGCGCCCGACCCGCTGCCGTCCCGCGATCGACCCGCTGCCGCCCCGCGCCCGCGCTCTGTGTGAACACGATGAACCGCGCGACTCACGCGATGAAAACGACCCGAACCGCTCCCGCCCCGCACCCGCTCTGTGTGTTTTGGGCTTTAGTAAATACTTTGAAATTCGAAGGGAAACTTAACATTGGTTTAGAATAATTGAGTAAATAAGCATTTTTCACCGAGTTCGGCAAGATCTTTGCGCTCTGCGGTATGAATTAAGTTTTATCGAAAATTGGATTGAGTATTAATTATTATGTTTTTTTTTTTGTACTAGTTCAATTCTAACAAACTGTTTAGGTATTCAACCTTTTTCTCACAATAAGAGACTGTCCCTATCACCATTCTGGCCCCTACATTATCTTATTGCCCACAAAACATAAATTGGTCCCACTCTTTGACCCAACACTTACAGAAACTACTTTTTCTAGTACCCATAACACACAGTTACTATCAGTACTGACTAGATGACCTTTAAAACAAAACAACCGTACTGCCAACCTACCGAACCCGAAACACTGACGCCGCAGAAATTGGCTCCACACAGCTCAACAACTTGACAACAAGTCGTACAAACCTCTCCTTATTGTTATTTCCTAGTTTCCTGAATTCGTTACAACTTATACACATTGTACTCGATGTTCTCGCAAATTACCAAGTCTACTTCAGTGCACGATAAAGTCAAACCGACTGAAATATTTAATGTTGCTTGGAATTAAAGGCCCTGGATGTAGGAAATATTTTGCAGCATGATTTCGATCTAGGTCGCAATTCTGCTGGAACAGCATGTTTAACGATGATAGCAATTTCACATTTTTATTTTATTGAGACATACTTTATGAATACGTGATGTGGTTTATAAAGCTAAGCGTACATTACAACAGCATCGCGCCGCAGCGCAGTACGTTGCGCTGCAGGGTTTACCGTCTTCCTCTGTAGTGTGTGGTTCATAGAAAATGTACGTGAGGAGGATTTTTGCATAGGAGTGAGGATGTTTTATGTGCACTTTGTCTTGAAATCAAATCTTGCTATCGATTAGAATCAAGTCCCAACTATTTATAAAAAAATAGTAGGTATTAATTTACACCTCATTTACTTTATTTGCGTATCTGAAATTAATTACACTACCAATGATGAGCCCTGGGCAATATTCATTAACTCTCAACTTTATGCACATAAAATGTTGCCGTGTACTTTGTACTTGCTACATCAAAGGACTCGTTGGTATACTTAAAACGAAAATAAAGGATTGAAATAGGCATTAAATATGAGCTTATTGTGTGTCATACTGGAGTTCATTGTGGAAATCTTCCCGTAAATGTTCCACTTATTTGTTTTATGGAGCTCTTTGAAGATACGAATGCTATTAATTATAAGGAAGATAAAAAATATCTTGCTTCAGAAGCTTTCAAGAATCCTTTGACATTATGATACATTGCATCTAAGACTTATAGCATTTGCAGACATAAGTAATATATTTTCCTCCTGAACCGAAAAATCTATACTAATTAGACATAGATTTAATAATACGGTACACATCTTTGATAATTATCTATGTCTTTGGACATAGTCAATGAAGAAGTATTTTCTAGAATAGAAAACTCCGAAATTTTCATCAGACTACCTAATAATGAATACAAGCTTTCTCTCTAAGTCTTCAAATGGTTGATTACCTCTTTAATATAAGGATTAGGTCCTGAAAATCCGTTTTTATTGCAACTTAATCCAATTTCCAATCCATAACACGTTATAAACTCAACAAACTCAACTACTTACATCATTTTAATAGCTTTTCAGCATTCAATAGTAACATAAGCGTTTCTAAACTATCGCCAGAATATGAAATTGTATTTATTTTCGCAATGAATCTACTTGGCCATCTTCGGGCCATCGGGTCATCGGGTTGATCTATCTGAGAGGCTCTCCGTAAACAAGTAATATTAATTTCGCAAATGGGATACCAATACCATCAAACAGTCTCTAAGTACGAAAGTACTTACAATATTGGCACATAATCCCGAGATTATCGTGCGCTAAGAAAAAACTTACATCCTAAGTTATCACTTAAGTTGTAAGAAACTTGTTACTTAATGGGACACCAATCTGTATTGGATGGTAATCTCTTTCGTTTCTAAGTTTTACTACAGTATTTAAACGCTTTCTCTCTCTTGTAACGTTGCGCCATACACGTGTAAATAGGTATTCAAAAGAAGGCGTTTTAGGTAGTGTCCGACCGAAACACTATTTTCAGTCGAAACCGAAACTTATGAAGTTTCGTAGAAAAAATAGATAGTTTAATGACATTATTTTCGTAGATTTGTTACAAATACTTTAATGGGACTGATTTTGCAATTATCAGATTTTTTTTATCCCAAGAAAAGAATATCTTTTGCCAGATTTTGTGTGAATAATTGTCAAAATTACAAAATGAAGATTAAAAAAAGTGAGCCCTAACTTAATTACGGGTTTTAGCAGATATTATGCTACTGATAGTTTTCGTGATTAGCGATTTAATATTTTTTTAGATTTTCGATTAAATTAAACTCTTAACACCGCATAATTCTAGTATCAGCGATTGAATCGCTTTTCTTAATCTTTTCTTAATAACTTTAATCTTATTATACCTAGTGACAATTCTATATCTCTCCGCCAAACAATTTAGCATCATTAGAAAACGCAATTTTAAAACCGTACCCAAACGGAACGAGTCGCCAAGACGCGATGCAGAGTCGAAGTAATCGCTGAAACGCGTGATTTTGCTATTGTAACTGAACGCAGTCGATGGATGCAGCTGCGGCTGCTACTTCTAGAAAGCAAATAAATCCCTACTCGCTACTTTATTACCACCAGTAGTTTTTATTGCCTACGATTATAACCAAATATGATTTAAAAAAACGACCGTAAAAATAAAAATTCTGTGAAAAGCTGCGGGTGATATCCGCACGCATACCGTAGAGCCGTATCAGCACTCGCTGCATGTGCTGCGTATTTTGAAGCGAGCGTATCGTGAATATTTCACGGTATCTGCTGCTTGGTCAGGGCTGTCGATATTTTTTTTGTATAAACTTAAATAAACTACGAATATAGGTACGTTAAACCACCCACTATAAAAGATTTCATATTATTAGAACTTATCTCATTTCTTAATAAATAAGGATTAAGGTATCGCAATTTAATGAAAAGTGAGTAATGTTACGATTAATAAAGATACAACAAAACGTTGGTAAACATAACGAATAGGCTTCAACGTTGAGAAATATCGGGATTTGTTATGAAAAACTACGGGTATTTACGTGTCTGAGCGTCGTGAGTGATGCGGGGCAGCCCTGGGACGCCCGGTCATTGCAAATAACGGCCGGGCAATGCGAATATTCGCCGCGGTGCGAATAAAAACCGTCCGCACACAATACGAGATACCGTTGTTTATGACTCGGTCGCGCGGGTCATGGCGCGGCTTTTGTGTAATTGACTTAATTCCGTGCGTTTTGGACTGATTCGGCGAAAAATAATTTGTTACCTACATGTTTATTGGTCGTACATATCTATGTTGTACCATTTTCTCGGAAAGATAAATTAATTAACAATATAAAGCTGATTAGTTTTGTCTGTGTTGATATTAATCGGTCTAATTTATGGAGGCTGAGTTTTTTTCTGTGCCCTTTAAATAGCAACAAACCGATCTTGGCAAATGTGAAAGATACTACAAAAATAAGATGCTGTTATCAAACTACAATAAAATTATAGACCGTATTTTGAAACTAATTACTACCTACCTTAATTACTTGGCGTACGTACATACGCTAGCATGTATACAGAACGACCAATTATTTTCTAATGAGGTATTCACAATCTCGTTTAATGATGTCTGTGATGTAGTGTAGTTACGAAAATATCCAAAATTCGAGGAACACCGAAATTATTTACGAGTCCTTACATTAACGAATCAACTTCTCAAACGAAGTGGTTCTTATTATTTGCAGTTATATTCACGTTGTCTTGCTAAACTCACAGAAGTCAATTTAGACACTCAGCCTTTAAAAAAAATCGAGCTGTCTTGGTACAAAATAAAGTTAAAAAAACATAATTATTTTATGTCAACTATAATATAAAATAAGTACTTTGTGGCAACACTATCAAGTAACTACGCACTTAAAACTTTTAAAAGTAATATTCCTATTTCTTAGAATAATTAAATAAATAGTTTACTATGTTATTATTTATTTATAACTTGTGTCTCAATTTCTTTCAACTTGTATGATCCCCGATCAGTCTTTTTTTAACAGTAGAAATAACTATTCCTAGAAAATATCTACTATGTCTAGAGATTTAATTCCGGGTCGGAATATTCACGTGTAGATGTATCCCATGATACTTAGTATGTACGTGTCACATGAGTCGGCCTCGGGATTACGTCAGGATATAAACTATTATAGACCTATGTCCGCCTCAGCTCCGCTAACTTCGGCTTCACAGTGTGGGGGATCAAAATAAGCCACTCCACGATTTCGTGGAAAGAGATTCCTGTTTATAGATTGGACAGGTCTAGCTAGTACCTAATCTAAAGCTTAATTTTCCACAATCTAACCTAAATACTGGATGGGCAGCAGAGTCCTTCTGCCTGCTACTAAAAACAAACGAAAATCTTAGACAGATTGGTGATCGGTGTTCGCCCAAAACTGGTGATTATGTCAATTCCTCGTTGTGAATGTCTATTGTTTAATAGTAGGTAGATGTGTAAAGGCAAGGCATGTTATAATGGTAATTTACCCTAAAGTAAATTAATGTTACATACTTATTTATATAATATATGCAAACTATTTACGTAACAGTATATTATCCCACAGCGGCACATATCAGTGAAAGCTATTTTGATTGAGTAGGTGTCGGCAATAGACACGTGTCGGGATGTGATTTCACTAGGTCTACTGGACAGCTATTTTTGGCGCAATATAATTTATAGCCTGATTGGAACGTGAATATCGCCCTGTTTTAGAGGGATCATTTTCTTTCAATAAACAAGATTTGATTAAATTGCCATACTAATATCAACCGTAATATTGTGTTTATAATTTATTTTACTAGCTTTTGCTCGCTGCTGCGCCCGCGTGGAGGTCAGGAACTATTCCACGGGAACGTGCTACCAGAATAAAAGTATCCTGTGCCCATAACCTAGGTCGTGGTGTAACTGTGTACCATCTGAATCCGTTCAGCCGCTGAGGCGTGAAAAGGGAACAAAAAAGACAGACAGAGTTACTTACGCATTTATAAAATTAACACATAACAAAACATACATACATCACGCTTGTATTCCCCTAGGGTTAGGCAGAGGTGTACCTATAGTACACCCACATTTCACCAGTAATAATATTAGTATGAATATATTATTATTATAACTTTCTCAGTTTACACTGAGTTCAACTGCCTAAAAAATGTGGTGCCTACACATTTTTTTGGGTATCATTATTCAAAACCGAATGCTTACAAAGAGAAATATTCAGGTATCACGAACATAGAGCAAAAGTCTGTTTACCGCCGTAATAAAAAGAGAAGGTGCACTTTATTAAATAGTCCAAAGAAAGATTATCATGACAAACATGCATTAACTGTAACAAAGTTTACAGTAGGTACACTGCCTTTTTGTTGAGATTTAAAACATGAAGGAAGATGTTTCAGTACCTATTTGAAAGAATAAAATATAAGTAAAAATCTTTTTAAAAACAAACTTTTAATGAACTAAAAAATACTAAATAAAGCTTACGTAAACATAGAACTTTAATATTTTCTTAAAACCTTAGCCTTATCTTCAAGTTTAGTGTAAGAAGGACATTCACGCCTCAAGCTTTTAAGAAAATATTAAAGTTCTATGTTTACGAAAGTTTTATTTAGTACTTTTTAGTTCATTAAAAGCTTGTTTTTAAAAAGATTTTTACTTATATTTTATTTTCTACTTCTTAGCATTAGGATTTGTTAAACTAACAGTTCAATCACAAATCCAACGAATTAGGTTTTCCTATGGCCACCTTCCGGTTCTATCATCAGGCCCTGAACACCACCTAGTGTCAAATCACGTGTTAATTCATGACCAATGAGTCCTAACACGATGGCGCTATCTTGTTTGATTAAGGTTTTCCCATGGCCACCTTTCGGCTCCATCATCAGGCCCTGAACACCACCTAGTGTAAAAAGCACTTGTCAATACATAACCAACGAGTCGAAACACGATGGTGCTATCTTGTTTGATTGAGGAGTTCCCATGGCCACCTTCCGGCTCCATCACCAGACCCTGAACACCACTTAGTGTCAAAGCACTTGTTAATACATGACCAAAGAGTCCAAACACGATGGTGCTATCTTGTTTGATTGAGAAGTTCCCTTGGCCAACTTCCAGCTCCATCATCAAACAAGCAACATGAAATCATTTTTTCAAAATGTCTCGGTAGTTGAATGAGTATGCCAAGTTTCAGCTCAATCGGATGCCAGAAAGTGCTTGAAAAATTGATGTGAAAAGGAGTAACCGGAAACACATACGAACAGAGCAAGCTAATATAAAGCTTGTAATAAAAATAAAATAAAAGTAAAAATCTTTTTAAGAACAAGCTTTGAATGAACTAAAAAGTTCTAAATAAAACTTACGCAAACATAGAACTTTAATATTTTCTAAAAAGCTGGAGGCTTATTTTTAATTTTTATTAAGAAGGACATTTACGCCTCAAGCTTTTAACAAAAAATTAAAGTTCTATGTTTGCGTAAGTTTTATTTAGAACTTTTTAGTTCATTCAAAGCTTGTTCTTAAAAAGATTTTTACTTATATTTTATTTTGTACTTTTTAGCATTAGAATTTGTCAACCGACTTTGGATACTGCCTTGGGCTATAGTTCTTGACAAGACAACGCCAAAGAGTCCAAACACGATGGTGCTATATTGTTAGATTGAGGTTTTCCCATGGCCACCTTCTGGCTCCATCGTCAGACCCTGAACACCACCTAGTGTCAATACATAACCAATGAGTCCAAACACGATGGTGCTATCTTGTTAGATTGAGGTTTTCCCATGGCCACCTTCTGGCACAATCATCAGACCCTGAACACCACCTAGTGTCAAGGCACTTGTCAATACATAAGCAATGAGTCCAAACACGATGGTGCTATCTTGTTTCATTGAGGTTTTCCCATGGCCACCTTCGGGCTCCATCATCAGACCCTGAACACCACCTAGTGTCAAGGCACTTGTCAATACATAACCAATGAGTCCAAATACGATGTTGCTATCTTGTAAGATTGAGGTTTTCCCATGGCCATCTCGGGCTCCATCATCAGGCCCTGAACACCACCTAGTGTCAAAGCACTTGTTAATACATGACCAATGAGACCAAACACGATGGTGCTGTCTTGTTTGATTGAGGAGTTGCCATGGCCAACTTCTGGCTCCATCATCAGACCCTGAACACCACCTAGTGTCAAAGCACTTGTTAATACAAGACCAATGAGTCCAAACACGATGGTGCTATCTTGTTTCATTGAGGTTTTCCCATGGCCACCTTCGGGCTCCATCATCAGACCCTAAACACCACCTACTGTCAAAGCACTTGTTAATACATGACTAATGAGTCCAAACACGATGGTGCTATCTTGTTTGATTGAGGAGTTTGCATGGCCACCTTCCGGCTCCATCATCAGACCCTGAACATCACCTAGTGTCAAAGCACTTGTCAATACATAACCAAAGAGTCCAAACACGATGGTGCTATCTTGTTTGATTGAGGAGTTCCCATGGCCACATTCCGGCTCCATCATCAGACCCTGAACACCACCTAGTGTCAAAGCACTTGTTAATACATGACCAATGAATCCAAACACGATGGTGCGATCTTGTTTGATTGAGGAGTTCCCATGGCCACCTTCCGGCTCCATCATCAGACCCTGAACACCACTTAGTGTCAAAGCACTTATTAATACATGACCAATGAGTCTAAAAATGATGGTGCTTTCTTGTTTGATGGAGGAGTTCCTATAGCCAACTTCCAGCTCCATCATCAGACCAGCAATATGGTATCATTTTTTCAAAATTTCTCGATTGTTGTATAAGTGTGCCAAGTTACAGCACAATCAGACGCCAGGAAGTGCTTGATAAATGGATGACAATTGGAGTTACTAGAAACACATATGGCCACCTTCCGGCTCCATCATCAGACCTTGAACACCACCTAGTGTCAAAGCACTTGTTAATACATAACCAATGAGTCCAAACATGATGGTGTTATCTTGTTTAATTGAGGAGTTCCTATGCCTAACTTCCGGCTCCAGCATCAGACCAGCTCCATGGTATCATTTTTTCAAAATGTCTCGGTAGTTGTATGAGTATGCCAAGTTTCAGCTCAATCAGATGCCAGAAAGTGCTTGAAAAATTGATGACAAAAGGAGTAACCGGAAAGACATACGAACAGAGCAAGCTAATATAAAGCTTGTAATAATAATAACAATTTTGTTTTAAGTTTCAAGTTCTGGGTTGGCATAATTAGATTGCCATCAACACGCTAGGAAAAATATCCTTTATGAAAAGGTTTTATTTTTATTAACCCCCGACGGAAAAAGAGGGGTGTTATAAGTTTAACGTGTGTATCTGTGTGTCTGTCTGCGCCATCGTAGCTGCCAAACGGCTGAACCGATTTTGATTTTTTTGGTTTTGTTTGAAAGATGACTTAATCGAGAGTGTTCTTAGCTATGATTCAAGAAAATCGGTTCAGCCGTTTGAAAATTATCAGCTCTTTTCTAGTTCATCAATGGATGTGAGCATCTTCCACAGGTCTAATCGATTGGTAATTTAGAATTCTCTTATTTCAATGATATGCAAAGAATATATGTAGAAACCTTGAGCTGATGCTGCAGCATCACCTGGAATTTGCAGGATACCCAAGTCCCTCACAAACTTACAGCAGAGGTATCGTGTTTGGACTCATTGGAAAGGTCTCAACAAATAGGCTACAGATAGATGGTGATCAAAGTGTGATGATGGAGTAGGAAAGATAAATGAAAGTAAATTAGTAGGTAACAAGCTTCACTGTGGCAAAAAATGTACAGCTACGCAGATTTCGGCGAGCTGCGTGTTGATCGTAGCGTTTCTACTAGTAATATAATATAAAATTTAAAAAGCTGGTAATAAAAATTAAATTAAAAATTTAAAAAACCCCCGAAAAAAACAAAGCGTCTGAAAAGTAAAAAAATAATATCATAAAAGTTGTAGGTAATACTTTGATCCAACCGTCGTCGTGTCGGGGGACCGCTAATGAAAATAGGAAGTTAACAGCATACATTCATTATGCCTAGTGTGTGTTGACACACTAGGCATAATGGGGGGTTTTTTAAATTTTTAATTTAATTTTTATAACAAATTCCTTTATTTTTCTTGGCATTTATTGTTAAAGAGCAAATATATTTAGTGATGACCGAAGTAACTCAGTACATAAATAACATTTATTTACATAATGCTTAGTGCAGCTATTAATGTTCTTCGTGATATTAATAGTCGCTTGCTATAACGAAACCCAGCAGTACAATCAATTTCTTATTTTACGCGAAGAGACGTTTACTTTCATACAATTTTATTTTCCCGTCACAAATCCGTACAAACTTATTTTGCAATAAATAGGTACGGTGAGCAAGTGACAGTGAAGTGCACTTATAAGTTTGTAAGTAGACAGTCGGAGATGCACCCGACTCTTGAAGATTAAATAAACAGATAACTTGAGGAGAAATAATAAGTCAGTCGCGACCAAGTCGAAAAGGATAGTTATGAGATTTACAGAAAGGAAACTACCTGTATTTAAATGAATAGAAGTTGGTTTACTTTAGTAAAGTAACGGTACTTTAGTTAGGTAACACGAACTCGTAATTTCTTTATGTACCACGCTAAGGTTGAATGTCATAACTGAAAGTCATAAAACGACAAGGTCTATTTTTCTATGAGGCAGATAAATAGTTTCAACTTTAGTGGAGTTTCAATTGTTTTCAAAATTGGTAAATTAATTATGAGGCCGACAATACCTAAAAAAGACAGTGAAGAATAACAGCCGCACTGGTCGATCGATCAGGTTTAGTTACGCTCCATGTAAAATACTGCTATTCAGCTGAATCCGGTTAGACTGGGAGCAGACCCCAACATAGTTGGGAAAAGGCTAGGCAGATGAATACCTAAATAATTTAAAAGTAACTTTATGTAGACCCTACTTATGGGTGCATTTGTCACTAAAATCATTTGTCACTATATTTAAATAATAATTTGAAAGGCCTACATTGTCCTCCCATGCCTACTAACACTGTAATTTGAACATAATTGGTAAAAGCCAATTTTTTTTAAAAGAGTAACCGTGGAGTTTCTAGCCTTTTTTTTTTTTTTTTTTGAGGGTGGGAAATCATCCAATGACTTTCTCGCAATGACGCTTTGGGTGGAGCGGAAGGGCGTGTCAGACTTTTACTGACTAAAACCCACCCGTGTTCCTTCAGTTGCCTGTTGCCAAGGTCCCGGTATCCCTTTCGGACTAACCCGCAACCCTGGCAGGCATCGGTCCTAGCGGACCCCGCCAATTGTGCTGACATCTCTTTGAGGCGCGCGTGGAACACGACGCGCCATCGACCCGGGCCTGGTCCTGATCGGACGGCGAGCTACCCATTGCTCGCCGTCCGCAAGCCCGCGCCTATGGTGGCCGGGAATCCGCCTGGGATTCCCGACGCCCAGGGCGTCTCCAGCGGCGGCGGCGGTTAGGGGCGTGAGGGCGCAAACTTTGCCTCTCCCTCACGCGTTCCGCCTCCTCCTTCGCGAGCATTACTGCTTCGCAGAAGGAGGTGACTGCTTCCCATGCCCTCTCGCTCCGTACCATGGCCTGGACCAGAGCCGGACGCGAGAGGTCACCGCCGCCAATCGCCTCCAAGAGGACACGGCGGGGCTCCGCCCAAGCGGGGCAGACCTCCACCGTATGCTCCACCGTGTCCTCCGGGCGATCCACACAGTGGTGACACCCGGGCGTGTCCTCCCGCCTTATACGAAACAGGAACCTCCCGAAGCAACCGTGTCCGGTGAGGACCTGCGTCAGGCGGAAGGTGAGGACGCCGTGGCGCCTCTCTAGCCACTCCTCAAAGAGGGGACTTATCGCCGCAATTGTGGCGTGCCCAGGAGTTTCTAGCCTGCGGCTCTTCTCCTTTGGAAGCGACGAATTCGAATCGTGCACCTAGCTTCTGACGTTTCATAAGTGCCCATGTAGGTTTATATTAAATAAAATATAACAATCAAAGCAAGTAATTAAAGAGCATTCACTTAGCAAGTGTAACTGTCAGGTAAGTAAGCGACGAGTTCTCAGTCTCCATGTCACCTTATTAAGTTACGTACAATCCGGCCGCTTACCGCCGCGAGCCGCTGTGCTAGGGCTGTACCTTGCTAGGGCTGTACGAATCACTTTCTTCTGTTTTAGTACCTAATTGTCCTTCGTTTTTAATTGAGGAATATATATAAATAGCTGTTGCTCGCGACTTCGCCTGCGATCCAAGATGAAACGTATGTCGCCTATGTCCTTCTCCAGGTCATGGTCTACCCCTGTGCTAAATTTCATCCAAATCCGTTCAGCCGTTCTAGCGTCAAAGGGTAACAAATAAAAAAAAAATCTATTATTACAAAAATAAGTTAGGATTACCATACAATTTATCTGTAGTCACATCTCATGTCAACTTACGTTGACTTTGCTGTCTTTATTTAAGTCGACCCATATTGAGAATCAATGGCAAGCAAAACTTAATAATGACATGTCAACTTACGTTGACTTTTCTGTCAACCATATTGAGAATCAATGGCAAGCAAAACTTAATAATGATTCAAATCTGTGTCTATAGAAGCTGTATTTCAACATATTTTTCCACGAAGCGCCCCTGTCAATCACTAGAAGGTTTCAATATAATGGAATAATTAACTAAAACAGAATTACCGATTCCTGCCACCCCTAGCGCGAGGTATCGAACTACCTACTGAACCCGAGAACCTCTGGTGTCTCCACCTTTAATTAATTATTTCATTAAGGTATTCGTGTTTCCGATTTCCTCATCAATTAATGAAACGGATTTGAGGAAAAAGTAAAATATTTCGTAAGATGTTGGAGTTACGAAGTAATTTCTTGGAGCTTCATATTAGGAATAGATCCAATAAGCGAAAACCTAAACGTTTTTTTTTTTACTAAATGTTTGTTTTAACATGGAGTCCAAGAATACTAAGTGGCTTTGCACGGTTTTCTTTAATTGCATGAACATTCTTATTGGGTTTTATTTTAAGACACAACAGAGCTACCTGTGTAGCTCTGTTGTTTTTTTCTACCGAAAAACAAACCCTTCCTCAAAAAAAGATGATCGTTTAGCCTCAAAGTAAACAAACATCAATAAACACAGGTTGACCTCCCCGTGACCCTCCATCCATCACGACAACTGCACGGAGGGCCTCGGCAGAGTCGTAAACGTCTCGCGATATTTATACCGTCATAAACAGACGGGATATGCAAATTGCACTTACGAAAGTAACGAAAGTAAGATGTTCTGTGAGTGATAAGAGGACATGGAAACTTAATAGCCCTGTGTCGTTCAACGTAGCTAACTACCCTACGTACGTATTTTATAAATATATATTTTTCTGTTAATGGGATAAATAAATACGGTCATAAATACAACAGAAAAAGTTGTTCCACAGTGTTGTCTGTCATATTCACAAATCCTCAGAGACAAGAATATTTCTTGCAAAGTAAGCACAAACAACTCGGGACTTGCTAAATGCCAGGGACATTCATAATAAGTACATCTAAAGTTATCTTTATCGTTTTTAAAATCTTATAAAACAGCCAATTTGTTACTAAAACTACTTTATGAAAAGCTTTAAAAACGGGGACAATTGCATAATGTATTCGTACAAATTAGCCTTATTCCGGCCATTAGGCGTCTGTTGGCTGGTCGCCCGCTCCCGGCCGGTATTGAGCGAGCCACAACACCAACATTACTACTTAATGTGCACTTTTCTTACACATTTACAGTGCTCTTGGGTGAGCGTGACTTGGTTTATAAAGCTGTTTGACAGAAGTTCGACTTCTAACTTCAAAATATAATGAAAATAAGGCGAGTTTTCATTACGTTTGATTTCACATTTTATGTGTAGAACACGTGCGTAAATATACTTGTTTTCAGGTAAGTTATGACGTGACATATTCTCTAAAGTTACGACCGATCCAAAACGTTTTAAGATAAGTGTTTAATTAAGTAGTAGTTGCTTTTAAGTAATTCAAATTGATTTCATAGTTTTGTATCCGATCTGCGTTCTACTAACTAAAGCTACTTGAAGTCAACGTCGTGTTGTGGAACTACTGCATTCCTTTGTTGAGCTACCATGACACTGAAAACATTGAATGAAATAACATTTTTATGGAAAAGATCGGATATAACCAAGCAGACTTTACAGTTAACTGATAAGATTCAGTGATAACACTTTTTAACCGAAGAAAACAGGCAAATTCAGTTCTTAGTGATTATGTGCGGTTGGTGCTTGTGAGCGATAATATAGCAGAAATTGTCAATAGACTCTGTAGGTGTGATAAAAAAAACAATTTGACATTTCTGAAAGGGTCACGGAAGCCTTTAAAGGTTAGAGCACACATTCTGCGTTAATATCTTTTCCGATAATAGGAGTACACTCGGTCATATTTGCGACGGTCGGTTGGTACGTTGGCGGCTTTATTCGTCATATCTTTTACGAGATAACATGACAAAGGAGAGGCCGGCCGTGTCCTAGATATAATTTTAAGATTCTGTTTACGTGATGCTAATATCGGACAGAGCTTTATATCGGATTTATGGCCGGAGATGCGAGTGCTCGACGTGCTCGTACCGTTAGTAATAAAATAAAGGATGTTTTGTTTAATCTTTATTAAGTTCCATAAAAGAAAATAATAATATTATAGTGATTGCATTTCTGATAACAATATTAAATAGTATTGTTGAGTACCTACGAGGGCAATCATTATTTTATTTTACCTGCTGGAAAGTGTTCCTTGGTGCAGGACTGCAGGCTGTCAATTAAAGAAAATTTTCTGCTTAAACACCAGCACCCATTTCCCTTGAGTTATATAGTCACTCAAATATAACTACAGTAGCCATAAAATAACATAGCTACATCCTATCATCGACACCCTCATAAAGACACTGCCCATCTCCATAACATTATCCCATAACCCTTCTTAAACCATAGCAAACGATAGTTTAGCCCTAACCGGAGCTTAAGCTGTGTACATACGTTAACTGAACTGCCAGCTAACGAGCGGGCCCTGCGGCCCTCGGCATATCGCGTCAGATCTAACTCGTGGCCGCAAGTAATTAAAACGAGAGAAGATTAGCATTAATTAACTGAAGGTAACAGGTAGAGGTATGGTGCAGGACAGTACAGAAGATCAGCTCCTGATACCGGACGATTAAGATCCTAACGTAATCTTGAAAGCTCTCAGGTTATGTGAAACGATCTTCACAAGGGTCCTCTGATGAATTAGAATGGAGGGATTGAGCTCAATGATGAGCAATTAGAGAAACCTGCAGAGGAGGCTTCTGGACTTTTGATTATAATGATGATTTAGGAAATTAGGACGGAACGCGGCGCCTTGTCTGTGTCTGGATTTCACTTCCAGTTTCTTTGCGACTCGCACACAAAATTGTTAAGGTCTGCAGATAAATTGAAGCTTAAAATGCCAATACACTCCACAACTTTTCGTGACAAATACTTTACTGTCCTAGCCGCTCGTTTGTGGAATGCATCGCCAATTCAAAAATAAACGCGCGCAGTCGTTACTTGTATTTAAAAGACTCTTATTTAGGATATGTAGGTAATTTATTTATTTATTTAAACTTTTCGCACTAAAAAAGGTACAAAGGCGGACTTAATGCCTGAGGCATTCTCTACCAGTCAACCAAGGGTGGTGAAGAGATTAGATGGCAGGTGCTCTAATTGAGAGGAACAAAGAGAAAAAAAAATATATATATATATCATATTGCATTATAGATAAAGCAGTACAGTACATAAATAAGCTATAAACTTATGATACATATACTTACACATATATTTACTATAATAAATACTATAATATATATATATATATATAACATACTAATTCAAGGGTGAGAGGTGATGACATGACTCTATTTATTTTGAGAAAAAACTCCGCAATTTCCGCTTAAATGCATAACGACTGGTGGCCGTCCTGATATCAAGAGGAAGCGCATTCCAAAGAAGAATGGACTGAATATGAAAAGAAGAATGAACAAAGTCAGAAGTATGAGAAGGACAGAGTAGGAGCAGATTGTTAGAAGAACGCAGGGTCTTAGTGTGTGAAGAACACAGATATTGGAAGTGAGAAACAAGATAAGAAGGAGGAGTAGGAGAGTTGAGAACGGAGTAAAGCGTGGTCAAAGCGAGCAAACTTCTTCTTTGGCGAATGGACATCCATTTGAGCTCAGACCTATAGCTCGACACGTGGTCATATTTCCTAAGGTTGAATATGAACCTGATACAGTTGTTGAGTAGTCGGTCAAGCTTATCCAGCAAAACTGCATTCAAGTCAAAGTAGCACACGTCACCATAGTCGATGACGGGGAAAATTAAAGTCTGCACAAGCATTGTTTTCGTCTTAGCGGGCAAAAAGTTCCTCAGACGATACAGGGATCGCAGAGTACCGCTGACCCTTTGACTAACACTAGAGACCTGGCGTTGCCAGCTTAGTGTCGAGTCCAGATGCAAACCGAGATCCTTCACAGTAGGGGTAATGGGAATGACGGTACCATTGAAAATTAGAGGAGGAAGACAGCTAAGCGTCACCCTACTCATCATGCGTGAGCTCCCAATTACAATGGCCTGACACTACACACACTGACACTGGTAATCTGTGTATCTATTTTAGTATATTGTAACTATACTTATTATTTGCACCAACGACAGCCACATTTTATGTCCAAGCAAATCACTGTCCATTCCAAGGTTGCCTGGAAAAGATCGCGGAAAGCGAGCCGTGCATTGTATATTTTGTAGTGTTTGATTTATTTTTTGTTATGTATTTTTGTGGAGCACAATAAAGTATAATTATAATAAATATAAATAAATAAAGATCCTCCAAAGATTCTGAAGATCCCAAATATATATTCAGAATCTCTGGAGGTTCTGAATATAGGTTCTTCTGCACCTATTTTTTTGTCAGCAAAGATAAGTGGCGCGAGTAATCTCTGCTCAGCTCCGCTCAATTCACTCTGAGCGACAATGACAACGGTGTGCAGTCAGCGCTATAAGTGCACTTTAGTAGAACCACTCGGTGGTCGGTGCTAATGTGAGACATACTTTAAGATCGGCAGGTAGAAATTTGCTGAATGGAGTTAGGAGACTGTCTTTAACGGACGGAAGAGAGAGCCTAGGTAAGTCAAAATTCCTAGAAATAGAAATAATTAGTTTGCTTATAATGTAGATATAAGATAAGATGCATTTTTTATGAAATATGGCGCACGCAAAATTAAAAAAAAATACTGAATTTAATCAGATCTTTTTTCTTCTTTTTCTTGTCATCAAAATTGATCTACTATACCACTTAATTCAAACATTCTCCAACCCACTGACTTGAGTAACCCACATTCTGCATTCTATATTTCTCCTCGAACCTAGCTTCAACCTATATCCCCGTGCATACTTCTAACCTACTTTATCCATTGACAATAAACCATCGACACCAAATATTTTTTACTCCCACTCTCGGGACACTCGCGAAAGTCGGAACTCAGCAAAAAGCCTCCGCTGGGAATTTCCGGCTTTTAACCGGAGCCACACAAAGTGCATTACATACCGCACCTGAGACTACCTACTGGATTGGACGCATTTTTCATATTTTTACCTGTGATATACCTAAGTAATTTATTTTCTAAAGGAATCAGTTTTAAAATAAATGAATTTGAAATATTACCTTATTTTTAACAGTTTGTAGTCGATCCATGTTGCTCATTGTTTATGTGTCATGTCTTGTGTATATTATTATCTTTTATTGGAGATCTTAAATGAATAAATTAATGCTTTCCCATTTTAAAACTGTCGTAAGTCCTATACTCCTAACAGATGAATTTTCTTTTACCGTGGAAATCGTAGCACCCACATTAAAAATATATAACTCGTAAAAACGTGAAAAACTCGTAACATTTTATAGCAATACATGCGAATATATTCACTTGAATACGACACGACTACACGCTCATTCTACTTTCCACATACGAGTGTGTATGTGGATCATGTAGCTACGTAATTAATTAACATTCAACTATAAATCTTGCGTTTTACGACTCAAAATCACTGGAGTAATTGAAACACCGTTCTTTGTAACAGTATTTGCGTGTAATATTGTGATTATTTTGACACGTATCGTGTACATTGTTGGTTATGTCTGGGGTGGCTTGTTCCCCCCCGATGTAAAAGCGTCAATGTTTAGCAAGCCATGTGTATTACATACTTTGGACCCAATTGCACTAAAAATCACTAAATACGTTTCGCACTAAAGCTTATGTCATCTTCAAACTATTGACAGAAACAGAACGATGTTTTAAAGTATAGTGTTAAATGTGTTTGGTAATTTATGGTTCGACCAGGGGGCTTAAAACAGCCACTTTGGCAGAATCATAATAGGAAAATATTATGAATTATCGTAAAATGTCATAAACTGACAATTTATAATATGATCTGCGTGCGATTCATATTACGAAATAATTCATCTGTTTGACAGTTTTATATGAAGATTCGTAAAATTGTCCACACAATAGGAATTGCTTTTGTCTCAAATTAAAGGACAGCTGGAAATTCAGGAAATGAATCGCTTTTAGAGGAATTGCTAATTTATTTATTTATTTTAAGGCACCAAGTCCCAATATACAAATTATTACAAACGAATGTAATGTGGCCGTTTCAGGCCCACGGGCCGTAGTGTCTAGTACCTACCTACTCTATACTTTACGCGACCCTTGAGTAGCTCAAGTAACTGTCTTGAATATGAAGGTAATAATTATACAGAATAATAATGGCGTCCAATAATGTGCACGATTTAAATGTCAAGCGTACTTGACATTTGAATTGAAATATTTGTTTTCCTTTGATATTTCTTAGTAATTGTTTTCAATAACAAATAATTTTGTTTATCGCATACATAATCAGCCTATAACGTTCCCAGTGCTGGGACACAGGCCTTCTCTCGGTGAGAGGGAGTGGTCCGTAATCCACCACGCGGGCCCAGTGCGGGTTGGTAGATGTCACAAGTCTTCGAATTTTTGGTTCTAAGACATACCGCGGTTTCCTCACGATGTTTTCCTTCACCGTTTTGAGAGCAGTGGTGATGAAATTATTTACACAAAGTAAAGCACCTGTCAGGGTTCGAACCTACGACCTACAACACGTAAGTTGCGGCCGTTGCCACTGGGCCACCACTGCTCCTGTTTATCGCATAAATACTTTTAATTTTAAGACTAAATTCAAGTTCTGTCGAGTGATTACAACAACGATATTAGACTAACAATTTGGCTTTGATTGACTTTTAAATAGACAATCAATAAAAAAAACTAATATACACGAAATAACAAGATATTGATTATTTCTAAAGAATTTTCTTCCAATAGAACTACGACATGATAGGTTGACGATGAGGCGAATACACGGTATTAAATAATTTTATTTATTATTATAACAGATTGAGTGTTAGTATTTACCTAGGTATGTTATTTCTACACCTACACACGCATATATAAAGTAATCATGATGCAAATATTTGGTGTTATTTGCATAGTTACAAAATAGTCACAAAAGCATAATAACCTAATATTCGTAATCCGCCATTGTAGCGCTCAACCCTCACACGTTCAAACGCGAAGGGTTCATGAATGGTTGGTAACGAAACCGAATGATTTGCTCTAACTGGGTCAAACAGCACCTAGCGACCGTTGATGACGTATGAACGGTTCTGACGGACGTCAAATGTGTGTATGTATCCGGAAACGAATACGAAACATCGAGTTTTAGAACAAGTTCGGCTTTGTAGAGCGTGTTCTCTGTCACTCATGCCTGTGTGACAGTCTGTTTTTGGACCTCGATGTTATATTAACACCCGGGTACGCTATTCTATTGATAAGTTTGGGTCGACATGGCGACAGACGAAATCTAAGCGATACGGAACCGACTCGAAGTTTAACGATAAAAAGTTAGGTCCCCTCTTAAAAGTTGTGTAAGCGTATTTCAGTTGAAGTTCGTAGATTTGATGTAATACGGAGTTGAAGCTTCTAAGTCTTCTTGTGAGACGGATTTGTCGCATCTAATGAACTTCTCTAATTAGTACTACACGGAGTTCAGATTTAATTAAAAGTTTGAGAATTAAGTAGCTTAAAGATGATCGATAATTATACAGGAGGCATGAGAATAATGCAGGTTTTCTCCTTATATTAAAAATTAAGGTACAGAAATCAGATTTAAATATCTGATTTCGGTATTAACCTACATGAGGAATTCAACTTTGAGCACCGATTTCAACGCACTTCAGCGAGCGACACCTATTCCTATACGGCATCGAAACAAAACTTGCTGTAGTTGGAATACCTCACCTAGATTGGGTACTTACTGTTAATTCTTTATTTATTAATTTAGATTTACCACATTTCGTCCTCAATAATAATATATACAATAGGTTGTGGTAGGTAGTTAAATCAAAAAAATTAAGTAATAAAAACTTTTTAGTTTTTATTACTTAATTTTTTTGATTAGTAGTTGGGTTTTCCCAACTACGACTTAAAAGGTATAAACAAGACACCACAGAAAGACTTAAAAATCCGGTGTCACACGTGTTATAAACGTGGCATAAATCGAACAGATTACGTGTGACTCCGGATTTTTAATTTGTCTGTCTGTGGTGTCTTGTTTATACCTTTTAAGTCGTAGTTGGGTTTTAGTTTTTATTACTTAATTTTTTTTTAAATTCTTTTGGGGTTATAATATATATATTTTTGAAATGTGTTCATTAAGCCCTTTTATTTGACCCCAACATGGTACGATTAAACCATATTTTTTTTTAAGTTCCTCACTTTATGTCCTCTAGAGGGCGCCATTTTTAATTTAATGTGACTTCACATAGCCTATAACCAGCGGACAATGACGACGCTTCTAACGATACCTCATTTGTCAAATTGTGCTAAGTGGTTTGGAAGATAGGAGGGAACAGATGAACATACATACATACATACATACATACATACATACATACATACATACATACATACATACATACCGGTCAAAATCATAACCCTCCTTTTTTCTTCGCCGTAGTCGGGTAAAAACAGGTTCACCCGCTCTCGAGAAAGAAGATACTGTTAACGATTGTTTCTAAGATAACTAACTGGAGCTGAATGTAGTACTTACATCACATTCACAGCTTGGTTCAACAAGTAGAGTAAAGAATCCCATTCACTTGTTCACAAGTTAATCTGAAACAAAACAAATGGCGTTTATAAATCTTGTGAGAACATAGACATTTACACACTAGTAGGTACATAGTAAGTTCTCTAACTAATACTTATAATTTACGGTGAACAATTTAAGTCTCTTCCAGACAAAGATGAATGCCTATAACCTTGTTGCTCAATTATTTTTAACACCTCTCAGGTAGATCTACAATAGGTGCATTATAAAAACATAGTTAATGTCTAAACGTGTGTTGTAATAGAATAAAATGATCAATTGTAAGAAAGTCAAGAAGAAAGATTCCGGGACGAACGGGAATACACGTTAATAAAAATTAAAGTTATATTTTTTTGTCTGTGATATTTAGCTTTGTGTATTTTTACTGCAAAATAATTTGGCAGTATTCAGAGCCGCTTCAATTTGCCAAACCTTGTTTTGTTTTAAATTGGGTCCAATCTTCGATTCCAATAGATTGTTTAGTCTAGTTTAGTCCATATTGGGCCAATCCTCAATTCTGTAGCTCTGGCTGGTTGCCAGGCCCCACTTCCCGGCATAGATTGTCCACTTTACTCCGACTTACGCAATAGACTTGAGACTTAACAATCTTATCGAGTTTCGATGAAACAATACTCGTGGAGCCTTGCGTGTTCGTGTGCCAAATTATTTCTTGTTACTGTTTCTATCTCATCTGGGTAAAGTTTTTAGATTTCACATCGCATGAGTTTAAATACTATCAAAATAATTATTATAACATCACAGGCCGCTATTAGACTTCTAAAAAGGGCTTCAATGGTCTCAAAAGGCTAAAAATGTGTAAAAAGTAGAAACTAGAGATGGGTTGTATGTAACAGGTTAAACACGATATGTGTTATCACTGTTACTGTTACAAAAACAAATAACAGGTCCAAATATCTGTTATTAACAGCCTGTAATTTTTGTTCAGACGATAAATACGTATTTACATCTCAATTGAATGTTTTTATTTCTGTTCGTTTAAAGTTGAAAATCGTATTCGAAGTTTTGACTAGGAATGGTAACAGATAATAATAACCCCACCGCCGTATCTCTACGTTGACGTCGTGGTGGGGCTTGCGCGCTCCGAACTCTAGGTCTGTGCAGGTAGAGTTTACTTTGCCGGAACAGGTCTAGGATGAGGAGCCAGACCAAGAGAGATACAAAAACCCGCAGGGCAGCATGTGGCGAGCTGTTGGGCAGTAGCGACCCCACGGATCCTACCTCCCGGGAGTAGTCTTGTTCCTCACCTCTGGCTTGCCTTTATTGGCCGGCTGGAGTGAACACTGACGAGGAAAAGAGCTCCCACCTCATTCTTGCCTTGATTGGCTGGCTTGAGTGGAGATTCGCAAGAGCAAACGTGCTCGGAGAAAGGCAGTATTCCAGTAAGATGCTGGTAGGGATCTTGACCGTACTTCTGGGATTGTCCTGATAGCCGTGGAATACCTCTCCACTCCTCTTAAGCACCTCAGGACATGTTACTTCCTTGTCGCTACGTCACTATAGGCTAGCGACCGTAATCGGGGGCCCATTATTGAGTGTGCAAGTCACCCCCTGCCATTTTATCTGTGTATTTTTATAAACATTGGTCAAGCAGGGGCCATAATCTTTCCATAGTTCAAGATAACTAGTTCACTAAGCTACCCAAACCCATAATCAAATATCTTTGTTTCCATATCATGCAATAGTCCTACGCCAATCGGGGGTTGTCCTTGGCTGCACTTGCATAGTGCATACAGGGAGAATCGTCGGTTGGTGTCCCAACACTTAAAAATGGGCCTCTGCGAGTTGGCTTCGGCCCCTCGTACGCCTTCCAAAGGTCCGGGACCCTAGGGTCCCGAGAAATGTCAAAGACAAATAATAATAATAATAATCGTTTATTTGCTAAGAAAGTAGGTACATAAAATAAAGGTGTTCACAATTATTTTTAGATCCCTGTACAATCTACCTTAAATTAGGCAAACATTGAAATAAAATGTATTTAACTACAAAAAAATAAAAAACCACGTCAGTAAAATAAAAATGTCAAAAAATATAGAATTTAAAATGGAAACATACAATGTCATTAAATATAAAGAGCAGTGTCATTTAAAAAATCATCAATTGAATAATAACACTTATCAAGAAACACGACCTAATTTAGGAGTCCTTTATCGTAAATGTTTGAGATCTTGTAAGACCAACGACTGTATTTTTAAGGATAATAAGTAGTAAGTGGTCAGGTAGGCAGTCGCTCCATGTAAAATACTGGTATTCAGCTGCATCCGGTTAGACTGGAAGCCGACCCCAACATAGTTGGGAAAAGGCTAGGCAGATTGATTGAATAAGTAGTAAGTGCTTCTTTTTGTAGCGTACTTTTAACCGCTTTAGTAAGAGTGAGAAGTAAACATATTTCGAAGTAAATAATGTCTCTTTTCAGCAAGGGTCATTCTTTAAGAAGAGAGAGAAATTGATATCCTTGCTACATTCCTTCCTTTGTGTGAGTGTGTATGTGTATGTAAGTAACAGCCGTGGTAACTGTCTGTGTGGGTATTGATATAATCTATTAACATTAATAGCCGCGATAACAGTCTTGAGGGTCTGTTATTTTAAAACAGGTATGTTATATTGTTAGGATCAATTGTTATTTGTTAATATCTGTTACGCTAAATACGCCTCACCCCTAGTAGAAACGCGAAAACGGGTCACGGGATTACCCAAATCAAATTGTATTACCTTGGCAGAATTTGCAAATTCTTTAATTAATAATTCTGTTAGTTGTCCTGTCTCAAATCACAAGGTTTTAGGGATTCTGCACCACTCTCCTAGAATTAATGCGCTTACTAAGTAAAGCTAGCGTCCTCTCCTCCCAGGTTCGAAGGTAACACAACGCTGTGGAAGGCCGAAGGTGGGAGGTGATTAATGTAATTATTTTGCAAAACAAAGCCTCACGATAAACAGAGTTAGCTTTCAGGAGTTCGTCTAGAAGAGGCTTTCAAAGTAATGAATTTAGCCGATCCATTTTACTGTCTGTATCTGTTTACCTAGGTGATTGTCGTTAAATTTGTTCGATTTAGAAAGTGGCTACGCTAATTTAGTACTCAATCGGTACCAACTTACTACATAGAATTCCCAAATGTTGTAATGATTATTTTGTTCATAAAACATATCTACATACCTACTAAAGCAAGGAAAGTCTACAAACATTGCCATCTATTTTCAATCATTCTGTGGCTAAACGTTTAATTAAAACAACAAGTGTTATCCTCACTCACAAGAGGCACTTGAATTAAATGTATAATTTACTCTTGAAATAAATGTATGACACTTAACATAAATGTATTATTAATCACTATAATTTACTCCATGACAGAGGTTTCTCATAAACAAGCACAGGCTGACAGCCAATAGTTTGACTATCGCAACTATAGCCAAACTTTTAATGATCTGAACCCGATTCTCTCCCGGTAACAAAATGGGTATAATTAATTCCGCTATGTTTAGAAGTGGGAGGTAAAGTTTTTGGCCAATACGAGCTTGTTTTGGCGAAACTACACTCGTTTATCATCGATCGTCTTTCGTTCGGGTTATGTTCGTAATTGAGATGAGGACGCACAACTGCTTGACCGATAGCTGGACTGGTTTTGACCATTAATACAGACTGTAGTAACAATGTCCAGTAAATTATAACAACTATATGAGCACATTGTAGTATAGCGGTAGCAAATCACAAGCGTTTGGGACTTTTACGTCATTGGCAAGTTTATATCAAGTGTAAATCGCGTGCGCTCCAAGAATGCAACAACTAAAACAATTTGTACGGAAAGTCCTACCAAAGGTATACTTATTTCTGCCGCCAAGCAACATTATAGTTGTATTACAGTTTGAAGTGTATCGGTGACAGTGCAATTACAGGCTCACTCATGAGATGTGTTAGCTTTGTGTTTGGGTGACGAGCGTGTCAATGACACGTAGGACACGTCCTAATAGACGTGACCTGAGAGGTATTACAATTTTAAAAGGTACAGATGTCATGCCAGTTCTGTCATTTAAGTACCTATGTTAGTTTTGCTTGAGCTTCTTCTTTCAGCAAAACCATTATAAATGACATCGTTAAATTTTACATTCGTAAATCTATACATATAATAAATCTGTAGACGAGGCGTTTCTGTACAATGAAAAAAAAAAAAAAAAAATTGGTTGGTTGTCCAAGAATAACCAACAGATTCCATTTCTACCATTTTTGGAATTTTTGTCTGTTTGTCTGTTTGTATGTTGTGTTGTTTGATTGTTCCACTATCACGTAAAAAGTACGAAATCAATATGGTTAACTTTTATACTCAAATATTGTGTGTAACTCGATGTTTCAATTAGTTTTTGTTTCATCGCAATCGCTTCAAAATATCAAAAGATATATGAATTTAAAGTGTTCAAGAAGGAATTTTCATTACGTAATGTACATCCACGTAACGACATCTATTGACGCGAAATGATACTTACTTCTTAATTACTAGGTTTGTGAGATCGTGTGTTGTTATATGACCGTCATTTTCTTTGCGCGGAAACTTAACGCGATACATTGTGTATTTGTGTATAGAATATAACTCTAAAGTTAGATTAATTAAAATTTTCCAGATGCGTTGTTTATTTATTAGTTTAGTATTAGTGCGATAGGTGGCGCTACCTATCTTTCAAATCTTGATAATCATGAAAGAATAGTGACAAATGTTAATTTCTTAAAAAATATAGGTATTTATTCTTTAATTTTTCACTTTTCTACATAGTTTATTTAGCTTACAGAGTGTTCGAACGTTTTCCCATATATTTTGACAGTATCATTTCGTGCTCGATAGATGGCGTTGTTCGTTTAATGTCATTTTCTGAATCGCGGTGTTAAGACTCTCCGTCTTAGAATGACTTTCGCCCAGATATTCCAAATAATTTTTAGTATAGGTATCTTTGTTTTTGACTTCGTTAGTTAGTGTTGATAATATAATAATATAATATAATATAATAAATAAATAAATAATAAATTGTTGGTTGGGTTGGGTTGTCATTCGTTGAAAGTATTGATCTTAGAGATGGGTTGTAACAGGTGAAACACGATATCTGTGATCACTGTGACTGTGACAAAAAATAACAGATCCAAATATCTGTTATTAAATCACAGCCTGTGATTTTTGATAAATACGTATCTCAATCGAATATCATCTTTATTTCTTTTGATTTAAAGTCGAAAATCGTATCTATCTGTTATAAAATCACAGCCTGTGATTTTTGTACAGACGATAAATACGTATTGACTCAATTGAATATCTTCTTTATTTCTTTTCGTTAAAGTCGAAAATCGTATCCGAAGTTTTAACAGTAACAGTCTTGAGGATCTGTGATTTTAAGTAACAGATATTTTTTATCGTTAGGAGCAATTGCTATCTGCTATTTTATAATATCTGTGATTTCTATCTGTGATGATAAATACGCCTCACTCCTAATTGATCTGATTGGTTTTGATTTGGTATTTTGGTTGGTTTCGTTCATTAGGTTCAAATTAAGAAGTCAAGAAACGAGTCGTTACAGATCGATTCAAACTTAATCGCGGCTCGGAAGTTAGCTTTTAGCTGCGCAGTACCCCACCCCTCACCCCCGCTGTCACATGAAATTGTTACTGCGCAGCGACTCGCCTCATGTTCCGAGCCGCCATTAAGTTTGAATCGAACTGTACTATACTTCGTAATTTGTTCGTATGATTCGTGACCGCCGCTCATTCGATTCGATCGTTGTTGGCGTGTGTAAGGCCTCGGCCTTGAATCTTGCGGGCAGCGGGGCGGATGGCGGCTCGGAAGTTAACTTTTAGCTGCGCAGTACCCCACCCCTCACCCCCGCTGTCACATGAAATTGTTACTGCGCAGCGACTCGCCTCATGTTCCGAGCCGCCATTAAGTTTGAATCGAACTGTATTATACTTCGTAATTTGTTCGTATGATTCGTGACCATCGCTCATTCGATTCGATCGTTGTTGGCATGTGTAAGGCCTCGGCCTCGAATCTTGGGGGCAGCGGGGCGGCGGCGGCGGCGGCGCGGGAGCGGGGCGGGCATCAAAGACCCGTTCTCGAAACTAGCGGGCAGATCGCGCGTCACTATAGCCGCGTAGTGTTGTGTTCACGATTTTGTCGTCGAGATATTTGTTTTTATTCGCGAAAGAAATGGCTGAACAATGGCGGCAACATCTTTTTGATTCAAATTTATTCCTAACGCTCAATTTATTGTGGGCAACAACACTGCAATGCAGACGCGCGGGCGGTCACCGCTTGAATGGAGTGCACCGCTCGCTGCCCGCCGCCTCGCCGCTGCCGCGCCGCTGTTTTCGAGAACCGGTCCATTTGATTTTACGCATAAGATCCTGCTGCGCCCGCGCCGCCGCCGCCGCCGCCGCCGCCCCGCTGCCCGCAAGGTTCGAGGCAGAGGCCTTATGGTTGATTCGATTTGTTCGACTATCGGACAGCAATAAATACACAAATATTGGCACATGTTTCTGGGGAAAGTCAACAATATACATCGATAAATACGGTTCCCGAAGAAGAAGATGCCACACACTATCCAGTAGAGTTCTTAGAATCCCTTAACACACCCGGTCTTTCAGCACACAAAATTTGTTTAAAAGTCGGAGTGCCAATAATTCTTCTCAGAAATTTAAGTCCTCCCAAACTTTGCAACGGCACTCGGCTCATAGTCACCAATCACCAACAAAACGTCATCGAAGCCGAAATCTTAACAGGTTGCGGCGCCGGTGATGTTGTTTTTATTCCAAGAATTCCTCTCATTCCCAATAATTTCCCGTTTAGTTTTAAGCGTGTGCAATTCCCCGTCAGCCTGTGTTACGCCATGACCATTAACAAAGCTCAGGGCCAGACATTATCCGGTGCGGGGGTGGATCTTAGTATTGGTTGCTTTTCCCACGGCCAACTTTATGTAGCTCTTTCGCGTGTGAGCAACCCTAGCAACTTTTTTGTGTACGCTCCAGGTGGTTCCACCGCTAATATTTTATAAAGAGAAGCATTTTCTTAAATAAAAACACAAGTTTTTTGGCAGTTTCTTACTAGGAAAAATCACCAGCCCTGGTCGAAAGATTCCCCCTTTTTAAATGAAGGTACAACGTTTCTAAGCGACATATTATTGTTTTCCGACATCCATGCGAACGAAGTCGCGGGCACAGCTAGTAACAAAATAAAAGTAATCATAGTCAGTGCTTTAGTACTAAAAAGACAATAACTTTACTTGTAACAAATATACATACAGTAAGTATTCTTCGCCTAGCCGAGTTATTACTCACATTTGGAATATGTAGCAAAAAGTGCCATAAAAAGTACATCAACTAGGTACCGACGTGTCGGCTATATACGTAGACAAATACTTATATTATACAGGGTTACAGGGTAAGTCGTACTGAATATTAAAGGATGCTATTATTCAGGTCATTTCTGATGAATTTGATTCTGAAATAAAATGTCCGAAACTTAACCGTTATGGAGATATTAAATTTTAAAGATTATTTTTAAAAATCCTTTATTTTTTGGCTTTTAGCAGTTTTCTTTGGGATTCGAGCTCCTAGAGTCGGTTTTTTTATGTATCTAGTTAGAAGACATGTCCATTAATAAAAATGATCAACAGAAACTGAACCTACTACTAACAGCTTAAAAAACTGCTTGACAATGGTTAGCATTCATGAATTTTCTAATAGAGTGTTATTAACATTGAGGGGCTTTAAAAAAAAAAATTGTGTGGAACTTATTCTGCAGATAATTTTATACAGTTCTACGTCTCTTTAGCTATTCAAAAAGGTATAACACTTGTTATTAAATAGGCAAAATAGGCAAAACATTGCCCAAATAACAGTTAAGGTAGCAGAGGGTACATTTTTAGTTTGAGATAAAAGTAGCTAAAATACGTAAAAAAAAACACAGCAATATTTTTATAATTCATAATCCACATGGCCGCCGCCGCGATTTCTTACACAAAGTCTCATTCTTTTTCTTAAATTACTTTTCACGACAGAAGTTCGTAGGTTCCGCCTCATTTTTAATATCTCCATAACGGTTAAGTTTCGGACATTTTATTTCTGAATCAAATTCATCAGAAATGACCTGAATAATAACATCCCTTAATATTCAGTACGACTTACCCTGTAACCCTGTATACATTGTACGTAGGTATGTGTGATGTTCTTAAAAATAAATGTTTTAAGTATGGTCGCTTCCATAAGAATCTGATGAAAGTGTAAACAAACCCTGCTCGGGTTAAATTCTTAAGCAATCACTCATTAAATGGAATTAGTAGGTAACAAAATGTGATTTAGAAGGTAAAGTTGAAACTTTATACCTCACCACTTTTTCCAACTACTATTGTTTGAATAAAAAAATTATCTACAAAAATTGCAGACATAAAATTAACCTCAATTGTCAAACGAAATACATTTTTAAGGTGAATTAAAATAAGAATTTCGGGTTAAAGTTTTCAAGCAGGTAATCAAATCAAATCACTTAATTTGTAAGTGACCCTATAAATTAGCATCCACTTATACTCCATAGACCACACATACTCCATAGATCCACCAATACTTTTGGAACAGACGCTAAGTCACGATACGTCAACAGATGCTCACGTGCTGACGTGAAACATCGAACTAATGCTTGGAATGTCTTTTAATAATATGTTGGATAATATTGTTTTCCCAATGAATTTACATGGTCATACAAAAGCAGGAACAGAAAATCTATCATATATCTTGTACGTATTACGACATAAATATATTAAGATGTGTTGTTTATATAAAAGAACATTGAATAGATCGTTAATAGTAACAGCTTGCTGAACACTCCACCTAATTACAACATACATCATTATTGACCCATTTCAAGGTAATGCATACCCTTTCTCGCATAACCTTACCTCGAGCGCCTGAAAAAACGTGAGGGTTCAGGGCTGAACCCCATTAATTTCAGCACTTAAATTATAAATATTGCCTAATTTGGGTCAAAGAAATTTCCTTGCAAACCAAAGAATGTGGTGGTATTTCCTCGGGCCATTATTATCCGAACCTTCACGACCAGTGACATGGCTATGGGAAAGTAATGTCAACCGCACTTCCATGGCAACAATTTGACATTAACAGCGCCTTTATGTGGTAGCAGTACGGCCGGTTTTCGAAGAACAAGATGTGCACACTAACATGCATGAGACCGGACGTATAGAATACCTTGTTTTAAAGCAATTCAGGTTAAATTAAAACCAGGCTCTTTATAAAGCTTTGTCCACACGTGTCTTTGATGCTCCCAAAACTGAAATGAATTCGAGGAAACGCCGATGGTTGGCGGAATTCTCTAAAAATAGCAACATTTCAGAAAATAGGCACTAATTATCCCATATGCCTATTAATAAAGTCGTTTATCAATAAAGTCTTCCAATACAATCGCAATTTACATTCACAACAATATAGTAGCAATTTAAAGAACCCGTCTGTCGTATCTACGACATAAAAGTTCTATCGTATTGAATACTACATAAAGGCTCCGTATCACTTTCATATTTATTCGCGAGGCTGTAAAAGCGAAATTAACATTTTTACGTTGTTTTGGCCCGGGCGTCACCTTGTGCGTTTATAACTCAATTAAAGGTTTATTCACACCAGACATGTTTTGATCCAGTATATTTTATCTACATAAGTGCACCATAAAGTGTAGTGTTTGAGTAATCATCAGAATTCCCCGCCGCGATATAAAGCTAAGTGGAGCTTCTAAATAATTGAAACGTAAAACTCGAAGATCAGCATTAAAAGAATTTAGTCTGAGGGATCTGGTGTTATTTATCAGTGTTATTACACTGATAAGTAACACCAGTCCCTCAGACTCTTATTAAATAAGTCATTAGTACCTAATTATTGACTACTGACTTAATTAATAATTCAAGTGAAATGTGTGCGTATATAATTTTCTACATTGTAAAAAATTGCCTATCACCTCTGTCGCCATGATGTTCAAGCTCGTCACTGATAGCTTCCTTATGCTACGTCAATCACGCTAAACGTGTGACGTGACACAATAATATACTCGGCACCGCTGGCGGCTCCCGGCAGTGATGTTCGTCTAAATGACAGGTGATACTGCCATCGACTTTACAAATATCCACTAAGACAACTTCCTTTTAGATATAAATACACGGAACACTTTGTTCAATTATATGGAATCATTTATCCAAAAAAGTAGATAAAGTAATATTTTTGTAAACTATGACAGTTTGATTCCGTTTATAAAGTGTCTGTTAGACGGTGCCAACCGCGTCCCAACATAGGTGACCGGTGGTTTATTTAATGATATCCAAATCCTTGGGAATTGCTTAGCTATAGTTTTGTCTGTTTACCGTAAATTAACATAGAGCGCGTTGCAGACCTGCCATAAGTTCGGCCGTTCCGCACAGATGGCGGTCGTCGACCGCGGCAAACAGCTTCGATACCGACCAGTGTTGCCAATTACCGCTGCTCGACGCTGTTAGCATACGAACTTTGTAGTGTGTAACACTGTTCATCTTCAAAACTTTGATACCTCGTGACATCTCCCAAATTAAGTTACAATACATTGTCAAATACTTTTATATTCTGCCCACCGCACTAATGAAAATTTTGTTTCAGTGCAGCTTAGGTGCGGTTCGGTTAAGTGTCGTTGAAATCAGATGCTCTTAGTGGAATAGGTACCTCTATTTCTACTGGTGAAATCAATCAATAGTTATAAATAAACTTTTTTTTAATTCAGCTCTGCAATTAGAGAGAAAAAAACGATTAAAACAACTTTATTGATGTCTTGTCATGAATATTATTATAAGTGTACAATGGGATTATATTATTCACTGAGCCTGTCAATTTTATGTATTAGAACAAATCAGTTTACTCGTATTGTATTAATTTGTTGTTGCAAATTTACCCATGGCCACTAGCAATATTGTGCTATACTATCAGAATTGTAAAGGAATTCGTACAAAGCTGCATACATTGTACATGAACATTTTGTCGTGTTCTTATGACGTCATCATGCTTACTGAAACCTGGCTCATTCCTGGTATTCACAATGGTGAATTTATTGATGCCCGCTTCACAGTTATTAGATGCGATCGCGATCGATTGGCAACAAATAAGGGTGAAGGAGGAGGTGTTTTAGTGGCTGTACGCCGTGAGTTGCGTCCCACTAGGATGTCGACACAATTTACCCATGCTTAACATTGAGCAAGCCAAAGTTCAGTTGCCAGCATCTCAGTCTAATAAGCGCCATATCATCAGTGTAGCGTATATCCCACCGCGAATTTCTGACGACATTACTTAGACACGCTACAGTGTATTGCTAACGATTCTGCTACCGAGTCATTCTACATGACAGGAGATTTAACCTACCTGATATCGATTGGTCGGACCAGGGTAATCACTCAGAGGTGATTTCTACGACCTCCAGTGGCCAACTTATTCTGAACCTTATGTCTTCCATTAACGGTTTACAATATAACCAGTGTAAAAACAATCTTGGGCGAATACTTGACTTGTTTATATCCAACGCAGACTGTCAGACTATACCTTGCAGTACACTACTACAGTCGGACGCCCATCACCCTTTTTTTTCTATAATGACGACTCTCAATATGCAATTCGTCCCTATGAAATTCCGCTCAGTTCCCAGGTATAACTATCATAAGGCTAACTATCCTGACATTAATGAGCAAATTACTACAGTAGACTGGGAGAAGGAACTCTCCGGTCTGCCCGCTGAACATGCCGTCAACACGTTTTACTATATTTTATACGGGATAGTCAGGCTAAGCGTTCCATTGACTCGAGTTAAAAATTCACAATTTCCTGTCTGGTTCTCACCATCGTTAATCCGAATTTTTAAAAACAAAGAACGTGCTTGGATTAATTGGAAAAAATATCATAATCTATCCAACTATGAACACTTCTCCAACTATCGCAAATTATTTCAAAGAGAGTGTGACACCTGTTTCGGCAATTAAATTAATTCGGTTGAAGGTAGTATCCCAAAAAATTTAAAGTATTTCTGGAGTTACGTATCGAATGGGAAGAGCAAGACTAGTTTCCCAGCCATCATGCACTTCAAAGACTCATTTTCCGATAACCCTACGGATATATGTAACTTGTTTTCGACCTTCTTTGCGATCCATCTACTTTTGACCCTGAGAAATGGCAACCTTCGAACAGCTGTGGTGTTAATTCATCTTGTATATGTGATATCTATCTCTCTAAAGATGTTATACTGGGGACACTCAAATCACTTGATCCTTCTAAAGGGGCTGGCCCAGACGGATTGCCACCCACCTTTTTCATCAAAACTGCCGATAGCATTCATGGTGTTCTGTATTTAATTTTTAATAAATGTTTAGGTGAGGGGGTCTTCCCGGCTGTATGGAAACGAGCCTTTATTACGCCTATTTATAAAAATGGAGACAAAGAAAACGTCGAAAATTACCGCCACATTTCAATCCTTTCCACCTAGTCCAAGCTTTTTGAGAAGCTTGTGCACGGTGCTTTATATCCTCAATTTTATCGACTGATTATACCCAAACAACATGGTTTTGTTAAACGGCGTTCTACAACTACTACCCTTATGATATTTACCAACTACCTATTTGAGAACATGGATGGCCGTGTCCAAGTTGACGCCGTGTACACTGATTTTCAGAAGGCTTTTGACAAGGTGGATCACATGCTTCTTTTGGAAAAGCTGGATGGAATTCGTGGGAACTTGCTGCGTTGGTTTGCCTCATACATTTTTAATAGGACCCAAAAAGTCGTTATGAATGGCTACGAAACTGAAGCCGTTACTGTAGATTCCGGAGTTCCCCAAGGATCTATTTTAGGACCTTTCTATTTACATAAATGACATTAAAATATTCGCCTAGTATTCGTGATTTGAAAACTGTTTCTCTATTTAAACTTCGTGTAAAAGACCATTATCTTTCCTCTCAACTTTGAGTATTTATTATTATATAGGTACCTATAGTGTATTTATGTTTATATATTTAAGCTTTATGTATTTATTTTAGTACATGTTAATTTTCATGCGTATATGTGTAGGTATATTTGTTATTTTTAGTTAAGACTTCGCACATTCATGTTTTTTCTCTTCTTGTTCTCACACACTATTGTCTACATTACTTTCTCATTTCTCCTTTCGCAGGTCTGCTGGAAGAAATTTCTTAAGAAATAAGCAGTACCTTTGTACTCATATTTTAATTATGTCGTATCTTTTTTGTATTTTACTGTGTGTACATAAATAATAAAATAAATAAATAAAACATGCTTCGTTAATGCTCGTTTCTTAATGTACGCAGATGATATAAAAATATGTCGGCGTCAGCGATGGCTGAGCGATAGTTGCCGTCATCATCTCGATTCGGTGGTACGGACTCCATAGTGCAAGTTTACAATAAAACACGATAATACAGCAACTCAGTTAGTATTTCACTTTCAGAACAATCATCACAGTAGGTACATTACTAATAATGTTAACGCACTAGTTTACACGTTCGGGCAAACCGACAGTTTCGCATAGGAGAAGTGGAGGTCTGCATCCGTTCGTTGCCCTCACAAGACTGACTCGCCGCTCAGCCACTTCCCTTACCACGACTCTGTCCACGTGACGCTCCACTCTAGCGAGCGCTTCACGGCGTTTACCCTCTCCTTAGTACTATAATAATCAATTGAGAGACTATTATCGCTCAACTTTCATAATCTACGACACGGCCAACCTGACATGTCTCACGTCCTCGTGTGTTTCTGAAACAAAACAATGTAACCGGAGAAACAGTGTAACCTCGGCCAACCTGACCGTACTCAAAGAACATTACAAATAAACTCATTTGCCTCTACTAATAAAACAGAAAGGTGCCTCTACGCAATAATCAAAAGAAACTAAATGGTACACTAACGCGGTGTTACGCTAACACATAATTTGCTTCAAGATCACTTAAAGCAAATTATGACCCGCTGCCTACGCAGCTAGTGACAACTATTGCCACCCATATCGTCATCACCTCATGTGATACGACCATCACTTCTCAAAGAAGTTTCACACAACAATAGTCTCTTCCGAGACCCGGGTCCCCGCCACACCAATAACTGCCCATCGCCCCCTGACCAACTCACAAGTGAATTGCAGTTACGACTACAGATTAGTGCGTGTGGTGCGACCAATAACCAAGGGAGGAGTCCCCGCCACACCACTGACTGCCCATCGCCTCCTGAACAACTCACAATTGAATTGCAGTAACGACTACAGTCAGTGCGTGCAGTACGACCCATAACCAAGGCCCATATCGTCATCACCTCAAGTGATACGACCACCACTTCTACTACTCGTTGGAAGTACCTTCCACAACATCATCTACATCAGAAAAATCGAATTCAACAGAAACACTGCTAAGAGGCATCTTTCGTACGAGTTTACTTCAAAATTCTAATGCCAGTTAAAGATTTCAAAAGATAATGATTGCCATCAAGTAGCTCTACAATCTCGAATGGTCCCTTCTAGGGGTCTATTTTTTATTGATTTCTCTCTTCACGTATTAAAACTAAGTCCCCGTCAACATCCAAGCTTTACAGGAGCTTTGTCTTTGCCTTTATCAAATCTAGACATTTAATTTTTTTTTTTTTTTTTTATGTTAGCCTATACTGTCCCACTGCTGAGCAAAGGCCTCCCCCAAATCCTTCCAAACATCCTTTTCTAGGGCCACCTCGATCCAACCCTTGCGGTACGCGTCTAGATCGTCCCTCCATCTCTTCCTGGGCCGGCCTCGGCGGCGCCGTCCATCCTCAGGCACCCACCGTGTGGCGACTGTTGCCCAGCAGTCGCTATGCATGCGGCTGACATGACCCGCCCAATCCCATTTTAGCTTGGCAGCCTTTTAGCCTACGTCTAGGATCCCCGTTTTGGAGCGCAACGTGGTGTTTCGTATTCTGTCAGTTCGGTTTACGCCCAGAATGCTGCGCTCCATTGCTCTTTGGCAAACCCCAAGGCGGAACTTTTGCGACTCGGTGAGCGACCAGGTCTGGGCACCGTAGGTTAGGACGGGCAGAATACACATATCGATGAGTTTTCGCTTCAGGGAGATCGGTAGATCGCCCTTCATTAGCGTCTTCATGGACCAGTAGCTTTTCCAGGCTTTTTCGATTCGGCGATCGATTTCCTTTTCTTGCCTGTTCTCGAAAGAAACTAACTGGCCCAAGTAGATGTACTCATCGACATAATGTATTTCCTGCCCATCTACCTCGACCCTACGCTTAGTGCTGTTGGTCATGGCTTTGGTTTTAGACCGACTTAGACTTCCGACCGTTTTAGACTTTTCATGACTAGCATTATTTTCTTATGTTCGTTGCCGCTTGCTCTCTGGTATTCTAGTCAATATTTATCTTCGTTTCAGTATCGTCAAAAGGAACAACATTGAATGGTCTAGTTACGAGTCCTATAATAAGCTCGAGAGGGCTTGCCTCGGTAACACGATGAACCGTACAATCTGCGTTTCGTCGAGGGTAAGTCTATAGGTAAGGCAAACGGTAAACGGTACATGTCGGGTTCTGAAGTCTTATCTTTATTTCACCAGTTTTAACACGCGTACGAGTTAAACCGTCATTATAAATGTGCAAAGATTCTTTAAAACAAACGATATTTGCGATTTCTTATTTTGAATATCAGTATCGATATCGATTTTGATAAGAAACTACAGACAGCAACAGACATTTGTTTTGAGATCACCAAAGATGAACTAGACAAATTGACGGTGTAGCCTTGTTTTAATAAAAACATCTCAAAGAATGTTCAGTACGTACAGTCATGTTTGCACAACCTTTAAATCTCCTCATTGTTACAACTACTACTTTGCTCTACCTCAGTTTCGTCAGGTATACTTTGATTCTCTGACATGCGTCTCAACGCCTGGAATTCAAGGATCTTATGGTTTATAAGTCTCCTAAAACCTCTACAACCTGAAAGCGGTCCTTATACTTCGGGTAATTAAATATTGCAAATAGGCCCACCATCTGTGAACTCGCGGCGTCAGATCAGCTCTTTTACGTGACGAATTTTAATGAATGAGTTACCGTCTGTCACTACTGTAAACTGCTGACTGTAATTATTCACGAAATCGTTTGATTGCGTTTAATACGACTTCCAATGTTTCAAGCTCAAAACTAGCACTATCATACCGGCCAGTGGCGAAGGGTGATTTCTCGGGGGTGGAAACCCGGAGCAAAAAAATGAAAAAAAATATATATATATATATATATATATATACTGACGAATTGAGAACCTCCTACTTTTTGAAAAACCCGGTTAATAATACTTGTTATGATGTCACTTCGAACCTTATGGCCGCAAAAATCTACTTCTTGTTTGTTTACCTAACAAAAGAACGGTGTCATTAGACTGTTTAATTAAATTCCTATTTCGATCTACTTTTCTCAAACTTATTTATAAACTCATATTCAAAAAGCCCGCTTTCAAACCACGCACGCTCAAACATTTTACTAAGCTCCTACGCTCTAGCGCAACGCCATCTAACGAAAATTTCAGAAATGCAATGCATTTTGGCAGTACAAGAACGAGATATCTCCATTAAAAAAATTCACAAAATAATTAAACAGAGGGCGCATTTAACGAGAAATTTTTAGGGAGTGGCAACTCTGAATTGTAAATTCAGAGTTTTCGCTCACGGCCACTAGAGAGAATTGGCCGCGCGGGTGTAGAGCTTCGAACGAATTAGCGAAAAATCGTCAGATTATGAATGTAAAAACCCCTTTATTACATGAACTACTAGAATCTGAGAAAAGTAAACAAGGGAAAAAATACATTTTATTTTATTTACAACTGCCAGTCAGCCATTCATATTTATCGTAAAGGGAAACATTAGAATGTTTGAAAAAACCATCACGTCGTTTGTAATTTATACTTACATCTGAGCAAGCACGGCCTAACGAAACGAAAACGAAAGCATGTTTCCTCACAAAGAAAATAATCCTAAACAACAATTTATAGGCTACCACTAAGCTACCAGACGGCCCGCACGCGGGGCAAAAGACATTGTAGTTAATTAGAAAGTCCTTGACGAATTATTGCCGCCATCCTAATCCTACTGATCGTACTAATAACTTTTCAAATCTATTAAGAAATTTCTACTTATTAACTATCTACTTAACCCAAATACATAATTACAACGTACACTTTCACTAAAGTCAAAACACTTTATTCACTGTTTTATACCAACAAACTAATACTACTACTACGATTCTCGTACTGATAAACTAATGATTTCAATGAATAATACCAACAAAATGTGAATTAACTGCAAGTGTAAACAAAATAAAATGATGAATAATGCGATTACGTCAAACACAACCTTGCAATCACACAATGTCTAGCGTCTAATAGTGTCCTCGTGTCCTGTCTCCTGTCCGAACTCCGAGCCGAACGCATTACGAAAATCAACGAAAACTACCGAACCGATATCTCTCCATCTCGTTCACGCGCAAGCAATTTTCGATCACTGTTTGTAGGTATAACTTGCTGTCGGCCGGGTTACTGGAGCCGTATGAAACCGGGGTGTCACGTGACCGAAGTGACGTCATGACGCCTTGATTTTTGAATCAACGACAAGCCGCCCGCACCGCCGAGTTATTTTAGAGAAAATTTTTTTGCGGTCGGGAGATAACAATGACAAAACATTGAATGTGGGCCCGTTTTGTATAGTTTTAGTTTTATGGTGTATTAAATACCTCTATTGTGATTATTAAACAGGCATTTTAAACACTACTGACTGTGTTAGTTTTCAATGAGGATAGAGTGGTTTTGTTCCGAAGTTCAGAAGGGAAGCCGATAGGAATCGGGTTGTAGGGTAGCTGCGGCCCTGATACCGGCTATGAATAATTTTGAGTATTGTTTCAACAGTTTAAAAAGTTCGAGTTTTAACTTTTGAGATTAGAAAACTTTAATCCTCAATCACTTTGTTTTAACAAAGCAATACTTTCTAATTAACTAAACAAACTCTGATTTATCATAACAAAAATCATCAACGAGAGCCATGTACCATTATTTTTCACATTAACAATTTTTCACTAAAAGCCTTAGAAATTTGGAAACCCACATACGAGTAAACCACTCTACGGCCACGGTTCTCCAGCCGACTAGAAATCACATTGCTCTCACATATCCAGCGCATGGATCAAAACTATGGTCTTTCCAGACCCTGACCTCCGCCAGTGATACACGTCCATCGCGTACCCACGGACTACTGGAGTTGCCTCAAGAGACACCGATTTCTAACGGGCTACGACTACGTAATAACTACTAGTACGGTCGCACACAATACGAACGATAGAGAATCCTACTCGCGTGGTTTCCCTAACTTAGGCTGATATGATAACTAAATCAGTTTTAATTTTCAAGCAATTTGGAACTAAAGATTTGAAATTGAAAACTAGGCTAACCTACGAATTTAAACTATCTAGTTTCGAGATTACCGAGACCAAGTACAATGATTCCAAATTGAATTAATCAAATAAACAAAACCACAGGTATCTCATTCGCGGTCAACAATCACACACACTATTCCCCACGGGAATACAATGTCATCTCTGACTCTACGTTCTTCGCTTCAAGGCTAGACCCGACCATACTACCCAGAGCTACCGCACACAATGCCTACGATACTCTGGTACGGTCTTCGACCATACTATCCAGAGCTACCGCACACAATGGCTACGATACTCTGGTATGGTCTTCGGCCATACTACCCAGAGCTACCGCACACAATGGCTACGATACTCTGGTACGGTCTTATTTATTTATTTATTAAACTTACACACACTATCTTTACAGGACGATCCCAATACAATAGTGGTTTGCAAACACACACCAAATAGGTATATATTATAAAATCTACTTACGGCTAACTTAAAATCTTAATAAATACTTACTTTAAAAAATACAAAACGACAGACTATAAGACTAATTAGTATACATGTATTACGTACTAATTATCAAACTTTTTTTTTTTTTTTTATGTTATAAAATCTTAACCTAAAATATAAAATCAGATTAACACAGAATACCTACTAATATTTAAATATAACTAACAAAATTCAACAAAACCCTTGCGAATTCACTCAGATTGCACGAAAATATGTCCATTCTCTCATGCACTTCGTTTAGTACACGTATTGTGCGCGTGAGAGGTGTTTTTGACAGCAGGTTGGTTCTGGCAGCAGGCACAGCCAGCAGTGGCGGTCGCCGCCGCCTCCACACGTACCTGTCTGGCACGCACAAGTTCAAGTGACGCAGCACACCCGGGTTATGAGCTACTCCACGCAGGAGCTTTAGCGCATACGCCGCGAGTGTAAATTCCCGGCGCACTCTGAGTTCGTTGTACCCCACCATACCCAGTACAAACAGTGTAGGATACATCAGCGGGTAAAATGGGTAAACCCCATAAAGTTTAAAATACAAGTGTCTTGTAAATTTATTCTGCACTCGCTCCAGCATGACATTGTATTTCGCTTCATGAGGAGCCCAAATCACCGCACTGTGTTCCAGGTGACTCCTTACCAAGGCGTCATATAGCACCTTGAGCGTGGTCACGTTTGTGAATCCCTGCGACTGTCTCAGCACGAAACCCAGGTTTCTGTACGCCTTCTTGCAAATCTTAACTATATGATACCGGAAAGTTAAATCCGGGGTAAGCAGTACTCCTAGATCTCGTACCTGAGACACTCGCTGCATCGGCTGTTCCTCTACTTTGTATTCATAGGCTAAGGCAGTCTTCGCGCGCGTAAATGTCATCACTGAGCATTTCGCTGTGTTAAAATAGAGTTTATTTTTATGGCTCCACTCTACCACTCTATCTATGTCTTCCTGCAATTTCTCACAGTCCGACTCACCTTTGACCTCGAGCAGCAATTTGGTCATCTGCAAACAATAAACATAAACTATTTTTGACTACTTCAGGTAAGTCATTTATCATTAAAATAAATTCGAGAGGACCCAAATTGCTGCCCTGGCTCACGCCTGACCTTGTGTAGTATGGCTCGGATTCGAACCCGTTGTAGTCAACGTACTGCTGTCGGTCTTCAAAGTAGCTGGCAAAGAACTGTAGTAGGTGCGGAGTGCAGCCAATTTTTGCCAGCTTCATTAACAGAACATCATTATCGACGGTATCAAATGCCTTTTTGAAATCAAAATATGCCGTGTCTACCTGCACACCAGCATCGACGGCCGGCACCACCCTCGCCATGAAGTTAAGCAGATTAGTGGCAATACTGCGCGCCGGACGGAACGCCGTGCTGCGCGTCCGATAGCTGTGCGCTCACTTGAGCCTGCACGCAGCGTTGGATGGCAGACTCGAACACTTTTGCAGGTGTCGATAACACTGCCACCGGTCTGTAGCCACTGACATCCGGACCCGACTTACCCTTGGGAACCGGAATCACTCGCGTGATTTTCCACCGAGGCGGAAACGTTGCTTGCTTTAAACAAGTATTAAATATATGATGCAGGGGCTCAGCCAGCACCCTGCCACAGTCTCTAAACAGAAAAGCTGGAATGCCATCGGGGCCAGATGAGCGCTTTGGCTTGAGCTTTATGAGCGCTTCCCTTACGTCTTGCAGACTGAGGGTCTCGATGTGCACTCGCGCACTGTTCGCTTCCGCCTCCGCCCCCGCCGCCCGCGCCTCCAGCCGCGGCCGCTCTTTATTATACACCGACTCAAAAAATGCCGCAAATTGTCGAGCACACTCCTCATCTGAAAGATGTTGACCATCCTTTATGATACTTTGCCTATTTAACCTACTTCGTTTGGACCTAATATACTGCCAGAATGATTTTGGATCTTTTGAAAATTGATTTTGTATTTTACACTTGTTCTTTGTGTGCAATTTCTATTGATGTTTTAATACGAGCTCTGTACTTTGAAAATTCAGAATAATCATTATCCAGCTTTGTTTTTTTGAAAGTTTTATGAAATCTAGCTTTATTCTTTATATCTCTTATAATGTCTGCGGTGTACCATTCGGGATAAACGTATCGAGAATTTTCACTTTTAGGCTTTTTCAAGGGTACACATTTATCTAAAATATCACTCAGTTTATCATAAAAAATATTCAACATTTCCTCCAAATCATGCATGTCGTAAATCATACTCCAATCAGTGGAAGTCAGCATAGAGTATAACAACTCGTAGTTGGCTCGATAGAAGTTCCACTGCGGCCTATCACTACGCGCTGCGGGACTGCCGCCGGCAGAGGACGCCGGCGGGGCAGACGCGGCGGGTGCGGGGAGCGCGCGCGCACAGTGCACGCTAACCGCGAGCGGCGGGTGATGCGCGTCGATGGGCACGAGCGCGTCGTCGGCCGCCACCACCAACACCTCCTCGCTAAAACCTGTGCTCAGAACCAAATCCAACTGACGACCTAGATAGTTTGGTACTGTGTTATTTTGAGTGAATTCGCAATAGGACACAAAACATTCATAATAATTTTTAACATTTACAGGACACGAATACAAATTAAAATCACCAATAACAATTATTTCTCCATATTTATCAGATAATTTTTCTATTAATCTAAATAAAATTAAGTAGTCATTCTCAGAACTCCCTGGTGGTATGTAAACAACACAACATAAAAACAAAAATCTATTTTTGAAATAAACCGTTGCACTAACCATTTCAAAAACGTAGGTGTCTATCGACGCGTCCGCGATTTGTACTTGTCGCAGCTCATATCGGTGTGTGGCCACTAAAAACGCTCCTCCCTGCTTCCGACCATCCGCTCGATCGCAACGAAGTATTTGATATCCCGGAGGGATTATTTCGGGGTCTTCTATGGAGTCATTGCAACCAGATTCCGTTACAGCCCATAAATCAAAATTGAATGCCTCAATGTTGGTTCGGAATTCATCCAGTTTAGTTCGTAGACCTCGTACATTTTGATAGAATATATTGATGTTATGGATATAATATGTTTGGTTTTGTTCTGTTTGGGTTCCGAAACCAAATCCACTCACTGAATTCTGCATTCATTGGCCAGATTTCGGCCTGATTCAACTTATCAAAACACTTTTCCGGTGCTCCAATAACAAACGACGAATAATCTCTCGCTATTTTATGTTTAATTTTGTCAATTTTAATTTGAACATCTGAGCCACATACATTTTTCACGTGATCGGCTATGGTTTCAAGAGCGGTATCCGGATTCAGTCGCCAAATATGTAGATATTTTTTGCGATCACTAACTTGAATTGCCTTCAATTCCGTATTTGTTCCCACTTTCAGTTGCCTGTTATTTTTTTTATTTCGAACAGTCGTCCATCCTGATTCGATCTTCTCCGCTTCATGGTTAGGTGGTGCACTAGTCGCCAGTGAGCTAGTACTACACAAATTCTTTTCCAGTAAAATTTCGGTTGACTTCGTGGCCCCACATTTGTTTACCTTTTGCGTATGAAGCTACTTACTACCTCGGCAAAAGAAGATGTAGAAGGAGGATTTTGGGGAATATCTGCTGTTATTTCGTAGGTTTGGTTGTTCTGAGTTAGCTTAGCTTCTACTTTTTCTTCGATCACCGTCATCATTTTAATTATGTTGCCCAACTCTGTTTTTGTTTGAGAAAATTGATTTAGTAGGAGCGATATCGCATTTGCCTGGCTGTCCATGCGAGCTACCATGTCCGCTTTAAATTCCCTCAATTCTTGGAGTAGTAGGGAATCAGAATCCATAGTAATGGGTGAATACTGAGTCCGACTTCCGCGCTGACTGCTTACATTGTTAACAGGAGTGGTGGCATTAAAGTTAGGTATGTTAATGCGGACCGGGGTTTCACTGTTGCCTCCTTTTGGCTTAGCACAGCTACATTCCGGACATAGCCATTTGTTTTTATATGTCTGGGTGTATGTCTTAAACGCATTTTTGTTTATATCGAGACAGGCTATATCATACCTTTTCCGGCATTTATCATCGGCACATTCCATGTAATCATCCATTATGAGCGAACTACAAGCGCCACAATTATTAGGCATTTTTATTGGTATCGCGAACAAAAATTCAAATCTTGATGATCAAACCGCCAAGCAGTTCGCGGTTCGAGTGTTGCGACAGAGACGTATTATTTATATTTCGCAGCCCGTCTCTTTCACTCAAGGTGAGGAGGAGCCTACCTCGGCGTTCTCGACCGTCGTGATGTCGCGCTCGCGTATTATTTTCACCAAAACAGTTCACACTACTTTATTACTTATTGCACTTGTTTTTTAAACATACGTCTTCGACCATACTACCCGGAGCTACCGCACACAATGGCTACGATACTCTGGTATGGCCTTCGACCATACTATCCAGAGCTACCGCACACAATGGCTACGATACTCTGGTACGGTCTTCGACCATACTACCCAGAGCTACCGCACACAATGGCTACGATACTCTGGTACGGTCTTCGACCATACTACCTAGAGCTACCGCACACAATGGCTACGATACTCTGGTACAGTCTCTGACCATACTACCCAGAGCTACCGCACACAATGGCTACGATACTCTGGTACGGTCTCTGACCATACTACCCAGAGCTACCGCACACAATGGCTACGATACTCTGGTACAGTCTCTGACCATACTACCCAGAGCTACCGCACACAATGGCTACGATACTCTGGTACGGTCTCCGACCCAACGAATCGAGAACCTGGTTACACAATCTAAAGCGATGCCAAATCATCATCTATTTCGTCTACAATCTCAATTGGTACTTGGCCTTCGGGCATCTTCCTAACACGGTCATGATCCATCATACTTTTTTTTTTTTAACCAAAAGGGCCGGACTAGCAAACTACTGGGTCTAATTACTTTAGCTTCCAACAATTCGTTAACCTTATCGCGTATGATTCGACGTTCGTCCGGAGACAGTGTAAGGACGTCTTTGCACTGTACAATTTGGGTCGATCAATCTCAAGTCCAACGCACCAAAGTTAACACGTGTGGTCGGAAAACCGTTAATAAAAGTCAGTATAATTCTAAGATGTTTACAAGGTCACTTCTTCTATCAAATGGTAAATCAGTGTCAATTTGATCACCATTATTCTTTATAGCCGTAGTTTGCATAGCGTTACACACGTTTATAATTCTCAAAAATTAATTCGTTTGCTCACACAAAATATTCAAAATCTCTCGCACTAATAGAATGTTACTACGCAAGTACCTACGTATGCAAAACGTGGAATAGAATCTATCACAAAACCGTTACGCTAAAAGATTTATTATGTGCTGAATACACGTGTTTGACCAATACTAGTCAACGCAACAACGTTATTAACTCGTTTGCCACTTAATTTGGCTACACAACTCTCGTTTACTAACGAGTATTAAGCACCGGAATCAAAATAAAAAATCATACGACTCACCGGATTGCTGTAACTGTCCACACAACAAACACCGGCTATTTCAAGCATCTATGCGTCGCTCTTTCGCCGCGTCAGCGCCTCCAGCGAGATTCGCGCTGGTCACACCGACCGGTGCTGCGCCGGCGCCGCTCGAACCCGCAGCACTAGTAGACTTCACACCATCCGCGCTGCCGCGTCGACAGTATGACGTTGCGTCCGTTTTTGCCACAACGGAAACAAATCACTTGTTTGACTCCAGATGATGCATTCGATATCAATTGGTGTGGCAATGAAACATTGCGCGCCAGTGGGAGTCAGATCCTTTATCCCACTTCTGATGTCGGCGTCAGCGATGGCTGAGCGATAGTTGCCGTCATCATCTCGATTCGGTGGTACGGACTCCATAGTGCAGGTTTACAATAAAACACGATGATACAGCAACTCAGTTAGTATTTCACTTTCAGAACAATCATCACAGTAGGTACATTACTAATAATGTTCACGCACTAGTTTACACGGTCGGGCAAACCGACAGTTTTGCATAGGAGAAGTGGAGGTCTGCATCCGTTCGTTGCCCTCACAAGACTGACTCGCCGCTCAGCCACTTCCCTTACCACGACTCTGTCTACGTGACGCTCCACTCTAGCGAGCGCGTCACGGCGTTTACCCTCTCCTTAGTACTATAATAATCAATTGAGAGACTATTATCGCTCAACTTTCATAATCTACGACAAATATATAAATCATGCAAAAATATCCATGATTGCCGACTCCTCCAAGACGATCTTACCAGACTTACCACTTATTACAAAGAGAACAAGCTCTTTCTTAGTCCCTAAATGTCATAGTGTATCATTTACAAAGAATAAGCATAAAATTAATTTTATATATTCCATCAACAATCAACACTTAAATGTAGTAGATTCCGTTCGCGACATAGGTGTTATTGTGGACTCGTGTCTACATTTCAACCTGCACATCGATAGTATAATAAATAAGGCTTTTAAAATGTATGGCTTCGTCATGAGATCCTCAAATGACTTTGTGCGACCCTTTACTTTTTTTATGTTGTATAGGTCTTTAATACGCCCTCAACTGGAATACGCAGTACCTATTTGGAATCCATATTACCTTAAATACAATAGCAAATTAGAAATTGTACAGAAAAAAATCTTGCGTGGCATGAACTACAATGTTATCATTCGAAGATTCCCTACACACACTTATTACGTAAAATACAACATTCTCAGTCTACAATCTAGACGACTACTTTTGGATGCAATGATGCTGCATGGTGTGTGCCATAATAGATTCGACTGCAATGAAATTACAAATAAACTATGTTACACGGTACCCAGAAATGTAGTCAGACGTGGCACTCGCGTGCCCCGCCTATTCCATGTGAATTCATGTAAGACTAATGCCGGGGCACTAGTGCCTCTTCGACGACTGGTTGAAACTTATAACGCACACTTCATGGACATAGACATTTTCTTTTTTTCTAATAAAAAATTTAAAACTCACGCTATAACTTCACTTGCATCAAAATTATAAATTGGCACATGATTCAAACCTTCCGTTTCTCACTTATTTGATCAATCCGTGGACAACAGTGCGGGTTATATGTTAAACTATTTATCTTTAGAATATTAGTGTATCGCCTTAACATGTAACTGTTTTATGTCCCTTATAAATAAAATAAAATAAAAATAATATACTTTAACACAGACCGTTTTTACAATAAACTAACTTAAACAGTTAGTTTATTATAAAAGTTTTGCGGTCTGTGTTAAAGTATATTTTTTTGTTACTTTTGCCGCGGTTAAACTTTTTTATTTTTTAACCGACTTCTTCAAAAAGGAGGAGGTTCTCAATTCGCCTGTATGTTTTTTTTTTTTGTATGTATGTTACGCGATTACTCCGCCAATTATGAATCGATTTTGATGATTCTTTTTTTGTTTGGTAGGTCATGCTTCAGAGGTGGTCCCATAATTTTTTTATTAATTTTGCTTTCGTAGTTTTTGAGTTAGCTTAAATAATTACGTATTTTTCCCACTTTGCTATGTAGATGATATAATTATTTCACTCCGTCACTGTTATTTACATAGCAGATAGCGGTAAACCACAACTAAAAAGTGAAAAATAAAAACTTTAAAAAAAAAAAAAAACTACCGCCTTCAAAAAACAAACACAAAAAAAGTGAAAAATAACTTTAATTTCGGAAGTCGGTGGCAAAAACGAAAATTGAAAAGCAGACACCGACTTCCGAAATTAAAGTTATTTTTCACTTTTTTTGTGTTTGTTTTTTGAAGTCGGTTGTTTTTTTTTTGTAAAAAGTTTTTATTTATTGTGTCAAGTGCTCAATTATGTACAGTGTAATCAATAAAATACTGTGCAATCAATTTTTAGATTCAGACACGTTTACGTAGGAGTTGCTACGTATTACTATGCGTATTAAATAGAACACCTTAGTGCGACTAAAAGCACATTATTCGATCAGCTCGGAAGGAGCTGAAATTCGCGGAGCCCGGAATAATGCAAACATCCAAAATTAACAATGATTTACCGTGGGACTTTGATGTCGAGACAATAGGCTTCTGAACCCATGTAGCGCGTAGAACATTAATATTACTATGATAATTGAACATAAATCCTAATTAAATAATGCCGATTTAGTGTTATAGCAGAGACCCAACAGTAAGTACCTAAATATATAAATCGCAGTAGTTAGTCGTGAGTGTGTCGCCGCGCAGTGTCGCCCGCTCTCGCCTAACTTCAACCATTTCCTATGGGGTTTTCTATATGTCTCATTCATGGGTTATCGTTTATGGTTGCCGTCTGTCGTTTAATCGCACAACTTGCTTACAGCACGTTTGAAACTATACGCGGATAAACTCCGATGTAACGCTGGATGTTATACGGGAAACATTCTGAATTCAATTTAATTTAACTTCAGATTGCTCAAACATTTTTATGTAAAATTGTAAACATATTGTTCATATTTCAGAGGACTACTACTGAAATGTGGACAATATGTTTACAATTATATAGAAAATGTTTGGGAAATATAGTCACAAAACTATTTGTGACTATATTTCCCAAAAGCTGTGAAAATCTCCAGTTAAGCTCACGTTTTTACATGTGGGCAATACACACACGATCGGATAAGTAAACTTTAAACCCATTTGACCCCATAAGGAAATGACATTCAAAATGGCGGCCCTTCCCTCCCGTAGAAGGTTCAACTTGTCACATTTTACAAACCATCTTCAAACAATATGAGCGTGTTATAAAGTATAAACCTTCTAATTTCCCTGCTGTACTTTACTTTATGATTCACTTACTGAGTGTAGGCAGTCATCAAGCGTTATGAGCGCGAGTTTATTGTGCGTGCATTGTTTCGTCTTCGCCTCGTAAAACAGAAGAGCGCATTCAAATGGCCGGCTGCGCGCCCCGAGTGGAGGCTGCGGTTTCAATATTAATCTTAGTTGTGTTTTGTTTTGAATTAGCATTCTGAATCATACCGAGTTTATGTGTTTTTAGATGGATAAAAGAGCTTCTAAACTGCAATATCTTTGATTTTAAGGGCACAATTTGGGTACCTACAATGGCAAGATTTCATTTCGCTTACTTTTCGTAGCTTTTCTCCAAACTTCAATTTAGACGCTAAACAATTTAAAACTACACATGATTGCCTCTTACGTAATAATTTAAAATATTTCATAAGTTCTAAACTATTTCGTATCATTAATATGGAATGTTGGATTACAATACATTGTTGAGGCAAAAGTTAATGGATCATAAAATTTCACTAACTACGTCGAATAAAGTGTTTTATAATCGATATAATCAATCTGCTCCGTAATGATCTCAAATCTTAAAACTTTATATATATCTTTAACTAGCTGATGACCGTGGTTTCGCCCGTGTGGATGTCGGTTATTATATACTCAAACCTTCCTTGAGAACCACTCTATCCATTGGCGAAAACAGCATGAAAATTGGTGCAGTCGTTTTTGAATTTATCGCGAACAGACAGACAGATAGACGCGGCGGAGTACTTTGTCTTATAATATGTAGTGATTGAGTATAATTTATTTATATCGTGAGTAAGTACATTACACCGTACACAAGAAAGTTAGAATGGATGCTTGTTTTAAAATTATTAACTTTATATCTGCTGATAAGAATGGGAATATTTCGGTTGATTATCTTGACCGCCCACACTCAACAACACAATAATTTTACGAAAGTTAGTTCTGTATACTACTCTACAACAATCTTATTTTGAAACTTGAAGAAAAACAGCATTCTCTGAAAGTGGTCGCTGGCCGTCTAGAAACTACAGAAAATAAATATTTAGACTGCCGTAGTATTTAATATTATTTTCTGTTACTTTCTTGTTTACTTATCTACCTAGACAAGTACCTAAACAAGAAATCTATAAGATAAATTCAAGAGCAGTCCCGGACTCTACAAGTGTGTCTAACAAATAGTAGTATAGATAATTATGTTCCGATGTCTCGAGTAAGGCTGCGTTTCCACCAGAGATGTGCGATAGAAATGTGTCTACGAGGATGTGTAGCGGAGCTGTGAAAATGCGTATTAATGTGTGGTGCGAGGATGGACGGACTGGCTGGTACAGTATGCGCAAACCTCGCAACACATGTTCTTAACACAAATTCCTCGCAACACATCCCTCGCACACATCCCTCGCTTGTTTTGTATGCGCAAAAATCTAGCTCCGCTGAGCCGTTTCCACCAGAGCTGTGCTGACCGAGGCGAGGTAAATGAAGCGATTCTATTGGTTCTTTACAAACACATCCCTCGCTACGCATCCTCGCACATCTCTGGTGGAAACGCAGCCTAATGGGGTCACATGTCACAGATGACATGTGAGTGTACCTATATCAAAACACATCTATCTGCTTGACGTTAAGGAAACTCGGGAACATGTTACTTACAAATAAACTCCTAATACTCAACATCCTTAAAGTCCAAAAGGGTGTGTTCCACTGAACGCAAAATCCTAAAACCTCTTTGTGATCACTTTTGACTTTTGCCCTTTAAGATGTAATCATGAATGAAGGGTCATAGTACACTGACATTTAAATCTGGCTTAGTTACGTGAGAACCTCGACATTTTCAACATAGGAATGTAGTCGAGGTTCAATGGTTTATTCACAACTCACCCAAAGTACAGAGAAGTAAGTTTTATAAAAGTGACTTCTGAAATAGTTATCGTTCGCTCGATCTAATAGTGATCTTTTTGTACATTTATTCTTATTGCGTGGTTCGTCCGACGCGCTAAGTGCTGCCTACACGTGACCTTGACGGCGTAGTATTCGAGATACGTTTCGGCGCTGTGTACACGAACAAACCCCGAGGTTCGCTTTCTGGATGTACATTCATAATAACACCAGATGTCACGTCGTGCATGCGGTGGTTCAGCCGACGGCACACGGCTCTATGAGTAAAAGATTTTTATTCCGTTTTATTTTTCTTTCGTCTGACGTTATTAAAGTTTTAATTAAATGTAAATTTTTAGAAAGGGATTATTATAATAATGAATGTTGCGATATTATCTAGTATGCAAAAACAGGGCCTTTTGTGCAAATAAATATAATCAATAAATATATATTATTATTATTTTTAAATGTCTTTCAACTTGCTCGGGACCCTGGGGTCCCGGACCTTTGGAAGGTGTACGAGGGGCCGAAACCAACTCGCAGAGGCCCGTTAGACATCCAAAATGAAATGAGGCACCAACCGACGATTATTCCTGTTTGCACTATGCAAGGGCACCTAAGGACAACCCCCGGTTGGTGTAAGACTATTGCAAGATATGGAAATAAAACAACAATATTGAACTATGGGTTTGGGTGGCTAAAGTGGACTGGTAACCTGGAACTATGGAAGGACTATGGCCCCTGCCTGATCAATTTTTTAGAATACACGGATAAAATGGCAGGGGGTGACTTGCACACTCAATAATGGGCCCCCGAAAACGGTCGCTAGCACATAGTGACGTAGCGACCAGGGGGCAACACTTCCTGAGGTGCTTGAGAGGAGTGGAGAGGTATTCCACGGCTATCAGGACAATCCCGGAAGTACGGTCAAGATCCTTACCAGCATCTTACTGGAATACTTCCTTCCTCCGAGCATATTTGCTCTAGCGAATCTCCACTCAAACCGGCCAATCAAGGCAAGAATGAGGTGGGAGCTCTGTTCCTTGTCAGTGTTCACTCCAGCCGGCCAATAAAGGCAAGCCAGAGGTAAGGAACAAGACTTCTCCCGGGTGGTAGGGTCCGTGGGGTCGCTACTGCCCAACAGCTCGCCACATGCTGCCCTGCGGGTTTTTGTATCTCTCTTGGTCTGGCTCCTCACCCCAGACCCGTTCCGGCGAAGTAAACTCTACCGGCACAGACCTAGAGTTCAGAGCGCGCAAGCCCCACCACGACGTCAACGTAGAGATACGGCGGTGGGGTTATTCGACCCACGCTTTTTGTTATTTCATTTCGATTCATAAAAGGGATCACGTTTTTTTTGTACTTACAATGTATTTTTCTGAAAAATGCCAATTGTATTCAATTTACTTCAGTACAAAAGTAAAAAAAACCTGACTGGAGATGATGATGATGATGATGAAGATGGAAATTAGGTGGCCTGTTTCTGTCTCCAATAATCCCAACCTACTATATACAATCTCATGCAGTCGCAGGCATGCAGTCTTATAGGTCTTTATTGTGTTTAAGAAGATGATTCTACTGCGTGAGATTGTTATAGCATTAAGGGGGATGCACTAAGGTAGCCCGCGAAATTCAAATTTTCTTACGTTTTTTGCAATTTGCAAGACAGGTTGTATGTTGATTCAAATATGATTTGCGACCGTAAAAAATACGGATTTACAGAATTAAAAACATGAGGCTCAGCCGACAGCGGTGCGGAAGAATTCGACGCCATATTTTAGTTAATTGTTTATTTGTAAAGTTAGTTTTAATCAGTAATATAATTTACAGTATTTAATTGACTTCCAAAGAAAAAGTGAAAAATGACTTTCATTTCAGATTTTTCTTTTCCCCTTTTTAGTTGTGGTACGACCCCTTACAAATTTAAATACCTCTACCTGCTACGTAAATAACAGTTATGGGAACTTAAAACATCGTCAAGATAGGCTAAGTGGGAAAAATACGTAATATTGAAGCTTACTCAAAAACGACACAAGCAAGTTAATCAAATTTGGGTATATGGGACCACCTCTGACGCATGACCTACCAAAAAAAACAATCATCAAAATCAATTCTTAATTGGCGGAGTAATCGCGTAACAAACACACTAAAGAAAAAATACAGACGAATTGAGAACCTCCTCCTTTTAAGTCGGCTAAAAATAAAATAACGTATACTGAACTGAAATACAGCATAATATAAATAACTAGCTGCGCCCCGCGGTTTCACCCGCGTAAGTCTCGATCCCGTGGAAAGATCGGGATAAAAAGTATCGTACCTATGTCCTATTTCGTCTACCCCTGTGCCAAATTTCATCCAAAATCAAAATCAAAAGTCATTAGTTCAAACTAGGCTGAGAATCAGCACTTCTCGAACGTCAAAATAATATATATAGTCTTATTTTTTACCTTTACCACTTCCTAGTGTTTTAATTGGAAAGAAAAAGTGGCGCATGGCGCTACTAAGTCCTCAGAAGTGACAAGCTCGATGTGTCCTAAGTCCGCTCGGGTACTGAACGTAGTGACACAAAGTAGACAAGCGTGACAGAGGGCATTCATTGGTAAGTGTCACGTTTTAGATAACGCCTACACGCGTCGCAACTACATAACTACACACGTGCCACGTTATTCTCATATTTTATTCTAGGAAAAATATTAGGATTCAGGCGAGAGTCTGTTGACAGGAAGTTTTATCAAAAGAAACGTCTAGTTTTGCAAGTACTATTTATGAGATTTGCAGAAGCTCGCAATTGTTTCAAACGCTGGAGCATCTGTCATTTCTTGACCAGTCTTACCAGAAAAGTCCAGTAGGGTATGTAGGTACTAGGTTTTTGTATAAATACAATCAATTGAATCGATTTATATTTTGTTTACTAAAATCAGTGATCTACCCCTTAATTTTTTGATTCAAATATGGGTCAAATATTTTTTTTTATTAACTAAGTTTCTTCAAAATTATGCCCCCATCAATATTTTTGAATAAAATTTATTTTTAAGCGAGAATTTTTTTTTTTTAACGTCCCAAAAAACTGTGGGTTATTCAAATACTTGAAAAGGCTAAGAGCGGATGAAATGAAATGAAATGGATGTGACGTAACAATCCGGATAACAATCAAAATGTCAATGTCAAGTCAATCAACAAGTGTCAAGTCAATGTCAAACGCTCATAGAAAATCCTTTTTCTATGAGCGTTTGACATTGACGACATTGAAACAGATAAGCAACTGTCAAGTCAACGTCAAACACTCCTGTGTTTGACGTTGACTTGACAGTTGCTTATCTGTTTTCACGGACTGTGACGTCACCACACCAAGCGCGCCAAATCGAGGGCGTTTAAATAGCCCGGATCGGTTGGATATTTTTAAACATTTTTTTAACTACTTTAAATTGCTTTTTTGCCGTCGAATTTTTTTAAACTATTATTTGACGAAGTAAACTATCGAATAAAAATATTAAAAAAATACATGCACATAATAGGGAATTATTAAAGTCCGCACTATAACACCATCGATACTTCGTGAAGTAAATGGACCTACATGAATTATATCACTTCAGGTATACCTGACGTTATATATTGCCTTATAACATTAGGTTTACCTAATGAAGTTTTTCTCAGTAAACAAACTTCCATTTACGGTTGTACTCAGAACCGAAACATGTTTGAAATCCAATAGAGCCGCTAACACGCCATCGCTGAACTGTACCGATAAATATAGATGAATATAATAGACGCTTTGAAGAAAGTTACTTCACATTGTTACCCGTTCGACGTATGATTCGGCACGTGACGTAAAGGAGCAGGAAGCTGGGAGATAAATTGGGGCATTGGAGGATTACCATGAATTACTTTGAATGACCGAACATTAAGACGGATTGAATCTTTGATTTGTCTTCGTACAATCATAATTTGAAAGGTATTGTGATTCGAGTCGGGTATTGTCTTTGCCCTTATCCTAATGTTCCCATAGCAACACATTATTGGGAATTTCATGACGAGATGGTGTGCTAGAGTAACCTCCAGTCAATCCCACAAGCCGACCTAAATATGTATAAATCAAACACGACACAAACATCAATATCTCGATTACTTCTGCCGCCAGAGTTAATAAGATTTATCTCAGCTCTTAACTAAGGTCTTAGTTTTGGATAATCGTGTTTAACCTGTAAAGCTGCATTGGTACAAATATGTACCAAACGTCAATCGCCGTCAAGTACCGCTGGTACACTAACGTACCAGGCGTTTCCCGCGGTTTAAATCTCTATTTCTACTTATAAATAAGGGTTTTTATCGTCTGTGGCAATTTAAGTCTATGGGCAGATAGATATTCTAGTCGACTTACTCATTAAAAACCATAATTTCTCTTTTTTTTTTTTTTTTTTATTGTTGAAGTTTGATGCGTGTGTCACGTGAAAATTGCCGTGACATCTGTCTATTTTTTTCTGTCAATGTCATAATCTCTTATTGTTGTTAGATTACTTACGTATTTATAATAAAACCTGCGAAAATTTCATAAAAATCGATCCAGTAGTTTTAGAGATACGGTCAAAACAAAAAACAAAGCCCACTACGTAACATTCTCTATTTGTAAGTTCTATTTTAGCTACCCGCTTATTGTTTATACATAAGTATGTGGTCTATTTATTCAAGAACCCAAACCAATTAACGATAATGAAGTGCGTTTCGTATTTCTCAAGTGTTTATGCTTTTTGTGCGAGCGCTGGCGCGCCGCGCGCCCGCCGCTCGGCGGGGGGGGGGGGGGTCCGCGCCTTAAGCGCATAACTAAGGTGCGATAGCGTGTACCTCGCAGCTTTCCAGGTTAAGGCGAGAAAGCAATCAAGCAATCCGATTAGGTGTTCTTATTATTATGTCTTATTGGCTTTTCACCCAGTTATTGCCTGCTATGTGAGACACAAATATAATTTCACGCAAATTTTCTTTATATCAGGAGCAAAACTGTACCTAATACATCAAATAGATATCGTCAGAATAACGTGTGGCAGAAATCTCGGTTCCTGATAAAAAATATGACTTCTGGATGAACGTCTAACAAGGCAATCTTTCTAAATATCAATAGGGTATGAAAACCTAACAAATTGAAACGTGTTGTGAAATAAGACTGGTGGCTGGTGGCGTGTGTTTAGCCAATTAAAAGTTGATCGCCGTGTGGCGCTGTTTCTCGTACTTCACTGCACGGTTGCCATGACGACCAAGTGAAAGTGGAAACAGGTGGTTTAGGCATGTAATTAGCAAGTACTTTAAAGCAGATGTAGGTGATTTCGGGAATATCCTGATTACTTTTAAGTAGCCTACCTGAAAACAGAATTTGAAAACGGTTGAGAACATATTATGCTTAATGGAATACTGACTTAACTCAAAAAAGACGATTTTTGGGAAATCGCAAATAAAGATCTTGTCATGAGGACTTATCCTACTTGTTGATGCATAAAAATAAAACTGATTTATATATTCATGAATGCTTGTATTTTGAACGTCTATGATTAACTATTGATGAGATGTGAATTAAAAAAAAACGGGAAATAATTTTTATCTATTTAAAAAAATATATTATAAAAATTACATTATAAGCTATGTCCGTTTTTTATAAAAAGTAAAGCAAATATTTTAAAATGAAAATGTTGCATTCAGTTTTAAGCTTGTTTGTTTGAATAATGTATTAATTATAATGACTAATTCAGTATTTAGTCCTTATTTATGATTACTTTATTAAAACACATTTAGAGATTGGGTCACTATATTCAAATTGAATTTAGTCGTAAACACACTCAACAACAATTGGGTCTTCGTTCAATAAAATAATTGTAGCCTCACTAGACAGATGTCGGACACAAACTGGCATGAGTCGCTATTCGACGAAAATACGATGAGAGATCCCCAGAGAGTGAAAGAGACAGATGTATCATTGGGGCGGTAAAAATGCATAATTTCAACGTAATTCGAACGGTAGACAGTAGATGGCGCTAAAAGAAGCCTGTATCTGTACGTAACTCAATTCTGACCCATCTATTAATGGGTCAGTGTTCCATTAAGCATGCGAATTTTTTGTGTGAAGTTTAAAAGTGTACAAAATGGTTTTAAATTGAATAATTGGTTGAAAACAGATAACTTGGTGTAAATATTCAGTGGAGCTACACAAAGTATAAGGACAAAAGAAAATAACTACTTTATAGGTATTTAATTATTATTTCAATTGAAACAAAGAACTAAAACATAAGCCCCAAATATTTTGTGCAGATCGAATTAATCCAATTTTTTTCGTAATTTAACTATTACAGACTTTGTTTAGTCAATCATTCGCTCGATTTGATTCAATAAGCCTCAATTAATAACAGAGACAGTATATAGAATTTTTCTTTATTCAAGTCACATGACTCAGAAATGGTTAGTAACACTTACAACTATGTTAGTAAGAACTCAAAATTCACAAAATAAAACAAAAACAAACAAATAGGATATTAGCCAAACACACCTTTACAAGCAAACGAGCTTGAGGAAGGGCAAAAATACAGTGAATAACTAAGTAGGTACTTACTTTTAAGCAATTTAAAAATATAAATAACGATAGATTATAAACCAAAATTTTACCGTCCGAAGGGTATCTAGATTTTATTCAAGGAAATAAAATAAAATCCTCTTCTTAATCAAGGACTGCTTGAAATTAATTCGTTAGAAAAAGCACAATTATAATTATTTAAAGGAATTCTGATGAAAATATTTTCGTTAACATTTCGCTTATAATAATAGATTCCTCGGAAGGCGTACTTCAAAGAAATCTGTTTTACAATCCTTCAGCTTCACGCTCCCCGCGGGTATTGTCATCCCAAGTGATTAATTAATTATTAAATTTGACTCTAAATTAGAACTTTTCTAAGAATACTTTTCGCGATTGTTGATTACGCGAAATCTACTAGGTACACGTATCTACCTTCCTACCGACCTTTAACCGTTCGAACTGTCAAAGAGTCGGTCAGTTAGTCAGAAAGTTGAGAAGAAGAAGAAACTCCAAGGACACTCTTTTAAATATGTATATAAAATCCCGGGTAGTAAGTATTCTTCTTGCTTCTATATAAGAGAACAATGTAAAACAAATAATCAAAAACAATTCAAAATATAAGATTATAAATAAGCTCTGACAAATAAGAGATGACCAGTCTCAACTGACGGAGCCCGTTCACGAACATGACACGTGGATCAGCACCATCCAGCTCAACCATTTTGTACGGAACCGAATGATCCAACACGGTTAAAAAAGGTTTAAAAAGGTAACGATTGATAAAAGCTGTATAAAGTACAATATTTGTGCCATAATGTAGACCATTCTAATATCTTATAACGCCTTTTGCACTAAATGTCTCTGAAACACCAATGGGTCTCCATTTTCAACTGAGTCAGACTAAACAGTGGTACAAACAGACGTACCATTTCAATTCAAAGCATTTGTAGTACCTACCTACGCAGTACAGGTAAAGAAAACACATTAGACTCTGCGTACATCATACCTTGTACTGTCAGTGATAAAGCACTTCGCAGTGATGTGTGTCTTAGCTGACATGTGGACGTTAAGCTTTTGAAACGATGAAGGGAATCAGGAAATTACATTAAATGTCAGGTTTTACCAGAAGACAACAAGTACCTATGATAGTGCTGTCATCAAACTATGTTCACACACAGTTGGTGACTACTCAGCAGTTGTCAACTATGTCATGTAAGAATTTTAATCATCACGAATTAAGTACTTATTTGTTCGTAATTGCCTCTTGTAAAGCCATGTTAAAACCTCCGATCTAACGAGACAGGTACTAAACGTCACAAATAATCACTTAAATGGTCTGTATCGTTACTGCAAAATACACAAAAACTGTTACGCAACTGTCTCGGGTTTGAACTTGCGCGAGTTTTGCTTGGGCCTGGGGCCGGGTACCCAGTTGATGAAGCTGAGTGTACGTTCGTACATCAAGACGAGACATTATCATAGTATAGGTACTGTGTATATCACCCATTACTTATATCTTACAATCTACAATACATTAGTTTCGACACGTGTAACCAGAACCACTGTAGCATGCTACAGTCAACAGTGGTTGTTCCGGTTTTGGTTACACGTGTCGAAACTAATGTATTATGATTGTGTTGCAGGCATTGCTCATATTGATGGGTGATTTTATTGCTCATATAAAGTGTTTTAAGGATACAAAGTGGATCGCGAGCACTTTCCAAGGTTACTTTTATCGTAAAATTAAAGTGCAAGGTTCGAAACATAAAAGCTCTGATGCTTATTGCTTAGTCAAAGACATGACCATGAATCATATTTGGTACATCGGTACCTATACACGTATAATTTTACAAAGAGCTCACAATAACACAGTAAATTATAATAAGAAAATGCATCTTATCAGCTAATTTGAAAAGAAAAAATATATTGAAACAAAATAGTCCACAAAAATCATCCAAAATGCCAGACTGTGACAAACGCAAGTGTCACTTTAACCGACAAGTGTCAACTGCGTTTACATTAGCGGAGTTTTTATTGGAGCTACTTGAGTTCGCGACTGTACGTTTTCGTCTGAACAAACACTTCTGTCGGCGAGTGTCCTTCATCATCTGCGCTAATATTTTGAAATTGTGCTAAAACTGTGGCCGCTTGTTTTTTTGAAGGTATTCAATAGTTTTTACAATAGACTCTCGGGAACGTGACGCGGTGAAGACGTGCTTACTTTGTCACGCTTTGGAGGGACCGTAATGTCTGATAAAAATACGGTATTATTAAATGGCGGAAATACAGTAAGTATTTTTGTGTTATCGTTTTGTACGGAGCCATTTTTTTATAATAAAAGAAAACTTATAAGCTTTATGTTAATACGACACAACATCTTTTAGACTCTTTGGGAAAAGATCTTTGCCCTGCGGCACTACAATGTTAATATTGCAAGTTCTGATTTATCATTTTCATATTATAATATTTTTTATTTAATTTCAAGAACTAGTTAATGTAATGTAATGTATAAGAAAACTACTTATTTGTTCTGATTCATCTTAACGAATATTTAAAACATTCAAAGTCATGTTCATTATTTTTAAAGCAAAAAAATTTTGATCAAACGTTTTAATAAAATCTCTTAAGAATTAGTAATTCAATGGATCGCCTAAGGCCTCGAGGAAAAGCAGTTCAAGTTAGTCTGGTTTCCTTTGGTTGTCCATAAAGAACAGTGAGTCTTGAGCTTGCGATCACACACAAACGAAATATCACTCGAATGATTGATGGATCTGAGCAGCTGGCAGGAGATAATTAATCAAATAAACAAAAAACTCACACCTAGCTATATTAATACGATGGTAAAAGTGTTCATGCCATTTATGAAGTACATATTCATTTTTACAAAAGATTCTTTGTTGAAAATAATAAAGCAGTTAATCTTTCTATATATAATTGTTTGTGAGGTTATATTTCATAGGCTGTATAATCAATCTAGTCCCTAACAACATACGAGTGCCATTTCATAGTAATTGTGTCTTTTCAAGTGATTCGTAGACCGTAGCACACGCCTATGCATATTCGTAGAGGTCCGTATGCGTAGCGCTACGCGGTCGCTACGGTTGGCTCGAACCTCAGTAATACAATAGCACTTAGGACGGCTTCCATTTGTCATTACAATAGCGTGTAGGTTTACCCAATTAAATTAAATTTGAATTACCCTATATTACGTTACTGGCGAAATCCCTAAACATAAGAGCAAATAACCATAACATTAGTGTAATCCGGCGCTATATATATGTTATTAAGGGAATGAGCAATTATGTTGGTTATAGTGAGTCGTAATAGCGGTACATTAGTACCGGCTAATGTGTTGTTCGAACAAGTCCATTGTTCCGAATCATTGAGAATTGATCTGAGTCGGGTTGGGGGCCGTTGAATGATGTTACAAGGCGCTGCGGTGTGCAAAAATTAAAAAAGTGAAGTAAGAAAAGTGTGTAAAGTGTTTAGACCAAGGTCTTTTTAGTTGGGAAGAAGGCGTGAGTTTATATATATCTATTTAGTTTCGTCATTTACTGACAAATAGCATCACTATTGAAAATAGATGATTATTTCGTACCTACATCGAATATAATGTAACATAATACGGAGAGCTAGCACGCGACTCATAGCGTTGAATTACAATCGTTTATACACTGAAAGAAGAAGAAAGTGTTTATTACAAAATGAAAATGAAAATTCAGAGATATTATTCTAAGGTCTCTCATCACTTTGTTTATTCAAACGTTCCCCATTCCGCGAGACGACGACACACATCCGCGGCCGTGTTTTATGTCAAATCAATGGAAGCTATACACGAGGATGGCTTAACCTATAGTCCGTATATTGACTTCGCAGTATCGTGCTATATCCGAAACCACCAGTGTCATAGACTGCCGTCATAAAGATCAACTTCCATGTTAAATAACTACCTTCTTTTTTCTTATTTTTGGTCATCAATACAGTAAGAAAACAGCCAAATACTAATTTCCCAAAAAAAAAAATCGTACTATCTTAATGGTGGTCCGCAACCGAAGCAACACTAGGTAGGTCGCGGTGATTTGAGTTTGTAACACGTAAGTTTTGAGTAGCGTCGCGGACAATCGTTCTTATTGTTTCCAGAATCGGTCTGATACACCCACCTCCCTGAAGCTGTCCCGGGTATGAATAAATCGCTATTCTAACGAATATACCAACTGAACCTACTGCCTCCTACTTACATCCCGACAACACAATACGGCAACACATTAAGGTTCATCATCCGAAATGTTGTTTACTTCCGTATCGACACAAATCTCATCAGGGGGCAGGCAGAACAACAGGCTAATGTCTATTATTATTAATTGAGGTACCAGAGTAGCATGACCGATGTTCAAGAAATGTACAAACGAAGTTATTATGTCTCTCTGAGAGATAATGTTCATAAATATATGTGGAGCCGTGTGTGACCCGCATTATTGTGTTTACAGTAACACGCGAAAATATACTTGCTATTTGCTATTCCTGTAAGATAATCTTGAATACAATATTAATGTTCGCGTCCATCAAAATCTAATTCGCGATCATAGAGCAAAAGAATTTCTAAGCAAAATATGCAGAATCGCTTGGTGTGAAGCTAAGTCAGAGACCCATGGGCGGTTTTAAAATCTGGCACCAGGTTAGTCACACGAAAACACAAAATAAGTCTCTAAGATCAATATTAATGAACTGCCTGTTATTTGATAGCACTTTGTTCTCACGAATCGGCGGATTAAGATGAAGATTATGAGTATGATCCGTAGATACATTTCACATTTCACAAAGAAGAATAATCACTAGAACGCAGTATAAGGTAACTAGTATAAGGTTCACTATTAGCTAATACTGTATCTCAGTATTCAGAGCACTTGGTGTAGTCTCAGTAACGACTTGCTGCTCTATTTGCCTCTGATAACGGCTGATAACAACGTGCTGCTAATCCGCTCCCCTGTTAACCTAATTAAGAACTGGAACTAGAGTTAATTAATTAATGTATCTAGATTCATTCCTTCCTACATTTTTAGAAATAATTCGCTGTATTAAAGAAGGCACAAGGCCACGGTTTGGCCTAATATAAAACTTTATCTGTAGTACTTAATAACACCGAAAAAACGTAGGCCTCAGTGGCTCCATAATTTTGTATGAGGCAGCCAATTCTATAAATTATGTAGGAACAAAATGTTATCATCGTGATCAGAAGCTCTGCAAAGTTCAAATGCGATTTATTCACATCACCAACCCTACTTATCTGCGCCGGTATCGAATGCGACCGGCGAACGGTTGACCCCGCACTCACAAACACATTTACTCTACGAAGTATTTATTGAGCACCTACTTATAATATACTTTTTTAAACCTACGATAGGTTGAGTAGATAACAAAAAAAATATATAAATGCCTTTTACCCATGATAGGGTGGAGAAACTAAAGAACGCCACCTGCTACGATCCTTACATATACTCCTTTTGCTTCGTTTATGTTCATATATCAGCATTGCTATTCTGTAACTATCTCACCGTGAAAACTTAGGTGAAGTGAGCGTGAAGTGAGCTGCCATTGTCATCGATACCTGCCCGTTTATTCTGTAAACACCTCACCGTGAAAACTTAGGTGAAGAGAGCTGTCAATCCCTAGTGTCAGTTGGAGTGACAGCTCCCTTTAAGCTCGGTGAGGTGTTTACAGAAAAGACCGGCTACTGATTCTAAGGCAGTGACAGTTCACTTCAAGCTCACTTCACCAAGTTTTCACGGTGAGATTGTTACAGAATAGCAAAACTGTTCATACACGCACGCTGGTTGTGAGTACTACACACGTCACCTTTCTGAAGAACATTACCAATGAGGTCATTATACTTCACTGGCACTTCCAAGCAGCTTTATGCAATTAATTGGATTTACGGGTCGCAGCACGAATCTGAGAGACGAAAATTATTTGACAGTATTCCTCCCAGCTTACATCCTTAATTGCCGGTTTTAGTACAAAATAAATCTATTTTATAGTATAGTTAAGTCTACTTAATGAATGCTTGAATTTCTAAGATAGACAGACAGTCTGAAAAACGTTCATTATAATAATGAATGTGTTTTTTTACGTTAAAAGCTTGTAAATTGTATTGCCGCATGTAAAGGACGTAGGACGTTGAAAGTCAAACCTAATATTTCGCTCGGTTTTGCATCCCGCGCTGTAATCCTACAAGTCTACAGATTAGAGCACAGAATAGAATCCTAATTTCCCGACATTGTACGTGGGAGGTGAAATATAAAGTAAAAACAGAAGTTCCACTGTAGGTATACGATGAATAATAAAAACTGTTCATATCGTTAAAGTGCTTCTTGTTGAGGCGTGGACCCGCATGGAACTTGTACGAAAGTAATTGTGTCAATTGACATGATTTCTTAACGATCCTCCACAACTGTCTTAGTTCAATCTTAGTAGATGAAGCACAATATGATTGCTTATACGCTTCAACATATCTGATGACAAGGAGTTAGACCGGTTCCTTGTCAGCACCGGCTTACGTAGTAGCTACGGACCTCAGATGTTTCAGTTCGATGCCAAATACGCATACACTGATGGTTTTGACAAAACATCTTTGGCGGCATCAACTGGGACAGTGTGCTATCGCCCAAAGTGGAGCTTCTGCATCCATCAATTCCTCGCCCCGCGATCACGAAGCGACGACGTGGCAAACAATACATCGCCGCGTACACTCCCCCCGCAGCCCCCTACCCCCCTCCCCGCAACACGCTCGCCATTGTTTCAGTTGTAATTAAAAAGTTCAGAAGCAAGTTCACCGCCTCTCTGACGAGCAGGAAATGAAAACATAAAAAATGATTTTGTAAAGTTTTAGCGACCGACACTGAATGTTAAACAGAGGCGTCTAAGCTATATTGTCATTCAAATTATGTGCTAATTAATGCTATTATCGCGCTTTAAGTATAACAGTTTTTGATTATAATAACAAGTACTTATAAGAGATGTGATTTGAATAACGATAGGTCAATCTAAATAATTCTTAGAGTATTAATGTGAACTTCGAAACAGTATACTTAATTTATATTCGGCAATAATTCACAGTTGCTTCAAAATAATTTACATTCGCCGTTATAAAACAAAGCTATCTCAATGTCAATGTATGTATTGAGAAAAATGTTTAACGATAAATAATATAAGGATTCCTGATCAACTTTTGACAATAAAAGAAGAAATTCTTCTGAATAATACAGTTCGTTCAAACTATGTTTCATGAAGCAGTGAGTCGATTTTCCATCAATCAGCCAATAGGCACGCGTGGCTACCCATTCAAGAGTTCCTCTGAGTCATCACCTTAAGAAATTCGTTCGCATTCCATCCCAGTTCGTTCCGATAAGACAGGCGAATAAACCCGACCCAATAAGGATCACCGCACTCTTCATAAACTTTAGGGTCGTCACTCACTGATATACTTACAGCCAGTAGGTGTATAGTCTTTTATTTCTTACGCAGAGTTATTGCGTGGATATAGCCGTATCAGTGAGAAGTATTGTATACAGTAAGAAGTATTGTATCAGCACCTTGATTTAAAACTCGCTTTTGTTATATTTTAACCTACAAGAAATTGGGTACAAAATTGATTTACGTATCAAATATCATCTATACCCAGTCATAGTTACGGGCTATTTTCTCCTTCGCAGTCGCAGTCTATCTTTATGATAATAGCACGTGCTATACCTAAAAGACATACCTAATCGCGTAACAGAATGAGCCTTTTTTTATTTATTTTTAGTGCGAAGTGGACCTGCTCTCGACCTCGATTTCGTCTGGTGGAGAGCGATGGATGAAGTCTACGATGGAACGAGCAAGCCCAGAAGATGCCTGCCATGTTCACTCTTACCCATAATTATTAAATTCACGTCCCGCTGCTAAAAATAATCTAACACACAACGCAGCCCCAGAGACTATATTATGTAGAAACAGATGTAAAGCTCCAGTCAAACTAGACGTATTACAAAACAAAATTTATCTTTAGACCCAGTTTTAAACCATCATATTATCCATTTTTGAATTTCAGAACTTATTCTGACAATATTAAAGTTGTTCAGAAGAAAAGAATTTTGTTTATCGTAGAAAAGTTGGAATAAGGTTAAAATACAAAAACTAGGCGAATGATTTAAGCTTCGAACAAACGTTAATTCCCTTACGATCCGTTTACGTTCCATCATTTCACAAAATTGCTAAATCACAGTTCCAGGAACATCAACTACTCTCCTCTGATACAGCAACTGTGCCTCAAACTGTATATAATCGTTGGCGCGCGCACTGGAAATTGTACGAGTGGTTGGTTACGCACGTGGCGCAGACGCACTGGATCATTGCGACGTGAGAGTAGAGGTACACAGTGGATAAAGGGGTTCAGGGATGGCGGATGAAGAGTTTGTCATGGTGGGTGAATGAGCAGATAGTTGACAGATTATTTATTTTGTAAGCGTGGAAAGCATGACAGCAAGGGTGACTAGCAAGGGGTTGTGACCTCGAAACCGTTAAGTTATTGCTATCCCATTCCTACTCACGAATATGTAGCTTCGTTTTAGGGGTAAACCGGAATACTAGTAGGTACCGAGAATGAAACACATACATTGCTAGTAAAATAAATTACTCTCGGAAGCTTGAGTTCCCTTGTATGTATTGGAGAGTAATAAAAATATTATCGATTTGGAAATTATGATAGTCAAATATAAAATACTCGATATCTTTAGAATTCCGAGGTCTTACAGTTTGTTTAAATCGGTTTTCCTGAGTATCTGGGTTGCAAAGGTCAGATGGCTGCGTTCCAGTGTCAATACTAATATTAATTTGTCAGACTGGAAGCTGCACTTAGAGTAATTGTTGAAGACTAACAGGATTATACAAGAAGAAGGGATATAGATTGTAAGTCAGAGTGGAAACTTGAGATTAAATTAAAGTACCTACCCAAGAATCCTTTGTAAGTAGGTAGGTAAATCGCGGAATTTATCACATTTACAATTTTATTATACTATTACTACATGGGTATAACGCCACGCTACACTATACACGCATTTTGTTTCTCTACAGGGTCAAATTAAATTAGCTAGCAAAACTTAACAGACGTGATGGGTGTTGAATTGTTGATAATATCGAAATATGATAAAACAAAAAAATATGATTTGATCTTTTTTTAGATCGCATGTAGCGTAATTGATTGAAGTAAGTATGAGTTTGAAGATACAATAAGTACTCATCACCTTTGAAGTTTACACAAAACAAATATCATTCCATCATAAATTATTTTATATCACGTCTGCCGAGTTTCACTAGTTAATTTAATTTGATCCTGTATTTCACTCAAATATCAGACTTACCAACATCTGATCCATGTGTCATGTCCTACGTGATCGTATCAACTAAAGCCCACACTACACAGCACACTAGGCCTGTAACACAAACACGCGACTAAAAGCAGCACATCGCTCGCAACACAAATATTTATCAATCACACACTAATGTGCTTTTTATTCACGTTTATCCATGTTACTAGGTCGCGATAGAGCTAGCATGCTTAGGTATGTATAGGAGTGTTGATGCGAAAACTATAGTTGTTTAAACTGATTTAAGTGTTGATATTGGTTTTAAACGTGATGATAAATGATAATAGTAGTATTTATCGATCCAAAAAACAACCGATTTCCAAAGTGAAAAAGTCGGTTGTTTTTTCATTGTAAAAATATTTATATTTTTCGTGTTTAGTTGTGATACCTACCTGTGCCACACAATTTCGTATTCCACTACTTGCTATGTAAATAACAGTGACAGTAAATTATAACATCATCAACCTACACAAAGTGGATTTAATACGTATTATTCAAGCTTACTCAAAACTGCGCTAGCGAAAGTTAATAAAATTAATATGGGACTACCACGCGGCCTTCTTCTAACAAATGATAAAGAATCACGTAAATCGGCCGTTTGGTTCCGTAGTTGCGATGAGAGTTACCAAGAACAAACTTAACATTGTAGTTGAAAAGATGTTCTCCCACACATTCGAACTGCAAATGTAAGTTTGTACGAACAATATTGATAGATCCTACCATGTTATTTTAAGACCATAGACTTCATAGGTTTTTCTGTAATCTTTAAGTATAGAACTGCTTTCTGTTTAAAAAAAAATTGGTTTAATAGTTTCGATGACAAGGGGGAAGGGCGATTTTTCATCTATGTTCTTAAATACCTGTAAAGTATTTATATCAAAATTATTAAAAAATATATTTGAGACCCTCTCAGTAGTCACATGTTACAGTTAGCAAAACTTTGTTTTTAAATTTTTCTTATTTGCCTCCCAAAAGTGACCCCTTATTCAAAATTCATATAATTATTCACGTTACTCGTCTGTGTTTGGGTCACAGAAATTCATATGTAGTAGGTACCAAATTTTAAGTTAATCGGTCCATTAAATTCAGACTAAATGCTTCTTGCATCCAGCGGATTCCTGCGGCCTTCACCAGGTCATCGGTCCACATTGTGGGAGGGCTTCCAATGCTACGTCTTACGGTACGCAGTCGCTACTCCAGAACCTTTCAGCCCCATCGGCCATCTGTTCTGCGAGGCATGTGCCCTACCCATTGCCACATATTTTTGGCAATTATTCTTTAGCATTTTTTTCATTCGGACGTACGGAATCTTAAAAACACACGCCGAATGCATACAATAAGATACTGAAAGACCGACCTATTTACTAAAAAACTAAACTTTTACACCAGTTTTACTTTTACAGTTCACAAGAAAATAAAAATATATTTTGGCTTAAAATAGATAAAAGCAAACAACTCTATTTTAAGACAAAATATATTTTTTAGAATGTCAAGCCCATCTTTTGTTACCCGTCCTACCCCTAAGATCTATTTTCAACAAAAAGTCCCGGCAGAAAAATACACGTTTTTTGTGTAACTTAAAAAGAGTTCCCTAAACATAAACCGCTTTCTGTCCGTCTCTCAATTAGCGGTGGAATTACAAACAAAAGAACATCGTAACTTAGTTTTATAAATATCATCACTTGTTTGATATTTCAGGCAAATAAATGAATCTATCTATCTATCACTTTATAACTTCTAAAAGATTTAATATGACGTCACTTTTAAACGCTTGAGCCATTCATAATTCAAGCAATTTGGAAGCATGACCACTATCCCCGCAAGTTTCAATGCTTATAGAAACAAGGCTACGTAGGTATATTTGAAATATCTTTTGTTTTCACAGCTCATCATAAAATCTACCGGGAGGTATTCCACACGATCTACGGCATCAGTGGCATAATACACATCATAAGCATGTGTGGTATTATTGAAGAGTAGTCCTTTGGCTTCCACTTATTGAAGGGAGAAATTAATTAGGATTATCACAAGAAAAAAATAGTATAAGTCAAAGTCAAAGTCAAATAATTTATTTCAACTAGGCACATTAAAGGCACTTTTGAACGTCAAATACATAGAAATAGAACTGATTCTAGTTGCCCCTTCCAAAAGGTAGTTTTCGTATGGAGAAGAATGGGCAAGAAACTCCACCGTTACTCTTTTAAAAAAAAATGTTTTACAATATTTGGTATAGGTACATCAATTATATAATTACATGTGAAGACGATGCACCGAGAATACAATTACAATAGGTAAAAAGAATTAAAAATTAAAAATGGAGCAATGAAAAATAAATAAATTAAGTATGTGATAGGTACATGGTGCTCACATATTTACAAACATTAAAGTATACGTACGATAACACAATATTTCTACAAACTTGCAAGTAATACTAATAGGACAGTGTGTGAGATTAATTATCATAAAATGTAAAAAAATCGATGATATAAAAATAATAAATTTTACAACTAGATTAGCAACCAGTTTGATTTTGTCCAGCCTCGAATTTGTCCTATGGAGCAAGACCAGCATGTTTCCAAGCATTCTTATCTTGGATATAATCCTCTAATTTGTAATATGCTTGTTTACAAAGTGTACTTTTAATATGAGTTTTAAATTTTCTTTCATTTAATTGCAATATATCACTAGGTATTTTATTATAGCATTTAACGCAGTACCCCATAAAAGATGTTTGTACTTTAGCTAGTCTGAAAAATGGTTGATCTATTTTATCTTTATTTCTAGTGTTAAAATTATGTCTATCACTTATTTTATTAAAAAGATTTAGATTTTTTCTTACATACATAATATTCTCATAAATGAATTGGCAAGGTACCGTCATAATATTAATCCTTTTAAATAGTATAGAATAGAATAACACAAGTTAAATAGGACTCATGACACATGCGTCATGTGTGAAGCATACATACTTCTACAACCTGAATATAAATAAAACCAAAGCATTCTACATGTTCAAACATGTGGTTTTATTACGCCATAATTTATGAGTTTTAATGAATCGCAGGCATAAGCGGAGATCATAGGACCTCCGTGGGATGGGATTACATGCAGTGTGCGGGCGCTACGCAGCGCGCGTGACGTCATAATGACAGGCTTGCTCGTCCAGCTATGTGTCGGCACACGTAAGGACCACTGAAAGCTCACTGTAGTTTTTACAAATTAAAAGTTCATAAAAGTTGAGAATAGGAGATTTTGATGTAAATAAGGGAGTTGGAATGAATTACGCTAAAGTAACTTTTAAGGATAAAGTTCTTTTTTTTTCTTTTTTTATTAACACCTTACGACCTCTCAAATTATAGTGTCATGTCAGACCTTCTGAGCCGATTTGTTTTATAAAGGAAGTAGCTCAGTAGAAAAAGTGTCCTTTCTGATTCCATAATAAAAATACGCGTAAATATTTTTCATCGATTCACCCAGTTGCCTAGTTGCTAGGTTCAATGAGAAACTGTCGCTGTCGGTATTTTTATTTTTAAAAAGCTTTGAGTTAACGTTATATGTCTACCTACGTACGTACATAAGAGATACGTAGATAAATTAAGTATCATTTCAGCCTATATTGTCTAAGGAAAATAACGAGTACCTATTGATCAATACCCGAATTACTCAATTAATTACACTTTCCTAGACATACTCATACGATACAGATCCTATGCACTCGTACCTACTTATTTCTTTTCATGTTTTCGGTAAATAATCAAGTTCCAAATAACTTTATCTCCCAAAGTAATTACATGACGATTATAATCAAAGGAAATCTCACAGATTACCCATCTGAATCACAAACAAATGAAGTAAAGCTGTGTCTCCACGAGCGAATCCTCGGATACACAAAGCCGAGCCATTAGCATCGTTTAGCTCAACACGGCTCATAGTGGAAGAGTTAATTTATTCGAACAAGCAGTAGTTTGTAACTCAGCCGGAATTTAATTCGGTCGTGACGACGAGCGATTTCCATGACGATGCCTACCGTGTGAACGATGCTCAAGCGATGAGCGAGTGAAGTTCTTGATAAGGTCCTTCAAAAAAAATTACTTTATTAAAAAATTGTAACAACCATATACATTAGCATGGTTTCTGACAAATCATATTTGAATAATACTCTTGGTATTAGGTAAAGTTAAGTTAAGCTGGAGTGTAAAAACAAAAAGCTGTGTAGAAAAGTGTAAAAGAGTTCGTAAGCATTTTAAATGTGTAAGAAGACATTATCATCATATCCATATCTCTAAAGCACCGTCGCTTCCCGTTCGCAGCTTCCACCAGACGTTCCTGAATTACAGCCAGTGAGTGTAATGCGCCCGCTCCGTCCACACCCGACGACGCGCGACGTGGCGTCGGCGTCGAGGCGTCGGTAACGCGACGACTTTGTACAGCTACGGGTAGTTACCGGTAGCTGTACCTACAGTGTACGTCTGTACGTAGCTCTTACTCTAGTTAGGGTAAAAGTTTTACATGATTTCATGCCTCTGATTGAGTGATCCTGATCTTTGGTTTGTTTCTGAAGACATTTTATAGAGCAATCTTCTAGGGTTGATTTTGAAGTTTAATGTACAATAGTAAATAATTATACAACCACAATGATTAGATACTCTTTGCAAAATAAATGTCCGTAACTGCCACTCTGTACGTCAACGTCTTAAGGCTGTCTCTGATGTGTCTCGTAACAACACAATCTCTTCAGAGAGACTCACAATCTCGGCAAACGATCTAACATTCCTACCTTTTGAATCCTAATTCTGTTGCTCGGTACTCACTGCGAATGGGATCATTTGGGCCTATCTGCAGTCTCATGTCTCGCTACAATGATAGTCTTTTATTTATACTCTGTGTTTAAAGAGAATGACAGCAGGCGACGTTGATTAAGAAACTTGTCGTGTCTTACGAATGGTGACTTTAGGCTAAAAACATTAGCCCCGTTTTTGGCTTCGGTGTAGTCGCCAAAAAAAAGGGTTGTTGCAACCAGATTTTGAATTTCGGTTGGAATGTAATGTGTTATTAACACTTTTGCCTCTAGGAGGGATAAGGGCGTGGCGTGATAATGAAACTAAATAATCTTACAATCGTCTTGTACGACTTACAAGTATACTCATCTAAGGAAATATCTTACCTATGGACACAAGTGTCTCCACGGTTTTAAGAGCTGTTCAATAGTAATTAATGCAAACAATGGGCACTCCAATCACGGTCGAGGAGCCGCAGACTCTTGCTACACTCCCAACTAATTCTATTTGCTGCCATTGTCTGACAATGGAGGCCAGGAACAAGCGTGTCCCCTCCCCACCTTCTGCCCGGATCGAGTTCCTCTAACAATTATCTGGGATGGCTTTATATCCACTGTTAACATAAGGGTTTTAAGACACAGACATAACCTAGTAAGATACGTAGTAAAGGCGTAGCTGTGATATAAGTCAAAGTGAACTTTAAAGCTACGTATGGGTGCTGTGTGCTGTGTCTCTCCGAATATTCCGACGCTAGAGGAAGGCTACAGTGTACATTTAAGTGCTGAAAACGCCCACTCTGTGGTTTGAGCAGGTCTAACCAATTTCTTCGCTTTTCCTAATATCCAAGATATCCAGAAGCAAATTGTACAAAATAAAATGAGGAGCACGATACGCTAGTTTCAATCAAGTCAGTTTCTCGATTGACCCGAGATTTAAACATGAATGAAACTCATAAAATTAATTGTGTACCTAGATTATTTATAAGTAATGATCATACAGGGCTATTAACTTTAAAGTTGCGGGTTAATTCGACGGATTCCGAGAAGAAAATGTCCCCAACTTGTCCTAAAGTTCTTTGGCTCGTCCTAGAGACATCCCGAAAAATTCCAATATTTATTCGAACTCCTAATTATTTTGTTTCAATTCCAAATCACTGAAATTCTAACGAATCATTAATTTCACTTGATTTAAATTAAGGGTTTCATTGAGCCTATAAATGCGTTCTTAATTTACTACTTTAATTAATCTTATTTAGCATGTAAAGTCAGATAAGAAACTTCGATGCTGCAGTGAAAGTTACGTCACTAATATAATTAAATAATTGTTTTCAGTGTAAATTATTTGGATCCAATTACGACCGTTATCAAGTAGGAGGCGTATAACAGTGCTGCTTGTTAAGAATTAAGTCACAGTATGTAAGGACACAGTCCAGTGCCAGCGGGCGCGACACCGTTTCATGAGTGGGCGCAGTTTTGCCAGCCACGAAAATGCCCTTGACTTGTCCAATAAAACCTATGCAGTTCAATAAACTTCAATCACCTAATCTTTTTAAGCCTTTTACACATTTCATGAGCTGTAAAGAGTTCTCTTACGTCTGAGCGACGTTAAACAATAAAACGGCTGTGAGCGGCAAATAGCCCATCGTCTTAGTTCCTCTTCACTGAACACGGTTATCACAACCATTCCGAAATAAGTGAGCCTTAGTCAACATCCCGAAATAAGAGGAAGTTATTGTCGAGAAGCCTGAACAAATTGTATGGAAAACTAAAAGTTTGGACTAGATACTCAATCACGCCTCAACAAAGCAATGTATCATGATGTTTTCAAATCGTAACTTTCCTTTCTTCTTCCAATCTGACTGTTTGAACTTAGTAAATAACTGCTTAATCACTTAACTCTTCTTGCTCGACAGCAAAATTGTTGAAACAACAGCAAATAGCGAGGCATGAACTCTCTTTTATCAAAGTATCATTCGAGTATCATTATCGGCACCAGTAGGTAGCAGATAGTACAACGTTGCCATATTGACGTTGGGCTGTCATCTGCGATGACATATATAGACTAATTAGAAGATTCAGAACATCACCTAGTTTTCCGGCTTTGTATTAATGAGGAATCCTGGCAATTATATTCTAGTAACAGAACCACTTTAGATTATGTTTCCTTTGAAATATTTCCTTGTCAGATATAATATATTATGCAGTTATTCCTTCATTCTCAGTTGAATTAAAACACAAAGCAAAGGCGAGTTAATTCACTTCAGTTGTTTCGTAATCATGTTATAGAATTCCTTTCATTAAAATATAATTTGTTCAGCAAACAGTTATAAGTTCGCTTTACAGAATCTCATCGTTTTTCTCCGTAGAATGAACTTCTTGAAATCAAATGTAATAAAGAAAATTCATTATATTGGTGTCTACTGAGTTCAGAACAAATGTTATTATCATTCATATTATTATCTATTAATTATGAAAGCTCTTTCTTCTTGATACCTTGCTTCAGAATTAATTTTCTTTTGTATCGTTGATTCATTTACATTTTACATGTAGGCACTTAGATTCCTATACGAGCAAATAACATCCAAATATGTATAATATGAAAAGAACCAAATATATGTAATACCTATGACAAGACTATTTTATTATAATATGTATCCATGGCATACAAAGCATCTATCTCACTTACACCTTAGAATTCAGCTCTTTCACACAGTCACAGATATTATAATACACAGTCATGTTTTCATTAACGTTCCATTCCTACAAGACGACTGTATTACTTTATAAATCATTGAGCATTTGATAGCATTGTGATCAGAATCGCACAGAAAACAATCTGGAAGGCGTCAGGCGCAACTCTCCCATAAATACATGGAGTTTAACTCAGGGACCGTCACAGCACCAGTAAGCAATCTGTAATCATAAATCGAACATCCGGAGGGACGGCATTTGTTTCAATTATTTTGTCACCATGCAATTGTGTCGCACAGAAGTTCTTATCCAGTCGCGGTAATTCACAACAGACATGAGTTCAAGAGATTCAAATTCATTTAAGTAATTCTGGGTTGAGTTATTACGGACAGATATTATATTATATGAATCCACCTTAAAGCTTCCTGACAGCTAAAGCATATTATAGCGTAAAAGACTTCCAATGAGAAAAAAAAAATTGTAAGCTAGACTGTTTGTATAAAATATGATTGTTTTTTTTAATAGCCTATTGTGTGTCCCTCTGCTGGGCAAAGGCCTCCCCTTTTTCCTTTCAAAGCTCTCTATTTTGTGCGATTTCTGGCCACGTTGGCCCCGCAAACATGATTAGATAGTCACACCACCTTTGCCGCGGTCTACCTCGACGGCGATGTCCTCCTTCAGGCGTCCAGTGAGTGACGATCCTTGCCCGTCTCTCCGGGTGCATTCTTGCGACGTGGCCGGCCCACTCCCACTTCAGCCTGGCTATTTTTTCTCCAACATCCGCTTGAGTTATGGAGCGCAGGGTGGTGTTCCTAAATATGAATGATGTTTGTTTTTTTTTTTTTTTGTACTTTTTGTTGAAATTTATGTAGAAAATATATGTATGTATGTGTGTTTTTACCCGACTACGGCGAAGAAAAAAGGAGGGTTATGATTTTGACCGGTATGTATGTATGTTCATCAGTTCCCTCCTATCTTCCAAACCACTTATCACAATTTGACCAATGAGTATCGTTAGAAGCGTCGTGATTGTCCGCTGGTAATAGGCTATGTGAAGTCACATTAAATTAAAAATGGCGCCCTCTAGAGGACATAAAGTGAGGAACTTAAAAAAAAAAATGGTTTAATCGTACCATGTTGGGTATCAAATGAAAGGGCTTAATGAGCACATTTCAAAAATATATATATTATAACCCCAAAAGAATTTAAAATAAAATCAAGTAATAAAAACTAAAACCCAACTACGACTTAAAAGGTATAAACAAGACACCACAGACAAACAAATTAAAAATCCGGAGTCACACGTAATCTGTTCGATTTATGCCCTAACACGTGTGACTTCGGATAATTAATTTGTCTGTCTGTGGTGTCTTGTTTATACCTTTTAAGTCGTAGTTGGGTTTTAGTTTTTATTACTTGATTTTTTTAATGTAGATAGTTTAGTGAATTTAGTTTATAATTTTTTGTAACTTTTGCATGCGGTAAAATATGGCTGAACTTATTTCCTATTTCACCTTGTATTGTACCCATATTTGCAAAATAAAATATCTTTTATCTTTTTAATCCACTTAAAGGAGACACGAAAAATCTTGAAGGATAACACTAGTTTGTGAGGGCTCTTAGGTCTTAGTAAAAGAGTTCGCCTAGAGATGAAAGTGCTACCGTCCGGTCTGTCTGTCATCTCCCAGTTAGAGGGGATTGATTCATTACCTATCCCACCATATTCCTGTATTCCGGTTCAGAAGGCCATCTTATTTCATAACAATACGGTGATTATAACAAGTTATTCATGCGTAAGAAACCGAGACGTGTCTTCTGGCGAAAATTTGTATGTCGTAGTAATTGTATTGAATTGACCTTCTGTACTATACTCAGCGTCGACCCCGCGAGCCCCCCGCCCCGCTGCCCGCCGCCGCATGCCCCGCGACAGACGAGACATTGAGATTCATTCCCTAAGTACTGTTTTATGTCCTCCATAATTTAGGGGGACTTTCCAATCGTCTAGCACTATTTGGGCTGAGGAAAAGACTTTTTTATGTCTAAATATCGATTGCGTAAAAAGAGGAGCGACCTCAATTTTGGTTTACGTTCTATTGAAAACTAAAGCAGAACTATTGGTGATAACCTAAACATCTGACCAATATTATATCTAGTCTATGTCTAAATGACATCGTGTCTATCCCTTAGATGCAAAGTTATTTCTCATGTGTGCCTAACTTCTCCAACACCCATCTGCTACCTATCAGCGTTATTGTTTAAAAAAACAGCTTTTCTGCTTAACTGAAAGAGGTAGTTAGTTATAGACGAACTATTACAAACAGAAGAACCCTCTCCCCATTGGATAGATCAAAGTGAAATAACGTTCATACAAAACAAGATTATTTAAATTTATTATTTTGCCAACGGATCTGTTTGTACAATTATGCACGCAGAACATTGTAATCAACATCCTTTATTATTCTGTATCACATTATTAATTCATGCAATCATAAACTCTTAGCAACTTGTTACGGTGAGTTACTCTTAGTAACTTGTTGTTACGATTGTGAATAATGTATTAAGGTACTGTCAGTGATGTAGGTAAGTCAAGGATTTTAAGCATTTTTATCTCATCAGAATGCATCGAATATTCTTAGCTACGCTGATTAATTTTCTTGTATTTTTCACAACGCTTCATAAAAGTGTCTATTTGAGTTCAAAACTAGTATTTTAAAGTTATTCTTGAGGATAACACATTCATTCACTGTTAGTATCCTACAACCATGCCACACCTAATACCTACTGCAGAAGTCTTGCAACTGCATAATTGCTGATTCAAAACGGATTTTCTAGCTGCAATAATTAAATAACACAATGTAAATAAAAAAAACTGTAACGACCAACCGGAAACAATCAATCAATACTCAATACATTAAGATGAAAACTAAACAAAGCAATACTTTACATCACTCGACGTGATTGTCATTATTTCCGTGTATTGCCCGTCACTGCCACTGCTAATGCATCCATTGCGTAAACTATCTGACAGACTACAATGCTATAATTACTGCACTTAGCCTGTATGTCTGTTTGTCAGCTAGTCATCAGTCACTACTATTTCAATGCAATGGCAAACAAGGACTTGGAGAAACAAGTTTAGTGCATGTAAACGCAGTTGAGCGATTTTTATTGACTACTGATGTAATACCGTTAAAATAAAGAACTACTGACTAGTCTTAAGCCACGGGCAGAGCGTTTGCCGCTGCGAATATGCCGAGAGCAAAATATCTTTATCTTAGTTATCTCGATATTGCTTGGAGATTATGTAGTAGCTTTTTGGTTCAAGACGGAGGTACCTAATATTTGGAAGAGATTGTGGAGTTCATTATATAAATAAAAATCGGGGTATAGACGGAGAATTTCACAAGAACTTGTTAGGCTTCTATCAGGGACTTGAAACGTTATAAAATAAAGTTAAAATACCGTTACGATCCGTTCCAGTAGTGATAATTACTATTGTTCCACCCGGATCGTAACTAAATTAATAGTAGATGTCGTTTCGATAGATTTTCGTAATATTGCCAAGAAATTAGTTCGTAAATGGTTACTGGAACTATACATAACGTATTACGTAACGTTATGATACCTCATAGTTTGAGTAAATATTTTGAGTAAATTTTCAAGTCCTTGGCGTCTATACTATCCGTGGGCGTGGCATGCGTAGGGTTGCCAACCATACTGTTAAAAACAGTACCTATTATACATAATTCAACTTAAAATACTTTGTACTGTTCAATAAAAATAAAGTACCTATCCAAAAATACTTTTTTTCACGTGTATCCAGAGCCATTAATAAAACCTGTTTAAAAAATAAAGTCAAAGTCAAAGTCAAATAATTTATTTCAACTAGGCACATTAAAGGCACTTTTGAACGTCAAATACATAGAAATAGAACGGATTCTAGTTGCCCCTTCCAAAAGGTAGTTTTCGTATGGAGAAGAATGGGCAAGAACCTCCACCGTTACTCTTTAAAAAAAATATATATATTTTACAATATTTGGTATACATCAATTATATAATTACATGTGAAGATGCACCGAGAATACAATTACTGTACCACAATAGGTAAAAAAAAGAAGAATTAAAATGAAGCAATGACAAATAAATAAATTAAGTATGTGATAGATACATGGTGCTCACATATTTACAAACATTGTAAAAGTATACGATATCACAATATTCCTACAAACTTACAAGTAACACTAATAAGACAGTGTGTGAGTGTAATAATCATAAAATGTAAAAAATCTATGATATACAAATATTAAATTATACAACTAGATTAGCAACCAGTTTGATTTTGTCCAGACTCGAATTTGTCCTATGGAGCAAGACCAGCATGTTTCCAAGCATTCTTATCTTGGATATAATCCTCTAATTTGTAATATGCTTGTTTACAAAGTGTACTTTTAATATGAGTTTTAAATTTTCTTTCATTTAATTGCAATATATCACTAGGTATTTTGTTATAGCATTTAACTTATTTATTTATTTATTTATTAAACAACCAACTTATATTTACAGTTGCACCACACATATAAGTTAACGGTCAGTATCTGTTAGGAATTACATATAAAATTAGATTAACATAACTTATAAACTAGACAAAATTCGATGAAATACAATTATTGAAATTAATCAGGATTAGGTGAAATTAGACAAAATTAGACAAACTTAGTTAAGATTCGATAAAATTAGATAGAATTGGCAATAAATTATTAATAAGTAGCAAGATACACTAATTTAATTTAGTCACTCCAAAGAGATTGTACTGGGAGTGGCAATGGACTCCAGGTAACGAGTTGCTGTGTTCAGGAATCTTAGTTCAATACTCGCAAAGATATCTAAGGATTTGTCATACAGCAAAATGTTGTTAATATGGGTGAGGGCTAGGTACAACGGACTAGTTTTGAGGGTTATGGTACTAGTTTGAGGTAATGCGAATAGAGGACGTTGGCGAGGACGAAGTGTGTGCCTAACGGGTAGTGGGATGTTAAAAGAGATGAAATGAAGCAAAAAGGAATTGAAATGGGTACCACGAATTAGGCGGATGAAATATTTGACGAGACTAAGATTTCTTCTAACCTCTAAACTTTGGTAGCCCACCATACCCAGCACAAATGGTGTAGGGTACATGTACGGGTAATAACCATACAGTTTTAAGTAGAGATAGCGGACAAAACACTTCTGAATCTTTTCGACAATCAGTGTATATACTTTCTCATGGGGGTTCCAGATTGCACAGTTGGTCTCTAGCAAACTGCGAATGAAAGAGTTGTACAGTATGGTTAGGGCTTGACGATTAGTAAAAATTTTGGCCTGACGCAAAACAAAACCTAGGTTTTTTCGGGACTTGTTGCAGGTCAATAGTATATGCTGGTTAAATTTAAGCTGTGGATCAAAGTGAGCACCCAAATCGCGTACGGTTAAAACGCGTTTCAAGGGCTCATTGCTCATAGTGTAAATGTTGTGTATGGGTTGTGTGGCTTTTGAGTAGGTCATGACCGAGCATTTACTAATGTTTAGGTTGAGTTTGTTTATAGTGCTCCAAGTGTGAATATTGTCAATGTCCAGTTGAAGTGTGGCCGCATCACTATGGTTTGCTACTGGAAGAGCAAGTTTGACATCATCAGCATACATTATGACTGTGGAGTGTTTTACACATGTGGGAAGATCGTTAACTACGATTAGAAAAAGAAGGGGCCCGAGGTTAGTGCCCTGCCCTATGCCAGAAGTGACCGAGTAGCGCTCCGAATTGGCATTCTTGTAAGTTACAAATTGCTTGCGGTCGTGCAGATAGTTTGCAAAGAATTTTAGCGATGACATAGAGAAACCTGCCAATGCTAGTTTACCCAGAAGTATGTCATTGTCAACCCGATCAAAGGCCTTCTGGAAGTCAAAATAGGCTATATCAATCTGCTTTTTGTCATTAACATTTTTGGCCAATAGTGTAGTAATGTTAAGTAGATTAGACATTGTTGAGCGATTTGGAAGGAATCCGTGCTGCTCTTCCACGAACCATCGTTGCAGTTTATTAAATATTTTTTTATAAAGTACCGATTCAAATACCTTGCCGAATATGGATAAAACAGCTATTGGTCTGTAATTTTTTATGTCACTTTTTCGGCCGCTTTTATGTACCGGGAGTACTTTGGATGTTTTCCACTCCGTCGGATATATGTTCGTTGTAATAGACAGGTTGAAGATAAATTGCAAGGGCAATTTGAAAATTTCGCAGCCATCCTTGACCAAATACTGTGGTATTCCATCTGGACCCTGAGTAGATTTCGGAGGGAGCCGAGCCATAGTGCCACGAACTTCAGATTCGTGAACATAATCAATATTAAGAGGATGGGACATATTATGAGGGGAGGCATTCGCGGTAGCAATAGCAAGCTCAGGATCTAATGATGGCAACTTTGAGAGGAAAACGCTACTAAAATACTTTGAAAAGGCGTCTGCCACTTGCGTTGGTGACATGTCACCAAAGGTAGTCTGCTCATTACTTTCTCTGTTACTTTTCACATAGGCCCAGAAGGTTTTAGGATCACATTTGATATTTGACTGAATACGATTCGTATAGGCAGCAAAATCTGCATCTGTACTACTCTTTAATAAGCGCCTATAGTAGGTAAAGAATGCATAATGCAGTTGGTTATTATTATTCTGCTTGTAGAGCTTGTGATAATGGTTTTTAAGTTTGTTTAGTTCTATAGAAACAGACGTAAACCATTTACGCAGTAACCATTAACGCAGTACCCCATAAAAGATGTTTGTACTTTAGCTAATCAGAAAAATGGTTGATCTATTTTATCTTTATTTCTAGTGTTAAAATTATGTCTATCACTTATTTTATTAAAAAGATTTAGATTTTTTCTTACATACATAATATTCTCATAAATGAATTGGCAAGGTACCGTCATAATATTAATCCTTTTAAATAGTTCCCTGAGAGATTCGCGGCGAGATAGATTATAAATGGCTCTGACAGCTCTCTTTTGCAAAACAAAGATGGAATCAATGTCAGCAGCCCGACCCCACAGTAAAATGCCGTACGACATAATGCTGTGGAAGTAACTGAAATAGACCAAACGCGCGGTTTCTACATCTGTTAACTGTCTTATCTTTCTAACAGCATAAGCGGCCGAGCTTAGCCGCCCCGCAAGAGATGTTATATGGTGTCCCCATTATAATTTCTCGTCTAGCGTGATTCCCAGGAAAACTGTTTGATTAATAAATTCCAGTTTTTCTCCATTCAATATGATGTCACATTCGCTATTTCTAACATTAGGTAGTTTAAATCGAATGCATTTGGTTTTTTTTTCATTAAGTACCAAATTATTTACCGTAAACCAATCTTGGACCTGAAGAATAGCGCTATTAACGTCGTCAAGATTTTGTGATCGTCGGTTTATTTTAAAAATTAATGATGTGTCATCTGCAAATAACACCATCTTCGGTTGATTTAGTAGTAATTGGGGTAAATCATTAATGTAAATTAAAAAGAGGAATGGACCCAATATCGAACCTTGAGGAACGCCCATTGCCATTTCAGACCCCAATGAGTTTACGCCGTTTACTTGAAATTTAACTTTTCTATCTTTCAGATATGATTTTAGTAAATCAAGAGCTGTATTCCTAATCCCATAGTGCTCTAGTTTCAGCAGAAGTGTCTCATGGTCGACGCAATCGAACGCCTTCGAGAGATCGCAAAAGATTCCAATGGCATCTTGTGCGTCTTCCCAGGCGTTAAAAATGTTCTTTATTAGGGAGACACGGAGTCGGTGGTACAACGCCCTTTGGTGAAACCGTACTGTTGTTCATGAAAGATGGAATTTTTATTAAAGTGACGTAACATTTGATTCAACTTTTGAACTGGCAGAATTGTCACAGGCCTATAATTGTTGGGTTCCTTACTATCACCGGATTTGAACAAAGGAACTACTTTACTGTGTTTCATGAGATCCGGAAAGACTCCTTGGTCTACACTGGTGTTAAATAAGAAAGCTAAATAAGGAGCAATGGTTTCGATGATAGACCTACAGACTTTTACAGACATTCCCCATAGATCTTCTGTTGATTTAATTTTAAGATCTTTAAAAGCGTTTATAGCCTGGGGGTTTGTATGCTGAAACCTAAACTCCAAAGGGCATGCCTTTACATTCTTTCTAAGTAAGGCAGCAGAAAGCGTGGGTGAAGAATTTAAAGCTTCAGTAGTTTTAACGGGAATATTACCAAAAAAGTTTTCAAATTCCTGAGCTATTTCTACATCTGAGTTGATGAGGCCGTTTGCAGTCTTTAAATTGAATTCAGTACTGCGCTGTTTTTTCCTACCTGTTTCATTATTTATTATTTGCCAGGTCTTTTTTATTTTATCATCAGCTGATTTTATTTTATTGCTAATGTAAAGAGCTTTAGCTATTTTGCAAACATTTTTAAAAGTTTTTGAATATTTTGCAACATACTGATTAAAGGATGTATTATTCATATGTTGCTTTAGGCCATAAAGTTCAAAAAGATTTTCCCTGCTTTTACGAATACCTGGAGTCGCCCAATCACTAAATAGGAACTTTGCGTAAATAGTTTTAGTTTTTAGTGGAAAAGTGTCATTAAATTGCTTGTTTATTAGTGAAAAGAAATCGGCATAGAACTCATTTAGGTCACAGACATTATTAAAACTATGAATACATAATTTACTGGCCAAAGAAGTATTTAAATTCTCTAAGTTTTTACATGTAATTGGCCTAAACCTTATTTGAATTTTTTGTAAAGGCATGTAGGCGCAAAATGTTATTGTTTGTCCACTGTGATGAGATGGCAACTTATTTACAATTTCTTTATGTAAGTAATCACAATTACAAAAAATATTATCTATACAAGTGGCAGAAGAAGCTGTCACTCGGGTTGGTTCAACAAAAACATTTGACAAATCAAATGACCTAAAAAGACTTAATAGTCTGACAGTATTCGAGTTATTTTCTAATAAATTAATATAAATGCGTGCGGTGAATTTCAGAAGGACTCTGTCAAATGACAAATTTCGTCAAGACGTCACCGTCATGCGTCGGTCTGACAGTCTGCCGACGGTGACGCATACTGACTCGAATACACGCGGATAACATAACCATTTTTTCGGGCCTTTGCTTTCGTCTTGTTAGTTTCCAAGTTTTCCAACTCAACTTATGATCATAATAGTTATTACTTTGTTAGTTAGATTAATGCACAAAAAATATAAAATGAAAATGATTCGCATTCACCTTCATCTTCTCTTACAAAATTGCCTAGAAAGTCAAATTGTCGAAGCTCAAAGTTCATTTTTTAAACCCGTAGATTAATTTGACTGGTGCAAATCAAACTACAAATTGAAAAAACAAACAACAACCATTTGAAATGTCAAAATAGTCTACGAGATTAAAAAACGAACTATAAGGGGAAACAAAAATATACTTAAACAAAAAGGCGGACGACAGAGTTAGAGTGACAACAAAGGTTAAAAAAAAAATACATGGAAATATGATGAGGCTTACGAATTTGTATGCCTAAAGTAATAAATATTTACCAAAAATTTAATACTTTTTATTCTTTCAAAATACTGTTTATTTTCCTTCTCTTTCGTACTTTATTTCTTGTACAACAAATTGACAGCCCTACATGCGCCGTAGTGATTCGCATTTGTTTTTGCCGCCAAAGCGATCCTCTCGGCAAAATTCGCGAATCGCCCCGCTTGCCGCCGCTGCCCGTGGCATGCTTAGTACATTTCTATACATGTGTGTTCTGCCGCAAGACGCATCGCAATTCGCGCCGCGCGAAAATTCGGTGCCGCGAATTTCCCGTGGCCAGGCCGTTAGAGGCTTCGTGCACAATTTTTCACAGATTCAACAAAATTACACAATTCTCCGTTTGATGTTTTAATAATCTTGTCAGAATCAGAAATCTCTTTAGATTTTTCAACTTAAAATCAAAGAGTATTCAACCTTATTTGACAGTTCACCTTACCTAGTGCCGAAAATAAATTAGTTTGTAAGTAGTTAGTTATTTAGTTACAGCTTAAAAACTATTTTCTGGGAAATGATAAGGCGTGTGTGTTTTGTATCACATTATAAGTAAGTATTTTCTCCGATACCAGTGTGCCCTTTGCGCGCCCACTTAGCGGTAATTAACTTACTTCTTTGAAAGCGAGTATTGAATAATCGCCTTCCTGCTAAGTGGCAGTTTCACAACTAGTCGCGAAACGATTACCAATCGATTGTAACTGTCTGTAGATGTATCAAGTTAGTGAAATTATCTGATGATTGTACTAAATGGTAATAATATCCGTCTGATTATCGCGTCATAAGATACTGGAATAACAGGGTCGTGAAGAAAACAATGCATCTCAACCTATTCTTTCGTTGTTAACTTAAAGAAACTCATGTAAAATATATTATTTCGTAAGAATAGGAGCTACTACCATCCAAAAAATCATACATAAAGAAAATTCTACTGTTCAGAGTTTTCTCCAAAAGGATCAGGAACATAACCCTATTTCACTATTATAAGCAAGCTTTTTTAAGCATACGATTATAGGTACTCAGTTTATTTACGTCTATTCCCGGCAGAAGCCGCCCCCTCATTGAGCCGTCTCTTGCAACCACAGGCTCCCTGACCCGGATTCGTCTCGCGGCGGCCATTTAAATAATAACAAGTGTTGCCAATCTCATTTATCTGCGCTTAGCCTATAGTCACGTTATATCCACCAAGCAGATACGATCAGAAGAATAAAATTTATAGGTAACAAATACACTCTAAATTAAATTGTCCGTTCCGATATTCAAATCACAGCTGTCATTCTTTGACAGTTGTATGAAATGGCTATAACATGGCAAATTGACATAAGGCTGTCCAGGTGGCTATATTCTGTTCGAACATTTGAGTCAAATCGACACGCAAAGATGAAGACATAGGGTGTTAATTTGCTTAATAATTATTTCCAGTTCATTCGTTTATTAGGTACAATAAGTCATTTTATTTCCAACACTACGCCAGTAAAGACACTTCACATCCCCGTATTACAAACTACTAAACTGCTCTATTGTTTCCCTCATCAGCTATCCACATACCGGTATCTACATATTACCATAATCAACAGATTTGCAAGCAGCTTGGGGACCCCTTAGTCGTCATTTACGATTCCACAAAAAGAAAATGGGCCCTTTTACCAAGAAGTAGAAACCTCTCGTAGTCAGAGCTGACATAAAAATTAAAGTTACCTACCTGATTCTTTTGTATACCTTATCGCAAAGACTTTCATGATGAGCAATCGAAAAACCACGTCATAAATTGATAACAGTTACTTAGCGCGTACTCCTGTCACTCTCGCACAAATCACAACACACAACCTACAAGTGTAAGATAGAGCCTAGAACATTATTGTCTAAGTTTAAGACGTTGATAAGTAACGTTTATCAATCTAGGCATTATCCTGAACAACCTTTTCATATGATTTTCGTATACCTACGATATCTCCATAATATTTACTATTGTCTCGTAGAACGGAATGATACTTCTATCCGTTAATCTGTGCTACATCCCTGCCACCGCCATCGCCGGAGGGTCAACGGGGGCGGCAGACGGGGGCAGTTCCCTGAGACGATAAATCTAAGCAAGGCGATGTCCCCGTTGGCCGTGAAAAACGCAGCGTAATTAGTTTGTGTTAAAATAACGGCCCTTGTAAAGCTACATGCTCCCATGTTGATAAACGAGCCTTACCCTTAAGTTCAAAGAAAATAATGGTGTATGTTCAAAGTCTTTGAATCGTTCATTTGTTAGGGCTTACGGCTGTTCCGCGAAATCGCCTTTGATTCGATTAGTTGGAGGTAGGTACTAGCTCTGTTGAAAGTTTGCAGGCCTTTGAAAAATGTGTGTTTTCTATATCGCCCGAATGTATTGAACACCGTTGCATGATCTTGAATTTGCGTGACTAACTTTTCAATTTACACAAAGTGACTTTGTACAGTTCCGTGCAAAATACCATACCTACTCAATAGTTACCATTTCGATATCTCATTATATAATAATTACAATGAAACAGCTATTACACTTCCTGTGTTTACACAAAACCAGTTTACTATCCAGCAATTGTTATACATTATTAATACTACCGCGCAAATATTGCTTTACACTGAACTAATTTACCAACACTAGTAGCTTCCTACTGTGCACTCTGTGTGTCCACAGATAACGTACACATGCACAAGTTTGCACGTGAAATCGCATAATGTGAACAACACACAATGACCGGGTGATCAGATAACGCAAATATTGAGAGGGTATTTTATTAATTTGTAAACTTTGCCTGATTGTGCGTGGGCTGAGTGGGGTAAACAATGTATTGTTATTATTTACTAACTATTGCCCGCGACTTCGGCTACAATCCAGGATGAAAAGTACCTATCCTATGGGTCAAGGTCTACCCATGCGCCAAATTTCATCCAAATTCGTTCAGCCGTTTTAGCGTGAAAGTGTAACAAACTCACTTTCGCATTTATAACATGAGTTAGGGATGAGCACACACTTAAACGAATGATCTGACTACAGTAACATTGATCAGCATCTATACGAGCTGGGGTTAAAGTAAACCTTGGCTTATCTACTGACTACTGAACCTTATTACCTTAGGCTGGAGCTTTCTAAACCAGATCAATGCTGAATTAATACCACAACCGCATCTATTGTGGGTGTTGATCTAACATTCCGAAGTTACAATAAACTCTTCAAAAAATAAATATTTCACAGATCTTCAACCAAACTCATTACCTACCTACATAAGTACTTACAGTCAAAGAAAAAATATGCACACATCATCATTTTCCTGGTAATACTGGTATTCAGCTGCATCCGGTTAGACTGGAAGCCGACCCCAACATAGTTGGGAAAAGGCTAGGCAGATGATGATCATCATCATTTTCCCGGCCCTTATCCCAATTTATGTGAGGTCGGCGCAACATAAAAAAATATGCACACTTAGTGGTATTCATCAACGATATTCTTTTTAAAGTATTGATTGAAATTGTTACGTGTTATGTTTCTAGCATATTCGTACAAATACTTTTGTGAATTCCATTATTGTTTCACATTTCAACAATCGAATCGATAGATAAAGTAACTATTCTGCGAGAAACTCGCTATTGTTGTGTGTATTCTACTTTGCCCCTTGACTGTACACTTGTACAGGCTTGATCAACGGGAACCATCTAGCGCGCTAGAGCAATCAACGGTATCTATCTAATAGAACAGATTAGCTCTAGCGTACCAGTGCGTGAACCTGATTGCAGGTTAACATAGAAAATAAACTGATATTAATATTTAGTTTTAATTTTTCTATTAGGCTGATGATGTACATTTTTTTAAATCTTTGCAACGATAATATCTTAGTTGGGTTTATAGACACTACGAATAACATAAAAATTATGGTAAAATGCTCAGTAAGTATTAAGAAGCATACACATTAGCGACACCGCGCGGTACGCAAAATTGTCTCGCGTGTTTGGGCGTGTTGTGAAAACTTTAGAGCAACGGAAAATAAATAAAGAAGTTGATGATTTTAATTGCTATGTCATTTTATCTGGATAAAACGAGGTGGCCTTGACACGCTCAGCGAAGAATGGGTTCATTAAAACAAGAAAACTAATAAGCGCGTGTTTGAGTTAGTATCTAAGTAATCAAGGACTACTATCGTCACTGATTTATCTTTTAATTGCTCGCAAAAAAAAATTGAATGACGCATTTCACACATTTATGTTAATTATTTTATTGTAAGTAATAAAAAGGTTTCGAGTTAAGACATTTGCGTGGGTGCAAAAAAACTAATATACTATTACTTACCTACTCATAATGACTGTTGTTTTTGTAGAGAACCCTACCGACCTGGAAACAATGGTAAATGAACCATTGAAAACCATTTCACTTGAAAATAAATAAGGCGTAGGTGACACTTAACACGGGAAGCACCAAGATACTAGCACACGGAGAACGAAACGTCGTAGAGTTTGTATAGAAGAGTAGTATTAGGACTTAGGACATGGTTTCTTTTAATAATTATGCAAGTAACGAAGTTCGAAGACGCATCTATGGCATAGAAGAGATATTGGAGCTTTATAGAGATTTTGATTTACCAAGAATTTATACGACAGAGTAAAATACGACTTTTATACTAGGTACTGAAAATTGAGAAATACCTGTTTTCGTGCAGATTAAAGATTGTCATTTCCTTCCTCATTACTTGAAACATTTGTTAAACGGCTCATTAATATAAAAATAGCTCGTCCGCTGAAATTGCAATATTTGCAAGAATAAGCCATTACAAACACGCACATCCGTAAACCTGCGGACAATGCCGCGCGCTATTATATGTCACATACTACCTACCACGCCGCGCCGCGCCGCACCGCGCTGCACCGTACCGTAGCGCGATGAATTTCTTCTGTAACTTATGGAAATGTAACAGGAAAACCCTTATAATATATAAAAAACAGGAGAAGTGGCATGGGGGCGTTTCTGTGTTCGCGCTGCATGATCAAAATGCACATGCACTAGGCAAATGGCCGTCTTGGCGAACTAGTGCGCTTTCGACCGTGATAGTGACAAATTATAAGAATGCCGAGTTGTTCAGTGGTTTCTAGTAAAAACCGAAGCCAAAACAAAAACTTTATGAACAATGGAATCACTTACCATATGTAAGTACCTACAAGTATTTTACAGTATTTGTCTTTAAAATCATGAAAAACAACAAATCGAAAAATATTTCTTGGTTATACAATGTTAATTTTGTTTTCAAATATCACAGCAACTGTATTATTTTTACACTAAATACATTGCTCCTTAACCACTACCTAAATATTATATGGCTAAGTGACTGGACAAGCAATGTAAAAATCATAAAACGATACTATAACTATACGAATGCATCGGTAGTACGGCCGCTGTGTCTTGTGCCGAGCGCGTGATGTACTTGTGTAGATCCACTAACGTAGGCTATCGACACTAATGTCGATTGCCGTATGAATTTATATTACTATTAAAGTTTATTCTTCAATTTTTCAACCGTTATAGCCCGGTTGGAAGACCGATGTGAAATCAAGTTTTTAACTCATTTAGATTTTCTCATAATGTTAAAAAAAAAAAAAAAAATTTTTTAGCTACGTATTGTTTATTTATAAATCATGTGTATGTAAATGTAAATATATATCGTTTTTTATTAATTTTATTTTCAGGAATTGCCAAAATGTTTATTTAATACAATAATAAATGTGAGAATCGATAATTTTCCAATTTTGTCAATCACTAGCGTGTATGGAAAATAAATGGCTTTTGCACAGCACAGCGATAGCGTGTGATGTTAATGTGTGAGTAAGTAGTACGGTGCATGGTAAATGCACGGTGTGTTTTAAGAGATAAGGTTTATAATTTATTGTGCAGTACGTCCTCATTTATAAATTGCGAGTGTGTTCGCGACTTCGTATCTATTGGTTTTACTCAATTGCATGTGTGTTTTGTTGCCGTGGAGACCAGTTGAAGACACCGGGTTCCGATACATTTTCTACTACCGGGCATATCTCCTTCTTTCTTATATCTATGGGAAAACCTGTATGACATAAGTCAAAATAAAATGTGAACTTAACTTTAGCATCACATAAATAGAATTATCTAGATAATATGATATGATATATTAAGAGAATGTGCTGTTACGACGAGGCCGATGGTAAATATTGCGCGTGCGAGAACTTCCACTAAGCAATTTATATGTCAAATTGAATAAAATAATACCCGCTTACATAAAACATTCAAACAGATCTGTTTTTCAAAATATCTCAAGAATTACAACTATCAACGACATATTTATCGTCCATTACGTGTATTAGAGTATTTCTTATGCTCCATCATAATTTATGAATAGCTATAGGTAGTAATTCACACTTACCACTGAACACCCACGAACTGCTACAAACTGCGCGTTACTGCGCGGTTCTGCACGTCGCGTTCTTGGGCACACAACGATCTAGAACAAGACAACGACATTTGAATCAATTTGAAACTAAAATGAGTTGGATTGGACATATTCATGTTATTCGAGATAAATCTCATTGAATACGTACTGTGCGTTGTTGGTCGTTATTATTTATGTACATGTAGAAATACTTACATAAGAAGTAGATTTTAAGGACAAAAATATACATTTTGAATCACACCTTTTGTTAACTCAGGATAAGCAGGGATGTTACTTTATTATTTATCTGCCGTACTTTTAGTTCACGCCATGGCGCCACTGCCATCGTCCTGTTGTAATTTATAATATAGGTAAGTACCTACTTTTTTTTTCTAGATCTGAATTCAGTTTTATTTTATAGAAACGACATACACTAATACAAACTTCCTACGCTACATGTGTGTAACGTTTCTTGCGACGACCTTCTGATTATAACCCCATCAACATCAAAGACATTCTTGTTATATAAAATGTATATCTCAAACATCGGAGGGAAGTGAAGGCAAACAATGCAGAAGAATGATCCCTTCCACCAAGTAACAACTTATTATCATCATGAAAAAACACGTGGTTGTCGTTCACAGTTCATACGCCACCGCCACTGTGCTCATATTCCATTTCAATAAATTCCATTTGAATCCGCAAGTAAACAGATTGAGATGCTAATCTAAACGTTGTTTGTGCCACACTGTTCACGATACGTATTGTTTTCGCAGCCAATGATACAATTTAACAAATTATCGTGTGAAAGGAAATCGCAGAATTGCCAATTTGTTCCGAGCGATGCGCTGGCGATGGCGGTGCGGACGTTTTCAAAATCTGATTACGAACGATAATCGTATTCGAGTGCTATGTTTACTCAATGAGACTTCTGTTTTTCTTACAAGGAAAAATGCAATCGTTACATATAATAAAATTGTGTTAAAGTTTTTAATAAGAACAAGTTATGTTTCTAACTTTTAAACGTAAGCGAGTCTAAAAAAACTTGAATCATGCAGAAAATTGCGAAGTTGCAAAGTTACGGCTCACTGACATGCAACTACGGAAATAACTCGCTTTTCTGCAATTGTTATTCATGAACTTATTTTATTTTTCTATGCTTTTATTAATTGCCGACATTGCCCTCATAGCAGAGACCGTAGTTCCAATCATATCGTACACACACTCAACTTCTAAAAGAATGAACTTATAGAATGGGAAATCAGTTGGACGTCCAACAGTTTCGCCCTTCAGCTGTTTTTTTTTTACAAAAGTTGTTTACTGCTACTCTACTTTAAAAAAAAATATGCCTTGTGAATCGTCCAGAAGAAGGCTGAGAAGTAAACAATCTTTATACCTCGGAGCGTCTAATTTCACCTGAGAACGCCCTAGTACGCTTGAGTACGCCTGCGCATTGGCATTTGGCATTTGTGTGTGCCTAGTATTCTAGTATCACCAAGAGTCCCAATGTGTATCGAATAGGTTAAATTTGGCGACGACGACGGTGTGCGAGCGGCGCGCCTCACAAATATTTGGAACGGTTTGTGGTAACTCGATATAGTCTCACAGACTACGATGACAAGTGACAACAGAATGTAGCTTACTAACTTTTATTCTGGAAGAATTCAATTATGGAGGACTTTGGAACCTTGCCGCGAAACATCACAGGTAAATATCTAAATAGACTCAAAAGTACCTAATGCTAGAGTAATATAAAATAACTTGTGAACGTTGTATGTGGTACAACTTTTTTTTCTATTTTGTAACAAAATGTTGGCGAAAATGAATTCATCTTTTTCAAAATATTTATGAAACGCGTTCTTATAGATATAATAGAGTAAGTAATTACCCTACGGTCCAAGATCCAAGCGATGGCTTTTCTTATTCTTCTTTAGCGTGTCAATGGGAAAATAACACGAAAAATTATATATATATTTTTTAATTACGTAATAATGATTAAATTCCGCCTTATTTTCAACGATACTTGTAACCGACTACGGAATATATTTAGGCATGAAACAAAGGTAGTACACCAATAATAATAACTGCCCGCGCGGCCAGTATTTTCGTTTATATTGCCTTACAGAGACGATTGACTCTCAAATTAAAAGAGACCTCGTTTCTCGAATGTTCGACGACTGAACGATATCTTTATATACCTATCTTTCTCCGAATATTCATCACAAGGACACGTTAATTAAATACCTATCACTCACACCTTCGTATCGTAATCTAAACACAGTGCGACTGACTTCTAGAGACTAACTAAGAGAATTTTCAACTTTTCTTTTCACAGGTTTTATGTTTTTGGAGTTTTTAATTAACTAATTGGTTACAATTATGAAATTAACAATCACTAGGTAAAATATATACATTGGGTAACTTATTATACTAAATTAACTAAAAAACAATTACTAATTGGTTTAATTACGACCCGACAAAATTACTGGTTCGTAAAAAAAACCCTTTCGTTAGCGCATAAAAATTCAAACCAAATCTTGCATTTTTATTCAGCAAAAAAATAAAATATCTGTTGCAGTACTTGAATTTTAAAAGGCAATACATTTCCAGGTGTCCCGGTGAGAGGCATATTTAAAACTGTGCACTTTTATGGATATAACATAAACCTCGCGGCAGTATATTTTCTCCGGAATATAGTAAGCCGTCCCTGCTGTGTTTGTGGTTCATACGTTAAGAGACATGTTCCGGTTGGCACGCGTCCAAGTCGTGACAACAACACACTAACTACCGAGTAAACTGAGGATATCGCGCAATGGTTCCTGCAATCTTTTAACATTATGATACAACACAAATAATCGACTATCGTTTGTAGTTTTCCGTAACAAATAAACGAATAAATAATATAAATAAGAACAATATTTTTTGACATTTCCAAAGCCCATTTTCCCTAGTTTAATGGTTCCATTCTATATTCGTAGTGCTGACTGACGGAAATAGCAAAACACTGAAACATTCTCAGAACTCAAACAAACACAGGTGGTTTATTTCGCATAAATGTCTCAAACCGTCCACTGAGAGAAATAATGTGAGATTTATATATGTGGCTAATGTATCATTATTATGAATGTATCCCTGTACACACACGTTTGTATTCCTGTACACACACAGTATCCTTGTGCGGATCACGTGAGAGTCAGTAGCGGCCGCTGTGAACGACGGCAAGTGGTCCGAGTGCGTGTGTATCGGAGACAGCTTACAAGTACAATGAGTAACATCTTTGTTTGTTGTTTGACTCCTTCTTAAGTAGGGTCTGACTTATGACTCACGCGCTTATGTTGAGGTGTATATTCCCTACCCCTACTGGCTCTAATTACAACTCTATATGTGGCCCTATTCCTTCCTTGCTAGGTTTTGCTTATATAGGTCCGTTTAAAAAAAAAAATATTATCTGACTGTTAGATCGATGATTTGTTACCAGCAGGCGTAGCATGGCGCTTTCTATCTCTACGAAGAATAGACATAGCTTTTTCTATACAAAGTGACAGTTCGTTTCTTCATGTTTGACATCCACCTTAGAAATCTTTCTACAATCTGTCATTTTGTCTTTCATTTCTAACGATCCTTGTCTAGGTCTAGACTAGAGACTATAATATGTAGACTATTTCGGAAGAAAGTTTTCTATCCTTACTGTCAAAATCACACTGACAACCGATACATCCTATGATAAAACAAAGAATTCTGAGTCGAATTATGTGTTAAAGAGTGAATTTCGTAAAAAGTGCAGTTGACTCTTTCTATTTTGCTGCCGTCTCGTACTGTCTACTGTCTACAGGAAACGTCATTTTTGTCTACTCTTCCGTCGACAAAACGGTGTTCATGCTACGCCTGCTGTTATGACTATTTTTACGAATACTAGGTAGGCACTACATCGAAACAAAATTACACAAAGTTATGGTAACTTTTCCAAAAGCATTGCCATTCCCAAAATAGTCTGACATCTCAACTTTTAACACCTTCTATGTACTTACCCTATCGTGATAACTAAAACATTTAAGAAGTCCCAACTAAACCGATAAAATAATTTATGCTATCCGAATGCCTTTCTTTATGCAAATCGGCTTTCAACTGAGCGGGCAGGGAAGGAAAAAGTCGTGAAAACTAGTTCAGGCGCAGTGGAACTGTGGGAGTGAGCTCGTCGAAGGCATTCATATTTATTTATTTTATTTATTTAACTATTTATGTACACACATAATAAACAGAAAAGAACAGAAAAAACGTACAAAGGTGATGCTTATTTATCTCTTCCAGCACACCTGCGATAGGAAAGTAGATATTTACAATATTTTGATTTAAAAGAGTGTCCGTGGAGTTTCTTGCCCGTTTTTCTCCATAGGTACCTACTACGCTTTGGAATGGGCAACTAGCTTCATATTTCTGACTGACCGACTCCTTGACAATTCAAAAGTGCCTGTAAATGGTTTAATTGAAATAAATGCTTTGAGTTTGAGTTTGAGTTTGATAAGAGATGTAGACACCGTGTGTAAAATTCAAGAGAAAGCAAAATACATATAATCAAAACAATTCAATTAATAAACTAGAACAAATAATATGATCATACACTTACATACAAATATACATACATACCTACTTCATAAATATATATCGAAATAAATACATACACAACTATGACGAAGTGGAAAGATAGTGTTCTTTCACTCTTCTTTTAAATATTGCAACAGTTTGGCAGTCCCTAAAATATCAAAGTCAATGCATATTCAAACGTAGGAGTTTATAGGGGAGCGTGAGCAGTACCCACGTACGTACGTACACTGTAACGTGAGCAGTACCCACGTACGTACGTACACTGTAACGTGAGCAGTACCCACGTACGTACGTACACTGTAACGTGAGCAGTACCCACGTACGTACGTACACTGTAACGTGAGCAGTACCCACGTACGTACACTCTAACGTCAGTAGTACCCACGTGGTACGTACTTACACTCTAACGAACTTTTTGGTACCTGGTAATTGCAGTCTCGACATGTCATAATCATAATCATAATCATCATTTATTGCATTCAATGTAGTGTACAAGATGTTACAATAATATTTGTTTCATACATTGACCCTGTCAGGGCACAGCAATATATACGTATGTTTTGGCATGCTACAGTACATAATAAATGTAAATGAATGAAAGAAACCCACAGTGCAGAAAGACAATAATAACATTTTTAACATAATGATAAAGTATTGGTAAACAGTTATTTGGTCATAATTTCCATTAATAGTTAAAATAAGTTAGACAATTAAAAATAATCAAATAATTATAACTATAATCATAAAATAACATAGGCAATGTCAACTAGAATAATAGTAGTAAGTCAACAATAGTCAGTGATGTATATAATAGGGATTTGAATGTCAAAATTTATCGATCGTTATCGTCCAAGAATTCCCTTAACAATAATAATAATCATAAAGCTTAATGTCAAACCAGAATAATAGTATTAAGTCAAAAATTGTGAATGTTATATTTATATTATGAATTTTAATGTCAAAATTTACTTATCATTATCGTCAAAGAATTCCTTTAGAGTGTAGTATGATTTTAGTGTAAGGTGTCTTTGAAGGCTGGTTTTGAATTTATTTTCGTACTCTATGTCTTTAATTGAGTTTGGAAGCTTATTATATATTTTTACGCACATGGCTAGAGGTCCTGAATGGAACATACCTAATGTGGAGCTTGGTAGGGCTAATTCATTCTTGTATTGGCGCCTATCACTGCGACTTTGTGGACGGAGGGTTCTAGTGAGTGGGAATAGTGATTGGTGTTTTCGTACAAATTTACTTACTTCCAATATGTAGATGCCAGTTAGTGTAGGGACCTTATATTTAACAAAGAATGGCTTACAGCTTTGCGTGTTGTCTATATTGGCAAGAGTTCGTAAACATTTTTTTTGAAGAATAAAGAGCCTTTGTTTGTCTACACTATTTCCCCACACCACTATTCCGTAATTTAACCAGGAGTATGCGTAGGCATAGTATGCTGTTAGAGCAGTTTTAAAATCGGTAGCTCTTTTAAGCTCTCCTAGGGCATATATAAAGCTAGCAAGCTTATTTGCCACTGCATCTATATGAGCCTTCCAGTTTATATTGGTATCTATAGACAAACCCAACAGTTTAAACTCATTTATGCATTGTATCTGTATATTATTATACGAGTAATTTATGTCCAATTTACGCTTTTGATATGGTCTAAATTGCATTATTTTTGTTTTGTCAAAGTTTAATTCTAAGTTATGATCTTTTAACCATGATATTATTTTCGAGAGCTTACCGTCTAGGTTTAAGTTTAAGTTTTCACCACTAGTGTATGGAAAAATTATAGAAATATCGTCAGCAAATAAGATACTTTGAGCGTCAATTTCTTTAGGTAGGTCATTAATATAAATTAGAAATAATAAGCATCCTAAAACGCTGCCTTGAGGTATTGACATTGTTATTTTCACTTTATCAGATCTTACGCGTGTTATTCGGCCAGTGTGTTGATCCCTATGTTCAACCTCCACGAACTGTTCTCTATTTTGTAGGTACGACGAGAACCACTTGTATGCTGTACCTCTAACGCCTATTGCATATAACTTACTAAGTAGGATTTCGTATGAAACTCTGTCATAGGCTTTGCTCATATCCAGTAAAATCCCTACTGCGTACTTTTTGTTACTGATTATATTTAAAGCTTCCTGGATATACTTGAATATAGCTAAAGTTGTAGACCTATTTTTCCTGAACCCGTTTTGACTGTCGTCGAATATCTTATATCTTTCACAATATGAGTAAAGTCGCTGTCTATACTGTCCACCCTTATCTTTCGTTAGGTCCCTTCCTCATTGTAATTTAAGTGATTTAACCGTGTTTATGTTACTGCCCTTTCTTCTCTGTGCACCTAGCTCTGACTACGTAAAATAAAATATTTAGAATTTTGGTAGACAGGCAACAATATTCATCTTTCCTATGCTCTGCTGTTTTATTGTGGGCGTAATAATAACTTTGTAGCATGTGGCATACTAAGAGAATGATGTAAAAGAATTGACTCTTTATTTACTCAGCACATTCACTGTAGTAAATTCGCTGCCTGTATAACAAATAGCTTGTTCGACTGTACTTCAGAACGACCGGGACTGGTCCGGATGTGAGCGACCGGGACCGGTCCGGAAGTGCGCTGAAACGGATCGACGACGGGGTTTTCTGACTCTTTGCGCGGCGGATTTCTTTCTTGATTGGTATTGAAACATGTCGGTGTGGATTCGTATTTGAATTTAAGGCCTTACCCTACCTAAAATTGCTTAGCATGATCCTCCGTTATGCCGACAATACTGTAGCATTAATTTTGAAATAAATATATGTTAAAGTTGAAGATTGATGCTAGGTCCTATGTTTGGCAAAAACAAAATTACATAAAATGTTCTCGATAGAAAAAAAAATCCAAAGTCCAACTTCAAATTAGATCATGAAACTTTGCATAATAACTGAACTATAAAGCAGGTCTTATGTTTAAAAAAATATAAATTACCATTATTTTCACCGTAAAAAGTAATTACCTACACTATACGGACGGAGTGGGGTGCTGCGGCTTGAGAGCCGCCAGCACCCCACTTCCTCCTTCTCACTCAAGCCGCCGTCACTCTTTTGAGGAAAGAATCACACAGATTTGAGTGGACCTGTCCAGTCAGTAATGGTGGAGCTCAACTCAGAACTTAAGGAGCTCAACCACTCGGTGAACATTTGGGTAGGCCGCATATAGTACTCAAACTTCCAGACCTTCGGTACTAACTGAGAACGAAAAAATATAAAAAATCCATTTAGTCCTCACATTTACATTAATTAAAATAATGTAATACTTTACAAAGTAATAATGTCATTTTGTTTAATTCACAATGTCAATTTGTACATTTCATTTCTTAGACATAGATACATTGTTAGAACTTAACGAAGACTAAGTTACAAACAGGCGAACGCAAGAGCTTCGTTCACTTGCACTTTAGTCAAAAAAACCGTTAGTAACATCGGAAATCGGATGTTTTTGACAATCAAAAATAGGAAGAGAAGAGCAGACAGAGCAACAGTTTGAGACGCGCACGCCTCTAGTCTGGTCCCGTGCGTTTCCCTACGAAGTGAATTAGGAGCGCGTCCCAAGCGGCTTTCTTTCAATACTTGTGTTGCATGTTATCTTCACAAGATATTTCCGGCCGTCTGTCTGCGCCTCTCAATGCATGCTGGCCAGCGAGAGATTTATGACCCCACATACAATATAAGTGCTGTCACGGATCGAACAGCATGTAGACACACATGTTAGCGCGTACTCAGGGTTTCTACATATTGATAGTCTGATTTTTATTATTACAAGCTTTATATTAGCTTGCTCTGTTCGTGTGTTTCCGGTTACTCCTTTTGTCATCAATTTTTCAAGCACTTCTAGGCATCCGATTGAGCTGAAACTTGGCATACTCATAAAACTACCGAGACATTTTGAAAAAATGATACCATGGAGCTAGTCTGATGATGGAGCTGGAAGTTGGGCATAGGAATTCCTCAATCAAACAAAATAGCACCATCGTGTTTGGACTCATTGGTTACATATTAACAAGTACTTTGACACTGGGTGGTGTTCAAGGTCTGATGATGGAGCCTGAAGTTGGCCATATGTGTTTCTAGTTACTCCAATAGTCATCCATCTTTTTTCACTTATTGGCATCTGATTATACTGTAACTTGGCATACGTACACAACTACCGAGACATTTTGAAAAAATGATACCATAGAGCTGGTCTGATGATGGAGCCGGAAGTTGGGCATAGGGACTCTTCAATCAAACAAGATAGCACCATTGTGTTTGGACTCATTGGTTACGTATTAACAAGTACTTTGATACTAGGTAGTGTTCAGGGTCTAATGTTGAAGCCGGAAGGTGGCCATGGGAAAACCTAATTCGTTGGATTTGTGATAAAACAGATAGATATTTAAACAAATCCTAAGGCTAAAAAGTAGAAAATAAAATATAAGTAAAAATCTTTTTAAAAACAAGCTTTTAATTAATTAAAAAGTACAAAATAAAACTGTCGTAACATAGAACTTTAATACTTTCTTAAAAGCTTGAGGCGTGAATGTCCTTCTTACACTAAACTGGAAGATAAGCCTCAAGGTTTTAAGAAAATATTAAAGTTCTATGTTTACGACAGTTTTATTTTGTACTTTTTAATTAATTAAAAGCTTGTTTTAAAAAAAAAATCGTATATTTTATTCTATTAAAAATAAAGTTAAATCAAAATACATAGATGCTGATCAGAAATTTTTATATTGATTAGACTTAATAATACCAATGTTGATACAAATATCTATTGAAACAAACACGTTTATTGGATTAATCGAATTCCATGAATCATGAATAATGTGCAATATTAATTTATTCACATAGAATAATTGAATGTAAACTTGTTTCGCTGAACATAAATAAACAAATTATGCTTTCAATTTAATTAAATTAAAAACACTGATTATTTATTGCAGCACAATGGCATATGATACGAAGGTAGTGAAAATAATATAAATAAACTATCTAAAAGCTTTGATACCAACAATGCTGATTGACTATCAGTGGCTTGCTGGCACAACAGGGTGTTAGGGTGAACACCGTTATCCTTGCAACCAGTGGTTTGGTTTCATTTCTAGAACGTAGAATCAATGGAAAATTACAACTTTTTTTATCTTTCTTTTTATCTACATTTTACCACAAGAGACGCAAGTTCGTTGCCCTATGCGCTAGGGCAACGAACTTGCGTCTCAACACGGGCGAGGGGTGCGGGATGTGACCTGACCGGCCGCGAGCGCGACCTCTCCCTCAGTCAGTCAGCTGTTTCGCTAGAGAGCACGGTGTCGTATAGAAACTTTTTAAAATCTTTTAATTTTAAAATAACGTTTTTTTTTGTTGTGTTCGGTCATTTATTTTTATATTTAAGTCAACTACCCATGGGTTGAATGACAAGAGTGTTTACCCTTACAGCTTGTATAATATGAGCTCAATTACATATCTAGCTCAAACCAAAACGAGAAGAGAAGCTGTACTACGGATATTAAAGATACACAAAGATTACCTAACGGAGAAAAATGGCGCGAACATAAGATGGTCTATCCATAGAATTGAGCTGAAAAAGATTACAGTACACATCAGAAAAGAACACACATGTTAAATAAAAGCTTATATACTAAAACTCATGACTGAAAATATCATGTTAGTACTAATTAAAACTGAAAAATTAAACAGAATATTTTAAATTAAATATTTGTGACGACAATACCAGCTCCGATTGCCGGAAGCATGCCTGATACTAATTAATACGATTTCATCGGAAACAGTAATTATTTTAATGCGAGTGTACCTGCGCTGTCACAATGTCAACAGTAGCAGGTATTGGGAACATTGACTACAAAGCCTTCCACAAACTACCTACGTTCAATCACTAGCTACCACGTATTACTGAATTCCGACATATCTCAGTGTAATTGGCTTAGTATATCGTTCTGGTTCGGTTTGAATAAATAAAACAGTTCTTTAGCTAAACGGTATTTAATAAAAAACCGCAAGGGCCCAGGCGGATAAAGATGTAGATTCTTTTTATCTAAGATGGGGACGTAAAATACACCCGGCCCATTCGGAAAATTCGGCCTAAAATAATAACCCTAGCTGCTTCACAAAAACGTCGCGAAATAAGATGATGAATAATTTGTATTAAGAAGAGTTTTCGTGTTTCTCCAGTAACCTTAATTCGTTTGTGAGCGACGTCGGACGTCGTCATGATGGTGGAGTCGCCTCGCCTTCTATGGGCTTCAACTTTAGGTTCCTTTACTTGGTATTTTATTTATCTCCTTGTTTTTGTTACTTTTAGAGCGAAGTATGTCGTACTAATGTCGGTAAGATTAACGTAGATTAGGTGGGCCAAAATAGACGACTTGATAAATATACTCCAAGAATAAGGTAAAGCCCTACGTCAAAGACTTTTGAAAAATCTTGTGAAAAAGTTGGCTTTTATAATTTTCTCATTCTGGTAGAAAGCTGAGTATTACAGGTATCTTTAACAGCTTCACTATGTAAAACCTTTCATACACATAAATAAATCATTAATTATTATTTTTATGATAGAAGCGAAAGAAGCGCTGTTCCTATGTAATATTACACCCTTGTTTAATACTTTGCTGCTGAATATTTACCGGGGATCTGACGTAATTATTAATTAACGAGAACGAACTCGAAATGTGAAGATAATGGCGAAATGATTGGCACATTAATAACTTCAAAGGGGACGGAGGCCCTGACCACAACAGTCGGAGGAGGATTTTTGAATACGTCCTGAATTTGATAAGTAATTAATACTAACTGCTTTTTTCAGTTAACGTGCAAATCGGATTATGAAAATGAGTAAGTAATAACGATGTGTGTAAAGAAGTGTGATAGTATAAACATATCTAAAACAAAACTTAAGAAGCACGCGAATGTACCCTGTCAAGTCACCGACACCCAAATATGATAATTATAATTACTTAAATGTGAACTGTTATCTAAGTTCGTATGAGAAATAAATTCTTTAATCCTTGTGTTAGAAGAACAATGGCGCCTTTGTGTCATGAATAGTGGATTGTTGATTGTAGCACCATCGATTTATTTATGAAAATATTGTGATTCTGATTAAAACAATACAGTGAATCATTCGAAAATGAAGGATCGTAAACAAAAACGATATAAGAATTGGGTTAATACGTTAATATAATAATACAAATATTGCTCAGCTAACCGAGTTCAGCCTGAAGTTCGATAGCGCGTGTTTTGTTTGCGTTGCCCCATTTTTATAGCCCGACCGCCTTTAGTGGCTTCCCCTTCCGCCCAGAAAGGAATATTCCCAATTATTCCATAGGTACTTATGGATTTGTCTCTATAATAAAAACTTTTTACAAAAAAAAAACAACCAACTTCAAAAAACAGAACAAAGTGAAAAATAACTTTAATTTCGGGAGTCGGTGTCTGCTTTTCAATTTTCGTTTTTTGCCACCGACTTCCGAAATTAAAGTTATTTTTCACTTTTTTTGTGTCTGTTTTTTGAAGTCGGTTGTTTTTTTTTTGTAAAAAGTTTTTATTTTTCACTTTTTAGTTGTGGTACCTACCTCACACAAATTCGTATACCGTAATCTGCTATGTAAATAACAGTGACGGAGTGAAATAATTATATCGTCTACATAGCAAAGGAGGAAAAATACGTAATTATTGAAGCTAACTCAAAAACTACGCAAGCAAAGTTAATAAAATTTATATGGGACCACCTCTGAAGCATGACCTACCAAACAAAAAAAGAATCATCAAAATCGATTCATAATTGGCGGAGTAATCGCGTAACATACATACAAAAAAAAAAAAAAAAAAAATACAGACGAATTGAGAACCTCCTCCTTTTTGAAGAAGTCGGTTAAAAAAATAAGAACGATTTCACCGAATTTTGCTGAAGATCTCCTCTACAGATACTTACGCCTAATTTAAAATGACCCAATGTTGTACAATATTGTGGAGATAACATTACATCACGCCTGTATTCCCCGAAAGGTTGGGCAGAGGTGTACCTATAATAAACCCGCATTACATTATTGTGAAGATACATAATAGAACTATTTTATTTAGTAGATTTCAGATTAAATTATTGGTTTTGGTTATAATCAACATAACAAAGGTAATGCGTAGTGTGAGGAGATCTAGGTTTAGGCATGTGAGTATTGTTAGCAATTGGGCCAATTGGATAGCAACTCCATGAGAACAAAAGATTTTCGTAAAATCCCTTTTACGAAAATCTTCTTTGAAATGAATTAAAAAATAAAAGGCTCGCATAACAAGAGGCTTCTTATTAAACTGTGACAATGATTGGCACCTTGTATGAGACATCGGTACGAAAATAGAACATTTGGTAAGAACGAGGTCTCACCTTAAAAAAAGATTTAAAATGTAATAAAATATACTTAGTACTTCCGAAGTTAAAAAGTCTTTGTAAATAACAAAAACAGTATATTTTTAATTGGATCTTTAAAAATTTGCGAATAGGTGCTTTAAAAATTAGCAATAATTTTTCAGTAGAAAATGTTTGATGTCGTTCCTAAGACTTAAAATAATACTTTTGCAAATCTCTCACTTTCAATCACAATCCGACGGATTTTGCAGGCCATTGTAAATCTATTGCTTAATAATTAATTTGCAAATCCGTCTGCTCGACACCGTACATCGCGGTATTCCACTCAGGGCTTTGATTTCAACGGCACTTGAGCGAACGGCATCTATGCTGTTCCACTAACAGTACTGAAACAAAAGTGCGGCTCGGTGAAAACGTTTATTAATATTATTAACGGACTTCAAAAAAGGCGGAGGTTCTATATTTTCGTCCGTACGTTTTATTTTTTTGTTTGTTTATTTTCGGTCCCATTGTGGACTGATTTTGAAAATGATTTTTCATTTGGTAGAGAAAGCTTGCGCAGTGGTCCGATAAAAATTTATTAACTTTGCTTGAGCAGTTTTTGAGTCATACGTATATTTTCTGCTTGGACCAAACCTACCTGCTATGTAAATATCAGTGACAGGACTTCCTGTTACTTTGTCATACTGTTACTGGTATTCTAATTTGAGTGGGGTAGGTAGGGGGGTACCACAACTAAGAACTATAAAATATAACAAACAAAAAAAAAACAACTGACTTAAAAAAAAATCGTAAGTCGGTGGCAAAAAAGAAAATACAAAACCAAAGACATCGACTTCCAAAATTAAAGTATTTTTTCACTTTATAGTGTTTTTTTGGAAGTCAGTTGCCCTTTTTTTTATTCCACGAACAGCACCTTCTTTAAATATTTTTTAGTGATGGAGTGTATATTTTGTTCAAAAAATTATCAAAGAAAAAATATCGATACAAATCATCAAAAGTGTCATGTACTTACCAGATTATTCCACCTTGTTAGCGTGTTCCATTGATAAAATAAATAGTATTGTCATTATAAGTAAGTTAAGCAATTGCCCCGCAGGTGTACTTGCGGTATTCCGTCTTTCGTATTATTATTTCTCAGCAACAGAGACGACGAATAGGTACAATCAGGTACATACATAATAACATCAATTACGTGATGACCTATAAAACTTTACACCGTATAAGATTTAACAGCTCCTTCCCGAAGCGTTGCCATGCGCGCGTCTAATGTTGCCATCAAGTGTAATTCCCTTTAATTACACTTCCTACAGGTATTACAAGTATTACCGGTACTACAGGTAATTGTTACAGGATCATGTTGTGTTACCGGTACTGTACATGTTTTGTGTGATTAATACTGCTCATTAATAATAACAACAAGTTACAAGTTATGGTATGGTTATGGCTTTTGAGTGATAGCATCATTTATCAGCAGGTAAGTTGCTACGGAGTAATGATGGGGATCTATCGAAACTTACGGAATTTCATTCTTGACAAACTCATGAGTACCTAATTTATTTAATAAATATTTCGTTAAACGATGTGTGCATATTAGTCTTTATTTATTTAATGTATACAAATCTGCTCTTTGTAAATTAAAACACAAATTATAGACTTTTAAGAAAAGAAAACTGTATAAAAAACATGCGAATTTTAAACACTATTCTTTTAATAAAGTACGTTTTGGTGAAACAATTTGTGACCTCCATAACCAAAATTGGTTAATTAAACACGATATAAGGCGACCTCACTTTTTTAACTTAATTAAAATTATTAATTTGTTTTTATCGGGCCGTAAAAATAAGGTGTTTTTATTTATTTTATTAAATAATTAAATCGGTACCATGGCGAAAAAAAAATGAATGTTTTATTTATGTTACAGGTTAGGTAACATTGGCCATTTGCCTTTTGTTCTCTATTAAAATGTTCGTAATAGTCTGAATTAGGTTTTTAATTAAGAGGACTCTGAGACTCGTAATAGTCGAAGAAAGCAAACCTTGGAAATGTTTCCCGGATCGCATTCGGGAAAAACTGAACCGGCCTTTTTCTATGGAATTTTTGTATAAATTATTGAAATTTGGACAGGACAACGTCTGTCGGGTAGTTACTTTGAATTTTATTATAAATTTAAATTATTTAAAGCTTTAAAAAATCTAATTCGAATTTTCCTTAGGTACTCATTAGGTAAATGTACTTTTTAATCTTTCATTAAAAAAGCAATTACACATTTACAATTAGTTTAGTTGGAATATTAAGTAATAATGATCGAAATATATGTAGTTCGGCTCTTGTACAAACCTTGCATCGCAGGCTAATTTTAATTTCATTAGCTGTCTCCCGAAGGACTTCATCGTATTTATTTCATGACACTATTTTTACGAAGTGACATTTGTAATCAACTTAATTTCAATAATGTACCTACGCTAACTGGATTTAATGTATTAATTTGCATGCCGTACTTACCTCATTTGTAGTAATTAACTATGGGTTTTTTAGTTTGCTCAACATCGCATAGGTAACTAAAAATGGTAAATTTTTCTTAATCGTTTTTCTAGGGCCAAAGATTTCTGTAAAACTATGCTTATTTCAAATAACTAATATCGAAGTCTCTGTATTTAAAATAATGTTGGTAATTAATTACTACGCTGTATGCTATTTACCGATATCTCTAAGTATATAAGAGTACCAGCACATCTATATAAGTAAGTGTTTAATTAAATAACTTTTACAAAACATTATGATGTGGACAATATTATAAGACAAAAAAATAATTGTATATTTATATTGAGTTTATATTGATACAACACTCGTGAGACGAGGGCTCAGCTCAGCTTAAGCCGTCAAAAATGTATCCAAGTTCTGCCATCTACAGACAGAATCGTAAAACACGCGATTACAAAACAGATAGGTAGGCAATATTAATAGGTACAGATTATAACACGCTACCTTAATTTTGTCATCACAAACAAACAGTTTAACAGCTTCCGAAATTAAAGTTATTTTTCACTTAGTAGTGTTTTTTTTTGTAAACAAGTTTTTATTTTTCGCTTTTTAGTGGGTCAGTTTGTAATTTATCTAAGTAACAATGGCCTAATGTCAACTGCTCATCACCTATTACAAAATATTGGTTTTCCCGATGCAGGGACGTTAATCGTTGAGGAGTTCTCTTGGTACTTCACCATCAGCTCCACTTAACCATTTATATTGTGAGTTTGTGACGAGCATAAATTGCTTGGTAACCTTAAAGTAATTGAATCGCAACCCGTGATATACTAATTATTGAGTAGTTCCGGCGGCCATCTGTGGTCTTCATCATCAGTTCCACTTCACCGAATGGTGCTTTCCGAGAGCAACTGCACGAGTTACTATAAAAAATACCCAAATTGCTATAGGTGTGCCTATAATATTTGAAGAGTTCCCTCGATTTCTCCAGGATGCCATCATTCGATCCTGACCTGATGACAATGGGAGTATCTCGGAAGTTTTCAAACAAAAAAAATAATATTGCAAATCCGTGTATAAATGACGGAGACAGGCCCGGCCCGGACATACATTAAAAACAAAAATCCTCCTTTGAGAAGTCGGTTAAAAATTGTAGAAAAGCTGATATTTTTACATAAATATCAGCTTTTCTTTGTATTTACTTTAAAAAAATCAAACAATGTGTCGATAAAATAACTGATTAAAAAATGATTAAAATGTATGTCACCTATATGTAAGTAAGTAACTAATGTATGTCACCTATATGTAAGTAAGTTATAACAGACAAACATAGCAATAATGTGACTACAGAAGTTAATATCGCTGAGTAAGCTACAGACAGTCTGTCACACCGTACGTGACACTACGCAGTTCGAACACCCTGTTTATGAACCAAACACATCCCCTGCGAAGAAACCGCTTAATGTAGCACATCAATATCCGGGGCGATCTGCTTTGAAAAACAAAAATACTCATTATTGCCTCCAGTGAGTTTGTAGCCTCCCCCGACCAAATACTGTCGGCATTTCCGGCTGGTAATTAGACTGTTGTCTCATTGTCAGCGATTAGCGGTCGATTTCTAGTGTCTCTTAGAGAAGGTAATGCAAGCTCCCTTTTATTAAGCAGTACTTTTTATTTATTCATTTAAGCAGTAGGTACTAAAATAGAAAAGATTCGTTTTCGGACGTTATTTCTTTAGGCATATCCTAAGTGAATGGAGTTCTTGCTATAAAAATCAATTTGCTCTCAACAATAATATTACCTCCTGCTCATAGTTTTTTGTAACTCGCGGTCAGTGTGACCACAGCTCAAGCCTGAACGTAAGCATGTTCTACGTGTGACGATGTCCGTGTATTTGTTCCCGCAGTAATTACATTGTGCGACCACCGTATACTGCTGGGATACAAATGTATTGAGCACGCACCACACCAACCAAATGACACACCACGGGGTAGTTACGGGGACAATCACTGATATATTGCGGGCGCGGCTTGTGGTGTGTAAAAGATTGGATGAATGAGGGTATACAAACTGTTCTGGTATTTTCCCGTCAACGATAGGGAGCATCCCAAACGGCTGCACTTAGTGTTATAATTTGTACCCTCAACCCAAATGGTGACGGTGGTATGCTACACGGACCTAACAATAACACGAACAGTTTTTGCGTTGTTGTAGATCCTCGATACAGTAAGCATTCCCTCAATATTCACATGAATGAAGCGAAGAAATGTGTGCTGCGTCAGCAATTCGACTTTCTACAAAACTACGTAATACCATCATTACAGTCAGTCGAGCAAAGAGGGTCTAACACGTGCCGCAACGTATCTATCTTTTACCAGAGGTCTTTAAATCTCACAATTTATTGTTGCAAGCGGCTCAAGTGCTATGAATACTGCACGAATAGCTACTGCTTGAAACTTTCATTACCTACCCAACATTGAAATGGAAAAGAGAAAATGGGACAGCTATACGAAATCAGGGTTACTAAGAAAAGATACCACAGTAAAGTCGGATCTTAAAAGTGGTTTTATGTAAGTCAACTTCACAAGTATCCTAAAACTGTGGACCGTCCGACACAATTGAAATATTTTTAAAGAATAGCAACTGGTTATAGAAAGTTCAACAAAAACATGCGCCTGTTGTGATATATAATAATGTACCTCTGGTTGCGGACCAAACATAGTTGTGCAAATATCTATCGGATATTGTACGTTGGGAAAAAAGGGATCAGTATATATTGAAATGAAGCAGCAAAAAGTAATGCGTAGAAAATTGTAGCAGAAATAATATAATGTATCGATATTCAAGTAGGTATCTAGATAATGTACGCATGATGTAGAGTGAAAAGGGTGAGCCTTTCTTAACATAATGTTCGGGTGGTATAATAAGAGTAGTTATTGCGTGCATCCCCGAGGCGCTCAGCTCATCGTGCAGATAATTACGATCACCTCATGGCGCGCTGCATTATTTTATTTTATGCTAGCATTACTGCCAAGATGGTGGCGACGAGAAATAGTTCATTATACGGAGATAAATTGGTTTATTAGATCAGCATGTGTTTGATAGATTTCTCTTGTGTATTATTGAGTGGTGCGTTTTTCCCAAACATTCTTATTCTTATAATTAAAAATGCATTAATATCTGACTAAAAATATTCTTGCTAGTTCAAATCTCAAAAGTTAAAATATAAAACGTACTTACTGGATACATACTTTAATGCTTCCCAAAAGAAACCGTATACATATACATTTTCAACACACTTGCTCGTAAAGTGGCTCTTATTGAACCGTTTTTAGGTTCATAATGAAGTGGATTATGGAAGCGTGCTTTTTACTTTACATTACCGCACTAGCGCGGTAATGTGCGCCACAGATAACTATTTACTAGTCGGAGTAATGACATGGCACTATGGAATTAGTAAGTACTATCAAGGCAGCATGAAATTTGTATAGAAATTGGTTTTGGTGAAGCTTTTTACCAAAGACAAGCGCTAAAAAGCAAGTTTTTATTTAAAAAAAAGAACCATAAGCAAGCTAGTGGCGTTTAGTTACGGTAAAAAAAAATCCCATGCATGCCCATGGGATTTTTTTTCCATATCTAAACGTCAGTGGGATACTTACTATACATTGAATTAGTATGAAGTATCCTACTAATAAATGAGCATTCTCTATTTACACCCGAGCAGAGACTATTGCGCTTTTTTCCGATAAGACCGCGGGTGGCACGGGCCACTTGAGCCGCCCCGACGAACCGCGCTGGTTTGCTCTTGTGCCACCGCGTTCGCGCGGAATGAAGCTCTATCTGTACTATTAAATTAGGGTTTATATCGTCTGTGGCAATTTCAGTCTATATTGTTCACTACCCTAACCACATTTGCGTATTAAGTATTATTAACATTATTATATTTTTATATAGGCTGTTCAGTGGTATTACCAGTGCCTTTATTTACACCCGCGCGAGCATTGCTAGCGAAAAAACAAAACCAGCCGCCACTTTCCATAAATATTTCTTAACTTTTTTGTTGTGTGGTTAAAATTATTATTAAAAATGTCGATTTCACGTAGGGGAGAAGAGCGTAAATCGTAATAAATAGATTTGACTCCTCCATGGTACGTTTAGTCAAAGTATTTTTTTTTTCTTATTCAAATGATATTTTTTTGTATAGGCTGTCTAACGGTTTTGCCAGTGTCTTTATTCACACCTATGGAAAAATAAAACCAGCGCGCCATTTTCCATAAATATTTATTATCGTTTTCGTTGTGTGGTTAATTATTATCAAAAATACAAAATTTAAAGTATTGTCACCAACCGATATAGAAGTTTTTAGAAGAAACTCCGCATAGTCAGTACCTACCTGGTCAGTTAAACTTTATAAATCTAACATCTCTATAATTACGTTATTGTAGCATAAGTTCTTACAACAAGTCTGTTTTTTTCCTCGCAAGTGTGTTGAAAAACGTCGTATGAAACGCGTGTGCATTGATTATAATATCCAATAGAGCACACTCGTATCACAATGTACTATTATCAGTGCCTGTGATAAATAAGTGTTCAGAAACAGTGATAAATATATTTTTGAACCCAAACATCCAAACAATAAAGTTACGCCAAGAGTCGTTTCATTGCTTCAAATAATGTAATATTTCATTGTAATGACATTCAAAGTGCTTGATAAGCCGACCCGTTCCATGCGTGTGTACAGTCACGGACTTTAATTGATGAGCCACCTTCAAACTTTTCAATTTTGCAGTTTCATACATTCACGAGATTACACGATTAAACACGAACTCAAATCGCAACCTCGTAAACAAGATGACAAATTAATTACTTTTAATCGGAAATATCTATAGAGGTTGACTAATAAGTTCTCAATGATAAAAATAAATACAATGTTGCATTAAGTTTATCCAATCTATTTGATACCGACCTCCTTTGAATCATAGCTCATTAACTCGATAATTATGAAAACATAACTGAAGACAGTGACAGTTGAAATATCAAGATGACAAATAAATTACTTTTAATCGGAAATGGTCTTATCCATAGAGGTTGACTAATAAGTTCTTAATGATAAACATAAATACAATGTTGCATTAAGTTTATCCAATCTATTTGATACCGACCTCCTTTGAATCATAGCTCATTAACTCGATAATTATGAAAACATAACTGAAGACAGTGACAGTTGAAATATCGAGATGTCAAATAAATTACTTTTAATCGGAAATATCCATAGAGGTTGACTAATAAGTTCTCAATGATAAAAATAAATACAATGTTGCATTAAGTTTATCCAATCTATTTGATACCGACCTCCTTTGAATCATAGCTCATTAACTCGATAATTATGAAAACATAACTGAAGACAGTGACAGTTGAAATATCAAGATGACAAATAAATTACTTTTAATCGAAAATAGTCTTATCCATAGAGGTTGACTAATAAGTTCTTAATGATATAAATAAATTAAATGTTGCATTAAGTTTATCCAATCTATTTGATACTGACCTCCTTTTAATCATAGCTCATTAAGTCAATAATTCTGAAAACTTAACTGACAGTTGAAATATCGATGTCAGAAAATTTCTCCGTACGCTAACGTTACTATCGCAACAGTAACCTAGCAACAATTGTTTATCGTTGCTAGGTTACTGTTGCTAGACCTGCAATTGGTTGACTTTGAGTAGTCACTGCTGTCAAGTTTGTAGTTCTGCTCTCAGGCAGGTTAGCCAACCGGTAAAGATATGAAATATAATTCTCTTCTTCTAATACGAAGACATATGACTTTGCGTGTCGGGAACCGAATAAGCCCGATTTGCATGCCAGGTGGCTCGTCAATTAAAGTCCGTGACTGTACATAGCTTTCATTATTATTGTTTTATAACACTGCGTCAAATGTACACCGAGCTTATACACCGATAATTATAATGTGTACATTTTATCGATAACACCGTTTTAGTTTCATAAATGTATAGAAAACCCAAATAATCTTGTCTATACTCAGCCTTATGTGTGCGTGACAATTCTGACATTACAATAACGACATTGCGTTTGATTAGATTACCTAATAATTATTAATTAAACACAATAATAGGTGTTAGATAGGAATTATCGCTCCACTACAAAATAATTAACCCAAGCGTCAATAATGATAATAATGATTTATTGATTACTATTATTACCAATTTATCTCAGCAATATACCTACATCGTGTCTCATATTATTCCGTTATTATTAATACATTTTATTTTACGAGGGTTTGTCTGAAATTCTGAGTTAAGGGCGGGTAGGAAGCAAAATTGCCTGTCTTCAATTTGATTTTTCATGAAATTGATAAGACTTAGGTGTAAAATAAAAATAGTATGAGTAACTACATGATATTTCCAAACTTTTTGTGGAACAGAAACACAAAATATTAAAATTTTCTCGATAAAAAAATATCACGAAGTTACCTCTAATTTTCACGTATTTTCGATTTGTACTTAAAATGCTAATGCCTATTATGATAAAAATTAGATGATTATATGTATTAAAACAAGGCAAAAAAAATTGTGTAGGCTTTTTTTTTATTCCTTTTATTTTGGGTTTTATTACGAGTCAAAGCTTGTACGACTTCCGACGTTCTTAGTTCATGGAAGAAGCCATCTTCCGTCACACATTACGGGAACTTCAAGCATATTTTTGTTTCACAAATCAGTCGGCGTCGCTCTGTTGAGACGAGAGGACTACGCTCAATTTTTTTGCTGCGCTGAGATATTATTTATTTTCGTAAATAATATTTTCGTAAATAATATTTTCGTAATTTATCACATTCCACAAAAGAAACTGAGACATACAAAACATGAAAAAAACACTAAAACCACTTCCAAAACGAATATTACAAGTGTTATTGATTGATAAATAAATAAATACCGAGTCTAAATAAAAATATAAAATTCAATGTTGATATTTGAAAACTCAAGATGACATACATTTTATTTGACAGATTTTTGACTGGTATAGTAGCACGGAGTATAGAAAGAAGTAGGTAAAACTAGCGCCATTGCTCTGTATTGCGGTGAATTTTCTTGCGGAGAAAATTTACAACATAGCCAACGAGCCCATTCTACGTTCATTTGAAAGTTCGCACTGGAGATTAAATCTTATTGCGATATACTCAGGATCCAAATTCGTTTACTCCCACTTTTTTTGACAAACTTCTTGTAAGGTGACCCTTAGGCGAACAATTGGAGCGACTGACCGCCCGCGCCCCTAAATAAAACTTGTTTAGAATAATACATTTATTCTTCGGTTATTGGTATAACGAACGAACTCGAACAGATTCCGTATGACTCCGGATTTTTAATTTGTCTGTCCGTGATGTCTTGTTTATATTCTATATCTCTTTAGTTGACTTTTTTGTCGTAGTTGGGTTTTAGTTTTTACCTGACTACGGCGAAGCAAAAAGGAGGGTTATAATTTTTACCGGTTTCTATGTATTTATCTATGTCTGTTCCCACATATTATCTTCTAAAAGACTCATCACAATTTGACAAATGAGGTATCGTTGGAAGCTTCTTGATCGTCCGCTGGTCATCGGCTATATGAAGACACATTAAATTGAAAATGGCGCCCTCTAGGTGACATATCATGAACAACAAAAAATATTTTTTAATCATACCATGTTGGGTATCAAATGAAAGGTTTTAATTAGCACATTTCAAAAATATATATTATAACCCCAAAAAAAATCTGCGACAATCAAGACGTATATTGCCATATGTTTATGTTAACGCGTGGGATGGTAACTGCCGCTTCACGCGCCGCCGCACCGTAAACAGAAAAAACGTCAGACGCGCCGCGTGAAGCCACACTGCACGCGACGCGCCACTCTCCGCGTCTCCGTAAATGAGGCCTAAAGTTATAATGCAACTTGGCATGTTTTCAAAGCTACAATTTCAACAGTTACAAAGAGGGACCATACTAAACTTTCTACTAAGGGACTAGTTATAACAAGCGCCAGAGATGCGCATTTTGTACGCTGCGTTTCGGGTGCTCAATAAAATTGTATGAATTCCTATGTAACGAATTATATCAAGCGCTGCAGTCTAAGCGAGCGCCCATGGGCGCCGTTAGGCCTGCACATGTCGCAACTTGCCACTCTCAACTTGCATCTCCGTTGTGCGATTTACAAATAAGACTGGGAGAAGGTGTGCCGCGGGCATTGCTGCTGCGTGCGCCGCCGTGATGAAACGCCGCGTGTGACGCGGCTATGCCATTCGAGGGCTCCGCCGCAAAAAACGCTCCATTTCAAACAAACGCGTGTAAAATCGCGTCTCCGTAAACGCACTCAAACAACGCTATATGTTTGAATTCAGTGCGAGCCGCGCCGCCCAAAGCCACGCGCGACTCCTCGCGTCTCCGTAAATGAAGCCTAACCGTGCCCTTGACGCTTGGACGCGAGTTCCTTTTTCACTATTTTTCCTTGTCATTTTCTCCGCATTAGTAATAAACTTAAAAGAAACACGGTTCAAAAGTTACAACAAAATGTGGAAATCTTGTTGCATTTGACGAGCGTCCAAAACGCGCCGGGCGCGCGCCCAAAACACAGCGCAGGTACTGAGCGCGTACCTCGGGCCCTTGTTATAATTAGTCCCTTTGGTTTCCCTCTATAACTTATCTGTTAAACCTGTTTATTTTTGAAAATAAATAAATTTTTGATTTTTTTTTTTTTTTTTGGTACTTTGGCACCCATTTACATAGATGAATAGATGTCAATTCTTTTAGTGGTGAACCCAACAATCCTACATTTATTTCTTTTGTACAGAGCTCGGCCTCTTTTTCACATGTTTCCAATGTTCTCGAAGGGGATTGTTCGCGTTTGGCGCAGGAAAGGTTTTCATGACACATGCCATATTCGTTGCACAATACAGTGCAAAATTCATTATACGAATATTATTTTTTACTTGGGTATCACTTTGCACGATCCTCCAAAGAGAGAAATCCACGATATAGCATTATATTTATTACTTGGTAACACAGTTTTCCACAAAGACGTCATTAGGTACAAATTGTACAAGGTCCTAAATAAAATTTGGTAACATTTAAATTTGAACTTTTTCACGTCAACATTGAGTTTCTAGTTCCAAAACATGAACATGATGTATAGTTCTGAATTCAAGCTTAGCGTATCGTATAAGCAAAATAAACTACAGAAGATTGAAATTCGAATTCTATAAACGCCAGACGAAAAGTTTCTGCTGGCGGGAAGGCATTGTGTTTTGTTTTCGTCGTGTTTAATGAGAGGGGTAGGTAAGGGTTGCGCGGGTGAAATATGATTTTTTGCTGTCAAACTACTCCCCCTTAACCGTAAAAGCAATAATGGCTACGCCCTCTTACCGACTATGGGTTAGTTATTAATTATTTTACTAAAGCCGTGGAAGGTGTCCTAAGCACTATTTTAATTCACCTGTTGCTGTGCCTACCCCACAAGGGAAACATCGTGAACACCGCACTAATTACAATGTACACAGTACTTAACTCATTCAGAAGGTGCACTCTGTACATAATATTGATTAGAAATGAACAATGGTTTCTTGATTTTGGTAAAGGTGTTTGCTGTAGAGGATTTACAGCCTAACTTTACCTTCGTATTACTGTGTGGGTTTCTTAAAAATAAACGTTTTCTGCTAGACATCGTTTTCTCTGGAAAAGATATATTGTCTATTGTGTACCGTTCATCTCCAGCTCTCTTTTATTAATATTTGTTTAATTTTTCTCGGAACTAGTACGCACACAATATCCTTCGGTAGAAAAATTGTTTGAGGACTTCCACTTGTTTTGAGATCAGTTGTTACACAGCGCTTGATTTTCTGCTCCCTCTTCTTAGCGTGTGGAAAGCAATCTCAATTGAGTCGTCCTAGAATTTAGCAATGAGTTTGGCGCCTTCATTAGCGTCCATCAGGCCATGTAACGTGCAGACAACAGGACAGGCTGCGCGCACCTGCTCAGGTGGACATTCAAAAACACTGAGACACGTAAACGATATTTTTGTTTTCCTAGCTTCAGCCAACCTGGGTCCGGAGTCTGTTTAAAGATACAAATAAATGTGGGTTAACAGTATGTCTTCTGTGTGTAAGTACAGGCATGCCACAGGTCGTGATTTGATCTGTCGTGCAATTAGAGAGGGTCGCCCTCTGCTTCGCATGTTTGTGCGTGAGTCACATGTGCTGGCAAATCACGCGGAAAAACCCTTTGTTTGAGGCGCGCCCTTCACTGCCGACATGGTATCGATACGACGGGGTTATTTTTGTGCCTATTTGTTTTTTAGGTTTTGCTTTGGTAAAAGTTAAAAGAATGTAGTGTCTATCTTATAATCATTATATTTAACCGTTTAAACTTAAATCACATGAAACTTTAAGTATACTTTTCTCTTATATGTACAAATAATATGAATAATCAAATTAATAATTTGATGTTGTATGCCATAAAAAGCAGTTTTGTTTTGCATTTTCACAGTTATTTTGTTGGTTGTGAACCTGGAAACCAACTACAACACAAATAGTTGAGAAGACTGATTTTATCTTATTAAACTTTGTACTATGTAGGTTATTATATTAATAACTAGCTGCGCCCCGCGGTTTCACCCGCATCAATCTCGATGCCGTGGGAATATTGGGATAAAAAGTATCTTATGTCCTAATTCGGGTCATGGTCTACGCATGTGCCCACCTCAATCCGTTCAGCCGTTTTAGCGTGAAAACGTAACAAACAAACAAATAAACCAACAAACAAACTCGCTTTCGCATTTATAATATTATAGTTAGGTTAATATATTTTATATATGTATAGATAGTGTGGTCAAAGGAACTGACTCTAGCAAAGAGTCAGTCTATCTCTCACTTTGTTTCTTTTCATCCAGATGTAGGCTATGTTTTTTACTAGATTTAGTGTAGTGTACACACAGACAACTATTATTTTATTGTTAAATAAGTATGTGGGTGACTCGTTATTTACAGGGAGCGACACTTACTAGGTCAATACATTTTGATTTCAGACTCGATCAATATTTATTAATGACTCCATCAGAATACGTTGACCTGTTATTGATGGATAACGATAAACTGAGTGACGGGTATGAATTAACAGGAACCTACCGACAATATAATATTTTGTATCAATCAATTTTGTTAATTTGATATGGCGAGCCAACCTACACCTACTACATTATATTACATAAAACGTCAGTAAATATAACAGTTCTGTTATATCGACAAATATTTTTAATAGATCCGGTACCGTTCCGTTAATACTAATTATGAAAGACATCTTTCATCGTTCAGAGTTATATCAAAAGAGTTGAGAACATTTTTATCGTTTGAAGATCGTTTTGTTATCGCAGTTTGCCACCGGGTGTTATGCGAGTTAACAGCCTTCTCTCCATCTCCGGACAGATTAAAAACAAAATTGGTTTGTTTCGTTTGGGTACTTATATAAAGTTATGGAAAAGATTGAATACCTACTTGACACATGGTAACACGCTCGTACGGTTTTTGACACTTTCGAGTCCACCCACTATTCATTGAGCTCATACCGCCGCCATACATATTGGAAGTGAACCCACCGGCATTACGTTTGCGCTAAAGTTAACCCTCGCGGACGATCAACGGCATTAGTTTTGAAACCATGTTTTAAAACACTGTAAAACGAGTAAAATTGTGTTTTCACGGGTTTTGTCGCTGTACGTAGTATCTCTGCTGCTATTTTCATTTACTAGTGGGGTGAGGAAGTATCTAAAGTAATAAAAAATATAAAAATTAAGAAAAGTATAATAACTCGCACTCCCATCCCGAGACAGGGGTGGCCATATTTGTAATAGTGAAAATTTCATACTGGAAAACCTATTATGAAGTCCATGGTCTTAAAATAACATGGTAAATCTCCTAATATTGTGCGTACAAACTTACATTTGCAGTTGGAATGTATGGGAAAACATGTTTTTCAACTACAATGCTAAGTTTGTTCTTGGGATAAATTCATCCTAACTACGAAACCCTTCATTGTGCGTGGTGCGGCACACACTTGGCTGGTTTTTTATTTTGAAGAATAGTTGCCCGACACCCACGGTAAGAAAAAGATACCTAAGTATTTGTTTATGAAAACTAAGAAAGAAGTCTCTCTCATATCAAGAACTAGATTATTATACCCGGAGCCCGGAAAAGCATATTAAATACAAATTACTAAACAAGCACCACCCCAAACCCCTCGGCCCCGGAGGGCAGGCCTCTGCCCAACTCTTCGGAGAAAGAAGGCGTGATGTTATGTTATGTACTTAATAGAAAAGCTGGTGATCCTATCCGAGAATTGAATAAAGTTGTTTGTTCGTCTGAATGCCACAAGTACTGCTGAGCAACTCGATGCGCTCTTGACTCGAGCCCGTCGGAGCTAACTTCAGTGAATCGCTTCACATTTTACTTAGTTTTATTTGTTTGTCGAAGGTGACTCAAGAAACATCGATTACTTACTAAAATTTTATTATGATCTTGAAGGAAAAGTTGGTGTAGTTGTCTTTTTATTTCTCCATACCTTCAGTCGGACAGTACTCATGACTAGCAAGGACGACTGTGTTTAGTGAATGATTGTGTAGGTACCAACACGGTACGTGCTTACTCTTGTTTTCATACACAGAATTTTATTCAGCATTTTAATATTAAGTATGATTCTTTAAGTATCAGAGTTAACAATAAAATATAACAAGCGGACATAGCTACCTATATAATATAACAAGCGGACATAGCTACCTATATAATTCACGTTTATAACTTTAATAAGTTATCGTTTAAGTTATTGGAATACAAGATTACATAATTTAAAAACTTACGTACATGATGAATACCTACCTACATTTCCATACGGGGGGTAAGTAGACACTAAGAACGCCCCTTGTACGATTCGATTTCTTACATTATCTACCTACTTATTTATCAACAAGAATTTTACTATTTAAGTACACATAATAATTCTGTAAGAGTTCTTTTTAATCAATACTTATTGACATTCATAGTGGTATGAAAGAGCTTTCACGTCTTTGATAGAACATTATGCTAAGAAACCACATTTTTCTTTCTAGCTGAGGTTATTTATAGTCGGCGTTCAATGCATTTACTCGGCTTCTGTCGATCACTAGTTTTGATCGACGGAATATCGAGGAATTTTGTAGAATTTTACATTACATCTAGTCAAGAATGGAGACTGTCGGGCAAGTAGTCTTAATCTTAATCACTCTCAGATAAAGGTAGGGTTTTAATAAAATGTTGTTTTTTAACGCTACGTGCATAGTTATGTAAGTGGTATAACATGTTCGTGTGTACCATAACAGTTGTTATCTCAGACAACATTCTGAGAAAGATTCAACCTACTTATTTATTACAACCTCATGTAAACATAACCAAACTCTCACGCAGGTCTTCTGCAATGAAATCCTGCAATTACATTCATAGCCATGAGTTGCATCCAGGGTTGCGGGAAAGTCCGAAAGGCGACACGCCCTAGCTCCGCCTAGAGCGGGAGAAGTCATTCGATGATTTCACACCAAAAAAAAAAGCCATGATTTGCAACCAGGAAATGGTTTATAGTGTGCGTGCACATCCATTTGATTTATATACTTTTACAAAACTCTTACCGCACGTTTTAACAATAAAGTTTGAATATTTGAATCACTGTGTGGCTATAGCAGTATATAACATATTAGAACTCATGTGTTCAATACATGATACACCTCAAGCGATATAACAATTTCATCTAAAACCAACTCAAGGGATGATCCCTTGAGTTGGTGAACTATATCTTATTCAGCTGGAGTCGTTGCAAACTTTCTTCATTTTTTTCCTAAAAAATTCCGTTCTCACCGATAAAGATTAAATAATCATACAAATTAATTTTAAATATCACCTAAAAACATACCCGAATTTAGTACCAACACAAACAAACAACTATAAGTAAGTAATTATAAAACATCTTTTATCAGTATGTCAATAGTGTCGCAGATAAACGGTTTACAAAAGTGAGATCCTTCCCAAAACATTTATCAGTAACGAGCGCGAAATGGAAAGCATTATCACAAGTTGCTTTTTAATTACACACTGATAACATTATCTCTCGCTCGATAACCGGCTTTCCTAACAGAGGCATGGTGTGCGATATATGTCACACAGCCGCGACAAGTGTCACACTTATCTGAGATAGTCACAGTCGTGTGACTCGCTCGCAAGCTCAGGTTCTGGTGCATTTCATGGTGGCTAATTGAGTTAGATTCACGATGAATAATTTGCAAACTCTGTCTACTTTGAACTGGTAAAAGTTGGTCTCTAAAAAGGTAACATCCTAAAATATTATTTTGATTTACAGTAGCCAACATATCTGTAATTCCTTATTGATACATTAAATTAGTCACTAAATACTTACTTGAAAGTTTTTCTAAGTTCAAAACGGTAGACTAACAACACAAGAAACGTTTGAAAGTTTAGTTGTTAACGTTTACAATCCACAAACTAACTTAACATTCACTGTAGATAAATAGTCTAAAACACACGCGAGAGGTGATTCGTATGTGTGGTCGACTAAAGTTTCGCTCCAGCGCCGCGAGGGGTATTACACGAGCGACCGGGGCGAGCGCGACGCGCCAACTGACGTCGCCAACAGACAGACTCCGCTCCACATTATGAATGACTCGTAGTGCGTAGCGCGGGGCTCGTAGACCGCGGCTACGAAGTCCCGTAGACCGCCTACGGACTTGTCAGCCCTGATTTCAAGACAGTAAAATGTTTATAGTTATCCCCCTCCTATTATCCCCCTCCTTTTATCCCCTCTCATTTCACTACTTCGAGGCATGTAAAAAGTTCTACATTTAATGGAATTAATTTAATTAAGAAAATTTTCACGACGACTAGATAAGCGTTTAACAACTTTGGATTTAATTGCCCAAAAATCCTTACATCTTTAGATTAAACGTTCGCTAATTCGCAAAAAATATTTAAGTACGAAAACTCTTTCAGTATTATCTACACAGCCTTCTTTTTTACAGTTCAGCGGAGATAAACTGTAGGACAAAAACACACACCTCATGGTGTGACAGTATCATGATTCGACAACTTGGCCTGGCCAAGTTTAAAGCGATGTTGAACATTTTCAAAATAATTATAACTACAGATAGATACCAAGGCTGTGTTACAATAAAATAAAGGCATGTTTGGTTTTTTTACGGAAATCAAGAAAGCTCCTCAATCTCGGTTCTTCTTCAGCTCGTTCAAGCTGGCACTCTGTACGCTGCACTCTGTATTGCTAATTTAAGTGTATAATTTTTTTTTTTTATGATATTGAATTTTACATTCTGTAATTACCATAACTCACACAATATTAACTTATTACAGGAAAATCGTATACTTTTACAATGTTTGCAAATATGTGAGCATCATGTCTATAACACAATAATTAATCTATCTGTCGTTGCTTTATTCTTGGTTGTTTTTACCTATTGTGGTATAGTAATGTTATTCAAGGTGCATCGTCTTCACACTTGGCCGCCATGCCATCGCAATTCCCATGGTGCATAGACCATAGATTCAAATATAATTACTTAAAATATTATAGTAGATTTAGGAATACACACCGTAGTATTTTATTTTTATTTTCAGTGTAATTATTATACCCCTCAGTTTATGTATCTTTTATTTTTATTATGTTACGCATAAATACAGACATAGGTATACAATTCTTAAACTATATATTTATATATTTTTATTTTATTTTTTATTTCTATGTACTTACTTTCATAATATTCAGACACACTCATTTTCGTAAGAAATTCTGCTTACCAGATATAGTAGTTTCACATGGGGGGACATCAAACATTACGTCATTCGCGAGGTTTTTGCTGAAAATCAGCGCTGTTGACAATAGGTTCGTCTGAAGTCACTGTAATCAGCATTTCGTTTAATTTGTGATTGTTCTGTTTGTTTTCATTTGTTAATGTCGCAACACATTACGCAACTAATTTGTTTTTGGCCTCTCATCCACAAATAACTGTCTAATATTCTTGTTGTTAAATACGAGGCTTTTGGCTTATTTGTAGTTTTAGTAAATGTCATTTTTTATTTTGTATTGTGCGTTTAGTTTGTGCAGAATAAACAATTTTTCTTTCTTTCTTTCTTTTTTTTACATTTAAACAGTACACCCCTTAAGGGGCGACGAGAATTGATTTTATTTTTATGTTCAAAAGTGCCGTTAATGTTCCTAATTGAAATAAGTTATTCAACTTTGACTTTAAGGTTCACCTACTTTTATGACGCTATGCTAATCGTATGTAAGCGTGCGGAGAACGTGGTGATGGTGTAGTATTGGTGGTGATATTTTTTTTATTTTAAACTTTATGGCCAAGTAAAAAAAATACTGATACCTACGGTCACTTAGCACATACGCACGAATACTGCACGGAAATGACCGTTATTTTAACTAAGGTGCTGTTACACACCAGCATCTGCAGGTCAATCTATAAAATCAAAACCATTCATTGCCGTCACCTCACATTAATTGTATCGCACATATATTTCTAAACACTATCTAATAGGAATCTCAGTCGGCTTCCAGTCTATGTTGGGGTCGGCTTCCAGTCTATGTTAGGGTCGGCTTCCAGTTTAACGCATGCAGCTGAATACCAATATTTTACATGGATCGACTGCTTAACTGACCTCCACTTGGTAAGACTGGTTGTCAGACATTCTGACTACCCGTAAGAACTGTCAAAAATCTACGAATGACAACCGAGCTTACGTGCTATCCGAGACACGGAAGGGTCGCAATAATGTAATGCATGGTCACCCATCCACAAACCGATCGCGGCAAGCGTAGCTCAATCTTCGATCGAGCCGTGCGGCTGTCATCCATCATCTAGCACCAGCCCCTCAAACACTATCTAGAATCTACGGCATATATTTAACTATGTATATGTATGTACTTATTATATTTAACTAGGTATATATAATATATATGTATGTACTTACTTACTAAATATGTCGAAAGCCAAATAATTGATAGTTAGATTGGTTCATGATCCAATCTACATTAATATATCGTCAGAACACAGTATAGTGTCGTCTAGCGCGCTCTGATTTATTTAAGTGACAACACTCATAACAATAATATCAAAGAGTCATGCAAATGTATGAATATTCAGATTATTTCGTATGCAGCCGACGAATATTTTGATTCTTCATCATTGAACCTGAAGTGAACCACAAATGGCATTGTATTTTGTTAAAGAGCATCAAAGTATGTTGTACGCCGCGTGTTTATTATTTATTTAATATCGGGATATATTTCGGGATATTTTTGCGGATATGAATTTTACGAGATATCTCACGGGCTATTAGCAGCCATGTTGATTGAAGAAATTCAGGCCTATAGTGCTGACATTAGAAGGTCGGTTTGTTGTTAACTGACTGAAGAACAACTTTTATGAAAGCTTGTGGTTAAATAACATTTTATTCTTTCATCAAATAAGACATATAACTTGCAGTAGAAATTGGAATATTTTTGGACCTAGTCAATCTGGAATATTGAACATATTTACTCTGGAATATTCAGGCGGTTATTGCAAAAGTAGAATGTCACATTACTATTAGGTATAAACAAGTCACCCCTCAAGGCAAAGGGCCTATAGTTTACATTTCTATGCCTAAACAGAACGTACAGACGTAACATTTGGACCAACCCTATCTGAGCTCGAACATAAACAAAGAGCATTGTGCCGACAAACTGCGAGAAGAAATTAATACCTCAGATGGGAGTAGTCGTTAGTGCGGTACTAACTCGCGCGTGTCGAAGCAGCGACGGTGGCAGCGCGGCGCGGTGGCGGCCGGAACTCACAAATGATCTCACTTTGTAAACAATACCTACAGACCTTCCTACACTTTGTAACGAAATAAAGAAGATTCACAACAAAGCATCTAAAAATATGAAGGAAGCAAAAGAAATGAGAGCAGAAGAACAGTAGGTACAACCTAAATAAAAATCTAATGCAAAACTTAAAAAATAAATGAAATGTAGATCTTTTGTTCAAAGTCAAACCGCACCGCAGTCGCAGATAAACAAGATCCACATCATCCAATTAATACATAGAGAGTCAAGTTAATCGTTACTCAAGACCAGAAGTATGTTTAACAAATAATGTGTTCACGCATTCATACAATATACATTTTAAACAGAAATGGAAAAGCTTCAAGACAAATACAACGCTTGTGTCAGCTGTGCAGTGCGACAGTTTGATTTGAAGACTTGTAAACAAAGGAACTTCTGTAGCTAGCTGTTTTATGTTAAACCCTACACTAGACAGCCCTTCAGGGAGTCACACACAATATTACTTCACTAAACTTAAATACCACTGAGTGGTAAGATGGACGTGAAAAAGGACATACTATGTTATATATATTTTTCAACAAAAGCGCTAAAAAAATTAGCTTACAAAAATAATATATAATATTGCAAAAATAAAATTCGTTTTCCATCTCTTTAATACCGCAATGCCGCAATCTTATGATTGTGAAATAAATTCACTGAAATATAGTAATTTCATTAGTGTAGAGTGGTTCGCGAGCCTCCATTAAAACTAATAAGAAAGTGAAAAGAAATCCTGCCGCGAATTGTGTGCTACAAAGATCCGCACAAATTGATAAACTCGCCTTTTCTCAAAGTGATGTAGGATTTACCTGCTCAGTATTTAGTACTGCGTTAAATGCTATAACAAAATACCTTGTGATATATTGCAATTAAATGAAAGAAAATTTAAAACTCATATAAAAAGTACACTTTGTAAACAAGCTTATTACAAATTAGAGGATTATATCCAAGATAAGAATGCTTGGAAACATGCTGGTCTTGCTCCATAGGACGATTTAGTGTCTGGACAAAATCAAACTGATAGCTAATTTAGTTTTTTTTTTTATTTATTATTTGTATGTCATAGACTTTTACACTCTGTCATTACTTAAACTCACGCACTGACTTATTAGTACTACTTGTAACAATGTTAGGACTATTGTAATATCGTATACTTTTACAATCTTTGTAAATATGTGAGCACCATGTATCTGGTAATTAATTTATTCATTATTGCTCCATTTATAATTCTTTTTACCTTTCGTAGTACAGTAATCTTATTGTAGGTGCATCGTCTTCACATATAATTATATAATTAATGTATACAAAATATTGTAAAACATTTTTAAAAGAGTAACGATGGAGTTTCTTGCCCATTCTTCTCCATACGAAAACTACCTTTTGGAAGGGGCAACTAGAATCAATTCTATTTCTTTGTTTGACGTTCAAAAGTGCCATATATGTGCCTATTTGAAATAAATTATTTGACTTTGACTTTGACTTTACTCAAATAAGTACTTTACAAAATATGTCTTCTAAATTCAGAACATTTTTCGCATGTTTATTTGATATTTTTCACTATTTTTAACTTATGCAGTCATATCTAAATATCATGTTTATGTTTGTGATGTGAATACGGTGTCAATCGTCATATATTTGGAAACTTACTGTCTGAAGGCGATTGTTAGATAGAAAAAATAACTATTGTGATATGTTTGGAAAATAATGTAACTTTTCATTGTACAGTTACAGATGACAATAGGTATTTACGGGCTGAAATGAGTACTACATTTAGTATAATAGTGTTTTTTTTTATGTATGAAAGTACAGTAACACTCATTCTTAAAAATTTTGTTTATATTATTTAGTTGCCCGAGCCCTAGTTCACTGTTACGTCAGCAAAATGTCAAATATCAAGTTATTAATAAGTATTTACCTACTCATTTTATCAAACCATTTAAATAGTATCACTTGAGACGACTTGAAACTTCCACAGTACAGAAACTATGCAACTTAAGTCCCTCGTCACTTGAGACGTACGTCTCAATATCGGGCCGTTTATAAGTATGAATTCATTAGTGAAGTTACTTAATGAACTCGCTCATAGTTTTTTTCGGCCCGATTTTCGGACTACATTGCTAAGATACCTACATATCTTCTCTCTATAAATACCAACATGAGACTTGATTATTTTCTAGTTTGGTGCTCTTTCCGTGTGACAGCTAATCATTGATTGCGTGTTATCTTGTTGACAGATTGGCATTAGTGCGATGTTGACGTGGGATCAGACAAGACGCCTCGTTTGCACTGTATGTATGTATTCAAATGGACTGATTGCTTTGCCTAGAATGTTGTGTGTCCAATACCTCTGCCAGAATATATGATTTCTTGTGCGAGTTGAACGTCTATGACTTCAAAGAACGTGTCTTTCACTCTCTCTTTTGTCGTGAGTCGTCACTCTCATGACAAACTAAAATTGTAACCGAAATTTTATACTATATATTAATTGTCCACGGTGCTCCGTGGACAATTAATTAATTTGTATTTTTGACACCATTACCGATAAAAATGGACACACTAAACTATCACTCGGGTGGACACTGAGATAGTTCGTCGCAGTCTTCCAAGATGCGTCACGACACTTGGTCCTACCACATCCAAACTACCAGTTTACTTGAACACTACCTAACATAGATTAATTATTTATGATTTGTCTGTTATGTGCAAACTACGGGGGTGGCGGGGGCTCGCGTCAGATGCTGCGTCGAACGCAGATGAGGGAGGCAGTTCCCGCTGACAGTTCACGGAATATGATTAGTTTGGAATTAGCCCATGTATAATAAATGTTCATACGTACATAACCTGCTAGTTTGGATATGAACCGCGGCGGATGTGACCGCCATTTGTTTTCAGGGCCAAGGCTCCCATAAATAAACACCGTAAATCTCATCAATCGAATAATCATCCCAAAAACAAATCCCATAAATTACTTTAAATGATCATTATTATAATAATATCGCCAAAATATAAAAGTAAACCAATGTGACGCATCTGCTTGTAATTGATGTGGTTCCCGTCGGTCTCGGCTACTCTGTGGCCCTGAGGTATAGACTAAACAGTTATTCGCGCCATATTTACGTCAGCGGCGGTTGGCGGCAAAACTGACGGAAACCATAAATTAATTTTATTTGATTCGGTCGCGTTCAATAACTCCCCAGTTATTACAGCGGTGCGACATTTAGCGGTCGTATTATGAGAAAGTCACGAATCGGTATTTTATTCACTCGTAAAACAGTTAACATTATAATTCAATTGACACCTTTGGAAGTTATAAAAGTAGGTACAAGCAATTTATTTTTTTGTTTCTAATTTATCATCACGCATATCACAAAAGTACATTGTTCGACTTTTGTTGTTACTATATAGCAGTACAAAGTTCGAAACAACAACCATATTATTTAATAATCATGGTATATACAGGTATCGAAACATGTTGCTACGTTAGGCGTAGACTCATCAACATTCCGCAACAGGAGCGCAGTGGTGGCCCAATGGTAACGACCGAGTTGTAGGTCGTGTGTGGGTTCGAACCTCGAACTCAGGGATGCGCTTTACTTTGTACAAACAGCGTGTAACAAAATCCCTGTCCGATCCGTGAGGGAGTTGTTAAGAATCATCTATTAATGTGGTTCTTCTAAGGAAAAAGAAAAAAAAATTGCCGATTTTTTTTCTATCGGGAGTTTACCGGTTTTCCACATGGGGCGCGGGCGGCCGTCGTCTAGCGGGTCCACAAGTCTTAACATTCATGACGTCTGCAGAAAATTTGCTAATTTATAATGAAGTTGGGTTAATTTAGGTACTAAAAGATGCCAATTTCAAATTGTAATAACTTTTTTTTTTTTAACTTTTTTCTGGTATTGTTATTGCAGTACCTATGTGCTTCGGGTTTTTGTTACATAATTTATAATTTCATCACCTCTGCTCTCAAAACGGTAAAGGAGAACATCGTGAGAAAACCAGCATGTCCTAGAGCCAAAAATTCGAAAACATGTGTGGTGTCCATGCAAAACGCTAACACACTCCTTCATTCTCAATGTGGAGTCCATTCCACACAAAATCGGAAAAATGAAATATAATTTGAAAGAGATTTAGCGAACGATTAAGCATTAAATGAATTTAAACGTGCACCGAACAAAATATGGTACGTACCTACTCAAACAGATAGAATTGTTTCACGGAGCTCTCGGGGCTCACGGGGCTCGTGGGGCTCGCAGGGCTTACGGGGGCGAGCTCAGTTGAACTGTTCTTATTTTAAGAAAACTTTCTTGATGTATGATAATATGTTTCAAGATTTATTTGTCTAGGGCTCCTCTCGATTTGTAAAAAGAGGAGCTATATTGTCTGTACTAGTATACTCGTTATTCCCCCATTCCGCCTTACCACCAATACAATGACGCTTTTATTTACTACTAGCGACCAGCTCCTGTTTCGTACGGTTTTTACAACTTAACAAAACATCGCGATTTCTTAGTTTTGTGTAACTTTAAAACAACGTTTAAACACATAAACCTTCCGGAATAAATTATATAAACGATGGTGAAAACCTCATCAAAATCTGTTGCGTGGCTTAGAAGAACAGCGCAGACATATAAACAGACACGAAAAGCGACTTTAATTTATAATATTATGTATATATATTGTTGCCAAATGCGTGGCAACAATAATAAATAGATACCTAAATGTTCCTTTAATTTGCCTTTATTTTTGTACAAGAACAAACTCTTCCTTTGTTTCTTTCCAAAACAACTCCATCTTCTTCATAAACGTTTACGATTTAAACTTTGTTTAAAGGCAAACTTAGGTGACATTAGAGGTACAGTTAAGGTGAAAAACATATTGCCAAAATGACCAAACTCATATAGTGTTATTTATAAAAAACTCGCTAATCACTGATTAGCGACTGTTTATCTAAGCAAATGATTAGCTCTTAATCAATGATTATCTTTTCTTTATTTATAAACACTACTTAGCAAATGATTAGTTGCGAAACGAAATAGAGGTAACAATATGCGTTCGGCACAGATAATAATCAAAATAGTCGACTATAAAACCGAATTTTAAGAAAAAAGTTGTCAAAACCACCCTTTTTGTATCTGTCGTGACTTTGACAGACAAAAGTCAACAATTTCATCGGAAAATTACGAAAATTAGAATTGGAATAAAATCGTACCTATAATAAGTTTATATAATTGTGTTTGCGATGGTATATCAATGAAAATAATAAGTTTCAATAAATTGGAGTTATCTGGAAAAGGTATTTATCTCTGAATTTATATCTACTTACTTATGTAAACCAATGTAATCTGGCCAAATGAATGTGAAAGCTGTAGCTATGTATTTTCATGCTACAAGCCTGATAAAACGAATATACTATTTTGGAAATGTATGCAGATACTTGTGTCTGTTTTATATTTTTTATGGGGTACTGCGTTAAATGCTATAACAAAATACCTTGTGATATATTGCAATTAAATGAAAGAAAATTTAAAACTCATATAAAAAGTACACTTTGTAAACAAGCTTATTACAAATTAGAGGATTATATCCAAGATAAGAATGCTTGGAAACATGCTGGTCTTGCTCCATAGGACGATTTAGTGTCTGGACAAAATCAAACTGATAGCTAATTTAGTTTTTTTTTTTATTTATTATTTGTATGTCATAGACTTTTACACTCTGTCATTACTTAAACTCACGCACTGACTTATTAGTACTACTTGTAACAATGTTAGGACTATTGTAATATCGTATACTTTTACAATCTTTGTAAATATGTGAGCACCATGTATCTGGTAATTAATTTATTCATTATTGCTCCATTTATAATTCTTTTTACCTTTCGTAGTACAGTAATCTTATTGCAGGTGCATCGTCTTCACATATAATTATATAATTAATGTATACAAAATATTGTAAAACATTTTTAAAAGAGTAACGATGGAGTTTCTTGCCCATTCTTCTCCATACGAAAACTACCTTTTGGAAGGGGCAACTAGAATCAATTCTATTTCTTTGTTTGACGTTCAAAAGTGCCATATATGTGCCTATTTGAAATAAATTATTTGACTTTGACTTTGACTTTATGACTTCCTACTGCTTTTGCACCAGGGTTTCAGTATCTTTTATTAACAGTTCATACCTACTTATTTACAGGTACAAGTTTGACTGCTGCTATGAAAGCCACTAGCACCTAGCACAAATACTATTCAACCTCGTAAAGATGAGGGAGGAGACCATGCTACGTGAAAAAGATGAGGAATACGAGTGGCAAGAGAAAAGAATGGCACCCATGTCTTTGGAGGAAGAATTTTGGAAATCAATAATAATTAATTTAGAACAAAATATTAGCTTTATTATGTATCAAAATAAATTATTTTCCATAAAATGCCTCTTGTTATTTGTGTGACCGCCACAACGTAGCTTTTCTTTAGTTCTGGGCCTTAGAGCTGGCTCAATAAGATGAGGGGCACATGGGATAACACATTGGATAATAACTTCCGATGAGCTTCCTCGCGAACTCGATTCTCTTCAAATCTCCTAAACACCTACTGAGCTTCCTCCTAATTGAGGTTTCCAGAAATCTTTTCATCATGACTGTGTAATTCGAATGAAGAAGACTTAGTGGATTTAAATGAGCTTTGTAGGTGTAGTTCCCGCCGGGCGGCGTTTCAAGATTATGTAATCTTTCTACGTCGTTTTGAAATCCCGTAAAAGATTGTCGAAATCCATATTTATTAAGGCACAACTCGTTATTACGATCAACATTACCTCGAAGCACACAATAAACCTATGGGATCATCAGCTGATTCAAATAAAATCCGCCATCTTGCGTCTTAGCATCCTCTTAACAGTGGACCGGTGGTGTTTAATTTTGACAGCTACTAATCAATTGCTTAGCGACCTCTTAGCGCTAAATAGCGTTTATAAATAAAGATTTCGCTAATCATTTGCTTAGCAATTGATTAAAATTTAACTAGTGTTTATAAATAACACTGATAATGTTTTAACATGTATCGAGAGTCTTCCAGTGAGGTCCACGATCGTCACTCGAGCGCCAGCGTATGCCACACTAGTCCAACTCGCATGAGTTATATACCGCCGACCAACTTGCCTAATCTATAAATTGAGGCAAACTCGAGTCGCGTCAAACGTATGCACCGACACGCGCCGACACATCACAGGTAAGGCGCAAAAGGTCCATTTGAAAAAGCAGCTATCGTCAACACTTACTGCAGACCCACGGGTTCGGGCCGGCGTATGATTCGGTACAGCCGCAGTGCCAAAATCGAATATATTATGTATTTCCGTCCGGCTGTGCCAAATCGTGCCGAATCATGCCGAAATAGTCTATAGCACGCCTGGTTTAGTTCGCATTCAACCACTAGAATTTCAACCCCTGTCCACGTTCAACCCCTAAATGTTGTCTACGTTCTGTAATGGTCAATGGACTGTAAAACACAAAAGTACCAACCATAACTAGCTGCCCGCCCCGGCTTCGCTCGGGTAGCACTAAGTGCTTATCTACGGTGCACCTACCAACCTACCTACACCTACCTCCCTACCTACACGAAGTCAAAACTACACATACATACATACACATAATAGTTTTGAATAAAGTAATTGCTGCGAGGTCAGGGATCGATCCTAATTAGTGATGTCCCGTTACCAGTAATTGACTCCAGTCGAGTATTTATCCAGTAGCGTTACCAGTAACATTCTAAAAAAATAGTAATTTAGGCTAACAGGGTTTTTTTTTTTTTTTAATTTAATTTGCGATTATGAGTGGTCCGATCTAGTTTAAATGCAACCAAAATTTGAATATTATATACTATTTTCTCAATATTCCTAGTAACTTACCGCGTAAGTTTCGAGAAACTTACTGAATAATTTCCCATACAGTAAATTTCTGTCTATTTTTTTATTGTTTCTATCAAGTTACTTAGTAAAGGACATGACCAGTTCCAGCCTTCGAATTCGGGAACATGTGTACTATGTGAAGGATTACAGTTTATACACCAAGATTTAAAAATAGGTAGGTAGATAGGTAGGGTAGGGTAGGGGAGAGTAAGTAGGTAAGTTAGGTAGGTAGGTATTTAGTGATACCCGTCCGAAGCCGGGGCGGGCAGCTTGTTTGAAATAAATCCCTTGATTTTGAGTTTGAGGACTATGCGGATTAATTATTTTCACTATCAGTTAATATTGATTTATTTGATTTTTAATTTTTATACATTAATACATTAATAACTATGAAATTCTCGTTTTATTATTTTTCCCAATGATTAGCCTTTTCGAAAAGAAGTTATGTATAGGATTGGCCATTTTTCTAATTGGCCTTTTTGCGAATTGACCATTTTGTGAATAGGCAATTTTGAGAATTGGCCATTTTGAGAATTGATCCATATAAGACACAGTTGCCATTTTGAGAATTGGCCATTCTGCGCATAAACCGTTTTTTTACCCAACAGCTACTAATAGGTACCTGTAAAAGTGTGTAAAAGATCAATTGTAAAGAGAAAAAAACCCACCTGCAACAACGTATATAGCCTAAAAGGCGGGTTTTTTGAATAATTTGTTTTATTTCAAGTTTTTTAGTTTAATTAATTGATATATTTGGAATTAACTCATTACTAGCTTTTATTTGATACCAATATGTATGTATTTTTTTTTTTAAACTTTCGCCTCTTTTTTTTGTTTGCAGATGAAATATATATAAAAAATTATAATAATAAATAATAAATAAAATCATTTTATTTCGGACAACAAAGAGATCCATAAATTGTTAGTAACAGGCACTTAAAACACTATTGTTAGTAACTTAAACTAACGACGAATTTGTGAGAAGACCACCCCTCACTAGACACCCAGACGTGGAAACTAGGGTATAAGTCTTCTCACAAATTGCCTTATTATGGCGGAGGAATTATCTGCCGCTACAACCTTCAGGATGCTATTGCGACTGCCCCTTATTCTGCTCAGGAGTGAGGCAGTCTTTTTGCGGATGATGGCATGAAATCCATCGGTATGGTTTACCGCGAACATTTCTGAGGCGCTGCAACAACGAGGCAGTCGCAACAGCATCCTAAAAACATTGTTGTATTGGATGCGCAGAACATCCAGCGACCTTTTCGAGTAATTGACCCACAGATTACCGGTGTAGAAACTCTGACAATAAGCTTTAAAAAGCGTTATCTTAACTTGATCAGTACACCGAGCAAATCTGCGTGCCAACATATTACCCCTGACCGCTAGTGCCCTACGCTCCCTCTCAATGTCTCCATGGTCACTGAGGTCGTCAGTAAGAAAATGCCCAAGATATTTAAACTTAGTCACTCTACGAATTGGGGTACCGTTTATGGCAAGTTCGAGTGTACTTTCCCGGCTCTTACCGGCGACCCCAAAGACCATGTATTCACATTTTTTTTCATTATAGACCAGTCCATGTTTAGCAGCGTAGGTCTCACAAACTTTCAGCAACTCCACGATTGCCCTCGGCGACGGGCCCAGCAGCACCATGTCATCCGCATAACTAATATTGTTGCAACTTACACCATTAACCCTGCATCCGACACGCATGCCGCTGAGCTCGGCAATGAGGTCATTCACATATAGATTGAAGAGCCGGGGAGACGACAAACCACCCTGCCTCACCCCGCACTCCAATCCATATGATTCCGATAGCGCATTAGACCATCTAACACGGTTTGTCTGGCCACGATACCAAAACTGCAATACACTGAGCAGTTCTTCCGGTATACCCCTACTCCTCAACTTACTCCAGAGCACATCATAAGAGACGAGATCGAAAGCCTTGGAGAGATCAAGGAAGCAGGCGTACACCGGTGTCCTACGGTCAGTGTAGTATTTGACAGTATGCTTGACACTTAGGATAGCACTCTCGGTTGATAGTCCAGGGCAAAACCCAAACTGTGCATCATGTAACTTGACATACTTTGCCAAATAAGAGTCAAGCATACTGTCCAACACCTTAGCCATAACAGTTGCAAGAGAGATCGGGCGATAGTTTGTTATGTCCGAGATGTCTCCTGTCCTATTCTTCACGATGGGTACAACAATGGTCTTGATTAAGTCTGCCGGTAAATACGAATGGCTAAGACACATCGTATAGAACACGGACAGGACCCTCGGCATATGCATACCTGCATATTTTAAATGTTCTATGCTCAGCCCATCATGCCCAGGGGATTTGCCCCTACTCATACTACTAATCACCAACCTTACCTGCTTCGTGGTGAAGCGTATTAGCGGCTCCTCCCCTCGGGCATGAGACACAAAACCAATTTCAGACACTGAGGGACCGAGTGGAGACCTGACTTGGAAATATGCTTTAAATAAATTAGCAATATCCCCGTCCTCAGTAACCCCTCCCACTTCCGCCGAGAGACCAGGCCTGGCCTCCAACCTACCCGTAGACTTCCAAAATGCACTGAAATTATTTGTAGCTCGTTGTTCTGCTAATACGTCCATTTTAATTTGATCCTGCCTATTTTGACAGTACTTTAGCCGGCTTTTGAAAATTTTACGCGTCTCGTACATTTGATCGTAAACAGTACCCGAGGTAGGTCGGTCAGCCAGTACCCAGGCTTGGAAACTAAGCCTGGCCTCTCGGTGCGCGTCTCGAACATGTTTGTTCCACCCACATACCGGACTACCCTGCTTAGGTCTATTGTGCGCTACATTAGATTCCCTCGCTGCCTCACAAAGGACGTCTACAATATTTTTGTACAGCTTATCAAGGACAAGTTTGTGTTCCTCCAAGTTGCACGAACCATGACTGCACACCGCAAACTCTTGTGGGAAGTCTATCACCCGCAGTTTATTAGAACACATCTCATGATAATATTCGATCTCAGTTTTATTTCTGACGCCCCAAACAACAGCACTGCGGGGCGCAGCCCCAGTCGACAGCTTTGGCCTAACTACATCTAAGTTACATATAATATATATGGGTAAGTGATCAGACACAAAAACATCTTCATCAATACCTACACTAACAACTGTCTGCCAGGCTGACAAAGAGACCACACAATGGTCTAACCACCTCCTACAGCCATGAGCCTCACTAATGAAGGTGTAGTATTTAGGATCGTAACCCAATTTCTTTGTATCAGCACAGACCCAGGATTGATCATTACAAAAACTTAATAACTCAACATAAAATAATTCTTGCGGATGTGCATTAAAATCGCCCATTATATATATGTTTTCAACATCGTATGTCACAATTATTGCACTTACCTCACTTAGGACCTCGGTAAACAAAGGCAGGTTTTCCGGTGAGTTTGTAGGCATATATATAGAAAATACAATAATTGTACGTCCACCAGAGACAGCTTTAATGGCCACTAACCGAGAGCTATTACAGGTTATTACCGAGACAGACTCAAAAACACCCTTTTTCCAGAGAATAGCCACTCCTCCGTACGGCCGCCCCCTTAGGAGCCCTTCTGAAGTGTCTACAGCCGACCTGCCTGTGTATTCAAATTCAGTACTTATCGTTCCTAACATTGAAGTATCATGAGGTAACAGCCAGGTCTCCTGAAGACAGATCAAATCGGACCATTGACATATTTTTCTTATATTATCTACTGATCTTTTCGCAGATTTACAATTAAAACTAGTTAATTTTACATGACAATTATTTTGACAATCCATAACGAAATAATCTAACTAATCTATAGCCTAGGTCACTCCCACAATTAAGACAAACCTAATTACACCTCATAATTATGTTAAAATCCATCAAGCCGTTTAGGCTACAGAGCGTGCCAAAGAAATAGGGCAGTCGGGTAATAAATACACTTCTGCTCTCAGTATTACTTTAATGTCATTATTAGTTACCTAGCAAAAAGGGGTCGAATATGGACAAAGAAAAGATGACCAATGTATTGAAATCCAGATTCAACCCCCAGGGGTTGAACGTGGACAACATTTAAGGGTTGAACGTGGACAGGGGTTGAGATTGTAGGGGTTGAATGTGGACTAACGTCACATACAGCCAACACGGGTGCAGAAATAAACATCGTTCACTTAGCCAGTTGTTACCAAGTTCGCAGTCCATTGCTAAAGACGCGTGAACACAAAAGGCCTTCTTAGTTACGTGCTTTCTAGGTACAACTTAACATCCAAGACTATTCCCAAGACCCTTTAGGACGTTTTTATGCGTACCTTCTGTTTCTTCTTACGATGACCCGAGTGCGGGGGCGTGTTATCGACAGTGCGGGGGCGACACACGCGCAGATTGAAGACGCCTCACGTGGAGCGATACTTGCTGTCATGCCGCTCGGCGTGATGAGCTTCAATTAACTTAGCTGTTATGTCAGAATGAGCTCTAATAGACACGATAGGTTATGAAACAAGCAATTAAGCAAGGATTAAGAATGCTAAGAGCAGAATATAGGCATCATCTTGAAAAAAGCGTAAGCCTGTTACCATCATCATATTTCAATGTGCTTCCCACAACCGATGGATTGCAGCTCCAGGTTGGTGTTCACCTTGTGGGCCAGACACGCTGTGGAACGTATTACTACCTCATCCTCTAGAAAAGCTTGTCTTTTCTAGCAACACAAAAATCATCATATGAAAATAAATAACGTAATTGCCCTGGTGACTGCACTCCCAACGTTAAGATGGTCCTCATAGCTTCATCAAAGGCATAATAACTGCCAATGTGCTTACAAATTGCTGCAAGAATAAAAACATGGACACGGAAAATCCGCATTCAATTAAATTGTAATAATTTTCAGCATCACTTTTTGCGAGCTTTATGTATAACTGGAAATGTATAGCTTGATGCGTAGTCATGTGTACTACGAGTGTCAATACTTATGTATTGTCTATTAATAGATACCTTCCTGATAATTATTAAGCTGCGTTTGTCAGGAGCGGTACTCACAGTTTAACCGTAAATAAAATAATTTGGGGGATAACATCGCTGATAAAAATGCTTTTTTTTTTTTTTCCTAGCCTATGCTGTCCCACTCCTGGGCAAAGGCCTCCTTCCACTCCTTCCATCTTTCGCTAACTAACTAATTAACATTTGAAAATACAGTTGGAGCTGCTGAAGATTGTAGGACTATCTTTGCATTGTATAAACTCAATCTCCTTTGTATTATTGTGAGTACCTACTATAGATGAGCTACCATCTACCCTGATGTGCCCTGGCGGCTGTGAGTATATATTCATACATACTCACAGCCATGCACACTCAGATGTCTCGCTGATGGTAGCGCGTGTGTTGGATCTTCAAAATGGTTGAGCTAAATGGGGTGATCTATGCTTCATGTCCGTCAACGGGCGCCATCGGTTGGGACTGGTCATCTCTTGGCTGCCATGGCTTATTTTAATTTTTGAATTATTTTTTGTTTTTATCTTTTACTAGCTGTGCCCCGCGGTTTCACCCGCGTATCCTATGTCCTATTCCAGGTCATGGTCTACCCGTGTGCCCATCCTCTGCTCTCTAGAGTAGGGAACGTCGCGGCGGCGGCGGCGGGGCGGCGCCGGCGTCGAACGGTTCGCGTATTGCATTTTAATACTCGTGATAACTTAGAAATTAAATGTCCGAGAAAAGTATTTTACTGCTACATAAATATCCTTGATGTTAAAAGTATTTATTTGAATAAGAATTAATATTATGTTGATAAAACTCCTTCGCAAATAATGCATGAATTTCGAACTAATTTGATAACCATAAAAATGATTATAGTGAGTCAATCTTAAAAGATAGACATATGCTGTCCTGGACTTTTTTTTAGAACTTTTAAAGAAAAACATTTCCATCATACATGATATTTGCGTAACTTAATTCTTTTACGCAGCGCACGCAACGGAAAATCTCAAAAAGGAAAAATAGGAAAAGGAAATAGGAATATTTTTTCCCGTTTTTGCAACATTTTTCATTCATGCTCCGGTCCTATTGGTCATAGCGTAATGTTATACAGCCTATAACCTTCCTCGATAAATGGACTATCCAACACAAAATTTTTTCAATTCCAACCAGTAGTTCCTGAGATTAGCGCGTTCAAACAAACAAACAAACTCTTCAGCTTTATAATATAAAAATAAAAAGTATATATACCTATATATTATATATATTAATATATATATATATATAATATCTACTTAATAATATTATATTTTATGGAATTAATAATTAACAAAACTAAAACTAAAAGGACTTACTAATAGATATAAAAACAAAGGGACCCTCAGGCGTCGAAGTATTCGTCCGCATCGCTGTCATCCGGAAACGTGCCCAGAAGACTGGCAGCATTGCCACGTTGAATGGCAATGCTAATTCTTTGGCCAAAGAACAAGCCAGCCCTCTGGTCACGTGAAGTATCGACCAGTCGGTGAGAAATTTCCTTAAAAAGGAGACGTGCACTCGGGCCCCATGACCCGAGCGTTTCGACCCCAACCGGCTCAAAACTGTAGTTGCCCACAAGGTTACAGTATTTGCGCCGCTTGAGGGTCTCAGCAGCCGCAGCAGCGGCGCCAGCACAACCCGCCGTGCTAGGAACATGGGATGGCGCAAGGGTGTCGACACACGTTGCGTCCCACACCAGAGGCCTACCCACCTTCCAAGGAAGCAACGTCATGCCATCTGGTCTCTTCCCATCGTCACGTACCAAGCCGTTTAGTTCTAATACCGCTGGTACGCCGGCGGTGACAAGGGCTCGACGAATAATATCGTTGATGCTGGCGTGCCGTGCTATGCGGCCTGCACTCCTGTAGCAGGACAGGCCATGGTGCCCGAGACTGTCGACAGCTTCGCCGCAGTGACACCGATAATAAGTCAGTAAGTAGTTGTATTTGTATGCTTAAAGTAATAACTATATATAATATAATATATATATTAGTCCGGGGCTCGTATTCACATGTAATTATATAATTGATATATATATTAGTATAGATTACGGATGCTTCTATTGCGCTTTCTAGATTGTTCTCATTATATTTTCACCATGAATGATACATTCAAAAGTGCCTGTAAATGATTTAATTGAAATATAATATGCTTTGAGTTTGAATCTTAATATAATTATTATACCAGTGTGAGGCAGTTTAGGAAATCTTAAAGCGACCTAACAATAACTGCTAACATTACCTATATTTTCTAATTCCGTAATTATTCTCACCCACAGGCTAACACACGACTGACGGAATGACAATTACGACCTCCATCAACCAGGTCCAGGTGACAGTGCTCCACAGGTTATGTAGGTATATCGACATGTCAAATAATGTCATGGCCGCTTCCACGTAAGCATCGAGTAAACAACTAAAAGATTATCCCTGCGACCTTTTGTCAAGTACGGATTGGATGAACTCCGAGCTTTTGACCTATCGAAAGGTAAAATCTTTTGATAAAAGGCTAAGTGAATAGACGCTATTCAATAAGGTACATAATTACCGGTACTTATTTGATTATTATGAAACAGGCAATCTTGTAACTTGACATTAAGAACACATGTCATGTTCACCTCAATAGAGCCTCCTCAACTTGACCATCAGACTCTTCGCGCACAATTTTATGTCCTTTTTTATCAATTTATACTGGTTTGCTTGGATTTACCTAAATATTACACCTGATTTGTCTTAAGTGTAAAAAACGGACCTTGAACTTATAAGTTCGTATCCTAGAAGGTACTCGTAGTTTTTAACTAGAGTCATAAAATTAGAGGTACTTCACTCGAAATTAATGAATGTAATTATACGTCTGTGCACTTACCTAATGTAAAACACATGCCAACTCTCGGACGGACACCGAAGGAAATCCCTTTAATATAACCTATTCGCGTAAATATGTACGAAGTTAGTCAAAACAAAGCACAAATCTTCCTACACACAGTAGGTACATCTAGACAATTAAAAACAAAAGCCAGACAGGGAGGGACGGAGTTTATATCCTCCGACTGTAGCGAGTAAATAACAACAAATCTTAACAAACTTCTAAACAACTACAAACGATGTTTGTAAAAAACTTTAGTGGCAGCCCTAACATAGTTTATGTTCAGTGTGAAGCAACCCTTGCAGCGGAAACATACGGACGGTCTAGTTTAGAGCAGGCACGCTGAATGCCAGCACAACGGTGAAACCATCTATGTAGGTACCCTATTGTACATTTAACCCAAGATTTTTAGATAGAAGACATAAAACGTTGACAACCATCTACATTCAGGCCAAGAAAAATTATTATCTATACCTAATTAATAGGATACGTGTGTAGAATAGAAAACGTGGTGGTGCCTGTATCCTAATAAGAGTTGGGCATGAGTATAAAGAACTACTGTCATAATGAAATGCTCGATAACAGGAATTATTGAATGTTGTGCCATTGAAATACCTTTAAAAATATATATATTTATATGTGTTTATAGACCTCCTAAGCTATACTCTCTTACTGCAAACTTACTTAGGTTACCCTAAGTAAGTTATATGAAAACTTAGAGATCTCATTTAAAAAAATGTGTGTATCAAACCTTTCAAAAAAGTAAATTTTGTGTAGAGACTAAATATAGATGTTTTAAACAGAAATAGAATAACCTTGAAATTTGAATGCTTCCTTAGGAGCTATAACCTCAAACTAAGAATTAATCAACCGACTCGATTCATTAGACAATTTTGCACATAATTTTAAGCAAAACTGCCAACATGAAGTAATCGATTTCGGATTATCTAACCACACAGCCCAAATAATGAAGGTAAAAGTTAATAAAATCAGCCAAATAAAATCATGGAGAACCTAAAGACGAGATATAACTGAGGAAAATCTTATTAAATTTAGAACACATCTCCAAAGCCTATCGTTTTCTGATGTATATACATCAGAAAACGATAGGCTTTGGAGATTATTTTATATTATTAAATTTAATAAGATTTTCCTCCCATAATATCAACCCACATTCAATATTTATGACTCCAGTTATTCCTCAAGATGTCACGCGTGTAATAAAAAACTTAAAAAATAAAAAGAGCTTTGGCTATGATGGCATTTCAACCACAGTTTTAAAATTTGTCTCTAATTGTATAGCAGCACCCCTTGCTCATTATAATTAACGCAAGCATATACTCTGGAGTATTTCCAGAAAGTCTAAAAACTGTAATAGTTAAACCACTATATAAAAAGAATGATAAAGACGAAATGGCAAACTATAGACCAATTGCTCTAATTCGCATCTTCTCAAAGATCATAGAAAAAATCTATGATCTTTGAGAAGATGCGAATTATCTATGAATCTCTCTACAATTTTCTAACAAAATACCACATACTGTGTGACGAACAAAAGGGTTTTAGAAAAAATAAAAACATCAACATGGCTATTTTCGACTTTCTCCATAGAATAATGCCAAAAATAGACTATAAAACGTGCAATATATGCCGATATGTCGAAGGTTTTTGACTGTGTGGATCACGATACCCTTCTAACAAAACTACACGCATACGGTATTCGTGGTAATGCCCTTAATTTAATAAAAACGTACCTAAAAGGTCGTAGACAATGTACAGAGATATCGAGCCTGTGCTTAGGATCTAGAAGGGAATTAAAATCTATTTCGTCTTTTAGAGAAATAAAATATGGCGTCCCGCAGGGCAGCGTCCTCGGCCCTTTACTATTTTTATTATATATAAATGACCTGCCACTCCATATTCTTCATCCTATGGTATTATTTGCAGATGATAGCACATCAATTGTTGCATGCACCAATAAAGATCTCTGATCAAGGTAAAAGCCAGCCCTTGGGTCACGGGAAGTGTCAAACAGCTGGTGGACACTATTACTAACTAGATAAGACTTACATACATACATAATTACAACAAAAGCGTTTCATATTACATTGCTCGCTCTACTGCATTACTGGGGGATTAGAGGATAAGAGAAGCAATGCAATTAAAATCTCAAGTAGTTTTCTAGTAGAAATAGAGCTTTAGATAATTCACAGTAATTTGTACAGACAAGAACTAAGCAGACGAGCTTATTGTGGTTGTAAATAGTCTAGATTTAAATTGGCTAAGTTAAAGTTGGGCAATAAACTGGGCTCGTAGTACGACATTGATTACCAGGAACCTTTAACAACCATTAATTATGCCATCGCGAATGATCTTGCAGTTTTATTGCAAAACGCCACATTACCAACGTTGTAGTTTCCTATTTATCATATTACTAGCTGCGCCCTACGGATTCACCCGCATAAGTCTCGATCCCGTGGGAATATCGAGAAAAAATCCTGTATCCTATGTCCTTCTCCAGGTCATGGTCTACCCATGTGCCAACTTTCATCTAAATCCGTTCAGCCGTTTTAGCGTGAAAGCGTAGCAAACAAACTCACTTTCGCATTTATAATATTAGTTAGAATAGTTAGGATTAATCGACGAAAAAGGGAAGGACGAGTTCCTCAAGACAACGAGTATATCTCAAGTTACGTTGATTAGTCACTTTTATTTAACTTTTTGTATTAGGTACTTACGGCCGGTCAAACGGACACCAATCACCGATATAATCAAGTATATTAAATGACATAGAGTCAACAATACTTTTTACAAAAAAGAAACAACCGACTTCCAAAAAAAAAAAAAGTGAAGTCGGTTAAAAAGGGAAAAATAACTTTAATTTTGGAAGTCGGTGTCATATTTGGTTTTCAATTTTCGTTTCTTGCCATTTTTCCCCTTTTAACCGACTTCATTAGTGTTTTTTTTGGAAGTCGGTTGTTTTTTTTTTGTAAAAAGTTTTTTTTTTCACGTTTTGGTTGAGGTACCCACCCCAAACAATTTCAAAAATAATAGTGACGGAGTACCTAACTTAAAACATCATCCAGATACAGTATGTTATCTAACGAAGGGCGTTCCCGATAACCTGCAATAGTATGGCGTCTAAACATGCTAAAAAAAATTTTACCATTAAAAAATAACATATTGTAGTAAAATATTCACAAAAAATATTAAATTGATACGTAAAAGAAACACTCTGTATCTGCACACTTGTCACACTTGTCTTTCCACGTTGAAATACAAGTGTGCGTGAACAGAATTTATATGGGACCACCTCAGAAGCATGACCTACCAAACAAAAACAGAATCATCAAAATCAATTCAAAATTGGCGGAGTAATCGCGTAACAAACATACAAAAAAATAACATACAGATGAATTGAGAACCTCTTCCTTTTTGAAGTCGGTTAAAAAGCATAGTAAAGACTGTTAGGACTGTACCGTAATATTAGTGAGCTCGCAGCTAAAACGACTAATTAAAAGGTCAGTGGCTGGACTGGCGCTGCACGCTGGTGCTCGACGATAAAACAACGATATTACACATCACATGAATATGTATGACAACTAATGTGTGTGTAACGACGTGTGCATATATTACGTTACACATAATCATTGGGGATGTAATCAGAGTGACTACCCTACACTCCTACAGTAAGTATACTTTTTTATAACAAAAATCAAGAGATCTGTAAACACATTGACCACCGATTTTATAGAGACCTAAAATTCATAATAATCATAATTGGGTCAATCGATCAGGTTAAGCTACGCTTGCCGGGGTTGGTCCGTGGATGGGTGACCATCTTTGTATACCGAGACTCCGTCATTTGTGGATCTTTGACGGTCGTTACGGGTCGTCAGAAGCCCGAAAATCTCACAACCAGTCTTACCACCAAGGGGTATCGTATTACCCAGTTACTGGGTTGTGGAGATCAGGTAGGCAGTCGCTCCATATAAAATACTGGTATTCAGCTGCATCCGGCTAGAACGGAAGCCAACCCCAACATAGTTGGGAAAAGGCTAGGCAGAAGATTAGATGATGATCATAATTCCATTTTAAATAATTATATCTGATAGAAATAATGTTATAAATGTAGTTTATAGCCACACTATCGTATGTACCTACTAGGTCCAAAATCCTTTTACTTCTCTCGTATGATTTAAAACAAAATTTTGGCAGCCGCCATCTTGGATTCACATTTTAATGTCACTATCGGATTTAGCCATAGACATAATATCTCAATGGATTTAGCACAGTCACAAACTTCGAAATTATCACCCATGACAAAAATTTGAAAATTTTCGCACCTGCTTGTAAGGAAACTACCCCATATCCATACTAATATTATAAATTCGAAAGTAACTCTGTCTGTCTGTCTGTATGTTACCTTTTCACGACTAAACCACTGAACGGATTTCGAGAAAATTTGGCAAGGAAATAGATGGCATCCCGGGCAAGGACATAGGCTACTTTTTATCGACATACCACGCGAGCGAAGCCACGTGCGGAAGTTAGTTACCTATATTTCGCCCGCCGTCAGTGCGTCCGCTGTCAGTGTGTCCGCTGTCAGTGCGTCCGCTGTCAGTGTGTCCGCTGTCAGTACGTCCGCTGTCAGTGGGTCCGCTGTCAGTGCGTCCGCTGTCAGTGTGTCCGCTGTCAGTGCGCCCGCTGTCAGTGCGTCCGCTGTCAGTGCATCCTCATGACTTCGCGTCCTCTTCACAAGGTACGGTAGAGGGTCTAACCTCAGGGGCGTTCTAATCCGACCTCTCCGAATGCTTGGCATTTAAGAGATAAACATATTTTTATATTTAGAAGAATATAAAAAAGAGAAGGGAGACCTTGGAGAGCTGTCACGATTGGAAAAATAATTAAGTAGTTTCAATTTTAGGAATACATTACGAGACAATAATACTACGCCTAATACATGTGCCTAATACGCCTTTTATTGGTCCCGGTACTGCAACACCGCGAAGCTCTTACAGTACAACAAACATGGCGCTACGGGTATGAAACACGAGGTCCTTATATAAATGAACTGAACTTTCTCCATAGGACAACAATCGCGAAAAATAATCAGCTGTCCCATATATTTGGGTCGAGTAAGTATTGAAGTTTGTATGGGAAATCTAATTATTTTACGATTACGAAGTTGCTCCCATGGAGAAAGTAGTTCAGTTTGATGGCCTGTACCGCATCTTTAGATATGACCAGACATTTCTGATACGCGCTGTATAATTGTCCGATTGCAAGACAAAGCCTCTTCTAGTACAGAGAAGGCGCCAAGCTTGCTCAGTGCGTGTTGGCGAGAGCATTAATCACCACGCTTGCTCAGTGCGTGTTGGCGAGAGCATTAATCACCACGCTTGCTCAGTGCGTGTTGGCGAGAGCACTAATCACCACGCTTGCTCAGTGCGTGTTGGCGAGAGCATTGATCACCACGCTTGCTCAGTGCGTGTTGGCGATTCAAGCTTTTTTTATAAGTGACCAAAACTTTTTAAGTGTCCTCTAGTGTTCCCCTTCACCGAATAATAGTGATTTCGGGAGAGATTATAATCAAGAATTGATTTTAAGATTTTGATTAAAATTAATGGATGAAATCATGTGAATTTGGCTGCTAAAAACAAAGTTACTAATACGAAGCTGTCTTCTATTTTCTTATTCGTCTTTTCGCTGAAAGCCCAGGTGCGTCCTGTGTGATATTTTCACATTTCCGATTCCGATACATTATACAAACAATAATAGTACCTACACTTATTTCGAGAGAAGATAATGCAAGGACTCGCGGTAAGAGGAACAAAACTAATTTAAAACTATCCTTCACTCATTTGATTCCCATCACACGATTGCTGACTACTTTTGGTGACCTACAAACATTTCTAATTGCTTATGATTAGAAATCACACAGTTATAAAGACTGTTTGAGTCTTGTTTACCGGACTATGTGGTTGTGTAATGTGTATGCTAGTAACAATGATAAGTATGTGTGAACATTGCGCTTAGTTCCCATTTACATGTGGTGGCGTCTGTCTAAGGTGTGTCACCGTGATATCTGAAAACTTATATGAGGATGGCTGTGAGCTATGGTATATGCTATAACCGAACCGTGTTGAAATGAATATAACACGGCAAATTAACGTCGGGTGTCAATTTGATAAGCAATTAATTTCCCTGACAGTACACGCGCCAAAGGAGATAAGTAACCAGTCACGCACACTACAAATCTATCGCTGCTGTGTAAACGCGCACGATAGTATATCATAATTTCGCGTTGAATTCTAGGGCGTTCGTAGCCCAACGAATAATACCAATACTTACGATTACTACCGAGTTCTCTTCGGTTTCGGTTCTCTGAAAGAGTGAATCTTTTTGAGATTTAAAATTTTAAGTTAAAGCAATTGGAATATTGTTTTTTTATTTATTAAAAAAAAAACATTTTTATTATATATCTTTATTTAAAAAATAAAAGAACATCACAAGTTAACATGTTTTATTATAAATGCATCATTATAATTACACCTTTTTATACAATTACATAATAAACAATGGACGGAGTGAATAAACATGTCACATAGATAAATATACAACGTGTAACAGAATAAGCGCAAGACCTGAAAATAGTTTGCTCAGAATCGGCTTCTGAATCGATTTCCATCATTATTTATATGTGTTAATTTTTCATGAAAAAATCTTTTCTTTAACTGAAATTAGAACCACCGCGTCTTAACAAGGTAATAAGATATTTTATTTAAGGAAATTTAAGCCTTATCTCAAAGGAATAAAGCCTATTCAAATGCATAAACAAATTTGTAATACGCTCATAGCTATCCTATGTGTAGTGCGCGGTAAATAAAATAGTTAATTCAAGGAAGCTCAATCCTTATTGCAAAGCAATATGTCTAATTTAAATGCAAAACCTTATTTGTTGTTCGGTCATAGCTTTCTTTACACACACATAAACATTGTTTTTTATTACGTTTGAGCTAGTTGTGTTAAAAAAAAGTGTTAATTTAAAGAAATTTAGACCTAATCCCAAGGTAATAAAGCTTTTTTAAGTGCACGACCGAATGTGGTCTTTCACATTCTAAGAAATGACAAAATATTAGGAATTTTGTGGTTCGTTTTTTGCAAATGGAAGATTAATGTGAAAGAGGGAGATGCATTAATTTGCCGACTTACCCCTTTGACGTTTGATATGCCGCCGCAAGCGCCGTCACCGCCCGCGGTGCGCCCGCTCACAAGGGTAGTTATTCGCCGGCAGCGAGCGACAAGTGTTCCCGAATGTCATTTGTTTACGTGCGCGATGGCATTCCAGTACACCAATATTCAGTACACGGAGATGGTGAAGTCACTCCTAGCTCGTTGTTACGATAATGTCGAGTTAGCGTGTTGAGAGTTCAACGCTAGATATGGTACCAGAGCAGTGAGCGCCAGGACAATGTTAAGTGCAACTCAGCGTCTGAGGGACTCCGGTATCTTTCGTCCTAACACGGCCATAGATAGAGGGGCGAATGTGCGCACTAATTTCTTCTTTCTAAATAAATAAATAAACTAAATTTGCATCGAGCAAGGCGGTGGACATTTGGAAAGTGTATTAAAAAGGAGACGAAGAAAAATAGTGAGATAGTGTAGTGTAAATACATAGTTCAGTTCTGTAAGTACCTTCATGTTTACCAATTTTAATTACTGTAAATATTATGATTCAAATCTTTTAAACACGCAGACTTTGAATATGATATCGCGACAGTTGGGTAGGTACGCATCAGAGATAATAAGTGAGTCGGGCGGCCGCCAAAAAGACCACCCTATCACGTTTACTGATAGATCGTAGACGGCCGAAAAGTTGCTTGATTTAAAAATGCTTCCGCTTTACTAAACCTTTCTAAGGTTTAGTAAAGCGGAAGCATTTTTCTTTTTTCATCTTAGAATTAAGTAAACAAAATTATTCAAAGCCTACAGTCCAAAGCCTGTGAAAATGTGATGGAAAGATGAAATCATAATTTTACTAGTAATGTCCGGTCATTGAACTAACGTACATACCTAATGCATACGCTTGCTTGTAGTACCTACCAACCTAGCCAGCTGGCAGGCACACGCATGCGTGCGGCGCGTTATTAGTGTGCGTGGAGATCGAGTAGTGTGCTCAAACGTTTCGTTATCTTCTGGAAATAAAATTAAAACCACTTGGAATATTATTAATTCAGAAACGGGAAGAACGACAGTACGGAATCGTGACTTCCATCTAAAAATCAATGATGTAGATATTAAGGCAGACGTGGAGGTGGCGACTGAGTTTGAAAATTTCTTTACAAATATTCCCATTTTAACAACCAAAACTCTATCATCATCGTCCTCCACGTCTGCTTATTCAATACTAAAAGAATGTGTACCAGAATGTGACAAGCTTTTTGCATTCACAATTATTACTGCCAAAGACATTTTAGAATCTTTTAAAAATCTTGATGTAAAAAAAACTGCTGACCTTTGGGGGTTGTCAGTACATACCATGTCTTCAATAATTGATGTTATTTCACCCTTTTTAGCAATTGTTTTTAACTCTTGTATTGCATCTGGTGTATTTCCTGATCTGATGAAATTTAGTAAAGTGATTCCATTGTTCAAATCTGGCAGCACAACTGATCCTACGAATTTTCGGCCTATTTCGATATTACCTACTTTGAGCAAAATCTTTGAAAAATTAATTTTAAAACAAATGTTAGGACATTTCAATGCACATAATTTACTACATCTGAAACAGTTTGGTTTTACAAAAGGTCGTTCTACTACAGACGCGGGCGTGGAATTACTAAAGAGCATATTCGAGGCCTGGGAGGAGTCGCAAGATGCTCTTGGCATTTTCTGCGACTTGTCCAAGGCCTTCGATTGCGTACATCATGATACACTCATCAGGAAACTGTACCACTATGGTATGAGGGACAAGGCTCTCGAACTTCTGACTTCTTATTTGAATAACAGAATTCAGAGGGTCGATGTTAATGGCAAGAGATCTGCAGGATCTGCGGTCACTATGGGCGTTCCACAGGGTTCAATTCTAGGTCCATTCTTATTTCTAATTTATATAAATGACTTACCTTATCATATAAGGGATAATAACAAGATTTCATTTTTAAAATCAAACGTCAGTTAGTCAACTTTGAACAAGTCAACGATGCACTCTCTAAAGTTGTGCATTGGTTTAATGTAAATAATCTACTCCTGAATGAGAAAAAGACTAAACTGATTAAATTTTCAACGCCAAATGTCAGGCAGCTAACTACCAATGTTCAAGTCAATGGAATAGAGTTGGACCCTGTTGAGTCAACGGTTTTTCTTGGAATAACTATTGACGGCAAATTACAATGGGGCCCACACATAGAAAAATTGTCAGGAAGGCTTAGTTCGGCCGCCTATGCTGTTAAAAAAATTAGACAGATAACCGACGTAGATACAGCCAGAATTGTTTATTTTAGCTATTTTCATAGTCTTATGTCCTATGGGATTCTTCTCTGGGGAACCTGTGCGGACATCAATAATATCTTTGTTTTACAAAAAAGGGCTGTTCGAGCCATTTACAACCTAGGTCCAAGAGATTCCCTTAGAGAAAAATTCAAAGAAATAGATATTCTGACTGTAGCCTCACAATATATATTTGATAACCTGTTGTATGTACACAAGGATATATCAAATTTTAAGAAAATGTCCGATATTCATAGTATAAATACTAGGAATAAACACAATCTTGCTGTACATCGCACTCGTCTCCACAGAGTAGGCAACTCGTTCATGGGTCAATGTATACGCTTTTACAACAAACTTCCCATTGATATTAGAAACTTACCCATTAAACGATTTAAAAGCAGTATTAAAACCAAACTATGTAAAAAAGGGTACTATAAAATTTCGGATTATTTAGAAGACAGAAATGCATGGGATTGAGCTGCTCGCTCTGCTAAGCCTTGAAAAAACCCTAGAACTTGACATTTTAATTTTAATTAGTATCTAAAATCATTAAATTATACCAGTTTTATATACCTACAAATTGACATTGTTGATTATTCTTTATACAACATGACATTATTACTTTGTAAAGTATTATTTTGTTTTGATTATTGTGAATGTGAGGACTATGTGGATCATTTTTATTTTTTGCTCCTCTTTCCCTGTTTTAATGATGGTCTGGCAGTTTTGAGTACTTTCTGCGGCCTACCCAAATGTCCTTTTTTTGGTATTGTTCGTCGAGTCGTTGAGCTCCTTCAGCTCTGAGTTGAGCTCCTCGGTTACTGACAAATGCTTGCACTGACTGGACAGGTCCACTCAAATCTGTGTGGTTCTTTCCTCAAAAGACCATTTCAGATATTAATCTACATGGTCCTCATATGGCTTGACCAAGATTATGTCTGGACCTTAAAAGAGACTGCGACCTCTGAGTTTGTTTCGGCCTTTCTTCTCAGAGTAGTCAGATAGGAAACGCCGACCTCATCTAGCTTATTTTTTTTTTTTTAATAATATGACGTGTAAAAGTGATTACGATATCCTATTTACAGAATAAACAATTTCATTTCATTTCATTTCATTTCATTTCCTGTTTAGTCAGGAAGTCTATTTTGTAAAAAAATACTAGGTGTGGTTTAATTAAATTAAATTACAGATATTATTTTAGTCTTATAATTTAATATTCTAATTGGGGTGTATGAGCTCTTGCGTTTATTCCGTTACACGTTGTATAATCTGATCCAGTAACAATAACATCACTCACACTCCAGTACCGCCGACTTATTTAATCATGGCTAAATATGCTGTAAAGTTTAGAAGAATACCTAGTATTAAGATTTCGTCTATTCAGTTATAACAACAAATAGCAAATAGTAACACACAAACAACAGTAACAGTGGCAGTAGTGTCAGTAGTTCAGTTGTAACATATAAATTACATTTTTAAATATTAATGTAAAAAAATAACAACATTTCAAAATATAAAATATAGTAACCCACCGGTATTGGGAACAGTATTATAATTATTACCAACACAGTTTCCAGGAAAATATTAGATTTAAATTCCTTAAAATGTCTGAAATTTAAAGACAGTATAAATCTTACGATAAGTCGGCGGTAATTTTCGATATTACACTTTCTCAAGATGATCCGTAATTAATAATATTAAATATTTTTATCCGTGTATTAGCCTCCTTTTATTCTCCATAGTATTTTTCGTCCATCCTTATCTTATTTGAAACATTTTTCATCAGTAAATATGACGACATTGTTTTGCCAATCGAAGTGCCGATATTCCTTCGATTCGCGATTTTGACGGTGCACAGTGGATAATAAAAATGTCCGCGTCGGTTTGCAACATGACAAGCCGTCCGCTCGCAGGTGGTTCCGTACAGTTTGCATAGTGACGTTGTGTGCTGCTGCTGTTATGCTAGTCTTAGCGAATATGTATGGGTGGCAACAATCTCACAGTGCCGAGGCGAAGCATTTGTGTAAGCCAATGGTGTCGGTCCAGGCAGGCGACGACGGTTTATTTAGCCTGTCTCAGCGTGACGATGCACCCACAGTCGAACAGTTTTTCACTACAAAAAAACGTGAAAATATTAGAACTAAACATACACCTCCCAAATGATAAACTACCGATGATAATAACCCGGAGTAAGGGTAAAATAAATGTATTGTTTCATAAGTGTACTTTATCATTGGTTTCCAGGCACATGTCGGGTCACGACACCTTGAGGGATTCCGAGATATCAACTATGAATAACAACCGCTTTGATATCGACTGTTTGCGACCAATATTAGACTTTGACACGTAAAAAGGTTCAGCCCAAACGACCCATAATAAACGGTAGGCAATATTTACCCAATAGGTATACACAACCCGCCAGCAAAAATATAAACGTTTATTAGTTTTAATTTGAAACTTAACAAAAGTCAAGTTTTACTGAGTAGATTCTAGATCTTTTACAATATTGATTTCGATCTCCAAGCAATGGATTAGTAATGTCCTTCAAAACGCTAGGATTGTGATTGAAAAAGGGTAACGCAATTAGGGTGTTGCTTGTTTAGGAAAGGAATACTTTCGTTATAAACGACTAGCTTCCGCTCGCGGCTTCGCCCGCGTGCTGTGTCGATAAAAAGTAGCCTATATCCTTCCCCGGGGTGCCATATATCTCCATGCCAAATCCGTTCAGTGCTTTAGGCGTGAAAAGCAACATAACGTAACGAATTAAGAATATTAAGTATGGAAGTATAGATTCATAGAGCAACGTTACCTTTATGTTAGTCATTTGGGGAAGTACACACCGTTCCGTCAGTAGGTCCTCGATATGTCAACTGTACTACGGCTGAAAGGAAAAATTGTGTGTGCGGTGTATTTGATCAATATACAAGCAAGTCGGAGCGAATATTTCACGTCACTCTCTCTAATACGTCCTGAAGTGTGTGACGTTTGACTTTGTACAACCAATAATGTACATACATAATAAGTAGGTATATCATGACCATCACGACTATGTTCTTGTAGGGTCAAAAGAAACAGTTGTGCACAGGATAAATGAGGACTTATTTTATTGTATAGGTACTTCCTTTCCCTTTCGTATCGACGGTACATACATTTACATACGTACACTGTTTGGGCCCTGTAGGTGGCCACTTTTATCGGTACTCATAAAGCTCATTAAAGTGTACAAAAAATTGTCGTGTCAACAGGGATTCAATTGATCGACTCCTTTCAGAGGGAGGCAGTTCCAAAGAGGCGATCCTCACAAATCCATCTACAGCTTAACGCCCCACATACCTTGTAACTTGTACGATACATTATCTGAGCCGACTAGAATAACTGCCACTAGTGCTACCTGTATTGACAATATTTTTACAAACTTAAGACCTTCTAGCCATTTAATTATAAATGAGTTGGACTCTGATCACTGTGGCCAGTTAGTTAGTCACTTTCCCTCTGAAAATAGTCAGAGCTCAAAGAGAACTTCTGAGTTTTGTTCCTGTAAATAAAAGTCGCTTAGAACAATTTAAAAATAATTTAATGGAAAAACTACCCGGTTTGCCTTATCACAATGACCCGGATCAAGATTATACCGCACTATTTAACCTCATCAATTATGAGTTTGGGAAGGTTTTCACCTCAAAAACATTGCCTGTTTGTGACCGCGTTATATTTAGTGATTGGGGAACACCAGGAATTTACAAAAGTAGGCAAAGGTTATTTGAATTATATCATGAAAAAACATATAACCATGATGAAACTTTTAAAGAATTTGTTAAAAAATATTCTAAAACTTTTAAAAGAGCCTGTTCCTCGGCAAAAGCCATACACATTAAAAATAAAATAAAATCTTCTGGAAATCAAATTAAAACAACCTGGAATATTATTAATTCTGAAACGGGAAGAACGACAGTACGGAATCGTGACTTCCATCTAAAAATCAATGATGTAGATATTAAGGCAGACGTGAAGGTGGCAACTGAGTTTGAAAATTTCTTCACTAATATTCCAATTTTAACAACCAAAACTCTGTCATCGTCGTCCTCGACTTCTGCTTATTCAATAATAAAAGAATGTGTACCAGAATGTGACAAACTTTTTGAATTCACAATTGCTACTGCTAAAGACATTATAGAATCTTTTAAAGAACTCGATGTAAAAAAAACTGCTGACCTTTGGGGATTATCATTACATACCATGTCCACAATAATTGATGTTATTTCACCCTTTTTGGCAATTGTTTTTAACTCTTGTATTGCATCTGGTGTATTTCCTGATCTGATGAAACTTAGCAAAGTGATTCCACTGTTCAAGTCTGGCAGCACAACTGATCCCACGAATTTTCAGCCTATTTCGATTTTACCTACGTTGAGCAAAATCTTTGAAAAATTAATTTTTAAACAGATGTTAGGATATTTCAATGCACATAATTTACTCCATCTAAAACAGTTTGGTTTTACAAAGGGTCGTTCAACTACAGATGCGGGCGTGGAATTACTGAAGAGCATTTTCGAGGCCTGGGAGGAGTCGCAGGATGCTCTTGGCATTTTCTGCGACTTGTCCAAGGCTTTCGATTGCGTACATCATGATACAGTTTCCTGATGAGAGTTCATCAGGAAACTGTACCACTATGGTATGAGGGACAAGGCTCTCGACCTTCTGACTTCCTTTCTGAACAACAGAATTCAGAGGGTCGATGTTAATGGCAAGAGATCTGCAGCATCTTCGGTCACCATGGGCGTTCCGCAGGATTCAATTCTAGGTCCTTTCTTATTTCTCATTTATATTAATGACTTGCCTTACCACGTAAGGGATAATCATAAGATCGTATTATTCGCAGATGAGACATCCCTCATTTTTTAAATCAAACGCCAGTTAGTTAATTGATTCAGGCGTGACTTTGACAGCGTCTATTGTATTTTAAAACGCCAGTTAGTCAATTTTGAACAACTTAACGATGCACTCTCTAAAGTTGTGCATTGGTTTAATGTAAATAATCTTCTCTTGAATGAAAAAAAGACTAAACTCATTAAATTTTCAACGCCAAATGTCAGGCAGCTATCTACCAAAGTTAAAGTTAATGGAATAGAGTTGGACCCCGTTGAATCGACAGTTTTTCTTGGAATAACCATTGACTGTAAATTACAATGGGGCCCACACATAGAAAAATTGTCAGGTAGGCTTAGTTCGGCCGCCTATGCCGTTAAAAAAATTAGACAGATAACTGACGTAGGTACAGCCAGAATTGTTTATTTTAGTTATTTTCATAGTCTTCTGTCGTATGGGATTCTTCTCTGGGGAGCCTGTGCGGACATTAATGCTATCTTTGTTTTACAGAAAAAGGCTGTTCGAGCCATTTAAAACCTAGGTCCAAGAGATTCCCTTCGAGAAAAATTCAAAGAAATAGATATTCTGACTGTAGCCTCACAATATATATTTGAAAAACTATTGTATGTACACAAAAACATATCAAAGTTTAATAAAATGTCCGATATTCCTAGTTTAAATACCAGGAATAAACACAATCTTGCTGTACATCGCACTCGTCTCCACAGAGTAGGCAACTCGTTCATGGGTCAATGTATACGCTTTTATAACAAACTTCCCATTGACATTCGAAACTTACCCATTAAACGATTTAAAAGCTGTATTAAAACCAAACTTTGTAAAAAAGGGTACTATAAAATCACAGATTATTTAGAAGACAAAAATGCATGGGATTGAGCTGCTCGCTCTGCTAAGCATTGTGACATTTTGAATATTATGGAAAGCCATAAAAATATACCTACCAGTTTTATATACAAATTGACATTATTGAATATTATATACAAAATGACATGATGATGATTATTACTTATAAGTATTGTTTTATTGTGAATGTGAGGACTATGTGGATATTTATTTTTCGTTCTGTTAGTTTTAGCGAAGGTCTGGCAATTTGAGAACTTTATGCGACCTACCCAAACGTCCTTTCTTTGGTATTGTTCGTCGAGTCGTTGAGCTCCTTAAGTTCTGAGTTGAGCTCCACTATTACTGACAAATGCTTGCACTGACTGGACAGGTCCACTCAAATCTGTGTGGTTCTTTCCTCAAAAGACCATTTCAGACTCTTATCTACATGGTCCTCATATGGCCTGACCAAGATTATGTCTGGACTTTAAAGGAGACGGTGACCTCTGAGTTTGTTTCGGCCTTTCTTCTCAGAGTAGTCAGATAGGAAACGCCGACCTCATCTAGCTTATTTTTACAACTTTTTAATATGACGTGTAAAATTGATTCCAATATCCTATTTACAGAATAAACAATTTCATTTCATTTCACAATTTCATTTCATTTCATTTACCGCAATAACTGACGCAGCTTACTGACCACTGTGCATTCATTGCAAATATAATTACTCTGTCAAATATCAACAGACCAATATATTTATTACACCACAGCTATAACACGTGGCTAGCTTCGCTTTTGGGGCCTATCCCAAAGGAACTGTGCATTTTCTGAAATAAACTCATAATATATATAATAAATACAAAAAATTATAATACGTTCCGCAGTCCATAACTATGTAAAAATCATGTCAATCCGTTGGGATAAAATATCAACAAACACATATTTTATGCATTATAATTTTAGCATGTAATGCATACAACAAAAACAGGTAACGTAACACCACGAAAACTTTCCATCATTCGATCATAAACTGTGTATAAAAAAGGATCTGGAGAGCTTCCTCCATCCGGCGCGGCCGACGATGTCGGCGGAGCCGGTCCGGCACGTGTCGCTGGTGGTGGCGTGTGTGTTGGATCATTAAGTTCCCTTCAAAATGGTTGAGCTGAATGGTGCTGATCCATGCGTCATGTTCGTGAACGGGCGCCATCAGTAGGGACTGGTCACCTCTTAGCTGCCACGGCTTATTATAATTTATTTTAATTTTTGAATTGTTTTGTATCTTTTTTATCTTTTATTGACGAACGCTTTTAACCTGCACGTTTTTCTACATTGTACTCACATGTATAATTCCAACATGAATGATGTAAACAATATATTGTAACAATATTTGGATTTAAAAGAGTGTCCGTGGAGTTTCTTGCCCGTTCTTCTCCATAGGAACCTACTACGCTTTGGAATGGGCAACTAGCTTCATCTTTCTGACTGACCGACCCCTTGACGATTCAAAAGTGCCTGTAATTGGTTTATTTGAAATAAATGCTTTGAGTTTGAGTTTGTCCGACCCGGCTGTATGTAGGCATGTAGATCAACGTCACCAAGTAACTAGACGATGAAAACCAAAGTTTAGGTCATGACGCGCGCTGGATACTTGTAGTATTCGACAAAAAAAATTGCGCAGACTAGAACAATTTCAACAAATTCCTTTGCGCTGAGTGCTAACTAGAACAATTTCAATAAATTTCTTTGCGTTGGGTGCTAACTAGAACAATCTCAACAAATTCCTTTGCGCTGGGTGCTAACTAGAACAATCTCAACAAATTCCTTTGCGCTGGGTGCTAACTAGAACAATTTCAACAGATACCTTTGCGCTGGGTGCTAACTAGAACAATCTCAACAAATTCCTTTGCGCTGGGTGCTAACTACAATAATCTCAACAAATTCCTTTGCGCTGGGTGCTAACTAGAACAATCTCAACAAATTCCTTTGCGCTGGGTGCTAACTAGAACAATCTCAACAAATTCCTTTGCGCTGGGTGCTAACTAGAACAATCTCAACAAATTCCTTTGTGCTGGGTGCTAACTACAATAATCTCAACAAATTCCTGTGCGCTGGGTGCTAACTAGAACAATCTCAACAAATTCCTTTGCGCTGGGTGCTAACTAGAACAATCTCAACAAATTCCTTTGTGCTGGGTGCTAACTAGAACAATCTCAACAAATTCTTTTGCGCTGGGTGCTAACTAGAACAATCTCAACAAATTCCTTTGTGCTGGGTGCTAACTACAATAATCTCAACAAATTCCTTTGCGCTGGGTGCTAACTAGAACAATCTCAACAAATTCCTTTGCGCTGGGTGCTAACTAGAACAATCTCAACAAATTCCTTTGTGCTGGGTGCTAACTAGAACAATCTCAACAAATTCCTTTGCGCTGGGTGCTAACTAGAACAATCTCAACAAATTCCTTTGCGCTGGGTGCTAACTAGAACAATCTCAACAAATTCCTTTGTGCTGGGTGCTAACTACAATAATCTCAACAAATTCCTTTGCGCTGGGTGCTAACTAGAACAATCTCAACAAATTCCTTTGCGCTGGGTGCTAACTAGAACAATCTCAACAAATTCCTTTGCGCTGAGTGCTAACTAGAACAATCTCAACAGATTCCTTTGCGCTGGGTGCTAACTTGAACAATCTCAACAAATTCCTTTGCGCTGGGTGCTAACTAGAACAATCTCAACAAATTCCTTTGCGCTGGGTGCTAACTAGAACAATCTCAACAAATTCCTTTGCGCTGGGTGCTAACTAGAACAATCTCAACAAATTCCTTTGCGCTGGGTGCTAACTAGAACAATCTCAACAAATTCCTTTGCGCTGGGTGCTAACTAGAACAATCTCAACAAATTCCTTTGTGCTGGGTGCTAACTACAATAATCTCAACAAATTCCTTTGCGCTGGGTGCTAACTAGAACAATCTCAACAAATTCCTTTGCGCTGGGTGCTAACTAGAACAATCTCAACAAATTCCTTTGCGCTGGGTGCTAACTAGAACAATCTCAACAAATTCCTTTGCGCTGGGTGCTAACTAGAACAATCTCAACAAATTCCTTTGCGCTGGGTGCTTACTAGAACAATCTCAACAAATTCCTTTGCGCTGGGTGCTAACTAGAACAATCTCAACAAATTCCTTTGTGCTGGGTGCTAACTACAATAATCTCAACAAATTCCTTTGTGCTGGGTGCTAAATACAATAATCTCAACAAATTCCTTTGCGCTGGGTGCTAACTAGAACAATCTCAACCAATTCCTTTGCGCTGGGTGCTAACTAGAACAATCTCAACAAATTCCTTTGTGCTGGGTGCTAACTACAATAATCTCAACAAATTCCTTTGCGCTGGGTGCTAACTAGAACAATCTCAACAAATTCCTTTGTATTTATTCTCATATTGTTGTTTTTTTTTAAATTGTATTTAGATCTATTTTATTTAATATTGCTGATTACTGTTATCTTTTTGTATGCACTTTTTTTTTTGACAAATAAACCTATTTTTCTTTCTTTCTTTCTTTGCGCTGGGTGCTAACTAAAGTCAAAGTCAAATAATTTATTTCAAGTAGGCGCATTGAAGGCACTTTTGAACGTCATAAACAAAGAAATGGAACTGATTCTAGTTGCCCCATCCAAAAGGTAGTTTTCGTATGTAAAGAATGGGCAAGAAACTCCACAGTTACTCTTTAAATTTTTTTTTTACAATATTTTGTATACATTAATTATATAATTACATCTGAAGACAATAGGTAAAAAGAATGGAGCAATGACAAATAAATTAAATGTGATAGATACAACATGGTGCTCACATATTTATGTACAAATATTGTAAAAGTATACGATACAGTTTGATTTGGTCCAGACTCGAATTATTTTCCTATGGAGCAAGACCAGCATGTTTCCAAGCATTCTTATCTTGGATATGATCCTCTTAATAGGCTTGTTTACAAAGTGTACTTTTATTTTTACAATAAGTACGAGTATATCACAAGGTATTTTGTTATAGCATTTAAAGCATAAGATGTTTGTACTTTAGAACTAGAACGATCTCTCTCCTATCAAACAGACCTAAGAAACTGTCAATGCATTTAAAATGGTCAATGGTGAACAGCCTGGGAAGCGTCCCTAGCAGTATGGGTTGTTTTAGCAACGGTTCACCATACCAGTTGGATGACTATCCTGTCAACTCGTATTTTGTTGTCAAAATATTAGAAAAGCAAAGGTACTTCTGTAGTTTAGTTTTCTTGTGTGGGGGACCTGACCAGCTCTGGGGAAGAGTGGTGTTTTGTCAACGGCCTGCACTAACCCAAATATCATAATAAATTGTGTTACCCCTCCCCCGCCCCTCCCGCCATCCTGTCGCCACGGCCCACCCCGGGGGCCACTCAGGTACCTTCATAACAACACTGACACTATGCAAGAATAAATGATCTAATACGCAATTCTATTTATTGCTACTTGTTATAATAATAGTTTTCCCTCATTAATCACGATTTCCTGGAAGGTGGACCATTATTTAGTTTCAATATAAAAATAAATGTTTTACCAGTGCCCGATGGGATTTCCTATCGGCGAACATTTCCGAACTTTCGCCACCTGCTTACAGTGGATGAATTTTCAAAAATCCTTCCATAGGGCTGACTTTCGTTTTATATGTAAGAAGTCTTATGCAAAATTTCTTGCTTCTAGACCCAACGGCTTAGGCTGGGTTTTGTCTGTCACTCACTGAATTTAAAATATTTTTTTAAATAGATATAAATTTTTAGTTCAGCGCCCAGGCTGACCTAAAAATTTATATCTATAGGAAATTTTATCTTCTTTATACTTCTCGTCACGTACGCTTTTATGCACTTTTTGCGCAATTTTCCGGAAGAAAGCTCAATTCGGCATTATGTACCGCTTGTACTAACTCTGCCACTGCTAAACAAACCAAAATGATGGAAAGCGAATTGAATATACGGAAGAAAATTATATAAAGTTTTTTGAAGTGAAAACTTCTTTGCGCTTTGGGCTATTTTTTTCGTGCTGGTCAGTGCCATTATTCTAAAAATGAGGTTAGCGCACTGACATGAAATAAGTATTCATGTATTATCAGTGGACCCGGCGGTTTAGAAAATTATTGAATAGAAAGGTTCGAATTAAAAACTCTTTCCACGCTAGCGGATATTTTAGTTTTGCACTCAGATCTCGAATGATACAGACTCTTTCCGAGCTTGTGAGGTGAAATAATTATTTGTTATGCAAGCTTGCAAAGTTGTTTTTTAGCGCGAGTACTTCGCGTATTGAAACCTGAGCAAGCGAAGGATTCTAAGCGAATCGTTCAAATATAGAATCCTGAACGATACGAAGGTTTCAAAGGTACGAGACGCAGAATAACTTTGCTGCCGAGCGAAACACACAACTTTTCACCTCACTACAGCGAGAAAAATGGTGTCTCCATGCATTGAACAAATTTTAATATTGTAGGTACGTTTTTTCCGGAAGAAAGCTCAATTCAGCATTATGTACCGCTTGCACTAACTCTGCCACTGACTAGAAAATTATTGAATAGAAAGGTTCGAATTTTAAAAACTTTTTCCACGCTAGCGGATAAAATGCACGTTTGCACTCAGATTTCGACTCTTTCCGAGCTTGTGAGGTGAAAAATGTTTGTAACCTTGAATTCAAGATGGCGGCCGAGCCTCCCCCCCCAAGGTCGAAAACTTCAATTTTGATTAGGCATCTATATCTAACCAACATTATGCCAAAATCGTTTCTACTCCACCTTTTGTAGAGCAAAAATACCTATAGAATAGATTGTACTATTTCCCGCGCTGAAATATTATTATTTCAGATCTTTTGATGGCGTACAGTACACAATGAGTCATGCTGGACTGTACAAACCACTAGGTAGACTACAAGCCGCTACACGTCAATTTGTTAGAGCCATGCAGGTTTCCCCGAAAACTGTGTTATCTTCTAAGAAAGATCTACAATTTGTCTCTGATAAATACGACGGTTTCCTGGAACGTATGGGCAGACTGGAACAAAAAAATTCCAAAAATAAAAAAACCATTGCTTTTTTAGAGTCAAAAATTGAGCTACTGGAACGAAATTCCCAAGCCACTTACACATCCTCCCTAAAGACCACAACGAAAACAAGGAAACTTTACGCACCATTGTAAGAAATATTGGTAAAATTATCGATCAGCCAATCAATGACTCAGATGTTTACGATGCCTTCCGAATCAAAACCAAAGTCGATAATAAGCACCCTATCATAATTCAATTTACTACAACGTTCACGCAGAACAACATGGTCAAAAAATGTAGAATCTTCAATAAGGACAATCCTAATAACAAGTTAAATACTTCGCACATTCAACTAGCCACACCATCTCAGTCCCAGCCAATTTACATCGATGAATTTTTGACATCTGCAGCCAAAAAACTTCGCTACGTTGTGAAAAATTTCAAAATTGATAATAAATATCATAGCTTCTGGAATTCTTATGGTAAAATATACATAAAAGAAAAAGAAACATCTCGTCCAATTCGAATTGACTGCGAGGAAGACCTTCTCAAATTAAAGTCTGATTGACTGGAACTTGTACTTACCGCCTTTATTTGTTATCCCTTTTTTTATATTATTCTTAAAAACATCACTAAAAACATTTGTTCCTTACACTTCACAAATAAACACTTTAACACTTACATCACACGAATACTATACTTTACACTTGCGACATATCACTCATATTACAAGATTACAGTCAAAACTAAACTAAATATCTTTGTTCAAAATAACACGAATGTGTACAGAACATTACTCTACGAGCGTAACTATATTTGTTTACATCAACAACGATATTCCGATTCACGATTTGTTCTTGTACAAAAGTATAACAGACCTATAACTGCGGTGACAATTTTACTACATACCCTACAATTAAGATTGTATCATACCTTCACATATGATTTAATCCATTCTGACAAAGTTAAAGTAATTAAGACTTTAATGCATAGTATTATAGTGCATAATTACAATGTACAAAATATTATTATTTCGAATGTATTGTTATGCAACGGCCTTATTTTTAATCAAGACTCGTTTTTGATGTTTTTATTTATATTTCCATGCAGCACCAACATATTTATGAGGTCATTATTCCCTAAAATATAAATTCAATAGTACCAAAGACATAATATCGGACTTAGATCGTATTTCAGTGGCTCGCTCGTTCACCGGCGATATTGACAATTGTCAAAATATTGTAACTGACTCTGAACTATCTCTGAAAGTTATACACCAAAATATTAGAAGTATTACGCGTAACACACCAGGTTTACTCACATTATTACAGAGATCGCAAATAGGTTGGGACTTCATTGTGCTGACGGAATGCTGGTTATCTTGTGCACACAACATTCCGACGCTGGAAGGTTATAATTACTACAAAACTAATAATATTCTAACTCAAAACGAAGGGGTTGTTGTTTACTGCAAAAATAACATTAGAGTGTGCATAGAAGAACCTACCATTTCTGATTGTAACTGTCTAATGATCAAAATTAATCAAAATACGGCCATGCTAGCAGTTTACCGACCTGCTGGTTACAAAAACCTTATTAACTTTTTTACCTCTCTTGACCTTTTTCTCACTACTACCTCCAATATAAAAAACTTTATTCTCATAGGTGATCTTAATGTGGACATAACAGAGACCAACACAGACTCAAATTCCGCTCATTATCTGAACCTTTTAGCATCCCATGGCATGTTGCCGGCTTATACCTTCCCTACACATAATAAAACATGCTTAGATCATATTATATTAAAAACTCGACTCCCTGCTTCTTGTTACGTGGCTGAAACCTCCATCACTGATCATGATGCTGTTTTCCTTATCCTAGATTTAAATAAACATAAAAATAATTTAACCAATAGAATAACTAAACGCCTAAATTACGAAAAAATTGACTCGTAAATTACAAATGCCAACTTTCATGAATTGTATTCAATGACGGATGTTGATCTTGCTGTTCAGTACTTTGTTAATACAATTAATGGTATTATAAAATCGAACACTTTATTTTTGAAAACCTCTAACCGAAAGAAAATTAGCAAGCCCTGGATAACGACCGGATTGTTGCGATGCATGAGGAATCGTGACAAACTGCACCAAAAAGCAAAAAAGTACACTAACGACCAAACCATATTGACAACCTATAAAAGATATAGAAATTTTTGTAACGAACTTTTAAAAAAGATAAAAAGGGAACATGACAAATCAGAACTTAAGACTGCTGCTAAAACTAATAACAAAGAACTATGGAACAAAATAAAAGACATTTCACTCACGAAAAAATCTAAAAACGAAGCCACACAGTTAATTAATACTAATGATCCCATTATTTCGACAAATATAATCAACGAATTTTTTGTTAACATTGGCAAAAATATTGCTAGCCGTTGTTATTCTGGTAACAATATCCCGTCGCTTCCGCTCCAGCCTCATTCCAACTCGATGGTGTTTTTGCCCACGGACTTGGAAGAGATCGGAAATATAATTCATAGTCTGAAGTCTAGTTGCGCTGTTGGCTATGACGACATTTCTACCAGTATTTTAAAGAGATATAGGCATGTTCTCATGTCTCCAATTTTACTTCTGCAACCTCGCCATTGACTCTGGCAGATTCCCAAATGCCTGGAAAATAGCTGAGACTCGCCCCATCTTTAAAAGTGGCGATGGAGGCTGTGTCAACAACTATAGACCAATTTCCATCCTTCCGGCTTTGTCTAAGATTCTGGTAAGGATCATGAAAAATCACCTGGTCGACTACCTGGAAAAAAAATCATTGCTATCTCCTTCTCAGTACGGCTTACGATCTGGCATGTCGACCAGCGACGCCATTCATGATCTTACCAAGTTTATTTCTGGTAAGCTGGATGTGAACAAAAAAGTCATTGTAATATTCATGGACCTGGCCAAAGCATTTGACACAGTCTCCGTCCCACTGTTGCTTAAGAAATTGGAGAACTTTGGTGTAAGGGATACACAGCTTGAGCTTTTTTCTGACTACCTCTCCAACAGATTCCAGAGAGTCAGGGTGGATGAATGGACTAGCGGTGACCTTCCCGTCGTACATGGCGTGCCTCAGGGTAGCATTCTTGGCCCCCCGTTATTTCTGACCTACATCAACCACCTCTGTGAGCTCAAGATGCCCAGTGGAAGGATCATAACTTTCGCCGATGATACAGCGCTTTTGTTTGAAGCTGATACCTGGCCCGAAGTGTACTCCTACGCGCAGACAGGCTTAGATTTAGTGTTGTCATGACTAGCTAGGAATAAGCTCGCTCTCAATGCTGATAAGACAAAGTATATTTCCTTTTTCATCAAAAAACCTAATTGTTCACTTGATAATTTCAAAATTACCGCTCATGCATCCTCGTGCATTTCTTCTCATAGTGCTCACTGCTTGTGTCCCCACCTCCAGCGTACAGAATCTATCAAGTACCTGGGAGTCATTCTTGATAGCACTCTCAGTTTTCATCAACACATAAACTGCCTTTCCTCAAGAATCCGGAAACTGATGTTTGTTTTCAAAAATCTTTGTCATGTTGCGGACACTGGCGTAATGAGAACAGTTTATTTTGCGTTGTGCCAATCATTGATCTCTTACTGCATAACGGTATGGGGTGGTGCAACTAAAACATCAATGCTCCGGATCGAACGTTCGCAAAGGGCCGTCTTAAAGGTCAGTAATTTCTTGCCTTTCTTATTTCCCACCAAAGAACTTTATGAGCGAACTGGAGTATTAACTGTACGGCAACTGTTCATCTTAAATACCATATTGCGCAGGCACTCTTCTCTTCCCTATGTTCCTAGTCTTTTTGATGGTAGGCGACGTAAACACGCAGTTTGTCCTACTACTCAGTTCCACACCGCTTTCTCCCGTCGGTATTTTGGTTTTCTTGCAAACTATTTGTACAACAAAATTAATAAAAGTTTGACACTTTATTCTCTACCAAATAAGCATTTCAAGATTAAGGTCTCAACCTGGTTGCAAAAATTAGACTATGACACTACAGAGCAGTTACTTCTGGTACCCTCGTAATATTTAATATCATTTTCTAGTTCATGACTGTATCACCCGACACATTTAGGCCCACACTATCATCCTACCTCTCCTCACACACTTCACTTGCACACATCACCTACTCACCTCACCTGCACACTTCACTGGACACTTTACTTCACACTCATTACACTACACTCATATTACACTACACCATATATGATTTAATTTTTTTGCATTAATTAAATTGTCTGCCTTTTTCCCTTCCACAATAGTCATTTTTCTAAGTATTCAAATTACCTATTGTATTAGAAGTAAATTACAGTTAGTTCGAGGTGAGAGCCTGGGGATCCGTCACACAGGGTATCCTAGTATAGACGCCAGTTTCTCACAAAGGAACATATATTATGTATTTGGTTATAACGTTATTGTTACAATTATATTTATGATAACTATGTGAACCTTTGTGAAGAGAGAAAATAAAGATATTGTATTGTATTGTATTGTATTGTCTGTCATCAACTTCAGTTATCTGTAAAACAATCTCTTCTAGAATTCTTCGCTATGAGTAACAACCTGAAAATACCACACGAATATAATTTACAGGTGTGTTTTACAGTTTCATTTGTGACTGTTCAAGAACTACAAATAGGCAGATCTATCAAAATGCCGAGAATAGCAAGGCTTCAGGGAAATTCAATTAAATAACGCACAATAAATGAGAAACACGCCTTAAAATTATAAATGTAGTTACAAATGTATATATTACAGAACACGCTCAAACATGATGCACAAATCATAAACATATACACACAGAAGATCCAATACGTCGTCGTGTAAACTTTACCCATGCGCATCACACAGACAAGAAAAAGCAAGCAGAAAATAAAAGCAACTTTCATGCGTGCAATCAAGGACTGCATTTTTTTAACTGTCCATAATAAGTGCCCTATGTAAGTCAAGTAGGCATACGGACTAGGTATGCCACATATTTGTATAACGTGTTAGTTTCTCACAACGCGTTGTTGATTATTAAAAATTTACTGAAACAACTGTTTTCATGTTTCACCGATTGATTAAATGTTGGTAAACCCGTCTTCTGTCTTTTTCTTTCATATCCCGGGTTAAATTAACTAGTAGTCATGACATTATTAAGCTATATACATATACATTTCAATGTAAACAACAACTGTACTAATTTTTATTACTGTCCATTCATTCAGGGCATTAAATGGCATTATTTATGGTGGCTCCCTTATAAATGCATGGCTATAACCATTACGTGCACTAATCATAATATGGTAACACCTCAAAGTCTCATGATATTGTGTTCCATATCCTTTATTAAACAGTCTTCCCTCTGTTCAGATGCACGTCATATAAATCCCACACAACACAGTGGTAGACAATGCAACAATTTCATCCGTTTATTTATGTTGTTTCTGCATCACCCCCGCCCCGGTGCGAAATACTTTTAAATCAAATCCCAAACAAGACTAAAATGTTCTTACTGAATATATTTTGATCTGAAAAAATATTTATCACACCACCTGCTCGCTAATGTCAAATTATTATACTGTATTATGTAAGTAATGTCATGCAAATCTAATGTGTGTTACATTACCTACTGTCGCGGCCTGCAACAATGGCATTGATTAGACGATCGTGAAAATGTGGCCCGAGGCGAAGCCGAGAACCCGTGGAGGCCGTGGAAGCCATTTGCCCGATGTGCTATTCCAGACATAGCCCTAGCCTATGTACTTTTTGATTCATTAAAGAAATTATAGTTAAATAAAAAATAATGTGTTTTTTATTTAAATTCAAATCCTGCATAAATTGGGACATCATACATACATAGTAATACATACATATACATAGCAATACATACATAGTAATTCTTCTGTACGTGTTTATGTCCCTGAACTTCTCCTCACCAGGTTAGGTACATAAACTTAACAAACAAAACAAAAAAAGTTACTTTGAAAACATTACTTTCAAGTCATTCCTACATTTGAACACAGCGCCATCTGCTTAAGTTTACATGAAACATCGTCAGAGCGTGTGTCTAGTCGAGAGCGCTCGCTAAACAAAATATGAATGTGAAAAGCATACCGAGCATTGTGCCAGTTCACAGATGGCGGTAGTTTAGCTGATATTGAAAAAGTTTTGTTGCATTGAACAAAACGATGAAAAGCAGAGCACTACTTTATATTACTATAAAATGTCATAGCTTGTAGACCTATGATGGTAAAAATTCTTATAACGCATGACAAAACATGAGCAAAACTGCCATAGTGATCTAGTCGTAGCAAACGTGACTGTACTTAGTTAAGGTTCTGTTCCCGGGTTGAGCAAAGTGTTTACCAGCTTGTCTTTGGAACGGTGCTGGCTGAGTAGGTAAATGGCCCACGGCTATAAGACTCACCATCTGCATCTTCATAATTAACAGTCTGTTTCCATGAATGAGGCCTGTGTGACCTGTGTCCCAGGAGTGGGAATGGGAACATTATAGACTGATTATGCTATGTATAGAGGAGCAGCACCAGTAGTATTGAACTCTTGACCGATTAATGCCTATATATAATAGCTATTATAATTGTATCATGATTGTAACGCGGTGACAGTCTTTTCATTAAAGCATTGTCTAAAGGTCATAGCCGGTACGACACACATTTTGGTTGAATGTAAATAAGTAAGCAAATCAGGTCGTCCATATTTATTAGGTTGCTCATTATTCAGTAGGTACAGTTTGCATTATAAATTAACCTACTAAGTGAACGGCGCGCTAACTGCCATTATCTGAGCCCGATGAGCTTCACTGCGAGTGTCGTTATAGCGTGGCTGGAATCACCGCACCGCACAGCTCCGTGCAGAAGGACCACATGCAAAACCGAAATTGAATGCACAATACTCACTACGCCATAGATATGCATAGCAGTCTTGATTCCGTGCAGTAGCGCATCACACGTAGTTCACTATGTTGGTTCTGTTTGTCGTGTTTGCTTGCCACATTCACTGGATCTTCTGTGTCCGTCTGTAGCGTGTGGTGTTGTGTTGCGCTATCAGTCCGCGAGATGTCACAGTTCAGGGGCTATCGCACGATTTATTATCTGTGGCGATAGCGCGGCGACACTCTGCAACACTCACACACTCACACATCAGTGTTGTCAACCACACTCGTCATTATAAATTGTTTTTGTATCAAAAACAATTTGTATGTGAATTATAATATTTTATGGTCTTGAGCCGCTGCCGGCTTCTTCATCTTGCTTACTTATAGAGTAATGGTTATAGCTTGTCCACTCCCACTCTGAAATGAAGCACCACTACCGCATGTTTGATGTTACGTACAAGTGTACAAGCCGCGGCGCCGGCGTCGTGTATCTACGTACAATGTGGTAAGTAGTGGGGCGCGTCATGTCAGAGTGCACAAGCTATAGGCACAGAATAATACTACAAAGCATTGTGTGAAGTAGGTATAACTAAGTTTAATGTAGGTAGGTACTTAAATTGATTCCAACGGCCTTCTCCAACCAACACCACTCTCACTAATATATAAGTAGGTACTTATGTAAAGTTAACTTATAAAATATTATTTCCAAATTAGAGATAAGACCATCTTTCAAAAACAAAAAATCAAAACGTTTCTTTGGTGGGTCATGATGAATCATGCTCGACATGCGATGATCCCTCTCAGTGCGACCCGCATCCTAAACAGCAGCCTCGCTAACATGGCGACATGCACATGCATGCATGCATGCGTTCTCGCGCAGGTCGTGGGTACCCTCGTGAGCTCGTGCCGGAGAGAAGAGATCAACGGTTAGCAGCTCATTCCCATTGGCTACTGACAACTAACTGCAATCACCAATCCGGTGATGATTTTGCCAAAATCGTCGATCGGTAGGACACAGGTTTATGGACTAATTTTTTTCTTTAACTCCTACTTTTTATTAAATCGCTAAGGCTTTGTAAGAACTCAATAGGAACACGGTGGTGTTTGTCAAGCCCACGTGATACAGTAATACCTTCTACTTAGTTCAATTTCCTAGCTGTGATAGGATTTAGAACGTTTTTAGGCAAACAATGTGCAGCTAACGACTTTCACTGCACCAGGAACCCATTATCAGCCCTTTGTGGACAGAAGCCAAAAATTAAATCAATAATCCTTTGTATCAAGATCAAAATCAAAATATTTTATTTCACATAAAACCTACATGGGCACTTATGAAACGTCAGAAGCTAGGTGCACGGTTCCAATTGGTCGTTTCCTATGGAGAAGAGCCGGCAAGTTTAAAAATAATTGGCTTTTACAATACTTTCAAATTACAGTGTTGGTAGGCATGGAAGGACAATGTAGGCCTTTGAACAAGTAAGTACCAGGTACTTAATAAAAATAGAAGATGTTCAATAAATCTACAGTCCAATAAGCCTACAACGTTCTCACATTCACAAAATAGAAAATAATCTATCTAAAAGACTAATGATAATAAAATTAGAATTCAAATAAAAATAAAAACCTATTTAAACCAATTGACGTGATTGCTATTACAACTGTAACAAATTGAATAATTATAATCCTGTCCACAAAAGCCACTAAGAGTTGAAATTAATTGGAGGTATATAATGTGAAATACAATGATTATATGTCAAGGATGAATGTAAAGAAAATAAACATGGTAATTTGGGAGCAGTTAATAGACTCTTACATAAATATGCCGTTAATGAGGTACCAGGGAAGCCACATGTGCTGAAGGAATTATTGCCAAACTTCCTTGTCTTCAACGTAGTCTTTAATCTTATAATATGCTTTTTTGATACGGACACGTTTGTGGGTTTTGAACTTTCTATCGCTAAGTTCTGTAACCGACTTTAGCAACTTGTTATAAAAGCGGATACTGTTTATTAGAAATGACTTGCTTGTTTTAGTTAATCTAAATTTGGGTATGACAATTTCATGTCTACTACGTGTATTTATATTATGGAGATCTAAGAAAGGTGGGTAGCTTTTCAAGAGATCCTAACCCAGAAAAGTTGTTGTTTAACCTAAAAATGAGAAGGTACCTAGCTATGTGTAATTGGATTGGCAGTGGCCCTTTTTTTTTTTTTTTTTGGCATTGGCCCTAAGCGTAGTATTATAATATCTGTGCCCTAAGTAACCTTAGCTAAATATGATAGAATACTTACATAGATGGACAGTGGCCTTAAGTAACCTTAGCTAAATATGATAAAATACTTACGTAGATTGGCAGTGGCCCTAAGTAACCTTAGCTAAATATGATAGAATACTTACATAATGGACAGTGGCCTTAAGTAACCTTAGCTAAATATGATAAAATACTTACGTAGATTGGCAGTGGCCCTAAGTAACCTTAGCTAAATATGATAAAATACTTACGTAGATTGACAGTGGCCCTAAGTAACCTTAGCTAAATATGATAGAATACTTACGTAGATTTGTGAAGCTGCAGCAACACCATTTTAGTCATCAAAGCTTTTTCTTTATCTAATTCTTACTGCAAATGTATGGAGGCAATACAAACGTTGGCCCCTGTAGTTGTTTTTTAATTTTCATTTTTTTATCTACTACCTAGCTATTTTTATTTAAGCAAATTCAAATAATAGAAATGTTAGAATATCATCGTCAGAATAAATTTTTAGTTAATTGAAACTTTAATATCTAATGAAAATAGTTAATTTTGTTTTATTATTAAATTGTATCCATCAACATTTTCCTCATTTTTACCGACTTCAAAAAAGGAGGAGGTACTACGTTCGGATGTTTGTTTTTTTTTTTTTATGTATGTTCACCCATTACTCCGCCGTTTGGGCACCGATTTAAAAAAATCTTTTTTTGTTCAAAAATTATACTTCTGAGGTGGTCCCATTGTCACCAAGTCAGGATCTGATGATGGAATCCTAGAGAAATCGAGGGGAATTTTCAAAAATCGTAGGGGCAACTAGTGCATTTTTAAATTATTTCATTAAGTATTCTACAGCACTACAATTTTATGAAGGTCTGGAGTCGATCTGATGATGGAGCCGAAAGACAGCCAAGGGAACTCCTCAGTGGTTTACAGCAGATACCTTGTGTTTGGGCTTGATTAATTTGTATTGATAAGAACCTTACACTTGGATGGGTTGTGACTGTCGGTGGCAAAAAACGAATATTGAAAGGCAAAGACACCGACTTCCGAAATTAAAGTTATTTTTCACTTTTTTTGCGTTGTTTTTGGAAGTCGGTTTTTTTTTTGTAAAAAGTTTTTATTATACTAGATTTAGTTTAGTGAAACGAATTAATCACTAACGTTATATGAGCATTTTGTCATATCACTAAAAAAAATTAGTAACAAGAATATTCATCTACCGTGATTCCGTGGAATTTCGTGAAATCCCTGGTTTCTTCAATTCCATGCGACATAAAAACTGAGCGCGTCATTGTGTCGGAAGCGGTCACTCGATAACAACATTATTATATGTATACCTACAGCCACTTCCGATGAGTGGCAGCCTGGGAGACGTACTATTGGTACCTACTGCGGAGGGAACTATTTCGAGGACGACTAAAAATACAAAATCTCATTCAATCAATTTATTCCCATCGAAATAGCTCATATTAAATACAAAGTTGCTAATGCATCTGTCGTAACACTTGTAACTCGTAGCCAGATATTAGAATTGATATTTTGATGAAGTGTTCGACCATTTCATGAAATGGTTAGTGGTAGAACTGTGATCAACCGCGCGCGAGCCGAGCGAGCGAAACGAGCGGTGCCGCGGCAGCGGCCGACGAGCGCTACCTATTCCAAGTTGGTCGCTTTCCATAATATCATATTTAGAAAACCAACAAAGTCCATCGACTTTTTTTGCGTGCTCACCCTACTTTGTTTGATTTGTTGTATGCCGTCGCGTCGCCATGATGCACAACAAAAACAAAGCAACATTAACCGCCTCTACCGGTGGATTATCTAACTATTTAATGATATGATCACTAATGTTTGGCCACATCATGAAGTAGACCTACCCACATCGTGCGTTTAACTGTTTATATCGTTAAACATTGAGTATTCAATGATCTACCATATTATCATGAATGGTCGAACACTTGTTGAAATGATAAATTCTAAAATCACGAATTCACGACATACCCATAGAGCTATAATCAAGACATTTGAAGGAGTTGTCGACAATGACGAACAAGTCGTCGATTCGATATCAATCGTGCTAAGTAGGTACGACTGAAAACAATGCTGCCGTGTAAGATACTATCATCATGCAATTGACGATCTTGATGAATAGTGAACTACCAGTGCCAAGGGCCAGGGGCCCTGGGGCCCGAGGCCCGGGAGCACGGGACACGCCCGCGCGCAGACGGGTATCGTTCACTTGTTCGAGCCATTCACACGGCGCTGCTCATTACCGCCCGCGACGCGCCGCCCCAAGGTAATCAACACAATAGATACTAATCGGCATTTAATTGATCAAAATGAAATCGATGATCAATATCGACAGTCGACAGAGATAAGAATGCTTGTGAATGTACCGAGTGTGGCTAAAGTGTTCTTCTTTTGGCTTTTAAGTGAAAAATGTACGTCACTAATTACGGTGCTCGGTATACGAATTTGTACATATAATAGCACTTAGCCAGTGACTTCGTCTGCTTGGATTTCGTACTCTTTCCTATAAACTCTCACAAGTCCTCAGACAACCCCTTTTTAGGGGGCGTTTTGATTTGATTGATACTTATTGCGTCTTGGGATTCGAAGGGCAGACATTTTATGAATGACACAGCGTACTTACAACAAAAATTTACAATTCGATCATTGAATATGATTCTGCTACGAATAATGCGCAAAAAACCTTTACATACGTAATCATTTTGTTTTTATTCAATCTAAAAATACCCAAAAAGAATGGTGGGTAATCTGCATGTATACACGCTGTTACTCAGATTTGGATAACAGTATAGGAAGTTAATTACAAGCTAAAAACGCACCTACCTACATGATCAAGCGATTTGTTTTATATTGTAGAGGTCACGACCAAACTATTTGAGATTATTCCGACTTCATCCGAGCTAATCGGCCGATTATTTGGACTATCACGTGTTCTTACATATTGTATACCTAGCTCTTACATCATTCTTGATCCTGCTTTTTGCTGGGCATAATGCTGGGACTACACTTCGCGTTATCGCGTACTTTTCTTCGTGCGCTCTCTGTTGCTCAGCGAGACATCGAGGGGTGTGCGAGAGAGAGCGCACGAAGAAAAGTTCGCGATAACGCGAAGTGTAGCCCCAGCATTAAAAGCACAGTATGGGAGTGAAGCCTGAACGTAAATTCTTCAATGTGAATGTCATTATAACCTAGAAGTGCAGGTTTCTGACTGACCGGCAAATAACAGCTGGGTAGGTTAGGTAGGGACTGTCGCCACTCTGCGCCGGCTGCCGAGCGTCAAAAACGTAATGCTAACTGCGGCTCAAGAACGAAAGTAGGTACTTACCTACTACGTACAGACAAGAAGGTTCTTAACTTTGCCAGATTCCATAAATGTCACCAATGTAACTGAGGAATTATTGGTTAATTCCACGGAGTATAGAAATACTCCGTGGTTAATTCCCTTGAAACCCTTTGAGTTTTTGGAAGCTCTGAGTTTAATATCTTAAAACAATTAGAATTTTCAGGAAATAAAATGATTCATAATCTTACTTTATTGCAAAGTTTACTGACTTACAGTGTTCAGGGGAAAAGCCATTACAGCCATACTCGGCGTGTTGAAATAAACTTATTCATGTTTAATTAAAGAGATCAACGGCGCCGCCCACTCCGCACGTAGTGCACTCCGTACATAGTGTAGCATGTGTACATAAGCACCCGCCCTTTACGCAACCACCTGTATACCGCGCACCTGAAGGCGGCTGTTATACAGCGTGTTGCCCACAACAATGCGCGGTGATGTGGAGTAATCATATCAATGTAAATTGAAACGAGTTCCTATCAGGTTGTCTAACTCGCGGTGGATGGCCCGCGGAGGTGAGGCAGCAAAGGGGAGAGGAGGTGGGGGGGGGGCAGCAAGTCCGACACCACGCAATATAACAAGTAGTTACATTCAGAAGGCACACTCAATACAGTAGCGTTTGAAAACAGGCTCAAGCTAGTGCGAGTTGGTTTCGCCCTGCAGAGTAACTTGTACAGCCTAGTAGGTGTACCTCGGCCAAACGACCACCCCACCTCAATACTGTTCTGCTGACTGCTGCTAGCATAGGCAGCCGGCCTCGTGACCACTACCGTAGTTGACAGCCGCAACGAGTTTGCTACTGGCGCAGTGAATGGCCTGCCAGACTGATTTCACGCCGGAACTGCTAGTTATGAAAATGGCATCCAGGTGTTTATGTAACAGACAATAAGCAGGGCCTGCGAGGCTGCAAGTGCGCTCTCTGCACGTCACCTGTCTCGCGGCCGATGCACGCGGTGGCCCTGACCCGCCGCCGAATACTTCTGTTTAGCGTCAGCACCTACTCACCGGCCCGCCCGACCAGCCAGTCCGACCGCTAGCTGATCGAATTATTCACACACTTTCAAGTCACGGTATTTCATATACCTACCGCTGCCTATCTGATCCGATCCGTGCTACTGACTTAAAATACGGAAAGTTCTGTCCATTTCATTAGAAAATCGTACATGTTAGAAGTTTTGGCATTGCACCCTCATGCGATACAGATGACGCAATTTTTGCAGATCATTGTTTTTGATTGTGTGTCCGCTTCGGGCACGTAGCGAGATAAGATTCTGTATCCGCATCGGCCACGTAGAATAGGAAAATCGAGTGTGTCTAGCGTGCTATCGATTCGACACCGGAATATCCAATTCTACCTGCTGTACCCTGGCTTAACATCCAGCAATGCTGTGTAGTGGACACTATGCTTACTGTCTGCTTCTCCAAGCATCTGTTCTATTTTATTTCGTTGCGTGTTCCTGACAGTTGAATCATTTCTCTAAGCACTCTTCGTCATTGTAGTGTAGTGAAGGCATTTCCAGAAACCTACGCTATGCTGCGCTAGAAGTAGGTCATTCTTATCAGCAATTTATGAAGCAAAAGATTAAATATATAATATTGATTAACCGCTCATTAACTGTTGGTCAGTGTGCAGAGATAACTACTTCACGAACAGCTCTCCGCACATCTCGAGCTCGTGCGTGAGTTGCGTGAGTCCTGCCTGTGTGACGTACATCTGTGGATTACCTACAATTTACTGCTCATCGGAAACCTAAACCTAAACCTACTTTCGAAAATATTAAGTACACGTAAATATCTTTAAAAGGATTAGTGTAATGCAGTGTACTAGTAGTATCTGTCAGTTCCTTATCACTGCCTGATATGATATAGATTAGCAAAACAATTAATTGTTAATGTTATCACACGAGGCGACAAAGCAAGGTCTTCTCAACCTTCGCGACCACCTGCTCAGCAATGATGTAATGCCGATGGAGGCCCAACCCGCCCAACACACAGCTACCGGACTGGAATAGACTGGGCTGCTCACGACAGACAGCTATGGGCAAAGACAGCAACTCGCCAGAAAGAAAATTATAGAAATATAATTTACTAGTGTAGGTCTAGGTACATCGTTGAATATAACTTTTCTGTCTCTGTTTTTAATAACAATAGCTTTGGTACATTTGCGTGCTTATACATACCCATGTATAAAATCTGTATTTGTAGCTACTGGGTGAAATTGAATTCATGGGTCATTGTAGTCATCATTATGAACAACTTTCACTATGGGCTGAACCCAGAAATCGCGAAAAATAGATCAGCTGTTCCCTAAATAACATACCTCACGGTCACGCCTGACTTGAGCTTAGGAAAAGATGCAAGTACCTATAGATCGGGTTCGGGCCATAAACTCTCACAGTTGCACAGCGCTCATCGCGTCGGCACGCTGCCCGCCGGGACAAACATCGCGATAACCAAGTTTATCGGAGCCCCATAAAAACGTATCGGCGCCTTATCTGCTGTCACCACTACAGAAATAGAGCAACGAATATTTATACTTAATCACTATAATCGGAAAATAACGAAGAGACACGCCGATAACACTGCGACCTCTCAATGTGTCCAGTGAACACACAACTTAGAACCGACTTTATGTTTGTCACGTTAAGGTATTTAATTCGTCGTATGGTGCGGGGTTGTGATAAGACGTGCCCCCTGACCCGCGCTTCTCGAAGCGGCCGTATCTCAAGAACGTTCTATCGACGTATCGGGGTCGCGCACACTGCTCCCGCATCACATGCCGCATATTCGCCGGACGACCAGGAAAATTATACACTTGTTATTATGTACATAATGTATATGAATTAGCAAACACATCTAGATACTTACCCACAGTGGGAATGAGCTATCTAGTGGGCCCCAAACTATGCTACTTATCATCCTAAGGAGATCTTTTTGTGGACTTTCGTTTGTAAATAAAAAAAAGAGAAGGCTTTCAGATCCGCTCGAACACATCAGTTCAACAGCGACTCGAGTAGCCGCACCGCGCGTGCGGAGGAGTGGAACCATCCCGCGCGGTCAGTCGTCTCCACCACTGTCACTATATGTAAGACTAGTTCTGGACTCCAAGCATGCTTTAATTAGCCCAATGAACTGGCTAGCTAATGCATTACACGTAAGAACATTTGTCATGATTTTTTATAAACTACGTAAATTAAAAAACCTGCAACCAGAGGCGGCGGAAGGCGTGGGCGATGTGGGCGACCGCCTACGGCTTCGCGGTCCAAGGGGCCTCGCACCACGTCGATTTATGCATTACTTGAAAACCGTGAACGCGACGAAAAAAAATTACTCTTCATAAAACGAACAAAATATATTTACATGTTTTTATTTAGTTCTGCAACATTTGCTAGCGTTGCGTTGCTATCGTGGGGAATCCCCGCCGGCCAGAGCTGGGGATTTCCCGTACTGTTTTTTTACGTTACTTTCAACAGAAAGGGTAGGAAGTCAATCAAAATATCGGTTGCGGTCTGACCTAGGCCCCCAATTTTTGGGGGCCCCAAATCTTTTGAAATACTTTTTAATCAAATCCCATACAAGGCCAATTATGTTCAGTAAGTAAAAGGCAGTATTTGTTGGGGGCCCCTAAATATAAACGTAGAGTACAAAAATTTTGGAGCTCGCTGCGCTCGCTCTTGCAACAAAGTAACTCCTATTTATGATGAACGTATCAAAGAAAATCTTACCTATCGGCGGCGAGGTTCTAAAAATTTTCGAGCTCGCTACGCTCGCTCTTACATCCTACGTTCCCAAACCATTCTGTATGGGTCGACAAAGTAGTTCCTATTTTTATATAAATGTTCAAATCAAAATTTACCCTATCCTGAGTGCAAAAATTTTCGTTTCGCATCATGTGTTCGTTTAATGCTTCAACTTTTTCGTTTAAGTCAAATAGTCAAAAGAAAACGTAACCTGTTTCAGGTAGCGTGCCAAAATTTCGAGCTCGCTTCACTCGCTCGTAAATTTTATGTTCTTCCTAGTCATAGAGATATAATTTAGTTACTATATTATATCTCTATGACTAGGAAGAACATAAAATTTACGAGCGAGTGAAGCGAGCTCGAAATTTTCGTTTCGCATCATGTGTTCGTTTCCCTTTTTTTCGTTTAAGCCAAATAGTCAAAAGAAAACGTAACCTATTTCAGGTAGCGTGCCAAAATTTCGAGCTCGCTTCACTCGCTCGTAAATTTTATGTTCTTCCTAGTCATAGAGATATAATATAGTAACTAAATTATATCTCTATGTTCCTAGTTTTCAACGTTTTATGTATTCAGAAACCAAACTAAAGGGGGGGTCCCCTTTAGTTTGCCAACCCGGGCCCCCGACAGTCTTCAAGCTTAGTCCTCCACTGCCTATCTCGACCTATTTATACCTAAACATAATAATAAGACAGTCTATTCAGAGTGCCTCGCGATAGTGCTTCACCAGAGGGCCTTGCGATATGTACCTCGCCCATACTAAATTTAGATCTTGCGCCGCCACTGCCTGCAACGTTAGGTACAGTTCGTAGTCACGCAATGCTAACATGTTGTTCGCTTCGCCGACAGATCATTAACCACGTGGCTGCTGTACAAAATGACTCAGCCATCACAATCTGCAGGGATATTGCCAATTTATTTTATCATCAAGTAGCCCTAGATCAAGTTTGCCGTTTCTGAAACACTGACTACAATTTCTAAGTGAGCGTGACTAAGGGTTTCTGATTACAGTTGCCGCTTGAGGCTCTGTCAGTTGGTCTATGTCGCAGTTTCCTGTTATGTTTCTTCACATAACAAATATAGGTCTATATTAAACTAAACACATTATTGGACAAAGTAGACAGTCTCTTTATAAGACACTGGGTGCGGAGGCACGTGCTAATGTGTGTTAGGCCACGTCAGTTTTAGTTTTTAAAAGTTTACTAACATACTTTTTTAAGTCATTGTTACTAACATTATATGGATTATGTGTACTTGTATATGTAGTCCGAAATATACCAATCACACACTGCCCTTCAAAACTTAGTACCACACTTTTAAAATTGCAATTTCTCCTAAACTGTAAAAGCTAGAGTTTTGAAATAAAAAACGTTTTAAAGCACACATCAGCTTTCTTGGAAATGAAAGTCTATTAATTTTATTATACATAAGTAAAAATGTTAACTTAAACCAAAACATAACCATTTTTTGTAACTTACTGGAAAAAAAAACTCAAACACCATTTATAACTACAGTTTAACGCCTTATTAACTTTTTCTTGTCACGTTGGCTTTTTAATCAGGAGAAATAAATGTGAAAACAAAAACAGAAACAAAAAGAGTCAAAAGATGCAACAATTTGAAAAGGAGTGTTTTTGTTTATTAGGTTTTTTTAGTCACTCCTTAAAAGATGGTTATCGGCTATAACGTTTTTATATTAAAAAAGAAATCTTTTTCGAATATTTTTATTTCGAAAATATATCGTAGGTAATTTAAAACGAATTGCAATTTTAAAAGTGTGGTACTAAGTTTTGACGGCCCGACCAGTGTAGTTACTTTATTGTATATACAGGGTGTTAGGGTACTTCTGCCAAGGTTGCGTGAAAGTCCGAAAGTGATACCGGGACCTTGGCAATAGGCAACTGAAGGATCATGGGTGGGTTTTAGTCAGTAAAAGTCTGACACGCCCCGCTCTGGCGTCCCGCTCTGGGCGGAGCCCGCTCCGCCCAGAGCGGGAGAAGTCATTGATGATTTCCCACATTCAAAAAAAAAAATAATATACAGGTTACTTTCCCACCCTCAACAAGCAGAGGAGTACAATCGTGACCGATATGTATCATGTATGTCCCAGAAGACCAAACTGTTACAGAAAAAAACAGAGTACTTTAATGAGTTGAATACTCATTTTTAAACTTCTAAAAGGAGGAGGCCTTTTTTTTAATGTATGTCCGGGCATAACTCCGTCATTTATGCATGGACTTGCAAAATTATTTTTTTGTTTCAAAGGGTATACTTCCGATATGGTCCCATTGTCATCAGATCAGGATCTCTTCAAATATTATAGGCACATCTACAGCGATTTTGGTCGTTTTTATAGTAACTCGTACAGTTGCTTTCGGAAAGCACCATTTGGTGTAGTGGAACTGATGATGACGACCACTGATGGCAACCGGAACTACTCAATAATAAGTTTTTCACGGGTTGCGATTCGATTACTTTAAAATGGTTGCCAAGCAATTTATGCTCGTCACAATGTATATGGTAAACTGGAGCTGATGGTGAAGTACCAAGAGAAATCCTCAGCGATTAACGTCCCTGCATCGGGAAAACCAATATTTTGTAATAGGTGATGAGCAGTTGACATTAGGCTATTGTAACTTAGATAAATTACAAACTGACCCACTAAAAAGCGAGAAATAAAAACTTTTTTTGGAAGTCGGTTGTTTTTTTTTGTTGGAATTTTTTTTTATGTTGTTCGTAATGTTCCAATCTTGGAAAGTTTGAGTTAGTGTTCAACCTTGCGCCGGCGCCACGGGCTGGTCTCATTTGCGCACAGCTAAACGTCATTCAGTAGTTTTCTAAAAAACCGCTGCGTAGAGTAGGCTCACTTAAAATAAAACATTTTGCTGGCGACGGCCAGGCAGTGCACATCTACTATAAGGAACGGTTCGGGACTTAACGCTTGTTTACCGATTGTGGCCGAAGCCGTTCGGGCACAAACAGTGGCGAGCCCGCGAAATAAAATATTTGCGTCGCGCGTTGTAGTACATTAGGGTGATGCCCCATTAGTGCGTTGCGTTGCGTCGTCGCAACGGATCAACCTATTGTATGCCACATCTGCGTCTGCGGCGCGCTTGTTTTAAGTTAAGAAGTGACCGGAACTTATAAAATGTGATATTAATCACTAAATGCGAGGTTAGGACATGGGGCATGTCATAAAAAATGTGTGGAAAACGACGCAGCGACGACGCAACGCAGCGCAACGCACTAATGGGGCCTCGCTCTTAGTGGGACATGCTCCAAATACTTTATAACTTTATAACTTTATTAGCAGATCAAATTACAATTTACAAAAATAACAGTGAAACCACACTAGGCAGAGCCTGTATCGTGGCTATCGAACAAAAAACGATTACTCTAACAATAGTAAAATAAATTGAATCTGCATATCATTCTCATGAATACTTACACCAAACATAAAATATTGCTGACTCGAGATCCCATGTGATGCTTTGTACTCTGGTACCACTGACTATGGTACGGTAGGCCGCACGTCCGTAGTTACAAAACCATTATACTGGTTTTGTACCTGGTCTCTTATTCTATTGAAACTGTACTACGACAGGCCTGTTCAAATTATCACTGACGAGCGGCTTACTGTAGGTACTAGATCGAATAATGATGTCATCTGAATTGAGAGAAGATAACGTGTGTAGAGACTGTGAAGAGTACTTACTCCTTCTATAGTTATATTTTTATTTGTTTCATTTACCCTGACAGGGGCCAGGGGGGTAGGGGGTCGACACGTGTGCACTTGGCCAAACACGCGGGATGTGTGTCAGAGCTGACATACTCACACACCATTACTCTACTTTGCTGAGCAAACACGGCTCGCGAACCACGCGGGGACGGCGCGAGTCGCTTGAACACGAAGCAATCGAAGGAATGTCTCTTCAATAGAGGAGGTGACACACACGTGTGAGTCCGTGTGACGTGCCTTTCAAGTTCGAAGATTCTAAACGTCCATCAATCTGTTGTGTACAACGTACCAAATAATATGCGATCTCGCAACAACTAAGTTGAATCTAAAATCCTTATTTGAAGAGTCGTTTTTCTTTTCTGGCGGTCGCTATATTGATTCTGGCTTTCCAATATAGAAGTATTCCCGTTTGAGCATCTATGCATTGAGTACCAAAGTTATTTCAAATAAGAATACTTAATGCATAGGTGCTCAAACGTTCAGGAGCTGCAGTGGTTCGGGATACTAGGGAGGGGTTGTCCCAAAAAACCGGCACACAATGAAGGGTTCCATAGTTGTGATGAGTTTATCCCAAGGACAAACTTAACATTGTGGTTGAAAAACATGTTCTCCTATACATTCCAACTGCAAGTGTAAGTTTGTATGCACAATATTGGGAGATTTGAGATCATGTTTGGGTCACAGAAATTGATATGTGTACCAAATTTCAACTTAATCGGTTCATTACATTCGGAGTAAATTGGCTGTGACAGACGGACAGACACACGAGTGATCCTATAACGTTTCCTTTTGAGGTACCTACGGAACCTTAAAAACAACTAAGTTGACGACGAACTCCTTCACCCAAATACTATTAGAACTATCAGACAATTGACTTTCCGTTGTGTGATATTTAGCTAAAAACTTGAATAATATTACACAACGCCTTATTTTCAGGCTGTGGACAAATGCGATAAAATTGATGATTCCATTGTCACTGTCTTTATGAACATGCGTGGTGTGGTACAGATGATGGATGCTCCGTGGACACAGTACATGGCTACTACTGGGTACATGTAGCTCACGTGTCGATTCAAATGAGACAGCTTGGCCGACGCCATTGACTCACAAATGCGTCGCCTCCACTCGTGAACCCGACCGCAGCCGACTTCGATGCGGCGCGGCGTACTTCCATCTATTACACTGCAATATTTGCCGAATTAAAGTCAAAATTTAAGCTATCGTGATTGCTGAGCAGCAGTTAGTTAATAGGAACGACGCTTGTCCCATTCTCTTGAATCATCAAATAAGTTGTCGCTACTAAAATACCCTTGTGCGGTGAGTAAATATTGTTAGATTGTATATTTTATTTAAGATTTGTCAGATCAATCACGAAATCTCAGAAAAAAAAATTGTGAACATCACCAGTCGTAATATTGAACGAAAGGCCTTGAGCTCATTGTTATCGGGCACCCCTTGGACCGATGACCTACTCACTGATAAGCTGAGCGTTAGAGCGTAGCAACTGTCATAGCAATACAACTATTTTATCAACTGTCCCAACACGCTCCATGCTTTAGTGGTGCACTATTATGTACAACTGTGCTTACCCCGCTTATGATTATACATATTTTTTTGTAAATAGCTTTACTTGTTCTGCCTCGTTGCAACGAGATGATCTCATGACTGCTGAGCTACGGACTAGCTTAGAGCCCTGTGCTCTGTCCCGGGTGCGATTACTTAGTCGAGCAAATAGCTAGTTATTGATTCAGAATATATAGTTCTCCGTAGCAGCCCGGGCAAGGCAACGGCAAGGATAAAAAAAAGTTTATTGTTCAAAAAGTTGTTGCGGCATGTAACTGTAGCATACCTAAGCTCTTCTACCTAACACTTACGGAAATACGAGCGCAGCGTGATGTTGTGAATAGATATAGTGAGGAGTAGCGCTCGCTACTAGGCGCGGGCGCGGCTGTGCTCACAGGCACGCATCGCCATAAGCGCCAGATGTCTCGCGCTCACAGGAACTATACAGAGCTTATCGAGATCAGAATCCGACGCATGTATCCCATCTTGAAACCCATATCGACATCGTTACACTAAGCGCCGAATACGTAATAGGGATGAAAATCTATTTTTTTTTAATTAAACAGAAAAGTGATATCGAAAAAATGAAGTCAATTTGCGTGTAGGTATTAGTGCCAGTCAGCTACCCCATAGTCAAACAAGCGCTGTTTGATGTTCCGCGCCCAGTCGCCGCTGCCCTCACTGGCCTTCACTGGCCCTTACTGGCCCAGTCTAGTCGCCACCACTCGCCGCCACTCGGCCGGTTCCCGACGACGACGACTGAACTATCGAATATCTAGTAAAGTAAGTATAAGGCCCGTATAACAGCTATAACAGAACCTCTCTCAAAACTCAAGCATAACTTAAAACTCGTTAGCCTTTTGATTGGTTGAAACTAGTTTTAAGTAATGTTCGAGTCTTAAATGAGGTTCTGTAATATGGGCCTAAGTTTACTTATAGCTGTCACATAAATGCTCACACGTTGGTATGATATTCCACTGAGTGAGGGTGCTAATCAACGCTCGATTCACTGGCTGTCACCTTGTTCGTGAACTCTATCTTTAAGTCTGTGCACAGAAATGGATATAATTAAATTCAATTACAAAACCTATAGGAACCTAACAATATGTCCAATTGTATGAACATAGGTAGGTTCCTACATCATTTAAAACTGAAAAGATAGTCGCCATAGCGTCGATATGTCAGTACTTCAGTAGGTACCAGTCGGATCCGTTAATGCATAAATTCCTGCGAAGGTTAAGTATCATAAAATTATTGAAATACTTTTTAGCAACTGTATAGGCTCTACCAAAAAAAGTGAGACAATAGTGTTCCAAGCGGCGCACGTGCTCCCAGACTCCCAGACGTGACATGCGCGACACGTGGCACCTTACTCGCTCCTATACTTTGTCTCGTACAAGTTAAAAGTATTGTGTCATTCTATTGGCAGATGCTTGTTCTGCAGTCGCTTTCACTGCGACCTCGCTCGTGTGCGGACACGTTGAGAAAAAAAGAATCATAAAAATCGATTCAAAATTGGCGGAGATATCACGTAACAAACATACAAAAAAAAATGACATACGGAAAAATTGAGAACCTCCTTCTTTTTTAAGGAGTCGGTTAAAAAATTATCTATACTTCTATACTACAGGATGTTAGGGTAAACACCGTCAACCAATGGTTTGGTTTCATTTATAAAACGTAAAATCAATGGAAAATTACAACTTTTTTTTTCTTTTTTTTAAAACCTCATTTTTCCACAAATGACGCAAGTTCGTTGCTCTATGCGCTAGGGCAACGAACTTCCGTCTCAACACTGGCGGGGTGTGCGGGACGCGACCTGACCAGCCGCGAGCGCGACCCCTCCCTCAGTTAGTCAGCTGCTTCGCTAGCGAGCACGGTGTTGGATAGAAACATTTAAAATCTTTAAATGAAAATAACGTTTTTTTTTTGTTGTTTTCGGTTATTTATGTTTATATTTAAGTCAACTACCCATGGTTTGAATGACAAGACTGTTTAACCTTACAGCCTGTATATTTTGTTTGTTTGTTTGAACGCGCTAATCTCAGGAACTACTGGTCGGATTTGAAAAATTATTTTTGTGTTGGATAGTCCATTTATCGAGGAAGGCTATAGGCTATATAACATCACGCTACGACCAAAAAAAGCGAAGCATAAATGACAAATGTTGCAAAAACGGGAATAATTATTCCTTTTTGAGAGCTTCCGTTGCGTGCGCTGCGTAAACGGTATAAGTCATGCAAATATCATGTATGATGGAATTGTTCCTCTTTAAAAGTTCTAAAAAAAAGTCCGCGACAGCATATGTCTATCTTTTAAGATTGACTCACTATAACCTTTGCGAAGGAGTTTTATCAACATAATATTAATTCTTATTCAAATAAATAGTTTTAACATCAAGGGTATTTCTCGTATCAGTAAAATACTTTTTGATTCATTCGAATCGGACATTTAATTTCGAAGTTATGACGAGTATAAAAATGCAATACGCGAACCGTTGACGCCGGCACCGTGCCACCGCGACGTTCCCTACTCTAGAGAGGAGAGGATGGGCCACACACACGGGTATATCATGACCTGGAATAGGACATAGGGTACGTTTTATCCCTATATTCTCACAAGATCGAGATCTACGCGGGAGAAACCGCGGGGCACAGCTAGTATTAAATATTATTATTCAAAAGTATTGATTCGCCCCTTTCGGGCGAGTAAACCAATAAGCCAGAAAAAAATACAATCAAATTAATATTCGATCGCTCTTTATCATTTGTGACCAAATCAATTTTATTGATTTATTTTTTTGCTTTAGGTACACTGTATTTTACCAATTTTTATTTCTTGAATAAATTTATTATTATTATTTATTATATCCGTTTATTTTTTTTTTTCTTATATATTTACATTTTTAAATATTTCTAAAATTAAAATAATACTATAAAAAACATTTAAAAATATAAAAAATAGATGTCCGCCGGTGTCGGGAGCAGGGTCCAAGCTACCGGTGGTTAGGGCTGCAGAGATAGGAACCTCCTCACAATGCGAGCCGTATCAAGGAGTACTGCCTTCTGAATCAGGCCCTTGATACAACCGCCTAACGAGAGCCTCGAGAGATGTAGCTCCATCAGTCGCAAATCGTTGGGGGCAAAGAGTTTCAGGTCATCCATGTAGAGGAGGTGAGATATGACCTGACCACCTTTCCTCAACCGATAGCCTAGACCTGAATCCTCTAGCAGTGTGCTTAGAGGGTTCAGGGCAAAGCAGAACCAAAGCGGACTCAAACTGTCGCCCTGAAATATTCCCCGTTTAATCCGTACAGGTTCATCATTCCCTTGGATCTGTCGACACCCCGGGAAGCGAAGAACCGTCCTCCATTGCCCCATACACGACTCAAGGAAGGTGCGTAGAGTTGCATCAATCTTGTACAACTGCAGCACCCTCATGAGCCATGTATATGGCTTATTACTTATTATTGCACAAGTTTTTTTTTTTGTGTCAAGAACTTATTTTAAGCGCTCTGCAACAATTTAGGAAAAGAATTTTGTCAATTTTCAATGTGATCATTATGATAACAAGACGATACCAGTAACCGATAACGAGTTCCCTCGCGCGGACACGATCCTGGCTGCAGAATCAGGTCATCTTTATATTCTCTACCAAAAATAAATAGGCTTTGTGGTCGGAAAGGTCGAGTAAACAATTTTCAAATTGTCCAAACTGCAAGATTCTTCACATACATTATCATAGTATATGATCAGAGTAAAGCTAAGTAACAGCTTGTAAAACAGCAGTTGTGTAATGTGTGGTAAGTAAGCGAGTCGGATCTCATGCAGTGCAAACAAGTCACAAACCGCCACTTTATCTTATTTGAGTGTTTATTTAATAACACAAATGAAATCGGCTGCAGATCACAATCGAGTGTTTAACACTAACACGCGTTGTTTAGTTGCCAGCGCATGGCCAAGTTGTACCACAGCACAGTACAAATAGGAACAGTAGGTTCACAATATAGCTTTCTGTTTATCTACCTGATATATTATTATACTGTAATTCCAAAATATTTCTGAATATGTTTCCTCATTGCGGCTGTTGTCGTATATTGTCCTAGACAAGTGGTCGCACTTCCCCACTGTAAGTACACCTCTCTCGATGAGCTTGCAGGTGACTCCACTCGCGCCACACCTGGATACCAGTTTATAATCGCGATAAATGTCGTCGCCTACGAACTATTATTATTCTCTTTCGGAAATTAAACCAGTTCTACAACATTATTTAAATAAACAAGCGAGTTTCTTAATTACGTATTCTGGGGTAGCCCAAAAACAAATCCGCAGAAGAAACCGGCCTTCAGAATTTAAACGTCTAATCTAAATAGGTTATATTTCGGACATTTAACTTCAAAAGGCAGATCATTCGTATTTGAACGTTCAAAATCTAGTCTCTATCTCATATCGACCAGTAATAAAAAAAATTGAGTTTTCAAAGGTTTCAGAAAAAAGATAATATTGTAAGAGAAAGGCATGAGGTAAAAAGTCAATGGAATTAAGCTTTAAAGCATTAAAGAGATGCTGACATGGCAGCCTCTATACATATAACTAACTATACAGTGTGCCTTGGCGATATCAGTTAACAAACATTTTAAGTGTCTTATCATTTACTACGGTCAACTCAAAGCTTGTTCGTTGAAACATTAGTGTAATGTGTTGGAGTTAAACGCAACAGTGTCTATTCACTTTCGCGGCGAAAAATCCGGCGGCAGCGCAGGCAATTAATCAAGCGTCAAGCGGCGTGCGCGCAGCCACGACGTGACGTCATCACATCACTCCTGCACGGAGCAACAAACAGAAGAACTACTAGTACTACTATACACGACGATAAATTTGTCAGACTGTGGGTAGTTTCACAAGAGTTCCTGTTAGAGGTTTAACTTTAGACATGCAGGATGATCAGGGGGCCTAGACAAAATCCCTTTTCTGTAAGCGTTAACGCCAACGGAAAGATCAAATTGTATGGAGTTGACAGCAGCAGTCACGTGACATCTCTAAAGCTAATGTCAACTCCATACAATTTGATCTTTCCGTTTGCGTTAACGCTTACAGAAAAGGGATTTTGTCTATTGCCTCTGCTCAGCTGACGCATCGCTCGAGGAGTGGTGGTACTTGCGTACTGCTTTATTTTTGTACTTACTGGCATCGTGGTAAAGTGGCGCTGCAGCAGCAGACCACTGCAGCAAATTCTGGCATGCAGTCTGTTCGACATGAATCAGTCGATACTTGGCACATCAACATGATGTAACCACTTGACACGTATCTACGAAGCACCCATACAAACCTGATGATGACGTCATAATGGATTCGTTTCAAATGATTGAATTAAAAGTGGGGCTACTGTTCTGTCCTGTCGTGTGCTCTTAACGTACTTGAGTAGCAGACATCTGCAGATTTCTTCATCAAACATATTAAATGCATATGGCGTATTATGTAACCAAAACGACTTTGTTTCTCGTTCGGCGATAACTTTACGTTCCTAACACTGAGACACATTTATATTTGCGGATGCCCAGATGGTATGCGGAAAATACGTCGCCGCCTACCCCTTCCGGTGCCGCAGAGTCCGCAGACGTGACGAATATAAATGAATTGTTTTAGTTGACTTCTATCACTAAGTACAGTGTTTTGAACTTTTAGTCAATGAACTGAGTGCTGCGAGCCGGATGACGGTCTTAAAATGAATTGGGAATCGTAAAAACTACGAATTATACCTACGCCAATTTGGCAGATTGACAGGGCTTAATACCTACAATAAAGCCAAATGTCGACACCTCTTCACCACCCGTCAGTCTGACACTGTGTCCCGATACAATTTGGATGACATCATTAGTGAGGGCTGGTCACCAATTATCATAAACGTGTAAGTGAAGGGTGCGAGAGCCGTGCGGGCCGCTAAGCGCGCCCGCTGGGGTCAGGCGCGCGGTGCGGCCCGGGCCTCGCGGGACCCATGGGCCCACCCCCACCTGTGGCGCGCGGCCGGCGACCTGTGGCGCGCCTTCTTCGTCCACTTACATTATAACCCCTTCCGAGTACTTCACACAGTCACACGCTTTACAACCTCTATCATTCAGAGCACTTGAAAACCGTCAAAACCAAGAGTTGACTTCGGATTCAAATATGTTTTACATTTTGCTATCTAAGTTTTTCTTGAATGTAGAGCTTGACCTGTAGCTAGTTCACCAAGTTCTACGACATACTTACCACTAACATTATATCAGGGTATTATGATATATTTTTATTTGATTTATTATTGATAATTATGAAAGTTTAAAAAAGTTTATTTAGCCGACTGCAGCATTGGACTGTTAAAAAAAGTTGATGATTTCTGCCAAATGTATATGTTACACAAGTATATATATTTATTAAACTTATATTTATTATTGTGTTTGATGAGTAAGTAGTGTCTATCACAAACAAGTGTAACTGTCTTATTGGACACACATAATACGTAGCTAATTATTTCCATGAAAACTATGTAGGTAGGTAGTAACACTATCAATTAGTCGTGTGTCTGCAGAAGATGGCATGGCGTCGTGTTACATCACGTGATCCTTTCACGCAGTCAGCGAAACTCCAGTAAGAGGAGCGAGGCGCACCGAATACAGGCGGCGGCGGCGGCGGCGATGCGATGCAGGCTTAAGCTCCTATTACACGAGCACTCCACTCCATAACATTCCACGGCAACACTGCAAAAACCGACCGCTTATGGGAAATCTTACGTGGATTGTGTGGAGTGGTAAAAAATATTTAAATCCAAACATTCCATTTTCAAAATCCGACGTTCCACCCTCCACAATCCAACTCATCGTGTTTGCGATATACGTACGCGCGATTATTCCCGATGTTCACCACTATTGTTTAGCCACCACTGGGGGACAGCGAAGCAACTTTTAAAATTTATTCTCGTTGTCCACCACTGGGGGCGTCTGGGGTACACCGTCACAACAACACGCGAAGTGCGCCCACTGCAGGCCGCGCGCACTCCTCTATGGCCGATACAAGAATGCATTTTGCACTCAGTTGGCAGTAGGTGACCGAGAAATGGAGTGCAGTGGCGCACAGGAGTGGAGTGTTCGTGTGGTTGTTCCATTTTTGAGCTCTGTTTGGCCGAAATCCACGCTGCCGCCGCGCGGAGTTATGGCTTTGGAGTGCTCGACGTGCTCGTGTAATAGGAGCTTTACTATCAACATTATAATATCGGGTTCAGCTCCTCTAGTAATACTAATCACCGCATGCTGCCATAGCAGGTTCTTTACTAACTATATACCTATTGTTGTTCTATGTGGCCTTTAAGGCGCTTTCAATTTGGATGTGTAAATTGAATACGAAGAATGGATGGAAAAATGAAAGGATTTGACCGGCCTCTGTAAGTATATCCAATCTGCTGCTCATCTGCTGTCAGGGTGGGTGCGAGGAGCAGGAGTACGTGACATGGCACCCAAACACATCTGAACATTATGAAGAGGTTTCACCTTAACGAAACACGTCTGTCGGAGACAAACTGCGATGCGCATGCGATACTGGCGTAGCTCTGTAACCGAGAAGAGTTCGTACAGCAAGCCCGTAGCAGCAACCAAAGCCATAATATTTCGGGAAGTTTCGCTATTTCCTGCACAGTGAAGCAACATGCATGCATTGCGGTTATTAAATGTCCCACAGTTGTAGTTATTATGATGATTAGTGTGCGGGGCGCGGCGCACGCGGCGCTAACGAATGGCGCACATTAACCACCCTCTGCCGGCTCGCCCGAGCCCCCCAGCCCCCGAGTGTTTGGAGGTCAATAGCATCGCACGCGGACACGCGCCCTTTACACCCGTCACATTATGACATCCACTACTTTATAATGCTAAAATATACATAGTTCTGAGTTTTGGACAATAATCGTCTTCGTGAGAAATAGGTAACTAGGTTCATTTGCACTCATACAAGCAATCAGTCAGCAAGCACACATTCAGCATTACCTACATTTGAGCCCTTCACGCTAAATAAAATAATAAATATTGACGAAAAAAAAAAAAAAAGTTACAAATTGATATCATAGCATAATCAGCCAATAATGTTCCCACTGCTGGGACACAGGCCTCCTCTCTATGAGAGGGAGCGGGCCGTAATCTACCACGCGGGCCCAGTGCGGGTTGGTAGATGTCACATGTCTTCGATTTTTGGTTCTAGGTCATGCCGGTTTCCTCACGATGTTTTCCTTCACCGTTTTGAGAGCAGTGGCGATGAAATAATTTACACAAAGTAAAGCGCCTGTCACGGTTCGAACCTACGACCTACAACTCGTAAGTCATGGCCGTTACCACTGGGCCACCACTGCTCCCAAATTGATATCGTTTCAGCACAATCCACATGCTGTTACGTGGGTAACGTTTCTATGTCATCATCATCATCTGCCTAGCCTTTTCCCAACTATGTTGGGGTCTGCTTCCAGTCTAACCGGATGCAGCTGAATACCAGTATTTTACATAGAGCGACTGCCTATCTGACCGTAACGTTAACGTTAATATGTAAGTAAATATATAATTATATTTTATTTTTTAATACGTCAAGCACACAAATGTACAGAGGCGGACTTAATGCCATACGCATTTTCTACCAGTCAACCTTTGCATGATGCAGACACATACTGTATGTGTCTGCATCATGCAAAGGTTGACTAGCAAGGTAGGTGCCATAGCGAGAATTGAGGAATAAAATATAATTAAACCTATACAAAACTATACGCACTCTATAGGTACACTAATAATTATTCCTTAACGAGGATGCGCTAGGGTGGCCCGCGAAATTCCAATTTTCTTACGTTAAAAAAAACTAACGTAAAATCAGCAATACAACTTTCTAAGCTCATGTAAGTGTATTGAATGACTATTTCATGAAATCATGACATTTGGCACTTAGAAAGTTTTATTGCTGATGCTAATGTTTATAATTCTGTAAATCCATATTTGTTACGAGCGCTAATAATATTTAGATCAACATACAACCTGATACTGACCTGCAAATTGCAAAAAACGTAAGAAAATTTGAATTTCGCGGGCTACCCTAGCGCATCAACCTTAGCGGAAGTATTTGAGGTCCGTTATGTTATTTTTCGTTCCTAAAATCCTGATATGGGGTGCTGTGTCCTACTCAAGAGATTCCGTCGGAAAGTTTATAAAGTAATTATTATTATAAATTATGTTAATAAAGTGAACTTTACGGTGGACATCGTGTGGTCAAATCAACTTTCTATCAGAAATAGGCACTTAAAACGGCTCTCGGATTCGGCTTGGGGAAAATAATACAATTTGGTGCGAACCGCAAACTGGTGACATTTACCTCAATAATCGTACCTACAGCAAATAAAGAAAACATTTTCTTCGGGCATTTTCTTCAAAATAAAATGTAATTCGTCCTAGATACATAGAACAAAACAAATACCTAATAATAATATTCTTAAATAAGTACCTAAAAACGTGTTGCGCCGACCCCAAGTTACATGGGACAAGGGCAGGAAGATGATGATGAAGTACCTAAATAAAAAACTTGCACGTTGTGTGTGTCACAGTCGCTCATCACAGGACATTTCGTCTCAGTCTACGTTTCGATGACAAGATTATTATTTGTACCAGAGTATAAACAACACATAAACATCACGCCTGCGCGAAGGGTTAGGCAGAGGACAACGATACGATACAAATGACCCATTATCAAAAATACAAGATGATGACAGCATCATGGCCGGTGTGGAGCTTGCCCCGAGCGAGCCCACATTGACCACTTTGTTCTGCTATACTTACTTGTCCAATACTAATAAACACTACAGAATGGTTGTATTTTAAAACATTGTTGGTCTGTTTCGCAGCAACAGCGAGCATGTAAAATAAAAAGTAATACATATTAACCTCTTTGGACGACAACTCTATGTATTAGAGTTAGAATCATAATATAAACCGATACGTTTTGTGAAATCGGCAAGTTCACGGACGAACTAGATCATAAATTGTTCCGCGGTCGAGTGTGGAATGAGAACCACTACTAGTTTATAATGTCAGCACCATTACCACTTTAATCAATAAAAAACTTTAAAAAAAAACAACCGACTTCCAAAAAACACTACAAAGTGAAAAATAACTTTTTCAGAAGTCGGTGTCGGAAAACGGTTGTTTTTTTTTGTAAAAAAGTTTTTATTCTCGCTTTTTAGTTGTAATTCTAATCTTAGTTACATAGCCTAATGTCAACTGCTCATCACCATTTACAAAATATTGCTTTTTCCGATGCAGCATTTCAATAAAATTCTCAGGAGCACGCACTCGCGACCTTCAAACTTACTACTACATAGTTTGACCGAGGCAACTGAACTCATACTGCGCCTGAGGTATGTGCGCGGCGAGGTAAGGGGGCAGCGCAGTCCGCTGATTCGTCAACGCTCTCGGCGGCGCGCCGCCGAGAGCGTTCGGCGTCCGGCGTCCCGCCGCTCATTCGTCATTGCTGCCTAGATGCGCTTCTATGGGCAGGGGCCTATACAGCAAGACAGCGCGCGGCGCGAAAATGTCGGTGACGTGAATCCATAAGTCAAAAATTGTTCAACGCGCCAGAAGTTTTCATTTCAATAAAATAAATAGAAGATACGATTTTAAGCATTAATATTTCTAGTATAATATCGATAGATCAAATCAAGTGACAACCTTACCAGTACACAGCATCAGGAGGCATGATACTTTTATCTTACGTTCTGGCTACCCTAAGTTTTTACTGTTTTCGGGATATTTCTATATGTAGCTTACGGTCTGAAAAATCGTAAGCTACTTAAAGAAATATTCTAAAGAACCTATTATAAAGAACCAGTGAAAGACATTTACTACATTGTAGTGGATGTCGTAAACTCACCTTCACCAATTAAACAGCAACACACGGCCAGCGTGACGTCATCCGCGAATGTCACCGCGTCACACCCCTGTGGCATCGACCACCCCCTGTATGTGTACGTATAATTCCTCCCTACGTACAGTTAGACGGCAGTATTATTTATAGTAACGACCTCATTTGTTCACTAACCGTCTGCTGACATAACTTCCGCTGCTTTGCGCTAACTCAACAATGCAAAGAATGTGAACAACAAAGATCACTCGGTTGTTTCCAAAGCAAGCTCGATGCGCTAATGCTGTTTGTGTGTTGTCAAACAGAATCAGCCAGCGGATCGAAATGATGTTACTAGTAAGATAATAAAATCATGCGAACAAAACTGATGCTGAAAACATTTTGCAAGCGTGAACCGTGCAGTAATTACATACTAACATACTGGACAGTTTGAGATCTGGCGACTGTAATCTAAAACAATTCTATTAAGTTAGCATGAAGAACAATTTATGGATGAGTTTTGTGTAACTACCTAACTAACAAACTAACTAACTGCACAGTGAGTCGGGAGTGATATGAAGATTCGAATGTCGATCCATCACTACATACCGAGATCCTTCGTGTCTCGGAAAGCACGTTAAGCCGTTGGTCGCGGCTGTCATATTAAGTATGTGGATCTTAGACAGTCGTTACGGGTCATCAGAAGCCCGAAATTCTGACAACCATTCCAAGGGGTAGGATATTACCCCGTTACTGGGTTGTGGAGGTCAGATAGGCAGTCGCTTCATTTGAAATAGTGGTATTCATCTGCATCCAATTAAACTGGAAGCCGACTCTAATATAATCGGGAAAAGGCTAGGCAGATTGATCTCAACAGCGGTTCCGCAAGGACGGTCAAACACCTTAGCCTTGACGTAGCCCCATAAACCATCCACATAATTCTTAATTTAGTTTTTATTTTATACGCATTGTTAATTTATAAAAATAAGTATCTATGCACTTTCTAGCCTGAAGCACAGGTTCAACCTAGTTCAGGCAAATATGCAACTGTGCTCTATTTTAAATTGTTATGGTATTTTCGATTCAATGTGTTTTCGAACTGGCGTACCACTCGCAATTTTTTACCAAATAGCGTGTGTCGAAACATAATCATTCGAATCTTCATAATGATCACTCCCCAGTGAATCATAGGGAAAAAATAGAGTAACAAAGAGGTAATACAATTATTTTGTTTATGGACGGCTCTCATAAACGTCAACCACAGTAGCACGAGCTAGATGCTGAGTGATCCTGAGTGATGGGTAGTAGCTGAGAGACTTCGTGATGTACAGCACGTGAGCACATGTGCACACACGTGTTGGCCACGGAGAGGTCAAAAGGAGTGTCACTGCCACTACAATTCACAATGGAATGCACAAAATGTACAAAGTTGTAATGTAATTCAACTTCTTAAATGGCTCCTGCAAACTGGCGCAACTAGTCGCGTTCCGAGCCCGACTCTGCAAATCTCTGTGATATCATCGCCACGCAACACCGTTCACACCAGTCAAAATAAATTTAGATCTACTCTTAAAACCGATAGAAGGGAAAACTAAGTAACATTCATTCATTTCTTCAAGCGTGACGATGACTCGAGTTCCATGATTTTCAATGATATTAAATTAACAGATATGTTATAAGCGCGCAATCGTGAAGACTCCAAAACATTCCAATTGTAACGTTTTTACTTGTAGTGAAATGTAAAAATGAATGAAATGAAATGAAAAAAAATCATTATCCTGCATGGAGCCTTTCAACTGGAGTCATCCATTAATCGATAAACTGGTAAATGAAGTGGATTGTGAGCGAGTTACGCAATTGTGGTGCAGGTCTTATTCAAGAACAATCACTTGTGGTGAGAGGCGGTTAGTGGCGGCCGTGGTGGCTGGAGACTGGGGCTGATGACTTATGACGTCACGGCGGGAGGCTGACGTCAGACCTCGGGAGCTCATGACAGCCGCACTCATCTACTTATGTGATAGTGGGAGACGCCGCTAATTCATTCGCGCGTTCCGTTAATTAGGCGACCGGGCCCGCGGTCACACCCCGGCGCACGGCTCACTAACACTATTTCTGACATTCAGTAAAGCACCGAACATATAATATCATTTTCAACACACTTGCTCGTAAAGTGGCTCTTATTGAACCGCTTTTAGGTTCCTAATGCAGTTTATAATGGAAGCGTGCTTTTTACTTTACAAAGACAAGCGCTCAAAAGCAAGTTTTTATTTAAAAAAAAAAGAACCATAAGCAAACCACTGGCGATTAGTTATGGTAAAAAAAAAATCACATACATGCCCTTGGGATTTTTTTTTACCATAACTAAACGTCAGTGGGATACTTACTATACCTTGAATAAGTATGAACTATCTTAATAAATTAGCATTCTCTATGTATTTACACCCGAGTAGAGACTTGCACTTTTTTCCGGTAAGACCGCGGGTGGCACGCACGCAGTCCACTTGACCCGCCCCGACGAACCGCGCTGGCCTGCTCGTGTGCCACCGCGTTCGCGCGGAATAAAATGGCAATTTCAGTCTATATTGTTCACTACCCTTACCACATTTGCGTACTATGTATTGTTAACATTATTATATTTTTATATAGGCTGTTCAGCGGTATACCAGGGCTTTTATTTACACCCGCGCGCGCATTGGTAGCGGAAAAAACAAAACCAGCCGCCATTTTCCATAAATATTTGTTAACTTTTTTGTTGTGTGGTTAAAATCATTATTGAAAATGTCAATTTCACGTAGGGAAGAAGAATATAATAAAAAGATCTAACTCCGTCATGGTACGTTTAGTTAAAGTAATTTTTTTATATATTTTTTTTCTTTTTCTAATCATATTTTTTGGTACATATAGGCTGTCTAAAGATTTTGCCAGTGCCTTTATTTACACATATGGAAAAATAAAACCACAGCGCCATTTTCCATAAATATTTATTATCATTTTCGTTGTGTGGTTAATTATTATCAAAAATACAAAATTTAAAATATTGTCACTAACCGACATAGAAGTTTTTAAAAGAAACTCTGGATAGTCAGTACCGACCTGGCAACAAAGGTCAGTTAAACTTTATAAAATTATCTCTATTGTACCTAGCATAAGTTCTTACAACAAGTCTGTTTTTTCCTCGCAAGTGTGTTGAAAAACGTCGTATGAAAAGCGTGTGCATTGATTATTACACTCTCGGCTACCTTATCGCACTCGCCTACGGCTCGCACGAATAATACCGCCTCGACTGTGATATCCAATAGAGCACACCAGATATTCGTTTACACTGTTAGGGCCTTACCACAAAAACTTAGACACTTGTTCAACGCGTGTGAAACGAAGTATCATTTCTCAGCAGAGGTGTATGGTAAATCTGCATTTCGCTAGTTATGATATTTAGTGGGCGAGTATATGTCAGTTTTATGTCAAACTCCATACAGAAATGTCATGTTTAGATAATGTTTGGGCTAAACAAACTGATAAAAACACGGTTTTGTTGTAATAAGGTTAGTTTTTAATCGTAATAAGTACCTAAATACTTACGTGTTTTCTGCTTTTTAACCGACTTCTTCAAAACAGGAGGAAATTCGAAATTCCGAAATTAAAGTTGTTTTTTTTTTGTTAAAAGTTTTCTCCTTTATTTAAGCCGCTTTGTGTGTGTTTTGAACTAAGTATTCCATTTCTACTTTGACCAAACATTATGGGGTTAGAGATCATTTGTTAAGCAGCCTTTATGACATTTTAGAAGGGTTTTTAGTGTAATTGAAATGAAATGAAATTGTTTATTCTGTAAATAGGATATCGGAATCACTTTTACACGTAACATAAAAATAAAAATAAATAAGCTAGATGAGGTCGGCGTTTCCTATCTGACTACTCTGAGAAGAAAGGCCGAAACAAACTCAGAGGTCGCAGTCTCTTTTAAGGTCCAGACATAATCTTGGTCAAGCTATATGAGGACTATGTAGATTAATGTCTGAAATGGTCTTTTGAGGAAAGAACCACACAGATTTGAGTGGACCTGTCCAGTCAGTGCAAGCATTTGTCAGTAACCGAGGAGCTCAACTCAGAGCTGAAGGAGCTCAACGACTCGACGAACAATACCAAAGAAAGAACATTTGGGTAGGCCGCATAAAGCACATGTGTGTGAGCACTATGTACTTACCTAAGTACTTTAAAGCTACCATTTACCAGGTTCGTCTTTGATTGACTTGAATGTGCCCTGGCGGCTGAGAGTATGTCATGCTCACTTTAATGTCTCCCTGGTGGTGGCGTGTGTGTTGGAACATTAAGTTCCCTTCAAAATGGTTGAGCTGAATGGTGCTGATCCATACGTCATGTTCGTGAACGGGCGCCATCAGTAGGGACTGGTCATCTCTTAGCTGCCACGGCTTATTATAATTTATTTTAATTTTTGAATTGTTTTGTATCTTTTTTATCTTTTATTTACGGACGCTTTTAACCTGCACGTTTTTCTACATTGTACTCACATGTATAATTCCAACATGAATGATGTAAACAATATATTGTAACAATATTATGATTTAAAAGAGTGTCCATGGAGTTTCTTGCCCGTTCTTCTCCATAGGAACCTACTACGCTTTGGAATGGGTAACTAGCTTCATCTTTCTGACTGACCGACCCCTTGACAATTCAAAAGTGCCTGTAATTGGTTTATTTGAAATAAATGCTTTAAGTTTGAGTTTGAAAGTACTAAAACTGCCAGACCATCATTAAAACTGAGAAAGTGGAGCAAAAAATTAAAATGATCCACATAGTCCTCACATTCACAATAATCAAAATAAAATAATACTTTACAAAGTAATAATGTCATTTTGTATAAAAAATAATCAAACAATGTCAATTTGTAGGTATATAAAACTGATATAATGTAATGATTTTAGATAATAATTAAAATTAAAATGTCAAGTTCTAGGGTTTTTTCAAAGCTTAGCAGAGGAGCAGCTCAATCCCATGCTTTTTTGTCTTCTAAATAATCCGAAATGTTATAGTACCCTTTTTTACATATTTTGGTTTTAATACTGCTTTTAAATCGTTTAATGGGTAAGTTTCTAATATCAATGGGAAGTTTGTTGTAAAAGCCTATACATTGACCCATGAACGAGCTGCCTACTCTGTGGAGACGAGTGCCATGTACAGCAACATTGTGTTTATTCTTAGTATTTATACTATGAATATGGGACATTTTCTTAAAATTTGATATATCCTTGTGTACATACAACAGCTTTTCAAATATATATTGTGAGGCTACAGTCAGAATATCTATTTCTTTGAATTTTTCTCTAAGGGAATCTCTTGGACCTAGGTTGTAAATGGCTCGAACAGCCCTTTTCTGTAAAACAAAGATAGTATTGATGTCCGCACAGGTTCCCCAGAGAAGAATCCCATAGGACATAAGACTATGAAAATAGCTAAAATAAACAATTCTGCCTGTATCTACGTCAGTTATCTGTCTAATTTTTTTAACAGCATAGGCGCCCGATCTAAGCCTTCCTGACAATTTTTCTATGTGTGGGCCCCATTGTAATTTGCCATCAATAGTTATTCCAAGAAAAACCGTTGACTCAACAGGGTCCAACTCTATTCCATTGACTTGGACAATGGTAGTTAGCTGCCTGACATTGGGCGTTGAAAATTTAATCAGTTTAGTCTTTTTTTCATTCCGGAGAAGATTATTTACATTAAACCAATGCACAACTATAGAGAGTGCATTGTTAACTTGTTCAAAGTGGACTAAATGACGTTTGATTTAAAAAATGAGGGAAGTGTCATAAATAAAAATAAAGAAGAAAAGACAAAAAGAAAGAAAAAGGAAAAAGGAAGTGTCATCTGCGAATAATACGATCTTGTTATTATCCCTGATATGATAAGGTAAATCATTTATATAAATTAGAAATAAGAAAGGACCTAGAATTGAACCCTGTGGAACGCCCTTAGTGACCGCAGATCTCTAGCCATTGACATCGACCCTCTGAATTCTGTTATTCAAATAAGAAGTCAGAAGTTCGAGAGCCTTGTCCCTCATACCATAGTGGTACAGTTTCCTGATGAGTGTATCATGATGTACGCAATCGAAGGCCTTGGACAAGTCGCAGAAAATTCCAAGAGCATCTTGCGACTCCTCCCAGGCCTCGAATATGCTCTTCAGTAATTCCACGCCCGCGTCTGTAGTAGAACGACCTTTTGTAAAACCAAACTGTTTCAGATGTAGTAAATTATGTGCATTGAAAATGTCCTAACATTTGTTTTAAAATAAATTTTTCAAAGATTTTGCTCAATGTAGGTAGTATCAAAATAGGCCGAAAATTCGTAGGATCAGTTGTGCAGATTTGAACAGTGGAATCATTTTACTAAGTTTCATCAGATCAGGAAATACACCATATGCAATACAAGAGTTAAAAACAATTGCTAAAAAGGGTGAAATAACATCAATTATTGAAGACATGGTATGTACTGACAACCCCCAAAGGTCAACAGTTTTTTTTACATCAAGAATTTGTAAAGATTCTAAAATGTCTTTGGCAGTAATAATTGTGAATGCAAAAAGCTTGTCACATTCTGGTACACATTCTTTTAGTTTTGAATAAGCAGACGTGGAGGACGATGATGATAGAGTTTTGGTTGTTAAAATGGGAATATGTGTGAAGAAATTTTCAAACTCAGTTGCCACCTCCACGTCTGCCTTAATATCTACATCATTGATTTTTAGATGGAAGTCACGATTCCGCACTGTCGTTCTTCCCGTTTCTGAATTAATAATATTCCAATTGACAACAATCAGAGCGGAACGTAAATTGTTTTATTCTTATTTTGGGGTTTATGTGTGTATAATTAAACTTAAAGTGAAAGTACTCGTGAAGACCTTTCATTACATACTGAACACGATATATTAATCTTTTTTTTTATTCGGTAACACTTTACATGCGATAAACGTCATGTTAGGATTTTATCAATGAGGGTTATGATTTTATCAGGCTATGTACGTCGTACATCAAATCATAATCCTCCTTTGGCTTTGCAGCAGTCGGCTAAAACGACGAATATTTTTTAAGCTAATTCAAAATCTACTCATCAGAACCACATCAGAACTTGAGCAACATTTTGGAGCAAGTGTAAGGTATGACCTCTCCAATAACAAAAAGAATCATCGGAGTCGGTCAACGTGGTAAAAAATCATCGCAGAACATACATTTTAAAAAATCCGACTCCGTATTGAGAGCACCCACCTCTTTTTTAATTCGGTTATAATTCGTTTTATAAATTCTGTCAACGTAACAGTACCTATAACGAATTCAGAAGAACAGTGGCGGACGGCGGCGGCTCACTACGACACCATTCTCACAGACGGTGCGGTACCTCGAGCAGGCAGCTCGTCACCCGCGCGGTACCTAAACAACAACAACAACAACTTCGTTTCGAGTCGATGGCAATACAATGTACGTATTGTTTGTAAGTACTGACAAGAATTAAAGAACTCTACGAGGCTACGCTATCTTTGTTTTTTATATAAAGGACGAGAAAAATAAAAGTTATAAAACTAAAACCCTACTACGCCAAAAAAGTCAACTAATAAAAAGTTATAAACAAACCATCACAGACAGAAAAATTAAAAATCCGGAGTCACATGTAATCTATTCGATTTATGCTCCAACACGTGTGACTCCGGATCTTTAATTTGTCTGTCTGTGATGTCTTGTTTATACCTTTAACCGACTTCAAAAAGGAGGAGGCATGTTACGCTATTACTCCGCCAAAATTATGAATCGATTTTGATAATTTTTGTTTTGTAGGTCATGCTTCAAAGGTGGTCCTATATAAATATTAACTTTGCTTGCGTAGTTTTTGAGTTAGCTTCAATATTACGTATTTTTCCCACTTAGTACCTATATATGGATGATGTTATGTTCCCGTCACTGTTATTTACATAGCAGCAAGTGAAGAATAAAACATTTTACAAAAAGATCCAAACGTCTTCCAAAAAAAAAAACGAAAAAGTGAAAAATAGGTAACTTTAATTTCGGAAATCGGTGGCAAAAACGAAAATTCAAAACCAGAAACCGACTTCCGAAATTAAAAATATTTTTAACTTTTACGTTTTTTACATATACCGGTCAAAATCACAACCAATCCTTTTTGCTTCGCCGTAGTCGTGTAAAAAGGAAGAGACCGCAGTGAGGAGTGTACCTTCTGTGCGTTGTCTGTTATTGCATACGCATAGTGAGTCCTGCGCCACATGGACACGGAACACTAACATCTTTAGTAACAGCCACGGAGTAGACGTCGTAGATGTGCACAGCACAGCACAGCGCAGCGCGGCGCCGCATATTGACGTACGAGCACTCGTATGTGCGATAGCACCCGATTATTGTAGTAACAGTTAAGCAGATATATTTCGTTCTATGTAATCAATAGTTATCACCGGTCAATGTTACGCCCGTATCGCAGTGTGTAGATCGCATATAATTTGATTGTGTTATAATGTTGTGTTGAGCGGTGTGGAGTGTGGCGCGACACTTTCCCTCTCGCGGCGCGGGCGCAGCGACGCTGATATGAAATTCGAATTAGTGAAAATACAGTTAGAGGCGCCAAGTATGCGGCCGCTGCGCGCCGTCCACGCTGGCGCTCGCGATATGCGCTGCCACTGCCACGCTGACACGCTCATTCATAAAATATTACATTGTTTTCCTTGAACATTATTTATAGAATTATTTGCGCACCGATAACGAGCTCATGTTTGAAATAATGTGAGTAAGTGGTCGTTAGCTCGTTGTGCGACCGGACTCCGGCCCACCGCCCACGTGTTGCAGCGATGTTGTGTCGCGCACGTGTGTCGTAGCGAGCGCGCGGGGTTGTCTCGTTGTGTCCCCTCACTAGCTAAAGACAAGAGAGTGAGACTGTCAGCAATGAGCTGGAAATAGGTACTCGCAGCATATCTTGATGAGCGGGCGCGGAATCGCCACGACTCACGATTGGAGATGTGGGCTCTTGCACTTGCGAATACCATATATGAATTATTTTGCCTAAGCGTATGCGCCAGGAGACAAAATGTACTTAGAGCTATAAAGCGCGAAATGTCTGTTCCAACGATGCCTAGTTATTGTAGCGTCCCTCGTCGATGTAAATATTCCAACTGAAATAGTTTGGTAGCGCTAAAGTTTCCGAGTGATCGGCGGCCTCGCGCGGTTTATCGCGCGACCTCTTATCACCCGCACGCACACACGCACACACGCACGCACACACCACACCACACCGCGAGCACGTCGCATGCATTTGTGAGGATGAAATGGGTCGCGTATGTCGCCAGATGTAATTAGAGCAAGAAACTGTTTATTGTTACCCGCCCGATGACCGATATGTTCATTTAAATATCTATCTATTATTCATAATTCGAAGAGTAATCCTTGAATTATGAATTTCCAGACAAGAATTTCTGCAGGAAAAGTAGTCGTAATTCTAATGATGACATGATTCTGATGATTGACATTACGGTAAAACGAAAAGAAACGACTCTTGCCGATTTTGCCCGATTTGTTAAATATCCGACGAAATTAAGATAAGTTACTCAGCCCTCAGAACAATAACTAAAGCGTTCTGAGACTCAGCCCTCAGTATTGTTCTGAGACTCAGCAACTAGCTAGGGTTCATAATTGTCAACGTCAAATGTTAGTTTCTTTTCTGCGATATGTCAGATAAAATATATAGTATATTTAAGTGTGTTGCAGTTTTTACCTACCTACCTATTGTCATATTTGTCGTACTTACTTATTTTTTTCTTAGTTTTAAAACATTCATGTTATCAAATTACTTATTAATTTCATCATTTATACAATATACAAACCGTGTATTGGGACGAACGGGAATTTAATAAATTATATTTTTATTCCCGCTCGTCCCTCTGAATTTGTTAGTTGGACGAACGGAAATGATTTAGTAATTTTATTTTTAATTCCCATTAGTCCCACAAAACAATTTGAGTGTCAAATTATAAATAAAAACACTTATTTATTCTAACTAATATTATAAATGCGATAGTGGGTTTGTTTGTTTATTTTTTAGGTAGGTACACTTTCATGCTAAAACGGTTGAAATGATTTAGATGCAATTTGGCACATGGGTAGACTTCTAATAGTTTTTGGATGAAAGTGTGTATTTTAAAGTCGTTTCTCTGATTTTAAATTTTTCAAGTGGAAACTTCTTTAGGCACGTTGAACACTTTTTGGGTGAACAAAAATCATGGAACTCGCGTCATCGTCACGCTTGAAGTGATTTGTTTGTGTTTTTAGCGCCATCTACCGTCTACCGTTTGAATTACGTTGAGGTTACGCATTGTTGCTCAGTTTTTACTTCTATCGGCAGTCCAGCAGTTGAGCATTTTCAACCCTACGGATCAACAAATAGCTCCTGACAGACAGCGGTCTACGCTCCCTCTCCATATCAACATTATCCGTTTGCATTGCAGTGACCCAATGCCCCAGATATTTAACAGATTTTACCTATTCTAACTCAGTCCCACAGAGTGTGAGGTGGCACTTCGCGGTAGTCTTTAGTGCCTGCCTTGAACAACAGACACTCGCTCTTTTTTGCATTATAGGGCATCAGGCCCTGGGCCTCCGCATATCGCTCACAAACAGACATGAGGGCGCTGATGGATGGGGCCAGCAGCACCATGTCATCGGCGTAACTTATGTTATTGACGAGTGTTCTTTACGTTTAGGTTAATGTTTACTTAGCAGGAATTTTGGTAATTTAAAATGCGTGTTTGCTTCAAGACTGTTTAATGTTGGTAGGCTGTTCCGTCAATGGAACAGCCTACCATAGTGCTGCTGAGCTTACGGATCAGCCGATCTACGTACAAACAGAAGAGCTTTGGCGAAGTCAGACGCAAAAAATCACACACCCATGTGCCAAATTTTATCTAAATCAGTTCAGCCGTTTTAGCTTGGAAGCGTACCTAGCAAATAAACTCACTTTCTCATTGATAATATTATTATAAGTCAGGTAACTATTATAGTTGTGTTTTTATAATTGAATGACCAGACTCAAATTATTTATATTAATGGGATGTTAAAAATAAAATTACTAAACCATTCCCGTTCGTCCTACTAACAAAATCAGTGGGACGAACGGGAATAAATTTAATATTATTTATTAAATTCTAGTTCGTTTCACCAGTGGCAGTGGGACGAAGAGTTATCAGAAGATCCCACAAAAGGCTCCAACTGCCACAAATTGTAGGTACCTATCGTGCGGAACCTTCGCTCTTATGTGCGGAACAGACATAAACAAAGATGACCGACCCCGCGGACCACATCGCGCGTCTGTATATCAGGGCCTCTCCTGCTAACGTGAGCTGCACCTAGCGAGCAGACACCTCTATCACAACCATGCTCAGCGGAACATCCGCACCGTCACGTCGCCAGGTCGCTAGTGCTAATTAATAGATTTACAAATATTACGCAGTTTTCCTCATAAGTAGCTTGAACTTGTCACATAGGTGTGAACTACCAGTCGGACATTGTAGTCAATCATAGAAAAATATTGCACTTAATCAATCGTATTACAACCAGAGGAAAGGAAGCAGCACAAACGCAAACTCCAATTAAAAGCAGACAATGCAGAGATGCGTTTTGTAATAGGCCAGAGTATGAAAAAGTATAGTTCCATATACTAGTGTACCAGACAGCCGCTGTCACTCGGGCGACGGGAGCCAATGAACTAGTAATACGCTGCCTCAAAGTACCAAACTGGCAGCACGATAATCTGCGTACATTTTTGCTAGTTATACATTTTCTTTTCTCTTCTGCAGCCAAAAGAGCTTGTAAGGCGTTGCTGGTGACTATGGTATTTATTAATTATACTAAGAAGCAGCCAGAAGCTGACCGCCACTGGCTTTAGCTGACCTGTGAGGTGCGCTGTTCACTTTAGCTGACTTGTGAGATGGCTGTTCACTTTAGCTGACCTGTGAGGTGCGCTGTTCACTTTCAGTGGAAACTTTGCTATTACTTACGGAAATAATTTTCAGCTGAAAACTCAGGTGCAGCTTCGTGAATGATGAGCTGGTGGGCCACGGGGTTCAGGGCGCGGGGGGCAGCTCAGGTGGAATAATTGTCACAATAAACAGTCGGTAATGGAGTGGCGGCGCGCCCAACGAGTTAATTAGTGAAATGACACCCCTCCCCGAGCCGCGCTCCCGCGCCCCTCTGGCACGGCAGCCGGCTGCCACCCCCGGCCACTCCTCGAAGCGGCCCACTCCCCTATTAAATTATGTCCAAGTGCTTATGAATTTTTGGCAACGAATTTTCAATATCGAGCCCAGTGGGTAGGTAGGGACCTCCCTGCAGCCTAGTAACTTACACCTACACTACATCCATATAGCATGAAATGTTCCAAAAACCAGCACTTCTGGGAATTCACTGTCATAATTGGTATAGTTTTACAAACTTAACTGGGCCGAGTTGCATAGCGTACTTGTGTTTCTATAAACGCAACAGCATTCCACTGTCGGAGCTCCGAGCATGGCGTCTCAACAAGTTTCGCCACAACAACAGTCCTCAATTTGTTCAGGGTTGTTATATTAAACAATCTTGCTCGATTAAGAATTGGGGTTTCAATATGCTCAGATATTAGCTATCGTTCGAGACGATGCGTCACCAAACACTTTTAAATTACATAAATAATCTGCCGCAGAAATGTTTTCACCAAGTCATCTAGTCACAGACAGATTGTATGGTTCCTCATATTGAACTGTAACCAACCGCGCTACGACTTCCAAGTTGCTCGCAGAAATGTTTTCACCATTGTCTAATTAGGTATACGTGTTTTCGCAATAACAAAAATTCAATTTATTAAATCTTCCTGCGACATAGATTATTATCAGTGAAAGTGATGTAGCCATAGTGGATAATAGATAAAAGATAAAGCTTTGGAACGGGAAGCGATGCGCGGTTCTCTGTAAGTGTACCTAATTACCTAAGGTAAAGGTGGTCTGTACTTATGCTCGCATGCTTTCAAGAATTCGTAGCTTTATCGGCAAGGAACTTTATAACTTCTAATATTTCAACTAGTCCTCCTGAAGAGTCCCGCAAACCGCTTCCTGAACACTTATGACGACTGTGCGATATAAATAGCTATTTGTAAGCGGGCACGCCCTTTGTGCCTGGAGGCTTTTATTTAGTTAATTTATGTTTACATTTACTACTTATTTCTGCTTGAGTACTTATAGTTCTCGTTTTTTTTTACAATTCTTTTTTTTTTTGGTTTGTATATTGGCGTGTGCTAGCTGACATTATGATATGACTAATTATAAGATTTATGTTTTATGTTGCGTAATGTAAATGATTTTGCAAACTTTTGTATAGAATCAAATTTTTCGAACTGAACAGACAGCTGTGCTGCTGGGGAGTTTGTTGCGCCACTTCTTCTTCCCAGCTAAAGCACTAGGAAGTGGTGAAGGGTGGGCGTTTTGGGGGACTGTCTTATGTAATTTTGACATTCGAAAAGTGCTGATTCTCAGCATAGTTTGAATAAATGACTTTTGATTTGATTTGACTTATCAGTTCGGTGTTATTACTTTTAATACTGCGCTTATGCGTTCTTCAGTGTTTTATAGGTACTCTAAAGGTGTGTCCAAACGTGCGCGGCTGCCGTGCGCGGCCTGCCACCGCGCTGTGTTTGGACGACTGCCGTGCGCGAACGCTTCTGTCTACCTGCCGTGCTCAAACATTTCTTGCAAACATTCGTCAGTAATTGATTTTTTACGAATTATAAACAGAGCTAAGACACACGCAACCGCTTTCATTCCAACTGAAGCGCGCGGCGCGTCTCGCTCTCGGATATACTTCGCAGTAGGTAGGTACTGCCGCGCAAACATTCGTCGGTTTAGTCCACACTAGAGCGCGGCAGAAATGTGTGTCCTGCAAACGCCCGTGTTGTTGCCGCGCAATGTTTGGACACACCTTAAGAGTAAAGTAGCTACGGAAGGAGACACAGACGAAGATAATTTTAATGCAACAAATCACAGTGAATTAATTGAGACGGAATGCACAGCAAATGCTGAATTGGTTACTGTTGATTTGACATTTTGTGGATTCACATTTGTGGATCTTTGACAGTCGTTACGAGTCGTCAGAAGCACGAAAGTCTGACAACCAGTCTAACCAAGGGGTATCGTATTACCCAGTTACTGGGTTGTGGAGGTCAGATAGGCAGTCGCTCCATGTAAAATACTGGTATTCAGCTGCATCCGGTTAGACTGGAAGCCGACCCCAACATAGTTGGGAAAAGGCTAGGCAGATTGATTTATTCGCGCATAACTCCGTCATTTAAAGACGGATTTGGATCTGATGATGGGATCCTGGAGAAATCGAGGGATCTCTTCAAATATTATAGGCACACCTATAGCAATTTGTTTTTTTTTTTATAGTAACTCATGCAGGTGCTCTCGGAAAGCACCGTTTGGTGAAGTGGAACTGAGATGACCACCGGAACTACTCAATAATAAGTATTTCACGGGTTGCGATTCAATTATTTTAATATCGTTGCCAAGCAATAGATGCTCGTCACAAAGTCACAATTTATATGGTGAAGTGGAGCTAATGGTTAAGTACCAAGAGAAATCCTCAACGATTAACGTCCCTGCATCGGGAAAAGCGATATTTTGTAAAAAAACAACCGACTTCATAAAACACTACAAAGTAAAAAATAACTTTAATTTCGGAAGTCGGTGGCAAAAAAAGAAAATTTAAAACCAAAAACATCGACTTCAGAAATTAAAGTTGTGTTTTTTTAAATCGGTTGTTTTTTTTGTAAACAAGTTTTTCGGTATCATGATCAGCTATAAGTACCCACATAGTCATTATGATCTGTCTAGTCTTTTCCCAACTAAGTTGAGGTCAGCTTCCAGTCTAACTGACCACCAAAACTCATTTAGGTACTTGTTATAGGTACCACGATATCCCCATGGTACCACGATATATACACCCATGGTAAGAGTAATTGTCAAACTTTCGGGCTCCTGACGACCCGTAGATAACGACTGTTCCACGAATGACAGCCGGCCGTAACCAACGGCTTAAAGGCTCACAAATAGGCGCGATATCGCGCCAATACGTATGAGCCTTAACGTGTTACGGAAGCGTCTCGCTATGTAAAGATGGTCACCCATCCACGTACCGACCGTGAAAAGCGACGCTTAACCTGATCGCACTAAGTCCCTGTTATTTATATTATCAGGTAGTGGAAATTATTATACCATAAAAAAATAATATCATAAAAGTTGTAGGTAATATTTTGATCCAACCGTCGTCGTGTCGGGGGACGGCTAATGAAAATAGGAAGTTAACAGCATACATTCATTATGCCTAGTGTGTCAACACACACGAGGCATAATGAATGTATGCTGTTGTAGAAAGGATAGCTGCTGTTAACTTCCTATTTTCATTAGCCGTCCCCCGACACGACGACTGCTGGATCAAAATATTACCTACAACTTTTATGATATTATTTTTTTACTTTTTAGACGCTTTGTTTTTGTCGGGGGTTTTTTAAATTTTTAATTTAATTTTTATTACCAGCTTTTTAAATTTTATATTATATTACTAGTAGAAACTACGATCAACACGCAGGTCGCCGAAATCGGCGTAGCTGTACATTTTTTGCCACAGTGAAGCTTGTTACCTACTAAGTTACTTTCATTTATCTTTCCTACTCCATCATCAGACTTTGATCACCATCTATCTGTAGCCTATTTGTTGAGACCTTTCCAATGAGTCCAAACACGATACTTCTGCTGTAAGTTTGTGAGGGACTTGGGTATCCTGCAAATTCCAGGTGATGCTGCAGCATCAGCTCAAGGTTACTACATATATTCTTTTCATATCATTGAAATAAGAGAATTCTAAATTACCAATCGATTAGACCTGTGGAAGATGCTCACATCCATTCATGAACTAGAAAAGAGCTGATAATTTTCAAACGGCTGAACCGATTTTCTTGAATCATAGCTAAGAACACTCTCGATTAAGTCACCTTTCAAACAAAACCAAAAAAACAAAATCAAAATCGGTTCAGCCGTTTGGCAGCTACGATGGCGCAGACAGACACACAGATACACAGATACACACGTTAAACTTATAACACCCCTCTTTTTCCGTCGGGGGTTAAAAATAGTTATGCCAAACAATATTAGGAAAAAAACAATAGGCGAAAAGAAGGGATCCCTTTTATTTGACTTATACATGTAATTATTTATTAACTTTATCAGAATGAGATCAACAATCAAATACAAAATCAGACACAATTAGTAAGTTATTTTGCTATGAGTCTGAGACTGAGTAGGTATTATGTGTACGCTCTGGTTAATTTGCTGTGCAGTCAGTATTTATGATATTATTATTATGATTGTCGTATTTTTGTACCTGAAGGAATTTACTTGTCTCGCATTAGAGGAAAAATGTAATGTAGTGTTGATGTATATTTTCAAAATATCTGCCTGTACTAGTTTTGTAAAACAATTAGTTTATTTGTTTGACAGCGATGCGGACGAATTCTTTGATGCTCAATGAGCCCCTCCCTTTTATTTTTTATTTTTAATTTTGTTATATATGTAATTGTTTTTTAATTAATTTAGTATAATAAGTTACCCAATTTAGATATTTTACCAATAAATGTAGTTTACAAAAAAAAAAAAAAAAAGAAGAAAGTTTATTTGTAGTGAAATAATTTATTTGATGTAAAAAAGTATATACAGGATGTTAGGGTAAACACCGTTATCCTTGAAACCAGTGGTTTGGTTTCATTTATAGAACGTAAAATCACTCTTCGTTTCACTCCTTTTAATTTCGCTATTGTCTTTTGTCCTACCGAAAATTATCCTTCCATTAGTATGGTGGAAGTAGTCAGAGCACGAACTTCCAAATCACACCAAAGTTAAGGAAAACCAACACAAATATTCTCTACATCGATTAACGAAACTGGTGCGCTTGTGACTCACTAAGTACATAAACTATCAGTGTGCTCTCTCATTACTGTTATCAGCGGCAGTGCACACACAACAATGTATCACAGCCCCGTCGCCGCCGCTGGGAAGCCAAAATATACCGCATCAATACACAGGGCACGTCATTATCAGCTTTTCAATCTTTCTAGCATTCTTCATACTGCCCGAGTTACATTCTTTAGACTGCCCGAGTTACATTCTCTATACTGCCCGGCCCGAGTTACATTATCCATACTGCCCGAGTTACATTCTTTAGACTGCGCGAGTTACATTCTCCATACTGCCCGAGTTACATTCTTTAGACTACCCGAGCTACATTCTCCATACTGCCCGAGTACATTCTCCATATTGCCCGAGTTACATTCGTTAGACTACCCGAGTTACATTCTCCATACTGCCCGAGTACATTCTCCATACTGCCCGAATTACATTCTTTAGACTGCCCGAGTTACATTCTCCATACTGCCCGAGTACATTCTCCATACTGCCCGAGTTACATTCTTTAGACTTCCCGAGTTACATTCTCCATACTGCCCAAGTACATTCTCTATACTGCCCGAGTTACATTCTCCATACTGCCCGAGTACATACTCGAAATGTGAGAAAGTAGGATCTCAATCCAGAGAACGACCCCCCTTAGGCAACCTCTGTACTCTCTCCGTACAGGATTGGAATCTATTTTGCATCTAGGCATACTTTACAATCTACAAAAGCAGTAGGAATACGCTTATATACGGTATTTTTATCGATTCTGACTTTGATTAAATTAATTCCTGCAACTTCAGCATTCCCTAAAAGTCTAACCTCACTTATCACAGGCGGGGTGCTAAACTTCCGCATGTACGGATGTTTTAAACCGGTATTCGGAAGAGTATTATATAGTTAAAGGTTTTTTCGGATTTACCGGTTTAGAGCAACACAAATCGGTAATAAATAATACTTCCGTTTTTATTCAGCGCGGTATCCTATTGCGTGTGATTGAAAAATAACTGATGTAGCTTCAGGCTGGCTGCACGTGCACCTCGAGGTCTTTGGTGACTATTACCTTCAGGGATAAAACAACTTTGTACTGCATTCCTTTTTTGTTTATCACAAGAGTCTGTCGTTGAACCAGTCTTTAGTAATCAGTCATGTTTACATCTACTGAATACTTTTATGAGTTTCTGTAAACTCACTGAGGAAAGTTAATATGATCTTGCTGCGATTTGCCGTTTTGCACATACCTATTACTACTTGTTCGATACTTTTCTGATTCGTGATTGAGTAAACGACAATACTGTTTATAAATGTATGTTATATCGGTGAATTTTATCGTGGAAACAAAACAGTGGTCGATTGTTAGCCAGCCGCGCGCGCACAGCGGATGGGAATCACCGCGGTGGAGATAAGTTTGGGTGTGTCGTGCGTGACGTCTCACCGCGACCGACCTCTGCCGCGCGCGTCCTTTGAGTGCAGGCGGCCAGTCGCGTCTAGCAGCACTGCAAATTGCAACATACAAACATATTGACGTCGGTATCACTTCCACGTGTGCGTGCCCCAATGCCGGTCACTGAGTGACCTCTGCGCTGCGACTTACATTGCTGTTGAGGTTGCAAAGTTTTGAGCTTTTTCACGTTTAAAAATCTGTCGTTCCATCGACACTAAAAAGAGCAGACTTTTCGACTTCATATTTTTGTTGAAACCCAAGTTGGTGTTTTAATCGCTTATTAATAACGAGCCGCTTCTGCTGTATGAAATAAAATGAAGGCCACAGAAACCCAAGCCACGCGCGGCTATGGCATGTGGCGTGTAGTGTCTGGCGTGTGCGGGTGGCGGACTGTCGCAGCGCGTCATTGCGGACATACCGCGCCGTGTGAACTGGCTGCAGGTGATCCGGAGAGGTTTCTTTTTGTACACGCTTAACTGTAAAAATAAAATACTAGATCTGTTTGGAACAGGTTTTAAAAGCTGTAAGAAAACATTCCTCTAAGGGTAGGCGCTAAAAATAGATTATCACAGGATTTAAAAAATGTAAAAAAAATATGTTTATTTTCTAGATTTTGTTTCACAAAATTAAAACCTAGACTAGTTTTTACTACAAATGAGTTAAGTATCGGCAATGTATTAATGCCGAAAATAAGTTCCGTTAAAGGGGTGATACACAGCGAGCTAGTCCGCGTTGGTACTTATGGCTCGGCGAGCTTACTCGCCCGTGTGTTATGCTAAGTACGCGGACTTTAAAACCGCCGAGTAAGTTCGTCGGCGATCCAACGGCGATTATGTGAAAAAAATTACGGTACTTTATCGAAGATAAAAGGAAAACTGTCACACTGTATTGATATCAATGTCATGCTTTTTTGACAGGAAACAAAAGTAGGTCAAATCATAAACTACTACTGTACAATTTTTTATGCCTTGTATTTTTTTAATAAATTATAAAGCCCAAAACACACACAGAGCGGGTCCGGGGCGGGAGCGGGTCGGGCGCGGGAGTACGGCGGGTATAATAATTTGTAATTCAAGGAATTATATGGATGTCAACACACAGAACGCGGGCGCAGGTCGGGCGCGGAGCGGGAGCCGCGCCCGCCACCCGCCGACACAACAACGCGGGGCGGGAGCGGGTCGGGCGCGGGAGTACGGCGGGTATCATAAATTGTAATTCAAGGAATTATATGGATGTCAACACACGAAACGTGGGCGCGGGTCGGGCGCGGAGCGGGAGCCGCGCCCGCTGACACAACAGCGCGGGACGGGAGTGGGTCGGGAGCGGTTGTGCTATTCTGTAAAAATATCTCCGTGAAAACTAAGTGTAGTAAAATATCAAAGTGAGCTTGGAGTGAACTGTCACTGCCTTAGCATCAGTAGGTATCGATGACAATGACTCACTCCACTCTCACTTCACCTAAATTTTCAAGGTAAGATGGTTACAGAATAGCAATGTGGGTGTAGCGGCGTTACATTCGTTGCAATACACGTATCGATGATATTCTCCATATTGATGTTTTTTTTTATTAATGTCAAGAACCTACAACTTTTTCCATTTTCGCGTTCTTCTCTTTAAAATAAGTAAAAAATAATAATTCTTCGTCCGTGTCAGAATCACCCAACATTTTCCCACTGCAACCGCTGTCGTCTGTCAAAGTACAACCGCGCCCGACCCGCTGCCGTCCCGCGCCGGACCCACTGCCGCCCCGCGCCCGCGCTCTGTGTGAACACGATAAACCGCGCGACTCACGCGATGAAAACGACCCGACCCGCTTCCGCCCCGCACCCGCTCTGTGTGTGTTTTGGGCTTTATTATTTTAAATATCTTTCAACTTGCTCGGGACGCTGGGGTCCGGGACCTTTGGAAGGCGTACGAGGGGTCGAAGTCAACTCGTAGAGGCCCGTTAGACATGTTTAATGAAATGGGGCGCCAACCGACGATTATCCCTGTTCGCACTATGCAAGGGCGCCCAAGGACAACCCCCTGTTGGTGTAATACTATTGCAGGATATGGAAACAAAACAATGATATTGAACTATGGGTTTGGGTGGCTAAAGTGGACTGGTAACCTGGAACTATTGGAGGACTATGGCCCCTGCCTGATCAATGTTTTATATAATGTGTAACAACAAACCTGTCTGATCCGTGAGGGTGTTGAAAGAATCATACTGAGAGTCTAATTATGTAGTCTTTTTTTGGAAAAAAACGCGCGCTCGAAACAGATGAATTTTTGCGCAGCAGTACTGCGCGGCATATCCGAGACCCACCGCGCACTTCAGTTGGCATGAAAGTGATTGCGTTCGTCGTAGTTCTGCTTATAATTCGTCCAAACACAATTATTACTGACGAATGTTTGTGCGCGATAGGTACACAGAAGCATTCACGTGCGGCAGTGGTCCAAACACAGGTTGTCTGAGCGGCGGATGTACAAATCTTTACACCCAATGTGTTTTTGCCTCTTGAAAAAATTTATCGGGTGTAGGTACACCTACCTTGATAATTTAGGGGTATGAGGAACAGGGTGTAAAGTTCACTCATCCACCATAGAAAAGGGTCCTCCCTTTTCTATGGTGTTTGGAGGATCCTTCCTCCAAACAGACGGGCAGTTGCCCGCCAGACACAACGCCCGTGTGGTCGGAGGATCCTCCCTTTTCTATGGTGGATGAGTGAACTTTAAACCCTGTTCTTCATACCCCTAAATTGGTGACCCCGACGTGATCAGGCTGGCTTGTTTCACAAATAAACTCTGGGATCCGCACAGACCCCACGTGACTAAGGGTCAGTTCACACCGCACTTTTTATGATCCGATACATTAAAGAAATTATTTACTACAAAATAAGGTAGGTACACGCGCTGCGCACCCCGCGCATTTCAGCGTACTTTGACACGTCAACCTTCGCACAAATTACACCTTTTTGTCAAGAAAATAAGTTCAATAATTATTAAAAAGTGCGCGCAGCGTCGCGTCGCTTCACGTTGCGGTCTGAGCTGACCCTAACAGTATGATTATTTTGGCACGACTAGCGGTTAATCGTTGCAAAAAGTTTGTGCTCGCGAAGTCTACTGTTCGCAGAACTATTAGTTTTAAATTCTAATTTAACTATTAATTTAAATATAAGAATAAAATTCATTTAATTCAGATAAATTAATCCATACAGGATTAATTTATCTGAATTAAATGAATTTTATTTTATTAGGCGCCAATGTACCTACTCCTCCACATCGCTGTCATCGGGAAACTTGCCCGGAAGACCAGAAGACCGGCAGCATTGCCACGTTGAATGGCAATAAAAATTCTTTGGCCAAAGAACGATTCAGCTTTCTTGTCAACATGTGAAGTGTTGACCTGTCCATGTCAGTGAGAAAATTTCTTGAAAAGGAGACACGTATTCAGGCACCATCGCCCGAGTCTTTCGACCCCAAACGACTCAAAACTCTAGTTACGTCCAAACCGTAAAATTAATAAACGAATAAAAATGTTAAAAAATAAAATAATTAAAAGTGTACTTCAGTTTATATATTTAATTTTAAATAGAACAGCCGACGCCGATTACACTAGTTAAATAAACGTATTATAATTTATTTAACACAGTCATGCATGTTCTCACAAATATTATAGGTACTTAAATAGTGTTAAAAATATAGGGGTGGTTACCGCATATCGTACGGACTGAACTTTCCGTACCAACACAGTTATACTGGGACCTCCAATCGGATACATACAGCCGCTCCAGTTCAGTTCGGCGATCACCGGTGCGGCTCCTGATTGCGATCTCGCATCGCTGCGGATTGCCCCCACGCTCCCCGCCGCCCGGGGCATATGACAATTTTTTTATTCTTGTGGCCGGACCCCCGGCCTGTACCCCGCTCATATATATTTCATAGCTAAGTAACCAGCGCTTGTAGCTCGACTTAGTTACAATTGGCACTTTGAAGTTTATCTTTTCAGTTAGAGGTTTTTGCAGTCGGGTTTTTTGTTTTTTATATAATTTGGTTTTTTTGCGAGTGTAGCGGTAGCGAGTGCGTGATGTGAGTCATCCATTAGGTATTTCTTATAAAGTTGAAATAACCAATATCTTAAAAAATAATTCGATTAATCGTTCGTTGGTGCGATTAATTTTAGTTTAATCAACATTGGTGCCGATTCTCTTGTCACAAATTCTCTAAACTAAACTAAAAATCACTAAAATTTTGTTTATTCCTGTCAAACGACGATTTCCCATTCTGAAAATAGACTAAAGTGACACAACTTAACTATAATTTTAGTTTGACAGCACTAAGATGGCACTGAGTTTTAATTTAGTGAAAATGCTATTCCGAATTTGACGTTTTAACCAAAATTTTTGTTCTATTTCTAAAATCTTCTAACTAACTCTGACTATTTTTAGTCACGATTAAAAATGTGTGGAATAATATTAGATGTCATTAACTAAAATTCAAACCAACACCTCGAATTCAGTTACAAAACGGTACTGTATATTTCTTTTACTTATATCTCGAAAATGGTGTGTCCTATCGCAAAAATAATGAAAATTTTGACCCCCTTTGCAACCTGCAAACTCGTAATACTCAACATGTTGGTAATTATTTTTTTTGTTTTCTTCCAAAAAGTGAAACATTCCATATAAAAATACGTCGAGACGGCAACATTGCGCGCCTCTCCGGCTCAAAAAAAATCACGTGGTAGGCAAACAAGTAGGTACTAAGTGGAGTCGCGATTGTCAAATTCGATTTTTGTTGTGTCAAAATATTTTTTATATTTAGAGATTTTTTTTGGCAGAATAGCTCTAAGATTCTCATAGTAAAAAGTAAGGAATTATAGTGATAGTTTAGTTAGTTTAGTTCGGTGTGACAAGAGAATCGTTACCATTAAGTAAGTTAAACAGTAGTTGGAAGTCAAAGTCAAAGTCAAACAATATGCGTTAAGTACCTTTATTCCAATTGAAATAAGATTAGACATTTGATTAAACCTTTTTTACAGTCCGTTCAAACGATTTTGACTTCTATTGCGTTGGTAGCAAGAAAAATGGCAGCTGCAATAAACAGGTGGTATTGTAATCACTTTTTTTGCTTTTAATGCCTTGCTTTTAATGCCATCCTTTTGCCTACGGTATAGAAGTCAAAAACGATTGAACGGACTGTAAAAAAGGTTTATTTAAATGTCTAATCTTATTTCAAATGTTGTTAACTAAGTTAGAATAAACTTAAGTCTTATATTATGTAAACGTAGCCGTAGAATCGTAGATGCACGTGAAAAATGTGCGTCTGGTGGTTTTTGCTAGGCGTGGCGGTTTTAAACTTCCACAGCTGTAGAGTGTAGGTACCTACCAACTCATTATTACAGATGGATCACCAATTAAAGACGGACACAGTACCTAAGTACCTACGCAGATATATCCTGGCGCCGAGTTATCTACTAGCACAAACATGTCATTACGATCGGCTCCCTAATGATTAGCAAACATACTTAATATCAATATTTATACAGTTGCGCATATTGAAATGATGCTCTTTACAAGTGATTACAAGGAGCGAGCGGAGGGAGTTGCATAGGTCGCGTCTCGCGTCGCCCGCACCCGCGCTCCCGCTCCGTGCCTCTCATTACCAGACTTCGTAGTCCATTTCCCCGTAGCATCTCAAGTCTTTCCTGGAGTTCCTTGACCAGGATCTAGCAGGTAGAAGGACTAAGATTACTTAAATGCAGAATGAAAATAAAGCTAGATAAAAGTAAGATACCTAATGGATCAAAAAAGCCAACAGGAAGCTTTTATCTGCTTTATTTACGTTATGCCTTGAGAATCAGTTTTAAGCAATGTAGATAAGTCGTCGATTACAAACACTCTAAGTATGTTTAATCGATATGTCTCGAGAATCAGTATTTAAGAAACTATTTTTTTTTTTCATCGCTTCACAAAGGATTTTTATAGCTGTCAAAACGGACTTCTTAGATTGTCGCGAGTCTAGGACCTAAATAGTTTCAGCCATAGGTAAATAATTTATTGATGTCACTGTCGAGAAACGTGTGCGGAAACTAAAACACGTCTACAATCTGCTTACGAAGGGACTATTTTTTATGGGGTGTGTAATCACTAATTAAATCATACTAATAAAGGTAAAGCGTAAGGAAGTATACGTTGCGTAGCGTAGCTAGGTACTATGATCAGCAGCGACGACGCGTGCGACGGTGTGCGTGAGCCCTCGCCGCTTGCGTTGATGTCTAATGTTGGCGTTAACCAAATTACCCAGATTATAGTTTAGATTAACTAAAACTAAGTCATTTCTTATTAACAGTATCCGCTTTTATAACAAGTTGCCAAAGTCGGTTACAGAACTTAACGATGGAAAGTTCAAAACCCACATCAAACCTGTCCATATCAAAAAGGCATATTGTCTTCTTGGCACTCTTCTTGTTCGGCAATAATTCCTTCTGTATGTTACATGTGGCTTCCCTGGCACCTCATTAATGGCATAATTATGTAAGAGTGCTGCTCCCAAATTACCATGTTTATTTTTACATTCATCCTTGACATAAACATCCTATTATTTCACATTATATTATACCTACAATTTAATTTCAACTCTTTATTTACTAGTGGCTTTTGTGGACATGATAATTATTCAGATTTGTAACAGTTGTAATGGGAATCATGTCATTTGGTTTAAATAGGTTTTTATATTTAGTATCTTATTTATCTTATTAGATTCTTTTCTATCTTGTGAATGTGAGAACGTTGTAGGCTTAGTGGACTGTAGATTTGTTGAACATTTTCCATTTTGTTAAGTACCTACCTGGTACGTGTTGAAAGGCCTATACACTGTCCTCCCATACCCATTAACACTGTTAGTTGAAAATATTGTAAAAGCCAATTATTTAAAAGAGTAACCGTGGAATTACTTGCTGGCTCTTCTCCCTATGAATCGACCAATTGGAACCGTGCACCTAGCTTCTGACGTTTCATATATGCCCATGTAGGTTTATGTGAAATGAAATATTTTGACTTTGATGATTTATTTCGATTTTGGCGCGGGCTGAGGGAGGCGCGGTGCGACCTGCACTGTTCATAATATCTGTTCTGCTAACAACATTGTTTAATAATTGCTGAGGATAGGAAAACTGACTCTCCCTCGCGGATGTGAGCGACTGAGTGCGCCGGTGCACAGCACGGGCAGAAGGCTCATTCGTTCAGCGCACTACTCGCTGATTTGATGCCTCTCTGTGCCTTAGCGTGCTAATCAGCATGTTCAAGTATCAATCCTGCGTTAGGCAATATAATAGTGGAAGGGATCTTCGGCACTATACCAATATTATGTAGAGTGTGGAACATTTGTGTTGGTTGGGTGCCGACGCGACGGCGCGCGGCACACGCTGTGTCGCAACGATTTTTTAACCATATTTTGAAAGAGTGTCCGTGAAGTTTCTTGCCCGTTCTTCTGCATAGGAACCTACTACGCTTTGGAATGGGCAACTAGCTTCATCTTTCTGACTGAACGACCCCATGACAATTCAAAAGTGGTTTATTTGAAATAAATGCTTTCAGTTTTAGTTTATTATAATGCTCCACAGAAGGTGATCAAATTATTAACACATTCATAGTTTGGTTCTTTTAGTAAGAAAATACATAACATCATCTTGTTTAGACCCAGAGTCCCAGACCAGGCTGTTGATCCTTTTATTGATATTTTTTACTTTACAAAATAAATCTTTTTTGATTTACTTATTTTCGTCCTTATTAAAGTAGATATAAGGGTACAAAATAATTACAAATTATTATTCAATCAACCTGCCTAACCTTTTCCCAACTATGTTGGGGTCGGCTTCCAGTCTAACCGGCTGCAGCTGAGTACCAGTACTTTACATGGAGCGACTGCCTATCTGACCACCACAACCCAGTAACTGGGTAATACGATACCCCTTGGTAAGACTGGTTGTCAGACTTTCGGGCTTCTGACGATCCGTAACGAATGACAGCCGGGACCAACAGCTTAACGTGCTTTCTGAGGCACGAAGGAATCTCGGTATGTAAAGGTGGTCACCTATCCACGGACCACGTTTTTTTTTAGACTATTATTTCAGTAATCACACGAGAGTCCACAAGGTGGACCGATGACCTGTTGAAGGCCGCAGGAATTCGCTGGGTGTGGGAAGCATAGAACTGGTCGAAGTGGCGGTGCTTGGGGGAGGCCTATGTCCAGTGGTGGACGTCTTTCGGCCGAAATGATGATGATGTTGATGATGATGAAATGAATGAAGTAAGCTGTAGGTAGGTAGGTACGTAGGTGCAGGTGCACCCCGTCAGACGACGTGTATTGCATATCACGCATTCGATTGAAAGTACAAAACTAACTCCAACGACCGTTTGATTTTATTTAAAAAATTCAAATGAGACAGTGATTCGACTAAAGCAGTGTTTACGGAACGTTAATGGTGACATAAATTTGAATGTTAATGCGTGGCTCGGGGTCGCGGCCGGCGCGGCGCACGTCTTCCAGCTAGCGACACGGTGCCCTTGTGTGCCGCGGCTCGCGCCTCGCGTCTCATTGGAGCATCATTCATGCAGATCAACGGTTGCCAATATCCAACATTATCTCATTAATTTCGTTACTCCAGCGTCATTAGACCAGATGGCGCTGCCTCTGACACCCACGTAGTTATTATCATTCAATAGGTAGGTTATTTCTCGCGTTCCCGTTGCCACTGGGTACTCTCTTGCTTGGATTATTGACAGGTACCTATTCAAAGACATTCATACTATCTATGCGCGGTAATTCGGCTGTACCTACCTATTGATAACGTTTCAGCTTAAACCTGTCACTGAAAATCCACTATATTATCTTAGACATGTGTATAAAAAAAATAATTAATTGTGTTAGTTATGACATTGTGCCGCATTTTAACAAACTTAACTTGCTACGTCTCCTGCCAAAGAATCCCCGGCGGTAGAAGCATGCAGTCATTGCTGACACAATAGGTGGCGCTACCTCTAGCTTCGTAGAGCACACTGCTGCGCATCGTCGTTAGTCGCTGAACGCTGATCACATTTTGGGCTCGTCGATGATGCTTATTTTATTCATTACATAATATTATAAAATATTCATTTGTTTAATTCTAACTAAAAACTATTTGATTCATCACTATCACTACTTAGTATAAAACAAAGTCGCTTTCTCTGTCCCTATATCCCTATGTATGCTTAAATCTTTAAAACTACGCAACGGATTTTGATGCGGTTTTTTTAATAGATAGAGTGATTGAAGAGGAAGGTTTATATGTATAATAACATCCATTAGTATTTAGTATCAGCATTGCACCCGTGCGAAGCCGGGGCGGGTCGCTAGTTCATAATAATTTAAACATGCATTTTAACAACAATTTGATAAACAAAATAGATTTTTAAATAAATAGGTTGATTATATTATACATATATTGAATAAAATGAAATAAAGGAGAATGGGCACCTACATAAGGGTTTCTACCCTGAAACCCAATAGGAATAAGCTATATGATTAAAACTGCTTTAAAAAAGATTGCTTTTCCCAATGCAGGGAATTTAATCGTTGAGGAGTTCTCCTGGTACTTCACCATCAGCTCCAATTCACCATATTATGCCATGTGACGAGCATAAATTAGTTTAAGAATTAGGCTAAGAATCAGCACTTTTCGAACCTCAAAATGATATAAGACGGACTGTATTATATATATCCACAAGCCCACCCTGTACCACTTCCTAAAACCCTCTCATTCCAGCATTCAACTGTGGCTCTGGCTACATGTGCTACCCATCACCATTTCAACTTGGAAGCTAACTCCACAGCATCTATTATTTTAGGGCACTGTCGTTTGTCTTTGCTTCTTTTACGGTCTCGGAGTTTGATTCCTAACATACTCCTCTCCATTGCTCGTTGGAAGGCTTGAAGTTTGTTTGTAACTGCCTTTGTCAGTGTCCAACTTTGACAACCGTAGAGTAGAGTAGGTAATATTATGATGTCCTTTGCTTTCTTTTTCAAGCGAACCGGGATGCGTGATTTATATACTTCTTTCAAACGTGTATTCCCGTTCATCCCACTATCAAAATTAGTGTTCTACCCATGTGCCAAATTGCATCTAAATCATTTCAGCCGTTTTAGCGTGAAAGTGTACCTAACAAATAAACAAACAAACTCATTTTCGCATTTATATTATTTGTTGGGATAAACAAGTGTTTAATTGAACCTAAAGACCTATCAAAGGGGCGTAAAATTCAATATGGTGTCCCGCAAGGAAGTGTATTGGGTCCATTACTCTTTATAATATACATTAATGACCTTCCAAATTTGAATTCGAACACAATGACATTGTTTACTGACGACAGCACCGTTGTAATTAAGTGTAATGACGGAACATCTTATGAAAATGATATAAGTAGTGCCCTAAAGGCAATCATTAAATGGCTAGACATTAATAATCTGAAGGCAAACATAGCAAAAACTAAAATAATCCACATTAAACAGCGTGTGAATGCAATTATGCCTCAGATTAACTATAAGGGTGAACCACGACCTGAAGTGCAATCAACAAAATTTCTTGGTCTTACTGTGGATAACAAATTAAAATGGAAATCCCAGATTGAAGAACTATGCAAAAGAATCAATAAATCAGTATATGCGCTTCATGAATTAAAAAAGAATTCAAATATCAGTACCTTTTTAACGACCTATCATGGTTAAGTTGCTCCTGTCCTGAGGTATGGTGTAATTTTTTGGGGAAATTCGACTGACATTGATTTAATCTTTAAAGCACAAAAACGGTGCATAAGGGCTTCAAATAATTGTAACCTGTAAACCGGTTTTCCAGGAGTTCAAAATTTTATCTCTTACAAGCCTATATATTTATGAGGTCTCGATGTTTCTTAAGGTTAAATCAAATCAAATCAAAACATTTATTAATTTGTTAACACAGGTAGGTACAATAGAAAGTTGTTATAAAAGATTACAGGCGCGCTGTGTTATACCCGAAGGCGTACAAAAATATTCACAGAAGATGTCATTGACATTAAAATTGATAATATAATTAAAATAATGGAATGCATAATATTAATAATTGAACTTGACAACATAAAGCACATTCAGTTCAGTTCAATAACGCGTTTAGGATGCTGGTGGGGCTGCCCCGTTTCTGTAGTGCGTCGGGGATGTTCGCGGATGCGCATGTAGATTGTTTCTACGCAAAAGGTGCGCTTCCATGGTGCGCAGGGTGTGGAGCAGCTCCAACAGTATCCTAAGCATGATTTCGAGTCGCCTAGACTGTGTTTTCGTGGGTCACTGTTGTGCCATCTCACATGGGTTGCCACAACGGTGATCCTATTTGTTTGTTTTTGTTTTGTTTTGTAAATTGTCAGTTCTTACTAACATAGTTGTAAGTCTTACTAACCATTTTTGTGTCATGATACTCCAATAAAGAAACATTCTATAATAATAATAAAAACAAAGAAAAATATATCAAATGTCAAAAAAGTTAAGTTTAACGTTACTGCGTCAAAATTCAATATTAAATCATGTTTAAACAGAGAGAAAAAAAATAAGAATAATAAAAACAATTATAGCAATAATAAAAACAATTAAAATACAAAATGTCACGTGCAAAAAATGTCAAAATGTCAAATGGAATTGAACTTAATGATATACTATGTCAAAAGAGTAGGTACGGACTATGGTCAATAACAATAATTAAATTACATTTTGTCTGTTAAAAATTCCGAAATGCTGTAATATGCTTTAGTCAACAGCAAAGATTTAAAACTTTTCTTGAATATGCGTATGTTTAATTCCTTAATTGAATTTGGAATGTGGTTGTATAAGATTGGTGCCATACAAAAAACACTTTTATGCATTAATGCTGTGTGGGACCTTTTTACGCACAAGTTATTGTTCTGTGGTCGAGTTCGTGTGTTATAAAATGATATTTTGGTAAACAGGTCTGGATTGGTCTTAACAAATACAACTACCTCAAAAATATATAAGCACGGAAATGTCAACAATTTGTAATTGATAAAGAATGGCTTGCAAGAATCTAAATTGTGGAGTCTGAACATTGATCTTATGCACCTTTTTTGTGCTTTAAAAACGAATTCCCTGTTGGTCGAGTTACCCCAGAAAATGACACCATACCTCAATACTGAACTCACCAAACCATGATATGCTGTAACTAAAGCATCGACGTTAATCACTGTGGTCAGTTTAAATAGGGCGTAGGCCGATTTGCTAATTCGTTTGGTTAGCTCCTCTGTGTGTGCTTTCCAGTCTAATTTCATGTCAATTGTTAAACCTAGGAATTTTGATGTCTCTACTTGTGTTATAATTTTATTGTTATAGTGTACTGTCATATTGGGATTCGCACGTTGGCTAAACATCATCAATTTCGTCTTATCAATATTTATTTTAAGATTATTATTATCGAGCCATTTCACTATGGAGGTTATTGTCTGAGTGACAACGTCGTTGTGGTTCCGATCATCCGTACTCTTAATGGTCACAGTGCTGTCATCAGCAAATAGTGACATAGGGTGACTTGTTACTTTTGGCAGATCATTTATGTACAGTATAAACAGCGGGGGGCCTAAGACACTGCCCTGGGGTACACCATAAGTAACTGTGCGATGACTAGACTTATAGGTACGTTTGCATTTAGTGTTGGGATCTATATCAGTTACTACAACGTACTGTTTCCTGTTTCGCAAAAAAGAATTGATTAAACTGAGGATGTTCCCTCTAATACCGTACGCATCCAGTTTATTGAGCAAGATATTGTGATCGACATAGTCAACCGCCTGAGTCATGTCACAGTAAATTGAACAAACAGGTATTCTTTGGTTAATCATAACTTATTTCTATTGGCCTCAGAAGTCAGTAATAGGCAACAACGTGACGCATTTCGCCTCTGTGTGCGCCGAACCTATACCACTTTAATGCACAAAAGTGTGTTTCGCATGGCTACTGTAATCTTCAATAAATTACCAAAAGAAATTAGGGCAATTAATACTGCCTTATTTAAGAAAAATCTAAAGAGGCGTTTAGTCAATAAATTTTACTATAACTAGAACGACTACTTAAATTATAATTTTTCCAAGCTCAAGACCTCTTAGTAACATTAGGTAATTGGACAATAATATTTTGTGCATGTATCTTTTATATTTATCTGTTAATGTATTGTAATAACTGTAGGAATGAAATTGAAATAATTTAATTACTATTATTATTTAATGAATAATTAATCTGAATTAATTTGACTTTTTGAAGGACATTCTAATAATTTTAATATCCCACTTTGTTTTTATATAATTTTATACGTCTTAATGTCAATCTAGATTCTGATAAACCATGATTGTATACATTTTTGCATGCCTTACGGTAGAATCACCAGACTCAAATAATTCAGTGGGACCAATGGGAATTAAAAATAATATTACTACATTATTCCCGTTCGTCCCACTGACTTTGTTAGTCAATCAATTTAATATAATTGATTAAATTCCTGTTCGTCCCACCAGTGGGACGACGGCAGTGGGACGATCGGGAATACACGCTTTCAAAGACCAATACCTCCATTCTCCATGCGCTCTTTGTTCTGAGATCTACTTCATTTTCTATCGGTTTATTAAATGAATTTGCTTTGCCCAAGATAAACACAGTTGTTCACGTAAGCGATTTGCGTGCTTTGTATCACCATTGGTACTACAATTCTGTTGGTTAACAGGCATGTTTTTTCAGCGTTCATGTGGAGATCACATCTTCAGCTTTCTATATCTAGAGACTGCAGCATGCGCTCAAGATCTGCACGAGTTTTGCTTATCAAAACAATATCGTCTGCGAAGCAGAGATGGTTGAGAAACTCGCCGTTTATTTTGATACCAACATTGCGCCAACTTAGCTGTCTGAAGGTATGATAGATAATAGATAGATAGATAAAACGTTTATTTGGTGCACACAAAAGACAGCACAACATAAAAAAACACGGTTAAATAATAACTAATTACACAAGGTGCCAATATACAAAAAAATAAAATAATTAAAAACAATAAATGAAAACTAGACACAGTGACAATATTGTCTATGACACACTTTAAAAAATAACGAAAGATGCAAGGTACGGTGTGCGTCTCAACGTTGCACCAAATGGGAGTCCAACTCAGCATGTGTCAGGCAAATATACCTGACGCTGATATTCTGCTGGATCCCTGCAGTGACATACGGACGCCGAACAGATCAGCATATATAAGAAATTAAAATGCGAATATTTGGTTATGTGAAAAGTGGAATGTATGGAGCAAAATTACGTAAGTACCCGCAATTTAAATAATCTATTCTACAGTAAAGTATTGTTTTAGGAAATGTTGTTGTTCGATGATGAATGTCTATTTATTATCTTGATTATTTAGATAGATAAATGTATAGCGTATAAATTAATAATCATATAATGGCGTAGGATAATAATCATAATAATTATAGTGGCGTGGGATTAAATAAAATAATGGTTTTGATTAAAAATTGGTTTCAATAAATAAATATATGCTCCAAACATGATATGGGATCACCCTGCCTAACTCCTTTTTGGATGTTGAATGGCTCTCCCTTTTTCTTCAGTTTAAGCTGCTCTGCTGTTTTTGTAAATTTCTTACATTATGTACTTTGTGTGAACTCCTTGTTCACGATGAGAGCACCATAGAGATGGAAGATAGAGTCAAACGCTTTGGAGTAGTCGACAAAGGCTACGTAGAGCTCTTTATTGTGTTGAACTTCTCAATTTTCTGTGTTAGCGTGAAAATGTGGTCGTTTGTGGAGAAGCCCGATCTGAATCCTGCTTCTTCTCTTGGTGGGCTTTCGTCTAAGATCTAAGAGATCCTTTATTAGGCTGGTAAATAAGTGTCAGTAGTACACTCAGTTGTCTGTAGTTGTCCATTTTGCCTGAATCCCCCTTTCTATAGAGTAAGGTTATAATCGCAGTATTCCAGTCAGGTGGATCGCCTCTTGTTTTAAAATGTCGTTGAACATTGTGGTTAAAATAGTTGATATAAGCTCTCTGATGGCTTTTAATATGTCATTTGTCATAATAATCTTCTCCGGAGCGTTTCTTCATTTTCAGTTGATGGATGGAGTAACTTATTTCATACTTCAGAAATTCCGGTACACTGTCTGAATCAAGTGGCTCCATATCTCGAATTTAGTCTTCGTCTTCGGATGATGCTTACTTTTAGTGATTACTATCCCATCGCGCGGTAGTCGTGGTTATCACTATCACTAGGCAAAAACTTAAAAAAAAAAAGCAACCTACTTCCAAATGTGAAAATCCTAAAAATGTGAAAAATTTCTTTAATTTTGGAATTTGGTGTCTTTGGTTTTGAATTTTCGATTTTTGCTACTAACTCGTGTATCTGTGGACAGAGTGAGACACAGATCTTGTATCTGTGGGGGACACGCGGCGTCAGATGCGTCGCTGTTTGGACTGTGCACTCTCGCGAGTGCAGTAGTAAAGTGTTCCATAAATGTGTGTGCAACAGCCCTGGGGGCCTAAGTCTACTAATTTACAAACGTGTCAGTGGTCTCACAATTATCAGTTTTTAACAGATATGCCATACAAAATCTGTCAAAAAATCATCATTGCGAGACCACTGACACGTTTGTAAATTAGTAGACTTGGCCCCCTGATCGTACGCAGTGTTACTAAGCACCTTCACAGTACCGCCCAGTAGCGGCGTCTGCCACCAGCAGGTACAACAATTGAAAATCAAGACAACAATAAGAGTGCCGCTCCACAGCTGCCCACGGCTAATCGATGCACGGACGGATGCGTAAATAGGAAATAATTTCATGTAGGGACTGGGGACCTACTTGTGTTGTCTGTAATAATTTTAAACTTGGAAGCTATTTGAAGTTGTGCTTCTGTGTGTATCGCACAGTGTGTTATGGTAATATAGTGGGCGCGACTCGAGCCGCGATCGCGCGGCACTCGGCAGCCATCAAATAATTTCTCGGCACGACACTTGCTCGCTCAAGGCTGGCGCTGATGGCGCGGAGCGCGGCGCCGAGCCTGCACCTGCGGACACACGCACACAAGCGCACTACGCGCGTCTATTAATAGAAGCCGATGTACGACACTTGGTAACCGACTGGTTGTGCTTAGTCAGTGGCGCTTCTATTTGTAAGGAATTTGATTCCCGCTCGCTGTCCTGCTCCTCTGCATATTCTACTCCGCGCCTTGACATGTTCTTATACATTACCTACATCAACTTATTGTATGCAACTGTCTATTTAAAAAAAATACAATAGACGTAAATATTTTAGTAACCTATCCCGCTTTTAATTTAATCATTTAATTCAAGCAACAGGACTGTATTAGTAAAATATGTTGGTAAAACATGAACACAGAAATAATTTGTGACGTCACTGCTGCAAGGCGACAGGCCCAGCCGATATCTTGCAGTAGTGTCTCACAAACTCACAATCTAGCCTGCTCGCTACCATAGACAGGATGCTGTTGGTGCTGCCCCGAACCCTACTAACCAGGGATGCGCACCGCTTCCACATCACAGTGTAGAAGCAATGAACTCGAGCTTCAGCAAACATGCCTGATGCGCTGCAGTATCGAGCCAAGCCCATCAGCACCCTGAATGCGTTATTGTATTGAACGCGAAGGGCGCCTTATGATTTTTGATTTATGAACCCTCAGACTGCAAGAGTAAAAAGACGTACACACTAAATATAGTGCGCCTGACCTCCTTAGAGGCACGTCTGAATCTGCGGGCAATCATGTTAGCTCTCACACACAGCGCCCTCCGCTCCCAGTCAATATCCTCATGATCTTTGGGGCGAGTGGTCAATAAATTACCCAGATATTTAAATTGGTCCACCCTCACAAGGGGCATACCCCTTATCTTCACTGAAGGTACAGCTTCTGGGTACCCTGGCCCTAAAGATCATGACCATACTCTTCTATCTTAGAACATGCAGTCTGTCATATTGCTTGCAAGTGGGCACGATTGTCCAGACTGACGCGCTCAGCTGCACCATACCGTCGGCGTAGCTTACGCCATCAATATTGCTCCCGATACGCATGCTGCTAAGCGCTCCAATCAGATCATTTACGTATAGGTAGAATAACGTAGGCGAGCATAACACCCCCACAAAACTAACTAACTATTAACTATTCCTCAAGAGTCATAAAAACAAACCCTGTAAGAAATGACACGTGTTTCAACGAGGCGCTCGAGTTCAAGTTCGCGACTGGTCAATCGTCATCCTGAGGACGCCTCGTTGAGAGGTGAAACACGTGTAATTTGTTACAGGGTTTTTTATGACTCTTGAGGAATAGTTAAGCGGAATTGGTTACTAAATATATCTACGTCTATTATATTATGTAATGGATTTCCGCAAAGCCACGCCTGCGGTACCTACTTCCAATATCGTAAGTGCACATGTAGGTACCTACCTAAGCACCTAGGTACATCTTGTACGTCATCTTTCTTGCACAGAGTGCGCCAGCAAATTTTTACTTATTTGAACATAATTTTAAGGACCTCTCGCACTACGTGGGTGCAACATTGGTCGCAGAAGCTCCGACCATGAAGCGAACGCTCGTACTAAAGTATAGTACAAAGTTTGGCCAGAACTGGTCGGACGGACGGCGGTTCTGCGGCTAAGTGCGCGACGCGCATTCGATTGGTTTGTTCGTGGCCGCGTAGTACGCGATGTCCGCTACGACAACACAATATCCTGTTTAGAGTAGCCAACATAACACACAACCATACATTTTATATAAATTCTATGCACCATAATAATGTACCACTTAATTTAAATTAAATCCAAACAGTGACGCTGCGAACACCAATCAGCGTAATGACATACTTACTTGATAGTAGCGAAAAGAAAATCAGCTGTTCCCTACATTTATGCTCGCATATTTCGTCAAAATCTACGGAACAGCTGATTTTTTTTTTCACTTTTCGCTTTTTATTTCAGGGTTTTCAAGTTGTTCATAATGATGAGTACAATGACCCCTTAAGAGATTTCGTGTAAGAAAAGATACACCTTTATGTTTTTCTTATCCCTGGAATAGGTTCCCAATCCCATGGGTTGCGGGAACGGGATCAAAATTTCATGATTACTTTTGGTCGCGATAACCGACATGCCCGCGGGCGATGCCGCGGGCATCAGCATGTAATAACTGTGTGACGCTGGTGACACTGGTGACGCTGGTGACGCTGGTGACGCTGGTGACGCTGGTGCCGATTCTCTTTTCACAAAATTCTCTAAACTAGACTAAAAATCACTAAAATTTAGTTTATTCCTGTCAAACGACGATTTCCCATTCAGAAAATAATAGACCATTTAGATGGAGAGAGTTAAATTACTCGCTAAGCGATAAATTACTTGCGAATCTCTTATTACATAATCGTAGGCGAGAATTAAGTTCTTGCCTGTATGTAAACATTATGATACGATAGTCTTATTGCGATTATTGCTTGCGATAGTAGCTTATGATTTCTTGCCAAGAAACGTTCGAAAAACTCTCTCCATCTAAATGGCCGATTGTATGGGGAATTTTGGTTTAAGTTGCATTTTTCATACTAACATTTTCTTAATTTATACCAACCATGAACACTAATATTTTAAAACTTTTATGCACTAATGTTTAAAAACTAAGATAACGTTATATGCCACTTAGATTAAGCGACAAAAATAAGTTTCGGCTAAGTTAAAAAAAAATAGTGGTCATTTGTGCTAACAAAATGAGGAGTCATATTTAAAGTTTTTATGTTTAGAAAACTATAAGTACTAAGGTTATTTTACTATTGATGGTTGATTGATTGTCAATGATGGTTATTATTCGATATAATACCAAGCAATTGATGAATATTTTAAATCATAGAAGTGACGAGGTGCTCTATGTGTGAGAAAAAAACCCAATATTTCTATGGTACATATAATATTTATGTACGTAGTTATGCCCTATGTATATGTTACAGTTAAAATCAGTTTTTAGGAAGAAAACGCTCTCTCCGACAGTGCCTCAGTTCTCCAATCCTTACAGAAAAATTACATTACCTCGAACCTTACACTAGAATGTCACAATGCACTAGAACGAGTAACGGTATCCGGTTGCAATAAAGTGACGCTACAATGGATTAAAGGACACAGGGCAATGACGCAGCAGACGAGCTTGCTAGAAGAGCATCTAGCACTTCGGTCTGTGGGCCTGAGCCCATCGTACCCATCCCCTTCAACCAAATACGCAGGTGGCTCCAGGAATTCCCATACCCAAGCGGAGAACTGGTGGTCCTCGGCACCGGGCTGCAGGCAGTCCAAGGAAGCTATGCCATCCCTGGATGGCAGGCTAACCAGGCGTTTATTACGCCTGGACAGGAATGGCCTGCGTCTGGTAGAGGGAACCATCACAGGACATTCGTTAAACAAACACGTCCACACTATAGGCATAGCGGATAGTCCTCTATGCAGAGCGTGCATGGAGGCTGAGGAAACCGTCGCGCACGTGCTCTTTGAATGCACGGGCGTCGCCCAGATTAAAACTGAAACCCTCAGGTCACCCAGATCTTACATGGAAGTTCTGTACAAACCAGGAGACTTAGTAAACTTCTGGAGGGAGGTGGGCTGGATGGAATAACCCCCAACGGCCGCCATGGCCCACGCACAATGGTCCACCTTAGGGACTAAGTGCGGAAACTAAACCCGTAACATAGAACATAGAACTGTTCCGACCGAGATTAAAGTTCTTCGTACCTTATTCTGATTCTGATGTCGATGTTCCCTAAAATGTCCCTTTAGTGTAAGATTATTATTTTTATTAGGTACAGTCACGGACTTTAATTGATGAGCCACCTGGCACTGTTCGTATTTTAGCCGTGTAATGCAAATCGGATTTATTCGGTTTCTGACACTCAAAGTCATCTCTTCGTATTAGAAGAAGAAAATTATATTTCATATCTTTACCGGTTGGCTAACCTGAGAGCCAGTACTACAAACTTGACAGCAGTGTGACTACCCAAAGTCAACCAATTGCAGGTCTAGCAACAGTAACCTACCAACGATTTTTTATCGTTGCTAGGTTACTGTTGCGATAGTAACGTTAGCGTACGGATAAATATTAAAAGTCATTTCGACAAGTTCGAAAGTAACGTCTCTGACATCGACTGTCAGTCTTCAGTTAAGTTTTCAGAATTATCGAGTTAATGAGCTATGATTCAAAGGAGGTCGGTATCAAATAGATTGGATAAACTTAATGCAACATTGTATTTATTTTTATCATTGAGAACTTATTAGTCAACCTCTATGGATAAGACTATTTCCGATTAAAAGTAATTTATTTGTCATCTTGTTTACGAGCGTGCGATTTGAGTTCGTGTTTAATCGTGTAATCTCGTGAATGTATGAAACTGCAAAATTGAAAAGTTTGAAGGTGGCTCATCAATTAAAGTCCGTGACTGTAAATGACGTGTCCTAGATCTTTTTAATAAATATGTTTAAAACTATATCTTGTTTTCAATCCCAAATTAGTTTCTCCAAGCTAGTTTTAATTAAACCTCGGAGTGTCAACTAGTTTTATCTGAAAATCAAATATATCAGTTGGAAATTCTAGTTTTGACTAGGTATTTCTAGTTTTAACAAAGGTATTTAGTAAAAACTAGTTTTAACTAGGGAAAACGAGTTCTAACGAAAAACGGGTTTTAACTTTAACATATACAAGATTCTGTATACTCGTAGCATCCTGAATCCCAACGTCTGGATGCATTTTAATGATATACGTGTCGTTTGGTTTGTAGGTGATGGGGGTTTGTGGCTAAGTAATAACAGGCGAACGGGTCGATCAATCAGGTTAAGTTATACTTGCCGCGGTTGTTCCATGGATGGGTGACCATCTTTACATTCCAAGACCCCTGCGTGCCTTGGAAAGCACGTAAAGCCGTTGGTCCCGGCTGTCATTTGTAGATCTTTGACAGTCGTTACGCGCCGTCAGAAGTCCGAAAGTCTGACGACCAGTTTTACCAAGGGGTATCGTATTACCCAGTGACTGGGTTGTGGGATGTCAGATAGGCAGTCGCTCCATGTAAATCACTGGTATTCAGCTGCATCCGGTTAGACTGGAAACCGTGATCGTGATTCGTGTTAGTATAGGTAAATACTTTTGTATGGAACAGCAGGGTTCTTTATTCACATTTCCGAGTTGACCCCATAATAAAACTTGTTCATTGTCATGAGTAGGTACTACACTCCCTAAAAGTATGTCGCTTCTTTCTATTGCGGCTTCCGCAAATGTCGACGCACGTAGTTTTAACCGGTCTCCAATCTCCAGTCGAATCATGATGCTGATCTTGCATTGTATAGGATTTCCATATAATTCGAGGTCAGCTTATACTAGAAATGTATAAGCCTGATGTGTAGCCGTGTGTATAACAAAACAATTTCCGGAGTTGGACAGAACCAGTCGACTATTCTTCTGTCCACAGTGAGCAGTTTCACTGGATGTCGTGATAGGATAGCAGTGGCTCAGTGAGCAGTGTTGACAGTGGCGGACGAGTTGGCTCGACACGAGGCGGCCGGTGCAGACCGTGCAGGGCAGTGCACGACGGGCACCTGCCGGTCCTCGCTCGGTCGCGGCTCGGAGTCGTAGCATGTTAATGCGGCTACATTCATTAGTAGAGCGCAGCGCGGCGGCTCGCTGTCGCGCGGCCAGTTTTAAAACAAGAATTAAACACCGAACGAGATCTGAAAGCAAGAAAAGTAACGGTACCGGACATAACCAGCCGGCCAGCGATCCACCGATACAGGCGCACAGCTCACATGCGTACGTATGAATATATAAAGTTTATCGCGGCGCCCACGGCCGGCGGGGTCGCCGACCGCCATCCACCAAATGGACATGAGACCGTGTGCACTGTTGTCATGTGTGCCCGCACCCCGCACCCCGCGTCCCTCACACTTCTCTTTCACCCCGCGTTACATACATAACATGCAGCAATGTTGTAGAAATAACATAGGTACCCAGCTATAATAGTACATTGTGATACGAGTGTGCTCTATTGAATATTACAGTCGAGGCGGTATTATACGTGCGAGCCGCAGGCGAGCGCAATAAGGTAGCCGAGAGTGTAATAATCAATGCACACGCGTTTCATACGACGTTTTTCAACACACTTGCGAGGAAAAAAACAGACTTGTTGTAAGAACTTATGCTACAATAACGTACCTTACTATAGAGATGTAAGATTTATAAAGTTTAACTGACCTTTGTTGCCAGGTACTATCCGGAATTTCTTTTAAAAACTTCTATGTCGGTTGGTGGCAATACTTTAAATTTTGTATTTTTGATAATAATTTACCACACAACGAAAACGATAATAAATATTTATAGAAAATGGCGCGCTGGCCGCTGGCTGGTTTTGTTTTTCCATAGGTGTAAATAAAGGCAAAACCGTTAGACAACCTATACAAAAAAATATTATTTGAAAAAGAAAAAAAAAATACTTTAACTAAACGTACCATGACGGAGTCAAATCTTTTTATTATTATTTACACTCCTTTCCCCTACGTCAAATCGACATTTTTAATAATTATTAACACAACAAAAAAGTTATCAAATATTTATGGAAAATGGCGGCTGGTTTTGTATTTTCCGCTAGCCATGCACGCTCGGGTGTAAATAAAGGCACTGCTAATACCACTGAACAACCTATATAAAAATATAATAATGTTAATAATACATAATACGCAAATGGGGTTAGGGTAGTGAACAATATAGACTGAAATTGCCAAAGACTAATATAAAACCTTATTTAATAGTACAGATAGAGTTTTATTATTCCGCGCGATCGCGTTGGCACACGGGCAGGCTAGCGCCGTTCGTCGGGGCGGTTCAAGTGGCCTGGGGCATTATATAACAGTTGCATAAATAACTAACAGAGTTTGTGCAGAATAAACAATTTTTCTTTCTTTTTTTTTCTTTTAACTAATATTAGATACAGCTCATACCATTCAAAAAATCAAAAATGGAGTGCTTTAAAATAATTGCTTGTTAGTGTAGGTAGGTACACCGGTAGTTGGTACACTAAATATAATTACTTTAAAAAAAAAGTACTTAAATGAACGTCCGGCGTAGGTATTCTGTGCAGCTTGCCCCGCAGCCACCGTCCATCGCCGCCGGCCTCAGCCACCTTGCTGACTGGCAAATCTTCTTAAAGGCTCGTACCTACAGGTGCGATATCGCGCCTTATCACGCCCGCGATAGTCATTCGAAATATCCGTGGATTATCATGTTTAACCAACTTTACGATGATCAGGTAAGGATGTAATAGAGGTCTACTACTTCCAGCGCCCCAATGTGCCCCAATCGCGTACTTACCTGCCTTTCAATCACACTCCCATTCATTTTAGAGGGGATTCATAATGCCTCTGTATGTTTTTGAAAAAGTCGTCGGCTTGACAACGTAAAAACGCAATTAATATTGCTGAATTGTCTAAATAAAGGGGATTTTGTGTAGAATCGTCGTGTCGCAATTAAGAAATGGCTCTGGTCCCTCGGCGCCGGCAGCCGCTATCGAACATTATCGGAACACATTATTATCCTAAACCGGGCATTATCGCGCGATAAAGTAGCGATTACACAGAGATATGCGACCACGTCCGCCGCGACACGGCCGGCTCCGGCTTCCGAGCACCGAGCGACAACACTCGCTCCCAACAGTCCAAAGTCACAGGTATCATGGGTGCAGGGATATGCCCATTTCTTCTGAAGGCTAATGTGTTGGTGATAGGGAACACAGACGCTGGCAAAGAGTTCCACACTTTAAAATACAATAGACGCTGATATATTTAGTAACCTATTCCGCTTGACTATTCTTCAAGAGTCATAAAAACCCTGTAAGAAATCGACACGTGTTTCACCTCTCAACGAGTTGTTACCACACCGAGCGCTGGACGCAGAGATCTCTGCGTCCAGCGCTCGGTGTGGTAACACGTCGCGTTCTGGTTTGCGATTGGTCAATCGTCATCCTGAAGATGCCTCGTTGAGAGGTGAAACACGTGTTGATTTCTTACAGGGTTTTTATGACTCTTGAAGAATAGTCAAGCGGAATAGGTTACTAAATATATCAGCGTCTATTGTATTTTATAATGGATTTCCGCAAAGTCACGCCTGAATCAATTAACTATTTCCACACTTTGGCTATACGCATAATAAATTTGGAGGAGAAGCGCTGAGTACGCCTTGTCGGAATATCAACCAAGTGCGATACGTACCTACTGAAAGGAAATACATTAACTTAGCACAGTCTTTATGGCACATTACACAACGTAACAACAAGTAAAAAAGAAACAAATATAAAAAAACGAAACAAATAAAAAGTGTACTTAAAATAAGAAATTAACAGGAAAGTGTGCCACGCGGCTGCGCCAAATAGGCCCAGTTCAGCAAAAATGCCAAAGTCCCTGACCCTGGTTTTCAATTGGGCCTGAAGTGTTCTGCATGGTACCATCCGCACTTGGTTTAATGGAACTCGTGAATGAACAACATTTACTGTTTTTTGACCATGTCTGAAAAAGCTAAAAAATGCAAAAATAGACGTATTATTAAAACCTACTAGACTAGCATTCAGCCAGCGGTTTCGCCGCCTGGATTTCGTGCTTTCACCGCCCGCCGACGCGCGACGGACTGAAAACACCACCTCCACCGAGAGATTTTGAAAATTAACCTTACGATTTTTGGAATTTTGTAAAAATGCAAATTGACACTAAGTAAGACAATACTTCTTAGATAAATCATAATGTATCACGTAAAATAGAGGTACGTAGAAGTAAGTTGCTTATTAGCGTATTAGGCTAGCGAGATTGTAATATTTGTAATAAATTATCAAGACCCTATACTTCTTATCAATAAAAGATAAAAAAGCGGCCAAGTGCGAGTTGGACTCGTACACGAAGGGTTTCGTACAATATTGTGGTGTGGACCGTACAATATTTAACACTACGTACCGAAAAAATAATAGTTTCTTATAATGGGGACTGGGGGCCCCCTTAATTTCTAACTTAATTTTATTTTTATTATTAATTTGTTGTTAGCGGTCATAGTAGGTAGTACACTCTCTGTTTCAAGTATCTATCAATGACGGTTCAAAAGATACAGGCCCGTGACAAACGGACGGACAGTAATAGGCTTGGGCGTTGCTTGGCAGGTGGCACGTGGTTGCTCTTTGAAATGTGCGTTGCGATTCTTCCATACTAGCGGGACTAGAGCATAGGGAGACTAACCGCATACTTTACCACCCCCCTTAATAACAAACTTTATCACGTATTTACTTAGGTTAGCCTTCGTGCAAAGCTTAATTAATAAACTAGGGCTTTATTAATATTTATCTTACAAATAAAACCCCTTAGGGTTGAATTTAGGTAGAATTCCATCAAAGTCGCGGGAACATCGCGAGGATACCTGACCGAGAGACGCACAGAAAAGGGAAGTATGACAAAAAGAAAGCAGGCCTATACCTATAACCAACAGTGGGTTCTCTGGCTGACATTATAAACACGTTCCTAATCCCAGTTTGACCCTTTAAAAACATCAATTTATAAACAAACTAGCTTCCGCCCGCGGCTTCGCCCGCGTGGTATGTCGATAAAAGGTAGCCTATGTCCTTCCCCGGGATACCATCTATCTCCTTGCCAAGTTTTATCGAAATCCGTCTAGTGGTTTAGGCGTGAAAAGGTAACATACACACAGACAGACAGACAGACAGACAGAGTTACTTTCGAATTTATAATATTAGTATGGATGTGGAAGTGGCGATTGTGATAAATGGTCCAACAATGCGCGCCGCAGGTGCAGGCCGCCTGACCTTTGCAGCGAGCTTACCCCCCCGCCCGCCGCCCGCGCCCCCTGCGCAAGCGTCCGAAGCCTTCGCCGCCCGTTATGAATCCTCTCGTATGCGAGAGTGACCGTTATCGGCAAACTGTATTTTTCAAAACCACGTTTTATACATGGTACACGACTAACTAAGCATAAATATTTTATCTCGCTGCTTATATGGCCCACGAAGTCGAATAACGTGTGATAGCTAAAAAAATGACATGCTCACATATACTCAAGCCTTATTCCCATGGGGGTAGATACGCCGAAACTACAGTAGTTTACTACGCCCTCACATGCTTCGAGAGAATTTAGCATTTGGTTTGTACGAGTATGTAAGGGTAATCTTCGGAACTACTGAACCGTTTCCGTAAATTGTTTCACTAATGGGAAGTTACATCAGTATTGCCGAGTGTCATAGTTTAAATTTTATGTTAAAACGCACGTTTTGCTTCACGCGGGCGAAGTTGCGGGTAGAAGCTAGTTAAACACAATATCAGTTTCAGTATGTTGCCGCGCTAGCGATAAGTGCAGTAAGTATATATATTATGTATGCAAGATCTCTGGAAGCATAAAGTGATCCACTTACTTATTTCTAGGTCTTACCCTCTTTTTGGCTTTTCTCGTCGCTAGAAAGCAAAAAGTCGCTTAGCTAGCGTAGCTTTTAGTGCCTGATAGCATAATTATATTAAAAAATACATCTGATAGATACAGATCTTGCCTGATTTGATCAACCAGGACCAGCCGCAAGGTCAACTAGCTTACACCACATAGGGTAGTGTCAGGAAAACTTCAACCACGTGCTAAAAGTGGGCAGTTATACTATTTGAGAAAGCTAACACGAGAAGGAAGTTGTTCCTGTAAGTACGTCATATGCCATTACATTTATTTTGAGCAGATGTCAAAAGAAACAGAAACCTAACAGCTCCATTTCATGCCCAAAACTATGGGAAAAAATGGTTTTCCATACAAACTTTGACCCCTTATTTGAGGGGCGCCTACCTCCGATAAAAACTTAGAAGAACTATTAAACCTGAACTTGAAATTTGTCAAAGTTGGTAGGCTTAATAGTTCCTACCGCACTAGTGCGGTAATGTGCGCCACAGATTACTATTTACTAGTCGGAGTATTGATATGGCAGTATGGAATTAGTAAGTACTATCATGGCAGCATGGAATTTGTATCCAACAGAAATTGTTTCTGGTGAAGCTTTTTACCAAAGACAAGCGCTCAAAAGCAAGTTTTTATTAAAAAATGAAGAGTTCAATAGTTGGGATGAATTCATCCAACAAACTTAACATTGTAGTTGAAAAAAATTGTTCTCCCATACATTCTGTATGGCAGAACATGTTTTTGCAACAGAAAATGGTCTACGAGGCATACCTTTCAAGTTCTGTCGTTTCCATATTTCCCGGTAATTTTGAATTTGGAACTGTTCTATATTCGAATGTGTTTAAATTTGGAATCTCAAAACAGTTGAAAGTATTAGGATTAATGCTATTGTTTAGTCACAGCGTCGATTGGAATCTGTCAGGTTACGTACGAAAATGAATCTCTCTAAGGAAAATGTTCGTGCAATAATTTTCTTCAACTTTAGAAGAGGCCTGACACGGCTTCAGTGTTTTAAAGAGCTAACATCTGTGTTCAGTGATGAAGCCCCATGTCTGCGGACTGTCGAACGCTGGTATTTAGAATTCCAGCGTGGACATACTAGTGTTAGTGACAAATCTCGCGAAGGACGCTCAAAATCCGCCTTCATTGAAGATAACATCATTGCTGTGAAACAACTAATTCTCGAAGATCGTCATGTGACGTATCGAGAGATAGAGGCTCTATTAGGCATCTCAGGGACAACCATTCAGAAGATCTTGCAGGAAGCGCTTGGTGTGAGAAAGCTAGTTTACCGTTGGATACCGCATCTGCTTTCCGACGATCACTAGGCGGCCCGCGTCAGATGGTGTAAGAAAACTCTTCAAAGGTTCAACCGAGGACAGTCAAATCACGTCTACGATATCACCAGTGGTGACGAATCTTGGATCTATGCCTACGATCCTGATACCAAACAACAATCTACAATCTGGGTCTTTCAAAACGAGCCAAAGCCGACTAAAGTTGTTCGTTCTCGAAGCACGTCAAAGAAGATGGTGGCCACGTTCGTTGGAAAAACCGGCATGTTGCGACTATTGCACTTGAAGATCGTAGAACGGTTAACGCAGAGTGGTATACCACAGTTTGTTTACCACAAGTCATCGCCGAACTTCGAAATTCTAACTCAAAGCGACGCATCATCCTGCACCACGACAACGCAAGCTCACACAGTGCTCGTCAAACGATTGAGTATTTGAAGCAGGAAAATGTAGAAATTCTTGACCATGCTCCATACAGTCCTGACCTAAGCCCTAATGGTAGGGGAGCCCAAACGGGGATTTCGGGAGTTACTCGAGCGCGGCAGAATAACATACGGGGGGCAACCTTGTACCTTGTGAAGTACTCCCACCATACCTGAGCCCTGTACATAGGGGCAAACGCCTAGGGCAGCCGATCAGATTAGTAAAAAAAATCGATCGTTAGAAAAACTCGAGCGCGTCAGAATAAGGTAAGGTAAGTTGGTTACATGCAGAAAAGTGTGCATTTTACTATCCAATTCTATATTTATTTTCCTTTTTTATGAAATATAATTCATCTTCGTCGGTTCTGGCCGAGTCTTGTGGGAAGCCCTGGCATTCTCCTTTCATCTAAATCCGTTCTGGCGACAAACAAACGAACTCACTTTCGTCGGTTACGGAACTTAGCGATGGAAGTTCAAAACCCACATCTAACGTGTCCTTATCAAAAAGCATAATTATTATAAAACTAAAGACTACGTTACAGACAAGGATGTTTGGCAATAATTCCTTCTAATATTGTAAAAGCCAAAGAGTTTCTTGCCAGCTCTTCTCCAAAGGAAACAACCAATTGGAACCGTGTTTCCTAGTTTCTGACGTTTCATAATTATTGCCCATGGTATATGTGAAACAAAATACAATAAAATATAAGTAAAAATCTTTTTAAAAACAAGCTTTTATTGAACTAAAAAGTATTAAATAAAAACTTACGTGAACATAGAACTTTAATATTTTCTTAAAAGCTTGAGGCTTATCTTCAAGTTTAGTGTAAGAAGGACATTTACGCCTCAAGCTATTAAGAAAATATTAAAGTTCTATGTTTACGTTATTATTTATATTTAATACTTTTTAGTTCATTAAAAGCTTGTTTTTAAAAAGATTTTTACTTATATTTTATTTTCTACTTTTTAGCAATAGGATTTTTTTTTATATATCTATGCTATCACAAATCCAACGATTTAGGATTTCCCATGGCCACCTTCCGGCTCTATCAACAGGCCCTGAACAGCACCTAGTGTCAAAGCACTTGTCAATACATAACCAACGAGTCAAAACACGATGGTGCTATCTTGTTTGGTTGAGGAGTTCCCATGGCCACCTTCCGGCTCCATCATCAGACCAGCTCCATGGTAACATTTTTTCAAAATGTCTTGGTAGTTGTATGAGTATGCCAAGTTTCAGCTCAATCGGATGCCAGGATGTGCTTGAAAAATTGATGACAAAAGGAGTAACCGGAAACACACGAACAGAGCAAGCTAATATAAAGCTTGTAAAAATCCAGCTCATGTTAGGTACTTAAATCGCAAAACAGATGATAAGTATGAACGCTGATTACGCTGATCGTATGATAGTATGAACGTTATGCACTGAAGGATGCGCTCTTTGGTTAATAGCTACTCATTCGAGCCATGTTCTAACCAACCAGAATAAAATATATGTCTGTGTCTGACCGGTAACAGCAAACAAGTGTTCAAATGTGTGAGCCAAAGTCTATCAAACTGTTTGATCAAATATGTGACTGTGTCTGGCGCCGGCTTTAGATTCGCCAACCCACATTCAAGTTCCCAATTGTCCCAAACAGACGTCTCGTAGTCGGCGAATAGCTCTTAGGATTACGAAAGTCTATCTTAGTTTCCAATAATCTTTTTACAATAATTCTATGAATTTTGCAAATCCAAATTCAAATAATTTATTTCGAGTAGCATTAGACTCATAGACTGGGCATAAATTTACAAATAAAATCAAATTAAAATAAAATTACAATTAAATTAAAATAACTTAAGTTACAATTATAATGAAATCAAATTTAAATAGAATCAAAATTAAAATAAATCAAAATTAACTAAAATTTTACATTAAAATCACAATTAAAACAATATTTACAAATAATTTAATTAATTAATTAGCGCGACACGTAGCCGGCCTGGATGTATAAAAATGTTATACTTTCAAGCGCGTCACATGTCGCATTCAACAGTGGGTCATGATTATGATGGCGCAATCAAGCATAGATTCGATATATCCGATTATTCTGCGACATTTTTATAAATTATACAGAGAAAATTATCCATATCTTGGAGCTCGGCTGGGTCGGTGGACCTCACGTCCGGCTCGAGCTGTTTTTAACCGACTTTTTCAAAAAGGAGGAGGTTCTCAATTCGTCTGTGTTTTTTTTTTGTGTGTATGTTACGCGATTACTCCGCCAATTATGAATCGATTTTGTTTATTTATTTATTTATTTATTTTATTATTTATGTACACACAGTAAAATACAAAAGATACGACATAATTAAAATATGAGTACAAAGGTACTGCTTATTTCTTAAGAAATTTCTTCCAGCAGACCTGCGAAAGGAGAAACGAAAAAGAAATGTAGACAATAGTGTGTGAGAACAAGAAGAGAAAAAACATGAATATGCGAAGTCTTAACTAAAAATAACAAATATACCTACACATATACGCAAGAAAATTAACATATACTTAAATAAATACATAAAGCTTAAATATATAAACATAAATACACTATAGGTACCTATATAATAATAAATACTCAAAGTTGAGAGGAAAGATAATGCTCTTTTACACGAAGTTTAAATAGAGAAACAGTTTTCAAATCACGAATACTAGGCGGAAGTGAGTTCCACAATCTTACAGCATGGACAGAGAAGGAATAAGAATAATAGCTAGTTTTATGGGGATGAGATTTAAGGAGGGATCTAAGGTGTGATCTACACGGTGCGTCACTAGGACGAGCGTAAGAAAAACGCTCACGCAGGTAGGACGGATAAGACGGGTTGTGTAAAATGTTGAAGAGGAGACATAAAATCCGAGTGTTCCTGCGAAGGCGGATTGGGAGCCACTTGAGTTCCTTGCGAAGGTGAGAAACATGGTCATACTTTCGCAGACCGAAAACGAATTTGAACGAATTTGTTGTTTTTTTTTAGTTCATGCTTCAGATGTGGTCCCATATTTTTAGTAACTATCTATTTGGCACGCAGCGACACACAGCGGCACGACGAGACGCACCATTGTCGCTTCACCCGAAGGTGTATATGTGGCAGGGAAATGAGGAAACTAGGGATTTCACGAAATCCCTAGGGATACCACGAAATTACGGTAGATGTCGAACATTCTTGTTTATTCCGTCTTCTTACTAAAAATGTTTAGTGATATGACAAAATATCATATTATATCGAAGATTTTATTGTTATGTCAGAAGTACTGTGAGAGGAATTTATGAGAGTGTCGATAACCGTTATGTTTTCATGTTCTTTTTTTGTATGTGTTATAATTATCATTTTATTTTTATAATTTTAGTTACTGTAATTGGTTGCACAACGGTTGTAATTAAATAAATAAATCACTAAACATTTTTTATACTTAAATTATTTATACTTAAAGTGAATATGTAACTAAATATTCTGTGAATATTTCAAGCGTCTACCTGTTGTCATTTTCAATATCGAGCAAAAACGAGCAAAAAAATCACGTTTGTTGTATGGGAGCCGCCTTAAATATTTATTTTATTTTTGTTTTTAGTATTTGTTGTCATAGCGGCAACAGATATACATCATCTGTGAAAATTTCAAGTGTCTAGCTATCACGGATCATGAGATACAGCCTGGTGACAGACGGACGGACAGACAGACAGACAGACAGCGGAGCCTTAGTAATAGGGTCCCGTTTTACCCTTTGGGTACGGAACCCTAAAAATCCGGTATCGGTAACAGGGTTCACGCTACCGGTGGTCAAGGATATAATAGAGGAACCTACTTACTATAAGCGCCGTGTCCAGAAGTACCGCTTTCTGGACCAAGCCCTTGGTCCAGCTGCCTAACGATAGCCTCCTCAGGTGTTGGTCGCGGCTCTTGGCTTATATGCCATTGGCCGTAACGACTATCGACACAATGACTGTTGTATCTACATCCCACATGTCGACAACGTCGCGTGACAGGTCAAGATACTTAATCTGCTTATCTTTTTCGGCGTTCACGAGGTTCTCGTCATGCGGGACCGCTATATCAACAATCATTGTGCGATGCTCTATCATCACTATGTTACGAGTATGTCAGGAACATTTTAAAGACAACACCTGGGATGATTTTCACTGCACCAAATAGTGCTGTCTTGTTTGGTTGAGGAGTTCCTATGGGTACTTTCCGGCTCCATCACTAGACCCTGGATACAACCTTGGGCTATACTAGGTACTTGTCAAGACAAAGCCAAAGAGTCCAAACACGATGGTGCTATCTTTGTTGTTGTTTGTTGTGGAGTTCGTATGGCCACCTTCCGGCTTCATCATCAGACCCTGGATACTACCTGGTGTAAAGTACTTGTCAATACATATTCAACGAGTCTAAACACGATGGTGCTATCTTGTTTGATTGAGGAGTTCCTATGGCCATCTTCCGGCTCCATCATCAGATCCTGGACACCAACTAGTGAAATAGGACTTATCAATACATACTCTACATACTCTACTCTCATACTTACTCTTTTTTATTAATCAGTACTCTTTATTTACCCTTTCTGAAATCAGATAAACTCTATTTCTTGTAGAAAAAGTTGGCAACCCTAGTTACAACCGTCTTTGCGTAAAGATGCCGCCTTCGACTGCGTTACCGCTGTGCTTTTAACTCAGTCAACCATTTTGAACAAAGTAACACTAGCATCACATAACTCGTGGTCTTACTCGTTTGTGCAGTATAGCTCAGAATATCACGGACATTGTAAGATCCTGCATCTCTCTTTTCGAGGCGTTTTAGGTTTAACTAATCGACCATAATAGGGAACGTACGTTTTGCAAGTATGTGTGTTCCAGTTATGTACTCAAAACCTGCCCAATCAATGAGTATTGAGTGTATCGGTGAGGCGAGCGTCAACCTTCGCATGCCGGCTGAACAAACAGGCCCATCGAACAGTACCCAAGCGTTTAACCGCTTTTGAGTATTCTAAACGAACATTATACGAGTAATACGACGATAGAGCCACCTTCATCTAGCGGAAGTTCTTCATAATAAGGTTAATGTTGCTAAGAAACTAACTATTTACATAATAATAGCTCTTACCGTCGGTTTCTCATCACATGACCGCTACTATTAAGTTTAAATACTTGACGCTATTCTCTTTTGTTCATTTCAATTAATTGTAAGTAGTAGTATTTAGTTAATGCTTTGCTAAAGCTCATTTCAGACCACGCTATAATATAATAGCATATATGTAGTTCATAGCACAGCAATATCGCTAACTATATGCTGTAGGCTATATATAGCGTAGTCTGAAATGATCTTAACTATGCAACGGATTAATTACGCCAAATAGCAGTACGAACAATTAGGGGCAGGAACTGGCAGTGCAGCGCGCGCATTGCCGTTGATGTCTTTTACAGGCGCCACGCGTCGCTGCTCGCGGGACAGCGGGCGGAGCGAGCAGGGAGGCTCACTCACAATAACAATACAATACGTTACTAACTATACTTTATGTTTAACGTTAACATCTTACGAATCTTACTTAATATCATTATTTATATAGAATTTTGAGTTTAGAATTCAATTCAAACATCTACGCAGTACTTAAGAGCCCCTATCAATTTAGCGGTCTTAAAACAGAAAATTCAAGTTTTTTCGGAGCCAATGTCTCAATATCCTTAAGATATCTGTTTTGTTTTTAAATGCAAAATTATTCATCACCTATTTAACTAGTAAGTCGACTAATAAAATTAAAACTAACTACTCAATATAAATTACGAAAAATAAAAATCTAACACACGTTTTACGGAAGCGTGAAACACTTGGTTTTTCAATTGCTTTCATAGCTTACTGGTAGCAAAACATAGGGTGTTAAAAGACAGCCGTCCACTACGCATTCTGTAACTTCAAATTATGTAACATTGCACTAAAATAATTGCTGGGAAAAGACTTTTATTTTTGCTGTGAAAAATCACTGTTTACGGTAGTGCACATCGTGACGCACGCAAAATATTGTGTTTATGGGTGCATGCAACGGTTGAGGGTTCGTGGAGGTACTTTATCTCCGTAACCAAAAGGTTCCCAGGTATGGTCCAATAGAAAAAACCGGCCAAGTGCGATTCGGACTCGCGCACACAAAGGTGTCGTACCATTATCTATAAAAACGGCAAAAAATTCACGTTTGTTGTACGGGAGCCCCCTTAAATATTGATTTTATTCTGTTTTTTGGTATTTGTTGTTAAAGCGGCAACAGAAAACATCATCTGTGAAAATTTCAACTGTCTAACTATCACGGTTCATGAGATACAGCCTGGTGGCAGTCGGACAGACAGACAGACAGCGGAGTCTTAGTAACAGGGTCCCGTTTTACCCTTTGTGTACGGAACCCTAAAAATGATCACAATGACGGGAATAACAAGTGACGCTCGGCTCCGTTAAGCGTCTTTTTACACCCGTTACATCTCTAAGAAGGAAGCTGGTTAGTAATAACAGCCGCACGGGTCGATCCATCAGGTTAAGCTACGCTTGCCGAGCTTGGTCCGTGGATGGGTGACCATCTTTATATACCGAGACTCCTCCGTACCTCGGAAGCACGTTAACCCGTTGGTCCCGACACTCCCGGCTGTCATTCGTGGATCTTTGACAGTCGTTACGGGTCGTCAGAGGCCGAAATCTGACAACCAGTCTTACCATCGGGTATCGTATTCCCTAGTTGACCGAGCGAGCGAAGCGTCTGTGCATCAAGTCTGGCAGCGAGTTTGTCAGTTTGTACGTACTCGTCTACTTACAGGTCGTATTTCACAACCGATCTGGACGAGGTGTACTGGTTTAAAGATTTTTTTGTATTTTTTTTTCCTCGGGGATTTCTGATTGGAGGGGTACTTCCACCAAAATGGGGCAAACAGGGGGCTACTGGATATCTCCGCCTTATGAGATCCGATAACGATGGTTCTTTTTTATTTGAAAGGTGCGGTAACTTTAAGTTGGTCTCAAAAAAAATGCTGAAGATCTGAAGAGGATCTTCGGCATGATGAGCAGAATAGCTTCTGTGATAAATATGTGAAAAAATCACGGCAGTAGGTACCTATAACAAAGTTAAAAGGAAGACTGTCACAGCTATGTATGCTTTACAAGTTATCCCAACTACGGAATTGTGCCTAAATTGAGCATGATCCACGCTCTTGGCCGGTTTTTACCCTTTGGGTATGGCCGAAGGGTAAAACGGGACCCTATTACTAAGGCTATGTCCGTCTGTCTGTCTGTCCGCGGCTTAGCTCAGAGACTGTTGGCACTATAAATCTGTAAAATTTGCTATGGGTATACATATAAACGCCAACAAAGTGGTAAAAAATATTTTTTTTTGTGTACCTCCCCTACACGTAAAGTAAAGGGATATCGTTGGAGAGGTCGTTTAAAAATAATGGGAGTTTGTGAAAACCATTTTTGGATCCGTTTGCGAAATATTAAGCTTTAAAGTGCAAATTTTTGTTAGAGTCAAGTGTCCGTCCCGCCTGCCAGCTAAATCGTTGGTTTTGGATATGTGAAAAAAATCACGGCAGTTGTATAACGAAATTAAAAAGGAAAACTATCACCGCTACGTAGGCTTCACAAGTTACCAAGTAATAATCGACCAACTTAAATTTGCAGTTGCAAAAACATGTTCTGAGAACAAGTTTTTCAACTCCAATGTTAAGTTATAAATGCATGCCAAGTCCCAACTACGGAACCCTTCATTCTGCGTGGCCGTCGAGCATGCACTTGGTTTATGGTTAGTAGATATGATAAAATATTTTAAGACACGAACGAAAGTGGTACTTATAACGAATTTAGTGCGTACACTGAATACGTTTTTCTCTGTCGAATAGGTAGTGTTCCGGTGATAATGGCAACGCACGAAAAATCCAAACAAGTTCGGATTGTATGTGTACGTATACGTATGACTAAACCGCACCCAGTCTGCGGTCGTAATTGGAAGGTCGGGATCATTTGTGCGTGTTCGCACTAGTCACATTCGTACGAAAACGCGTCCTTCTAAGTGCACTTGGCCTAAATTTACAAGCAATCGTTCATGGTTTCTTCCTGCAGGTCTACTCCCTAAACAAGAAAACCAAGATTTGGCTGAAGTTACGGGCGATACCTACTACGACCTTCAAGACATAATGATTTGAAAGTATTGCGCGGCAAGAGCGTGGCAGCAACACGCAGCGTTTGCAGGATACATTGCTGCCGCGCTCTAGTGTGGTGTAAACCAACGAATGTTTGCGCGGCAACACTGCGCGGCATATCCGAGACACGCCGCGCACACAGTTGGCAATTGGCATGAAAGCGATTGCGTGTGTCGTAGCTCTGATTATGACGAATGTTTGCTAGAAATGTTTGAGCGCGGCAGGTAGACAGAATCTTCCGCGCGCGGCAGTCGTTCAAACTCAGCGCGGCAGCCGCGTACAATTGCCGCTCAATGTACAAACCTTTACAGCCAATGTGCTCTAGCTTGTTCAAAAAAAAAAAAAAATCGGTTACGATAAATTTACTTTTTAGGGTTCCGTACCCAAAGGGTAAAACCGGACCCTATTACTAAGACTCCGCTGTCTGTCTGTCCGTCTGTCACCAGGCTGTATCTCATGAACCGTGATAGTTAAGACAGTTGAAATTTTCACAGATGATGTATTTCTGTTGCCGCTGTAACAACAAATACTTACTAAAAAACAGAATAAAATAAATATTTAAGGGCAAAAAAATTACGTTTTTTGTATGGGAGCCATACAAAAAACGTAATTTTTTTGCCGTTTTTATAGACAATGGTACGGAACCCTTCGTGCGCGAGTAAGGTGAAAACTTATTCACTGTTCATTACTTTTCACAATAGTTCATTATTCATTCCTTCTTTCTTATATCTATGATTCATTCATTTAGTTAATTATTTCTCATATAGATGCAATCGGGCCGGAAACGGCCAAGCCGCATATTTTGACTAAGGTGTAGAGTTTCTGAAGTTAGGGCTTGTAAGGCTGCAAGGTAAGGTTGCAAGGCTGCGCATAACATATAACTATTTTTAATTTGTTTTTTGGAGCCTATTGCTAGTAGGATGTTATAATAATTTATGTATTCCCTATAGAGTTAATAGTACACACGGCTACACATCAAGCTATACAAAACCAGTTTAAGCTGATCTCGCATTGTATAGGATTTCCCTACAATGAGAGATCAGCGTAAACTGGTTTTGTATAGCTTGATGTGTAGCCGTGCGTACTAGTGATGACTATGACATGAAATACGACAAAGAATTATTATTGAGTAGTGAACTTTATTAATGTGAACTGGATTCCGTCATTTACGTTTACTATCAGGATAGCAGTCTACAGTTGATTATAAATTGCGGGTCATTATATCATTTAGCGTGCAGCCTGCAGGACACGAGCGAGTGGACGAGTGAACCCCGAGTGGACAAGCCACCACAATCAGTTGTCTTTGTTGACATAAAGTAGCGAAGGTTTGCTATACTTTTGTGCCCTTCAACCAAAAACGACCGACCGCACCTTGACAAATACCTAATGAAATATCGCGGGATATTGTATTGGAAACACATTCCTACTGCATTGTTATGAAAGCCACGGCAAAAACGCCAAGTAGCAGGCTGTTTGATTTTTGTTTATAATTGTAAAATTTCCCTTTGAAGAGAGTTCCTGGAAGGACTTGGGTGAAGCGTTAGCCCAGCAGCTGGATACAAAAAAAAAGATCATCAAAAGTACCACATTCAAGATTCAAGTGCATCAGTATAATGTATCAGTGGTTCCCGTCGGCACCCCACCGCGGTCTCCGCACCACGAACTATAACGTACTAACGAGCGGACATGATGATGATTTATCAGAGGTTTTGTCATTGCAGATTTCTGGTTTTGTATTTCCTTCAAATCTACATTTATTTCTAAAAACCTGGTGAAAACAAACGCTTTGTAGTTCGATGTTCTCACGTAGGTAGGCAGGGGGTACGTACACGATCAAATACATGAAAAACCGGCCAAGTGCGAGTCTGACTCGCGCACGAAGGGTGCCGTACGATTATCTATAAAAACGGCAAAAAAAATCACGTTTGTTGTATGGGAGCCCCCTTAAATATTTATTTTATTCGTTTTTTTAATATTTGTTGTTATAGCGGCAACAGATAATACATCATATTATTATGTGAAAATTTAAACTGTCTAGCTATCACGGTTCATGAGATACAGCCTGGTGACAGACGGACAGACAGACAGACAGACAGCGAAGGCTTAGTAATAGGATCCCGTTTTACCCTTTGGGTACGGAACCCTAAAAAAGCACCTATATAAAAAAAAACAACTAGGATCATAAAATCATAATCCTTCTCAAGAGCAACAAGTAACGCGGCAAAAAAAATCTGAAAATCTTTGGTACCTTAGAGTATATAATTAGATAATTACCTACTCTAAGTTTGGTACCTACTGTTGTAGCTTGAGAGAGAGAGAGAGATTGTAGTTTTAAAACTACTACTTTTGATGAAGTAACTGGCCGTAAGAAGTTTAAGTAATTTCAATCTCTCTCTAGTTAGTAATCATTATTTTGCTAACGCTTAGTTATTAGTTTTGGCTATGCATTCATGGAAGGTCACAAACTCACAACTGTGTGTTTTTGTCTTTAGTTTGTCCGTATGCGTACCTACACTGTATAAAGGTAAGAACATTGTAGGTGCTCTTAGATAGGTATAATTAGCATTTCTATATATTTTTTCATTTTTTATAAATTACTCTGACAATATGCAATAAAGAGAATTCTATCTATGAAAAATCTTATGATGTGTTGTGTTTGGGACGCACGCGATGGGCTCGCGAGCGGTGGACAGGCTGGGACAGACACGTCTGAGTTTAGAAACGTGTATAAATAGCGCAACAATGTGCGTGCACCGAGCGCGCCTTGTCACTGCTGCGTGCTGTGTGGTGTATCATATTTTGTGTTGGATTGCATGCGCTCGATGGCCGATAAATAGTAGTTTTATGCGAGGGCGAGTCGCGGCCCGCCCCCGGCTTATTAATAACATTATGCTCGATTAGGCATGTCCCTCCCGGCGCCTGGGGACGACGCACTCCCGCGCGTTACGTCATCGCCTGAAATACGCCCGAGTTTTACACGAAATCGCCGATCGGCGGGCGAGCCGCTCCCGGAACGACTCTCTGACACGAACAGAATAAAACCGGCCGCCGGTAGTGCCAAACCCGCGGTCAACGACTCCCGAAATAGATGCACAACGCGCGCACCTATAGGAAATTAAGAACCGGTCCCGACCGCGGCGACACTCCGATAGCGATAAAAATTCATTTCGAAAGCGGAATCCACCTGAGCGATTAATTTACTGCGGCTTTCACCGGTCGCGTTATCGAGACTCGACGCGAACGTAGGCGAACTTCAGGCCTCGATACGAAGAGACGCGGGACGTGGCAGGCACGCGGCGGCCGCGTGTCGCCGCCACCGTGCCGCGCGCTCGGACCCGCGCCCGGACCCGCGGTCAACACGCCACACCACTGTAGGTGCCAAGCTCGAAGGGGGCAGATGGGAATAAACGATTTGTTATAATGCCCATTCGACAAACCTGTCCGCTAATAAACCATTGCATGTTACCTGTAATTCATAGAATTTCTTCCATTCAGTCATTATGTAGGTCTCATGTCATTATCTAGCGATACACAATCCAAGCGACGGAAAACTAATATGATGGACCCATGGATACTAAATTATTATTTCATAACATTTGGATATTTGAGTGCTTGAAATTTCTTTAATCTAATCAGTAGGTACCTACATAAACATTATAATATTATACATTTAAATCCCATCTCTCCCATATTTAAAAATCAATGACAGGGCTTTTCACATAATAATTATTATTTTGATACAACACGTTACAGAAACCCTTAAAAATGAAAAAAAAAAAACAAGTAGTTAATGTAGGTACGTAGTCAAGTTAATGTAGGTACGTAGTCAAGTTAATGTAGGTATGTGGTCATGATAATATATGTAGATACATGGTCATGATATGTAGGTACATGGTCATGATATGTAGGTACATGGTCATGATATGTAGGTACGTGGTCATGATATGTAGGTACGTGGTTATGATATGTAGGTACGTGGTCATTTTGAGTAGGTAGGTAGGTACCTACAATATTTAACTTGCACCCGATCTATTCTGTAAAAATCTCGCCGTGAAAACGTAGGTAAAGTGAGCTCTTCCATATAACTACTTGTATTACTTACATTTTTATAAACTAGCTGGGCCCGCGGTTTCACCCGAGTTAGTCTCGATCCGATATCGGTATAAAAGTATCATTTCTCCTATGCCAGGGCATGGTCTACCCCTGTGCCAAATTCCATCCAAATCCGTTCAGACGTTTTAGGGTTAAAGCATAACAAACAAACAAACTCACTTTCGGATTTATAATATTAGTTACTTAGTATATAAATCCATATTATATAATATATAGTTAGGATGATTAGAATGCGAAAGTAACTCTCTCCGTCGGTCTGTCTGCTATCTTCATTATGCCATAATGGCTGAACAGATTTCAATGAAATTTGTTACACAGGTAGACCATGAGCTGGGTGGGATAGGACATGATACTTTTTATCCCGGTAGTACATTCCCGTGGAAGACCCTCGAACACCACGCGGGCGAAGCCGTGGGCAAAACGTAGTCTGTAATAAGAAGACACTACGTGTAACATCGTGAAAAAAAACGTGACAGCCGTGACGGGTTGCATGTTGCACTAAGAAGAAACGGTGAAGGCTGAGGGTTTGACGTACATCCCATTTTGCGAAGTCAAATCCAAATTACTCAACAGCTCAGTGCGCGCTGCGCGCATTCACCATGCAGCCACCATCGCTTTTGTACATCAGTATTTTATTTACATTTCAGTACAGTATCATTATAGACAAAGACAGACTAACGAAATTAAGGAAACGGGGAGACAGACTACAGCATCTGGCCAAATTCCATGTAAACAATGTGATGTATGGTAGGTATGTATGCATAGAACACTAACTAGCAACAGACATTTGGGCAAACATACAGACACAGACGTGGCCGACCGGCCGCGGTCGTCCGGAGCGGTGCGGCGGAGTGGCCGGCGGCGGCCGTGCGCTGGCGGCGGAGCTATCGTGCGCGAGTTAATGAGTTGAAAACGCGTGCTCATTGCCGGCCATGAGGAATTTTAATTAGTTAAGTGGGTTACGTGAGCGACGATGAGGAAACGCAACAGTGCGCGGATTATGTTGATAACATCGACTTCGGGAAGCGTTTCTTGCTCCGACCAACCCGACTGTTACGCGTTTCTCATTAGCTAACACGATTACTGACAACAAGTCCGATACGTTACGAACAGAGGGCGCTAGTGAGACTGTTGTCAGTCGAATAGTGACATTATTAGACACTGAAAAAATCACATGAATAAGATTTAAAACCAAGAAAGCAATATGTGAAGCAGTCCTTAGCCGATAACCGGTTGTACGGTTACAACGTCGATGCATGGCGGCGCATGCAATCGATGAATTAAGAGGATAGCTATCAGGTGGGGAAATATTACATTGAGCAAGTTATATACGTACTATGCTTTCTTGACAAAGAATTCGATCAAATTTCCGAATGCGGGTACCGACACCAACGACAAGACATTCCTATAGACATTAAAAGACAACGACGACTAGTCCGACACATGTGACGTAATGATGTGCGACATATCGCAGAATTGCGATGGAGGTCAACGATATAACACGTTTGTTGTAGGTTACCGTAGGATCCAAAGGTGATGCGAGTGTCGTTAACCGTACAAGTGTTCTGCGCACGCGGTGCTGAGCCACGCGTGCGATTTCCTTGTCGTCTGCGCCGATCCGGTTACCTGATGCGGAGAGACAAGCTTCCAGTGAACAGCCGGACCCGGTAAATATAAACGTTGTTACCGGACCGGTTCCGAAGAATTCCAGAAGCCAACGTAGAACGTGGAGCGCGGACGACATCTTTACCTGACAGTATTAGAAATAACTATTTGACTCTAATGCTGCCCGGTAAGATGCGAACCGCCACTCCGGCTGGAGACAGTGCTGGCTGGTGTATCAGTGTCGGTCGGTGCGCGGTCGCCACGAGGCGGTGAAGGGCGCGCGCGCGTGCGTACGGCAGCGCTGCTGGTCGCGGACTGGGCCGGTCGGCCGGGGCCCGCGCGGCGCTGCGTTCTGGGAGCGGCGGAGGCGGCGCCGCCTCGCCGCACGCCCCACGCCCGCGACACCTCCTGCCAGGCAACAACAACACCAGCAACCCCGAGTCCCAAGTTCCCGACCAGCGTCGTCACCAACTCACCACCACGCATAAGCTACAAACACAAGGATGCTGTTCGTAGCTGACAATACCCTAACGCATATTTAAAGCGGGTGGTGTCACTACCCCTGGTTAACATTAGAGTTGCCATCCGTCCGGGTTTCCCCGGATTTGTCCTAGTTTAGATCCGGGGAGCGTCCGGGTGGGGCTTCATTTGAAGTCCGGGTTTAAAAATTTAAAGTATTGGGCCGCCACACGCACTGTGCCCGCACGCCGCGATCAACCGACGAACCGACTTATGAAGACTGAATTTTTTAGATAATATTTTGTTGTGTAAATGGCTGCTGATAAAATGAAAGAAGATAATTATTTTGAGTTACCTCAAAAATTGTAACACTGAATACTAAAATGGTCTCAGTACTTACTATTAAGACTTTTGTTTAAAAATTTTATTGAATTTTGTTAGGTTTAATATTTTAATAAGGTTTTGTTTTCATACCAGAGTATATAAAAAAATTGTGTTTTATTTTAAGAATAAAAAAAATCTAACTGATTATTAAAAACAATTTGCAACAAACTAAGATTCTGTTTTGTTAGCTACATTTAAAATGATGATAAAAGACGACTAAATTAAATTATAAGGTCTGAAAATAAATAGAAATGTGTTTTATGACATTTTCAACTTTTTTTTATTATACTAACTATGTTTAAACCTGTTGACATGTCCGGGTTCTGGGCTCTAAAATCCGGGGTTTTCACGCGTTTTGTAGATGGCAACCCTAGTTAACATTAACACACAAATTGCACAAAAGCGTTATTTCAATGAGGTACCTATTAATTGTAATACTAATTGAAATAATTGGATTATTCCATTTTGGCCCACCAAGTGGAAAGTTCACAACTTTGACGTCCACTGCATCCGACTAAGTATGTAGTTAATTTTTGTGGGGCAAATCACACTCGCACAAACTAGTGAGTTCCCTTTTTCCCACTAGGGCTGGCACTATTAATTTATTTAAGATGAAAAAAAAGTATTACTTACATGAAAAAAAATTACAAATATTTCAGACATCATCATCATCAGCCTATAGCAGTCCACTGCTAGACATAGGCCTCTCCAATTGCACGCCATTAAGCTCGATTCTCGGCAACTCTCATCCAGTTGCTACCAGTCACCCTACGAAAATCGTCGCTCCACCTAGCCTGAGGGCGTCCTACCTTACGTTTGCCGATTCGCGGTCTCCACTCAAGAACACGTCTACCCCAACGGTCATCGGTTCTACGGCTAATATGGCTGGCCCATTGGCAATTTAACTTACTTATTCTGTGAGCTATGTCAACAACTTTGGTTCTCTGCCGGATTACCTCATTCCGGATTCTATCTCTGAGAGATACTCCTAGCATAGCTCGTTCCATAGCTCGCTGCGCGACCTTGAATTTATGGACCAGCCGTACCGTGAGTGTCCACGGTTCGGCTCCGTAAGTCATGACAGGCAGGACGCACTTATTGAAGACTTTAGTCTCTACGGAATACGCGACGAGAAGAATCGACGGAGCTTCCCAAAAGCCCAGCCCAGCTGAATTCTTCTGTTAGCCTCCTTCTCCAAGTTGTTCTTACCAAACTGCAGAGTTTGCCCAAGGTAAACGTATTCACGAACAACTTCGAGAGCACCGCCATTGACAGCAATCAATTTCAGACATACTTGGCCCATAATATTGTTAGTAGAAGACTTAAGAACTATGTTAGTACATTTAAAAAATTAAAACAATCAATTTAAGTATTTGCCGCCATCTGGGGCCCCGGGCACACGCACTTGTGCTTGAACCAAGCGCCCCAGAAGGGGGCTGTCCACCTTGTGGCTGAGCATGCTCAGGATGGTGTTGGGGCTCCCACACATGCGGAATATCAGCGAAGCGATGTGGCACCCGGCAGCACAGTGCGAAAGCCGTTTGTGTGCGCGTGCGCAAACATCCAAGACGCACTACAGTAACGTTATTATATTGTACGCGGACAGCGTTGATGGCCCGCTGCGTGTAGTTGACCCACAGATTGCAGGTGTAGAGAGTTTGGCAGAATGTTTTAAACAGAGCGATCTTTACCCCCAAACTACACCTCGCAAATCTGCGTGCCAATATGTTACAGCGGACCGCCATCGCTCTCCTCTCCCATTCTATGTCTCCATCGTCTTTTAAATCCTCGGTGACCACATGGCCGAAGTATTTAAACTCTCTCACTCTTCGAAGAGCGACACCATTAAGCAGCACAGGTGCCACATCCCCCAGTTTCCGTCCTCTGGCTTGAAATCAGACAAGAGCTCACTTTTCGGTACATTGTACAGGAGACCGTGTACCCTTGCATACTCCTCACACATGCCCATCAGCTTTCTGAGTGCAGCTATTGATGGGCTGAGCAACACCAATATCATCTGCGTAACTAATACTGTTGATACAGTGACCAGCGATCGAGCATCCTACTCCACACTCCGTCCAACCTGTACTCGTCAGAAAACTGGCAAAGCCATTTGACCTGGTTAGTTTGGTGGTCATACCAATATTTAAAAATATTAATCAACTCACCCGGCACACTCGTATCCTTCAATTTACGCCAGAGAATATCATATCTAACCAGGTCAATGCCCTGGAAAGGTCAAGAAAGGCTGCATACACAGAAGTGCTCCTATCTGTATAATACCTGACAGTCTGCTTGAGAGACATAATCGCACATTCTGTCGAAAGTCCTGGTCTAAAACCGAACTGCGCGTCATTTAAATTTAGGTGTTCTTTAAGTTGTCTCCCAAGCAGAGTTACTGGGTTGTGGAGGTCAGATAGGCAGTCGCTCCATGTAAAATATTGGTATTCAGCTGCATCCGGTTAGACTGGAAGCCGACCCCAACATAGTTGGGAAAAAGCTAGGCCGAACTGATGACTTGTTTTGCTGTGACACGCTCGGGCACCGCTGACACGACGACCTCCGCATCCCTGTACTGGTCAACTTTTAGCGGAGACTCCACTTGAAAGTGACATCTAAACACATTAGCAATCTCTCTTGGCTCGCTCATGCCGTTGACACTCACCGGGACGCCAGGTCTTTTTAGTTTGTTGCCAAAATCCTTTAAAATCTTTATTCTTATGTTTGGTAGCTAAAATATTCATTTTTATTAATTCTTGACTATTCTGACAGTAATGTAATTTGCTTTTGAATATTTTTCTAGATTCATTTCATTATAAAATGTACCCCTGTTTGGTCGACCATAACATACCCAGGTTAAAAACTTCTGCCTAGCCTCCCAGTGAGCGTCACGAACATGCTTGTTCCAGCCGACGATATGACGATTAGAGACGAAAACAAAATAGAGACATTTGTACGAGATTAGAATGCGACAATGTGAGAGTGGTTGTCACATGCCCATTTGACATGACTTTTGTTTTATCAATGTTCTCATGAAGAAATAACGCACCAAATTCGGTACGCAAAGTAAAATAAAATATAATATATTACGCCTATTCTATAAGTCTATGCCACTATGGCAAGCAGCTCATCGACGCCCCCTAGCGGCCATATAGGATTATAAATTTTATATTACTTTTTTGTTGTGGTCTCCTGCCATCTACATATCAAGTTTCATCACAATCGGTTCAGTAGTTTTTTGTATGAAAAACTAAGATACATACCTATACTTACACACACTCATATACACACTTTCGCATTTATACTGGGAAACAGATCACAGTATAAGTGTTTTGGTTGACAGATGATCGTTTGTTACCATTAATTTAAATCTTACCAACTTCCATAATCCTTATCCTTACTTCCTTACTATCTTCTGCGATTGCAGGGCTCAATGGCTGGTACACACAGACACTTCGGGAACGGAGATAACTTCATGAAAGCTATTTCTTAAGGTTTGTTCGCTTATTAAAATCCATAAGATTTATTAAGCCTCTTAACTAACATCATCGCGGTCATACATGTCGTCATATTGTATTTTTATGCTATTGACAATTTTATTCGTTTTGTATTCATTCGGGAACATAATAATTTCTTCCCAAGAAAAGTCAACTTTACTTTCTTAGCTTACAATATACACGCAGTTATTCATTTAAAAAAATCCTAGACGTGGAATTGTTAATAAATAAATAAAATTAATAGATAAAAATCTTATGTTTTTGTGAAACCTGGCTAAGACCGGACAGGATAATGTTTAATGTAAACCGTGCCAGTGCCAAAAGTGCCAGTGCGTACTTCAGTTCCGCAATAGGGGGTGGCCCTATTGCGGAACTGAAGTACCTTGCCTTGATATTATGTAATGGTTGTTTCAGACATAAGGAAAGGAAGGATATAGCTGCTTGCTCTGTTGATCGCTTATGTGAGGTGGCATGTGCAGAGGTTGAAGGCCATACTTTTTTATGCGTTTTTAAATTACCAGCCTCAAACTTGTCATCATTTTTAATCATTAAGGAAGAAATACTAAGTTTACTTTTTAAAGATAATAAATTGGTTTTTGTTTGTGGTGACATAAATATTTATATATCATTGTATTCATTCAATATAATAGTAGATTATGCACTAAGGGGATCCGAGCAATACGAAGGACCCTACAATAATCTTGAGTGTAGCGTGGGATTCAAGTTCTCTCTAGACGAAGGCACCTTTATCCCCGAGGATAATACTCTACTTTTCACACCATCTACGAGACAATAAACGGCAATAGTACTAGAGTCAAAGTATTTATTAAAATTACATTTACAGTTAGTAGACTTAAACAAGTTAGTAGACCTACAATTAAATGTTAAAGGCAATATTTGATACATTCGACCAGTTGTGGAAAGACAAAGTTATGTTTTTATTCGGTACATTTATTGAAGTTGAGGTAGAGTTTATTTGAGTATTACTGGTAAGTAAAGTTTCAGAAACTTGGGTTTGCTGAGGACCGTTTTAGATCGTGAAAGTTGGTGAAGGTGGTGCTTGAGGCAGAGGGCTAGATGAATAAGGTTTTGATGTGGAAGGTTGTGGTGACCAAGGTATCCAAGGATCAGTTAGCAGCAAGCAAAGCAAGTCGGCAGCTTATTTTATCCTTATTTTGTATAGAATTTTCAATCTAGCCCTCTGCTACTACATCAGATTTCCAGCCACCGTGATAATTAATCTGGGTCATGCATGTCTGCTCCTGAATCCGCCAATAGAGTAGCCGATGTTCTCCTGAAACAAAGGCCCGTGTAGAGCTCGGCATTTGTTAATTTCAGGTATTTCGCAATTTCTTTCGGCATGCTGCTGATCTTATTTTTTCCAATGACTTGCCTGGTGCACTTGCCATTATTATAAGCTACGAAAAATCTGTTAGTTATATTAGAGAGGCGTAGAGCTTAGTTAGTTAGTACTATACGTTAGTACTTTTCGATAATTCTTACGTATTCTCCACGGACTACGAATGACCGTCCTTTCTTTGATTTTGTATGAAATGAAATTGTTTATTCTGTAAATAGGATATAGGAATCACTTTTACATGTCATATAAAAAAAATAAGCTAGATGAGGTCGGCGTTTCCTATCTGACTACTCTGAGAAGAAAGGCCGAAACAAACTCAGATGTCGCAGTCTCTTTTAAGGGTTAGACATAATCGTGGTCAGGCCATATGAGGACCATGTAGATTAATGTCTGAAATGGTCTTTTGATGAAAGAACCACACAGATTTGAGTGGACCTGTCCAGTCAGTGCAAGCATTTGTCAGTAACCGAGGAGCTCAACGACTCGACGAATGATACCAAAAAAAGGACATATTTTGGGTAGGCCGAGTAAAGTACTCAAACTGCCAGAACATCATTAAAACTGAGAAAGATGAGCAAAAAATAAAAATTATCCACATAGTCCACACGTTCACAATAATTAAAATAAAATAATACTTTACTAAGTAGTAATGTCATTTTGTATAAAATATTCAACAGTGTCAATTTGCAGGTATATAAAACTGGTATATTTTAATGATTTTAGATAATAATTAAAATGTCAGGTTCTAGGGTTTTATCAAGGCTTAGCAGAGGGAATTTCGGATTATTTTGTCTTCTAAATAATCCGAAATTTTATAGTAAGTACCCTTTTTTATGGTATACCATTTTTTACAAAGTTAGGTTTTAATACTTTCAACTTTTAAATCGTTTAATAGGTAATTTTCTAATATCAATGGGAAGCTTGTTGTAAAAGCGTATACATTGACCCATGAACGAGTTGCCTACTCTGTTTATTCCTAGTATTTATATTATGAATATCGGACATTTTCTTAAAATTTTATATATCTTTGTGTACATACAACATGTTTTTAAATATATATTGTGAGGCTACAGTCAAAGTATCTGGCAAAACCAGCAACAAATCTGAATGTTTTTCGATATCTTCGATTTTAATGTTTATGAGTTCATTTCCACGACAAGCGCCATTGACTCCAAGAATAGTATAAATAGTATAGTATTTAATAAGGAAGGTAACTTACGTAATATATATATATACGTTTTAAGACATTTATTTCTCAAAAAGAATACAATTCACTTATTATGAGAAATACAAGGTAATCTTAAAACTAAATATAAGAATTACTTAAAATAAATTAACTAGTGGACACAATTATCGCAGTGTTGTGGGTAAAAGGAAAAAAAAAAAAAATCGGCGAACTATTACATATCGTTTTTTATAGCAATTACGCATTGAACCATTTATGTAGGTACTGTAATGTTTCGGAAATACATTATTCTAGTTTTCTTTATACTTAACAAAATAGTAAATAATAGTAATTTATAAGGATGTATATTAGATTGGGGTGTAGGCAATGATATTATATTAGGTGTAGGTTTAAAACCTAGAGAAATCCTTTAAGATGTGGCGCTTTAAGGTTCGTTTGTATAAAGTAAAGGACTGGATCTCTTGAATGTCGTTTAGTAAGTTATTATACAACTCTGCTCCTTCATATAGTATATTTTTCCTTCCGTAATTAGTTCGTGGTGGTCTTAAGCAAATGTTGTTTTTTCGCCTGGTACTACGTTTTTGTGTTTGCCCTTTTGTTGTAAATGTTGTTTTTGAGTGTATATTTTTATTTAATAGCTTATGAACTAGTATGCATGTGTTATATTTATATATCTGTGATAGTGTCATCAATTTAGTTTCTTTATAAATTTTTTCTGTCGGAGTTAGGTAGTGGTAATGGAATAAGAGTTTTATTATTTTGTTTTGACATGTTTCGATTTGTTTTAAATGTGTTTTAGCTGCCGTGCCCCACACCTCTATTAGGTATTCTAGGTGAGGTTTTATCATAGAGTTGTAAATTATATACCTAACAGATGTCGGCAGGCAGCGAACGATCCCTCGAAGCGCACCCATAACAGAAGATAGTTTAGATCTTAATTTATCTAGATGTGTCTGCCACGTCAGATGTTTGTCTAGATGGAGACCAAGATACTTCTCTGAGGAAACTTGGGTTATAGGTTCGTTATTTACGTATAGATTTGAGTTGTTTGCGACTTTTTTGTTCCTAGCACTAAAAACAATATAGTTTGTTTTAGAGGTATTAACAGTAAGCAAATTGTCTTGGAACCATCTAGAGAGAGTGTCTAAATCTGGTTGCGCCTGCTCGATGGCCTCTTCGATATTATTTCCAAATAAAAATAGGCTTGTGTCATCAGCGTATAGTATTATGTCGCCTGCCAGTTTCAGGTTATGTATGTCATTCACGTATAATATGAACAGCAGGGGACCAAGAATCGATCCCTGGGGTACGCCATAGGTTAAAGTTTCGCAGTTACTTTGCATATCACCAATCCGAACAATTTGTTGTCTATTACAAAGATAAGACCGGAACATGTCGTGGGCAGTATCCCTGATGCCGATTTCATGCAATTTTTGGAGAAGGAGCCTATGGCTAATTGTATCAAATGCCTTTTTCAGGTCAATAAATATACCGAGGGCTACGAATTTATCATCGATGTTGTTTTTTAGATTTGTCACAAGGTCAAGTGTTGCAGTTAGAGTGTTGGATTTTGCGCGGAAGCCATATTGTTTTTTAGAGAAGAAGTTTATAGTTTTGAGGTAATCATCTAGGCGTTTATGTAATATTTTTTCGAATATTTTAGATATTATTGGGAGGACAGAGATAGGGCGATAATTACCTGGGTCAGTCTTTTTCCCTGTCTTAAAGATAGGACTAACTTTCGCTATTTTCAAAGAATCCGGGAAAACGCCGTTTTGTAAACAGTAGTTTATACTCATTGTGAGTTTAGATAATATTAGATTTTTAATAGTTTTTATGGCTTTGCAGCTAATCCCATCTAAGCCCGCACTAGTATTTGAATTGAGATTGTCTATTATTTTGCTGACTTCTGCTTCAGTAGTTGGTGTTAAGTTTAGTAGTTCACTTGTACCAGATACTGTTGTTTGTGTTGCTGGCTGAGTATGTATTTGTTCCCTAGGCCTTGTAATTTTATTAGCTAAAACAGATCCTATATTAGCAAAAAAGGTGTTAAAATAGTTACATATTTCTTTACGGTCTGTGATTTGACCGGTTACAGTATCTAGCTTTGAAGGAGCGAAGCATGATTTAGACTTACTTCCAGCTAAGTTCCCGATCAGCTTCCACATCTTTAAAGGTTTTCTTTCACAGTTTTTGAAAACTTTGTAGTAGTAACTACTTTTAGTATTTTGAATTTGTTCCAACACGCTGTTTCGTAGAGTTATGAAATTGTTTCTTATTAAGTCGTCATTGGGATTTTCCTTATAAGCAGACCACAGCTGATTCCTTTTAGTTAGCATTCCAATTATTGCTTTATTGATCCAATCAGATTTTAACGTATTTTGAATTTTGACTTTCGGTATTCTATTTTTATCTACTGCTTCCTTTATTGTGTGTTCTAAGCTTTCGTAGGTACTCCCGGAGACGCTCACAATTTTACTTTCTACTGTCTGGTAAAGCGCTGTGTAATCCAAAGCATGGTACTTTACTTTCTTTTTCATTTCAGGTGCATATTTGCCGACTTCGAGATAGATTTGCTTGTGATCCGACATTGGAGACTCCACAATAGTAACATGAAATTTATGATTTCTTAGGTTGGATGAAACATGATCAAGGATCGATTTTTTTGTAGCAGTATCACGGGTACTGAATTTTTCATCAGTGTTGTTTAGGATTAGGTGTCCATTTTCTAACAGCATTTTTGTATAATTAGTAACTGGTCGGCTCGGAACAAGCAGATCGTGGTTGAAATCACCGAACACTAAAGCTCTTTTCCTCGTCGTCAACTGATGCGAATATTCCTCCAAAAAATCATTATTGTTTGATTTTGGTGTTTTATATACAGCGCCTATATCCAATGAATATTTATCTAAATGAACCCATAAGTAGTGATTGTCCTCTTTACAAAGATCTTCAATGTAACTGTGCTTTAAGCAGTCATGAACAAATATGGATACTCCACCGCCTCTTGCGTTTTCCCTAATATTATAATAATGCGAGTAGTTTGGCAGTTTTAAAGTCTTGGCTTCAGATTCGGATTTGATCCAAGTTTCCGATAGTATGATCACATGCACAGGACTGGTAATATATATATATATATATTTTTATAAATTTTCTTAGATTTGACTCATACATTCATGTGGGTGTCAGTCAAATCTGAGAAAGTTTATTATTTTTAATAACAACACATAAACCTTACGAAGGTTTACAATAATAATTATTATTTAACTTAGAGTCGAAACATCACATATCTGTAGATCGCACACAAGCGATCGATTCATCAGCGGGTAGCTAGTACCTACCTATACTTACATAAAGTAAGTATGTAGCTATTTAAGTTACTAAAAATTGAATCAATAGGTAGGTAGGTATGTACTTACTTTTGAGGCAAGAAAGCTGTGGTCAGCGGCTTCATTTAGAAACGTTTCCACATTTTGGGCTGTGAAAACTTTTGATTTCTTAGGACGATGTCCTTCTGATTTCCTTTTTAAAAATGCCAGTAATTTGGTGTATGTTTTAATTTGTATATTATTTTTGATGCTTATTATTGACCTGAACATCGAATAGATGCTCCATAGGCTACTTGGCTTCTTTGTACATGATAAATGCTGGAAGTAGACTAAAAAGCACTGATTTAGATACAGACGTGACGCCCTTTGTAGTTTTCCATTTGTAAATATCGTCGTAGGATTTAATGTACGATTTCTTGGACTTTTCTGGGAGTAGATTGTTGGTAGTGCCAATGGCTTCGGATTTAATGTACTCCGGAGTCAAATCACTATCGTCACTCGACATTTTTGTGAAAATTTGTATGTAGTAATTGTAGTTAAGTAATTTGTTACAAGCAAAAAGTGTACCTACTTAAACAAGCAAGTCCTTTTCTTATAAACAGTATCCGCTTTTATAACAAGTTGCCAAAGTTGGTTACAGAACTTAGCGATGGAAAGTTCGGTATTCCCTTTCTTCTCCTAAAATTTTTTGTCCGAAAATCATTATCCATAACACGTTTGGTATAAACTTCAGTAACCATAATGTTAAAAAATTCTAAATTTCGTTTTACATACTTATCTTTACTTCTAAAACTATTATGCCATAATATCGAGTACTATAATAATTGAATCTCTTAATTTTGCATGAAATAAAGTCATATGTCCTAAGTATTGTATTTTAAAATGTGTATTATTCCGAATGTTCATTTATAATAAAATTGTTAGTGCTGAAACATTTTTTTTTTTTTATTAGGTTTTAGTGACAGAAACTAATCGCTGTAAATCCGACTTCACGCGGTCTTGTATGCCCTACGCCTAGAGTGTAATTTAAAATCGCGTAGGCGCGGAGCGGCGAGGCGGCCCGCGAGTTCAGGAGCACGTGGTTGTTACGCTCGCCGCCGCAGCCGAAGCTGTGGTGGTGAGCTAACTGATAGCTAATTTAGTTTTTTTTATTTATTATTTATATGTCATAGACTTTTACACTCTGTCATTACTTAAACTCACGCACTGACTTATTAGTACTACTTGTAACAATGTTAGGACTATTGTAATATCGTATACTTTTACAATCTTTGTAAATATGTGAGCACCATGTATCTGGTAATTAATTTATTCATTATTGCTCCATTTATAATTCTTTTTACCTTTCGTAGTACAGTAATCTTATTGTAGGTGCATCGTCTTCACATATAATTATATAATTAATGTATACAAAATATTGTAAAACATTTTTAAAAGAGTAACGATGGAGTTTCTTGCCCATTCTTCTCCATAAGAAAACTACCTTTTGGAAGGGGCAACTACAATCAATTCTATTTCTTTGTTTGACGTTCAAAAGTGCCATATATGTGCCTATTTGAAATAAATTATTTGACTTTGACTTTGACTTTGAGCGTTAAACCATCTGCGACGATAAGCTCGCGTGGGACCGCCGGAGCCCCGCAGCGCCGGAGCCGTGACAGAAACCATGCCAGCTGCATGTTGCATGTTCGTTTGTATGCTGCATGCTTGCTTGCATGCTCGCTTGAATGCTGCATGCTTGCTTGCAGGTTGCATTTCCCAGTAAGATGTATGCGTGTTTGCATGCTTCTTACTGGGAAATAAATACCACATCATGTTCACAATTAATTGGTTTATTGAGCTGCTAACAACATTTGATAGATAACAACATTGTATAGATAAACATTAATTAATTTGAATTTACGTCTTTTGTTTATTATTGATTGTAATATTTATGGCAAACAAATTTAGGGCATACTGTATTTAGGGATTTCAATTTTATGGCATGTTAAATTATGTGACAGTAAGTTCGGGCAAGTTATCATTCGGACAAATGATGATTATGACAAAAAAAATTATGGCACTTTAGATTATGGATAAAAAGTTAGGGAACACAATAAAGAACCATGTCTAGGATTAATGTAAAAAAAATAAACATGGTAATTTGGGAGCAGTTAATAAACTCTTACATAACTATGCCGTTAATGAGGTACCTACCAGGGAAGCCACATGTGCAGAAAGAATTATTGCCAAACTTCCTTGTCTTCAACGTAGTCTTTAATCTTATAATATGCTTTTTTGATAAGGACACGTTTGATGTGGGTTTTGAACTTTCCGGTTCTCTATTGTGTCAATCATTGTAAGTATTTGACATGATATACCGCCAATCTAATTTCAACTCTTAGTGGCTTTTGTGGACTTGATAATTATTCAATTTGTTACAGTTGTAATAGCAATCACGTCATTTGGTTTAAATAAGTTTTTTTTTCATATTTGTCTTATTTGTCTTTTAACAGAATTGATGGAGGACATATTTCGAATTTAATTGAATCTCATCGCCTAACAGGGTTAAAAAGGCGTAGAAAGTTATTTTGGGGGTGATTTGCATCAAAGTTGATTTCAATACTCCTTATTGCTTTTGATTTAAATTACATTTTATTTTGACGTGAAAAACCAATCCGATTTTATTCAAAAAACGTTTTAGATCACAAACAAAAATATTAGAACTATGTAGACAACAAGACGACAGTTTTTGCAAAAGTGTGTTTGATAGTTTGTTATTCGTTAACGAAGCTTCAAGATTTTCTATGAGCAATCCTAACTAACCATACTTCCATACTCATCATCAGCCTAGCCTTTTCCGAACTATATTGGGGTCGGCTTCCAGTCTTTTACATGGAGCGAGTGCCTATGTGACCTCAACAACCCAGTAACTGGATAATACGATACCCCTTGGTAAGACTGGTTGTCAGTTGCTTCTGACGACCCGTAACGACTGTCAAAGATCCACGTTTGACAGCCGGGACCAACGGCTTAACGTGCTTTCTGAGGCACGGAGGAGTCTCGGTATGTAAAGATGGTCACCCATCCACGGACCAACCCCGGCAAGCGTAGCTTAACCCGATAGATCGACCCGTGCGACTGTTATTACGTAGCCACGTGCTCCTCCATACTTCCATACTAATTCCATGATAAATTCGAAAGTAAGTCTGTCTGTCTGTCTGTATATTACCTTTTCACGCCTAAACCACTGAATGGATTTCGACAAAATTTGGCAAGGGGATAGATGGCACCCTGGGGAAGGATATAGGCTTTACATACTTTTTATTGACATGCCGCGCGGACGAAGCCGCGGGCGGAAGCTAGTGTGAAATAAAATTGAACTAAGTATATATTTACTTCTTTTATCTTTGTACATGATCATTTCAATTTAACACTAACTTAACTAACTAATGGAATCCTAACTAATATTAATTAAAACTAACTATACAAATAAACAACTAATATCTAAAATATGGCGTCGAAAAATTCCTCCGCATCGCTGTCGGCTGGTAGTGTACCCAAGAGACTGGCGGCATTGCCACGTTGAATGGCAAGCCTCTGACCAAGGTAAAAACCAGCCCTTGGGTCACGGGAAGTGTCAAACAGCCGTTTAGAGATTTCATTAAACAAACTATGAGCACTCGGACCCCACGGTCCTAGGGTTTCAACCCCAAACGGCTCGAAAATATAATTGCCTATAAGGCTATTATACTTTCGCCGCTTGAGGTTTTCCGCAGCCGTAGCGGCAGCGCCAGCACAGCACGACGAGCCAGGAAGATGGGAAGGCGCAAGAGTATCGAAACACGTTGCGTCCCACACTAAAGGCCTACCCATCTTCCATGGAAATAAGGATATGCCGTCCGGTCTTTTGCCATCGTCGCGTGCCAAGCCATTGGGTTCTAATATAGCTGGAACGCCGACGGTGACAAGAGCTCGTCTGATGATGAGAACTTTCTCTCTGTCTTGGGAATGTAGACATCTGATTGCTATGTTGATAGCATATAATATTTATTTATTTATTAACTCATCATCACTATCATTACAGGAATTTCCTAATTCAATAGTGTGGCCATAATTACAGCTTTATTATTCACCATAACATATAATGTACAGCGCGGTTTTTGAGAACTCACTCAGAAAACAAGTAAAAAGATCTATGCTGTCTGCTACGTCATTAAGTACACGCAAGGTACGCGTTATAGGGGTTATAGCTAATATAACAAATGGTAGTATTAGTGACGAGTCTGTGTTGTCTAGTTATACTAACAGCATAGTGAGTAATAATTATAAATCATCATGTTGTACGAAGGAGGATCCACCTATAATACCAACATCTTTGGAGGACACTACCAGTCAGATAAGGTATTCTCCTCCTGCTGGAACTGCGACGGGCATTCTAGACTCTTCAGTTGTAGTTGTGGAGGTCACTCCGGATAACGTTTTAAACTAGTAAGTAAGACAACAGAAGTTACCCCTTCAAATAAACAATTATTATTATTATAGAATAATAAAAAGGTATCTTCTGGCAATATTATACACAAAAATAAGAAACCGAAGGGGGGGCAACATACGTTAAAATTATTCAATCAAAATATCCAAGGTTGCTCTTCCAAATTACTGGAAATATAATTGTTTTAAGAAAATACCAAGTTTGATGTCATTTGTTTAACAGAACATTGGTTAAAAGACTATCAAGTAAAGTCAATTAATTATGAAAATTATTGTGTAGTTAGCCATTTCAGTCGAAAATGTATGATACATGGCGGTTCATTAATATTAGTAAAAAATTCTATTAAATCAAAAGAACGGAAAGACATTTGGACTGTCTGTTGAACACACCATTGTCCTGTGTTGAGCTTGATAAGCATGTTATAGTATGCGTATATAGACCTCCAAGCTACCAGAATCTACCCATGTTTGATTCTTTAATGGAAGAGGTGCTAAAGAAACTTAGTGCTAATAGTAAGTCAATAATCATATGTGGTGATTTTAACATTAATTTATTAGAAAATAACTCGAATACTGTCCGATTATTAAGTCTTTTTAGGTCATTTGATTTGTCAAATGTTTTTATTGAACCAACCCGAGTGACAGCTTCTTCTGTCACTTGTATAGATAATATTTTTTGTAATTGTGATTACTTACATAAAGAAATTGTAAATAAGTTGCCATATGATCACAGTGGACAAACAATAACTTTTTGCGCCTACATACCTTCACAAAAAATTTAAATAAGGTTTAGGCCAATTACATGTATAAACTTATAAAAATTAAATAATTCGTTGGCCAGTAAATTATGTGTTCAGAGTTTTAATAATGTATGTGACCCAAATGAATACTACGCCGATTTCTTTTCACTAATAAACAAACACTTTAATGAAACTTTTCCACTCAAGACTAAAACTATTTACACAAAGTTCTTATTTAGTGATTGGGCTACTCCAGGTATTCGTAAAAGCAGGGAAAATCTTTTTGAACTTTATGGCCTAAAGCAACATATGAATAATACAACCTTTCATCAGTATGTTGCAAAATATTCTAAAACTTTTAAAAATGTGTGCAAAATAGCTAATGCTCTTCACATTAGCAATAAAATAAAATCAGCAGATGACAAAATAAAAACTACCTGGCAAATATTAAATAATGAAACAGGTAGGAAAAAACAGCGTAGTACTGAATTTAATTTAGAGACTGCACATAGCCCAATCAACTCAAATGTAGAAATAGCTCAGGAATTTGAAAGCTTTTTTTTTTTTGGTAATATTCCAATTAAAACTACTGAAGCTCTAAATTCCTCACCCGCGCTTTCTGCTGCCTTACTTAGAAAGAATGTAAAGGCATTCCCTTTGGAGTTTAGGTTTCAGCATACAAACCCCCAAGCGGTTATAAAAGCTTTTAAAGATCTTAAAATTAAATCAAGAAAAGATCAATGGGGAATGTCTGTAAAAGTCTGTAGATCTATCATCGAAACCATTGCGCCCTATTTAGCTTTCATATTTAACACCAGTGTAGACCAAGGAGTCTTTCCAGATCTCATGAAACACAGTAAAGTAGTTCCTTTGTTCAAATCCGGTGATAATAAGGAACCCAACAATTATAGGCCTGTGTCAATTCTGCCAGTTCTCAGTAAGGTGTTTGAAAAGTTGATGTTCAATCAAATGTTACGTCACTTTAATAAAAATTCCATCTTTCATGAACATTAGTACGGTTTCACCAAAGGGCGTTGTACCACTGACGCCTGTGTCACCCTAATAAAGAACATTTTTAACGCCTAGGAGGAAGCACAAGATGCCATTGGAATCTTTTGCCACCTCTCGAAGGCGTTCGATTGCGTCGACCGTGATACACTTCTGTTGAAACTAGAGCACTATGGGGTTAGGAATACAGCTCTTGATTTACTAAGATCATATCTGAAAGAAAGAAAGTTCAAGTTCAAGTAAACAGCGTAAACTCATTGGGGTCTGAAATGGCAATGGGCGTTCCTCAAGGCTCGATATTAGGTCCATTCCTCTTTTTAGTTTATATTAATGATTTACCCCAATAACTTCTAAATCAACCGAAGATGGTGTTATTTGCAGATAACACATCATTGATTTTTAAAATAAATCGACGGTCACAAAATCTTGACGACGTAAATAGCTCTATTCTTCAGGTACAAGATTGATTTACGGTAAATAATTTGGTACTAAATGAAAAAAAAACCAAATGCATTCGATTTAAATTACCTAATTTTAGAAGTAGCGAATGTGACATCATATTGAATGGAGAAAAACTGCAGTTAATTAATCAAACAGTTTTCTTGGGAATCACGCTAGACGAGAAATTACAGTGGGGACCTCATGTAAAATCTCTTGCGGGGCGGTTAAGCTCGGCCGCTTATGCTGTTAGAAAGATAAGTGTTTGCGATGAAACAAAAGATTAAGTTGGTAGTTTAGGTCTTCTTCAATGATGAACTTTGGACTTTAAATAAAGAATTTATTTATACTTGTTTCCAGTAAGTACAGTAGAATCTTAGAAGATAGAAACGTAGACTTTAGTTTATTTTAGGTTGTGAGTGTGTGCAGCGGCGGAAGGAAAAGAAGTGTGACGCCATGATGCGCGCCGGCTAGTGTTGTACGCCTCGCTAGTGGTGTAGATACGCTCGTTGTTAGTCGAATAGTTGTTGTGTTAGTTGGGCGCGAACATCCTCCCGGCCGTTGAAAGAACTAGTTCGTTGAAGGGGCTTTCAACCCAATTACTCCGCTGCGGCAGGCAGCAGGCACAGACGGTTTAGAGCACGGCGAATTGTTCCTTTCGCTGTGTTGACATCGGCGACTCTAGGTATTCCGTCGGAGCCAGGAAATAATCTGCTGACTCGTCCTAGACGCCAGCATAGAGGGGGTGTCTGGTCATCCTTGATCAGCACCAAATCATCGAGCTGAAGACTTTTGCCCTTTACTAGCCACTTCGTCCTCTGTTGGAGTTCTGAGACGTACTCGGAGGCCCAGCGCTTCCAGAAGTGCTGCCTTGCTCGTTCGATGCACTGGTAGCGGTTGAGACGATTTACGTTGGAGTCCACAATGCTTGGTTTGGGCAGTGACGTCAATGACCTGCCAATTAAAAAGTGTCCCGGGGTAAGGGTCTGGAAATCGTTGGGAGAAGGGCTGAGAGGACATAGGAGGCGGCTGTTTAAGATGGCTTCTATCTGAGAGAATACCGTGGTTAATTCTTCGAAAGTTAGGTGAGACTGGCCTAGAATTCTTTGTAGGTGAAATTTTGCCGATTTCACACCAGCCTCTGCCATTCCGTTGAAATGAGGAGCGTACACGGGTGAGAAGCGGAATTCAATGCCCCGGCGAGCAGCAAAATCCTCTATAGGTTCATTGTTCTTTCTTAGAAAGCTACCTATTTCTTTAGCGGCAGCTACAAAATTACGACCATTGTCGCAGTAAATAGTATTGGGCATTCCTCTGCGAGCAATGAATCTACTCAAGGTTTGAATGAACGCTTCCTTAGTTAAGTCACTAACGACTTCAAGATGTAGGCATTTATAACGTAGGCAAACAAAAATGCAGAGATAACATTTTGTTATCTTGCACCCCCGGCCCTTGCGATCGGTGATCAAAAAACGACCTGCAAAGTCAGTGCCAACAGTACTGAAAGGAAAGTCGGGTTCAACCCTATCGGTAGGCAAATTACCCATTATATTAGACATAGTCTCTCCTTTAAATCTGCGGCATGTAAAACAATTACGAGCAACATTTCGAGCTAATTTCCTACCTCCTACGGGCCAATAGCGGTCTCGAATAGAGGCTAAAAGTTGTTGTGGCCCTGCATGAAGTAGGCGTAAATGTTCACTTTCAAAAATTAACTTAGTAAGACAATGATCTGTCTTTAAAACAATCAGTTTTTTATCATAGGAGTACGAAGATTTGTCTAAACGACCTCCAACGCGAAGGAGTCCTACGTCGTCGAGGAATGGATTTAGAGATAAAATATTAGTCTTAGTCTTTAGGGGTTTTTTAGATTTTAATAAATTTATTTCTTTAGGAAAAGATTGAGATTGAGCTATTTTAATGAGAACTGATAGTGCCCTCTTAAGCTCTGGAACTTGTAGTGTTCCTGTTGTTTTATTTTTAGGGTGTTTACAATTATTGATAAACCTTAAAACTGTAGCATAGACTCTCTGTAGCGTAGACAACTTAGAAAATTTTTGAAAGTTAGGTATCGTAGGTGGATCATCTATTACCACAGCGGGCATCGCTTTTATTTCAGGTAAGTCAATATTTAGATTTAATTTTAGTACAGGCCATGTCGATTCAGGCTGTTTGAGAAAAGAGGGTCCGGACCACCACAAATCGGATTTAATGACGTCTTGTGGATCCACGCCGCGTGACGCAAGATCAGCTGGATTTTCAGCGGTAGGAACGTGACGCCAGGCTGACGTGTCGGTAAGCTCAATTATAGCGGCAACCCTATTAGCGACAAATGTTTTAGTTTTGTCGGGAGACCTAATCCAACCTAGCACTACATTTGAATCCGTCCAGTAGACCTTACGTTGAAGTTTACAACTTAGAGCTTTACTGACAGCGGCACATAACTCAGCACCTAGTAAAGCAGCACATAGTTCTAACCTTGGAATAGTACAAGCCTTGATGGGAGCTACGCGCGCCTTCGCGCACAATAGATGAACTAGATTTTTTTCATTTCTATCAACAGATCGTAAATAGATACAACTTCCATAGGCCTGCTGAGAGGCATCGCAGAAACAATGGAGTTCTACAGAAACTAAATTATCAATTAGGACATGTCTTGGAATTCTTAATGTTGATAGACAATTAACTTGTTTAGAAAAATTAATCCAAAATTTTTGAGTGTCTTGTGGAACTGGCTCATCCCACTCAAGTTTATCCATCCACAATCTTTGAAGGAATATTTTAGCCTTGATGGTACATAGAGAAATGAGCCCCAGTGGGTCAAATATTTTAAATGTAGTGGACAAAATAGTTCTTTTTGTACACTTTGTATTATCAGGAGAATTTATAGGGAAATGAATTTCATCAGTAACAGGAGACCATCCTATGCCTAAAGTACTAGTGGCATTACTAATTATTAAATTGGATTCATTGTTATCAATAGAATTTTGACTTATTAGATTAGGTAAATTAGAGCGATATTTCCTGAGGGGAAAACATCCCTTGGCTAGTTCAGAGGCAACTGATCTCTGAATTTGACGTAACTCGTCACTTGTGTCAGCTCCAGTGAGCAAATCATCACAATAGAAGTCCCTTTGTATTATAGTTTTTATTTTAGGGTTGTCACATTCTTCGCCAATTTGCCACATGCATCGAGTGGTAAGGAAACTTGCACTGGCGAAGCCGTAGGTGACTGTATTTAACCGTAGTGTGCGTAGAGCCTCATTTTCATTGTCGCGCCACAAAATTAGTTGTAAGTCGCAATCGGACTCTCTTAGCCGCACTTGACGGTACATTTTCTCAATGTCCCCTGACAAAACATACTTGTATTGACGAAAGCGTAGAAGAATATTAAATAAAGAATCTTGGATAGAAGGGCCTACCATTTGGAGGTGATTAATCGATAGACCAGAAGATGTAGGCTCAGAGGCGTTGAAAACAACTCTAAGCTTAGTGGATTCACTCTTATCCCTGAAAACAGGATGATGAGGAAGAAAATAGGAACTAGGCGGCTTGGGATTAGGCGATTCAGAAAGATGGCCACAGTCAGCATACTCTTGAATGAATTGAGAATAAAGTAATTTAAGTTCTGGATTTTTTCTAAAACGAGACTCAAGACTTAGAAACCGTTTCTTAGCTGTGTAATAAGATTCTCCAAGACAATCTAATTCATCTCTTAGTGGAAGACCTACACAAAAACGACCATCACTTTCTCGATAGGTGTTAGAGAGAAAGTGTCTTTCACAAAAGGTCTCTTCTTTACTACATGGCTGAACTTCAGGAACATTTTCTAAATCCCAAAATTTGGACAACTGTTGATCTACACTTAGAGATTCTTCTTCTTTGAGTATGAAATTACAAAAAATAGGCTTATCACATGAAGCTCGAGTAGAAATAGGCATGGGACCTGCAATGAGCCATCCTAGTTTAGAGCTCCGGAGACAAGTTTTGTTCTCACCTATTGGACGTTGTTGGTTACCTATTAAATCCCAAAATAGGTCAGCTCCAATGAGCATATCAATAGAGGATGGCACATTGAAGCTAGGGTCTGCTAGCTCGAAATTACTTAGGTTAAGATTACTAATATCAAAAGGAACCTTAGGTACATTACTAGTTATAGTTTTCAGAACTAGGCAAAACATAGAAACTTGGAATGAAGTTGTATTAGATTGCAATTGGAGAGCACAACGTTCTGTGCTTAAATTGAGTTGATTATCACCTATAGCGACTATACTGACATTTGATGGCTGAGGAGTCAACTTCAATCTTTGCTTTACATGTTCAGTGATAAAGGTCGATTGACTCCCGCTGTCCAGTAAAGCTCGTACAGTAATACTTGCATTGGTTTGGGGATTAACTAGGCGTACCCTGGCGGTACATAGTAATGTTTCAGATGAACATAACGTAGACATCGATACAGATGTAGTGCTAGGCGAACCAGTCGAAAGATTAGGCAAGTGAAGTAAAGAATTATGTTTCTTTTTACATAAACGACAAGAGCCTGGAAGCTTACAAGCTTGAATATTGTGACCAGTTCGTAAACAATTTGAGCATAGATTCAAAGTCGCAACCATAGAGTTCCTTTCTTCAGGAGTTTTATCCTTGAATATTGTGCATTCATAGAGACGGTGGGGGCCCTTGCACACATAGCATTCAATTTTACCTAGAGAAGGAGTAGTCTCCTTGGGGGTTACAGCAACAAATGATTTTGTTTGTTTATTGTTACTAGTAGAATTAGTTGTTTGTTTATTCTTATTATCAATTTTATCAGACTTGTTATTATTATAAGTCTCTAAAACATCAGCACGATTTTTCAGAAATGAAAAGAATTCTTGAAGACTAGGTAGGTCATTAGGTAGGGAACCTTTGTGTTCTTCCTATTTGAATTTTGTACCATTGTCTAACTTTGGCAGTAAAATGTGAATGATTAGGGCATCCCATTTGTCAGTGGGGAGCCCTAGAGTATTTAGGGCACGTAGGTTTTTATTGACATGATCAACTATCAATCTTAGGGTTTTATCTGTTTCACGCATAGAATCAATTTGGAATAAAGAATTTAAATGGTTAGTTATTAACTGCCTTTTGTTGTCATAACGACTGCACAGAATGGACCACGCTTCATTATAATTTTTGTCAGAAACTTCTAGGTTACTTAGTACTCGGGCAGCTTCACCCTCTAAATAGGAATTGAGATAATGAAACTTGTGTATATTTATAAGTTTGGAGTTATCATGGATTAATGAACTATACATTTCTTTAAATTCTAACCATTTATAATATGTGCCATCGAACTTAGGAATGCTTATAACAGGTAATTTGAATCCTAGACTATTATAGCTATCATGGTGATGACACTCATTGACTTGAGAACAGTGTGAACTATTGTTATCTTCCGGTTTAGAAGCACTATGAGTTTGTGAAAATGTTTGGGCAAATGCGATACAATTATCAAATTCTTGTTCAATCAAATCGCGAGTAGTAATCTCATTGGGCAGATCAGTCTCACTTTGTACCTCTATTAGGTTTTGAAGCTCGCCAAATTCAATGAATAATGCCTCCATTCGCGATAACTTCATAGCCAGCTTATTGACTACTGGTGAGATTGATTCTAAAACAGCTAGGGAATCTAAATAGGTTTTGAACTTAGTAACACGACCCCTGATGGAGCCGCGTTTGACAATTAAATCTTTAAGCGTAGCTTCAGGAGCCATCGCGAATAGTTTTAATAAAATAAAGAGAAAATAGGTACGGTACGCTCCTCGTTTCGCCGTCCGAAGTGCAGCAGAGGCCGATGGTCGTCAGCGAAGCTAGTGAGGAGCCGCACAGCTGCTAAGCAGGTGCGTAGACAGCTGCGGCGCGGAGACAGTGGGTGACCTTGTAGACTCAGCGTAGGTAGGTACCCTGTAATGTACCGATTTGCGACTGAACACCAAATAAAGCAAGCAACAGGCGTGCGAGATGGGTGATTTAGGGTGATGTGCGTGCTGGTAGCTTTCTATTTTATTTTAAAGGCCTTAGGCGCACACACTCAAGCTTAGCCATAGGTTTTTTAAAAGATAACTTAGGATGCACTTGAAAATAAATTAGGGACACTTTGCGAATTTAGTTTTGTCAAATTTAACTAAATTACGACCCTTGGATAGAAAATAACCTATAAAAATAGGATGAAAGAGTGATTAGGCGTTGTTAAGCGCAAATACGTGCAAAAACATTCGGTGATTGTAATGTTAACTTGAGCTATAGTAACCAAACGTCGAATCGTAGGCACACGGTCACTCAGACAAAAGAGGAAAGTTAAGGAATATGGAAACAAGTAAGGAACGGGCTCACATTAGTAATTGGCAGATCTTCTACGTCCCACCGACCGATGCTGCACCTCAGTCTCGTTGGTTTCTTCGGGCTTCGTCGTAGAAGTAGGTTGGGCAGCATATAGGCCCGCGTGGTCGCGGTGCTGTCCTGTCACGGTCGCCACTTTTTGTTTGCGATGAAACAAAGGATTAAGTTGGTAGTTTAGGTCTTCTTCAATGATGAACTTTGGACTTTAAATAAAGAATTTATTTATACTTGTTTCCAGTAAGTACAGTAGAATCTTAGAAGATAGAAACGTAGACTTTAGTTTATTTTAGGTTGTGAGTGTGTGCAGCGGCGGAAGGAAGAGAAGTGTGACGCCATGATGCGCGCCGGCTAGTGTTGTACGCCTCGCTAGTGGTGTAGATACGCTCGTTGTTAGTCGAATAGTTGTTGTGTTAGTTGGGCGCGAACAATAAGACAGTTAACAGATGTAGAAACCGCGCGTTTGATCTATTTCAGTTCAAACTCAACTCAAACTCAAAGCATTTATTTCAATTAAACCATTTACAGGCACTTTTGAATTGTCAAGGAGTCGGTCAATCAGAAATATGAAGCTAGTTGCCCATTCCAAAGCGTAGTAGGTACCTATGGAGAAGAACGGGCAAGAAACTCCACGGACACTCTTTTAAATCAAAATATTGTTACAAAATATTGGTTACATCATTTATGTTGAAATTATACATGTGAGAACAATGTAGAAAGCACGTTAAAAGCGTCCGCAATTATAACAAACAAATCAAAAATTAAAATAAGCCATGGCAGCTAAGAGATGACCAGTCACAACTGACGGCGCCCGTTCACGAACATGACGCATGGATCAGCACCATTCAGCTCAACCATTTTGAAGGGAGCTAAATGATCCAACACACGCGCCACCATCAGCGAGACATTTGAGTGAGCATGACATTCCCAGCCGCCAGGGCACATTCAAGTCAATTAAAGACAAATTACCCGGTAAATGGCTCTATAGTACATAGTACTCACACCTGTGCTATGCAGTTATATAATACAAAGGAAATTGAGTTTATACAATGCAAAGATGGTCTTACAATCTTCAGCAGCTCCAACATTATTTTCGAATGTTAATTAGTTAGTTGTGGTTGTGGAGCAGGACCAGCATTAAGCCAAGCATTTTTATCAGAAATGTAATCCTCCAACTTATAATATGCCTGCCTGCATAGTGTGCGTTTTATACAAGTTTTGAATTTCGTCTCGTTCAGTTGAAGTATGTGGGGAGGAATTTTATTGTAACATTTTAAACAGTACCCCATGAAAGATGAGTCTACTTTAGCCAGTCTGAAACCTGGTTGAACTAATAGGTCCCTATTTCTAGTACTATAGTTATGTCTATCACCTCTTTTACTAAAAAGATGTAAATTTTTTCTTACGTGCATGATGTTTTCATAGATATATTGGCAAGCTACCGTCATGATGTTAATATCCTTAAACAGTTCCCGTAAAGAATCGCGCCTGCGGAGATTATAAATGGCTCTAATCGCTCTTTTCTGCAGAATAAAGATAGACTCGATGTCTGCAGCCCGTCCCCATAGTAAAATACCGTAAGACATGATGCTATGAAAGTAACTAAAATAGACTAGCCTCGCGGTATCTACATCAGTAAATTGACGGATTTTTCTGACAGCATATGCTGCTGAACTTAGCCGTCCTGCAAGAGATGTTAAATGAGAACCCCATTGTAGCCTTGAGTCGAGCGTGATCCCTAGGAAAACAGTTTTATCAACGAATTCTAGTTTCTCTTGATTCAATATAATCACACAATCCCTACTTTTGACATTTGGTAAAGAAAATTTTATGCACTTAGTTTTTTTTCCATTTAATACTAAATTATTAGCAGTGAACCAATTTTGGACCTGCAGTAGGGCGTTATTTACTTCGTCAAAATTTGTAGCACGTCTATCTACCTTAAAAATTAAGGAAGTATCGTCAGCAAATAACACCATGTGTGGCTGATTTTTTAATAAATGTAGTAGATCATTAATGTACACTAAAAAGAGGAAAGGACCCAAAATCGAGCCTTGTGGAACACCCATTTTTACTTTTAAACCTAGTGAGTTGATACCGTTTATTTGAACTTGCTGTTGTCTATCATTTAAATAAGATTTTACTAAACTGAGCGCAAGTTTTCCAAGTCCGTAATGCTCAAGTTTCAAGAGTAAGGTTTCGTGATCGACGCAATCAAATGCCTTGGAGAGGTCACAAAAGATTCTTCCACAACATTATGTCGTATGGCATTTTACTGTGGGGTCGGGCTGCTGACATTGAATCCATTTTTATTTTGCAAAAAAGAGCTGTCAGAGCCATTTATAATCTATGTCACCGCGAATCTCTCAGGGAACTATTTAAAAAGATTAATATCATGACGGTACCTTGCCAATTCATTTATGAGAATATTATGTATGTAAGAAAAAACTTAAATCTTTATAATAAAATAATTGATAGACATAATTTTAATACTAGAAATAAACATAAAATAGATCAACCATTTTTCAGATTAGCTAAAGTACAAACATCTTTTATGGGGTACTGCGTTAAATGCTGTAACAAAAATACCTTAAGATATATTGCAATTAAATGAAAGATAATTTAAAACTCATATAAAAAGTTCACTTAGTAAACAAGCTTATTACAAATTAGAGGATTATATCCAAGATAAGAATGCTTGGAAACATGCTGGTCTTGCTCCATAGGACGATTTAGTGTCTGGAAAAATCAAACTGATAGCTAATTTAGTTTTTTATTTGTATGTCATAGACTTTTACACTGTCAGTTCAAGTAAACTCACGCACTGACTTATTAGTACTACTTATAACAATGTTAGGACTATTGTAATATCGTATACTTTAACAATCTTTGTAAATAATATGTGAGCACCATGTATCTGGTAATTAATTTATTAATTATTTCTCCATTTATAATTCTTTTTACCTTTTGTGGTACAGTAATCTTATTGTAGGTGCATCGTCTTCACATATAAATTATATAATTGATGTATACAAAATATAGTAAAAAAAAATTAAAAAGAGTAACGGTGGAGTTTCTTGCCCATTCTTCTCCATACGAAAACTACCTTTTGGAAGGGGCAACTAGAATCAATTCTATTTCTTTGTTTTGACGTTCAAAATTGCCATATATGTGCTATTTGAAATAAATTATTTGACTTTGACTTTGATGTCATTAATCTTAGCGTGACGTGCAAAGCGACCCACACTTCTGCTGCATGACAGGCCGTGGTGTCCGAGGCTGTTTACAACTTCGCCACAGTGACAGCGATGAGGAGAACAACATGGAGCTCCTATTCGCAGGGAAGCAGCGATGCGGAACGTAGTGTCGTCGAACAAAGTTCCTAGGTTCGATGACGGTAGTGCATGAAGCCACAGACCCGACTCCCACTTACCCACAGCCAGCAGGCGCGCGCGCTCCGCAGTAACAGCAGACGAGTCAAGTAAGTTGTTCTGTACTACTCTGCAGAGCGGCTCATCCCACCGTCTCTGGGAAGATGGATAGTCTAGCGGATCTGAATTCGGGCAAGCGAGTCTCCAGGCATCCGTAGCCTAGGTGAAGCACGGCACGTCAAAATTAATCAGTGTGGAGGCTAGGATTTTCCTGATTAATTTCTCAGTACCGTGGACCGAAGATATGAATGCCGGTAAACTAATACTAGAAATTTTGCGGACGCCGACGCCTCCCATACGGATGGGAAGAGTAGCTTGTGCCCAAGCTCGGTCGTCCATGGCCACATTTAGGATCAAAGTTAATGTATGACGGATAATTTGGTCCATTTTGTCTAAAATATGTGTGTGCTTCCATAAATGCGAAACGCGAAGAAAATATATTAATTTAGGGCTAAAATATTTTGATTTTGTTGTTTAACAAAGCAATGCAATTTTCAGTAGTCGCGCCTCTTTTTAATTTTATTTGTGTTTTATTTTTCTTTTATTTATATTCTACTCGAGGTGGCCAGTGCCCTGTTTATCAAAACTTACAAGCTTTGTATTACCAAATGTCATTATTTAGTTCACAAGTACTTACATTTTGACACTTTTATTCGTGATTTTGTTTCGCAAAAAAATATTTGTAAGTTACAACTTGTAGAAAATCATAACAAATCCTGAGAGTGTCCGGCGACTCTCTGTTCCGTCTTACAAGTTTACAAGTACCGCAATAAATATTTAAATTCGATTTCTTTTTAAAATGCGTTCAAAAGAAAGAGATGACCTGATGCCCGTGTCCCAGCAGTGGGAACATTAAGGCTGATTATGAATATGGAGATGAGCTATGAATTTAACGAAAATTAACATTTTAGGTAACTTGTGAACGTATAAACTTTTGTTAAACAGGGCCCAGGTCGATTTATTTTTTAGTGCAGATCTTATTTATTAACACAAGTTTTTATAAAAGTATGTATGTCTAGGTTAAGGTATTTTTCTATGGGCCTGTGTCGCCTGAAATAAATAGTATATTATTTTTTGTGGTGTTTTTTCTTCTCAGCTCTTTGGCTGGTTTTTTTTACAACATTTACGGACCGAAGCCAAGTAAATGCAGCGTGTGGTGTGTTATGTTGAGGGTGTGTTATGATGAGGACCTATTTCGTTTTCATCTAATTGCATGAACTTTCTAAAGATTCGACATGTATTTAAAATAGCAGCTTTTTGTAGGGTGATACAGAGGGTTTCTTTTAGGTTTAGTAATTTAAGGCTATGAAGAAGGTGATTCGGGATGACTCCTGTTGTGGAGAGAACTATAGGGACCACGTAAACTTTTTGTTGGCGCCATATTCTAGTTACTTCATCTTTGAGTTCTGCGTATTTACTAATTTTTTCAGTTATTGTCTTCTGAATGTTATGTGTGTTGGGAACGGCAATGTCTATTAGGTAAGTAACTTTATTTATTTTATCCTGTAGGGTTATATCCGGTCTATTGTAGTGAGTTGTCCTGTCGGTGAGAATGGCGCGGTCGTAGTAAAGTTTATGTGTGTCATTTTCTAGGATAGTTTGTGGTGTGTAATTGTAATAAGGAGTGTTTGTGTCTTGTATGAGTGTGTATTTGATTGCTAATTTTTGATGAATGACATTTGCCACCTGATTGTGTCTGTGTGTGTAGTCTGTCTGCGTGAGAGTTGTGCAAGCTCCTGTTATGTGCTGAATTGTTTCTGGTTGGGTGTGACACTTGCGACATTTATCATTTGTTACTGAAGGATCTTTGATAATGAATTTTCTATAGTTTTTAGTGTTAATAATCTGGTCCTGTATCGCGATTATAAAACCTTCAGTTTCTGGGAATAAATTGCCTATTTTAAGAAACTTATTTGAAGCTACTTTGTTCACATGGGATTGTTCTAAGTCATGGGGATGACGGCCATGAAGTACCTTTTTCTTCCAGTCTTCAATTTTTTGTGTCTGCGGGTCATCGCTAGTAGTTTGTGAAGAATCTGGCTGCTCATTTAAGTTAAGTGGTGTGTAGTTGAAATCATTTTGAATTATGGCTTTATGAATGTTACTATTGCGAGATTTTGAGTGAAAGAATGTTCTTAGTCGACAGACTTGTTTCCGCCAAAGGTACTGGATGTCTATTAGGCCTCTCCCTCCGTTTTGTCTTTTGATAGTAAGTCTTTCTATTGCAGATTTAGGGTGTAAGTTGTTATGTTTTGTAAGAGTGGTGCGTGTGGTTCGTTCTAATTGTTCTGTGTCTGTTTTTGTCCATTTAATAACTCCGAATGAGTAAGTTAATATGGGAATGGCAAATGTATTTAAGGCCTTGATGAGATTTTTACCTGAAAGTTGTGTTTTACATATGGCGTTCAGTCTCCTTTTATACTCTGTAGTAAGTGTTTCTTTAGTCCTAACATGATCTAGTCCCTTTAGTTGTGTGTACCCTAAATATTTATATAAGTCGGTCGGTTCCATTGCTGTTATGGTGTCTGTGTTATTTACTACATAGTTACCTGGTCGTATCTTGCCACGTATGATATGAAGTGTTTTACATTTATCCAAACCAAATTGCATATTTATATCTAAACTAAATTCTGCTGTAGCTTCTACTAATTTCTTCATATCTTTTTCGGTTTGTGTATATAGTTTAATATCGTCCATGTAGATGAGATGTGAGACTGTTGTTTGTTCTGTAGTGTGTTTGAAACAGTATCCGGCCCGACAGCGCTGCAGCAGATGAGATAGAGGGTTTAGTGCGAGACAGAACCACAGGGGACTCAGTGAATCTCCTTGGTATATACCCTTCTTGATAGAAATTTGTCGCGTTGTAACATTATTATGATTGCAATTTAAATGAAGTGTAGTTTTCCATAGTGGCATTATGTTTCGTAGGAAATCTATTATTTTTGGGTTATTCTATAAATTTCTAGTATTTGTATCAACCAGGAATGTGGGACACTGTCGAAAGCTTTTTTATAATCGATATATGTACAATGAAGATTTCTATTTTTTGTGGTGGCATGTTTGTGGATAGTTGAGTCAATAATTAACTGCTCTTTGCATCCCATATGGCCTCTCCTACATCCCTTCTGCTCCTCTGCCATTATGTTGTGATGTTCAATGTGTGAGTTAATTTTCGTTGTTATTGCTGATGTTAATATTTTATATATCGTGGGTAGGCATGTGATTGGTTATAGACCAATCACATGGGAAGGAAGTGGTGAATTTTTAGCTTTAGGCAGCATGTATGTTATACCTGTTGCAATAAAATCCGGTATATTTTGTTGTCCTAATATAATTTCTGTTAAGTTTTTTGCTATGGGTTTGTATAATGAAGTTAACTTTTTGTACCAAAAATTATGTATTTTATCTATACCAGGAGATTTCCAGTTATGTAATCTGCCTGTTAACTGTGTGATATCGGCCTCTGTAATCTCTACAAATTCCATTTCATCTATTGCCCTCCATTTTGTTTCTTCTTCTGATATCCACGTCGCTTTGCCGTTATGTTGTTCTTGTTCTTCCCAAATGCTAGACCAATATGTTTCTAGTTGCTGTTTTGTAGGTTGGTCAGGTGCGTCTGTGTTATTCTCATTATATGTGTCGGCGTGGGTGTGTGTGTTGTCTGGTTTGTGGAGATTTCTATAAAATATTTTTTCATTAGTGGCAAATAGGGCATTATCATTTTTGCGCTGTTGTGCTTTTTTATATCTTCTGAGCCTATGAACTTTAAGTGCTAGTTTTTGTTTTAGGGTGTCTAAGAATTCTTCAGGTTTTCTGTTGTTATTTTCGTGTCTTGTGTGCGTGGAACTACTCCTAAATATAGCTTCAACTCTCTTTACTACTTTACTAGACCTGACGTTGTTAATGTATTGTGTTAGCCTACCACAATCTGCTCTTAATTTTTCTATATCTTTTTCTTGCCATGCTGGTTTGATATTTTGTTTTGGTCTTATGTTTCCTGTGTGTTGTGTGATTTTAAAGTTAAGTTCTTCAGATACGACTACCGGTGTGCAATATATAAGTGTGTGTATATCTGTAAGTTGTGTGTCATCGGAAATAAATTGATTAAGTATGCTCTCATTAAATAAGTTAACTAAACGGAAAAGATTAGGGCTATATCGAAGTTTAGGTAGTTTGGGTCGAATTGTTGGGTCCATCCCAGAGTATTGTGCTAGGGTTGTTCTGAATTTGTCATGTATTTCTTGGATATACATATCTGTTGTCAGATTTTGATCTGCAACGGTTAAAGTTTCAATATCATTTTCTAGAGTTAGGGTTATAACCCTAACTCATGAAACACACACATCCACACAAACCGTGCTGTTTGCGTGTAAGCTTGCGATTGATTATATGTTTGATATTGAGTATAAGGTTCTACTTGCGAGTGCGGTTGTTCAGCAGTTGTGGTTATGTTTTGTAATAGTGGGGTAGCGTTAGCGCCTGTGTTGCTTTCTGTTTCTTGTAGTTGTATACGTGTTTCTTCTTTTAATTGTTCTATTATTTCTTGAGATAAAAGTTTATTTCTAACTATAGCTCTTCGCTGATCTGAGATTCTTTGTTCTGAGACGGTTATCTCAGGATATTGTCGAGTAAAAAGTTCATGCAATTGTTGTCTGTAGGTGGTCATGTCGGTCTCTAATTTAGTGATATAAAAGTAAGTTCGCATGATAAATAGGTTAACTTCTTTGCTCCATCTCATGCAAACTCTTGCATTTCCAGCCTTGGTGGACGCGGGTAAGAAAGAATTAACCTCCCGCGCAACATTCAAGGTTGGAGTGGGTGGAATTGAATTTAAACTAGTAATGGGAGGTGATGATGGTATGGGTGACGATGGTATGGATGGTGATGATGGTTTAGAAGGTGTGTAAGATACTGTGCTTGGACTATACGGTTCTACAGGGGTGTTTGTCCTGTCCGTTAGTCTGTAACCATCATCAATGATCTCGGCTGTAGCATCTTTGTCAGTGAGAGCCCGCCTGTTCAACTCCTCACCGCTGACGGTTCGCATGCTGTGACACCCAGCGTCAGCTCCAGGTGCGCCCCGGCGATCGCCCCCGGGCAGCGGCCCTATACGTTTACTTTTCGATCGTGTCTCCATTTTGAATGGGTTTCCAGAGCCACGTTAGCCACGCCAGTAATTTCTTATTCGTGTGTCCGCCCCCCACGTGATTAGATGGTCAATCAGGACGTGTGGTTGTTTGGGGGTTGATTATTATTATTATTTCATTTTTCATACTTATAAATTTCATTTTTAAATATTAGAATAAAAAATTATATAAAACATTTAAAAATATAAAAAATAGTAGCCCATCGGCATCAGGATCAGGGTCCAAGCTGCCGGTGGTCAGGGCTCTAGAGAAAGGAACCTCCTCACTATGCGTGCCGTGTCCAGGAGTACTCCTTTCTGAATCAAGCCCTTGACCCAGCCGTGCAATGAGAACCTCCTGAGATGTTGGTCGAGGCTCTTCGCTATTAGGCCATTGACCGTAACGATTATCGGTACAATGGTTGCAGAGTCCACGTCCCACATGTCGACAACCTCGTGTGCTAAATCAAGATACTTGATGTTTTTATCTTTCTCAGCTTTCACGAGATTCTCGTCGTCAGAGATATCAACAATCATTGCACGGCGCTCTCGTCGATCTATCACCACAATATCAGGCTTATTGGCTACAATAGTCCTGTCAGTGATGATAGATCGATCCCAGTACAATGTGGCGTCACCATTTTCGAGAACTGGGTCGGGCACATACCTGTAGTATGGTACTTCATACTCCACAAGGTTGTACTGCAAGGCAAGTTGCTGGTGGATAATCCTAGCTACTAGATTGTGTCTGTGCAAGTACTCGCCATTAGCAAGACGAGAACAACCGGAAACAATATGTCGGATTGATTCACCGGGACAGTGGCACGCCCGACAGATGTCAACCGTACCGTCTTTGACAATGTATTTCCGGTAATTATTCGTCATGATGACTTCGTCCATAATCACACAGACAAAACCATCGGTTTCCCTGAAGAGGTCACCGAAACGTAGCCAGGATACAGAAGCCAGTAAGTCTACTTCAGGCCCATGGAGGGCCCGGAAAAAGCGTCCGTGTAGCTCTTTGCCTTGCCATACTTCCTTACGATCGTTAGTATCAAGTACTGTAGGTTTGCGCCAGTTCTCTTTCGCCAAGGAGAGCGGAGTAAGGCCCTTGTCGACTGCAACCACATCTCGGTGCATCCCCACGGCAGTTTGAAAGAAATATTCCCTGAGGCTGCAAATCTCGCGGTTGTGGAGGGTTTTGGCATTTAAGAAACCTCGTCCCCCACACTTCCGCGGGATGTACAGTCTCATCACTGATGACCGTGGGTGATGCATCCGATTTGCTGTCAGCAGTGTACGGACCTTCCTATCCAGGGCATCAAGTTCCGTCTGAGTCCATTTGAGTATGCCGAAAGAATTCATCAAAACCGGCATGACCCAGCCGTTGAAGGCTCGCACCTTGTTTCCGCCTGAAAGAAGACTATTAAATACTTTCTTCAGGCGGCCAAAGAAGCGCTCCCTCAACGATTGTTTCATGTCGGCAACATTGATGCCTAATGCTTCCGACATACCCAAATACTTGTAGGTTTCGGTTGAGGAGGGATCTAAGGTGTATGGAGTCCGAGAGTTGGGTTCCCACGGATTCCATAATCCCCCCTCGCTTTACATGCATGACTGCACATTTGTCCACACCAAATTCCATCCTGATGGCGCTACTGAATGTTTCTGTTACCTTCAGTAGCTCCATCAGTCGCAAATTGTTGGGGGCGAAGAGTTTTAGGTCATCCATGTAAAGGAGGTGAGATATCACCTGACCACCTCTTCTCAACCGATAGCCTAGACCTGAATCCTCTAGCAGTGTGCTTAGAGGATTATCCAATCTATGATTGTTTTGAATGACGCGCACCTGATCCGACAATCGTTGGGCCGAGACGTTAACGGCAGGTTCAAGCACCTGAAACAGAGAGAGCATCCGTCCTCGGTACGCTGTAAGGTTAATTCCTCCCTCGGTAGCCCCATAATATGCGCGCATAACATTAACATTAATGGACTGGGTCCATCGCATGCGCGACACATTTCCACCGGCAGCGGGGACCCTGTTCGGGGAATGTTGGCCTCGAGGTCCCAAGCCCGCTAGTGGCCGTCCTCTTCCTCGCCGTTGTGTTGGTATTGGTGATGACGTTGGGGAGAAAAACTCGTCGCTCGAGCTCGACGCTTATTATTATTATTATTTTTATGTGTTTACATGTCTCGGGACCATGAGGTCCCGGTCTTTTGGAAGGCGTACGAGGGGCCGAAGCCAACTCGCAGAGGCCCCTTAGACAGTTTCAAAAGGAATGAGGCACCAACCGACGATTATCCCTGTATGCACTATGCAAGTGCACCCAAGGATAACCCCCGGTTGGTGTAGGAGTATTGCAGGATAGGGAAACAAAGATATTAGATTATGGGTTTGCGTGGCTAAAGTGGACGGGTAACCTGGAACTATTGAAGGACTATGGCCCCTCCCTGATCAATGTTTTATATATACACGGATAAAATGGCAGGGGGTGACTTGCACACTCAATAATGGGCCCCCAAAAACGGTCGCTAGCACATAGTGACGTAGCGACAAGGGGGCAACACTTCCTGAGGTGCTTAAGAGGAGTGGAGAGGTATTCCACGGCTATCAGGACAATCCCGGAAGTACGGTCAAGATCCCTACCAGCATCTTACTGGAATACTTCCTTCCTCCGAGCACGTTTGCTCTTGCGAGTTTCCACTCAAGCCGGCCAATAAAGGCAAGAATGAGGTGGGAGCTCTGTTCCTCGTCAGTGTTCACTCTAGCCGGCCAATAAAGGCAAGCCAGAGATGAGGAACAAGACTTCTCCCGGGAGGTAGGGTCCGTGGGGTCGCTACTGCCCAACAGCTCGCCACATGCTGCCCTGCGGGTTTTTGTATCTCTCTTGGTCTGGCTCCTCATCCTAGACCTGTACCGGCGAAGTAAACTCTGCCGGCACAGACCCAGAGTTCGGAGCGCGCAAGCCCCACCACGACGTCAACGTAGAGATACGGCGGTGGGGTTATTATTATTATTATTAATGGCGAATGCATGGAATAAGTAGTAGGTACCTACTACCTATCGTAAATGTTCGTATGCAATTTTTACTTTATGTTCCAAATTCACCAAATCACATTAATGACCGGCATTTCTTAATAAAATTCAGTACAATATTAATGCCCTGCTAGACCTCAGGTCTTAAATGACTTACTTTAGGTTAGGTTAGAATGACTTATAATTTGACATTGTCCAGCAGGTGGTGTGAAAAATGTATTAATTTATTGAAGCGACTAGAATAACAGCAACCTCAGCTTCATGCATTGACAATGTGTGTCAATGTGTGCTAATTGTAAAATAAAAGACTCGCCCTTAATTAGTGGCGTCAGGTCTGACCATACTTGTCAACTTGTATCATTTTGTGTAAATGTAAAGTATATCAGACTAAGATAAAAAGTTACACTTAGATAAAACCTTTCATTAAAAATAAATTGAAAATGTTTAGTAATAATGTTCTTAGCAATCTTTCAACTGCTAATTTGAATCCACAAGACCTCAATATAAACTACGGTACATTATTTACCCGACTACGGCGAAGAAAAAAGGAGGGTTATGATTTTGACCGGTATGTATGTATGTATGTATGTATGTATGTATGTATGTATGTATGTATGTATGTTCATCTGTTCCCTCCTATCTTCCAAACCACTTATCACAATTTGACAAATGAGGTATCGTTAGAAGCGTCGTGATTGTCCGCTGGTTATAGGCTATGTGAAGTCACATTAAATTAAAAATGGCGCCCTCTAGAGGACATAAAGTGAGGAACTTAAAAAAAAAAATGGTTTAATCGTACCATGTTGGGTATCAAATGAAAGGGCTTAATGAGCACATTTCAAAAATATATATATTATAACCCCAAAAGAATTTTAAAAAAAATCAAGTAATAAAAACTAAAACCCAACTACGACTTAAAAGGTATAAACAAGACACCACAGACAGACAAATTAAAAATCCGGAGTCACACGTAATCTGTTCGATTTATGCCCTAACACGTGTGACTCCGGATTTTTAATTTGTCTGTCTGTGGTGTCTTGTTTATACCTTTTAAGTCGTAGTTGGGTTTTAGTTTTTATTACTTGATTTTTTTTTCTACAGTAGGTATGCCAAGAATTCAATAAAACCTGTCCTGTAAAATAATCAATCAATAAATACTACTTAAACCGAAATGTAACGAATGGGCCACTGCTGTCATTAGTAAAAGCAGCCATGCCGCCCAGAGTGCAGGGTGAGGCAGGGGGCCTATCAGCCATGCCGGCCGGAGTGTGGGGTGAGGCAGGGGGCCTGTCCTCGCCTTTGCTCTTCGGTCTTTATATTAAGAGGAAATAGGGTCGGTCCCCTCTCCATACACGCTCTCGCCTGTTTTCTCTCTGGTTTATGACCTTAGAGCAATAGTTTTTGACAGTAAAATAAATATCAACTAGTTCTATGCCCCTATGTTTTCCGTTTTGATGATACATTATCTGTAGAAGCACTAGAACCCTCAGAAAATGCTCAAAATTGCCTGTTTAGACCGCTGTCATGAGAGGCCTATTATACAAAGGAGTAGGCAAGGACTCCATAGTTTCCTGGGTCCCCAGGTGTTAACTCAATCAAAGTAGCCTTATATGTAAGAGGATATAATAACAAGGCCTGACTGAAAATTTGGTGAAAGGAGGACCGGAAAAAAAGGTCTACACGACCAATAGCACCCAGACCTATGTCATTAGATAGGAATTTTAATATAGAGCAACAACTACTACGGCGGCACTTTTGAAATCGCTGTGTGAAAAAAGTTGTGGCGATGTTTCGCAGAACGGACCTAGACATTATGTTATCGGAATACTTGAATATTAATAATTTCTAGTGGTCTACTTTGAATATTTTCAAATGTCAATCAATCTGCCTAGCCTTTTCCCAATTATGTTGGGGTCAGCTTCCAGTCTAACCGGATGCAGCTGAATACCAGTATTTTACATGGAGCGACTGCCTATCTGACCTCCATAACCCAGTAACTGGGTAATACGATACCCCTTGGTAAGACTGGTTGACAGACTTTCGGGCTTCTGACGACCCGTAACGACTGTTAAAGATCCATGAATGGAGGAGTCTCGGTATGTAAAGATGGTCACCCATCCACCGACCAACCCCGGCAAGCGTAGCTTAACCTGGTGGATCGACCCGGTGCGGCTATTATTACTTAGCCACGAGCTCCTCCTACTACTCGAATATTTTCAAATGTATGCGATGATAATACAATAATTTCAATAATATAGTACCATCGAGCTGATCTGATAATGGACCTGGACGCTAGATAATGGAACTCTTGAACAGCTTCTAGTATTCCCACCGAGTGTGGGCTTATTTGTCTCAACGAGTCCTGTTCATTTTACCTGATGACGAGGACCTGATGACTGACCTGGAACTTAGATAACAGAACTCTTGATTAGCTTCTAGCATACCCATCGAGTGTGGGCTTATTAGATGTGTCTCAACGAGTCCTGTTCATTTTACCAGATGACGAGGACCTGATGACTGATCTGGACGCTAGACAACAGAACTCTTGACTAGCTTCTAGTATACCCAGCGAGTGTGGGCTCATTAGAAGTATCTCAACGAGTCCTGTTCATTTTACCAGATGACGAGGACCTGATGACTGATTTGGACGCTAGACAACAGAACTCTTGACTAGCTTCTAGTATACCCAGCGAGTGTGGGCTTATTAGATGTGTCTCAACGAGTCCTGTTCATTTTACCAGATGACGAGGACCTGATGAATGATCTGGACGCTAGACAACAGAACTCTTGACTAGCTTCTAGTATACCCAGCGAGTGTGGGCTCATTAGAAGTATCTCAACGAGTCCTGTTCATTTTACCTGATTACGATGACCTGCTTCTTATACGGTCACTAAGATAATTCGTCCCATTGCTCGCTGGCTGAACCCGTGAGTGCGGACTTTTGACGCTTTGTTAATGACCACGTTTGCGCTCCATATTATAGGTGAGCGTGGAAAGCATGCTCATATATGTCCATGAGTTTCGTCCTTTCATTAGGTGTTAATCATTAACGAATAGCTCTTCTAGGCGTTCTCGGTGCGTCGAGGCACATCTTTAGCTTGTGTCGCCTGAAAGGGGACTATTTGGCCGAGGCTTAATTATATACTCATGGACAAGTTCAACCTTCACACCCCTATGTCTACATACTTTGCGTTTCGTGCTGTTGCTCAACCATAGTCTTTATAATAAAAAAAAAACAAATGGAATAGTAAACAGTTTTATAATTACATACCGTCATCCATAATAATCGCGAAAACGTACTTGTGTATGTGCTAATTGTAAAAAACAAACACTGAGTTTGGATGGAATTTCAGAACTTCATTATCCATCTTCCAGGCCAACCATCAGATGCTCCACATCAGATACAATGGACAGGACTCGTCATGACACTTTTAATGAACCGACATTTGGTGGACTTACTAGTAGCCATTTAAAGTTTGCAGGTCAGTCATCAGCTAAAATAAACAGGACTCGTTGAGACACATCTAAATGAGCCCACACTCGATGGGTTTACTGGTAGCTATTCAAGAGTTCCATTATCTAGCGTCCAAGTTCATAATCAAACCAACTCAATGGGACCATGTAGGTGTCTAGGTCAGTCATAAGGTAAAATGCCAGTGCCAGTGCCAATGCCAGTAATCAGTTGTCCAAAATAGAGAGCCAGAGGGTGTAGACAAGTGACAATCGCTTCGAAAGCGTTTCGTATTTCTACAACGACTTTCAACATGATTGACATGAAACTCAAAAACTCAAACTCAAACTCAAAGCATTTATTTCAAATAAACCAAGTACAGGCACTTTTGAATTATCTAGGGGTCGGTCAGTTAGAAAGATGAAGCTAGTTGCCCATTCCAAAGCGTAGTAGGTTCCTATGGAGAAGAACGGGCAAGAAACTCCACATGACAAGTGACAATCGCTTCGAAAGCGTTTCGTATTTCTACAACGTCTTTCAACAGGATTGACATAAGCTTTTCGATTGCTTAAGTCAGTCCTATACATTTTTGCCTTTTACATCATCGCTATCGCTGATAGAATGTCACTTTGTCTAGGGTCTCAGGTAATTCAAAGTAGCAAGATTCGTCGAATAGTCCTTTAGCAAAGCCGAGGTCATGGGGTTATACAAAAAAACATGGAACTAAAAGCACTCGAAAGAAAACGAACGAGTGCCATAGTTTTTTTCTGACCAGGAACCAGGACCAGGAATTCGGTTCGCTATGAATCGATTCCAGGAATCGATCGATAAGCACTTGTCACACGATTTTCATACATAATTCTGAGAATTTAATGATTTATTCAGTATCGATTACTAAGAATTTAGGCATGTATTTAATCGATTATTTAATTTCATAAATTAATTTAACTATTTCGCTCCAGAAATCCGCCATTTTGTTTTTTTTATATACACCTATCTACGGGTTTTTAAGACAAATATAACGATACCTTAACTGTCATCCAGGCGTTTGGAAGATACGAGGTAATAAAGAAATGTACAAACATACATACATACAAGATACGCGCGAACAACATAACCCTTCCTTTCTCCGTTCTCGCTTTTTAGTGGGTCAGTTTCTAATTTATTTAAGTTACGATAGCCTAATGTCAACTGCTCACCACCTTTATAAAATATTGCTTTTTCTGATGCAGGAACGAATATTCGTTGAGGATTTCTCCTAGTACTTCACCATCAGCTCCACTTCACCGTATCCATTGTGACGACCATAAATTGCTTGGCAACCATATTATAGTAATCGAATCGTAACCCGTGATATACTTATTATAGAGTAGTTCCGGTGGTAATCTGTCGTCTCCATCATCAGTTCCACTTCACCAAATGGTGCTTTCCGACAGTAACTGCACGAGTTATTATAAAAAACACCGAAATCGCTATAGGTGTGCCTATGAGTAATATTTGAAGAGTTCCCTCGATTTCTCCAGGATTTCATCATCAGATCCTGACCTGACGACAATGGGACCATTTCAGACCCTTTCAAACAACAAAGAATTTTGCAAATCCGTTTATATGCGACGTATGACCGACCAAAAATTATAAAAAAACTTCCGAACTGATAACCTCCTTCTTTTAGAAGTCGGTCAAAAACAAACATGATGGCGGCTCAGGACACCCCCGCCGCACCTTAACCTAATCCAATACCTAGAGTTATTCCTAAATTATAATAAATAATGTTTATATTTATGGCTATAAGATTAATAGACGAATAAATATTAAGGCTCTTACATACTGGGGCGATTCGCCGCGCGACGCGAATTTTAACAAAACAATTTCTGAGAATTGTTTTGTTAAAATTCGCGTCGCGCGGCGAATCGCGCCAGTATGTAAGAGCCTTTATGCGTTAAAAATGTATCAAATGACAGTTAGGTATGCTAACCTTAGAGACTACTAAACTGAACTTCGACAAACGGTAAGTACTACGACATGATTTTAATTCGACACTACGGAACTCCGACACGTCTTTACTTCGACAAGGCTCTACTCCGACAAAACGTTTCTTCCACGTGACTTACGAGTAACTACGAAATGATGTGACATCGACGACATAGGTAAGTACTACTTCGACAATAATGCTAGTTCGACATAATTCAATTTCGACATACTCTACTCCGACATGCTGTACTTCGAAAATAACTTAAATCAACATGATGCACCGTTTGTCGAAGTTCAGTTTGGTAGTCGGATTTGGATTTTCATAGTAACATTGCCGGCCGCATCGTCACTTATTTTTGACGAGTAGGTACAGCAATTTCGATTTATCTTGAAGAAGATTGTCAAAATGATGCTCGAATTTCCAAGCATGTTTGAGAAAAAAATATTTTTCACTTTGTAGTGTTTTTTTGGAAGACGGATGTTTTTTTTGTGTAAAAAAAGTTTTTAGAGGTGTGGAATCCTAAGAACGCTATAAATCTAATATACCTACATATACACTTGTGGTTGAAATTACTATGAGCATAATTTTTATCATTAAGTACTTATCGCTGTACGAAGCCTCAATGACTACTAGCGTCACTGACTCCCGATAACCCTACTTTATGTAAGTATGACCTCTAATTTACAATGTCCTACATTTGACTTAGCTAGGTACCTACTTATTTCCATCACATATTCGGTCAGCTTGTGAAAATACAATATTATTTCTTAATAAATAAATAAATAATATTTATTTTAGGAAGCACTCCCATGTCTTGTTTGGTCCAAATCAGTCAATGTCTTTTGTGACAAGTGGAGATTTTAATGTTAGGCGTTAATGTTTTTCAGGTACCTACCTAGTTTTATTTATTATCTACACCCATGCTATAAATCTTTTATAAAAGTTTCTGAAACAGTTAGCTTATTGCCAACATTAAAACAACCAGTGTCATATAATGTTGTACTAAAGGAGAATGGGCCCCTGCTTATTGGGTTCTGCCCTGAAGCCCAATAAAAATAAGATATATACCAATGGAAAGAGCTTTTCAAGGGGAACCTTTCCTACTAACACGACTTTTGCCAATTGTTAGTCAGTTCGGAGTAAATGACCTAAATGGGTGTGAAGTCTTGGACATCGAAGTTAAGGAATTTTCTTGGCCAAATAGCCATAAGATATATACTTCAATGGCTTTAGCTTTTAGAGGGGAACTTTTGCTACTAACATGACTATTGCCAATCCTTAGTCAGTTCAGAGTTAATGGCATAAATAGGTGACTACTTCGGTACCGAAGTTAAGGAATTTTCTTAGCCCAATAGCCATAAGATATACACCAATAGAAAGAGCTTTCCAATGAGAACCTTTGCTACAAACACGACTTTTGCCAATTATTAGTCAGTTTGGAATTAATGACCTTAATAAGTATTACTACTGGGGCATTAAAGTTGAGGAATTTTCTTGACCCAATAGCCATAAGATACTCGTATACATCAATGAAAAGAGATTTTCGAAGAGAACCCTTGCTTCTTACATAACTGCTCAGACCTTCTGCTGACAACAGATCCAGACAGGCACTCTGTATCGGTCTGGGCCCCGCTTGGATCGTCTGACCACTGTCTGGTGAAATCTGTGTCTTCCTGTTCTCCAGATTTAAGCCCTAGAGGCACGAGGCGAGTATGGAAGTACGGGTCAGCAGACTGGGACGAGATGCGGCATTTCTTTGCATCTTACCCATGGCGGCGGACTTGCTTCTCTTCGCATAACCCGTCCGACTGCGCTGACGCAATTGTTGACGTGATACGTCAGGGAATGGAATATTTTATCCCATTCCCTGACGTCCCACTTGGCTGCGAGGCTCAGCTCTGGTATAATGCAACATGTGCGCAAGCTGATTTGCGCAAAGAGCAGGCGTACCAGGCTTGGGCTTCAGCCCGCTGTGACAGGTGCGATGGTTAGGGTTTTCGCGCAATGAAAAGAGCGTTCAATTCTGCCGCTAAGGATTGCAAAAGGGTATTTCGGAAGGCGCGTTTTGACCATATTGGACGAATTGGGGCCAAGTTGGCGTCCTACCCTTCGGGAAGCAAGGAGTTTTGGTCCCTGTCCAAATCGGTCGAGGCGAACTTCTGCCGTCCTTCGCTGCCTCCTATGCTGAAACCAGATGAAAAAAAAATGAAATGAAAAAAAATGAAAAAATCGTTTATTTCAAAATTTTAATTACAATATTGAGGTACCGTTGGCCCCAAAATAGGCGCAGCCTGTATCTTGGGCACCATTATATAAATATAAAATATTTTGATTATTTTTAAATAAAAGTTGAAATTGGCGAAGTTAGCCTCTTCGAGACTGCAAAACTAAAAATTACAAGAATATAAATATAAAATTCCGGTGTGAAAAATAATTCATAAAGATAACATTACTTAATTAAAAACAAAAACTTGGTATACTTAATTTCTATAATGCTGCTGCTGTTCTGTAATATATGAGTGTGTGTGTGTGTGTGCGTGTGTGTGCGTGTGTGTGTGTGTATGTGTGTGTGGGTTTGGGTGGGAGTGTGTGTGTGAGCGTGTAAGGGTGTGTGTGACTCTGCAGTGTATAAGTTGATTTTATTTGATGATAGTAAGGATTGTTTCAGTAGAGGTGTAAGATTGTTCCAAGAGCCATAATTTCACAGTGTGTTTTATTTGGGTGTAAGAGGAATTGTGGATGTTAAGTACTGAGTTTACCTTATTGTAAATGTGAATATGTAGGAATGATGGAAGCCGTTGGGCATACGCAGAGTTGACTGCTGGGATCGGGATTCTGAACTTTCTCTTACTCCACAGGGTACTCAAATCACTTTTCTTCGTAAGTTTTAACTGAATTTTAGGAATAACAGTAAAAATATACAATTTACGCACCCCAAGAAGTGCTGCCTCTCTATATAATCTGTCAGTTGAGTAACGGTAGGATTTGAATAGCATGACTTTTATAACAGCACGTTGCGCTCTCTCCAGCTCTAACATATGAGTTTTGGCGACCCCACCCCAAACTGTTAAACAGTACTGGAGTAGAGACTGACAGAGGGCGAGGTAAACTAATTTACGAATTTCTATAGAAGCACATTGACGTAGTAGTTTCATAACTCGTTTTGCCAAAACTATAATGTGCTGTTGGATATTGAAATGCTGATAATCCGAGGTATTTTAGGTGATCAACCCGTTCGATCTCGTTACACAGACACGTGGAAATAGCGGCAAGCTTACACCTGTGGATTTTCACTCTCCATTCAGGAAGTTTAGTAGCGTTCGTTTTCCTAAAAGTTATATACTTCGTTTTCTTTTCGTTGAGCGTGAGTAGATTTAAATCCAACCAGTGAGCTAACTTACTCATTCCAGACTCGGTTTTTTCATGAACTTCCTTCCAGTCTTCACCGTGGAAAATGATACCTGTGTCATCAGCGTAACAAATCAAGTCAGCGTTAGGAATTTCATTTCTTAAAATGTCATCCATGTAAATTGTGAATAAAGTCGGGCCAAGTAGACTACCCTGCGGTACACCAAAAGAAACACCCAATTCAACGCTCATCTGATTTTCGACTCTAACACACTGCCGGCGATCAGTTAGGTAGCTGCGGAACCAGTTTAGGGCCACTCCTCTTATACCAAGTGAGTCCAGTTTCTTTAGTAGTATTATACGCGAGACTATGTCGAATGCCTTTGCGAGATCTATGAATACGCCTAGGCATCGACGGCCACGGTCAACGTGCCCAGAAACAATGTTGGTTAGAAGTTCGAGAGCGTTTTCCGTGCATCTTCCCTGTCTAAAGCCAAACTGACGATCCGACAACAAGTTATTTTCTTCGGTAAACTTCACGATACGTTTGCTGATTACTTTCTCGAGTAGGTATTTTTGAAAAAATGCTGAGCAAGGATATTGGTCTGTAGTTATCAGGAGTCCCTTTGGGCGCGGCCTTGTGGATTAGAGACACCAAGGCAGTTTTCCACTTGTCCGGGAAGACTCCTGTTGACATGCTTAGATTACAAATGTGCGTAAAAGGCCCAAGATTGAGTGTCTTATGAATTTGATTAGTGTTGCCCTGTATCCGTCAATACCGGGAGCGCTCTCACTTTTTAAATTAATAATGATTCTGTCCACTTCGTGTATGTCAGTAGGCGCCAAAAATATGGAGTTACTATTAGATACTCTACATCTGGTTTTTGCGGCTAGATCCTCTTCAGTCGTGGACAGACTTTGCAATATCTGGTCTGCAAGGGTTTTACCCAAAGGTCATTAATTCTTTTGGGGGAGTGCTTTTTTTCTTTGGCATCTCGGTAATGTCTTTAAATAGAACTCCAAAGTTTTTTAGGGTTGCGCTGATTTTCTTTGCAATTGTCTACTGTTGTAATTGTTCCTTACTTTTCTAAGAAGATCGATCAGGAAGTTTCTATACCTCGTGTAAGAAAGTTTCAGTGTCTCATTATTCGGCTCTTGTTTGATTTGCAAGTGCAGTTTATCTTTAAAGCGCATGCAACGCACCAAATCGGGTGTAATCCAGGGCTTCATTATGAACTTTTTGCGACTTGTTTTTACTTGTCGGGTGTTTCTTGAGGTAGCCGCGCCGGGGATATCTTCAAAGGCTTTGAGTGCTTCATTGACATCTTGACTACAAGTGACAGGAGACCAATCCTCGCTGCCAAGGTCCAATTTCAGCTTTTCATAGTCGATTTTTTGGATAACTTTTCGCCAATTTTTATTACAATTTTCTGGTTTTGTATTGATTCCAACCATAGCAAAATCGTGATCTGTCAACGAAGATTTAGCAACGATACTAATCACTGAGCCACACCCCTTTAAGTAAGCATGATCAAGGCAGGTGTTTCCTCGGGTTGGCTTTGTGATCGCAGGTAGCAGTGCATGCTGAGCCATTAAGCATTGGTACTCGGCGTTGTCTACACTAGGCTTGTCCGCAAGTATGTCAATGTTTAAATCTCCCGTGATTACCAGCACCGACCTCGATTTTACTTGACTCAAGTTATCGTCTAGTTCTAGTTCTTCTTCGATAAGAAGTTGGTTAAACTATTAACAGAAGGGGATGGAACGCTGGCTCATACCGCGCAACGCAAGAGAAGGCAAACCTATTTGCCCGTATCTTTGCTGAAAATTCACGTCTTGATACGGCCTCTAAGCCGGCGGTCCTGATGGAATACCCGCAAGAGTTCTAAAAAACTGTGCTCCTGAGTTGTCTCCAGTCTTGACACGCTTGTATCGCCTCTCTGTAAAAACCGGAGTGGTGCCGAAATCCTGGAGGCTTACCAATGTACAGCCAGTGCCCAAAAAGGGTAAACGTGCCGACCCTGTCAATTACAGACCAATCGCCATAACCTCCATACTATGTAAAGTTATGGAAAGGGTTCTTAGTAATAAGCTGCTAGCATACCTCGAAGACGGTAAGATTCCCGCATACGGAATCCCTGCTGACTTTTGCAACTGGATTTCCGACTTCCTGAGTGAGCGAACGATCAGAGTGGTCATAGATGACTGCTCATCGGATCATATGGCTATTATTGCCGGTGTTCCTCAGGGGTTTGTTCTCTCAGCGACTCTATTTCTGCTGCATATTAATGACCTGCTACAGCTTGGTGCTATTGGGTACGCAGATGACAGCACAGTCTCAGAAAGATACCTGTCCAGTGCAAGAGCCAGCAGAGATGAAACAGGTACGCTTTGAGAGGCCATGGTGGAGCGAACGAACTTGAACCTAAATCTCGTTTCTCAGTGGGGCGACGACAATCTGGTCAAGTTCAATGCTCAGAAAACACAGGCGTGTCTATTCACTGCCAAAAGCGCCAATTTCTATTATCTCCTACTTACCGAGGTGCATCTGTACTAGCTACTGACCGCCTGGAGCTTTTGGGCATGGAGTTGACGTCAGATCTCAACTTCGGCTCAACCATCGAGTCAAAATTTAAATTCAAATTCAAATCATTTAATTCGAGTAGCAAGACTCATAGAATGGGCACATATTTACAAATACATTAAATTAAAAACAAAATTATACTTAAATAAAATTAAAAAGTTACAATGAAATTAAAATAAAATACAATCAAAATTAAATTAAATCAAAATTAAATTAAATTAAAACCACAATTCAAATAAAATTTACAAATTATTCAATTAATTATTAGTTGGCGCGCCTGGACGTATAAATGTTATACTTCTAAGCGCGTCACGTGTCGCATACAACATTGCGTTATGATGGCGCAGTCAAGCCTTCCCACGAGCGCGCCCAGCATGCAGTTGGCGCTCCCCGGCACTCGCCGCACTAGTTGCGTAAAAACAATCAACGCGGGCTTCCGCAAACATTGTCGATGCGCTGCAATAGCGGGGAGCCCCAACATCATCCTGAACGCGTTGTTAAACTCTACACGAAGGGCACCGTGCGATTTTTGCGTGTAGTCCGTCCACATAGTGCAAGTGTACAACGTGGTGCAGTATGCTCTAAAAAGTGTAATTTTCACTTCACTTGAACACCTAGCAAACCTCCGGATTACCATGTTTGCTCGGACCGACAGCGCCCTCCGCTCCCGTTCGATATCCGCGTCGTCTTTCAGGGTAGGTGTCACTAGATGGCCTAAGTACCTCGTCTACCCTCTCTAAAGGTGAGCCATTCAGTTTAATTGGTGACATTTCTATTACTTTTCTAGGCCCACCCTGGAAGACCATACACTGACTCTTCTTTACATTATATAGCAGTCCGTGACTAGCTGCATAACCCTCACAGATACTCATCAGCCTTCTGAGTCCGCAGACCGACGCGCTCAGCAACACCATATCGTCCGCGTAGCTGATGTTATTAAAACAGACGCCATCTATGTGACACCCTATATGTTGCTTGCTGAGCGCCTCGATCAGCTCATTGATGTACAGTTTAAAAATGGTGGGAGAGCTCAACCTCCCCTGCCTCACCCCACATTCCAACCTATACGGGTCCGACAACGTGCCCGCCCACCTCACATTGTTCACCTGGTTCCCATACCAATACTTAAACATGTTAATAAGTTCGTTCGGTATATGGGAAGATCTCATCTTACTCCACAAGACATCATAGTGTGACTGTCTGTCACCTATTCCTAGTTAATAACAAAATATTATATTTATTTTAAAACAAGCACATAGTTCGTACACACGGATACACATCAAGCTATACATTTCCAGTTTATGCTGATCTCGCATTGTATAGGATTTCCGTACAATGCGAGGTCAGCTTATACTGGAAATGTATAGCTTGATGTGTAGCCGTGTGTACCTCTTAGGAAGACATAAATTCTCTATTTTATGGGAAACAAGCTATGGACAAGTGCCACGAAAAGGTCGAAGGCAACAAATTCTAAAGAAACGACTTAAAATATCCGATTTCTAATCTTAGGACAATACTAGTTGCACATATGGTAACCATAAACCGAGCCCAGGCAATACCCAAACGGACCCTTTAAAACAATTGAGAAATTGTACAAAAACGGTAATAAATCTATTCTGCGAAACTGTGGGAAGACGCGCTGGCTGAACGTGGTGTTTTAGGAATTGAGGGCTGATTTTGAAGTCCAGAAGGACACTTGGTTTTAGACCTTGATAGGGTACGGACGTCTGTATCTAAGCTAGTTAAGTTAGGAGGCTTGGTGAATACCAAGAGGCCATGTCCGAGTGGGTTGTCTTAAGATTGCGAGTATTACATAGTTATTAATTTAAATATAGTTGAGTTAAAGGCCATTTAGAGTAATCTAGTATTTAACGTAGTATGTGTGTGTGGTTGTTGGTGTGAATGGGACGCGGTCGTAGCTGGTCGGAAGAAGGAGCTACGTCTGAGGCGAAACTGGTAAATTGTGCAGTATTCTGTAAGGGAGTGGTAATCAAAATTCTCTCTAAGGAATTATTTGGTAAGTGTTAACTTTAATTAACCTTATCTCTAGTAGTAGTGTGTACGTCGTAGTTACAAACTTATCTCTTATAAGTTAAATTATATTGTTATTTATAGGTAACAGCTAGGTGATACCGCTCTCGAGCTATTAATGATCATTTATTCCAGAATGGCGTAGATACATGTATTTAGTACTTATCGTATTTTATAATTCACGTTATTTTCTCGTGTATTACGTGCTCATTCCCTGATCCGTACCTTGGCAGATAATTGTCACTTGCACTTGGTTATAGGGAGATGGTGATGGCCTTCCACCATATTTGACACTGAGCACTAACCCTCCTGACTGTTGACTACTATTGACCTTGAGCTGACGCATCACATTTGGAAGGCAGAACCATAAATACTCACAGCTCATTTAAAACAAGCTAGGCTATATGCCCAACTTGTAATTGCATTATAAAACAACCAAACGTTAGTGATGATTTCTGTATCCAAAAAGGTCTCGCCACAGAACACTTTGCGTGAGGCTTATTGACGCGCATTTCGGGAGTGGGGCAGGCATCATACACTTCCTTAAACTGAATTGATAGTTCGTTCTAAGGAACGCTAGTACCCGTGTCTCCAAAAAACCACCCCGTTCGTTCTGTAGGACTATTACTAAATCGACACTGTTTATCGAGACACGCTATTGTGATGCCCAGATTGAAAGGCCCCGCTGTCAGTCAAAGGACGATCTCACGGCTGCCTAGTACATTGAAAGCATCCTCTAAATGGGGAAGATTAAAGAAATGTGAAGTGACTAATTACCACTTCGGCGTTCACTAAGTTCGATCGTAATGTGTTCTGCTAGGGACTGAGTCTACGGTGCGCTTGCGCTAGTTTTGAATTATCCTATTAAAAAGGGGTTAGACCGGTGTAAGGGTGTCTTACACAATAATAAGTACGCGATTAGAACTATTCAATACTTGTCTTGCTCAATAACAGTTGGGCTTCGCAGTACTCTGTTATAGGATTGAATAAGACATTTATATAGTGCTTAGGGAACGTGTTCCGTTAGAATCGTATTAGTGTCCTCAAAGGTTCTATGCGTTAGGCCTAACAGAACACGTACAATGAGACAAACGTTGTGAAACGGTTCCCGGTCTCGCCGAATTGGGCATATTGTAGACAGACAAATTAAAATAATTATAATTAATGATTTTAAAGCACGAGCATAACGATTCCTATACCTCCTCCACATAATCAAGGCTGTATTGCAGATATGGGTGCTTACCTGCGGGAGGAGAGACGCTGGCGTTCCAACATTTATGTATTATAGACTTTTGATTACCCTCTCGTCTTCTTAGTCTTCATAATATTATTTTACTATTATACTTATGTTTACTAACTGTGAATTCCCAATATTAACTTCATTGCATCCCCCCTGTCCCCTAGCCATTTCGGAAGGGACAGTTTAGGTTATGGGAATTCATTTCTTATGTCGGTGGGAGGGTGACCAAGTCTGGGACGAGCCCTACAGAACAGTGCGGATTCGGCGGAGCACTGTTCTTTCCCCTACGGGGAAACCGACCTAAAACACTAATATTAGCATAATTAGGAAAAACTAAAATTTTATCAGCATAGGGTAATTTAGGTACAGTCTCAATAGGTATGAAAGCAGGTCAAAGGCTTTGGAGAGGTCGAGGAAGCAAGCGTACACGAATGTTTTTCTTTCCGTATAGTATTTAACAGCACTCTTAAAACAGAATATAGCAGTTTCTGTAAATAGTCCCTGCCGAAACCCGAACTGATTGTCGTGTAACTTTAGGTATTTACAGTTGTTTATTAAGAATGCTGTCAAACACCTTTGCTATTATTGTGGCCAAAGAGATAGGTCTATAGTTAGATATATCTGACAAATCCCCCGCTTTGTTTTTTACTACTGGCACTACGACAGTCCTCATCATGTCGGTAGGTAGGTATGAGTGCGAGATACAAAGGTTGTACAACTTAGCCAACACTCTGCACATATGAGGCCCAGCGTGCTGTATCTGTTCAACAGTTAAACCGTCGTGACCAGGTTACAGATCGATTTTATCGCCATTGATACATCCTTGGCCATGATTCTGGTATCAACATGTTCACCACTCACCCCACCCTCTTTTTGAGATGACCGTGGTCCCAACGGTGACCTAACAACAAAGTTATTTTTTAATTTATCAGCGATGGTTTTTAAATCATTCGCACCGTCGACACTCACGGGAAGACCAGGCCGACTCCTCAAACAATTGATATTTTTCCAGAAACTAATGAAATTTTTTGAACTATGTTTTGCTGCCAGTACATCCATTTTTAATTGGTCTTGATGATTCTGACACCAATTTAAATGAGACTAAAATATTTTTCTGGTCTTGCACATCTTTGTATACATGTCACCTGTAGTCGGACTACCACACAATAAACATTCCCGAAATCTCGCTCTCGCCGTCCCATGACTGTCGCTCACAAATTTATTCCATCCAACAATGGTTTTAGGCTGACGCTTACTCCGCATACAATAGCCCAGACTGCAGCCAAAAAGCAGGGTATCCTAAATAAGGTGAGACGGTACTTCACATCTGGACAGCTTCTGCATGGAGTATTGCAGCCACTTATGGGATGGCTCAGCAAAATACCAGCTTGCTGCACTTGACTCGGTGGAACGCAGAGCAAAAAAATCGAGAGAAACGTCATATTATTATCACGAAATATTTCCTTTGAAGAGATCTTTCCATTGAGATATATCTTAACTCTATTGGGGGATGTGGCAGGCTTAACGATCTTTACGGCCTGTTAAAAACATTGTTCCCAAAACGGTGTCTAGGAGGCCAACGTTTTAAAATGTCCGTTTATAAGTTTGCAACTTCATGTTTGCAAGGCTCAAAGTTAATAAAAGTTATTTCATTGTCAAAATACCTGAATTTCACTAATGCTTGATTTAAAAAAAAAGATCTTTCCATTGGCATATATCTCAACTCTATTGGTGTACGCGTCTTAAACACATTGTTCCTAAAATGGCATCTATTGGAGACCAATGTTTTAAAATGTTCGCTTATAGGTTTTAAAGATGATGTTTTCAGGGCACTGAATCATTAAAAGTTATTTAATTGACGAAATACCAGAATTCCAATAATATTTAATCACTCACATTTAAAGCTCTGTAGCTCCTTTCGTACTAACGATCAAAAAAAGTCTTCATAATAAGAAATATTCTTCTTGATGAGATCTTTCCATTGGTACCTATAATTATATCTTAACGCTATTGGGCTCCAGGGCAGAAACGCTCAATCTCCTTTGTTCGAATGCTAAATTTACTTCAATGGATAATGCTAATTGCACTTCAATGGATATCGACATATTTATTTAACAAAAAGACAACAGCGTCTTATAAATACAAAAGTGAATAGATATAACGCCATGACCACACTCTTCTGAACTCAAAGCAACAAATATGGCGTCCCACAAGGAAATGTGTTAGGCCCTATTTTATTCCTGCTGTATATTAATTCTATAACTAATATATCTAATCATAGATGTATATTATTTGCTGATGACATTTCCATTATTGTGACATCTGATAGAAAGAATAATACAGTTGACGATCATGAAACTGACATTAATAACACAATTGACATACTCATTGATTGGCTGAATAAAAATAATTTATCATTAAACCTTGAAAAGTCTGTGTACATACAATTTAACCGATCAAACAATTATAAATATACGTCGGAGATACGTCAGGATTTATTCCATTAGAATCATCAGAAAACATCATGTGGGCAGAAGGTGGGTTTCGTGCAATGAAAACCACACTGGGCGCGATACACGGCGTTTATTAGAATTACAATTAATCACAATAACTTAAAACGAAACGTAGGACAGTTCCTAGACTAGACTGGAGGTTCTGTTCTCCAGGACGGTCAGCAGGCAAGAGAGCTCGCCCTGGCGCCCCTCCAACAGCTAGGCTCCGTCGTAGCACGAAGTTAGCCGCGTGTCAGTGTTGCCACCACTCGCTTCACGTGGCGCGCTTTGTTTAGCGACCGTACTGATGACCGTCTCCGACATATAATAACAAAATGAATATAAATAAAATTGGTGAAGTAACGCAGACTAAGTTTCTAGGCGTTACTTTGGATCAAGACATGAACTGGAAAATCTGTGTCGATACTGTCTCAAAACGATTAAATAAGTTTGTACATGCGATAAAAAAAAATAAGAATATCACAAACATCCAAACGGCAATAACATCATATCATGCATATGTTGAATCGGTGTTACGCTATGGATTGATTATATGAGGCAATAGCACCGATCAAAATAGAGCATTTGTTGCACAAAAAAAATGTATTCGAGCAATATACGGGCTTCAATCCGACGATTCTTGTCGGCCTATATTACAAAAACTTGGTTTGTTACCGCTACTGTATCTATATATATATGAGAAATGTATGTTTTTGCGTAAGCATAAGGAATTATTTACAAAAGCAGACGATGTATATCCTCGAAACCGGCGCGACCCTCACAGGCTCGTACTGGATTTCATTCCAAGACTAGCAAAATATAATAAAAGCTGTTTGTATATGTGTGTAGAAATATTTAATAAGATACCGAGTGACCTAAAAATTCTAAATACCAGATTATTTAAACGTAAATTGTATGATTGGCTGTCCACTAATAGTTTTTATAGTGTAAAAGAGTTTTTTGACAAAAAATGTAATTATAAGTAGTTTAATTGTATGCACGAAAAATTTGCACGCGTATAATGTTATGCAAAAACATGTATGCTCTGTTTGTAATTCTTGTACCATCTTCTATACCATGTTTTTATGCAAATAAATGTTATTCTAGATAAGATAAGATAAGATATTTATTTTGCAAATATGGGTACATAATGGTGACATAAAATAAAAAATATATAATAGCAACAGCCATATTTAACCAAAAGGCATGCAAAAGACAAAAAATACCTGAGACGCTAAGTAGATAATAATAATAAAGATTTACAATGTCAATACTTATCAAGATTGATTAACTATAATTACAATTACACAATAATTATTCTACAGTCAACTTATTTTGTATTGGAATTACATAAAATATTAAATAAAATTAAAATTAAAAATTAAATGTCATATTTTTCAAATGTCCAATCGTTATAATAAAGTACCTTATCAAGAAATTATTTTCTCCATTAAAAATTCCGTCACACTCTAATACGCTTTGTCTACTAAAAAATTACGAAGTTTTTTTTTAAATAACGTTAAGTTTCGTTCTTTCCAAGTTCTCGGAATTTTATTATATATGACTGGCGCCATGTAGCAGACACTTTTGCGCATTAAAGTCGTTCTCGCACTAGGGAGACAAAGCCTATTATTATCACGCCTATTAAGTGGAAAGATCTCACATATGCGGTCAAAACGATCAGGGTTCAACTTTACACACACTGCCATTTCTAAAATATAAATACATGGTAAAGTTAATATTTAATGCTGTTTAAAATATGGCACGCAGCTATCAGTTGTTTGCAGCTTTAAAAAGGATCATACGCATCTTTTCTGTGCTTTGAATACAGTTCCCTAAATAACCTAAATAACAGTACCCTAAATAACAGTACCCTAAATAATAAGTTAAATACCCTGGGCCAGAATATGGACGATGCAAACAAATTGTATGAGGATTTCTTTTCAGTAGTGCACACTGAATTCAATAAAACTTTTGAAAAGAAAACAAAAAATATTTGCCCTAATTTTATTTTTAGTGACTGGGCAACTAGAGGTAATTAGGATAAGTAGGGAAAGACTGTTCGAGCTGTATGGCCTTAAGCCTTACATTAACACTGGAACTTTCAATAAGTATGTTGCTACATATTCCAAAATTTTTCGAAATACCTGCAAGATAGCTAAAGCCCTGTTTATTAGCAACAAGATCAAATCAGCAGAAAATAAAATAAAATCAGTTTGGAAAGTTATAAATAGTGAAACTAGTAAGAATAAAATACGAAACACTGATTACACATTGGAGACTTCACGTGGTGCCATAAGCTCTAATTTAGAAGTAGCTCAAGAATTTGTACACTTCTTTACTAACATACCAGCTAAAACGACGGAAGTTTTAAATTCCTCACCCGACGTCTCAATTGATTTATTAAGAGCGAACGTTCCAGGCTGCCCGGTTGAATTTCAATTTAAGCATATAAACCCTATGATAGTTATAAAAGCTTTTCGACAAATCAAAATAAAATTAACCGAAGATCTATGGGGATTATCTATCAAAGTTTGTACATCCATAATCGAGACTATAGCACCATACTTGGCTTTAATATTAAATTTATGTGTGGATCAAGGAGTCTTTCCGGATTTAATGAAATACAGTAAGGTTATACCACTTTTTAAATCTGGAGACAGTAAAGACACCAACAATTATAGACCAGTATCTGTTCTGCCGGTGTTCAGCAAGGTCTTCGAAAAGGTAATGCTCAATCAAATGCTTAATCATTTTAACACCAACCAAATCTTACACGATCAGCAGTATGGTTTCACCAAAGGACGTTGTACGACTGACGCCGGTGTCACCTTATTAAAACACATTTTTACTGCGTGGGAGGAGGCCCAAGATGCCATAGGAATCTTTTGTGACCTCTCCAAGGCATTTGACTGCGTAAATCACAAAACCTTACTCTTAAAACTTGAGCATTACGGACTAGGTAAACTTGCGCTCAGTTTAGTAAAATCTTATTTAAATGATAGACAACAGCAAGTTCAAATAAATGGTGTCAATTCACTCGGTTTAAATGTAAAAATGGGTTTTCCACAAGGCTCGATATTGGGTCCTTTCCTCTTTTTAGTATATATTAATGATCTACCCCATTTATTAAAAAACCAACCACAAATGGTGTTATTTGCTGACGATACTTCATTAATTTTTAAAATAAATAGACGTGCATCAAATCTTGACGACGTAAATAACGGCCTTCTGCAGGTCCAAAATTGGTTCACTGCTAATAATTTAGTATTAAATGGGAAAAAAACTAAATGCATGAGATTTGCTTTACCGAATGTTAAAAGTAGTGATTGTGACATAATATTGAATAGGGAGAAACTAGAATTCGTCGATAAGACTGTTTTCCTGGGGATCACACTCGACTCAAGGCTGCAATGGGGTCCTCATTTAACATCTCTTGCAGGACGGCTAAGTTCAGCAGCATATGCTGTGAGGAAAATCCGTCAATTCACTGATGTAGATACCGCGAGGCTAGTCTATTTCAGTTACTTTCATAGTATCATGTCTTACGGTATTTTACTATGGGGACGGGCTGCAGATATCGAGTCTATTTTTATTCTGCAGAAAAGAGCTATGAGAGCAATATATGGCCTCCGTATGCGCGATTCTCTAAGGGAACTGTTTAAAGATATTAACATCGTGACGGTACCTTGTCAATATATCTACGAAAACATCATGTACGTAAGGAAAAATCTAAGTCTTTTTAGTAAAAGAGGTGAAAAACACAATTATAGGACTAGGAATAGGGACCAATTAGTTCAACCGGGCTTCAGACTGGCTAAAGTAGACTCATCCTTCATGGGGTACTGTTTAAAATGTTACAATAAAATACCTCCCCACATACTCCAACTGAATGAAACAAAATTTAAATCTTGTATAAAACGCACACTATGCCGACAAGCATATTATAAATTGGGGGATTACATCACTGACAAAAATGCTTGGCTCAGCGCTGGTCCAGCTCCACAGGGCGCAACAACTAATGGATTAGCATACGAAAATATTGTTGGAGCTGCTGAAGATTGTAAAAACTATCTTTACATTGTATAAATTCAATCTCCTAGTATTGTATAACTGCAAAGCACATGTGTGTGAGCACTATGTACTTACCTAAGTACTTTAAAGCTACCATTTACTAGGTACGTCTTTCATTGACTTGAATGTGCCCTGGCGGCTGAAAGCATGTCATGCTCACTTTAATGTCTCGCTGGTGGTGGCGTGTGTGTTGGATCATTAAGTTCCCTTCAAAATGGTTGAGCTGAATGGTGCTGATCCATGCGTCATGTTCGTGAACGGGCGCCATCAGTAGGGACTGGTCATCTCTTAGCTGCCACGGCTTATTTTGATTTATTTTAATTTTTGAATTGTTTTATCTTTTATTTACGGACTCTTTTAACCTGCACGTTTTTCTACATTGTACTCACATGTATGATTCCAACATGAATGATGTCAACAACATATTGTAACAATATTCTGATTTAAAAGAGTGTCCGTGGAGTTTCTTGCCCGTTCTTCTCCATAGGAACCTACTAAGCTTTGGAATGGGCAACTAGCTTCATATTTTCTGACTGGCCGACCCTTTGACAATTCAAAAGTGCCTGTAATTGGTTTATTTGAAATAAATGCTTTGAGTTTGAGTTTCTCTTTCGGTGGAGTTGCCCCAAAAGATAACTCCGTATCTTAGCTAGCATTCGACTAAACCGTGATATGCAGTCAGGAGTGCGCCTAGATTTACAATAGACGACAAAGTACATAAAGCGTAAGCAGATGTGCTTAGTTTTTTGCAAAGTGACTCTATGTGTTGCTTCCAGCTAAGTTTTTTGTCTATTTCTAGCCCTAGAAATTTTGTGCTTACTACATCGTTAACCCTATCATTATTATATTGAACATGCAGTTTGCTCTTATCTGGCATGCGTTGGCTAAAATGCATTATCTTTGTTTTGCTTATATTTATTCTTAAGTTATTTTCGTCTAACCATTTTATAATCGATTTTAATGAAATATTAATGTCATTTTCGTATGTATCTACACTTTTGGAAGGTATTGTCACGGTACTATCATCTGCAAATAGGGTCATTGGTTGCTCAATGTATTCCGGTAAGTCATTAATATATAATATAAATAGTAAAGGACCCAACACACTCCCTTGCGGTACCCCGTAACTAACTATTCGCTCGTCCGATCTAAATATTTCGTCATGTTTATTAGCTAAATTAATTCTATTAATTTCAGTTATTTGTCGTCTATTATGTAGATATGACTGGAACAGTTCTAGAAGATTACCCCTTATACCATAAGCTTCGAGTTTCTTCAGAAGTGTAGGATGGTGGACATAATCAAACGCCTGCGTCATGTCACAGAAAATGGCGCAGACTGGGTTTCGTTTATCTACATTATTAATGACATTCTATATAAAATCAAAAATAGCCATATTTATTGTCCTGCTGGGTCTAAATCCTTTTTGTTGTTCACACAAAATATGTTTTTTTTCTAAGTATTTGTATAGCTCTTCTATACATATAATAAATCTGTAGACGAGGCGTTTCTGTACAATGAAAAAAAAAACAAAAAAAGTTGGTGGGTTGTCCAAGAATAACCAACAGATTCCATTTCTACCATTTTTGGAATTTTTGTCTGTTTGTCTGTTTGTCTGTCTGTCTGTTTGTCTGTTTGTCTGTCTGTCTGTTTGTATGTTCTTTAGTTTGATTGTTCCACTATCACGTAAAGAGTACGAAATCAAAATGGTTAACTTTTATACTCAAATATTGTGTGTAACTCGATGTTTCATTTAGTTTTTGTTTCATCGCAATCGATTCAAAATATCAAAAGATATATGAATTTAAAGTGTTCCAGAAGGAATTTTCATTACGTAATGTACATACACGTAACGACATCTATTGACGCGATGATACTTACTTCTTAATTACTAGGTTTGTGAGATCGTGTGTTGTTATATGACCGTCATTTTCTTTGCGCGGAAACTTAACGCGATACATTGTGTATAGAATATAACTCTAAAGTTAGGTTAATTAAAATTTTCCAGATGCGTTGTTTATTTATTCGTTTAGTATTAGTGCGATAGGTGGCGCTACCTATCTTTCAAATCTTGATAATCATGAAAGAATAGTGACAAATGTTAATTTCTTAAAAAATATAGGTATTTATTCTTTAATTTTTCACTTTTCTACATAGTTTATTTAGCTTACAGAGTGTTCGAACGTTTTCCCATATATTTTGACAGTATCATTTCGTGCTCGATAGATGGCGTTGTTCGTTTAATGTCATTTTCTGAATCGCGGTGTTAAGAGTCTCCGTCCAAGAATGACTTTCGCCCAGATATTCCAAATAATTTTTAGTGTAGGTATCTCTGTTTTTGACTTCTTTAGTGTCGATAATAATAATAAATAAATAATAAATTGTTGTTGGTTGGGTTGTCATTCGTTGAAAGTATTGATCTTAGAGATGGGTTGTAACAGGTGAAACACGATATCTGTGATCACTGTGACTGTGACAAAAAAATTAACAGATCCAAATATCTGTTATTAAATCACAGCCTGTGATTTTTGATAAATACGTATCTCAATCGAATATCATCTTTATTTCTTTTGATTTAAAGTCGAAAATCGTATCTATCTGTTATAAAATCACAGCCTGTGATTTTTGTACAGACGATAAATACGTATTGACTCAATTGAATATCTTCTTTATTTCTTTTCGTTAAAGTCGAAAATCGTATCCGAAGTTTTAACAGTAACAGTCTTGAGGATCTGTGATTTTAAGTAACAGATATTTTTTATCGTTAGGAGCAATTGTTATCTGCTATTTTATAATATCTGTGATTTCTCTCTGTGACGATAAATACGCCTCACTCCTAATTGATCTGATTGGTTTTGATTTGGTATTTTGGTTGGTTTCGTTCATTAGGTTCAAATTAAGAAGTTAAGAAACGAGTCGTTATAGATCGATTCAAACTTAATGGCGGCTCGGAAGTTAGCTTTTAGCTGCGCAGTACCCCACCCCTCACCCCCGCTGTCACATGAAATTGTTACTGCGCAGCGACTCGCCTCATGTTCCGAGCCGCCATTAAGGGCTGGTAGGAAGCAAAATTGCCTGTCTTCAATTTGATTTTTCATGAAATTGATAAGACATAGGTGTAAAATAAAAATAGTATGAGTAACTACATGATATTTCCAAACTTTTTGTGGAACAGAAACACAAAATATTAACATTTTCTCGATAAAAAAAAATCACGAAGTTACCTCTAATCGAGAAAAATAACAACATAGCCAACGAGCCCATTCCACGTTCATTTGAAAGTTCGCACTGGAGATTAAATCTTATTGCGATATACTCAGGATCCAAATTCGTTTACTCTCACTTTTTTTGACAAACTTCTTGTAAGGTGACCCTTAGACGAACAATTGGAGCGACTGACCGCCCCTAAATAAAACTTGTTTAGAATAATACCTTTATTCTTCGGTTATTGGTATAACGAACGAACTCGAACAGATTCCGTATGACTCCGGATTTTTAATTTGTCTGTCCGTGATGTCTTGTTGTAAATAAACTTCTCAAAAATTTTTGAAATAATCGGAATCAGCGAGATTGGCCTATAATTTTCCATTAACTCTTTGTTTTCCTTCTTAAATATTGGCTTTATAATTGATGTTTTTAAAGCATCTGGATATATGCCAGCACTTGTACTAAGATTAAGTATGTGACTTAAATGTACACATATCTCATTAGCTACAGCTTTAAAAATCTTAGTAGAGAGGCCATCGTAACCAACGCTATTTGTCTTTTTCAGTGCCCTTATTATTTTATGTATATCATCTGACATACTTGGTGCCATGAACATTGACTCCCTTCTTGTGTCTATTTTCCTACTTGCTTTAGATTGGCTGCCGTCCATTATTTTGGGCTGTATTTTGTCAACAAAGAAGTTATTGAATTCGTTAGAAATGTTCTTTGGATTTGTTATAGTTTTATTACTAACTTTAATTTTATCAATACGCTGACTGGGATTATTGTGTTTTTTCTGGTTTATGATTTGCCAGGTAGTTTTTGGTATGTTTTTGGCTTTCGTTATTTTGTAATTGTTTTGTGACTTTTGTGTGAGGTTTATAATTTTTTTATACAATTTACAATCGTTTTTAAACTTGGCTTTATTGACTGGACTAGGATTTAACCTCAGTTGCCACAGAAGGTGTCTTTTCTTTCTGCTGCATAACTTAACACCTTTGGATAACCACTTTGGTTTTTTATAATGTTAACTTTAACACGGGTAAGCGGGAAACACAAGCCATAAAACAACTTAAAAGTATCGATAAATGCATTATAGGCTATATTAGATTGATCATTTGTCTCATAGATCTCCGAAAAGGAAATATTTTTTATACAGTCTTTGAACTTAGCTATAATCTCTGCATTATAAGCCTCTAGTTCTATTCTATTCTTCTATTCTAAAACACAGCCGTACGAGAAAATAAGTCATTCAGAAGATCTTGAAGACGTAGATAGTACACGTTATCCAAATAATGCTGAAAATCAAGATATAAATGATTACGAAGAATCCGAAGATCTGCAAGATTTAGATGAACCTAAAGAAATCGTAAGGTACACCAACTCCAAAGATGGAGAGAACCCTTCAAAGAAAGTTCGATATAAATAACTCGCAAATCTTATTCATTTACCATGTGCAACTAATCTAACTTAAAAATATATACAGGGTGTAAGGGACAGCCCTCCGCAAATTAACAGAGGGCATTCAGCTCCTTATTTTGAATCATATTCCACCGGAAATTTTCCCAGGAAAGTTTTCATTTTTTTAATAGTTTTTTCAGTTACTATTCCTTTATTTCAATGTAAAATTACATTCTCTGTACGCAGCACTCCATTTATGTAAATAAAACAGCTAAAATCAAAAAACCAGCAATGGATGTTAAAATACTCGAGCGCACCCCCCGACATGGGCACTGCGGCTACGCGGGATTTGCCACGGTAACGATACATTGCGCAAGAGGTAATACTACAAATGAGGTTTATTGGATTCCCATAACGTTCCTGAAATAATTTCATGTACCGATCGTCTTAGTATGATAATTATGCTGAATTCATCCCATCAGTCTGCGGAAGGCTGTCCCTTACACCCGATATTGTAATAAAGTAATTTATATTTCAAATATTTTTATTCCAAATGTGAAAAGATTTTTTAAACATTTTCATGAGCTGCTGCGTTCATTTCCTGAACATTTTAAATATACGGTTATTGTTTTGGTATACAATGTTTTCCGAAAGGACATTGTTGGAAATGGCCCTAGGACCAACAAACATCTGACGTAATAAATAAAAATATAATTTAATAAACAATTTGCGAATAACAGACAGACACGGACAATCTGCGTTTTTTAATGAACAATTAAAAGAGATAAAACGATTTACGACTTAAAATCAAAAATGCTGCCATCTTTGACAATTAGATTTGACATGACAATCTCAATTAGTGATGCCCAAACTTTAATTTCACACACATCGAAAGCGAGATTACTTGAGTTGACCACCTGCTCACGGATGTCATACGCATCCGTACGTACTTTCCTTTGCAACCTTTTTCGCTCTAGGATAGAACGCTTCTGTAGTGACTTGTGCGACGTTTTTATTGGTACCATACCTCCACCTTAGGTGGGAAAAGAATTCAACATCAAAACCGATTTTCATATCCTAATTCATGCATCCTAAATAATTCATCATCTTTTTCTATACAATTACTACACATAAAAGCGTTTGTGCCCTACCTCGTATTCGATTCATATTCGTAATTAGTTTTGGGGATTTTTTCATGATCCGCTTTTAAAAACACGAATATAATAATAAAAATCGATAAGAGCTGGCAAGAAACTCCACGGTTACTTTTTTAAAAACAAATGGATTGTACAATGTTTGCAAATTACAGTGAAACTAGGTATGAGAGGACAGTGTAGGCCTATCAACGAATCATATTTTCACGAATCACGAATACGAACTGAATACGAGGGCGTGCACAATCACCCTAAGTGAGATGCATTGTAGTATTTCAAATAGAATAACACGCTGGGTACTAAACGGTACCCATCGATTTTGATTAAAATATAGCGATTCGGATCTAGTATATGGGCATCCCTAATCTTTGTCACGTCATGTTAATCAAGTCAACTGTCAAGATATTTGAAGTTACCTATTGTTGAATTTCTTCGTGGTCGCATTGCGTAGTGATTTCAATTTGCTTTTATTTTCGGAATACATTCGACGACCTTGCTGTTTTTTACGGACTCGTTGCGTTCAGCAACGTTTTACCTGGCTATGATAAAAGGACTTTGTGATCTGCTCAAACGACACCTGGAATTGATAACGGGTTTCGCAACGGACTTTGCATACGAAATGGAAAGTGGATATTGTATTAATTGTGGCTCTGCTGGTGGTTCCGTGGTATTTGAAGATGACCAGATTCTTGCTGGCAAAGAGCAGATCATGCTGCCAGACATTATTCTGCACCATCTTCATGAAGAACTACTCAAACAGGAAGTAATCAGTTGAGATATGCCAATTGTGGCATTAATTTGACAGAGAAGACATTCTTAGCGATACTGCCATTCTCAGTAGCAGCCCGGAGGTTGGATTTGTGCTCGGTTGATGGCAATAGGTGAAATGTGGGTGTACTACGTACTAGGGTTAGGCAGAGGTGTACGTATGGCCACCTCTGCCTAACCGTTCGGGGTCTACAGGCGTGATATTATGTTATACCATTATTTGGTACTTGAGTTTCGCAAGACATCAAAATAACGTAGTCCCGCCTGCACAATTTTTAGATAATATTTTAATCACCAATGTAGAAGATGATGATCAATAATAAAATCTATAACGAGAAAATGTTTGTTTTTATTTGAATTTAATCTTACACTCTGGCGCGATGTCTACAAAATGCTATGCGATCTAGGTAAGATGAATTCCTACCAAAGGCAAAGTATAAATAATGACATCTAAAAAAACGTTAGGACAAAGTCGTTTGCATTGAAGTTAAATAAATATGTAAGTACTTAATTACCTACCTACCTATTTTAATATAATAACTAGAAGATTTACCAAATAAGTAAAATGCTACTTTTACTTTATTTAACACCAAACAAGATAGGTAAGTACATAAGTACTTAAATGTTTTAAATAATCTCTTAGCTTCACTAGCAACCTGGGCAATAGAAATATCATTAGTGACAGGCATTTACTAGCATGTAGTTCTAAGTAGGTACCTATTGAAAGGATTGTTTCTTAGTAAATATAAACTCAAAATCTTCGTTTTCTATTTAAATAAATTCTTCCTGCAAGTTGTCCGTCGTTAAACTTTGTCTTCATGGGCTTTTACCTGTAATTTAGAACGCAAAATAATTATCCTTCGCTGTTGGTTGTTGGGGCGAAAGATGTATGGATGCAGAACAATCTCCTATTAAAATAGTAAAAGTATAATTTGGTAAAGTATGTTTGTCATGAAATTTACTCTGTATAAAGCATTTATGGAAAATTTAAGCATTTATTAATATTTTTTTTGCTTTTCCTCGTTTTAAATAATATTTTTCATACCTTCAACGTGCCGCTACCATGACGACATTAATTTAACACACGTATCCGATTTCGCGTATTCGTTTTAGGAAAATATTTTAATTTCATTAAATGTTATTATTTATTGATTTATTTACAATTTTCTAAATTACCATCCTGGAGCAACCTGTACTTAAAGAACTGTAGCGAAGAGTTCATTTGCCGGGGTCACGGATCATATGTAGGCGAATAAAAGGAAAGCCGCGCAATTTCCTAGAAATTATGCCGACAAAGGATCTTGACCGATGGAACGTAAGCCAGCTGGTAGGTAACTACATGAATGAATCTTTTACAAAGAGTGATCTCAATTTTGGTTATGTTTTTATTATTTAGTTTGTTTGAAAAATATTTTTTTTCAATTTACGAATTATTTTATTTTATTATAATTTTTATGGTTACTGGCCACTAGCCCTACCCCTGTGTTATTAATGTCGCCATTGTAGCGGCACGTTGTATATATTTTTTCCTCGTTACAATACTAATAATATGTACAAGTATGTAAAAAGGGGGAGGAAATAATTATTAAAGTGCATCAAAAAATTCGTCCGCATCGCTGTCAGCAGGAAAAGTGCCCAAAAGGCTGGCAGCATTGCCACTTTGTATGGCAATGCTGATTCTTTGGCCGAAGAATAGGCCAGCCCCCTGGTCACGTGAAGAGTCGACCAACCGCTTGGCCCCAGGGTTTCAACCCCAAACGGCTTGAACATATAAGACCCAATGAGATTGGAGTATTTGCGCCGTTTGAGGTTTTCCGCACCTGCAGCAGCAGCCCCAGCACAGCCCGCCGTGCTAGGAAGATGGGATGGCGCAAGTGTGTCAACACACGATGCATCCCACACCACACGCCTACCTACCTTCCAAGGCATTATGGTCATTCCGTCTGGTCTCTTGCCATCGTCACGTGCCAGGCCATTGGGTTCTAAAACAGGATAGGCCATGGTGACCGAGGCAGTCGACACCTTCACCGCATTGGCAGCAATGCGGAGCCATACACGGAGCACCCAGACGCAGACAAGTAGCGAACCGGAAGGTGGTGTCACCCAGCTTAGTGCCTATGTTGGGTGACGGTAGTGCCTGAAGCCAGAGGCCCGACTCCCATTCACCCACAGCCAGTAGGCGGGCACGCTCAGCAGTATTGGTGGACGTATTAATAAGATTATTCCGAATCCGTACCAACCTGCAGAGCGGCTCATCCCACTGCCTCTGGGAAAATGGATTCACGGGCCAATCTGTACCTGGGCAAGCCACTTTCCAGGAGTTCTCTGCATCGGTCAAGCACGGCACTTCAGGGTCAACCAGACAGGGGGCTAAAATTTTCCTGGTCAACTTTTCAGTGCTGTGGACAGAGGACAGGAACGCCGGTAAGCTAATACTAGTAATTTTGCGGACGCCGAAGCCACCAAAACGGATGGGTAGTGTGGCTTACAGCCACGCTCGGTCGTCCAGGGCCACATTTAAAATGGATGTTAGTGTGCTGCGAATAATTTGGTCAATTTTGTCCAAGAGGTGTGACTGCTTCCATAAAGAGGAAGTGTTGGGGAGGTTTGCAGATATAAAGAAGCTAAACCACATAAAATATTGTAAAGCATTATATTGTTAAGAAGGTATAGAAAGTAAGATTACAAAATATGGAGCACTGTGAACTATAGACAATTCTATCTAGCCAGTTGCAGAACGCTGGCTACATTACTACATGGAGGTGATATATCTTCAACACACCCCCTCAACTCCAGTACGAATTGCATCTATCTTTATTTTCGCGCACACATTCCTAATGCACGTATTAGTATTTCGTGTCTTACGCGAGGTAAAGGTTTGGTGAGGACATCTGCCAACATCTTGTCAGTTGACAAATATTCCAACGTTATATCTTTATTATCGCGTAGCACATCCCTTACAAAGAAATGTCTTATGTCAATGTGCTTACTCTTAGCATGATGTATGCCGTGATCCTCAGCAAGGCAAATGGCACTTAAGTTATCAGCATGCATTCTTACCTTACACAATAAACCTAGCTCTTTTAATAGACTATTCAGATATATAGCCTCTTTCATCGCCTCCGCCAAGCTCACGAATTCCGCCTCACAGGTAGATGTTGCAACTATCCGTTGCTTGTGTGAGGTCCATGACACACTTGCGCCACCTAGAATGAATGAATAACCCGTAAACGATCGTCTATCAATAACACAGCTACCCCAATCTGCATCTGCATACCCTTGTATGCATAACCCTGTCGGCTTAAACGCCAAACCGTGAGTTATCGTACCTTTTAAGTATCGAAGAACTCGCTTCGCAGCCTTCCAATGAGTTTCCTGCGGGTTTTCTGCAAACTGCGCAAGTTTTGCCGTAGCGGTAGCGATGTCAGGTCTAGTCGCTACACTTAAATACATGAGCGCTCCAATTAGCTCTCTGTACGGAAATTGTTTCCCTTTTAGTACTTCTTTTTCACAAATAACAGGATTTCCAATCTCCATTGGAGTCTGGATAGGATTGCAATTTTCCATAGCATATTTCTTCAGGATATCTTTAATATACTTCTCTTGTGATAAGAAATACGTGTTGCCATCTTTCTTTATATCTATCCCAAGACAGAAGGTTGCTTGACCAAAGTCTTTAAGCTCAAACCTCCGCGCCAATTCCTGCTTGAATTTATCTATATACGTTCTCTTTTGCGATGCGATCAATATGTCATCTACGTAAACAACAACAAAAAGATTTGTTCCACCTTTATTGCGCTTGTGATACAAACAAGGTTCATTTATCGTAGATCTCAATCCCATTTCTCTCAGCTTCTCGTCCAGTTTTATATTCCACTGTCGTCCAGCTTGTTTGAGACCATATAGAGATTTCTTTAGACGACAGGTGTCACCACCTGCTTTCATATCTTCAAGCATCTTTGCTGCTTTTTTGCCTACTGCAGAATTAACACCATCTGCATTTTTCAGTTTCTCTAAACCTTCTTTTAGCAGCTCTGGAATCTTCATATAAATATCTTCGTTCAGATCACCGTTTAGATAAGCGGTATTTATATCTATTTGGTCAATGTCCATGCCCATTTCGACAGCTAAGGCGACCAACAAACGTATAGTTGCAATTCTCGCAACTGGGGCGAATGTCTTATTATAATCTAGGCCATGTTGCTGACTGTATCCCTTTGCTACCAGTCTGGCCTTCTTTTTCTCAGTATTGTCAACATTTAGCTTTGTCGTCAGCACGTATCGACATCCTACGATATTACGATCTGAAGGTTTCTTCACAATTTCCCACGTATCGTTATTTACTAGACTTCTTATTTCTGAAAGAATCGCTTCCTCCCATTTGGCCTTTTCGTCAGATGTCAAAGCTTCGTTTAAGGTGGTTTCAATAGCTCCAGCAAAATCATCAGTGTCGACGTATTCTTCCGTCGACGACTCATTGTCGCTACTCTCTCTTACCTCAACCATGTTGTATATTTTACGAGGGCGGCCAACATGTCCTCTCTGAATCTTCGGCCTTCCAGGACCTCTTTTTAAAGTAATGTTTCTATCACCAATTCCAGTAGATTCTGTATTCTCTGTACTTCCTTCATCAATCATTGGCACATTCGGTTGAATATCTAATGGAATTACTTCTCTTGAAGGTTCATCACTAAGTGGTACATCCGGCTGTTCTTTAGGTTTAATTTCTATATCAACAGTCTTTCTCACAATACTCTTTTCACATTGTGGTTCAATTAGTGATTCATTAGAGGCCTTACACTCAATTTCAGTTAGTTTACCTTCCTGAAATTTTACATCTCTCGACACTACGATTTTTCTACTCTCAGGTATCCATATTTTATAGCCATTAGCATCAGCTGGATAACCTACAAATATGCCAAGTAAACTACGTGCTGCAAACTTATCCTTACCTGGTTCCTTTTCCAAGACGTGTACTTTCGTGCCAAAGGTTTTTAAATATTTGACATTCACAGGTCTCTCAAACCATTTTTCGTACGGAATTTCACCATTCAGACTGCTAGTTGGGCACCTATTACGCAAATAGCATGCAGTAGCTACAGCTTCTGCCCAAAAACTTGGTGAAATACCTGATGATAAGATCATGCACCTTGCCATTTCAATCAACGTACGGTTCATCCGTTCGGCGATGCCGTTACTTTGAGGTGAGTATGGCGTCGTAAGACGTCTCTTAATACCTTCATTTTCTAAAAATTCATCGAAAATTTTATTTTTGTATTCACTTCCGTTATCCGTTTGTAAATATTTTATTTTTCTTCCCGTCAAATTTTCAACATGACATTTAAAGATTTTAAGAGTTATTAATTAGCGACCGATGATATGTTTCTCGTGGCATATGTGAGCAATATTGCAGGAATATTGCCTGTTTCTGCACAGCCTATGTCGAAAGCTAAAGACGACGAAAAGGAATAACGGTTTGGCAAAACGGATTGGTGAACGCGGAATACTATTGAATACTACTATACAGAATACCTACTGCCCCATTGAAAAAAAGAGATTTTCTCTGTTTTTTCTCATCGGTCTGCAAAAAGGAAAAATTCGTAGCGACGCTCTGAGGACGCTACGGCGACGCCGCGCCAGCCCGGCATCGGCTGCCAGGGCTGCTTCGTAATGCATCGGAGGCGCGGCGCCCTAGGCCGCCAGAGCGCGACTCCGTCGCTCCCGTCACTGCTGTCACAAGTGTCACATACTCGTACATACATCATAGACGTTTTTGTGTTTTTTTAGTAATTTATTTTTGTATTGTCATATTCTCACATAAGTTAATTTATAAGTTTTAAACAATAAAATTAATGCTTAGTGACAGCAGCGATGTTGTGGATGTTGGTGGTAGTGCTTGTCAACCTTCGACATCACTGAGCATCCTGGAGAGATGTCCGCTGTGTACCCAGGCCCGGTTTTTTAAAGGTAAGCGGGGTCTGAATGTGCATATTGGAAAGGTGCACAGACCATCAAATGCACTCTCTTCAGACCCTGTCCCAACAGCCATACCTACAACACCAGACACACCCACATTTGAACCATTTTGGAAAACCCTTTCAAAATTCAAAAACTCTGTTCCTGTTTTGAAGCGAGTTCCCCGCGGCGCTAGACCTCTAGTGGCACAACAGCTAGCAAGCTGCGTTCGTCTTGCCGCCCGGGAGAACTCGCAAAGTGCTTGGGAACAGCTGCTCACCTTCCCTTACAGGATTCTACATGTGCAAAAGAATTTGGCAACCAAAAAGACCTTAACCGCACAAATTAAAGAAAACTGTAACATTTCGGCTCTTACTTTAGATTCAAAATTCCCGACACAGAAATATGCCTCCTCAAGAGGTATATCTCATCTGGTAGAATCTAAGTTAGGGGAAGGTGACATCAGTGGAGCAGCCAGGATTCTCTTTAGTAGTGATGTGGTGGCACCATGTTCTCCAGAAACACTCGCAGCTCTGGAGAGCAAACACCCTGCCCCAGCGGATGGTCTTTCTTTTCCCGACCCCCCTGACTTGAATAATCACTCCCTCACCATCACAGGTCGAGAGTTGATCACAGCCGTCTGCTCCTTTCGTAGCGGCTCCGCTGGCGGCCTCGACGGCCTGAGTCCTCAGCACCTTAAGGACCTCATTTGTTCAGGTGCCGGGACAGCTGGTGAGTCGCTTGTGAAGGAGCTTACGACTCTGATCAACCTTATGCTCTCCGGCAAGGTGAATGAGTCCGTCATTGACGTTCTTTATGGGGCCAATCTATGCGCCCTGCGTAAAAGGGATGGCGGTATTCGTCCCATTGCCGTGGGAACTACCTACCGTCGTATGGCAGCCAAGATCTGTTGTAAATTTTATGGTGAGGATGTTTCGAAAAAATTTCAGCCCCTGCAGCTAGGTTACGGCTCCAAAGGGGGCTGTGAGGCTGCTGTACACGCATTGTCGACCTATCTAAATTCTGAGAAAGGAGAGGTCATCCTGAAGGTTGACATAAAGAATGCCTTTAATTCTGTTAATAGGGACACCTTGCTGGCAGAAACTAAAAAAGAAATACCTCAAATTTATAGTTTTCTTTGGCAATGTTACAGACAACCCTCTAAATTATTGTTTCGGGACAACCTTCTGGAATCTGCTGTTGGCTGTCAACAAGGTGATCCCCTCGGGCCAGTGATTTTTAGCTTAGCCATTCACCCAATTATTCGGCAGCTAAATTCCAAATTTAATGTTTGGTACCTCGATGATGGAACCTTGGGAGGCGACGTAGAAACTGTTATAAATGACCTTAAATTTCTAAAAAATGAACTTCATTCCATTGGCCTTGATCTCAACCTTTCGAAATGTGAACTATACTTAGCGGACAGTACTGACAGACATCTGACACTTCCCAAATTTAACGCAATAGCCCCAGATATCAGAATTATTGAAAAAAGCTCTCTTCGTCTCCTTGGGTCTCCAATCTTTGAGGATTCCTTTCCCAGTTTCATTGAGGAAAAAATTCAAAATTTCAATGACGTTTCGGAAAGATTGTTCCAAATTAACATGCATTCGGCCATAACCCTAATCCGCTACTGCTGTTTCGGCCCTAAATTAACATATTTCCTTCGCGCTTCGCATTTATGGAAGTACACTAATCTTTTAGACCAAATGGACCAAATTATCCGTCATACATTAACGTTGATCCTAAATGTGGCCATGGACGACCGAGCTTGGGCGCAAGCTACTCTTCCCATCCGCATGGGAGGCCTCGGCATCCGCAAAATTTCTAGTATTAGTTTACCGGCATTTATATCCTCGGTCCACGGTACTGAGAAATTAATCAGGAAAATCCTAGCTTCCACACTGATTAATTTTGACGTGCCGTGCTTCACCGAGGCTATGGATGCCTGGAGACTCGCTTGCCCGAATACAGATCCACCCGACTATCCATCTTCCCAGAGACGGTGGGATGAGCCGCTCTGCAGAGTAGTACAGAACAATTTACTTGACACGTCTGCTACTACTGCGGAGCGCGCGCGCCTGCTGGCTGTGGGTAAGTGGGAGTCGGGTCTGTGGCTTCACGCACTACCGTCATCGAACCTGGGAACTTTGTTCGACGACACTACGTTCCGCATCGCTGCTTCCCTGCGACTAGGAGCTCCATGTTGTTCTCCTCATCGCTGTCACTGTGGCGAAGTTGTCAACAGCCTCGGACACCACGGCCTGTCTTGCAGCCGAAGTGCGGGTCGCTTAGCACGTCACGCTAACATTAATGACATCATCCGACGAGCTCTTGTCACCGTCGGCGTTCCAGCTGTATTAGAACCCAATGGCTTGGCATGCGACGATGGCAAAAGACCGGACGGCATGTCCTTATTTCCATGGAAGATGGGTAGGCCTTTAGTGTGGGACGCAACGTGTGTCGATACTCTTGCGCCATCTCATCTTCCTGGCTCGGCGTGCTGTGCTGGCGCCGCCGCTGCGGCTGCGGAAAACCTCAAGCGGCGAAAGTATAATAGCCTTATAGGCAATTATATTTTCGAGCCGTTTGGGGTTGAAACCCTAGGGCCGTGGGGTCCAAGTGCTCATAGTTTATTTAATGAAATCTCGAAACGGCTGTTTGACACTTCCCGTGACCCAAGGGCTGGCTTTTACCTTGGTCAGAGGCTAAGCATTGCCATTCAACGTGGCAATGCCGCCAGTCTCTTGGGTACACTACCAGCCGACAGCGATGCGGAGGAATTTTTCGACGCCATATTTTAGATGTTAGTTGTTTATTTGTACAGTTAGTTTTATTTAATATTAGTTAGAAAATTGTTTAGTGTTAGATTGTATATTTTATTGAAATAATAAACTTCGCGACCCCCTCTTTCAAGATTTTAAACTTTGACAAAACGTCACTTTTATTTTTCAGAAAAAAAACTTCACACCAACGAGTACAATCGTCAATAAAAGTAATAAAATATTTATTTCCGCCATTCGATTGAACTCTCATTGGACCGACCACATCAGAATATATTATTCGCAACTTCTCGTTGCAGCGTGAACTGGATTTCACAAAAGGCAACGATACCATTTTTCCTTTAGCACACACATCACAATCATGCAAGTTACTATCAATCTTTATCGGATCAATACCTGATTTCTTTAATACTTTCATAAGATCCCTAGCATTCAGATGTCCCATACGCTCATGCCATCGATACAGATCAACACTTTCACTACATACCACAGACGCTGAAGCGTCCAGCTCCCTCAAGTAATATAAATCACCTCGCCGATCAGCGGTCAGTTTTACCTCACCTTTTTTAACTGCATAGGCTACGTCGTGTTTGAACGTGACTTCACAACCTCGTTCAGTAAGCTGGGCGATGGAAATTAAATTACTACGTAAATCGGGAACCAACAGGGTATTCTCAAATTGAATTTTACGCGTTCGATCATCATTGCATGCTAATAACTTAACTGTACCTTTACCTTGCACGGTTGTCAAAGAATCAGTGGCTAATTTTAATTTTTGACTTGCAGGGAGTATCTCAGCAAACCTTTCTGCGTCATTGCACATGTGAGAAGTGCAACCACTATCAAAGATCCATTCTTGACGGCGCTTCGCATCAACGGCGATGCGGCAGTCATCTGAAACATGATTTATGGCTTCACAACTTTCATGACTAGTGTATGACTCCACACATCGGGTTTCTTGAGTCTTCTCCTTTTTCTTTGTGCAGTCCGATGCCTTATGGCCAAAATTGTGGCACTTAAAACATTTAAACTTAAATGTTTTTCCAGTAATTTTCTTCGGATGTTTGTCCAAATACATGGCGCCTATTTTGTCAACTTGAGCGTTTCCTCTTGAACTATCCTCTTCGATGATTTTAATTCTTAGTTGCTCTGGCTTTGGGAGTTCATCTCTAGACTCTATGGCACATCTAAAGTTTTCGTAACTTCCCGGAAGACTGTACAGCAACATAATCGTTAATAAATCATCATGGATTTTTATATCCATTTCTTCCAATTTTTCGACGGCTTCAAAAAAGGAATCAAGGTGCTCACATACCTTTTGATTTTCACTCATCCTTTGTAACATGAGCCTTTTCATTAAATTTGCTTTCTTTGCAGGTCCTCTTGATGCAAACAAGCTCTCTAATTTCAACCATACCTCTCGTGAAGTCTCCACCCTTTTTACATGACGAACTACACTCGGATCTAATGCCAATATCAACTCAGACTTTGCTTTTCTGTCAGCCGTCTTCCATGTCGATATATCAGCATCAGTAGTAGGTTTTGGTTTTTCTCCACTTACATGCTCCCAGAAGTCATTTTTTATTAACAATGCTTCCACCTGTACCTTCCAACTGTCGTAGTTGTCCTTCGTCAATAATTCTATACGCACATTCGAAGTCATTTTTCTTCCTGCATGTACTTTTCAAATCTTCTACAATTTCGAATTATTTTCACAACACACAACAACACAACAACACTTTACTGCTCTGGGCCCATAACCAATGTTGGGGAGGTTTGCAGATATAAAGAAGCTAAACCACATAAAATATTGTAAAGCATTATATTGTTAAGAAGGTATAGAAAGTAAGATTACAAAACATGGAGCACTGTGAACTATAGACAATTCTATCTAGCCAGTTGCAGAACGCTGGCTACATTACTACATGGAGGTGATATATCTTCAACAGGAAGAGCGTAGAAAATATATAAAATTTGGACCAAAACAACAGTTTTCCTCGTTAAGTTGAGGTTTCAAAGAAAAAATGAGCACTAGTAAAGTTAAAAATTCGAAATTTTACTAATCAAATTGGTTTGAAAATTCGACTTCTTTTCAATTTTATCTCGAGAAAAATGAAATGAAAAATACATAAAAATCAATATTTTCAATGGTTTCATCGAAATCGAATCATTTTTTGATGCAGAAAAAAATTTAACCGAAAGAATCGTTTTTTTTTGCGTTTTTCTCCATAAATTTGAGGTTATGTTGGAAATTGGTAACACAAAAGTATATTTATATTTTCACTATAAACAACTTTTACTTTTACATTTTTCCGATTGGAGGTGTAGCTTAACCGCATTTATTTAAATTATTTTGGGGTTAAAATTTCGTGATAGAGTATAATTGCAGACCCGGCTTACATTATTTTGTTTAGGTTTTATTGTTTCTCATGTATCTAGGTAATACCGAAGATACTTATAGTTCTCTCTTATAGTTTTTTCGTCCACAAAACCAACCCCTCTAATCTAATCTTAGTTGTCAAACTCAAACTCAAAGCATTTATTTCAATTAAACCATTTACAGGCACTTTTGGATTGTCAAAGAATCGGTCAGTTAGTCAAAAAGTTGAAGCTAGTTGCCCATTCCAAATCGTAGATCTCTATGGAGAAGAACGGGCAAGAAACTCCAAGGACACTCTTTTAAAAATGGATATAGATATTACAAAATCCTGGGTACAGTATTCTTGGTGCTTCTATATGTGAGAATTCAATGTCAAATGAAAAATAATCAAAAACAATTCAAAATATAAGATTAAAAATAAGCCCTGGCAGATGAGAGATGACCAGTCTCAACCGACAGCGCCCGTTCACGAACATGACACGTGGATCAGCACCATCCAGCTCAACCATTTTGTAGGGAACCGAATGATCCAACAAAAGCGCCACCATCAGCGAGACATTTAAGTGAGTATGACATACTATCTGCCATGCTCTTTCAAGTCAATATAAAACATGATACCATATTAAACGGCTCCATGGTACTCACATTTACAAAATTGAAAAAATGCTTCTAATTTATACAAAACTATAATTTGCAATGTACTTGAGAGATTAATATAATAGAATTTAAAGAAAAAAATAAACATTAAGTTTGTAAAGTCAGAAAAAAAGGGGAAGCAACTCTTCCAAATATTAAAAATTTTAACTATTGAGCCCTAGTGCCTGTGGAGCAGGGCCAAGCATTATTATCTACGATATAATCATCCAACTTATATATATGCCTGTCTACATAGTGAGCGTTTAATGCATGTTTTAAATTTCTTCTCATTTAGTTGAAGAATAATGAGTGGTATTTTATTATAACATTTTACACAGTACCCCATAAAAGAAGTATGTACTTTAGACAATCTGAAACGTGGTTGATCTAATTTGTTCCTATTTCTAGTGTTAAAGTTATGCCTGTCACTTATCTTACTAAAAAGATGTAGATTTTTCCGAACATACATAATGTTTTCATATATGTACTGACAAGGAACCGTCATGATGTTAATTTTTTTAAACAGTTCCCTTAGAGATTCGCGTCTGTGGAGGTTGTAGATGGCTCGGACAGCCCTCTTTTGCAAAATAAAGATAGAATCAATATCTGCAGCCCGTCCCCACAGCAAAATACCGTAAGACATGATGCTATGAAAGTAACTAAAATAGACCAGTCTCGCGGTATCCACGTCTGTTAGTTGGCGGATTTTCCAAACAGCGTAAGCGGCTGAACTTAGTCGCCCTGCAAGTGATGTTATGTGAGGACCCCACTGTAGTTTTGAATCAAGCGTGATCCCCAGGAAAACTGTATTTTCGACGAATTCTAGTATCTCCCTGTTCAGTACAACATTCACTACTTCTTACATTCGGTAACGTGAATCTTATGCATTTAGTTTTCTTATCATTTAATACCAAATTATTTATAGTAAACCAATTATGGACCTTGAACATAGCGTTATTTACGTCGTCAAGCTCCCGTGCATGTCTATTTAATTTAAAAATCAGTGTTGTGTCATCAGCAAATAACATCATTTGTGGTCGATTTTTCAGTAGTTGAGGTAAATCATTTATATATACTAAGAAGAGGAATGGACCCGAGCCCTGTGGTACACCCATTCTAACTTTTAAACCCAATGAGTTCACACCGTTTATTTGAACTTGCTGCATTCTATCATTCAAATATGATTTTACTACTGTTTCTTATAAACGTCTTTAACGAGGACCTCAATTAAGCAAAATCGACATGTTGTTCTAATGAGTTTGTGATGTGGTTGAAGACTTTTTGAACAACATCCTAGATTATGGGAAAGCACTGGACATTGTCAAGTAATTGTATACACAGAGAGTATTTAAATTACAATGTTAGTCAAAAAGCTTTGCAACATTTACTACGAAGAGCATCAAAACATTTGCGTAAAACATAATGCACTAAACTAGTGCATGATGAGAGCAATGATAGGCTTGAGGCCTCTAGAGCTAAAACAGAACACCCTTATCTTCGGAACGATACCTAGCGATCCCAACCGAACTGGAGGTATAATACGTATAAGTAGTATCGATATCGGTATCGATATTAATTCAAGAGCAAGTACATTTGTGAATTTTAATTGTAAATCTATTACTAGATCGGTGGATTATGTCAGACTATTATGTCAAACATCTGATATAATCGCATTGCAAGAAACCTGGTTGCTGCCTCACGACATTCCTTTTCTGAGCAGCATAGACCCTCAGTTCGACTTCGTGGGAAAATCGGCGGTAGATACGTCGTCGGGCATCCTACGAGGGCGACCTTATGGCGGAGTTGCTATACTGTGGCGCAAGAGCGCCTTTGAAAATGTGTCTTTCGTGCAGTGCAAAAGTGTGCGTCTTGTGGCTATCAAAATAACGGTAGGCGGTAAATCTCTTTTAGTGTTCTCGGTTTACATGCCGACAGAGTCGATGGATAATCTTAGTGAATTTGTCGAGTGTTTAAGTGAGATTCACGCAGTGATAGAAAGTAGTGGTGTAGACGCGGTCTATGTTCTGGGGGATTTTAATGCTCAACCGAATAGTCTATTCGGTAAAGAACTATTGAGTTTTTCGGCTGAAGTACAGTGGCGGTGCGCTGACGTTTGCCTGCTCGGTGGTGAGTCGGACACGTATACCTATGTGAGTGATGCACATGGTTCTACTAGTTGGTTAGACCATTGCGTAGTGACAGACGCGGCGTGGAACACTATTAGAGACGTTAGTGTGCTCTACGACGTGTCTTGGTCGGACCATTTACCTCTAATTGTAATGTGTGATCTTAATGTATTAAGGCCAAAAGTTGCACCTGGACTACCTAAATGTAACAAAGTAACATGGGGTGACAGAGACTTGCAGCAGACTGAGTTATATAGCAATTATTGTAATGATCTCTTGAGAAATTTAGACTTTCCCTTACAGTTTACTGAATGTAGTAAAAGTAGATGTAAAATTAAGGAACATGAAACCATTTTAGATAATATGTATGCGGAAATTGTGCGTATTCTCTGTGAAGGTGCAATCACCAGTAACTGTAAGAATGGAATACAGCGCAAAAAGCGTTACATAACGGGCTGGAATAAACATGTAAAGAACGTACACGGACAGGCTCGGCTTGATTTTCAAACCTGGACGTTGTTTGGTAGGCCGAAAAATGGTGAGTTGTATGAAAAAATGGTGGAAAGTAGAAGGGTTTTTAAAAGTAAATTGAAATGGTGTCAAAATAATAAGGACCAAATAAAAATGAACATCATTGCAAATCATCATGACGCAAAGAATTTTGGTAGTTTTTGGAAAGCCACGAACAGTTTGAATCCCAGGTCGGGTCTGCCTGTGAGTGTTGAGGGCCTTAGTGATCCTAATGATATCGCCAACCTATTCAGCAGAGCCTTTATGGTTGGGTCTCCCCTAGGTACGTCGTCTGGCGGGCCGGGGGTGTTGGGGGGGTCCGAAGACATGCCTATTAGGTTTGCGGCCAGGGAGGTAGCTAATGTCATACGCAACTTAAAGAGAGGCAAGTCGCCGGGTCACGACAGCCTAAGTATAGAGCATTTACTTTATGCTGGTAAGCACTTACCGCGAGTACTAGCAATGTTTTTTAGCTTGTGCCTGAGTCACTCGTATCTTCCAGTTGATTTACTTAAAACTATTGTTGTGCCCATTGTTAAAAATAAGACTGGAGATGCGAGTGACAAGAGCAACTACAGGCCTTTATCCCTGGCTACCATCATTGCAAAGGTGTTGGACAGTCTGATTGATCAGCAGCTGGATAAGCACTTAACACTCAACGACGCGCAGTTTGGGTTTAAGCCACGTTTATCCACGGAAACAGCTATACTATGCCTCAAACAGACTGTTCAATACTATGCAAGTAGGAAAACACCTGTGTATGCATGTTTTCTGGACCTCTCCAGGGCCTTCGACCTCGTATCTTATGACTGCCTATGGAAGAAACTGTCAAATGTTGAGAACCTCCCAAGCGATATCATTAGGATGCTAAAGTATTGGTATAAAAACCAATACAATTATGTTAAGTGGGCGGGTGTCCTGTCGGATGCATACGGGTTGGAGTGCGGTGTGAGGCAGGGGGGAATCAGCTCACCCAAGCTATTCAACCTGTATGTAAACGAGCTGATCTGTGAGCTCAGCAATACCAATATCGGGTGCTCCATTAACGGGTACTGCGTCAATAACATCAGCTACGCGGATGATATGGTATTGCTGAGCCCATCGATCAGTGCACTTAGGAGGCTTCTTCGCATCTGTGAAGACTATGCGGTGGCTCACGGCCTCAGGTACAATGCGACCAAGAGCGAGCTACTGGTTTTCAAAGCGGGTAACAAATGTTATGATACTGTCCCACCAGTCACCCTGGGGGGCGCTCAGCTTTCCAGGGTCACAAAGTTCAAGTACCTGGGGCATTGGGTCACTGATAGTCTGTCCGACGATGCGGACGTGGAGAGGGAACGCAGAGCATTGGCAGTTCGATGTAACATGCTGGCTCGTAGGTTTGCACGTTGTACTAGGGAGGTGAAAATTACACTCTTTAGAGCGTATTGCCAATATATGTACACGTGTGCCCTATGGGTCAGCTATACAAAAAGCTCGTACAATGCTCTGCGAGTCCAATACAATAATGCCTTCAGAGTTATGTTGGGGCTGCCGCGCTTTTGCAGTGCATCGGGGATGTTCGCGGAGAATGGCGTGCCAGATTTTTACGCACTGATGCGGACACGGATAGCATCCCTGATGCGGCGAGTGCGCGACAGCTCCAACAACTTGGTAGCTATAGTAGCCGACATGATGGACAGTCCAATTATGTGGCAATGGATGACCACTCATCGTGCGTCATTCCGTTATTTAAAATAAGTTGTTTTTGTAGGTATGTGTTTACATGTATGTATGTATGTTTTGTGTATAAAATTGTGATGTGTGTTGTTTATGGACCTATGGTCTGAAATAAATTTAATAATAATAATAATAATAATTGGCTCCCGTGTCATGCTACGCAGGAATTTAAACATTAATCGAGGGTAGTGAGTGGTGCGATGGGACTGGTGAGAAACCTGGTATGGCCTGGTCTTCGTCGGGATCAGCTGGAGCACGGAGAACAGCCAAGCGCAGTTCTCATACAATTTGATGATTCCACTATAAATGCAGATGAAGATGGGCTTGTTAGAATCGAACCTTGTCTGACAGAATTTGACGGATTAAGAGGATCGGGAAAAATTCAACGCAAAATGTTACCATTAATCCTTACTTGGGCAGTTACTGTGCACAAGTTACAAGGGTACACTCTAGACAAAGCAGTAGTTGACTTAGGAAAGTCACTATTCGCTAAGGGACAGGCCTATGTGGCCCTCAGCAGACTCAGGTCTCTAGATAGATTATTTATTTGTTCCTTGGATCATAATAAATTGCTAATAAACTGTCATACATGTATGACCGTTTAGTAGCATGTAACGCATTACATGCCGCATTAGGGTCAGTTCATACCGAGACGAGACGCAACGTGACGCTGCACGCGCTTTTTAAGATAGTTATATACAAAATATAACTTTATTTACTACACAAAAAGATACACATTTAATTAAGCCGAAAATGCCTCGCTACGTCGCGCCATGCCAAACTGCGCCGCGCTGCGCCGCGAGGCGCAGCCTGAAGCCGCTCTGTGATGACTGGTCTCTACTCAGTGATGCCAACTTAGGGTACCTAATTTACTCTAGATTTAGAGTAAAACTATTACAGCAGGGTAAGTTTTGGGGTACTAATTTTTTTTAGGGTATTTTAGGGTCTACTGCTACTGCGGTCTAAGCTCGACTGACCCCCGCCAGACCCATCTCAACTCAAAGGAGCAAAGAGTACCCGTTGCGTGTCCAATTTCGTCTTAAGCCACGGTAATAGCACAATATTAACAGAAAATTAGAAGTATTACATTAATATAATATAATAATAATAATAATAATTTATTTCATAAAAAAACAGTACTTAGATTAGTTTACAGTTATGTGCTAGTATGATAAATCAAAAGTACACAAAAGTTTTAGCCTCTGCAGCCGAACTAGGAGGAACCTGTATTTCGGCTAACAGCGCCAATCCCCTCGAGTTACATTAGATTAGAGTTCTTAAATGCTAGCATTTTACAAAACAAAGGAATAATAGTCTAAGGTAGTATTAATGGTATGTACCTCTCTTTGTGTTATATGATATGGCGAATGAATGAGTGTGAGAGGGTGTGTCTTTGTGAGTGTGCTTGTGATTTTTATGAATGAACACATGACTTGGTGAGATACACGGAATGTAGTGAATAAATATGTATATAATTTATATATATATGTATTTGTCTTTAAATAATTGATCATATCAGTTCAAATCAGTTAATAAAAAACATTATTACCGTCTAACTTGGTACAGTTAAAAGTTGCTCAGTCTCGTCATATGTGAGACCTTGTAGGTATTCCGATACCTTTTTCTTGCAGCGATCTGTGTTGAGTGGATAAATATTAAGGTTTTTATTAATTTTATTGTAGATATAGGGACCGAGGAAATTTAAGAATTTATTACTAAATTTAGTGCTGTAAGACCTGTGTTGTGGACAAACCATATAATTTCTGCGTGCAGTCAAACGCTGGGCGTCGTAGTTTGTACATTTGTGTTGCATGATGATTATTTTCAATATAAATAATTGTCTCACAGTTAGTACTCCACAGAACTGGTAAAGTAGGACAGTGGGGAAAAGTATAGGTTTAAAGGTGCTGACCTTTAGTATTGCACGTTGGGCAACCTCAATAGACTTGAGTGTAGTTTTCGGAGCACCTCCCCAAACGGATATACAATATGTTATGAGTGACTGGCAAAGAGCAAAGTATATTCGTTTCAAGATATGGGGATCAGCGATGTGTCGTAAATTTTTAAAGATGTAAATGAGCTTCCGAACACGCCCCGATAAAATTCTTATGTGTTCCTTAAAGTTAAGATTTTTATCTATAGTTACGCCTAGATATTTGATGGAATCAACCCGCTCTAATTTAGTACAATAGCAAAAACCATGCAGTGCACACTCATGTGGAATAATGACATGATCGTGGTTAATACCCATGTCTGATCTAATACTAAAACAAATGAATTTAGTTTTGCCGGTATTTAACGTTAACACATTGTCATTTAGCCATTTTCTTACAGTATCAAATCCATATTGAGCGGCATCAAATACTTCGTTCCAGTTATCAGCTGAAAAAAGGAGAGCAGTATCGTCCGCGAAAGAGATGATTTCACCCTGATGAAGTATTATGTTTGTTAGGTCGTTAATATAGACAAGAAACAAGGTTGGCCCCAATATGCTACCCTGCGGAACCCCGTGGGTGACTAGGCGGTCAGTGCTGGTAAAGTTTCCCACACGTACACACTGGCGGCGGTTTGTAAGGTAGCTTTCGAAGAGTTTCAACTGCGTGCCTCTGACTCCCAGCCTTTCTAGCTTGGCCAGGAGGACTGAAACAGAGATTGTGTCGAAGGCCTTTGCTAGATCTAAAAATATGGCCAGGCATTTCTTTTTACTATCTAAATTATTACTGATATAACCTACAAGATTGTTTACTGCTTGTTCAGTAGATTTACCATTTCGAAAGCCATATTGATTGGGTGAGAGCAAGTTATTGTTTTCTAGGTATCCAGTAAGTCTTCTATTGATAATTCTCTCCAGGAGCTTTGAGATAGAAGGGAGTATGGATATGGGCCTATAGTTGGTGATGGAATCTCTGTTTCCACCTTTATGTATAGGGCAGACTTCAGACTTCTTCAAAGATTCAGGGAAAATTCCATTTTGGAGACAAGAGTTGAAGATAAAAGTGAGCGGATGAATTAAAATGTTTTTGAATTTCTTTAAGAATTTATTGCTAATCCCGTCGAATCCCGTAGAGCTATCTGTTTTCAAGTTATTGATGAGACGGTCTACTTCACATTCATCAGTATCCTCCAATACAAAAGAATTAATTGAAGTGGGCATATGAGAGTTGGTGTCTGCACCCGTGCCTGTTTGATTTGAGTTAATTTGCGGGATCTTATCGGCCAGAGACCTACCAACATTCACAAAGTAGTCATTTATTTTATCCAGAGACTGTTTCGGACTGATATCAAGGGATAGAAGTTCATTTGAGTAGTTAGCATTTTTATTAGTGTTTGTGACGTCCTTTATTACTTTCCAAAGCTTCTTATTGTCATTTTGGACTGATTGGACAAGGTTTTTTTCATAAGCTCTTTTTACTTTTTTAAGTATTGCGTTGCAGTAGTTTCGGTAGCGTGTGTATGTCAGTTTTAATATGGCGTTATCTGGCGAATGTTTTGATTTTTTATGCAATTTGTCTCTATTTCTCATACAGCGCAGTAATCCTTGCGTTATCCAAGGTTTTATAACCTTCTTTCTACGTGATAAGGTAATGACTTTGGTGTGTTTAAGAATTGCAGCCTGCAGACAAGAGACAACATGTCCCAGAGAAATATTTGGATCAATAGATTCGTATACTAGAGTGAAGTCAATTTTTGACATTTCCTCCTTTAAGCCATCTTCGTCGATTTTTTTAATGGTAGTTATGGCATAATGTTGGGGTTTCTTAAAGTTCATATATAGTAAAACCGGGTAGTGATCAGTCAAAGTTGTTTCCAGTATTATAGTGTTGCAAGCATTTTTTGTTTTAAGGAGAATATGGTCAATACATGTTTTACTGTCTGGCCTAGTAATTAACGTATGCGAAGGCAGCAGGCCGTGACTAGCTGCTAAAGTAAGGTAACTTTCACCTTTCTGTTCAATTTTGTCTGAATTTATTGCAATATTTATGTCTCCTATTACTATTATGTTTTTGAAGGATGAGTAATTTGTTAAAACATCATTTAGAGATTTAAGAAACATGTCTAAGTTTGTATAAGACGGTGACCGATATATTGTTATAATTGCAATTTGATTTTGGAGCGTAGCTATCAAACAGTTACCTTCGCAAAAATTTGGTTCCTCAATTGTGAAATTAAGGTGCTCCTTATAAAATAAGACAACACCGTCATTTTGTTTAGCATTGTTTTTTGTCATTGACGAACGATAACCCATCAAGTTGGGTATTACAGTTGTGCATGACAGCCAGCTTTCAGTAAGAACAAGTACATCACATTGCAGCTTCAATCTATTCAATAAAATTTCCAACCCACTTATGTTGCAGTTAACGCTGCGTATATTTTGAGTGAGAACTACGAGACTATTAGAAGAAGGCAAGATCAGTCTGTGACAGTCATCAATCTCGGCATACTGCGATTCCGATACTATTACCCTATCAATTTTTTCTGCTAAGTCATTTAGATTATCGAATGTTAGTGAGATGTTTAATGTAGTTGTCAACTATAGTAAGAAAGTTTGGAAAAAATGATCTTTTATAAATCATAAGTGACGTTATAACGCCAGTCAGAATTCCTGATGTAAGTAGAAGAGCAAAGTTGCAGCTAAGCGAGAAAGTTATAAAAGACATAGGCTGTACTAATAATTCACATTTCGTATTTTTTAATACATGAGGGTATCTCAATAGTTTGTATAATTCATGGTTTGTGTGTAGTAATACGATTGTGTTATTTATTTTTATAAAAGTAGTTATTAGGAGTGATTTAATAATAAGTGGAGTGTTTTGTGTATTGTGGTATGTTATTATTACAAGGAAACAAAAAAAAGCGGCATGCATTAGGAAATTGAGCATAACAATGGGTAGTCATTGCGAAGTTCTCAGCTTGTCTAGATCCAGTTCGGTGGTTATACGGATTTGGGAGCAGTCAGCATTTTTCTTTAGATATACCATACCATTCGAAGTCCAGCAGAAAGTGTAGCCATAGTTTTTTTGAAAAGATCTGGCGAGGTAAAACAATTTGTGCGTCTTATGAGTTAAGGTTTCAGACACGTATATAGGCTTTGGTTGGTGTAATGGGTTAAGGTGGGTTGTGTTGAGTTTTTGCCCTTTTGCTCTTGACTTATTAAAGCTTTTAACCCCTTTAATAACCTTTTCTTTGGTTAACACTGTAGTAAAATCAACTATCACCGGATTAGATCCATCTTTAGTAGGTAGCCGATAAATATCCCTGACATTGCAGTGATTAATTTCAACGTCTAGGGTTTTCCCCAAATTCACCAATAGGTTACATAGGCTATCCTTTGTTTCGCCAGTTTCTTTTGGAATGTTCCGAAATTCAATGCCGGACATTCGCGATTTACGTTCTAAAAGTTCAAGTTTGTCCTCAAGTAATCCAATAGTTTTCTTATCTTCCTGTTTTTCCGACTCCAGGCGTGAAATTCGGTTTATAAATTCGTCATACTTATCAGACATTAAATTAACACTTTTACGCAATTCTTCATTCTGTTCATTCAATTGACTTATCGTGGATTGAAGCTCTTGAAAACGATTGTCTTGGTCTTTAGAGAATTGCGAAAAAAGCTCCTTCACTGTAGCTGTAATTTTAATATCGTTATTTGTGAGCTTTTTTTTCTTACGCTCCGTGACGTTAGCCGTAAATGATTGGAGATCAGGTGCAGATTCACAGTGTTGAAATGGTGCATTAATTATAATGTCAGCCGATGCTATAGCAGCCTGTTGACTGTTCTCGTTAGTTGATAGCATCGCCGCCGAAGGCGAAGCAGGCGGCGGAGTTCGGTTTAGTGGCATTATTTGTTACTAACTTGTTTGCGGTGCGAAGGAGCAGGCAACGCAGGTATTGTCGTCACTTGGTCACTTCGTAGACCGAACGTCCGCCGAATGCCACCGAAGAAAGACGATCGAGCCGTTCGTGTATCTCCGCGTCTCCGATGTATGACAGATGACAAATGAAGGTCGGTAATGAACTCATGAACATTAATTACGAGTTTACCTTAAAAAAGGGAGAAATTCCTAAAAGTGGAAACACTGGTAGACACGCTCCGCTGCACCGCGCGGCGTTTCGCTGCGCTGCGCTGTGCAGTTCGAAACCACTGGCCTCTTCAAGCATCGTCGCGTCACGTCTCGGTGTGAACTGACCCTTATAGTCTAGGGAGTGCTTATAATAGGTCTTTACCTATGAAATTGCCGTTCTGCAGTACTGGCTATTTCAAATCAAAATAATTTTTGTTTGGCTAAGAATTCTAATTTCCATTAATTTTATTTAAAAAACATGGAATTCTTTTTTCAAAAGAAGTCATTTGTTTGATTAGTGTTACATTTTCATCGTATTTCAATCTTTTTCGTCATCATGGATACGTTAAAAATTCGAGTAATTATGGAATATGAGTACCGTCGCGGTCGTCCGAAGACTTTGGTCGACAATGACGAATTAAAGGCGATTGTGGAAGCTGATGATACACAATCTACGGCTGAATTAGCAGCAGCTTTCGACGTTAGCGTCAAAACAATATTGGTCCATTTGCGTCAAATTGGCAAGGTAAAAAAGCTTGACAAATGGGTGCCCCACGAACTCAATGATCGCCAGCGCGAAGTACGCGTCGAGGCGTGCCTTGCACTGCTCAACAGACACACAAATGAAGGAATTTTGAACCGCATTGTTACCTGCGATGAAAAAAGGATTCTGTTTGATAACCGCAAGCGCTCAGCAAGTTGGTTGGATCCTGGTTCAGTACCTAAACAATGCTCTAAACGAAAACTTACCCTTAGAAAAGTAATGGTCACTGTTTGGTGGTCTAGCGCCGGTGTGATTCATCACAGCTTCTTACCAAACGGGGTGAGCATTACTGCAGATGTGTACTGTGAAGAACTGAAGACAATGATGGAGAAGCTGGCACATCTCCAACCAGCATTGGTCAATCGCTCGTCTCCGCTGCTCCTGCACGACAACGCGCGACCTCATACTGCACAGCAGACGGTCTCCAAGTTGCAAGAACTGGGGTTGGAAGCTCTCCGTCATCCGCCCTACTCACCAGACCTTGCGCCTACAGACTACTACTTTTTCCAGAATTTGGATAACTTCTTGGCGGGAAAAAAATTCAATACCCGAGAGGCAGTACAAAATGCCTTTGAAGAATTTGTTGCCTCCCGTCCAGCTGATTTCTTTAAGAAGGGCATCAATAAACTGCCACTGCGTTGGCAAAGATGCATTGATTGCATGGGTGATTACCTCGATTAATACAAATAAAAAATACATGAAAAAAAATCGTTTACATTTTTTCATACAAAACGGCAATTTCATAGGTAAAGACCTAAATAGAGGACGGTTACCGGTTACTGGTTACTGCACTAAAATATCCATTAAAACAACGCCATCTCAATAGATGGCGCTGTTTCACGCAATACCTAGTGCTAATAGCAAGTACCTACACAGGAAAAATCCAATTGCTGCTATTTATTTATTATTAAGATTTGATGAACTGCGTGTTGTTAAAATTTTATAATCATTATTGTTTATTAGGTATTAATTTTACAGCCGCGCCATACGTAGCGCAGCCTCACTTTTGCTTTAATTAACAATTTAAACATATTTATGTACAACACGATATATATACATATTTGTAATGTGCTTGTCAAGCCCTTTCATTTGATACCCAACACGGCATAATTTAAGTGTTTTTTTTATGTCATGACTTTATGACCGCTAGAGGGCGCCATATTCAAATTAATGTCATTTCACATAGCCTATAACCAGCGGACGATCAAGACACTTCCAACGATACCTCATTTGTCAAATTGTGATGAGTGATTTTGAAGATAGGAGGGGACAGATGAACATACATACATACATACATACATACCGGTCAAAATCATAACCCTCCTTTTTGCTTCGCCGTAGTCGGGTAATGACAGGTCGTGGTAGATAAATGGTAAATCCTCACTCCTACGAGATAAGTTCATAAAAGTTAACACGCTGAATTCAGTTTTTATTTAAAGAGATAGGTAGGTAAGTATTCAAATTAAGTGCCCCAGCACCCTGTATGCCCCGGCGCACTCCATTCACCGGCGCCCCGGGCGACCATATTGCCCATATTGGCTCCACTAGTACTTTATGGACCGCGCGTGAAAGAAGTTTTCATATATAATGCTCCGCGAAGAGCGATATTAATACATGGGGTACCCCGGCTTGGACAGGTTAGTTAACTTACCTTTTTTATCAAAACATTATTTTACTTGGTTGAATCATTTAAAAAAAACTTTGTATCTCCAGCAGGGGTAGTACGATCTACTAACCCTTCCCCCTCTCCCCCCTCCCCTATATCGAGCCGGCACGTTTCTAAACTTTAAGTACGCGCGTCTGTCACCGACGGCGAGCCGAGTAAGGTCACGAACTTAAAGAACGCGTATTTTAAGTACGCACGTTTATCACCCACTTTACGATTCTCTAACGATTAGCATTAAGGTGGATGCGCTAGGGTAGTCTACAATCAGCAATACAATTCTCTAAGTTCATGAAAGTGCCAAATGTCATGATTTCATGAAATAGTCATTCAATGCACTTACATGAGCTTAGAGAGTTGTATCGCTGATTTTAATGTTTATAATTCTGTAAATCCATATTTTTTACGAGCGCTAATAATATTTAGGTCAACATACAACCTGATACTGATCTGCAAATTGCAAAAAACGTAAGAAAATTTGAATTTCGCGGGCCACCCTAGCGCGTCCCTCTTAAATCGGAGGCAAAATTCAAAGAGGTGGGCTAACTTCACGCTCTAAGAAATGATTTCATATCAAATAAAATATTAACTCTCTAACGATTTTGTGTAACTCTCAATGTCTCTCTAAAGATACGCAAAGGATTAAAAAAAAAAAAATACGTCTGTAAGTCCGTTTTTGCGGGAAGGGGGGCCAACTTCACACGAAAAATTAAAATTGTTTTTGCATAAAAACTAATTACTCTCTAACGTGTTTTCTTTTCTCTCTAACTCTCTCTAACGATTAGCATTTTCAAAAGTTATTGTGCGGCTAACTTCACGGAGGTCGTCTCTCGTCTTGTTTGTAGTTTGAGTTTGCCAGTTTATAGTCATCTGTGGTTTGATAGTACTTAGTAATTCCATACTTAGTAACTCCATCTTGTTTGTGTGCATTTGTGTGACATTTTATTGACTTGACAGATATACGCACAGAGCAATAGACAAGCTATAAGGCATTATTGAATTTGGTGAAAATAAAGCTAAGCTGTAAAATAATGGCAAATTAATCTAATTTGATAAGTAATGTGGTTTGTAGGTACTTATAAAACTTAATATATAATCAGTGAAAATCATGGCACAACGCTTTCCTGCCGGCGGGCCGACTCCTGCACCCCCTCCTGGCGCCATGCAGCCCCAGCAGCGCTACCCGGGGCCCGCGCAGCCTCAGGGCTCCCCAATGCCGCCCAGGCCTTACCCGGGACCCAACTTTCCTGTAAGAACTGTAACATTAAACCTTACTTCGTACGTACCGTACGTACGTGTTAACTCCGTATTATATTGAGAAAAGACTTTGTATGTTTCATATTCTCATCTGTGTTTGGTGCCGTGGCGATGCATTGTATCATTCGAACGAATACGCTGTTTTCGATATCACTATGTACCTTTTCAAACTTAATTTTGATAATTGCTCTCAAATGGCAGCCAAAAAGCTATAGCTATAGCAAAGGTACTCAAAATAATGACATTTGAATTACAAATGCTAAACAATTGATCAAATTATTTTGCTTAATTAGAGGTATAATTGCTGCATAACTCTAGAAGGTATTACACCGCCTGTAAAATATAGCTCATGTAATATTAATTGATTGGCATTTCAACTTTTGAGAAATCTATCTCTAGTTGCCTGGCATTTTATGTTTCCATGTCACATGTATAGAATGAAGTGAATGAAGATTTTTTTATCCACAAGGGATCCATATCTTACTAGCAATACACAAACAGAAAGTAAACCGTTGATATACCTAAATAAGCTAGGGAGTTTCGTATTAAAAGATGGCATACTTCCGAACACGATCCATATCCGATTGATTACAGTCTATCTAACAAAAGAATAAAAAAATTCTATGAAAATTCGTTCAGGGGCAATAATATGGAGAAAACTGGTGGACTTTGACACCGGGCTGCAGACAGTCCAAGGAAGCTATGGCATCAGCATCAAGCATCCTTGGATAGCAGGCTAATAAAGCGTTTATTATGCCTGGGCAGGTATAGAATGCGCCTGGTGTCGGGGACCATTACGGGGCACTGCTCGCTAAATAAACACTTCCACACAATAGGCATAATGGACAGTCCTCTGTGCAGGGCATGTATGCAGGCCGAGGAAACCCTTGCGCACGTGCTCTTTGAATGCACGGGCATCACCCAGATTAGAACAGAAATCCTCGGCTCTCTACAAAAACGCTCTTGTTGAACTATTGTCATGTGGTCCTCAGGCTCTCACCGAGAAACACCTGATAAATGTATATGTGAGTAGTTTCACGCCTTCTCCTAGTCATTGACTTTGTCTCCCTGTGTTTGGCTGTAAATAATTCAGTCAACCAACCACAGCAGTTGACATGCGTTTGTTTTATTTAAATAATTGTTTTCTTTTGCTATGTATGTCGACAGGCACGCAGCGGTTTCACGCCTCCGCCGGTCGGCGTGGGCGGACCGGGTGGCCCCGGCGGGCCAGGAGGGCCCGGGGGCCCGGGCGGCGGCCGCGCGGCCGGCGGCGCGGCTTACGGCGGCGGGCCCGCGCCTGCGCCGGCCGCGCCCGGCATGCGGCCCGCGCCGCCTCCCGCGCCCGCGCCGCCCACCAAGCGCCCGCCCGACGCTCGTGCAGCCATCCCGCCGCAGCATAAGCCCGGCCTCTACAACCCGTGAGTACTACCCCGAGCGCGCGTGACGTGCTCGAGCGTGTCTGATCGCTCTTCTGTGCAGGGACGCGTACGGTGGCGCGGGCGGGCCGGCCTCCAAGCGCAAGAAGCGGTTGGCGGACAAGATCCTACCGCAGAAAGTGCGCGACCTGGTGCCAGAGTCGCAGGCCTACATGGACCTGTTGGCCTTCGAGCGCAAGCTCGACGCCACTATCATGCGCAAGCGCCTCGACATCCAGGAGGCTCTCAAGCGGCCCATGAAGCAGAAGCGGAAGCTCAGGATATTCATCTCCAATACATTCTACCCAGGTATGTGTGAATCCATGCACATCATTTACTGAAAACACCAACTGTATGGTAATTAAAACAAATAAAACCGGCTAATTGCGAGTCAGACTCGCGCACGAAGGGTTCAGTACCATAATGAAAAAGATATTTGTTCTCTACTCGCTGACTGATAGATAGACTGACAGCGGAGGCTTAGTAATAGGGTTCCGTTTGGCACTCTTTGGGTACGGAACCCTAAAAATAACAAAGTATGGTCTGTTCCAAAAGTATCTGATAAAAGTGTAAACAAACTTGCTGATCCATGCTTGAAAAATTCTTCTCGCTTTACTTCGTAAATCACTGCTGGTTGTAGGGTGGTCCACACAGGCTATATGCCATTATTTTTGGCCAATCTCAGTCAGTAGGACATGGCCGGTCTTGTAGGTACTGGTACCAAAAGTTGACTCCATATCCTCCCTGATAAATCGCTCGAAAAATATGGTTCGCAGGGCGTCTTTGGTTGGTGGTAAATTCTTCAGCTGTCTGTCCTTTTTTGTAAATATTAATGTTCTACACTGGTTGACATCAGTGCTTGTGCATGATTTTTTAAATGTGCTCATTAAGCCCTTTCATTTTATACCCAACATGGTACGATTAAACAATTTTTTTTTTGTTCCTTACTTTATGTCCTCTAGAGGGCGCCATTTTTACCCGACTACGGCGAAGAAAAAAGGAGGGTTATGATTTTGACCGGTATGTATGTATGTATGTATGTTCATCTGTTCCCTCCTATCTTCCAAACCACTTATCACAATTTGACAAATGAGGTATCGTTAGAAGCGTCGTGATTGTCCGCTGGTTATAGGCTATGTGAAGTCATATTAAATTAAAAATGGCGCCCTCTAGAGGACATAAAGTGAGGAACTTAAAAAAAAATATGGTTTAATCGTACCATGTTGGGTATCAAATGAAAGGGCTTAACATTTAAAAAATATATATATTATAACCCCAAAAGAATTAAAAAAAAAATCAAGTAATAAAAACTAAAACCCAACTACGACTTAAAAGGTATAAACAAGACACCACAGACAGACAAATTAAAAATCCGGAGTCACACGTAATCTGTTCGATTTATGCCCTAACACTTGTGACTCCGGATTTTTAATTTGTCTGTCTGTGGTGTCTTGTTTATACCTTTTAAGTCGTAGTTGGGTTTTAGTTTTTGTTACTTGATTTTTTTAGTTTTTATTACTTGATTTTTTAATGTAAGGCGAAGTGGGACTGACCGGAGCCGAGGAGGGTGGTATAATCCCGCCCGCGCGCAATTCTATTGCACTATGTTTACAAATATTTAATTTTAAAGTTTTATTTGTGTTTGTATAGAAAAATAAGTTCATAATCCCATAAAATATTTCATAGTGAACACGTAGACAAAATTTTATTACAATTGCTTTGATAACAATCGAATGGAAGGAAACTTTGCGGTTTTTTTGTATCGAGGAAAGTTTTGTCAATCGTGTTTCGGGCCTCATACTTCACTAAAGACACTTAAATTTTCGTAATCATAAAAAAAATATGCAAATACGTTGTTTTTTTTTAGAGAAACATTGATTTTGCGTGAAGTCGAAACGCGTCAAAACTTTACTAAGGTTTTGGAACCACTTCACCTTAATGTGACGTCACATAGCCTATAACCAGCGGACGATCAAGACGCTTCCAACGATACCTCATTTGTCAAATTGTGATGAGTGGTTTAGAAGATAGGAGGGAACAGATAAACATACATACATACCGGTCAAAATCATAACCCTCCTTTTTTCTTCGCCGTAGTCAGGTAAAAAGTAACCGCAATTGTCTAATTACAAACATCTATTTTCAATTTGTAGTAATATTATTATTGCAACAACATTTCCTTAACATTTTCCAGTAAATTTCGTAACACGTTAAGCAGCTGGCGCGCAATTTTTCCTTTCGGTCCAGGAAATCAGGTGATTTAAAATAAAACAATCAAATCAAAACACTGAATTTGTAAGAGGTACGTTTTCTGAAAAATGCGTTGACCATTTCATCAGATAATTTTGGAACAAGATAAAAATGCGTTGACGGATTCAATAGCAATTAAAATGGGGTTCCCAAACTTTTTCTGCAACCATTCGATACGCTCCGAATCGAAATTGTAAGGTGAGTTTAGGATTTACGTTACCGGAAGGCAGTTAATGGTAGGATATTTTAAATTGGTAAATAATTTTACATTATTATGTGTGCTATCATAAAATATACATTGTGTTATTAGAAAAACCCGCGAAGTGCGTCTCGGACAACGCATTGTGAAGAGATCCGCCGAGCGGATGAATATTTACGTTCAGTAGTGATTTCTACCATAAAACTACCATTTTGTTGCGTTCCCCTAAACAAACCATAGATTTTCGATTCGGCAGCGCACAGCGCATCGAATGGTTGTGAATAACTAAGCAGAATGTTTTTTTTTCACGCAGTCAAAATCCTACTAGATATTATCTAGACACGCGGCCGCGTGTCAAGCCAAGTTCAAGAAAAGAACTGGCGACGCCGCAGCCGTGTGTTATATATATATTACACGAACCATTTGGAGCTACTTTTCACCCCTCAATAACTCAAAATCTATTTAACATACACACATGAAGCATGGTTTATTCATTAATACCCCCTAGATTAACTAGAATCCCAAATTTCATAAATACAGCTCAAACGGTTGTTGAGATATCAACGTCTAAAAATCGTTATTTAACTATAGATCAAAAACCTAACCCACTTCCAGATGACCTAGAAAGTTGAATTATGGTGTCCAGCTTGGTTATTGTGTGTATACAAAGGAAAAAATCAGGAAACAGAATTTTTTTTAAGATTAAAAAAAAAATCAAGTAATCGATTTTTAACACCTAGCGCCTTTCTAAAAAAATAGCAAAAATATTTTCTTTTGTAGGAGAATTGGTTCCATTATGAAAGGTCGCTTTTGTATTTAGGTACCAGATTATTTTATATGACTTAGACAGCCAATAATTAGTAATAATTGTTAATCATTGGCTGTTTAAGTTTTCCGCGAGGCGGGCAACAGGAGTGCGGTGCGTCCGGGGTCACGGGGATTTAAGGGTTTGGAACTATAGTCATAGTCCGTATCTTGAGGTGACATTTAAGCTTCCTGTCCATGATGTCGGAGCCGCACCAGAGCCGGACCACAAGACGAAAAAAATAGCGGCGCGGCGCCGCCCGCACTGGTGAGATTCCGGTGCATATCGCCCTTGCGCCATGTGGGCGATATTCATTCGTATACAGGGCGTCCCACGGATATGCCACATGGAGGGAAAGTACCTTGAATATTGTAGATGGAACATTTTACTGAAAGAAGACATTATTTGAATTTAAAAAACAATTTAAACTGCATTCATAGATATTTAAATAATTACATGGTTGAACCAGGAATCGAACCCGTTACATGAGAAAAATAATCAATCAATTTTTAATACAAAATTAATCAAATTATCAAATGCTCAAATTGAGTCCCTGTTGAATACAAAGTCGCACTCTTTTGATTATTTCGCTCCCTGTCGATTATTCTAAATATCCACCATAACAAGAAGTTATGGTGGATATTTAGAATAATACGTCTAAGTTCTGCTTGTAGCTCGTGGACACTTTCATACTGGTTCTTGTAAACTAAATTTATGTAACTGAATGTCAGTTGTATGTCCTTACGGCAATGTCAGCTTATCATTTTTCTGAACAAAATTTCACATCAAATGTTAAAATTCATGGTCTTCCTTTTATTTGTGACACTATGTTATTTAGCAAAAAATAATCCTTATGATGAAGCCTTCCGATCGGTATGATAGAGCTACAGGTTGATTATTTTCTCATGTAACGGGTTCGGTTCCTGGTTCAACCATGTAATTATTTAAATATCTATGAATGCAGTTTAAATTGATTTTTTTAATTCAAATATTGTCTATTTTCAGTGAAATGTTCCATCTATAATATTCAAGGTACTTTCCCTCCATGTGGCATATCCGTGGGACGCCCTGTATATGTTACCGGTAATCTGTATAATTCAGGTATTCTATACAATACCTAGGCAATGTATAGAATACATTTTCCGCAGTAGCTAGAAGCCCATAAATAAAAAAAATATATAAATATTCGTACTTATACCGATACGTTACGTATGTTTTTGAGTGTGTCAAAGCGGATAGTAAGGTCAAGATGTAAATGCAAAATAGTAGCTGCGAAAATTAATCAATTAAAGCATACGTGGGGAAGGAACCGACGGGGGGGTCCATGTGAACTTTGTAACTATCATTTTAAGAGTTTGTACACACATGATATATGCAATAAAGATTTGAATTAAATTGAATTGAACTTGTTTCTGACGGAGTTTCCCCGACGGCACACGTTTTTTATAGAACTTCGACAACCAATATTAACACAAACTACAAAGCCGGGCTCAGCGATCTGACATCACTGTGGACAAGTGTAACTAATTAAGTTACAAAAGAAATACATTCTAACACAATCTTGCTACTTATATTTGAAAATAGATTATACGGATCACTTTTAGCTGACGAATAATAATTATTTATTTACAAAAAGTAATGATATCCAATCAAAAACATAAATTTGAAATGGGAGCCAAATTCAAAGTGTGGTTATCGACTTCGCCGACAAAAGAATTGAGATCTAAATGGGTGCCAAGTTCTATAGATAATCCTGAAATTTATAAAGAACATACAACATTCAAAAATAAATTTAAAACAAAATTTCTTGTTTTTTCTGTTATAACAATATAACTTCATTGAATAGTCGAATTATTTACACAAAGCACTTAGGATGAATTCAAGCTGAAAATTTTACTTGGCTAGTTTTTGTCAGCAAGCCAACATTTTAGAGGAGTGAGATATGTTGGCCTAACAATAAAGAAACGGTAAAGATAGAAATATGCCTAAATAGAAGGTCAAAACAAATTCGTCGAATATAAAAGAAAATAGCGCCCAACCGTTAGCCGCTAAATGTACACACAATAACTACAGCTAGACAAGCACAATGACGTGGCGCGAGTGTAAGATGTAGCTGTCATGCACACCAGAATAACAAAGTTACCCTGTTTGTTTTAGTTCGTTTGCAGCGCGATACTATATACATAGAAATTTTCAAAGATAAAGAAGATAAGTTTATTAGCCAAATATGAGAGAACTTATATGTAAAAACTAGCCAAGTCAAATTTTCAGCTTGAATTCATCCTAAGTGCTTTGTGTAAATAATTTGACTATTCAATGAAGTTATATTTTTAAATAGCAAACATTGTTATAACAGAAAAAACAAGAAATTTTGTTTTAAATTTATTTTTGAATGTTGTATGTTCTTTATAAATTTCAGGATTATCTATAGAACTTGGCACCCATTTAGATCTCAATTCTTTTGTCGGCGAAGTCGATAACCACACTTTGAATTTGGCTCCTATTTCACATTTATGTTTTTGATTGGATTACAATAACAGTAGACAGGTTAATGTAAACAAAATTTTTAACTTTCATCTGACAATTCAAAAATTGCGGCGCCCTGGAGCTGCCTACACGACACCCAGTTTGGGAACCCCTAGTCTTAACATTCGTAGTACCTATATTAGGTGAGGTACTGTGACAGTAGTGAGAGTGACGTGAGTCGTGCGCAGGTCAGGGCGACAACGCCGTGCCGTCGTGGGAGCTGCGCGTGGAGGGCCGCCTGCTCGATGACACCAAGAACGACCCCAATAAAGTAACTCATTTCATTACGCTTTACTTAGGGTTAGGGTCAGTTCACACCGAGTCGCGAAGCGACGGCCACTTTTTTATGATACTATACAATATCGAATTTATTTATTACCCAATACGGTACACGCGCTGCGCAGCCCCGCGCATCTCGGCGTACTTTGACACGTGTCAACCTTCGCACTAAAATTATACCTTTTCGTGAATAAAATAACTTCGATAATCGTTACAAAGTGCGCGCAGCGTCGCGTCGCTTCACGTCGAGGTCTGAGCTGACCCTTACTGTGCAGGACGCAAGTCGTGCCTACCGCTGCCACTGTTACGCCATTCCTCACTAATTTGCGTTATACATAATTAGGTATGTTATATATTTTTATATCTACACACCCATGCTATAAATCCTCTATAAAAGTTTCTGAAACAGTTAGCTTATTGCCAACATTAAAACAACCAGTGTCATAATATCATCCAAACGGGTGTTATACTGTTGTACAAAATTTCACAATGCAACTCATTAAAAAAAAGAATATTGTCATGCACGGGCGTTAAACTACCTAAGCGCCGTAATAAAAAAAAAAACTTATAGGTTATTCGAATTCGAAAAATTCGAGTTCACGTGTGTCGTATCCTGCCATTTTTGTTCAATATTGGTATTGCAAACAACCTTTTATAGAGGATTCATATTATGGGTGTAGATAAAGTCTTGTATGCAACTGTAAATAACTAGTCGCCTCGTGTGATAATAGTATCACATGAGTGTATATAATACCCCTTGTGTATCAGTTGCATAGATAACTAATGTGCTTTTCTGACTTATTCAATTATTTATACATAATTTGACCCATCTTTGTATGAATCGGATGGAGTACGGTAACGACACGGAGGGCAGTAAGTTCTAGCGTGCGGAGGTGTTGCAGGTGAAGCGCAAGTTCTCGTCGTTCTTCAAGTCGCTGGTGATCGAGCTGGACAAGGAGCTATACGGGCCCGACAACCACCTGGTGGAGTGGCACCGCACGCTCACGACGCAGGAGACGGACGGCTTCCAGGTCAAGCGGCCCGGGTACAAGAACGTGCGCTGCACCATCCTGCTGCTGCTGGACTACCAGCCGCTGCAGTTCAAGCTGGACCAGCGCCTGGCGCGTCTGCTGGGCGTGCACACGCAGACGCGCCCGGTGATCGTCAACGCGCTGTGGCAGTACGTGAAGACGCACCGCCTGCAGGACGTGCACGAGCGCGAGTACGTGGCCTGCGACAAGTACCTGGAGCAGATCTTCGGCGCCGCGCGCATGAAGCTGGCCGAGGTGCCGGGCCGGCTCGGCGCCTTGCTGCACCCGCCCGACCCTATCGTCATCAACCACGTCATCGCCGTGGAGCCGCCGCACGACACCAAGCAGACGGCCTGCTACGACATCGACGTGGAGGTGAGGTGCGCCGGCCCAAGCGCCGCCCGAGCGCCGCCCGAGGGCCACCCGAGCGCCGCCCGAGCGCCGCCCGAGCGCCGCCCGAGCGCCGCCCGAGGGCCACCCGAGCGCCGCCCGAGCGCCGCCCGAGCGCCGCCCGAGGGCCACCCGAGCGCCGCCCGCGTGCCGCCCGAGGTTTGCCCGAGCGCGCGGGCGGACGAGAGCTGACCACTGTGTGCTTGCAGGTGGACGACACGCTGAAGACGCAGATGAACAACTTCTTGCTGAGCACGGCCAACCAGCAGGAGATCCAGGGACTCGACTCCAAGATCCATGAAACGGTGAGTATTATTGCTGTGCCCTCGTAGGAATCGCATACGATGTACAGTCACTGTAAAAGAACTTTCGTCACCTCACCTTAAATGTGGTTTTCTGTTTGCTCCGCGATTCCCATCGATCACTAATAAAGAACTAGATACACAATCAGCGATAGAAAGTGTCCTCACCAAACGAGGACCCACTTGAACATTTGGGTCTCGTTTTCATTTAGTAGCATTCCAACGCACCGACTGTAAACAAGCCTCAGTGCTCGTTTGCATTGATTCTGTTCTATTTGTTGGAGACGCTATTTTTTTTTTTTTTTTTTTTATTAAGTATTAAAGATCGATTGAATTTTTTGTTGAATGGGACTTCTTTGCAATTTCTATAAATATTATAATCTCGCGACAATCTAAGAATCCGCTTTGACACCTATCAAAATACTGTTAGTAGGATGGGAAAAAAATCGGTTGTTTTAAAAACCGATTCTCGAGACATATCGATTAATCATACTTAGAGTTTGTAATCGACAATTTATCTACATTAATTCAAACTGATTCTTGAGGCATATCGTTTTATTACACGTCATTATCATCATCAACATCAACATCAGTCTACTGCTGGACCTCTCCAATTGCATGGCATTCAGCTCGATTCTCGGCAACTCTCATTCAGCTGCTACCAAACACCCTGCGAAGATTGGCCCTCCTCTTTTAGACATGTTGACGAGTTTACACGATAACACCAAAATCACATAATAGCCGAGTCAGAAAATATAACATTATTGTTATGTTTTCTGACTCGGCTATTATGTGATTTTGGTGTTATCGTGTAATTTTAACCATTTCCTTTAATAACATATTATTTATTTATTTATTTATATGTACTTTATTGTACACCACAAAAATATATAACGAAAGGAAAAACAAACACCTACACGTCCTAATGATGCACGCGATGCATCAATCAGAAATATCCTTCAAGCCCCACTGATGCATAAAATGCATCTGTCGATGCCACGCAACTTAGATCTCTATTTCTACTGAAATACGGGTTAATAGTGTCTATGGGCAGTAGCACTCTAGAGTTGGATGATATTCACGTCAAATTAATCTGTTAAATGCTTAATCTGTGCATGGAACACCACTAAAAAATAATATTTAAAAAATAAAAATTGACGTTTGACAGTGTCATCTGTCAGAGCGCCTGCGCGGGTGTGCGCGGACGGCCTCCGTGCATATTTTAATAATTATTTCGTGTTTTTACTGCCGTAATCGTCGTGAAGTGATTTTAAATCAAATTAATAATAGTTTATACATCGTGTGTGATAATAATATTACCAAAATACATAAGTTGAGTGTGCAACATTAGCGTATCAAAAAAATGCCGTGAAAGTACTGAGTGTGGTGGTGATTATGTGAATAGTGTTTGTTTTATGATGTTTACAGCGTGGGAAGCTACTACAAAATATTAATTAGTGTAATTGAATCAATTTGTAAGTGATTTCCCTAAACTACCTACCTACCTACCTACTATAACGACATAATAACAACTTTTTGTCGTCAAAACACGGTCCTTGAAATCAAGGTCAAGATGACCTCTAGTTACGTAATAATTTTGTTTTTTATTTTCTGTTATTATCTCAAACTGTTATTTTTTTTAGATTCGTTATCTATTCATAATACTGCCTGCAAAATTGTATAACAATAGAAACAGTATTTTTAACAGAAATCGTCAAAACATAAGAACAAATAAACTACCACGCACTTTACGATAATATTGTATTATCGTAAATCCTATTGTACTCATCCGTTCACCGTATATAGATAAGTATGTGGTCTGTTTATTCAAGAATGCAAACTACTTTACGTTATCGAGCTGCGATAAGTATAACTCAAGATATTGAGGTTTTACCCGGAGCCGCTGACACGCGGGGCGCGATGTCGGGCGAGCAGCGGGCCCTAAAAGAATTACGCGTTCCAGCAAGGAACCTGAGAGGTTAAACACGCAGACTTTGAATACATATGATATCGCGACAGTCGGGTAGGTACGCATTAGAGATAATAAGTGAGTCGGGCGACCCCGCGGGCGCTTAAAAGACATATTAAAAGCTGCTTAAAAGGCTATTCCACCGTTGGACTGGAATGCTAGACTGGAATAATGTGAACCGGGCATAAGGAATGGGTGGAGTCGAACAGTCCAATATTTATTTGTAATTTTTAAAATGTTTGATGAATATCTTTGACGTGCTATTACTTTGATCCATTCTCCACACCTCAATGGATATCGAGAAAAGCTAAAAAAAAAGAATTACAAACATTTTTAATTTTATTACATGCACTTAAGCAAAATTAAATCTATAAAAAGTTACTAAACTTGCGACAATCTAAGAAGCCCGTTTTGACGTTTCTCATCATAAATGCCGCGGTAACTTTGTATGAACGTCTACGTAAGCACAGATATTATAATACTACGTACAGATACCCAATCGCATACAAAGAAATGACACCACCTTAAGTCTGGCTATTGAGCTGGCTATTTTTCTTCCTCCATTTTTTTAACAGATGGCAGCATCAGCGACTCACAAATTGCCAGAGACTGTAGTTTTACAAGGAGTCTTGCCTAGATACTACGCAAGACTCCTAGATGTTTCTCTTCCTTTTTTTTCGTTTTTTCTTCCTAGGTGTTCAATTTTTATATTTCTACGTAAAGTACTAGATAAAAAAAAAAAGTTGTTTTATTTTCCTTAATGAAACTTAACGAAACGCAAGTTTAAAGTGACCCTGTCTTCACTTGAGTAAAACGCCATCTATTGCAAAGAGCTCTCGGCAAAATATTAAAGTAGCCATCTGCTACTTTATCATTCTAAGGGTTCGAATTGAAGTAAACGGCTTAATTTAAGTTTTTTGTTGAAAATACGAGATTTATGAGTGTAAATACATAAATCAGCATTAAACAAAGATGTTTTGATTTTTACTAATATTACCTCAGCCAAAATTTGCCGTATAACGCTTTTTAGTGATTGTTAATTTCATAAATTGTTACTTATGCTGACATCTATGATTTTTTTTCTAGACTAATTATAATTTGTTCGAGTTGAGACCCCATGACGTAAGAGATTGAAATATCAAATTCATAATTCTAATTAATTACTATGTTATCCATTCACTATAACAATGAGTATCATTCGAAAGCACCAAGTTTAACTTTGTATTGAAAAAATGCACTCAAAAACACGAAATAATCGTTGATTTATATACTGACAGGACGTTATTACAATGTCATGTTTTTGGGTTCGTTGCTATGGCAACAGTAGTGTTGTGAAGAAAAGAATTTAACCCATTTATTAACCGAATAAAATCGATGTTCTGAAAAATCGATACATAACAAATAAAATATGATCACATATACAGGGTGTTAGGGTAAACACCGTTATCCTTGCAACCAGTGGTTTGGTTTCATTTATACATAGAACGTAAAATCAATGGAAAATTACAACTTTTTTTTTCTTTTTTTGAAATCTACCACAAGAGACGCAAGTTCGTTGCCCTATGCGCTAGGTCAACGAACTTGCGTCTCAACATGGGCGGGGGGGTGTGGGATGTGACCTGACCGGCCGCGAGCGCGATCCCTCTCTCAGTTAGTCAGCTGTTTCGCTAGAGAACACGGTGTCGGATAGAAACTTTTTACAATCTTTTAATGAAAGTAAAGTACATATAAATAAATAAATAAATAATATGTTATTAAAGGAAATGGTTAAAATTACACGATAACACCAAAATCACATAATAGCCGAGTCAGAAAATATAACATTATTGTTATGTTTTCTGACCGTATATGTACTTTATTGTACACCACAAAAATATATAACGAAAGGAAAAACAAACACTACAAAATATACAATGGGCGGCCTTATCGCTTTCCGCGATCTCTATATTAAATATCAAAGAAAGCTAAACATACAGGCTGTATGGGTAAACACTCTTGTCATTCAAACCATGGATAGTTGACTTAAATATAAAAATAAATGACCGAACACAACAAAAAAAAAACGTTATTTTCATTAAAAGATTGTAAAAAGTTTCTATCCGACACCGTGTTCTCTAGCGAAACAGCTGACTAACTGAGAGAGGGATCGCGCTCGCGGCCGGTCAGGTCACATCCCACACCCCCCCGCCCATGTTGAGACGCAAGTTCGTTGACCTAGCGCATAGGGCAACGAACTTGCGTCTCTTGTGGTAGATTTCAAAAAAAGAAAAAAAAAGTTGTAATTTTCCATTGATTTTACGTTCTATGTATAAATGAAACCAAACCACTGGTTGCAAGGATAACGGTGTTTACCCTAACACCCTGTATATGTGATCATATTTTATTTGTTATGTATCGATTTTTCAGAACATCGATTTTATTCGGTTAATAAATGGGTTAAATTCTTTTCTTCACAACACTACTGTTGCCATAGCAACGAACCCAAAAACATGACATTGTAATAACGTCCTGTCAGTATATAAATCAACGATTATTTCGTGTTTTTGAGTGCATTTTTTCAATACAAAGTTAAACTTGGTGCTTTCGAATGATACTCATTGTTATAGTGAATGGATAACATAGTAATTAATTAGAATTATGAATTTGATATTTCAATCTCTTACGTCATGGGGTCTCAACTCGAACAAATTATAATTAGTCTAGAAAAAAAATCATAGATGTCAGCATAAGTAACAATTTATGAAATTAACAATCACTAAAAAGCGTTATACGGCAAATTTTGGCTGAGGTAATATTAGTAAAAATCAAAACATCTTTGTTTAATGCTGATTTATGTATTTACACTCATAAATCTCGTATTTTCAACAAAAAACTTAAATTAAGCCGTTTACTTCAATTCGAACCCTTAGAATGATAAAGTAGCAGATGGCTACTTTAATATTTTGCCGAGAGCTCTTTGCAATAGATGGCGTTTTACTCAAGTGAAGACAGGGTCACTTTAAACTTGCGTTTCGTTAAGTTTCATTAAGGAAAATAAAACAACTTTTTTTTTTTATCTAGTACTTTACGTAGAAATATAAAAATTGAACACCTAGGAAGAAAAAACGAAAAAAAGGAAGAGAAACATCTAGGAGTCTTGCGTAGTATCTAGGCAAGACTCCTTGTAAAACTACAGTCTCTGGCAATTTGTGAGTCGCTGATGCTGCCATCTGTTAAAAAAATGGAGGAAGAAAAATAGCCAGCTCAATAGCCAGACTTAAGGTGGTGTCATTTCTTTGTATGCGATTGGGTATCTGTACGTAGTATTATAATATCTGTGCTTACGTAGACGTTCATACAAAGTTACCGCGGCATTTATGATGAGAAACGTCAAAACGGGCTTCTTAGATTGTCGCAAGTTTAGTAACTTTTTATAGATTTAATTTTGCTTAAGTGCATGTAATAAAATTAAAAATGTTTGTAATTCTTTTTTTTTAGCTTTTCTCGATATCCATTGAGGTGTGGAGAATGGATCAAAGTAATAGCACGTCAAAGATATTCATCAAACATTTTAAAAATTACAAATAAATATTGGACTGTTCGACTCCACCCATTCCTTATGCCCGGTTCACATTATTCCAGTCTAGCATTCCAGTCCAACGGTGGAATAGCCTTTTAAGCAGCTTTTAATATGTCTTTTAAGCGCCCGCGGGGTCGCCCGACTCACTTATTATCTCTAATGCGTACCTACCCGACTGTCGCGATATCATATGTATTCAAAGTCTGCGTGTTTAACCTCTCAGGTTCCTTGCTGGAACGCGTAATTCTTTTAGGGCCCGCTGCTCGCCCGACATCGCGCCCCGCGTGTCAGCGGCTCCGGGTAAAACCTCAATATCTTGAGTTATACTTATCGCAGCTCGATAACGTAAAGTAGTTTGCATTCTTGAATAAACAGACCACATACTTATCTATATACGGTGAACGGATGAGTACAATAGGATTTACGATAATACAATATTATCGTAAAGTGCGTGGTAGTTTATTTGTTCTTATGTTTTGACGATTTCTGTTAAAAATACTGTTTCTATTGTTATAAAATTTTGCAGGCAGTATTATGAATAGATAACGAATCTAAAAAAAATAACAGTTTGAGATAATAACAGAAAATAAAAAACAAAATTATTACGTAACTAGAGGTCATCTTGACCTTGATTTCAAGGACCGTGTTTTGACGACAAAAAGTTGTTATTATGTCGTTATAGTAGGTAGGTAGGTAGGTAGTTTAGGGAAATCACTTACAAATTGATTCAATTACACTAATTAATATTTTGTAGTAGCTTCCCACGCTGTAAACATCATAAAACAAACACTATTCACATAATCACCACCACACTCAGTACTTTCACGGCATTTTTTTGATACGCTAATGTTGCACACTCAACTTATGTATTTTGGTAATATTATTATCACACACGATGTATAAACTATTATTAATTTGATTTAAAATCACTTCACGACGATTACGGCAGTAAAAACACGAAATAATTATTAAAATATGCACGGAGGCCGTCCGCGCACACCCGCGCAGGCGCTCTGACAGATGACACTGTCAAACGTCAATTTTTATTTTTTAAATATTATTTTTTAGTGGTGTTCCATGCACAGATTAAGCATTTAACAGATTAATTTGACGTGAATATCATCCAACTCTAGAGTGCTACTGCCCATAGACACTATTAACCCGTATTTCAGTAGAAATAGAGATCTAAGTTGCGTGGCATCGACAGATGCATTTTATGCATCAGTGGGGCTTGAAGGATATTTCTGATTGATGCATCGCGTGCATCATTAGGACGTGTAGGTGTTTGTTTTTCCTTTCGTTATATATTTTTGTGGTGTACAATAAAGTACATATAAATAAATAAATAAATAATATGTTATTAAAGGAAATGGTTAAAATTACACGATAACACCAAAATCACATAATAGCCGAGTCAGAAAACATAACATTATTGTTATGTTTTCTGACCGTATATGTACTTTATTGTACACCACAAAAATATATAACGAAAGGAAAAACAAACACTACAAAATATACAATGGGCGGCCTTATCGCTTTCCGCGATCTCTATATTAAATATCAAAGAAAGCTAAACATACAGGCTGTATGGGTAAACACTCTTGTCATTCAAACCATGGATAGTTGACTTAAATATAAAAATAAATGACCGAACACAACAAAAAAAAAACGTTATTTTCATTAAAAGATTGTAAAAAGTTTCTATCCGACACCGTGTTCTCTAGCGAAACAGCTGACTAACTGAGAGAGGGATCGCGCTCGCGGCCGGTCAGGTCACATCCCACACCCCCCCGCCCATGTTGAGACGCAAGTTCGTTGACCTAGCGCATAGGGCAACGAACTTGCGTCTCTTGTGGTAGATTTCAAAAAAAGAAAAAAAAAGTTGTAATTTTCCATTGATTTTACGTTCTATGTATAAATGAAACCAAACCACTGGTTGCAAGGATAACGGTGTTTACCCTAACACCCTGTATATGTGATCATATTTTATTTGTTATGTATCGATTTTTCAGAACATCGATTTTATTCGGTTAATAAATGGGTTAAATTCTTTTCTTCACAACACTACTGTTGCCATAGCAACGAACCCAAAAACATGACATTGTAATAACGTCCTGTCAGTATATAAATCAACGATTATTTCGTGTTTTTGAGTGCATTTTTTCAATACAAAGTTAAACTTGGTGCTTTCGAATGATACTCATTGTTATAGTGAATGGATAACATAGTAATTAATTAGAATTATGAATTTGATATTTCAATCTCTTACGTCATGGGGTCTCAACTCGAACAAATTATAATTAGTCTAGAAAAAAAATCATAGATGTCAGCATAAGTAACAATTTATGAAATTAACAATCACTAAAAAGCGTTATACGGCAAATTTTGGCTGAGGTAATATTAGTAAAAATCAAAACATCTTTGTTTAATGCTGATTTATGTATTTACACTCATAAATCTCGTATTTTCAACAAAAAACTTAAATTAAGCCGTTTACTTCAATTCGAACCCTTAGAATGATAAAGTAGCAGATGGCTACTTTAATATTTTGCCGAGAGCTCTTTGCAATAGATGGCGTTTTACTCAAGTGAAGACAGGGTCACTTTAAACTTGCGTTTCGTTAAGTTTCATTAAGGAAAATAAAACAACTTTTTTTTTTTATCTAGTACTTTACGTAGAAATATAAAAATTGAACACCTAGGAAGAAAAAACGAAAAAAAAGGAAGAGAAACATCTAGGAGTCTTGCGTAGTATCTAGGCAAGACTCCTTGTAAAACTACAGTCTCTGGCAATTTGTGAGTCGCTGATGCTGCCATCTGTTAAAAAAATGGAGGAAGAAAAATAGCCAGCTCAATAGCCAGACTTAAGGTGGTGTCATTTCTTTGTATGCGATTGGGTATCTGTACGTAGTATTATAATATCTGTGCTTACGTAGACGTTCATACAAAGTTACCGCGGCATTTATGATGAGAAACGTCAAAACGGGCTTCTTAGATTGTCGCAAGTTTAGTAACTTTTTATAGATTTAATTTTGCTTAAGTGCATGTAATAAAATTAAAAATGTTTGTAATTCTTTTTTTTTAGCTTTTCTCGATATCCATTGAGGTGTGGAGAATGGATCAAAGTAATAGCACGTCAAAGATATTCATCAAACATTTTAAAAATTACAAATAAATATTGGACTGTTCGACTCCACCCATTCCTTATGCCCGGTTCACATTATTCCAGTCTAGCATTCCAGTCCAACGGTGGAATAGCCTTTTAAGCAGCTTTTAATATGTCTTTTAAGCGCCCGCGGGGTCGCCCGACTCACTTATTATCTCTAATGCGTACCTACCCGACTGTCGCGATATCATATGTATTCAAAGTCTGCGTGTTTAACCTCTCAGGTTCCTTGCTGGAACGCGTAATTCTTTTAGGGCCCGCTGCTCGCCCGACATCGCGCCCCGCGTGTCAGCGGCTCCGGGTAAAACCTCAATATCTTGAGTTATACTTATCGCAGCTCGATAACGTAAAGTAGTTTGCATTCTTGAATAAACAGACCACATACTTATCTATATACGGTGAACGGATGAGTACAATAGGATTTACGATAATACAATATTATCGTAAAGTGCGTGGTAGTTTATTTGTTCTTATGTTTTGACGATTTCTGTTAAAAATACTGTTTCTATTGTTATAAAATTTTGCAGGCAGTATTATGAATAGATAACGAATCTAAAAAAAATAACAGTTTGAGATAATAACAGAAAATAAAAAACAAAATTATTACGTAACTAGAGGTCATCTTGACCTTGATTTCAAGGACCGTGTTTTGACGACAAAAAGTTGTTATTATGTCGTTATAGTAGGTAGGTAGGTAGGTAGTTTAGGGAAATCACTTACAAATTGATTCAATTACACTAATTAATATTTTGTAGTAGCTTCCCACGCTGTAAACATCATAAAACAAACACTATTCACATAATCACCACCACACTCAGTACTTTCACGGCATTTTTTTGATACGCTAATGTTGCACACTCAACTTATGTATTTTGGTAATATTATTATCACACACGATGTATAAACTATTATTAATTTGATTTAAAATCACTTCACGACGATTACGGCAGTAAAAACACGAAATAATTATTAAAATATGCACGGAGGCCGTCCGCGCACACCCGCGCAGGCGCTCTGACAGATGACACTGTCAAACGTCAATTTTTATTTTTTAAATATTATTTTTTAGTGGTGTTCCATGCACAGATTAAGCATTTAACAGATTAATTTGACGTGAATATCATCCAACTCTAGAGTGCTACTGCCCATAGACACTATTAACCCGTATTTCAGTAGAAATAGAGATCTAAGTTGCGTGGCATCGACAGATGCATTTTATGCATCAGTGGGGCTTGAAGGATATTTCTGATTGATGCATCGCGTGCATCATTAGGACGTGTAGGTGTTTGTTTTTCCTTTCGTTATATATTTTTGTGGTGTACAATAAAGTACATATAAATAAATAAATAAATAATATGTTATTAAAGGAAATGGTTAAAATTACACGATAACACCAAAATCACATAATAGCCGAGTCAGAAAACATAACATTATTGTTATGTTTTCTGACCGTATATGTACTTTATTGTACACCACAAAAATATATAACGAAAGGAAAAACAAACACTACAAAATATACAATGGGCGGCCTTATCGCTTTCCGCGATCTCTATATTAAATATCAAAGAAAGCTAAACATACAGGCTGTATGGGTAAACACTCTTGTCATTCAAACCATGGATAGTTGACTTAAATATAAAAATAAATGACCGAACACAACAAAAAAAAAACGTTATTTTCATTAAAAGATTGTAAAAAGTTTCTATCCGACACCGTGTTCTCTAGCGAAACAGCTGACTAACTGAGAGAGGGATCGCGCTCGCGGCCGGTCAGGTCACATCCCACACCCCCCCGCCCATGTTGAGACGCAAGTTCGTTGACCTAGCGCATAGGGCAACGAACTTGCGTCTCTTGTGGTAGATTTCAAAAAAAGAAAAAAAAAGTTGTAATTTTCCATTGATTTTACGTTCTATGTATAAATGAAACCAAACCACTGGTTGCAAGGATAACGGTGTTTACCCTAACACCCTGTATATGTGATCATATTTTATTTGTTATGTATCGATTTTTCAGAACATCGATTTTATTCGGTTAATAAATGGGTTAAATTCTTTTCTTCACAACACTACTGTTGCCATAGCAACGAACCCAAAAACATGACATTGTAATAACGTCCTGTCAGTATATAAATCAACGATTATTTCGTGTTTTTGAGTGCATTTTTTCAATACAAAGTTAAACTTGGTGCTTTCGAATGATACTCATTGTTATAGTGAATGGATAACATAGTAATTAATTAGAATTATGAATTTGATATTTCAATCTCTTACGTCATGGGGTCTCAACTCGAACAAATTATAATTAGTCTAGAAAAAAAATCATAGATGTCAGCATAAGTAACAATTTATGAAATTAACAATCACTAAAAAGCGTTATACGGCAAATTTTGGCTGAGGTAATATTAGTAAAAATCAAAACATCTTTGTTTAATGCTGATTTATGTATTTACACTCATAAATCTCGTATTTTCAACAAAAAACTTAAATTAAGCCGTTTACTTCAATTCGAACCCTTAGAATGATAAAGTAGCAGATGGCTACTTTAATATTTTGCCGAGAGCTCTTTGCAATAGATGGCGTTTTACTCAAGTGAAGACAGGGTCACTTTAAACTTGCGTTTCGTTAAGTTTCATTAAGGAAAATAAAACAACTTTTTTTTTTTATCTAGTACTTTACGTAGAAATATAAAAATTGAACACCTAGGAAGAAAAAACGAAAAAAAAGGAAGAGAAACATCTAGGAGTCTTGCGTAGTATCTAGGCAAGACTCCTTGTAAAACTACAGTCTCTGGCAATTTGTGAGTCGCTGATGCTGCCATCTGTTAAAAAAATGGAGGAAGAAAAATAGCCAGCTCAATAGCCAGACTTAAGGTGGTGTCATTTCTTTGTATGCGATTGGGTATCTGTACGTAGTATTATAATATCTGTGCTTACGTAGACGTTCATACAAAGTTACCGCGGCATTTATGATGAGAAACGTCAAAACGGGCTTCTTAGATTGTCGCAAGTTTAGTAACTTTTTATAGATTTAATTTTGCTTAAGTGCATGTAATAAAATTAAAAATGTTTGTAATTCTTTTTTTTTAGCTTTTCTCGATATCCATTGAGGTGTGGAGAATGGATCAAAGTAATAGCACGTCAAAGATATTCATCAAACATTTTAAAAATTACAAATAAATATTGGACTGTTCGACTCCACCCATTCCTTATGCCCGGTTCACATTATTCCAGTCTAGCATTCCAGTCCAACGGTGGAATAGCCTTTTAAGCAGCTTTTAATATGTCTTTTAAGCGCCCGCGGGGTCGCCCGACTCACTTATTATCTCTAATGCGTACCTACCCGACTGTCGCGATATCATATGTATTCAAAGTCTGCGTGTTTAACCTCTCAGGTTCCTTGCTGGAACGCGTAATTCTTTTAGGGCCCGCTGCTCGCCCGACATCGCGCCCCGCGTGTCAGCGGCTCCGGGTAAAACCTCAATATCTTGAGTTATACTTATCGCAGCTCGATAACGTAAAGTAGTTTGCATTCTTGAATAAACAGACCACATACTTATCTATATACGGTGAACGGATGAGTACAATAGGATTTACGATAATACAATATTATCGTAAAGTGCGTGGTAGTTTATTTGTTCTTATGTTTTGACGATTTCTGTTAAAAATACTGTTTCTATTGTTATAAAATTTTGCAGGCAGTATTATGAATAGATAACGAATCTAAAAAAAATAACAGTTTGAGATAATAACAGAAAATAAAAAACAAAATTATTACGTAACTAGAGGTCATCTTGACCTTGATTTCAAGGACCGTGTTTTGACGACAAAAAGTTGTTATTATGTCGTTATAGTAGGTAGGTAGGTAGGTAGTTTAGGGAAATCACTTACAAATTGATTCAATTACACTAATTAATATTTTGTAGTAGCTTCCCACGCTGTAAACATCATAAAACAAACACTATTCACATAATCACCACCACACTCAGTACTTTCACGGCATTTTTTTGATACGCTAATGTTGCACACTCAACTTATGTATTTTGGTAATATTATTATCACACACGATGTATAAACTATTATTAATTTGATTTAAAATCACTTCACGACGATTACGGCAGTAAAAACACGAAATAATTATTAAAATATGCACGGAGGCCGTCCGCGCACACCCGCGCAGGCGCTCTGACAGATGACACTGTCAAACGTCAATTTTTATTTTTTAAATATTATTTTTTAGTGGTGTTCCATGCACAGATTAAGCATTTAACAGATTAATTTGACGTGAATATCATCCAACTCTAGAGTGCTACTGCCCATAGACACTATTAACCCGTATTTCAGTAGAAATAGAGATCTAAGTTGCGTGGCATCGACAGATGCATTTTATGCATCAGTGGGGCTTGAAGGATATTTCTGATTGATGCATCGCGTGCATCATTAGGACTCAAGCGGTTAAAAGATTTGAATCATAATATTTACAGTAGTTAAAATTTAACACATATAAATAATGACGGAAATCGATTCAGAAGCCGATTCTGATCAAACTACTTTCAGGTCTTGCGCTTATTCTGTTACACGTTGTATATGCACCCCCAGACACTTTACGTCATCAGCCGATTTTGGCAGGAGTGAGCTGTAATCTAAAAAGTATTCGGGGGAAGGGTGGTACTTCGGATCGCGAAAGGTACTATTATATACCTTTCGCGATCCGAAGTATCCAGGTTTAGTGTTAGCAAGTTCAGATTAAGCCAGGTCATCACGGGAGTTAGTGGAGATTCAGCCCTAGTCTGCACATCGTCCTACCTATAGGCCCGTAGATTAAAATCGCGGTGTCATCGGCATATGCATAAATCCTACCATCAGGTGCTGACAAACAGGTCGTTTATATAGATTTGAAAGAGCGTGGGGCCTAATATGCTTCCTTGAGGCACGCCAAATGACATTAATTTATATTTATTTCAACTAGAATTATATAGACACAATTGGTGACAGTTTTAAGAAAACTTTTGCATGGGATTGACTTGACACTTGTTGATTGACTTGACATTGACATTTTGATTGTTGTCCCGGATTGTTACCACACATCCGCTCTTAGCTTTTCAAGTATTTGAATTACCCACAGTTTTTTGGTACTTTAAAAAAAATAATTTCTCGCTCAAAAATGAATTATATTCAAAAATATTGATGGAGGCATAATTCTGAAGTAATATAGTTTATAAAAAAAATATTTGACCCATATTTGAATCACATGCATATTCCCTATTACAATAGGTACTAACGATTTTAATACTATCTTGAATTTATGCAAGCCTAGTACTTTTTTTTAGTTATAAGCTATTTATGTGCCTTTCATCCAAATCTTATTAGTGGGATAATAGTAATGATTGTAATTTCCTCCCATTTTCTATATAAATTACATTTAAAAGTTAGGTATAATAGTTTTCAACTCTGTAGACTGCTCAGTGCCGTTTCAAAAGGTTATGCCTTGAAAAGGAAAGAAAGAAACTGAAGAAGGTTTTGGAGAGGCGACTGTACGTTCGTTGCGCTCTATCTTCCCCAGCCGTTCATCGACGAGGGCATTCCGTTGCAGGTGGACACGATCAACCAGCTGAAGACCAACCGTGAGTTCTTCCTGAGCTTCAGCATGGACCCGCAGCAGTTCATCCAGAAGTGGCTCGTGTCGCAGTCGCGCGACCTCAAGGTGAGTGACGTCCCTCATCACGGGCGCGGACGTCGCGGCCGCTCGTCTCACGCGCGTGTTTGTGTGCAGAGCATGGGCGCGGCGGCGCCGGCCGGAGGCGCGGGGGCGCAGGCCGGGGGCGCGGGGGCGCAGCTCGGGGGCGCGGGCAACCCGGAGGAGGAGCGCCTGGGCGCCTTCTACTCGCAGGCATGGGCGGGCGAGGGCGTGGCGCGCTACCTCACGGCGCGCGTGGCGCAGCGCCGGCGCGAGCTGGAGCTGTCGCTGGCACCGCACGCGCCGCACGCCGCGCACGTGCCGCACGCGCCGCACGCGCCGCACGTGCCCGGCGCGCCGCACCCGCACCTGGCCAGGCTCTAGAGGCCGCACAATAAACTCTTATTCTCAGTACTTTCGTTTTTCATTCTCGTATTCGCGAATCTTTTGCCTGTATTGGTACTCAGTTGACAGACTTGTACGGTCGGAAAAATGAACTGTTTTATCATATTGACACATTATGTCACTTTGCCTTTGCGTGTACGATTTGAGACTGACCGCAATAGTGTAGACAGATTATGTGATTTGAGTATACGGACAATTGAAGCTGGTAGTCAATTTGTTAAACATTATTTTCCTAACTTTAACGTTTGTCTTCTGTCTTCTAAAAGCAATCGTCTGTATGTGAGAATCTATAATTGGTTGTCGGTTTCAACACCAGCCTGCTAAAACTATCCTTAGTTAAAAATTATTGTTCCTTCAGATATTCAGAAAAAAATAACCAGTGAGCAATTGTTTTGTTGGTGGTTAAATATCAGTAAAAGAACACATTTCCTTTAATTGTTTAACCCTTCGCATTGCCGGAACCGGAACGTAGATCCACGCGAGACGCAATGGCTTTTTAATTGTGTCTGTAATTAAGGCATTGAACGGGTTAATACTTTATTTTTTGTCCGACTTGCAATCAGCATAGGACACAATCTAATCGTAACAATAGGACTGTTTTGCATAAAAAAAAAACAGTTATTATGTGTGTGGAAGAACACACAGCATTGGTGAAGAGACGTTCAATAAATTAAGAACACACAGCATTGGTGAAGAGACGTTCAATAAATTAAGAACACACAGCATGGGTGAAGAGACGTTCAATAAATTAAGAACACAGCATGGGTGAAGAGACGTTCAATAAATTAAGAACACACAGCATGGGTGAAGAGACGTTCAATAAATTAAGAACACACAGCATGGGTGAAGAGACGTTCAATAAATTAAGAACACACAGCATGGGTGAAGAGACGTTCAATAAATTAAGAACACACAGCATGGGTGAAGAGACGTTCAATAAATTAAGCCTAAAGATTACAATTTTATTTCACACACATAATAACTGTTTTGTTTTAATGCAAAATGGACTATTTTCAATGATTGTGTTTCATATGATTGTGTTTCCAGAACACACAGCATGGGTGAGGACCTGTTTGATATCCGCTGGTGGAAAAAACTTTATCAAGCATATAAGATATTATCTATGTAAGGTAATCTTATGAGATCGAAAAATTATCGCTACAGTACAATGCAGTTATGTTCATTAGTATTAATAAACTCTTAACACCACCTAATACTTAACCACTAAATAATTATGAAGTTATTTGTGAGATAATCACTAATCTCATTGCTAATTTGTTCTGTTTACTGTTCGACAGTAGAACTTCCTGAAAGTGTTAAAGCTCTTCCAATTTGCTCTCTCTAAAATTTCTTCTACTGGCCTGTTTTCCAAAAAACTTCTTGAAGCCACATCTCACACTACCTGGTGATGCATCTATTCCAGCTTAAAGCCATTCCTTATCCAACCAGCTATAATTGCAAATTTTCCCTGCGATTGATATAAACAGGCTTGTCAAGTTAACAACTTCAGAAATTCGCCTAATTTTGTGGTGTTCATTCAAAATCAAAAGGCATTTATTCAAACTAGACCGAAAAGGCTGAGCACTTTTCGAACGTCAAAATTAAATCGTCATAAGACAGTCCACCAAAACGCCCACCCTTCACCACTTCCTAGTGCTTTAGCTGGTAAGAAGTGGCGCAACAAACTCCCCAGCAGGAATTAATTTCATAATATGTCTGACTGAAACTGGACATAGGTTCTCATTAGGATGTTGTTTCAATAACCACCCGGATTGTCTACTGTTTGCAGTGCAAAGCTTGGCCACAATGATACCTCATGCATGGTTGTTATCCATTACATGGTTATCTCTAGTCAACTCAAGTCTCAATTCTTCGACCTGAGCTAGTACTTAATAAGATTATTTGCAGTTCTTCGAGATATGACGAACAATGTGATCTGCCAGGGTTGCGGGAAAGTCCGAAAGGGATACCGGGACCTTGGCAACAGGCAACTGAAGGAACACGGGTGGGTTTTAGTCAGTAAAAGTCTGACACGCCCATCCGCTCCGCCCAGACCGGGAGAAGCCATTAGATGATTTCCCACGCTCAAAAAAAAAAATGTTGTCAATGTGTCTAACCTTGGGGTATTCTTGAGCCATTTGAACAGTAACTCGGTATCTCAGATAGATGTTTTCCTTTCTGGCGGTTTAACTAAAGAAGCAGCCTTCAGGATCTGTTGCACAAAGAATTCTTAGATATTGCTTCGCCTGCTGAGTGCTGCTGTGTATGTTGATATCGCAGATTTATGTAGGAGTACAGTCCTATATGCAAGTTTGTCCTCGGTGCACAACTTGCCCAAAAAACGAGCAACATCATTGCTCTGAGGACAATAATTAGGTTGTATTGGTTGACTGTTGTTTTGCACACACCATCCAATGCAACGCCTTACAGGAGCTCTGTAAGTTGATAATGTAGAGCTTCTCCATCTCTTGTTTACGAGTTCTCTTTCCTCAGGAGACCAGTAAGCTACTTTATTCGCCCATCCCCAATTTTCCATGCTAGACGTTCCAACTTCTGCACTTGAGGAGGGCTCCTGCCTGTTGTCAAGACTATCAGGTTGTTATGTGGCTCCCGTATTGGTACTGAGATCTGCTAGCCAGAAGCACTGTATCCAATGTCGCGCTATTACTACGTACCTAAGTCTCGGTTGCCGTGTTGAAGAGGCGCAGCGCTCGTGGAATTAGATTCGGCGGTGGGAATACCCAAGCCAGCTCGAAGTTCCATGGACGACTGAATGCGTCGTAAAACATCTACCTATGTATTTATCTATACCTATCTATATTCTATACATATAATAAATGACATGACCAGTGGGACTATGGGCGTGCATAAGCGTCGAAATCAATGTGCAGCAAATATTGTTTTATTTTTGCAATTATTGTATTCTACAGTTTCCAGATAAAAAAGTTTAACGAGTCTAAAAGATCAGGAAACTGAGAAAAATAAAGATAAATATTCACTAAATAACTCTGCTTTTCGATATGAGATGGCGCTAAGCGTTGTGGTTATCGAGTTTAAGACAAAGTTTTTGACAAGTTTTTGACATTGATTGTCGCTGAGATAAGACTGCGACTTGAATTTGAACGTTTTTAGTTCCGGGAATTAGGCAATCACCGCCGCCCATAGACATTCACAACACCAGGGTTTTTGCTGATGCGTTGCCACCCTTTTCCCAAATAAACGCTGCTTTATTAAGCTGGCTCACACGCAATCGAACCGCCGTGTCAGACTTTATACCTGCTGTCTTGTTGTTAAATAGTATTGTTCCAATGTAGTTTAAGTACATACCTGATTATTCAACCACCGGGCAAGCCTCGCTAGCAGGGGTAAGGTTGGCATTGAAATAATACGCCTTTGAACCCGCCTTACGAAATATGCCACAGTTTATGCACCTCATCATAATATCCATTTAATCGAATCGTAGAGCAAAACAGATGAATCCTTTTTATATAGCAATGGTAATCAGGCTTTGCAGATATCAGTTCGTAAAGAATAGCAATAGTCGTTAGAAATAGAACACAAAAATCGACAGTACACAACGAACTGTAAACACAACGTGACCCCAAGATCAGATGTGCAAGTAGGGATGGTGAATGGTGATCTAAGATCGATAAATGATACTCGATTTTTTCCCGAACACTAGAATTGAAATCATTTGACTGCCTCGTTGGTCTAGCTAGTGGTTACAAGCGCTGTAGCGCTTGTAACCACTAGCTGTACCCAGGACCTCATGCTCAGGTCCTGGGTACAGCCCAGGACCTGAGCATGAGGTCCTGGCTGCGATTCCCGGGTCAGGCAAAGTGTGATTGGGTTTGTCCATTTAGAATATCTCAGTAGCAAGTGGAGTCCGGATTTTTGCCCGGTTGATGGCAATAGACTCGCCCCCCTATTGCACGGGACTTACAACATAACTAGCGAAATGAGGGTGTATAGGTACACCTCTCCCATCAGGGGAAGCGTGATGTTATGTTATGTTATTATTAAATAAACACAGTTAAAAAGGGTATAATAAAATATCAATTCAATTTTTTTTTTGTGAATCGATTTTTCATGCTTTGACTCGAATCGATTAATTGAGTATTTTATGTAAAAGATTGCTACCTTAATATATTGTGCCTTTGGTCCCGCCACTAATATCAGATACATTGTCAAAGAAATAACAGTCCTTTATACACAGTGATTACCTATTATGGTGTTCGATCGTCACAAATATCAATAAAAACCTAACCTGGTAGGCGTGTAAATAAATCAAATTAATTATAAACAAAACATGCAGTATAATTATATTCCATGTCATTTATTCTCTTGATCGAAAATAACTCGTTCTTAGTTATACCAACCATTGACCAATTGCAAACCAGAACGCGACGTGTTACCACACCGAGCGCAGGACGCAAAGACTCTCTCGCTCCACTCACTCACTCGCTCTCTGCGTCCAGCGCTCGGTGTGGTAACACGTCGCGTTCTGGTTTGCAATTGGTCAATCGTCATCCTGAAGATGCCTCGTTGAGAGGTGAAACACGTGTCGATTTCTTACAGGGTTTTTATGACTCTTGAAGAAGAATAGTCAAGCGGAATAGGTTACTAAATATATCAGCGTCTATTGTATTTTTTTTTGAATAATTTAAAAAATATGCATCAACTCGAAACCGTGTCAAAGTCAAATAATTTATTTCAAATAGGCACATATATGGCACTTTTGAACGTCAAACAAAGAAATAGAATTGATTCTAGTTGCCCCTTCCAAAAGGTAGTTTTCGTATGGAGAAGAATGGGCAAGAAACTCCATCGTTACTCTTTTAAAAATGTTTTACAATATTTTGTATACATTAATTATATAATTATATGTGAAGACGATGCACCTACAATAAGATTACTGTACTACGAAAGGTAAAAAGAATTATAAATGGAGCAATAATGAATAAATTAATTACCAGATACATGGTGCTCACATACAAACATTCTAAAAGATTCTCAAAGTATACGATATTACAAGTACCGTGTTACCGTGAGAAACAATAGTAGTTCACTAGACATTACGTACTACTACTCGAACCGCCATGCGCGGCTGCGCGGTGCCGGCAAAGCGAAGAGCGATTTGTAAATGTTCAGAGCAAAGTAAGCTATATCACGTAGTGATACGGCATAATCTAGCCCGCAAGCACGCGGCGAGCGCCCACGCACCCCCGCCCCGCGCCGTCGCCGGCGCGCCGGCTCCGGCACGCTCAGTCAGTTGTCTTGTCCCGCGGCAATAGTCGTACGTACATTCTGCGATTCGAAGCGTGATTTGCAAAAATGGATCGGCATTATAATTATTCAAATTTGGAGTACGTCGCAATGGCACAACTGTACGCTAGGGCTCGTTATAACTCCCACGCTGTCCGGCGACTTTACGCAGAGCCGCAACACTTGGAGTCGCTTCGTCTTCGCGGTGTTCTGAACCCCCAATTCCCACAGGCCCGGACGATGGTAGCGGTGAAACAGCGGCTACTCGATCATGGGCAGTTCTTGGGCATGGGCTTTTAATATCGTTAGACGTGACAGAAACACTTTATTGCAAAACAATCAAATAAAACGTGCTTGATTGTGTAGTGTATGGAACGCAGTGGCTTGCACTTCGAACAATTACTACGTTACCGGGAAGTGTAAGTACCTTTGTAAATAGCAAACATTTAAAAGTAGGTTAGTTCATTAAAATCATTGTAAATAAGTTGATTCCATTTTTTTGAATACTACATTATCTAAGTAATTCAGAAAAATATTTTTTTGTAAGATAATAAATTTGTTTTTCAGTTTCGTGTTCAGTAAGTTGTAGGTAAAAAAGTATTTATGACGGTCATAAACCCGTAAAAGGGAAAATTAGAATAACAAATTATCTTTTGTTAACTCAGGAGTAGGTAGTTATCAGCTGTAGCGCGAGGGTCAACGACCGCGCGTCGGTCGCGCTTGTCTCGCGCAGTCGGGCCGGGCGTTCGCGCTGTAGGTATGCTACTTTTGGTTCGAGAATGCTTTCGAGTTTCGTCTATCACAATTCTAAATCTGCCATTTTTTAATCCTTTTTTTATAAATCAATTGTACTACCAAGACAAAATCATTTCGCTGCGGAAAAACAACCATTCAAATTTCAGCTTGTATACCTAGCAGTTTTTTTTTTTTTGTGTTTATGTTACGCGATTACTCCGCCAATTATGAATCGATTTTGATGATTCTTTTTTTGTTTGGTAGGTCATGCTTATGGTCATTCCATATAAATTTTATTAATTTTGCTTGCGTAGTTTTTGAGTTAGCTTCAATAATTACGTATTTTTCCCACTTTGCGTATGTAGACGATATCTTAATCTTCATTTACATAGCAGATAACGGTATACGAATTTGTGTGGGATAGGTACCACAACTAAAAAGTGAAAAATAAAAAACTACAAAAAAAAAACAAACGACTTCACAAAAAAAACACTAAAAAGTGAAAAATAACTTTAATTTCGGAAGACGGTGTCTTTGCTTTTCAATTTTCGTTTTTTGCTACCGACTTCCACGTTTTTTTTTTATTTAAAACTTTTGGAAGACTACATAGCTTACAGTGTTTGTGCGAACATAGTATCACTTCGTACTCGATAGATGGCGTTGTTCATTTAACGTCATTTTTTGAATCGCGGTGTTAAGATTCTCCGTAGAAGAATGACCTTCACCCATATAAATGAAATTGTGCAGTTTTAACATTCATCCAAAACCGATTTCTTAGAAAAGCCACGGGAGCCCCCTGGTTCGTTCGTAACGAGATCCTACATCTCGACCTAAAGATGCCCACCATCCGCCAATTTCTAAAACGCCTTTCAATTCAAAGCGTTATTTCGACGCTGCAGTCTGTTGTCGAAGCATCTACCTATGTCCCCTCTAATATTAGTATCGTTCGCCGTCTCAGGCATGTCCTATCCGAACCTGATGACCCCATCACTCTCCTCCAGGAGAGCTGTAGGGAGACCAGCACATTACAGAAATACAAAAAAAAAGACGCCTACCGTCATTCCGACCTCGCCGCCGAGGTCCAGCACGACCAACGCGATCCCGATTAATTCGTCCCCCCGTCCTTTGTCCGATGATATGCCAGCCCGCGCCGCAGCTGAGCATGTAGATTTAAATTCCCCGAATAATAATAATGATCCGATTTTGATCCGATTTTGATCCAGCCTGTCCCATCTTGCTGTCCTCCCGTCAGTGACGCCCTAAGCCGAGGTTCGTACCCCACAGGGGGTGCCCTTAGCGAGCGTTCACTTAGTATTAATTTAGTATAGTTTGTTATAAGCCCCTGGCTGGAGGCCCTGAGAGTAGTTCTTAAGGCAGCCACAGGAAAGTCCGGTTAAGTAGTCATGATTTCAGAAATCAACTACGAGAAGCCATAGTTAAAAAAAAAAAAAAAAAAAAAAATACATTCATAACTAAATTGTCATTCGAAGAGCGGATAATTTCGCGCAATGGACCTGGGAGTAGGGATGCAGGAAGTGTAAAAAAGTATCGATATATATCGTATCGATATTTTAAAAAAATATCAATATCGAAAAAAAAAAATCGATATACAGAGTGTTAGGGTAAACACCGTTATCCTTGCAACCAGTGGTTTGGTTTCATTTATAGAACGTAAAATCAATGGAAAATCACAACTTTTTTTTTCTTTTTTTTATCTCTACATTTTAACACAAGAGACCAAGTTCGTTGTCCCATGCGCTAGGGCAACAAACTTGCGTCTCAACACGGGCGGGGGGTGCGGGATGTGACCTGAACGGCCGCGAGCGCGACCCCTCCCTCAGTCAGTCAGCTGTTTCACTAGAGAGCACGGTGTCGGATAGAAACTTTTTAAAATCTTTTAATGAAAATGACGTTTTTTTTTTGTTATGTTCGGTCATTTCTTTTTATATTTCAGTAAACTACCCATGGTTTGAATGACAAGACTGTTTACCCTTACAGCCTGTATCGATAAATCGGTGGAATTTTCAAAAAAAATTGACTGTATGTAGTTCAAGTTTTATAATCATTTAAATACCAAACTAGGAAAAAAGTACTTATACTTTTTACGGCTCTGAATTCCAGCGGTTTTAGTCAGTGGCGACAACGGTGTTGCTATTGGAAATATATCGTTTTTGATACATTTTCGATACTTGATATTTTATATCGATACATCGATATATCGAAATAATAAATATCGCCTGAAAATATCGATATATCGAACAAAAAATATCGATATTTCGATATATCGATATTTTTTCTGCAAGCCTACCTGGGAGCTGGCATCCACGATCGTGATCTCACACCTATGGATTACTTTTTTTGGGGATATGTGAACTTCACATAGACGCTAGACGTGGGTTGTAACAGGTGAAACACTATATCTGTTATCACTGTGACTATGACAAAAAAATAACAGATCCAAATAATATCTGTTATTAAATCACAGCCTGTTATTTTTGTACGGACGATAAATACGTTAATAATAGGTGTTTCTCTTTTCAGCAAGGGTCATTTTTTAATGAGGAAGAGAGAGAAATTGATGTCCTTGCTATATTCCTTCCTTTGTGTGAGTGTGTAGGTATGTAAGTAACAGCCGCGGTAGTTGTGGTTGTGTCAACTTGTGTCCCGCAATTTTGTAAATATTTTGCCAGAGAAAACAACCCACGTCACTTTCATAGAGCATCTATGCAATCTTACAAGTACACTACACTGAGCTGATCACGCTCTCGCTACTTTTATCTTGTTTAGATTGTTCAGTACACAAGACATTCATCTCACAGCGGTACACTACGCGTTCTTTAGCATTAATTATATAAATATTGCCGCGCGGTTAATGAGCACTGCAAATGTTTACAAACTATCAATGCTCATGGTGATGTCGACACATGGCAGTATGTCATAAAAAGTTCGGAAACACAACCGACTTCCAAAAAACACTACAAAGTGAAAAATAACTTTAATTTCGGAAGTTGGTGTCATTGGTGTTGAATTTTCGTTTTTTGCCACCGATTTCCGAAATTAAAGCTATTTCTCGAATTGTGTTATTTTTGGAAGTCGGTTGTTTTTTTTTTAAACAAAAATTAAAGTAGTTTTGTAACGACGTTGTTTTGTCCAGGAACTATAATTGTTTATTGGTGAAGCCAGTACCTTGCTAGGTGAACCCGACGATCGCGTCGTTCATCCTTGGCTCCTTTGTTTCTAGTGCTTATTTTTACAAGCTTTATATTAGCTTGCTCTGTTCGTATGTGTTTCCGGTTACTCCTTTTGTCATCAATTTTTCAAGCACTTCCAGGTATCCGATTGAGCTGAAACTTGGCATACTCATACAACTTCCGAGACATTTTGAAAAAATTATACCATAGAGCTGGTCTGATGATGGAGCCGGAAGTAGGGCATAGGAATTCCTCAATCAAACAAGATAGCAACATCGTGTTTGGACTCATTGGTTACGTATTAACAAGTACTTTGACACTGGGTGGTGTTTAAGGTCTGATGATTGAGCCTGAAGTTGGCCTTATGTCTTTCTAGTTACTCCAATTGTCATCCATCTTTTATTCACTTCCTGGCATCTGTCTTTTAGAATGCGGTTGGTACAAAGAGCTGCCAAACGGCAAACGGCGTAAAGCCCCGCTGGTACAAAATCGTACCAGCGGGTTCGCGCGTTTCGCGCGGTTTAAATCTCTATTTCTACTTATAAATAAGGGTTTTTATCGTCTGTGGCAATTTAAGTCTATGGGCAGATAGATATTCTAGTCGACTTACTCATTAAAAACATGATCAATATGAACACTTCTTTGCAGAGACCGGCCAGACATAGTCACATATTTGATCAAACACTTTGATAGACTTAGCTCACACATTTCACCACAGGCTAGGGGTGAGGCGTATATATATCGTAAGACGTACCAGATAAAAATAACAGATATTAAAAAATAACAAATATCAATTTGTTCCTAACAATATAAAATACCCGTTACTAATCAATTAATAACAGACTCTCAAGACTGTTACCGCGGCTGTTACTGTTAATACATTATAACAATCCCCACACAAACTGTTACCACGGCTGTTACATACACACTGACACAAAGGAAGGAATATAGCAAGGTTATCAATTTCTCTCTCTTTCTCATTAAAGAATGGAAGATATTCAATTGAGATACGTATTTATCGTCCGTACAAAAATAACAGGCTGTTATTTAATAACAGATATTTGTTTTTTTTTTTTTTTTTGTTACAGTAACTGTGATACTGATAACAGATATCGTGTTTAACCTGTTACAAAGAGTATTAAACCACTTGAGAGCTGATAGACCGATTTCGTCTAGGCACACGACTCACCACTGCGGGCCGGGGGACGAAGACATTACAGCGGTTGTGATTGGCCGATGCAACAATGTCAGGACGAAAGTCCCAAACATAGTGAGGCACAAGTCAGTTTTGCAACAATAATATCGATAAAATCGACGTCGATTCGACGATTTCCTAATTGAACAATAATTAAATTGAATTTCACTTGTAAGAATTTATTGTTCTATCCGAAAGGAAATGACATTGCTATCTATTACTTATTTTTAATCTGCTGTGAAATGCCTTGAACAAACAACGCTATAATTATTTGGAATAAAATTTAGTGTGTGAACTGCATTAATCCACTTTTCTTAAGGTTACGGAATATTTCGAAATCTAAAATGTAAACATTAAGAACTTAATGTTACTTTTTTACCATAACATCGTAATTTTTATCGTCAATAATAAAGTTGCTTTATTATGAAGTTATCACAACACTCTCCAGTATAAGTGCAGATAGAAAGGGACAGACGTATTGCAATACCCTAGTGAGAGAAAGGGACTTTTTAAAAAGACATCAATGTGGTGTACTTTTTTTATGCCCCTTTACGTATCAACCAGTTTATCTTGAGCCCTGCAATAAATTCATAATATTATTACAAATATATTCTACTTGCCGATGAAAATGAATGCTATCTTTTTTATATTTGGATGTTCTAGACGATTGTCCACACCAATTAACCGAACAATAACTCATACTTGATTAGTATTATGTTTTTTAAGATCAAAATAACTGCGTGTGCAGAGTTCCAACCACTGCGCACTGGTCAAAACTAAAATGGCCACTCATATCGTCATCTAATATCAGTTCAATTAAACTGATGTGTCGTGAGCCCGAGTCGCCCGCATGAGCAGTCAAGAGGCTATATTATATATAGGCTCATTGACCTGTTACAACTCATTTTTAGCACTGGTGACATGCTTTGCAGCACGCGGTGTTGCCAATTTATAATTTTATAAGCAGAAAAAAAAAATTGCAGAGTTCCTGTTTAGCACACTTTTTCGTCGTTTACCTAAAGTGGGTGGTAAACGTGCGTACTTAAAGTATATCGCGGTCTTTAAGGGGGATGCGCCAAGGTAGCCCGCGAAATACAAATTTTCTTACGTTTTTTGCAATTTGCAGGTCAGTGTCAGGTTGTATATTGATCTATATATTATTTGCGGCCGTAACAAATATGGGTTTACAGAATTATAAACATTAGAATAAGCAATACAACTCTCTAAGTTCATGAAAGTGCAATGCACTTACATGAACGTAGATAGTTGTATATGATGGCACTGAGATATTAGTTTAGTGAAAATGTTATTCTGAATTTGACGTTTTAACCTAAAATTTTGTTCTACATCTAAAATCTTCTAACTTAATCTGACTATTTTTAATCCCGATTAAAAATGTGTGGAATAAAATTAGATGTCATGAACTAAAATTTAAACCAGCACCTCGACTTCAGTTGCAAATGAGTACTGTATCTTATTTTATTTTCTTTTGCTTATATCTAGAAAATGGTGTGTCCTATCGCAAAAATAATGAAAATTTGGACTTTTTTTTTTTTCATCCAAAAAATTAAAAATTCCATACAAAATACGTCGAGATGGCAACATTGCGCGCATCTCCGGCTCAAAAAAAATCACAGGGTAGGGCAAACAAGTAGGTACCAAGTGGAGTCGCGATTGTCAAATTCGATTTTAGTTGAGTCAAAATAATTTTTAAATTTAGAATTTTTTTTGGCAGAGTAACTCTATGATTCTCATAGTAAAAAGAAAGGAATTTTAGTTCGGTGTACAAGAGAATCGGCACCAATTTCGGACGGTAATCACTAATCATAAACAGTAACCGTGCCCATGTAGTTGGGCATGGCATCGAATGCAAACCATGAACGTCTGTACATTTCTTCAGCACCAGATCCTGTCCTTGTAGACTGCTTTATTTTTTTATATATTCCCTTTAATTAATGGGTCAATAAAATGTTTCTCTTCTTTTTAATTCCTCGAAAGTGCAATGTAGGTACTGAGATCCAGGCGTCATTTACCAAATTCCTATTTTTATGTTGTTTTTTACTTTTAGGGTTCCATAAATACATGGTTCTCCTTCAAGCAACTCAATAAATTCTAGGGCACTCGTTGCTCCATTCCATCTTGCGATTGAGCAAAGTGACCGTTCTGGTCAGTTATTTACGAGGCACTGGGCTTGCAGGCTACGCACACATTTGAAATTCGAACGCGCTACGCACACATTTGAACTTTAAACGCTTTGATGTGCGCTCGAAAAACCGACTCCGAATGGAAAAGTTGATATAAATGATCAAACTTTGATGAAATACCCAAACACCCCTGCCACACATGTGTCAGACATGTGATCAAATATTGTTGCTATGTCTGGCGCCGGCATTTATGTGTGCACACCAAATGGCAAAGTTGAAATATATGATCAAATTTGATGAAATACCCAAACAACCCTGCCACACATGAGTTCAAATCAAATATTGTTGCTATGTCTGGCGCCGGCATAAGTATGTACCTAATAGATATTACTGAGCCAATTACCTAGGTGACCTAATAAATATTGATCAAACTTTGAACAAATAGCTGCTCAAATACCCGTGCCTCACAAGTGTTCAAATGTGTGTTGCTGTGTCTGGCGCCGGTATTATGCCAACCCTGGGTATCGCTGTAGGTAATACATATTTTTATGATTCATAAAGTAAGTAAGTACCTATATTTGTTATTTAAATTTCATAAAATCACTGACAAGCGTTAATGACTTGAAAAACTGATGACAGAAACATCACGATAAGATGATCTCATTCAAAACAGACCCATATTGGTATATCTAGAAGGGTGCGAAAATTAGTGTGCATACGACACGACGTTTGTCGAGTATCTACGGGGCGTATTGGGCTTAGTGACCGCTCGCCGCAACAACTCGAGCACCGGCGCCGGCGCCGGTGCTCGAGTTGTTGCGGCGCGGCCTCACGCGCAGCACTTGGCGCGCAGTCGTCGCACTCGTCGCGGCGCTACTTGTCGGCTCTCGCATCACAAGCATGGCCGCGCTCGAGGACGGCGCGAGCGCAAGCTCCACCGACAACAGTAAGTCATTATTGCTACTATTCTCTACTTTCTGCTTACGATTTATGCACATTTTTACCAACACTAGATGACATCTAAATGAATGCTTAAATTATTTAAAAAGAGCACAAGCATTTATAATCTGTTTGTTCCCCGCCTGTACCTAATACCAAAATTCTACAGATTATAATGCTTGTTTTTTTTTCTCTTTTAAGTTATGCGTTTTTGCAGGCGGGTTTTTTGTTATTTAAATAATTTTCTTTATTTCAAGCTTTTTGGTTTTACTAATACCTACGTATTTATATATATATAGGTATATCATATAATATATTATACATATATTGGAATTGACACATTCCTAGCGTTTATTTGATACCAATATTGTTGTACCTATTGTTGTTTTTAAAACCTTTCCGTCCCTTTTTTGTATTTGTAGATGCAATATATAAATATTATATAGCCTACTAGCTTCCGCCCGCGACTTCGCCCGCGTGGTATGTTGATAAAAAGCCTTTAATGTCCTTTCTCAGGCTCTAGACTGTCTGTGTAGGTACCAAATTTCATTTAAATCGGTTCAGTAGTTTTGGCGTGAAAGCGCGACAGACAGACAGAATTACTTTCGCGTTTATAATATTATACTTAGTAAGGATGTCAAGACGAATCTAACGACACCTCATTTGCTAAAATCCATCAACCACAGAGCGTGCCAAAGAAATAGACAAACATGCATACCTACTCTGGAAAAACATTACCCTCCTTCTGGGGCAGTCGGGTAAAAACAGCGCACTGTTGGATTTTCAACGCTGAAAATACAATAGAGCTATAATATATTTAGATATTAGTTAGACGATAGGTAGGTAAGTGAAACCAGCATTATATTATTGTTTTTTCAGACTCGGACCAAATAAAAAACCAATGAAATACGTTGCGAACAATACAGAGAAGTATGGCAAAACTACACCTACGCTCTGTGCATAAACGCTCGCACCGACACATTTACAACCGTTTACACTTTACAATCAAACTACACCTCACTAAGTGGACACATGTTTACGATACCGGCCTCACGTCACTGTTGACAGCCCTGTCTTGATTTTTTATTTGGTCTGAGTTCTCAGATGTACAGTCACGGACTTTAATTAGTGAGCCACCTGGTACTGTTCGCATTTTAGCCGTGTAAAGCAAATCGGGTTTATTCGGTTCCCGACACGCAAAGTCATATGTCTTCGTATTAGAAGAAAAAAAATATATTTCATATCTTTACCGGTTGGCTAACCTGAGAGCAGAACTACAAACTTGACAGCAGTGACTACTCAAAGTCAACCAATTGCAGGTCTAGCAACAGTAACCTAGCAACGATAAACAATTGTTGCTAGGTTACTGTTGCATAGTAACGTTAGCGTACGGAGAAATTCTCTGACATCGATATTTCAACTGTCACTGTCTTAAGTTAAGTTTTCAGAATTATTGAGTTAATGAGCTATGATTCAAAGGAGGTCGGTATCAAATAGATTGGATAAACTTAATGCAACATTGTATTTATTTTTATCATTGAGAACTTATTAGTCAACCTCTATGGATATTTCCGATTAAAAGTAATTTATTTGTCATGTTGTTTACGAGCTTGCGATTTGAGTTTGTGTTTAATCGTGTAATCTCGTGAATGTATGAAAGTAAACAAGATGACAAATAAATTACTTTTAATCGGAAATATCCATAGAGGTTGACTAATAAAGTCAATCTCTATGGATATTTCCAATTGACAAGATTACAAATAAATTACTTTTAATCGGAAATATCCATATAGGTTGACTAATAAAGTCAACCTCTATGGATATTTAAATTACTTTTAATCGGATTAAAAGTAATTTATTTGTCATCTTGTTTACGAGCGTGCGATTTGAGTTCGTGTTTAGTCGTGTAATCTCGTGAATGTATGAAACAGCAAAATTGAAAAGTTTGAAGGTGGCTCATCAATTGAAGTCCGTGACTGTACCTACCTATACTTACCCTACCTCAAATTGCTTAGAATGATCCTCCGTTATGCCGAAAATACTGTAGCATTAATTTTGAAATAAAAATATGATTGATGATAGGTCCTATGTGTCACGAAAACACGACTAGTGCGCCTTCCACGATCCTCGGCTAGTGCCGGCCCGCCTCTGCGGGCCTCCTCAAGTCTGCGGGGGGAGTGAGGTGTACTCCCTCCGCAACGCCAATAGGGGCGCGCGTGGAACACTACGCGCCACCGCCTCGGGTCCAGTTATACGGGGGGGCGGCGGACGTCCCCAAATCCACCGTCCCTCTGGACCCGTTTAGGGGGGCTGGAAGAGGGCGTTGTCCGCCCTCCGCCGACGCCCGGTACGTCTGCTGCGGGTCGGGAGAGTGGTCTCGACCTCCCTCAACCTCTCCGCAGCCTCCTTCTGTGAGATGACCGTTTCACAGAAGGAGATCACCGCATCCCACGACTCTGCGCTTCCCACCATCGCGCGAGCGACGGCCCGCAGCGACAGGTCGGTTCCCACTTCTGTCACGAGGGCACGGCGCGGCTCCTCCCATGCGGCACACTCTACCAACGTATGCCGCGCCGTGTCCTCCAGACAATGGACGCAGTGATGACACCGAGCTTCCGGCTCCCTGTTTATGCGACACAGGTACTTCCCGAAACAACCATGCCCCGAGAACACCTGCGTCGCCCTAAATGACAGGGAGCCGTGCCTCCTCTCGAGCCATTCCTCGAGCACCAGTCGGATCGCCTCGATGGTAGCGAGGCCGGCGGAAGGGCGCAATAGCCTCTCCCGCCACTCCGCCACCAGGACCTCGCGGAGCTGAGACCGACGCAGATCGATCTCTCGCTGCATCGGTCCACCGCCCCGCATCCGCACTCCCTCACGCCACCGGTACAGTGACGCGAGGACCCTCGCCTCTAGGTCCCAGGGTGGCGACCCGGCCAGTGCACAAGCCGCCTCGTAGGAGACACTTGACCCGCCTAGACGAACCGCGCTGGCCTGCCCGTGTGCCACCGCGTTCGCGCGGAATAAAACTCTATCTGTACTATTAAACAAGGGTTTATATCATTTGTGGCAATTTCATTCTATATTGTTCACTACCCTAACCCATGGCATGGAGAGTGCGATTGTCGCAATTCAGTGCTGGGCACGTCACAATTGCGGCGATAATTCCCCTCTTTGAGGAGCGGCTAGAGAGGCGCCACGGCGCGGCGGCGCCCTCACATGCCGCCTGACGCAGGTCCTCACCGGACAGGCGGACACGGCTGCGTCGGTAGGTTCCTGTTTATTATTAGGTGGGGAAACGCCCGGGTGTCACCACTGTGTGGATCGCCCGGAGGACACGATGGAGGTCTGCCCAGCTTGGGCAGAGCACCGCCATGTCCTCGTGGAGGCGATGACATCACGCGCCCGGCCCTGGATGAGTTACAAAAAAAAAAACTTTTTTTTTTGTTTTTTTTTTAAGCATATCTACCGGATGAAATTTTTTACCGTCTCGAGCATAATAAGGTGTGTTGTGTAAGTGGAACAGAAGCCATACCCGAGAATATTTGCTTAGTACCATTGAGATTGTACAGGTTCGGAATTTCCTTAAAAAATCATGAAAACTATCCTTCCTACGGCCCGTGCGTAAAACGAATAATAGCCAAAATAAGAGATACTAAACGGCGTAGGCTGCGATCGCGCATGAATGAAAGTTGTACGTGTGTGCGAGCGAAACGCACGCACATTTCTTTTGCGTAGAAACCTAGTAAGCAGCCGCCCCTCGCATGGTACAGTCGTGTTTAAAACGCTTCCAAAATCAAATTAAAAATCAACGCAATAACATTTATACTCCACTTACTAATAAACTAAGACAAACCTGATCTACAAATAAAATGAATACAATACCCAAAAATTCTCAAACATACAATACAAATACCCAATTGACTAAATAAGCCTCACACCAAAAGAATAAGTAGTAAATAGGTAATAACTTAATACAAGTAAGAAAACTTAACCTACCTAAAATAATAAAACACAACAAATACTTACGTAAGTAACTACAAATAAAAACCCCACCAATTTACCTATTAAAAAGATAAAATAATAAGAAAACCTATCCTTACATATAAAACGGAAACAGTAACAAAGACTCGGAACGAACTTTTAAAACAATCTAAGTAATCTTTTTTAAATAATTCGAAACAATAAATACGTTATATACGAAACAATATATACGTATAGATTAAAAGTAATTTATTTGTCATCTTGTTTACGAGCTTGCGATTTGAGTTCGTGTTTAATCGTGTAATCTCGTGAATGTATGAAAGTAAACAAGATGACAAATAAATTAATTTTAATCGGAAATATCCATAGAAGTTGACTAATAAAGTCAACCTCTATGGATATTTCCGATTAAAAATAATTTATTTGTCATCTTGTTTACGAGCTTGCGATTTGAGTTCGTGTTTAATCGTGTAATCTCGTGAATGTATGAAACTGGAAAATTGAAAAGTTTGAAGGTGGCTCATCAATTAAAGTCCGTGACTGTACATAGAAACTTGATGTTTGCGTGAGAGTTCACTTACCGGGGTTTTACGTACGAGAGCCGAGCAGCTGAGCGGTACTCGCGCGCGGGCGACACGACCGACCGACACGCACGCGTATTGTGCGCATTTTACAAAAAATGAACTTAGGTCTGTACGTACCTTTTTAGCGATATCGCAGTAGGTAATTATTGTTCAAAATGGTTCGTTCTAAACATAAACTAGCACGTCTTTGCATACTTACACAACTCATAAATGGCTTTGTAAGTGGCGAATTCGTGCCAGTGCATCCAAGTCTCACCATATCACCTTCGCACTCAGGCACGGAAACACCCCTCCTGTTAGTCTTGGTCCTGATACCTTACCACACACAGATTGTATAAAGTACCTTGGCTTCCACTTAGATATGCGCCTAACATGGAAGCATCACGTTAAAAATAAAAGGGACGAGATAAACAAAAAGTTCCGCAACTGTATTGGCCCATGGGAAGAAAATCTGTGCTCTCTGTAGACAACAAGCTCCTCATCTATAACTCGATCTTTAAGCCCATATGGAACTACGGGATCCAATTGTGGGATGTTGTCAGCAAAGCCAACATACTCTGCTTGCAAAGAATCCAAAATGGTATCCTAAGATCTATAACAAATGCACCTTGGTTTGCTAGGATCGATGAAACCCACGAATATCTACAAATACCAACAGTAACCTCTGAAATCGAGCGGTACAAAAGACAACACAAGCCACGCCTAACGTTGCATCCAAACCCACTAGTTACTGAAATGTTAAACCAGACAGCGGCTGAAAAAGGCTGAAGAGGAACCACCTTCTATAAGTGGGATGCGCATCACTGGCTGCTCCACCACAATGCCATTCGACATGGAACAAAGTCGCTTAAGGTCCGACGACCGATTGCAAATAGTAGAAAAAAACAAAAAAAAGGGTGTTATGTAGGTTTGGTGAATTCGGCCGCCAGTTCACAGGTCCACCGCGACCTATCCACTTATCACCGAATTGACCATCGAGATACGCGCGCACAGATCTGTTTTCACCAAACAAGATACTCTACGTTAGAATATTCGTACATGTTTAGATACGATAACTATGAACGGGTAATGAAATGAAATGAAATGAAATTGAAATGAAATTGTTTATTCTGTAAATAGGATATTGGAATCACTTTTACACGTCATATTAAAAAGTTGTAAAAATAAGCTAGATGAGGTCGGCGTTTCCTATCTGACTACTCTGAGAAGAAAGGCCGAAACAAACTCAGAGGTCACCGTCTCCTTTAAAGTCCAGACATAGTCTTGGTCAGGCCATATGAGGACCATGTAGATAAGAGTCTGAAATGGTCTTTTGAGGAAAGAACCACACAGATTTGAGTAGACCTGTCCAGTCAGTGCAAGCATTTGTCAGTAATAGTGGAGCTCAACTCAGAACTTAAGGAGCTCAACGACTCGACGAACAATACCAAAGAAAGGACGTTTGGGTAGGTCGCATAAAGTTCTCAAATTGCCGGACCTTCGCTAAAACTAACAGAACGAAAAATAAATATCCACATAGTCCTCACATTCACAATAAAACAATACTTATAAGTATCATCATGTCATTTTGTATATAATATTCAATAATGTCAATTTGTATATAAAACTGGTAGGTATATTTTTATGGCTTTCCATAATATTCAAAATGTCACAATGCTTATCAGAGCGAGCAGCTCAATCCCATGCATTTTTGTCTTCTAAATAATCTGTGATTTTATAGTACCCTTTTTTACAAAGTTTGGTTTTAATACAGCTTTTAAATCGTTTAATGGGTAAGTTTCGCATGTCAATGGGAAGTTTGTTATAAAAGCGTATACATTGACCCATGAACGAGTTGCCTACTCTGTGGAGACGAGTGCGATGTACAGCAAGATTGTGTTTATTCCTGGTATTTAAACTATGAATATCGGACATTTTCTTAAACTTTGATATGTTTTTGTGTACATACAATAGGTTTTCAAATATATATTGTGAGGCTACAGTCGGAATATCTATTTATTTGAATTTTTCTCGAAGGGAATCTCTTGGACCTAGGTTGTAAATGGCTCGAACAGCCCTTTTCTGTAAAACAAAGATAGCATTAATGTCCGCACAGGCTCCCCAGAGAAGAATCCCATAAGACAGAAGACTATGAAAATAACTAAAATAAACAATTCTGGCTGTATCTACGTCAGTTATCTGTCTAATTTTTTTAACGGCATAGGCGGCCGAACTAAGCCTACCTGACAATTTTTCTATGTGTGGGCCCCATTGTAATTTACCGTCAATGGTTATTCCAAGAAAAACTGTCGATTCAACGGGGTCCAACTCTATTCCATTAACTTTAACATTGGTAGATAGCTGCCTGACATTTGGCGTTGAAAATTTAATGAGTTTAGTCTTTTTTTCATTCAAGAGAAGATTATTTACATTAAACCAATGCACATCTTTAGAGAGTGCATCGTTAACTTGTTCAAAATTGACTAACTGGCGTTTGATTTTAAAAATGAGGAGACGATGCATACGCGGAAACAAACAGCGCGACGTCACGCCACCGTGACTAATCGCAGGTGACTGAAGCTCGGGACGCGGGCGGGCGGGGGGATGCGCGAGCGAGCAGCTCTGGCGCGGCGGGGGCTCGTGCGCCTGATGATATCAAAGAAGCCGACGGCAAGTGCGGCGAGTACCTATCGGCCGCAAAGGAATGTATCTACGAATTCATTGATAAATTCCGTGCATTTAGTAGGGTGCGTATGATTTGAATTTCGATATTTTTTCATCGATTTATGCATTTATTAAAAAAAAAACTGTTTTTATTGTTTTTGTATTAAAAGTTTACTTCAAATGGGTAGTATTTTTAGATAGATCAATTTGTTTAAAGGGTATAAAAAAATTAAATTGACTATGCCATTGGTTTCTACTCCGTTCACCTACTACACCCTGTTTGTCGAGACGGTAAAAAAAATCATCCGGTATACACGCTCGGCTACTGCGTGTTAATGCCCTTTGTTAGTTAACATCCATACTTAATATTATAAATTCGAAAGTAACTCTTCTATCTGTCTGTATATTACTGTTTCACGCCTAAACCACTGAACGGATTTTAAAATTTGGCAAGTAGATAGATGGTATCCCGGGGAAGGACATTGGCTACTTTTTATCAACATAACATGCGGGCGAAGCCGCGGGCGAAATATAGTACTGTATAAATCGCTCATTTGCAACAAGGTCGACATTTCTCAAAAAACATAATTTTACAGGACAGCAATTATTAGCCGAATTAGCCGACTTTTTCAGAGAAGGGAGGAGGTTCTCAATTTCGTCTATTTTTTCTTTTGTATGTGTGTTTCGCGATTACTCCGCCAATTATGAATCATTTTTTTTGTTTTTCTCTACTATTTGCAATCGGTCGTCGGACCTTAAGCGACTTTGTTCCATGTCGAATGGCATTGTGGTGGAGCAGCCAGTGATGCGCATCCCACTTATAGAAGGTGGTTCCTCTTCAGGCTTTTTCAGCCGCTGTCTGGTTTAACATTTCAGTAACTAGTGGGTTTGGATGCAACGTTAGGCGTGGCTTGTGTTGTCTTTTGTACCGCTCGATTTCAGAGGTTACTGTTGGTATTTGTAGATATTCGTGGGTTTCATCGATCCTAGCAAACCAAGGTGCATTTGTTATAGATCTTAGGATACCATTTTGGATTCTTTGCAAGCAGAGTATGTTGGCTTTGCTGACAACATCCCACAATTGGATCCCGTAGTTCCATATGGGCTTAAAGATCGAGTTATAGATGAGGAGCTTGTTGTCTACAGGGAGCACAGATTTTCTTCCCATGGGCCAATACAGTTGCGGAACTTGCCAACCGCCAACCCCCGTTGGTGACATCATCTGTAGGCTCGTTGTCAACGTTGAGTTAGTAGACTCCTGGACTATAGCCTTTAACTCCTTTGCAGCCTTGTTGTAATTGAGTTTATCAAGAGGATGGATGGATGGATGAAGGATGAATTTTGATGATTCTTTTTTCGTTTGGTAGGTCATGCTTCAGAGGTGGTCCCATAAATAAATGTTATTGTCTTTGCTTGGTAGTTTTTAAGTTACATAGCTCCAATCATTACGTATTTTTCCCACTTAGATCTATTCCGTTTTGATGATACATTGGTACCGATTCTCTTGTCACAAACTCTCTAAACTAAACTAAACATCACTAAAATTTCGTTTATTCCTGTCAAACGACGATTTCCCATTCTGAAATAGACTAATAGTGACACAACTTAACTATATTTTACTTTGACAGCGCTAATATGGCACTGAGTTTTAATTTAGTGAAAATGCTATTCTGAATTTGACGTTTTAAACTACAATTTTGTTCTATAACTAAAATCCTAAACTAAATCTGACTATTTTTAATCGCGATTAAAAATGTGTGGAATAAAATTAGATGTCATGAACTAAAGTCAAACAAACACCTCGACTTCAGTTGCAAAACAGTACTGTATAATTTTTTAATTTTCTTTTGCTTATATCTCGAAAACGGTGTCCTATCGCAAAAATAATGAAAATTTTGACTCCCTTTATAAAATCCTTCAACCCCTAATCCTCAACATGTTGGAATTTTTTTAATTGTTTTTTCGTTATTTTCCATACAAAACTGAAAAAAATCCATAAAAAAACACGTCGAAGCTGCTGTCCCTGCTGGTGGCGCGATTGTCAAGTTCGCACCTGTGGCAACACTACAGCTAACAGCTGATTTAAACTTGTTCTTGTAATTTTAATTTTAATTATTAGTTTCTTTGTTTTTTTATGGTCTATTTCCAATTACTCATCAAGTAAATAGGATAATATTGTGTATTTTGTATTAGATTCACATACTAAGTGCAAAATAAGTGTAAATATTTCAATGTGAATCGGTGACAGTTACCGGTACAAGTGAATTTTTGCATTGTCATCTTGTTATCAGGTATAATACTTTTTATTTAAGTTGCTATTAGTTTGTTTTAGTACTATATTTAACCAACAGTCACATAGTTCACTTTTATTAAGGCTACTTATTGATGCCAATGACCTATAGACGTAAACATAACCTTAGTTTTGTTTGGTGACAGAACTCCTTGTACATCTAAATTTCATTTTTCCTTTTAAACTAATCATCTCTTAAGCTACTGCCACAACTACCTTCTCTCTTCCACTTTCTTGTCGCTTCCCTTTAAAGTTATAATCATGATTATGACTCGCAGCGCCCGTGCTCGCCTCGAAGAGTCCAAACTCAATCAGGCTTTGAGCGAATTAAAGGCGTCAAAGGAGTCCTGTGACCAACTGACTAGGGAGATAGATGACAATGAAAAGGTGCTCTTTGATGCCCATGAAAAGATTAGGAAGTTAAAAATTGAAATGGCTCAGATATACACTCAATTCACTGAGGCCATAGAGGAACGGGACAGACTTCGACTTGTTGTGGACGGATTCAGCCAGTGTAGCATAGAGTATGAACAAGCTCTTAGTCACAAACATTTATTAAAACAGCAGCTACATGAGGCTCAAAGTCAAATAACAGAACTTCAGACTACAAATCTTAACATCACCGCCTCGCTGAATCAAAGTCTGTTCAATGAGTTGATGCCTGTTGCCCCGTCAATGGTTTCTGCCCTAAACCCCTCTAACACTATAGATTTGACAGGTGATGACGATTCAAAGTCATGTAATTCAGTGAGGGTAGTCACTAGTAAAAACAAACTTAAAAAATACATTAAAATTAATAAATACATTGTTAAAACACAAAAGATGGTAAAAAGACAAAAGTTTTTTATTAAAAATGTTAAACTTAATAGAGAAAGGCTAAATTTACTTAAACAATTAGATATGTATTCTTTTAACTTGGAACAAAGTACCAGGAAACACAACATTGACACAGGGTACTTGCAATCTGAACTTGACCATTTACAGGAGAAACTTAGTTCAATGACTAATAAATATAATACCTCTGAACATCTAATGAGGGAATATGTGTTGGCAATGAATGAGCTGGTGAAATCACAAACAAACAACTGTGAGCAGTGCCGAACACCATCCCAAGAACTTACACCAGACCATTCATTGACATCATGCAATACCAGCTTACCGCAACCCTGTGTTGATCTGACTTTTCCTGCTATCAATAGTTCAAGTAAACAATGTAAACAAAGTGTAAACAATGATATAGTATTATTTTGTGATGAGATTGGAAAGGACTTAGGCCACTTGTTGACAGATGAATATCCGGGACACTCCATAATAAATTACTGCATGCCTGGTTGTTCTTTGTTTGATATTATGAAAGAAATTATTAAATGTAACTTTAACCAGGACACTACATTATTAATATTTATGGGTAATAGGGGAAATGTGAACAAAGGAGAATTGCTCCAATATTATAGAACATTATGTAATCTTAGTTTAAGAAAAATTGTCTTGTTTACATTCCCTTACAGTGAGAGTTTGCCACAGGAAGAAAATAACCTACGATTTGAATTAAATATGACATTACATAATTGGACATTCAATAATAATCTGTTTCATCTAGTTGATACTAACAATTGTGTTGGTAATAATTTACATTTGACAAGAGATAGATATAATATTCTTATGTACTATCTTTCTACCTACTTTAAAAGACAGATAGCTGTGTCGCTATCATATTTTTTTTCTATTTCAGCCAAAAATTTGGCTAAACAACTTGCTTCTTTTGAGCAATGCAATGTAATTTTAAATAATTCTGCCAATAATTTGGCAACAATTAATGACATTGATTATAATTTAAATTAAAAATTAGGACAATAGAGGAAACCCCTTGCTTAATAAATACTGGTTTAAATCATCAAAATGTTACAAAACGTTCTTCTTTAATATCCTCTCACCCATCAAATTGTAGTAATTTAATAAATAATAATTGTCTAAAAATAGTCCATCAGAATATACAGGGTGTGATAGGTAAGGAATTAGAATTGGAGCTGTTCATGAACTGTAGTTTCATTGATATCTTATGTGTAACTGAACATTGGTTAAAAGTCCACCAGTTCATGTTCAGCTTTAACAACCACCAGGTTGCCAGCTCATTCAGCAGAGTTAATATGATACGCGGTGGGTCTCTAATAATTGTTCGTAACAATATGAAATTTAAAGAACGTAAGGATATTGTGAGCCTCTCTGTTGAGCGAGTTATTGAAATAGCTTGCATTGAGCTTGAGCAGTTCATTGTAATAAGCGTGTACAGGCCCCCATGTGCTTCATATGATATTTTTGAGAAATCTATGGAAGAAGTATTATTAAAGACCTGTAGCAGTAATAAAACAGTTGTTGTCTGTGGAGACTTCAACATCAATATATTAGAAAAATCAGCCACAGTAAATAAATTTATAAGTCTATTAAAGTCGTATAACTTGTACAATACATTCTCTGAGCCGACTAGAATAACTGCCACTAGTGCTACCTGTATTGACAATATTTTTACAAACTTAAGACCTTCTAGCCATTTAATTATAAATGAGTTGGACTCTGATCACTGTGGCCAGTTAGTCACTTTCCCTCTGAAAATAGTCAGAGCTCAAAGAAAACTTGTGAGTTTTGTTCCTGTAAATAAAAGTCGCTTAGAACAATTTAAAAATAATTTAATGGAAAAACTACCCGGTTTGCCTTATCACAACGACCCGGATCAAGATTATACCGCACTATTTAACCTCATCAATTGTGAGTTTGGGAAGGTTTTCACCACAAAAACATTGCCTGTTTGTAACCGCTTTATATTTAGTGATTGGGCAACACCAGGAATTTACAAAAGTAGGCAAAGGTTATTTGAATTATATCATGAAAAAACATATAACCATGATGAAACTTTTAAAGAATTTGTTAAGACATATTCTAAAACTTTTAAAAGAGCCTGTTCCTCAGCAAAAGCCATACACATTAAAAATAAAATAAAATCTTCTGGAAATAAAATTAAAACAACCTGGAATATTATTAATTCTGAAACGGGAAGAACGACAGTACGGAATCGTGACTTCCATCTAAAAATCAATGATGTAGATATTAAGGCAGACGTGGAGGTGGCAACTGAGTTTGAAAATTTCTTCACTAATATTCCAATTTTAACAACCAAAACTCTGTCATCGTCATCCTCGACTTCTGCTTATTCAATAATAAAAGAATGTGTACCAGAATGTGACAAACTTTTTGAATTCACAATTGCTACTGCTAAAGACATTATAGAATCTTTTAAAGAACTCGATGTAAAAAAAACTGCTGACCTTTGGGGATTATCAGTACATACCATGTCTTCAATAATTGATGTTATTTCACCCTTTTTGGCAATTGTTTTTAACTCTTGTATTGCATCTGGTGTATTTCCTGATCTGATGAAACTTAGCAAAGTGATTCCACTGTTCAAGTCTGGCAGCACAACTGATCCCTCGAATTTTCGGCCTATTTCGATTTTACCTACGTTGAGCAAAATCTTTGAAAAATTAATTTTTAAACAGATGTTAGGACATTTTAATGCACATAATTTACTCCATCTAAAACAGTTTGGTTTTACAAAGGGTCGTTCAACTACAGATGCGGGCGTGGAATTACTGAAAAGCATTTTCGAGGCCTGGGAGGAGTCGCAGGATGCTCTTGGCATTTTCTGCGACTTATCCAAGGCTTTCGATTGCGTACATCATGATACTCTCATCAGGAAACTGTACCACTATGGTATGAGGGACAAGGCTCTCGACCTTCTGACTTCTTATCTGAACAACAGAATTCAGAGGGTCGATGTTAATGGCAAGAGATCTGCAGGATCTTCGGTCACCATGGGCGTTCCGCAGGGTTCAATTCTAGGTCCTTTCTTATTTCTCATTTATATTAATGACTTGCCTTACCACATAAGGGATAATCATAAGATCGTTTTATTTGCAGATGACACATCCCTCATTTTTAAAATCAAACGTCAGTTAGTCAACTTTGAACAAGTTAACGATGCACTCTCTAAAGTTGTGCATTGGTTTAATGTAAATAATCTTCTCTTGAATGAAAAAAAGACTAAACTCATTAAATTTTCAACGCCAAATGTCAGGCAGCTATCTAACAATGTTAAAGTTAATGGAATAGAGTTGGACCCCGTTGAATCGACAGTTTTTCTTGGAATAACCATTGACGGTAAATTACAATGGGGCCCACACATAGAAAAATTGTCAGGTAGGCTTAGTTCGGCCGCCTATGCCGTTAAAAAAATTAGACAGATAACTGACGTAGATACAGCCAGAATTGTTTATTTTAGTTATTTTCATAGTCTTCTGTCTTATGGGATTCTTCTCTGGGGAGCCTGTGCGGACATTAATGCTATCTTTGTTTTACAGAAAAGGGCTGTTCGAGCCATTTACAACCTAGGTCCAAGAGATTCCCTTCGAGAAAAATTCAGAGAAATAGATATTCTGACTGTAGCCTCACAATATATATTTGAAAACCTATTGTACGTACACAAAAACATATCAAAGTTTAAGAAAATGTCCGATATTCATAGTTTAAATACCAGGAATAAACACAATCTTGCTGTACATCGCACTCGTCTCCACAGAGTAGGCAACTCGTTCATGGGTCAATGTATACGCTTTTACAACAAACTTCCCATTGACATTCGAAACTTACCCATTAAACGATTTAAAAGCTGTATTAAAACCAAACTTTGTAAAAAAGGGTACTATAAAATCTCAGATTATTTAGAAGACAAAAATGCATGGGATTGAGCTGCTCGCTCTGCTAAGCATTGTGACATTTTGAATATTATGGAAAACCATAAAAATATACCTACCAGTTTTATATACAAATTGACATTATTGAATATTATATAAAAAATGACATGATGATTACTTGTAAAGTATTGTTTTATTGTGAATGTGAGGACTATGTGGATATTTATTTTTCGTTCTGTTAGTTTTAGCGAAGGTCTGGCAATTTGAGAACTTTATGCGACCTACCCAAATGTCCTTTCTTTGGTATTGTTCGTCGAGTCGTTGAGCTCCTTAAGTTCTGAGTTGAGCTCTACTATTACTGACAAATGCTTGCACTGACTGGACAGGTCCACTCAAATCTGTGTGGTTCTTTCCTCAAAAGACCATTTCAGACTCTAATCTACATGGTCCTCATATGGCCTGACCAAGATTATGTCTGGACTTTAAAGGAGACGGTGACCTCTGAGTTTGTTTCGGCCTTTCTTCTCAGAGTAGTCAGATAGGAAACGCCGACCTCATCTAGCTTATTTTTACAACTTTTTAATATGACGTGTAAAAGTGATTCCAATATCCTATTTACAGAATAAACAATTTCATTTCATTTCATTTCATTTCGATTTTAGTTGTGTCAAAATATTTTATTAAATTTAAAGATTTTTTTTTGTCAGAATAGCGTTAAGATTCTCATAGCCAAAAGTAAGGAATTTTAGTGATCGTTTAGTTAGTTTAGTTCGGTGTACAAGAGAATTGGCACCATAATCATAAGTGACCTACGTATGAGAATAATAAATTAATGACAATTATATTTGTAATAACTAAATATTAATAGTAGGTACTGTTTGTAAATACATAACGGATAGATGGGAAATGATTTAGTAACAAGCATCCTCTCTCCTATTTACTTATTAAAAATGTTGCTGTGCCCGACAGAGTCCATAATTGTTTCTATTTATTAATTATTACCGCCTATATGTGTGAATTATGGATTGCAATAAAGTTTGAAATTGAATTGAATTGATAGACATAATTTTAATACTAGAAATATAGATAAAATAGATCAACCATTTATCAGATTAGCTAAAGTACATACAAACATTAAATGCTATAACAAAATACCTTGAGATATATTGCAATTAAATAAAAGAAAAAGACACTCATATTAAAAGTACACTTTGTAAATAAGCCTATTAAAAATTAGAGAATTATATCCAAGATAAGAATGCTTGAAAACATGCTGGTCTGGCTCCATAGGACAATTATTCGAGTCTGGACAAAATCAAACTGGTTGCCTAACTAGTTGTATAATATATTATTTGTACCTATAATATAGATTTTTACATTTTGTGATTACTTAAACTCACGCACTGTCTTATTAGTATTACTTACTTGCAAAAATGTTAGGAATATTGTGATATCGTAGACTTTTAATTACAATGTTTGTAAATATGTGAGCACCATGTATATAAATAATAATAATAATAAAAATCGTTTATTGACCAAATACAGAATTGTTTACATTTCCTTAAATATTAATGATTACAAGTAAGTAAACTAAAATTATTTTCATGAAGGAAACATAATTTTAATATTACTCCATACTAGGTCGAGCCTGTCTCATGGAGTCCTAAAGAGTGTTTAATAATTAGAATTTCCGATTAACTGAATAGTATTTACTTTATTTATTTTACATATTGTTTTAAAACTTTAATATAAAAAAAACAAAGTTACTAACAAAAGACTTTAAAAATATAAATCGTACAACAACTATGTTTGAAGTAGGTACATAATGAGCGTAGTTATGATGCAAATGCAAATGTACGAGAGAATGATTATGTAAGAGTATGTATGTGGGTAAGTATGGGGCTTGGGTGGTAGTGTGAGAGTGAGGTTGTGCTTGAGAGTGTGAGTGAGAGAGAATGTGTGTGTGTGTGTAGTAAATAGTTTATGACAATACTCGAACGAAGGTTTCAGATTCTGAATAAGAGTGAGCTAACAGAAATTGTTTAATATTTCTTTTAACTTGGTTTATCCTACAATTTCTGATGTCATTGATTTTTGCAATTTTGTTATAAACAAAACTGAGCATAAATTCTTGCATACGTTGTGCAAAAGCGGATTTTGCTACGGTAAGTGGACATTTGAAGATTCGTTGTTTGAGTAGTTGGGGATATTCTGTCGATTGGATGGTTATTTTGTGTTGTTTTAGAACTATTTTAAGGATGTATAACTGTCGGACATTAAGTACTGCTGCTTCTTTATATAGGTGATCTGTAGGATAACGAAAGTGTTTTTTATACATAACTTTTAGCACAGATCTTTGAGCTCTTTCTAATTGTATCATTGAAGTTATGCCGACTCCACCCCATACCGTAATGCAGTAGCAGAGAACTGACTCACATAATGCCACATACACCAGGTGTAAGATCTTTTTGTTGGCCGAGTTACGTAACACTTTCATAACGTGAATCAGTCTTCTGATTCGCTTTGCAACTAAGTCTATATGGGGTCTGAATGAAAGACGTTGATCAAGCAGAATCCCTAAGTATTTTAGAGATTTGACCTTTTTAATTTCCTCACAGGTGCAAGGGTCTGTGCTACAAGTTAAAGAGTGGATTTTAAGATGTAAAGGAAGTTTTGGAGCCGAAGAAAGTGTTTTATGGAAACAGATGAAGTTCGTTTTTTTAATATTAAGTGACAGAAGGTTAAGATCGAGCCATTTTTTTATACTAGTTAAGCCGTTTTGGGCTTCTTCACGGACAGTATCCCAAGATTTACTGTGAAAATTAATAGCTGTGTCATCAGCATAACAGATGACTTCTGCATTTTGGGTAATGACGTGATGAATATCATTAATATAGATGATAAATAATGTCGGGCCCAGGACACTACCTTGAGGTACTCCAAATTCTACGCTGCTTTGACAACTGGTGATGTCCCCAATTTTCACACATTGCCTTCTGTTAGTAAGGTAGGTCTCAAACCATTTCAGCGGCTGTCCTCTAATACCATTCGTCTCAAGCTTTTTTAGGAGTATGGGAATGGCAACGGTGTCGAAGGCTTTTGCAAGGTCTAGGAATATTCCTATGCATTTTTCGTTCTCATCTAAATAAGACGTTACAAGTTTGGCTAAGAGACTTACTGCATCTTCTGTGGATTTTCCCTGTCTGAATCCGAACTGCTTGTTGGATAATAAATTGTTAGAATCTAGGTATGATGTGAGTCGCTTGTTAACTGTTTTTTCGAGAATTTTGGAGAATATTGCTAACAGTGAAATGGGTCTGTAATTAGTTGGGTTTTGTTTTGGACCGCTCTTATGAACTGGAGTGACCTGTGCTTCTTTCCATATGTTAGGAAATATGCCTGTTTCTAAGATAAGGTTTATTATGTGGGTAAATGGAATTATGATTTCGGTTTTAATTTGTTTGATAAGGGTTGGTGAAAAATTATCCGGGCCAGGAGCACTATCGTTTCTCAGATTTGCGATTATTCTATCTATCTCGAAAACATCAGTAGGTTGCATAAAGAAATTTGAGTTTAGAGGCTCTCCTAGCTGTAGTTTGGTAATAACTGATTCCGGGGTTTCATTAATGTCTCCGAGAATTTTACTGGCTAGCTTTTTGCCAACAGACGAGAAGTAATCATTGCAGTTGTTAATTGAAGTTTGTGCCGACGATTCACTTTTTAGTAGATCATTAGGGTTACTTCTATTGTTCGATTGTTCACTAATATTTCTGATAGCATTCCATAAACCTTTAATATTGTTTTTGTCATCATCTATTTTTTTATTGTCGTGTTCGCGTTTAAGCCGGTGTACAATATTTGTAAAAAAGTTCCTGTAACGATTGTAAATTTTTTTTTTTTGTATGGTCATTAGGGTGTTTATTTGATTCTCGATGAAGTTTGTCCCTGTGGTTCATACATCTAATAAGTCCGGGAGTAATCCAGGGTTTTCTGATGTATTTAGAGCGGCTAAATGTCTTTTCTACCGAATGTTTTTGTACTGCACTTTTTAAGATGTAGATGTATCTATCGCATACTTTAATTTATTTGTCATTGCTCCATTTTTAATTCTTTTTATCTATTGTGTCACTTGTAATTATATAATTGATGGATACAGTAGTACATTGTGATACGAGTGTGCTCTATTGGATATTACAGTCGAGGCGGTATTATTCGCGTAGGCCGCAGGCGAACGCGATAAGGTAGCCGAGAGTGTAATAATCAATGCACACGCGTTCATATGACATTTTTCAACACACTTGCGAGGAAAAAAACAGACTTGTTGCAAGAACTTATGCTACAATAACGTACCTAAAGCCGGCGCCAGACATAGTCACATATTTGATCAAACATATTCGATAGACTTTGCACACACATATGAACACTTGTTTGCAGAGACCGGCCAGACAAAGTCATATATTTGATCAAACACTTTGATAGACTTTGCTCATACATTTCACCACAGGCTAGGGGTGAGGCGTATATATATCGTAAGACGTACCAGATAAAAATAACAGATATTAAAAAATAACAACTATCAATTTATTCCTAACAATATAAAATACCCGTTACTAATTAATAAATAACAGACTATCAAGACTGTTACCGCGGCTGTTACTGTTAAACATTATAACAATCCCCACACAAACTGTTACCACACTGACACAAAGGAAGGAATATAGCAAGGTTATCAATTTCTCTCTCTTTCTCATTAAAGAATGGAAGATATTCAACTGAGATTTAAATACGTATTTATCGTCCGTACAAAAATAACAGGCTGTTATTTAATAACAGATATTTGGAACTATTTTTTTGTTGTAACAGTAACAGTGATACTGATAACAGATATCGTGTTTAACCAATTACAAAGAGTATTAAACCACTTGAGAGCTGATAGACCGATTTCGTCTAGGCACACGACTCACCACTGCGGGCCGGGGGACGAAGATATTACAGTAGGAGTGAGGCGTATTTATCGTCACAGAGAGAAATCATAGATATTAAAAAATAGCAGATAGCAGTTGCTCCTAACGATAAAAAATATCTGTTACTTAAAATCACAGATCCTCAAGACTGTTACTGTTAAAACTTCGGTTACGATTTTCGACTTTAACGAAAAGAAATAAAGAAGATATTCAATTGAGTTAATACGTATTTATCATCCGTACAAAAATAACAGGCTGTTATTTTATAACAGATAGATACGATTTTCGACTTTAAATCAAAAGAAATAAAGATGATATTCGATTGAGATACGTATTTATCGTCCATACAAAAATCACAGGCTGTGATTTAATAACAGATATTTGGATCTGTTATTTTTTTGTCACAGTCACAGTGATCACAGATATCGTGTTTCACCTGTTACAAGCCATCTCTACATTACAGCGGTTGTGATTGGCCGATGCAACAATGTCAGGACGAAAGTCCCAAACATAGTGAGGCACAAGTCAGCTTTGCAACAATAATATCGATAAAGTCGACGTCGATTCGACGATTTCCTAATTGAACATCAATTAAATTGACACTATAACATTATATTTTATGGAATTAATAATTACTTAACAAAAAAAAAACTAAAACTAAAAGGACTTACTAATAGATATAAAAACAAAGGGGCGTCAGGCGTCGGAAGTATTCGTCCGCATCGCTGTCATCCGGAAACGTGCCCAGAAGACTGGCAGCATTGCCACGTTTTATTTAGAAGACAAAAATGCATGGGATTGAGCTGCTCGCTCTGCTAAGCATTGTGACATTTTGAATATTATGGAAAGCCATAAAAATATACCTACCAGTTTTATATACAAATTGACATTATTGAATATTATATACAAAATGACATGATGATTACTTATAAGTATTGTTTTATTGTGAATGTGAGGACTATGTAGATATTTATTTTTCGTTCTGTTAGTTTTAGCGAAGGTCTGGCAATTTGAGAACTTTATGCGACCTACCCAAACGTCCTTTCTTTGGTATTGGTCGTCGAGTCGTTGAGCTCCTTTAGTTCTGAGTTGAGCTCCACTATTACTGACAAATGCTTGCACTGACTGGACAGGTCCACTCAAATCTGTGTGATTCTTTCCTCAAAAGACCATTTCAGACTCTTATCTACATGGTCCTCATATGGCCTGACCAAGATTATGTCTGGACTTTAAAGGAGACGGTGACCTCTGAGTTTGTTTCGGCCTTTCTTCTCAGAGTAGTCAAATAGGAAACGCCGACCTCATCTAGCTTATTTTTACAACTTTTTAATATGACGTGTAAAAGTGATTCCAATATCCTATTTACAGAATAAACAATTTCATTTCATTTCATTTCGTTGAATGGCAATGCTATTTCTTTGGCCAAAGAACAAGCCAGCCCTCTGGTCACGTGAAGTATCGACCAGTCGGTGAGAAATTTCCTTAAAAAGGAGACGCGCACTCGAGCCCCATGACCCGAGCGTTTCGACCCCAAACGGCTCAAAACTGTAGTTGCCCACAAGGTTACAGTATTTGCGCCGCTTGCAGCCGCAGCAGCGGCGCCAGCACAGCCCGCCGTGCTAGGAACATGGGATGGCGCAAGGGTGTCGACACACGTTGCGTCCCACACCAGAGGCCTACCTACCTTCCAAGGCAGCAACGTCATGCCATCTGGTCTCTTCCCATCGTCACGTACCAAGCCGTTTGGTTCTAATACCGCTGGTACGCCGGCGGTGACAAGGGCTCGACGAATAATATCGTTGAAGCTGGCGTGCCGTGCTATGCGGCCTGCACTCCTGTAGCAGGACAGGCCATGGTGCCCGAGAGTGTCGACAGCTTCGCCGCAGTGGCACCGATGCGGAGCAACACAAGGTGCGCCTAAGCGGAGACATGTAGCGAGCCGAAACGATGAGTCATCCATCATAGTACCTATGGACGGGAGCGCCTGAAGCCATAAGCCCGACTCCCATTCTCCCACAGCCAGCAGACGGGCACGCTCAACAATATTAGGTGATGTGTTTATCAGGGTATTCCGTATAATACTGCAGAGCGGCACGTCCCACCGTCTCTGGGAGGACGGGTTGTCGGGCAAATCCGTATTTGGACAAGCCATTTTCCAAGCGTTCAACGCATCAGCCAAACACGGTACCTCAAAATCAACCAGTGAGGAAGATAAAATGTTCCTGGTTAATTTATCGGTACTGTGGACTGAGGAGAGAAAGGCCGGTAAACTTATACTTGAAATTTTGCGAACGCCGAGACCACCCAAGCGAATGGGGAGTGTGGCTTGCTGCCACGCTCGGTCGTCCAGAGCCTCATTTAGGATTGAGGTTAGTGTATTTCTTATAATTTGGTCTACTTTTTCTAAAAGTTGTGGATGCTTCCAGATGTGTGAGGAACGAAGGCTATATGTAAATTTTGGTCCAAAGCAACAATACCGGATGAGGGTGAAGGCCGAATGAATGTTAATTTTGAAAAGTCTTTCCGAGACATCAATGAAATTTTGTATCTTCTCCTCAATGAACGTTGGAAAGGATTCGTCGAAAATTGGGGACCCCAGGAGGTGAAGTGAGTTTCTTTCGGTAATTTTGATGTTTGGTGCTATTGTGTTAAATTTTGCGAAGGTAGTCTGTCTGTCAGTGGTTTGGGGAAGGTAAATTTCACATTTTGAGAGGTTAAGGTCTAGGCCAATGGAGCTGAATTTATCTTTTAAAAAGGTTAAGTCTTTTAGGACTGTGTCTACATCACCTCCTAGGGTTCCGTCATCCAAATACCATACGTTGAATTTAGAATTTAGTTGTCGAATAATTGGATTTATTGCCAAACTAAAAATGACTGGCCCAAGAGGGTCACACTGTTGACATCCAACGGCCGATTCCAAAAGGTTGTCTTTATAAAGTAATTTAGAAGGGTGCCTGTAACATTGATAGAGAAAACTGTAAATTTTGGGAATTTGTTTTTGAACTTCTGTCAACAAGGTGTCCCTGTTTACGGAATTGAATGCGTTCTTTATGTAAACCTTGAGGATGACTTCCCCTTTATTGCTATTGAGGTAAGTGGATAGTGCATGTACCGCAGCCTCACAGCCCCCTTTGGACCCGAAGCCTAGCTGTAGGGACTGGAATTTGCTGGCCAGTGATTCGCTGTAGAAAGCACAGCAAATTTTGGCTGCGATACGCCGATAAGTAAATCCTACGGCAATGGGACGAATGCCGCCATCCTTCTTGCGCAGGGCACATAGGTTTGCCCCATACAAGATATCAATGACAGCTTCGTTCACATTGCCGGAGAGCATCAGATTGATGAGGGCTGTCAGCTCCTTCAAAAGTGACTCACCAGCCTCCCCGGCGCCTGAAAACAATAGATCCTTCAGGTGTTGAGGTGTCAGGCCGTCGAGGCCGCCAGCGGAGCCACTTCGAAAGGAGCACACGGCTGCATATACTTGCTGAGCTGTAATTTCAAGTGAGTTGGATTCCGGATCGGGTGGGTTAGGGAAGGAGAGGTCATCTGCCGGGGTGGGGTGTTTGCTCTCCAAAGCTGTAAGTGTCTCTGGAGAGTACGGCGCAACCACATCGCTACTGAAGATGATCCTAGCTGCACCTCTGATATCACCCTCGCCTAGTTTAGACTCCACATGGTGCAATAAACCTCTTTGGGGGGGTGCGCTGTTAGTTTAGGGTCGAAATTTTGGGCCGAAATGTTACAATTATCCTTGATTTGTGCTGTTAATGTTTTTTTATTTGCCAAATTTTTTTGCACATGTAGAGTTCTAAACGGGAAGGTGAGTAATTGCTCCCAGGCACTGAGAGAGTTCTCTCTGGCGGCGAGGCGGATACAACGCGCTAAACTTGAAGCCACGGATGGTCTCGCGCCACGAGGAACTCTCTTTAGAACGGGGGTTGATGTTTTTAATTTCGCAAGGGTTTTCCAAAAGGGTTGGGAGGGTGAATCTGGTGTTAGGAGAGTGGGTATTGTCGGACAGGATGAAGGCACATTGTGGGGTTTGTGTTTCTTACCACAATGGACCTTCAAATCTCGTTCACCCTTAAAAAAGCGTGCCTGGGGGCAATGAGGGCATCTCACTAAGACATCCAACGATGTGGCAGGTTGACTGGCGCTTCGTACGGTGTCACTACTGTCGTCAGTGTACAACATAAATAAAAAGAGACTACTTACAATTTTTCTTAAACCTTACACACAAACACAATACACAATATAACTATTAAATCTAAAATAAATGACAAAAATGACACAAAAAAAACGACTTGAAGCGCGCACGATGACAGCGGCGCAGTCGCGCTGGCGGCCTGGGGCGCCGCGCCACCGTATGTCTTTTCGGCGGAGCCTAGGCAACCGTTGCCGAGAGACAGCTTCCTTTTTCAGTCTCAGAAAAATGTATGTTTGTAATATTATGGTCAGAACCGACTCCAGAAATACTGTAGCATAGACAGAATTTTGGTTCTAATATACGGACAGACATATGTACATTCCACAATGGCGGCACTGTATGATGGAAGGCGACTTTTCCACTTTTTTGTTTTAATTTCCGCTAATCATCATCTGCTTAGACTTTTTCCAACTCCAATAATTATTATTGGAGTTATATTATTATATTAAATTGAATTTCACTTATAAGAATTTATTGTTCTATCCGAAAGGAAATGACATTGCTATTACTTATTTTTAATCTGCTGTGAAATGCCTTGAACAAACAACGCTATATTTATTTGGAATAAAATTTTCTCTGTGAACTGCATTAATCCACTTTTCTTAAGGTTACGGAATATTTTGAAATCTAAAATGTAAACATTAAGTACTTAATGTTACTTTTTTACCATAACATCGTAATTTTTATCGTCAATAATATAGTTGCTTTATTATGAAGTTATCACAACACTCGAGCACTCTCCAGTATAAGTGCAAATAGAAAGGGACAGACGTATTGCAATACCCTAGTGAGAGAAAGGGACTTTTTAAAAACACATCAACGCGGTGTATTTTTTATTTATTTGATAGGAATAACAAACAGCAGTATATTACAAAGTAGGCACACAATATTAAAAAAACTTATAATAAAAGTAACAAATACACTACTCAAGGCGTTATCCACAGATTACCATACAGAATAGCTAGCTGTTAGCAAAACAAATTAAAAGTACTTATTAGCTAATTAACAGGGTTATGATCTCTTAAAATACTCGTAATTTCACTCTTAAATATAGCTTTGCTGAGAAACAAAATATCAGTAGAGCCAAATTGTTTATTATAGGTGTCAACCAGGCGATGTAACGGCGAGCGAGCGCCTGAGTTCGTTCGACAAAATGAAGTAGCAAATAGGCATCTCGAACGAACTTCTCGACCGATTACCGTACGATTTTTTGTGCCCCTTTACGTATCAACCAGTTTATCTTGAGCTCTGCAATAAATTCATAATAAATTACAAATATATTCTACTTACCGATGAAAATTAATGCTATCTTTTTTATAGCTGGATGTTCTAGAGTGGTTCTCAAAGTTTTTAAATGACGGAACCCTTTTGGGAAGCAAAATACTTGATGGAACCCTACAATAAAACAATTGTTTTTATAAGTGTATTTTTTATTAATCAGCATAATAAAAGTACAATGTAACAGATACTAATTATTATTTACTTCACCCCTTGGCAAGGACAACAATAGAAAACATTAAAAAAGAAAAAATCTAACTAGTGGGAGGTATGAAACTGTTTTTTATTTTTCATCAATTGGTTGATATCAGGTTTGATGGAAGAAAGTTGGAGTCTCATATCAGCTTCGGCGTCCAGTCTATTGCGATATTTTGTTTTCGTGGCTCCGTAGGTAGAGAATCCTGTTTCGCACAAATATGTAGTTGGGAACGGGAGCAGAATATCCAGAGCCATTTGGCCAAGCATTGCATATTCATCTTGGATTCTGCACCAAAAATCATTGAGAGGCGTCGTTTTGAACAGTGACTCCATACTTGTGTCTGATGACATTTCTAAAAGAGATTCATATATCTCGTTTGACATGTTTTCAGGCTTTTCCAAGTTGGGCAAAAAAGGATTATGAATCCATGAATTCACTTTAATTTTTGTATTGTGTTCTTCGGGAAAATACTTTTCAAAAGATGCGCGCATCGAACTGAGATATTGGACCAATTCAAACACATCATCTTCAAACATTACTGAGTCGTTTTCGCTAACAAACTCACTGAGTAACGTAAAGCTTTCTATTTCTTTCTTACCAATGCAAATGATCCAAAAATCTAATTTTCTTTTAAAAGCAGTTATTTTATTATAGGCCTGAAACACGGTTGTCTGTTTACCTTGCAACGATAAATTCAATTCGTTAAGTTTTTGAAAGATATCCGCCATAAAAGACAATCGGAACAACCAAGTTTTATCATACAAACGGTCCTTCAAATTAAAAGAAGTATCTGCTGAAAGAAACATTTGTAACTCGGCTCTAAGTTCAAATAGCCTTGTTAAAGTTTTACCCCGAGACAGCCATCGCACTTCTGTATGGAGCAGCAGTGTTTTATGTTTGCTGCCATAATCTTCACACAATAATGAGAACAATCGGGATTGTAGTGGTCGTGATTTGATAAAATTAATTATTTTTACCGCTTCATCCATAACTAATTTTAGATTTGACGGCATTTGCTTTATCGCAAGTGCTTGTCTATGCAGAATACAATGACTGGAACTACAATTACGCGCTTTATTTTTAATTCGTGACACTGCTCCTGCTGTTTTACCTGTCATCGTCTTGGCCCCATCTGTACAAATGTCAATGCAATTGTTCCAACTGATATTATTTTCTTCAAAAAATATATTTATTTTATTAAAAATTTCTTCCCCGGTAGTGTTTGTAAGCAGCGATGAACACATAAGCATGTCTTCTTCAAAAGAACTTTTATATGGATATCTCACAATAACCAGCAGGATACCCAAACCAGCGACATCAGTCGACTCGTCCATTTGCAAGGCGAATCGTGTATTTTGTAGACGTGTAACTAGTTCTTGTTTGACGTAGCTTGCCAGATCATGGATTCGTCGTGAAACAGTATCGTTTGATAGCGGAACAGTAGAAAGATGCTTTGCAGATTTTTCATCGAGCATACATTTTGTTATGTCTAATACACATGGTTTTATTAATTTCTCAGCGATAGTATGCGCTTCACCTGCTTGTGCAATGCGATAGCTAACTAAATATGATGCCTCCGTGGCCTTTTCGTTGATAGTTTGTGTTACATGCATCATATTTTTTTGACTTTCTAATAACTGATCTTTTTTGCGAACAAAAAAGTATGTGTACAGTTTCTAAATGTCGGCGCAATTTGGCAGGTGCCATGGAACTATTAGGAAGCAGTTTACTACAGAGCATGCAGAGAGGTGAGCCGTTGGAATCAACAAATCCGAAACTGATATAAGATTCATCATACTTCCTTCTTTTCGTCTTTGAAACCGTCGAGCTTGACGTCATGGCATCATCTTCTGAATCGGTGATTGCTATATTCTCCGCGCGCACTGCTTTTGAACATTCAGCGTCATTAGAAGATGTTGTTGCAACACGTTTAACACCTTTAAGCCAACGTTCCATTCTTCTTTATTTATAATGTTACACGTCAGGATAGTGGGGTTTAAATAATCCACAATCGTTACTGCGTATAAGAGACTAAATTTAGTACCTACGGTGAAGAAATGTACAAAACTGAGACAACAGAATACAGCAGGCAGTAAAACAATGAACACTAGTTTCTCGCTAGCGAGCTTGTAAGTAGGCAGTAACTTATCGCTCCGAACGCTAATCGTCAACTGACGACGGGCGACGCTTTTATACTTAGTCCTAGACTCGATCTCAAATATTCTCGAAAATACTCGAGTCGGCACCTTTGATAAACAAAAAGCAAAAATAAAAACAGAAATTTAAAAATTGCGTTGTAAACAATATCCTTTGAAGTTAGAGTCGAAAGTCGCTTGTTGACAACTATAGCGTCTAATTCAGAGGCGGCTTTTATCAAAGAGACTACGCGCTCACAAGTATACTACCCGCTCGTTTTAAGTTTGCCGCTGGCGATAGGTATGACGTTCGAAAAGTAGCGTCAGCAAAACATAATATAAAAATATTTTTTATTTAATTGTAACAATAAAAATTGTAATATTTGGGTAAAACTATGACACATTATAAGTTTTGTTGTCACGTGGGGGAGGGTACGCGCATTCCACAGAACGGCAAACTTAGAGCGAACGGGTTGTACAAGTATAAAATTGTTGATACCAAACTTATGAGATATTGTACCAGCTATTGTAACACATGTTTCTACAAATACAAATAAATAAATAAAAACGTTCATAGCGTTTTGTCTCCGCGCGGCCGCGGAGTCCGCGCAGCTGCGGAGCGACCAGAGAGAGGTGTTTTGATTTTTTTTTCTAAATTCTTACGGAACCCCGACAAAGGTATCACGGAACCCTAGGGTTCCGCGGAACACACTTAGAGTATAGCTCTAGACGATTTTCCACACCAATTAACCGAACAATAACTCATACTTGTTTAGTATTATGTTTTTTAAGATCAAAATAACTGCCTGTGCAGACTTCAAACCACTGCGCACTGGTCAAAACTAAAATGGTGGTAAACGTGCGTACTTAAAGTATATACCGCGGTCTTTAAGGGGGATGCGCCAAGGTAGCCCGCGAAATACAAATTTTCTTACGTTTTTTACAATTTGCAGGTCAGTGTCAGGTTGTATATTGATCTATATATTATTTGCGGCCGTAACAAATATGGGTTTACAGAATTATAAACATTAGAATCAGCAATACAACTCTCTAAGTTCATGAAAGTGCCAAATGTCATGATTTCATGAAATAGTCATTCAATGCACTTACATGAACGTAGATAGTTGTCTAAGATGGCAGTGAGATATTAGTTTAGTGAAAATGCTATTCTGAATTTGATGTTTTAACCTAAAATTTTGTTCTATATCTAAAATCTTCTAACTTAATCTGACTATTTTTAATCCCGATTAAAAATGTGTGGAATAAAATTAGATGTCATGAACTAAAATTCAAACCAGCACCTCGACTTCAGTTGCAAATGATTACTGTATCTTATTTTATTTTCTTTTGCTTATATCTCGAAAATGGCGTGTCCTATCGCAAAAATAATGAAAATTTGGACCCCCTTTGAAAACCAGTAAACCCCTAATGCTCTACATGTTGGTAATTTTTTTATTTTTTTTTTGTCCAAAAAATTAAAAATTCTATACAAAATACGTCGAGATGGCCAGATTGCGCGCATCTCCGGCTCAAAAAAAATCACAGCGTAGGGCAAACAAGTAGGTACCAAGTGGAGTCGCGATTGTCAAATTCGATTTTAGTTGAATCAAAATATTTTTTAAATTTAGAGATTTTTTTTGACAGAATAGCTCTATGATTCTCATAGTAAAAAGAAAGGAATTTTAGTTCGGTGTACAAGAGAATCGGCACCAATGTCGGACGGTAATCACTAATCATAAACAGTAACAGTACCCATGTGGTTGTGCATGGCATCGAATGCAAACCATGAAGGTTTGTACATTTCTTCAGCACCAGATCCTGTCCTTGTAGACTGCTTTATTATTTTTTATACATTCCCTTTAATTAATGGTTCAATAAAATGTTTCTCTTCTTTTTAATTTCTCGATAGTGCAATGTACTGAGAATTTATCATTTATCCTGATCCAGGCGTCATTTACCAAATTCCTATTTTATGTTGTTTTTTACTTTTAGGGTTCCATAAATACATGGTTCTCCTTCAAGCAACTCAATAAATTCTAGGGCACTCGTTGCTCCATTCCATCTTGCGATTGAGCAAAGAGACCGTTCCGGTCAGTTATTTACGAGGCACTGGGCTTGCAGGCTACGCACACATTTGAAATTCGAACGCGCTACGCACACATTTGAACTTTAAACGCTTTGATGTGCGCTCGAAAAACCGACTCCGAATGGAAAAGTTGATATAAATGATCAAACTTACTAACACCCCTGCCACACATGTGTCAAACATGTGATCATACATGTGATCAAATATTGTTGCTATGTCTGGCGCCGGCATAACTACAGAGATGATAGATTTATAAAGTTTAACTGACCTTCGTTGCCAGGTACTGACTATCCGGAGTTTCTTTTAACAACTTCTATGTCGGTTGGTGGCAATACTTTAAATTTTGTATTTTTGATAGGTAATAAACCACACAACGAAAACGATAATAAATATTTATGGAAAATGGCGCGCTGGCTGCTGGCTGGTTTTGTTTTTCCATAAGTGTAAATAAAGGCACTGGCAAAACCGTTAGACAGCCTATACAAAAAAAAATGATTTAATTAAGAAAAAAAAAATATTATCACTAAACGTATGGTACGTGTCACTAAACGGCGGAGTCAAATCTATTTATTATTGTTTACGCTCTTCTACCCTACGTGAAATCGAAATTTTTAATAATGATTACAAAAATGTTAACAAATATTTATTATAATTTATTAATATTTGGTGGCTGGTTTTGTTTTTTCCGCTAGCGATGCGCGCGCGGGTGTAAATAAAGGCATTGGTAATACCGCTGAACAGCCTATATAAAAATATAATAATGTTAATACGGAAATGGGGTTAGGGTATAGAACAATATAGACTGAAATTGGTGGCACACGGGCAGGCCAGCGTGGTTCGTCTAGGCGGGTCAAGTAAGAGCGCGGGTGTAAATAGAGAATGCTCATTTATTAGTAGGATAGTTCATACTAATTCAATGTATAGTAAGTATCCCACTGACGTTTAGTTATAGTAAGTGTAGTAAGTAGTAGTGTGGCGCATATTACCGCACTAGTGCGGTAATGTAAAGTAAAAAGCACGCTTCCGTAATACACTGCATTATGAAGCTTATAGCGGTTCAATAAGAACTACTTTACGAGCCAGTGTGTTGAAAATAGATATTATATTTAGATTTGTTATTTGTCCGTAACAGTAACAGTGATAACAGATATCGTGTTTAAAATCTGTTACAAGTGTTACAACCCATCTATAATGTGTGTGCAGTGCGGTGGTGCGGATGCGTGTCATGCGCGGGCGCGGGCGGGTCGGCGCACACGGGCGAGGGGCAGCCGCTGTGGCGCGTGGCGCTGGCGGAGGGCGCGGGCGCGGCGTTGCTGGTGCTGCTGACGTGCGCGGCCGGCTGCGCGCCTTCCGCCGCCGACTTCCCGCTGCAGCGCGCGCTCGCCTCGGGGCTCGTGGTCGCGCTTCTAGTACAGGTAGACCTTTCTGTAACTAACTCACTATTACACGACAGTTTTGCTGAACTCTGATACGAAAAGCCGTAACAAACAGAGATCAAATCTAGACATTAATATTATACAGGGTGTTAGGGTAAACACCGTTATCCTTGCAACCAGTGGTTTGGTTTCATTAATAGAACGTAAAATCAAGGGAAAATTACAACTTTTTATTTTTTTAAATTTACTTTTTACCACAAGAGACGCAAGTTCGTTGTCCTATGCGCTAGGGCAACGAACTTGCGTCTCAACACGGGCGGGGGGTACGGGATGTGACCTGACCGGCCGCGAGCGCGACCCCTCCCTCAGTCAGTCAGCTGTTTCGCTAGAGAGCACGGTGTCGGATAGAAACTTTTTAAAATCTTTTAATGAAAATGACGTTTTTTTTTTGTTGTGTTTGGTCATTTACTTTTACATTTAAGCCAACTACCCATGGTTTGAATGACAAGACTGTTTACCCTTACAGCCTGTATTATAAAGTATTAACAAACATTTTGCCAACCGTCTGGACTGGCTTTTTCAGGAAAGTACCAGAACAAGTAGGTACTTAAACCTGTGTCTTTTGAGATAACAGACACAATTAATAATGTGTAGGTACAGTACAGTATAAAAGGTGGATACAGGCCATCGTACTCGTCATTATGAACAACTTTCACTATGGGGCCAATACTGAAATCGCAAAAAAATAGCTGTTCCCTACATTTATATTCGTACCTATATCTTGTCAAAATGTAGGGAACAGCTGATTTTTTTTCCGCGATTTCCGGATATTTCCAATAGTGAAAGTTGTTCATAATGATGAGTAGGTATAATGACCCTTTAAGAGATTTCGTGTATGAATAGATTCGACCTTAGACCTACAAAGGCACTGGTAATTAGTGACCATTTAAACACGTGACTTTATCTCATCAATATAAATAACTTCCACTATGGGAGCAAACCTGAAATCACGAACGAGATTTCAGAGAAATCACGAACGAGATTTGAGATTTTGACGAGTTATGCGAACATAAATGTAAGGAACAGCCAAATAATATTATATTAAATAATATCATTGGGAACAGCAGATTTTTTTTCCGCGATTTCTGGTTTGCTCTTAATAAGTTGTTCATAATGATGAGTAAAGTGAGTATCGGAGTCGGTTTAACAAAGAGATCCCAGCCCAGCAGCCAGCTTCTGTACATCTGTAATAATATGCTACGTGTGCCCTGTATGTCCAGTGCCTGGACCACGTGTCGGGCGCACAGTTCAACCCCACGGTGACGCTGGCGGCGCTGGTGTGGGGGCGCGTGTCGCGGCGCCGCGCGCTGGGCGAGGCGGCGGCGCAGCTGGCGGGCGCCGCGCTGGGCGCCGGCCTGCTGCGCGCGCTGCTGCCGGCCGGCCCCGCGCGCTGCGTGACGGCGCCGGCCGCGCGCCTGCCCGCCTGGCGCGCCGCGTGCGTGGAGGCGCTGCTGGGCGGCTGCCTGGCGCTGGCCAACTGCGCGGCGTGGGACGCGCGCAACGCCGGCGTGCGCGACTCGTGGCCGCTGCGCGTGGGCCTGTCCGTCGCCGGCCTGTCGCTCGTCGCGGTCGGTACAGCTATTTATTATCTCGCATTCTAAACGATAAATATTTGCGACGGCGACTAGCCACATATACATTATAATTATGAAGGAAGGAACCGGTCGTATTTATTTATTTATTACTTTATGCACACAAATGTACAGAGGCGGACTTAATGCCATAGACATTTTTCTACCAGTCAACCTTTGGGTGATGCAGAGACACACAGTGGTCCCTAGGTGCAATAACGAAAATTGTGGAATAAAGACATATTTATTTAAATATAAGGATATACTTAAATAAAACTATGAATATAATATATATACCTAATTTTATGTATTTAGAAGTACAAATAAATAAATATAATCAAAATCAAAAGTCATTTATTCAAACTAGGCTGAGAATCAGCACTTTTCGAACGTCAAAATTACATAAGACAGTCCCACAAAACGCCCACCCTTCACCACTTCCTAGTGCTTTAGCTGGGAAGAAGAAGTGGCGCAACAAACTTCCCAGCAGCACAGCTGTCTGTTCAGTTAGAAAAAAATGATTCTATGCAAAAGTTTGCAAAATCATTTACATTACGCAACATAAAACATAAATCTAATTATTAGCCATATGTCAGCTAGCACACGCCAATATACCAACCAAAAAAAAAGAATAATAATAAAAAAAACGAGAACTTTAGGTACTCAAGCAGAAATAAGTAGTAAATGTAAACATAAATTAAGCCTCCAGGCACAAAGGGCGTGCCCGCTTATATATAGCTGCAACTGGAAGTTATAAATGATAAACTAGGACCATCGAAGTAAAATAAATAAAAATGAATTACTAATAACATTAAAACCGAGATCAGCAAGACGACCAGTCACCACAAGCAGCACCTGTTCACGAGCATAACGCAAAGATCAGCCATTACCCCCTCGCCATATTTGAGGGAAGGAGACAACTTAAATTAATGACTTGCCTTACCACATAAGGGATAATCATGAGATCGTATTATTCGCAGATGACACATCCCTCATTTTTAAAATCAAACGTCAGTTAGTCAACTTTGATCAAGTTAACGATGCACTCTCTAAAGTTGTGCATTGGTTTAATGTAAATAATCTTCTCTTGAATGAAAAAAAGACTAAACTCATTAAATTTTCAACGCCAAATGTCAGGCAGCTATCTACCAATGTTAAAGTTAATGGAATAGAGTTGGACCCCGTTGAATCGACAGTTTTTCTTGGAATAACCATCGACGGTAAATTACAATGGGGCCCACACAGAAAAATTGTCAGGTAGGCTTAGTTCGGCCGCCTATGCCGTTAAAAAAATTAGACAGATAACTGACGTAGATACAGCCAGAATTGTTTATTTTAGTTATTTTCATAGTCTTCTGTCTTATGGGATTCTTCTCTGGGGATCCTGTGCGGACATTAATGCTATCTTTGTTTTACAGAAAAGGGCTGTTCGAGTCATTTTCAACCTACGTGCTGTACATCGCACTCGTCTCCACAGAGTAGGCAACTCGTTCATGGGTCAATGTATACGCTTTTATAACATTCCCATTGACATTCGAAACTTACCCATTAAACGATTTAAAAGCTGTATTAAAACCAAACTTTGTAAAAAAAGGGTACTATAAAACCACAGATTATTTAGAAGACAAAAATGCATGGGATTGAGCTGCTCGCTCTGATAAGCATTGTGACATTTTGAATATTATGGAAAGCCATAAAAATATACCTACCAGTTTTATATACAAATTGACATTCATCATCATTCTCCTGCCCTTATCCCAATTTATTTGGGGTCGGCGCAACATGTCCCTTTCTTCCATACTTCTCTATTAGCCGTCATCTCGATAGTCACCCCCTTTCTAGCCATATCATCTTTCACACAGTCCATCCATCGTTTCTTTGGTCTTCCCCTACTCTTATAGCCATCGACATTCATACCCAAAACTTTCCTCACAACATTTTCCTCATTCCTTCGCATCACGTGCCCATACCATGACAACCGATTTCCGCACAATTTTTCAGTCACCGGTGCCACTTTCAGACTTCCTCTTATGTACTCATTTCTTATTCTATCCATTCGTGTAACACCACACATCCCTCTTAACATTCTCATCTCAGCTGCATGCAATTGCCTTTCATTCATCCCTTTTGTGGCCCAACATTCTGATCCATACAAGACAGCAGGTCTAACTATTGTTTTATATATCTTCCCCTTAAGTTTAAGGGGAATGCGGGAGTCGCAGATTGTTCCCGTGACCTGCCGCCATTTCATCCATCCAGTGTTAATTCTGTGCTTAACCGCCCGATCTACTTCGCCGTCGCTTTGCACGAGTGAACCGAGATACCGAAAGTCGGAGCAGACTGGGAGAAGTGCGCCATCAAGCGTTATGGCTCCAGAACTGGAGAGACCGCCGAAATCGCAGAACATATGCTCAGTTTTGGTTCTGCTGATTTTCAAGCCAACATTCTCCAGCTTCTGTTGCCATTTCTCCAATCTGCTCTGGATCTCAGGTTCATCTTCACCGACAAGAACAATGTTATCGGCAAACAGCATGCACCAGGGTGCCTCTTCCTGTATGTCCGACGTCAGAGCGTCCATAATCAACAGGAAGAGATAAGGACTTAAAGCCGACCCTTGGTGCAAGCCTACAGCCACACTGAACTCGTCGGTATTGCCAACAGCCGACCGGACGTAGGTACGAGATTGACTGTACATAGCACGAATTAACTCTACATACTTCCCGGGCAAACCTTTTTCTTTCAAGGCCCACCACAATACATCCCGAGGTACCCTATCATACGCTTTTCCAGATCAATGAACACCATGTGCAAGTTCTTGTGCGCACGTCTGTACTTCTCGCACAATTGGCGGAGTACAAAGGTGGCGTCCATTGATCCTCGACCTGGCATAAACCCAAACTGATTTGGGGTTATCTCACTCTCCTCTCGCAGTCTTTTCTCTATTACTTTCTCCCATACCTTCATACTATGTGACATGAGCTTTATCCCTCGATAGTTGTTGCAGTCCTGTACATCACCTTTATTTTTGAAGATGGGCACTAGCGAACTATTGCACCATTCTTGTGGGATCCCTCCTTCATGCAACAGCTTATTGAAGAATAGAGTCAGCCACATACACCCATCTTCTTTTAAACACTTCCATACTTCTACTGGTATATCATCGGGGCCTTTCCATTTTTCATACTTTGAACTGCCTTTCTTACTTCATCTATGCTAATTTCCCTCACCAAACCCATATTGACTTGTACCTCTTTGAGCACACCATTCCATATATTCTCTGCATTCATTAGCTTTTCAAAATAAATCTTCCATCGTTCTTTTATTTCGTCATCTTTGAACAGAACCTTACTGGCGTCGTCTTTTATACATTTAATATGAATTATATCTCTCGTTCTCCTTACTCTTTCTTTTGTAATCCGGTAGAGCTCCTTCTGGCCTCTAGGGCTGTCCAGTGAGTCATACAACTTCTCCTGCGCCATAGCCCTCGAAACTGCTACCGCCTTTTTTGCCTTTCTCTTCCATTCTTTATAGATCTTCTTCTTATCATCTTTCAAACTCTCATTCCCGTTTTCCACACCTTGCCATTCTTTAAACGCAATTTTCTTTTCTTTAAGCATATTTTGCACGTCTTCATTCCACCACCATGTATCCCTTTCTATCACACCTTTCCCTTTCGATTCTCCAAACACATCTTTTGCTACTCTCCTTATACAATCCGCCATCTCCTTCCAACATTCATTCACAGATTTTCCTTCCATATCCTTCATTTTAATCATCTTATCTACCACTTGGCTCTTAAACATACTGGCGCATTCCTCTTTTTCTATCATACGCCACCTGGTTTTGGGTGGGGGCCGTTCCTTGTTGTTACTGGACGAGACAATGACTTTCACCTCCATTAATAGGAGTCTATGTTGTGGGACTAAGTCTTCACCTGGGAGCACTTTACAGTTTTTGACACTTTTAAGGCTGTTCCGTCTTACCAGCAAGAAGTCAATTTGTGTCGCGTGGCGGCCACTTTTATATGTTATAAGATGATCATTTTGTTTTTCGAACCACGTATTTGTTATTGCCAGGTCGAAGGCCAAAGCAGCTTGCAGCAGTGTTTCGCCGTCAGTGTTACGGTCTCCGTATCCCCAACCGCCATGCACTCTCTCATAGCCATCCTTCTGTCTTCCTACATGCCCGTTAAAATCACCCCCCACATACACTTCTTCACTATCTTGCACTTCCATCATAACCCGATCGAAATCCTTCCAAAACTTCTCTTTTACACTATCCTCACACCCTGACTGGGGTGCATACACACTAACTACATTAACCACCAAACTCTCCACAATTACTTTAACAGCTATCACTCACTCTTTTAACATCCACCACACAGTCTTTTAACCGGCTATCCAAAACTATACCTACACCATTTCGCTTGCCATCACTTCCACAATAATAAAACTTATATCCCTCTCCTATCTCTCTAGCCTTCGCACCCTTCCACTTCGTTTCTTGAAGACACGCTATGTTCAGTCGTCGCCTTTTTAAAACATCTGCTAATTCCCTTCCTCTTCCAGTCATCGTACCAACATTCCAGCTCGCACACCTCAATCTAACTTCTCTCACACTCCGAGCTTGCGTCTTACGTCGCACCCGCCCGGTCTGGTGCGACAACCCTTGTCCATTTCCCACAGAAGCCGGGTGCTGCCCCTGCGCGTCGCCTGTAGGGTACGCCCTAGCCCTATCGCGCATCCTATCATTTCCATTCATGTTGGCTTTGCTGGTTTTGGCTAAGTTTTACGGTCGGCCGCCAGCCTGACACCAACCCTCCTTGGGAATGCTTTTGCTAGTGGTTTACCCGCCACTGCCGGGTGACCCATGGTGCTACAGTGGTATGCACTAGGTCTCCAGTTCCCTTAGTTGCCTCATACGACACCCACGGGATGAGATGGGGATATACAAATTGAAATTATTAAATATTATATACAAAATGACATGATGATTACTTGTAAAGTATTGTTTTATTGAGAATGTGAGGACTATGTGGATATTTATTTTTCGTTCTGTTAGTTTTAGCGAAGGTCTGGCAATTTGAGAACTTTATGCGACCTACCCAAATGTCCTTTCTTTGGTATTGTTCGTCGAGTCGTTGAGCTCCTTAAGTTCTGAGTTGAGTTCCACTATTACTGACAAATGCTTGCACTGACTGGACAGGTCCACTCAAATCTGTGTGGTTCTTTCCTCAAAAGACCATTTCAGACTCTTATCTACATGGTTCTCATATGGCCTGACCAAGATTATGTCTGGACTTTAAAGGAGACGGTGACCTCTGAGTTTGTTTCGGCCTTTCTTCTCAGAGTAGTCAGATAGGAAACGCCGACCTCATCTAGCTTATTTTTACAACTTTTTGATATGACGTGTAAAAGTGATTCCAATATCCTATTTACAGAATAAACAATTTCATTTCATTTCATTTCAACCCGACCCCCGACGCTACCGCAAGCAGTGACATCTAAGGGAGCATGACGAACCTGCTGCCGGTTGCTCAGGCAAAAATAATAATTATCCATTGTCGAGGTCGCTAGCTAACCACATATTGCAATACAACTCATATAGAAAACATTGTAATGAGTAGATTATGTCAACAATAAATTAAATTAAAAACAATATTAAAATAAAATTGACTATAGGTACAATCCAAATAAAATAATATAAACTTTATATGAACTCATATAACCTGTCAGTAGGTAAGCTAATTCTGGAGAAAGAACATAAACATTGTCTTGAGTTACCAACCACTCTTATCATTTAAGTAATCGTTTATAGAGTAGTACGCCTTTGAACAAAGATTGCATTTTACTTTAGCTTTAAACGCATTATAAGGCAAATCTAGCAAAGGAGAGGGTAGCTTGTTATAAAAGGTTATATCAAGCCCAACAAATGAGTTATGAATGAATGGGACATAAAAAAAGAATGGGAAAATACTCCCGATGTGATGATACTGCCAGCTTCATATTGTTTCGTATTGATGTACTCGTGTAAATGATTTCAGGGCGAGCTGACGGGTGCCAGCATGAACCCGGTGCGTAGCTTCGGGCCGGCGCTGTGGAGCGGCAACTGGACCAGCCACTGGGTCAGTACAATCTGCGGCTCTCAGGGGACTTAATTACTTTTACAAATTGGCCACGTGATGGTCAGACATGATACTGATGCAAGTGAAACGGTTCCTGACACCCTTATGGGGTGAACCTCAGTGGACGCACGGTGAGCGGTGATACGACGCGCTCGCCGCTTCAATAGCCGCGCCACAATGGAAGCAATCGCATAGAATGACGATGAGAAACACTCGTCTGGCGATATAGTATGGAACGAGAATTTATTTGGGTTGACATGTCAGTTTGTTCAGCTACCAAATAGGCAGGTTCGCGATAACGGCATGTAAGTCGGGTCTAGTAACAATGGGGGAGACAACTCAATAACTTGCCCGTTTTTTGTTCCTTAATTGCATGAGGGTTGGCTCGAGGTTGCGCGGGAAAAGAGTTCACCGAAGGATTTGGGGGAGACCTTTGCCCAGCAATGGGTCAGCAAAATGGGCTAACAAAAGAACAGTAATAATAATTGTATTGTAACAGTAATTGCATAACACCACGTGTATTCCCCGAAGGGTCATGCAGAGGTGTACCCACACTTCGCCAGGCCTTCGCCTCCTACACATACTAATTGTAAGTATGTAAGTCCCAAGGAATAGGAGGCCCGCTTGCTGGCAATGGGTTCACCATAGCCAGCAAGCGGGCACAAATGCAAATTCCGGGCTGCTATCATTTACTGAGATATTCTTGATGGAAAAATATCAACAATACTTTGCCCGAGCTAGGAATTGATCCCAGGAGCTCATTCGATCGAGCTCAGCAGTAGAACTTGCGACCACTATACGAACGAGGAAATCATTGACTTTTGATTAGGTAATGTAAAAGTATAAATGATTGAATTTACTTAGGTACCTCGTTTATAAAAAATTGTAAAAAGATTATGCCTATCTCTCAGACCAACAAAAAAGGAAAGACGGAGCGCGCCGTACATCAAAAGTGAAGCCACCTTATTATCTATGTGTGTGTAAAAATGGTTGTCATTTTTTAAAGTTTCTCCCTATAATTTGGGGAATAATATTGTATGGGTAGGATAATATTGTACGAGTAAGATATTGTTGAGTATGGTATTATAACTCGATTGTTAAGAAGGACTTCTATTCCGAAACAAAAACCAAAAAAAAATACATATCTATTTCGTATAGCTACTATCCATTTACTTTTAGATTTAGTATTACTTAGAAATCTAAAATATAAATACACAAAAAAAGAAATCAGGAATATAATTACTCTAAATAAGAAATCATAATTTAAATCGGTTTTAATCGAATGGGAAAATTTGAAATCACATTATGGCAACCCTCCCACGTTATGTCACTGCTTTCATTCATTCATTCGTTGAGGTTTTTTGTTCCAAGTAACCCAAAATTCATAGTTAATTAAATTAAAAAAACGATGTTATTTCAAGTACGTACAAGTGAAAAGTGATTCCGTGAGACTTTTTATGTGATTTACTATTGATTTTACAAGTTTTTACTACACAGGAAGGCATAGGTAATTCTATTTTTTTTATTGATGTTAACTAGACGACGACTCGTGATGTACTAGGAGCGATGAGCATGGTTTTAGTGTAGGTGTGTGCGTGAGCCTGTGTGTTTACTTGCAGGAGCAAGGTTTTGTGGCTTCACTTTTGATGTACGGCGTGCTCTGTCTTCCTTTTTTTGTTGGTCTGTGGCCCATCTGAACACAACTATTACTAGTTAATTGATTCAGGCGTGATATTGCGGAAATCCATTATAAAATACAATAGACACTGATATATTTAGTAACCTATTCCGCTTGACTATTCTTCAAGAGTCATAAAAACCCTGTAAGAAATCGACACGTGTTTCACCTCTCAACGAGGCATCTTCAGGATGACGATTGACCAATTGCAAACCAGAACGCGACGTGTTACCACACCGAGCGCTGGACGCAGAGAATCTCTGCGTCTAGCGTCTATTGTATTTCAAATATTACTAACAGTGTCTTGGTACTTCCTCTAAAGTAGCTAGTTCACTGATTTAATAGTACATTACTGTCGCGGCCAGCTATAAGGGGACTGGTGGATGATTTTACACATACGTGAGTTCATCAATTCCTGATTGTGGAAAAGGCTTGTATAGTACTTTTATCAAATAATGCGCGGAAATTCAAATTGAGTAAATTAAATAAAAATGCCAGAATCAATTACGAACAACTATAACTTTTCACGCGCCGATAATGTTCATTTGTTTCTTCTTAACTTTTAGAGCGTTTATTCTGAAAGTGGGCAACGTCACGTCGCAAATAGATGTGAAATATTTCGCTGTTTTGATTAATTTGGCAATATTACTATATGGAAATATGAAATATGGCTAGACTACTGTCTAAAATATTGATTATGAAATGCAATAAATAATATCGTAACACGGAATATTTAGTTTTAGTTGTAAAAAAAGGATTTGGAAACTTTCTTACACCTAAAATCGGTTACAACTTAAATTTAGTGTTATAATTGCAATATTGCCAACAGCCAAATTAATCAAAACGGGTAAATATTTGACAGTTATTTGCGATATTGCCGACTTCAGAATAAACGCTCCTAAACAGTTCTATTTGCAAGCCAAATCGAAATTTAAATAAAATCTTTGATAAGTAATCTCCTTGGTTGCCATGTGTTGAAGTAAAAAGTTCGTTCCATTTTTAAATAACATGACAGATATGAGTTTTAATAGTAATGTATGTTAGGAAAGCAGCACTTTCACCGTTAGCATAAGAAGTCTTCCCTTCTAGATTTATATTATCATCTATGTGGTGGTTGCTAGGCTACATTTGTTATTCTATGTACTTTTGATATCGCACCATTTACATATCAATGTATCGCACGCAATATATATTATAAAAAACCCAATTCCACTGCGTTTACTTTAATATGGTAGCGAGCGTGAAAAAATAAGAGTATAAAAGCTTTATTTTTGTTTTCTAAAGAATAAAAGTTCGAAAGAGTAAATCATATTGTCTTCGAAAATGAAACTTGAAATAGGACTATTCGATGGAAACAACTGGCCGACCTGGAAATATAAAGTGATGTTGCTGCTGCGGAGTAACACAGGCACCTTAGAAGCGGTGCAGGGTACTCTATTAAAGCCGGCACGCCTGGGTGAAGGAAGCTCTTATAAAGTACAAGGTAGAAATAATAAAATAGAAAGCACTGCACTGAACACGAAATGCTGAAGAAAGTAATGCGTTTTACAACTGCGAGTGATTTGTGGGACGAATTAAACCGTCTTTACGAAAGAGGATCAGGCGGCGTCCTAATTAGGAGCGATCGTACGATGGCGCGATGCGTTTTTCATCTCACGATCAAAGTGATCGTGCGATGACCTAACAGGTGTCCTAATAGATCGCGCGATGTCCATCGTGTGATGCCCTCGCGCGTCGACGCATCGCGTAGCTAACCGATTAGGACACTCAAAAGAGATCTGTTGCTTTGATTACATGATCGCACGATCAAACGCATCGTACGATCGTTATTAAGCATTTCATGTGCTCGCACGATTACTTGCGAGGTTCAAATAGGACACTGATGAAATCTGTATGTTTGAACTCATCGCACGACGAGAACGCATCGTGTCATCGTGCGATCTTCGCCAAATAGGACGATGCCTCACAGGACCGAACCTATGATCTGTGTATGCAACTTTTTAACTACAAGAAAGCACCCCACTCATGACATGGGTTCGCATATGTCTGCGATAAAGAATATTTAGCATGATCTGAATCAAGCTTTGTCACACACAACAGTTTGCAATCAACTACCAGAAATTTTTTTGATATCCAAGATATTGGATTCCCTGCCAGAAGAGTATTTCAGTTTTAAATCAAGTTGGCTACTGATTACATTGAAAGATCGTACACTCGAGAATTTGACCACTCAGTTGTGCGCTCACGAGAGAGCTTTGAAAGATAAAAATAAATCTGAAGCTGAATCCAGCACGGAGGTACTGACGGTACATAGCAGAAAGAAAAAGTACCAGTGCAACTATTGCGGAGCAAGCGGACATCGAGTGAAGCAATGCAAGAAATGGATTGCGGATGGTAGACCCCCAAAAACTCCAAAGAAATCCACTTCAAAAGCTGCTACATTGACAAGTTTAGCTTTATCTCTTGGTGAGAGTATTGATAAAGACTCATGGTACGTAGATAATGGAGCAACAAGTCACGTAACCAATAGAGGAGATCAGTATGTATATTTCGAGTACTTTAACGAATCTCACAGAGTAATGACAGCAAATAGTGAAAATATTGAAGCTATCGGAAAGGGCTCAATACAAATACAAGCTGACATTAATGGCCAAAACGAAACAAGTACGCTCACAAATGTTTGGTATGTTCCCTGAATACAAAGAAATTTGTTCTCAGTGCTAGCCGCACAGGATCTTCGTGAGAATAGCTCATTTGAATGAAATACTAGGTCATGTTTTATTTAAGGTTGACGGTAAGACAAAGTTAGTCGGTACTCGGAACAAGTATGGAAGTTTGCACAAACTTAAAATACAAGTGATTACACCTAAACTTGAGATTAACCAACTGACAGTTACTAACCAACTTCAACTATACAATGAACATTTGGGACACCAAAACTAAAGACACGTGAAGTTATGCACAGAGAATTTGGTATACAATTCAAATCTGAAAATAACAATGAAGTTTGCGAAGGTTGCGTTTATGAAAAAGCCCACAGAAGGACGTTTGGGACAAGAGAAAGAACTACAAGACTTGGAGAGCTAATACACACTGATGTGGACCTTTTGTATATTCGATCTCAAAGTATAGATACTTTGTTCTATTCAAGGATGATTTCACCCGTTTTCGATACAAAAGTCTGAAGTTCAAGCACGCTTGGAGGATTTTCTAGCAGAAGCTAAGACATCAGGACATGTCATTCAAGAATTACTAAGCGACAATGGAGGCGAATTTGACAATGAACAAGTAAGAAGTACGCTAAGGCAATACGGGATTAAGCAGAGGCTGACAATGCCCTACACCCCTGAATAAAACGGTTGTGCCGAACGAGACAATCGCACAATTGTTGAGATGGCAAGAGCACTTATACACGCTCATGATGAGATACCAAAAGGTTTATGGGCTGAAGTAGTGCAAGCTTCAGTGTACATATTAAATCGTACGGGACCCACTCCAACTGTTGATAAGTCACCGTGTGAGTTATGGTACAATAAGAAACCCAAAATAAATCATCTCAGAATCATTGGTCGTGTATGCTACGTATATGTCCCAAAACAAAAGAGAAAGCAGCTAGATAAGAAAGCACAGAAAGATATGATGGTGATGATGGGTATCGAGTTTATGATACAAGGAACTTTAAATTGTTGCATTCCAGAGATGTAACTTTTGAAGAAGTACCTCTGTTAGACCGAGACATACCTGTTAGTGACGAACCTGAAATCAAAAAGAATACCTATGAGCTACCTACCTCTTTCATAGATGATCAACCAGACTTAGAAGTACTTAATCAAAGGAATGATCATGCATTCATTGAATTTAGATAATGAAACAGGTGATAGTAATGCAGAAGCACGACAAGAAGAAGACACTTGGTTTGAAACAGGTGATAGTAATGAAGAAGAACGACAAAAAGACACTCAAACTGTTGAAGGGAACAGTCGTGTACTTCGTGATCGGAGTCAAATTAGACCTCCAGAAAGATTTAATTTTGAATAATTCATTCATCAAGTCATTGCTGTTCCAGAACCATCTTCATATCGAGAAGCCATGCAAAGTACTGAAAAAAATAAGTGGGTTGAGGCTATGAACAATGAAATAAATTCTCTGAAAGAGAATGAGACTTGGAGACTGACACGGTTACCAAATAACAGAAAAGCGCTTAACTGCAAATGGGTATTCAAGGTAAAGAAAACCCTGATGGCTCGATTGACAAGTATCAAGTGAGACTAGTTGCAGATGGCTATTCACAGAAAAAGGGAATAGACTACGACAAGACATTTAGCCGTGTTGGGAAACTAAACACAATCCGAGTATTATTAAGTATAGCCGCAAATGAAGGTTTATCGCTAAAACAATTTGACGTCTCAACAGCGTTCCTATATGGCAAGGTGCAGGAAGAGATATACATGCGACAACCTGAGGGATACAATGACGGATCTGGCAAGGTGTGTAAGCTGCTAAGAAGTCTTTATGGACTTAAACAAGCGCCTAAATGTTGGAACGACTTTTTTATTGAATCCGGATTTACACAGAGCGAAGCAGATCCATGTTTATACGTGAGACAACGTGGAAAAACAAAGCTTTTGCTAGCTTTGTACGTTGATGATAGATTATTGGCCTCGTCTGATGACGTAGATGCTGACAATTTTATTGAAAACGTACTTTCTTGGGCTAGAGTTAGAGCGACACAATGATGGAACTATAAGAGTTCATCAAGCCTCCTATACTAAAAAGGTTTTGGAGAAGTATGGAATGAGTGACTGTAAAGCCGTTGGAACACCAATAGTTAAAGATATTCCTGCAAAAAAGTTGGCGGAAGAGATCTGTAACACTAAATTTCCCTATAGAGAAGCTGTAGGAGCGTTATCTTATGGTGGGTACAAGGCCTGATATTGCCTGTGCAGTCGAAGTCGTATCAAGAACCTTAGATAACCCAACGAATACGAATGTGTTACAAATGAAGAGAATCTTTCGTTACCTCAAAGGAACAATCGAGAATAGTCTAGAGTTCAAAAATAATGAGAAATGACTCATATGTTACAGTGATGCAGATCATGGACGCAACAACTTGAGTGGTTGTTCTACTAGCGGATTGATATGCATGTTCGCTGGATCAGCAATCTCCTGGAGAAGTGTGAAGCAAACCTCAGTTCCGCTCTCGTCCACTGAAGCAGAAATCGTAGCTGCCAGTTAGGCGTGCCGTGAAATGATTTGGCTAAAGAGGTTGTTTAAAAAATTAAGTGAAAAATTAAAAACACTAGTACTGCATATTGATAATAAGTCTGCAGTAAAATTAGCTCATAATCCGCCTTACGAATATCATCGCAAGACAAAGCAAATCAAGCTGAGGCATTTCTATGTAAGGCAATGTGTGTCTGAAGGAGATATCCAAATTAAGCAGGTGCCTACGCAAGAATAATTGGCTGATTTACAGGCACTTTTGAATTGTCAAAGAATTGGAGTCAGTTAGTCAAAAAGTTGGAGCTAGTTGCCCATTCCAAATCGTAGATCTCTATGGAGAAGAACGGGCAAGAAACTCCAAGGACACTCTTTTAAAAATTGATATAGATATTACAAAATCCTGGGTACAGTATTTTTGGTGCTTCTATATATGAGAACAATGTCAAATGAAAAACAATCAAAAACAATTCAAAATATAAGATTTAAAATAAGCCCTGGCAGATGAGAGATGACCAGTCTCAATTGACAGCGCCCGTTCACGAACATGACACGTGGATCAGCACTATCCAGCTCAACCATTTTGTAGGGAACCGAATGATCCAACACACGCGCCACCATCAGCGAGACATTTAAGTGAGTATGACATACTCTCATCTGCCATGCTCTTTCAAGTCAATATAAAACATGATACCATATTAAACGGCTCCATGGTACTCACATTTACAAAATTGAGAAAATGCTTCTAATTTATACAAAACTATAATTTGCAATGTACTCGAGACATTAATATAATAGAATTTAAAGAAAAAAATAAACATTAAGTTTGTAAAGTCAGAAAAAAAAAGGGGAAGCAACTCTTCCAAATATTAAAAATTTTAATTAGTCAGCCCACTAGGGCTGACTAATTAAATTTTTTTAAATTATGCTGGTCCCGCTCCACAGGCACTAGCCTGTGGAGCGGGACCAGCATTAAGCCAAGCATTATTATCTACGATATAATCATCCAAATTATAATATGCCTGTCTACATAGTGTGCGTTTAATGCATGTTTTAAATTTCTTCTCATTTAGTTGAAGAATAATGAGTGGTATTTTATTATAACATTTTATATATTTTTTTATTATTATAGGCAGAATTCGTACATTGTGCGTGCAAGCAGAAATTTTAATAAGCTTTGTAACCAGCACGATATAGATCCGTTCCTAACTAGTGTGTCGTCATCCAGAAAGTGCTAAAGCCGTAATTTTTTCATGTAGATCATGTAGTTCAATAGGATAAGATGGTTGTTATGCAGTGCGAGCAACATAGTTATTATGCTGTAGTCTATAGTAACTTGGTGTGAATGTCCTCAGAATTTTACTTTTTTTTCTCTGTATTTTATACGTGGAGACCTGGGCGCTTACTCTTGATTTTAATTCCGATCTATCGACATTGGAATTTTCACGTTTCGTACTCTTGAGTTCGACGCTAGCGCCAAATTGTATTCGAATTGCGTGTCCATTTTTGGGAACTAAGTGGAATCGGGATCGGGCTTGAGGTGCTACTCTTGACTTACTTTGACAGCCGTCTATTGCGCCAGTATTGCGTTGGGATTGTTTGTTGATTAGAATTTTTCCAATAACAAAAGTGTAACTTTTTAGAAATTGTTTTGCGTTTTATGTGGTTTTCACCAATTAATAAGTACATAACATGGCAGGGTTGGCATTAATATACAGTGTTTTACGTAATTCCCATAAAAAACAATTAAAACAAAGACGAGATGAGCGTCGGATGATGCGTTTTAAGGACGAAGCGTTTTCTATGAATGAAGACGAATTTAAAGCAAATTATAGAGTGAGCAAGGATTTTTTTGAGAAAATTTATGAAAACATTAAGAGAAGAAGTGATACATCACCATAAGGTACTTACGTATGTTGTCTTTGATACATTAGTTTTATCCCGTGGTTTTATCTATGGTATTATTATCATGACTTTTGTTTGGAAGATCTTATAACTTTATTAATACTTGTATAATTCTTGCAGGTTTTAGTGGCACTGTCTTTTCATACGACTGCGAGTTACCAAAATCTAATTGGAGGAACATATGGTTGCTATGTTGTTTATTTACTTAGGTACCACTTGTATAAAACTTTAATATTAGTAACTTAACGGAAAATAAATAATTGTTACTAAAAAATAACCATACGCGATCGATATCTTTACGCTAATGAACTAGCTAAACAAACTTGCATTTCGAATTCACTTTTTCTGAAACCACTAGACTTGACTTTGTTTTTGAAATTGGAATTGAAAACTCTCACGCCGCCTATTTTTTTTTGTAGTAGTTATAAGCAACGACCCTACTGCATGCAGCCAAAGTCATGGTAAATTTTATGATTTTAATCATATTCTTACGCCCAAATGAATTTAATATGTTACAATCAATCAATTAAACAACTGTTTATATCATATTTATTTATTAGCATTCTTATTTAAAGGATAAAGCATTTTAAAGCCCTATTAGCGGTTTATCGTAATGAGTTGAACACCACTATTGCGGGCCGTAACATAGCTAACTTCACGTGGAACAAAATAATCGCGGGGCAATCCCAATTTCAATCCAATGTTGACAATATTGTTTTCAAGAGTACCGAATCACGTGACTGCAGAATTAACATTGGAATCGTATTGGCTTTAGATTGGAATTAAAATTAGTTTGAAGAGTAAGCCCCCTGTTATTGGCTTTCTGAATAATGTACTGTCCTTGATCTGTTTGTTTTAGCTGTAAGTCTCCCATGTTATTTAAATAAATAAATAACATTTTACACAGTTCCCCATAAAAGAAGTATGTACTTTAGACAATCTGAAACGTGGTTGATCTAATTTGTTCCTATTTTTTGTGTTAAAGTTATGCCTGTCACTTATCTTACTAAAAAGATGTAGATTTTTCCGAACATACATAATGTTTTCATATATGTACTGACAAGGAACCGTCATGATGTTAATTTTTTTTAAACAGTTCCCTTAGAGATTCGCGTCTGTGGAGGTTGTAGATGGCTCGGACAGCCCTCTTTTGCAAAATAAAGATAGAATCAATATCTGCAGCCCGTCCCCACAGCAAAATACCGTAAGACATGATGCTATGAAAGTAACTAAAATAGACCAGTCTCGCGGTATCCACGTCTGTTAGTTGGCGGATTTTCCAAACAGCGTAAGCGGCTGAACTTAGTCGCCCTGCAAGTGATGTTATGTGAGGACCCCACTGTAGTTTTGAATCAAGCGTGATCCCCAGGAAAACTGTCTTTTCGACGAATTCTAGTATCTCCCTATTCAGTACAACATGACATTCACTACTTCTTACATTCGGTAACGTGAATCTTATGCATGTAGTTTTCTTCTCATTTAATACCAAATTATTTATAGTAAACCAATTATGGACCTTGAACATAGCGTTATTTACGTCGTCAAGCTCCCGTGCATGTCTATTTACTTTAAAAATCAGTGATGTGTCATCAGCAAATAACACTATTTGTGGTCGATTTCTCAGTAGTTGAGGTAAATCATTTATATATACTAAGAAGAGGAATGGACCCGAGCCCTGTGGTACACCCATTCTAACTTTTAAACCCAATGAGTTCACACCGTTTATTTGAACTTGCTGCATTCTATCATTCAAATATAAAGCGCAAGTTTACCCAGTCCGTAATGCTCAAGTTTCAAGAGCAGCGTTTCGTGATTCACGCAATCAAAAGCCTTAGATAGGTCGCAAAAGATGCCTATTGCATCTTGTGCTTCTTCCCATGCCTTAAAGATGTGTTTTAATAAGGTGACACCGGCGTCAGTTGTGCAACGTCCTTTGGTGAAACCATACTGTTGATCGTATAGGATGTTATTACGATTAAAATGATTGAGCACTTGATTTAACATTACTTTTTCAAACACCTTGCTGAAAACCGGCAAAACTGATACGGGTCTATAATTATTAGTGTCTTTGCTGTCCCCGGATTTGAAAAGTGGAATAACTTTACTGTACTTCATTAAATCTGGGAATAACCCTTGATCCACACACAAATTAAATATTAAAGCTAAGTAGGGTGCAATTGTCTCAATAATGGATTGACAAACTTTAGTAGACATGCCCCACAGATATTCGGTAATTTTGATCTTGAGTTGCTTAAAAGCTTTTACAACGACCACAGGGTTTATATGCTTAAATTTAAATTCCACAGGACAGGCTAAAACATTCGCTCTTAATAAATCAATAGCAAGTGAGGGCGAGGAATTTAAAGTTTCCGTAGTTTTAATTGGAATATTGGTAAAGAAAGTTGCAAATTCCTGAGCAACATCGATGTTAGCGCTAAAGAGACCGCGTGAAGTGTCCAGTGTGTAATCAGTATTATGTCTTTTGTTCTTATTAGTTTCATTGTTAATAATTTTCCAAACTGTCTTTATTTTATTGTCTGCTGATTTAACCTTGTTGCTAATGAAAGAAGCTTTAGCTACTTTGCAGACTATTTTTAAAGTTTTAGAGTAAGTAGCAACATACTTATTAAAAGTTTCCGTGTTAATATACGGCTTAAGGCCATTTAGTTCAAATAATCTTTCCCTACTTTTCCTGATGCCTTTACTTGCCCAGTCACTGAATAAAAACTTAGGGCAAATAGTTTTCGTTTTATTCTTAAAAGAGTTATTATACTCTGTTTGCACTAATGAAAAGAATTCTTCATACAAGATATTACCATTGTTTATATTTAGGCCCTGAGTACTTAACTTACTAATTAAAGTACTATTAAACCTATTTAAATTACCCGATGTTATTGGTCTAGTTTGTATCTGCACTTTTTGAAGTGGTGTGTTGGACTCAAAATTAACGGTTTGACCGCTGTGATCAGAAGGGAGATAATTTACAATGGCTTTATCGAAATAGTCGCAGCTACAAAAAACATTATCAATACATGTAGCTGTAGTTGTAGTAATTCGCGTTGGTTCCAAAAACACATTTGACAGATTGAATGATTTGAAGAGACTTAACAATCTACTGCTATTTGAATTATTTTCCAAAATATTAATGTTAAAGTCACCACAAATGATTACTGATTTATTACCCGTTGCAAGTTTTACCAAAACATCTTCCATTACTGACTCAAATATAGAGTAGTTTTGATAATTAGGAGGTCGGTATACGCACACTTAATGCTTATCTAGCTCAACACAGGACAGTTCAATGCTATGTTCCACCGATAGTTCAACTATGTCTTTACGAGTCTTAGATTTTATACAATTTTTATTTAAGATTAGTGAACCTCCACGCAGCATGGATTTTCCGTTAAAACAACTGCCCACCCTATAATTCTCAAAATTAATTAGCATTTCATAATCTTTCAACCAGTGTTCAGTTATGCAGATAATATCAAACATTGTTTTTTCTAAAAACAATTCAATTTCCAATTGTTTGGTAGAAAAACCCTGAATATTTTGATTAAATAATTTCAAGGTATTCTGCTTAGCCCCTTTTTTGCAATTAACTAATTGAATGCTAGAAGATACCATGTTGATGGTGAGATTAACTACATTGTTACTGGTACCTTCTGTTGTCTTACTGACTAGTTTAAAATATTATTAGTATTATTACTAAATTTTGTGGTGCTAATTACATAAGACTTCGACATACTACTTAAGTCTGAGTTTATATTAAAAGCTAACTAATAGCCATGCTATTTGACGTCTAAAACTAATAGGCAGATACGCAGTATCCCTAGTCGATTTTAATTTCTCAACAAAAGTGTTGGTGTCAAAAAAAATAAGTTTGTCACTATAGTGATTCGCTAGTAAATGCATATGGTTATTTAGCATATGTACGGTCGCGGTATGAGAATGTTTACCACCTTAAGGTTTATAATTGCATGCACACATCTATGTCACAAGGTCGATGACAATATAGTGATTTTGATTAGGTATAGAGCACAATATTCAGTTTGTTTCGGCCTTTTTTCTCAGAGTAGTCAGTTATTAAACGCCGACCTCATTTAGTTTTGACGTTTAAAAGTGTTTGTACAAACCTACTTACAGAAATAAATCAATTATCATTTAATATTTTATCTAAAACAAATCAACACGCAAAAACGGACAATTTTATAATAAACATTTTTATGTTTTCATGGAAATTATCAATAATTTATAGTTTTAATAACTAGTATAGCCTCCATCAGCAGCTATGACGGCACGTAGTCTATCTCTCATAGATGAGACAAGCCGCGCGCATAAATCTGTCCCCCTGATATCATCCCATACCCGTGCACAATGTGATCTAAGAGCTTCAGGGTTTCTTTCGTTCTGACAGTCCCAGCGTTGAACCATTATGCCCCACAGATTTTCAATCGGGTTCATATCTGCTGAACGAGCAGGCCATTGAATGAGACGAATGTCACGGTGCATGTTGAACCACGCCATAGTAGCCCGGGCCTTGTGTATCGGTGCATTATCTTGAACGTAATCAATTTGTGGGAATTCTGCTGCAGGATACGCAACTCGCACAGTAGGCAACATCACCTCTTCCAAGAGTGACCAATAATTATTCGCAGTAGCCGTTTTTTCTAACGACGTCAGTTCTCCGACGTCATCGTGGCTCATCCACCCCCATAAGTTGACTGTTATGCGACCAGATTCATTTTGAGGCACGATATGAGCTTCATCATACCGAGTGCGATTATAACGCCATAAAGTCAATCTTCCAATTTGACTCGATTTAAAAGTTTTTTCGTCGGTAAATATAACATTCGATCAATCAAAATCAAGATATTGTCGCGCAAAATTAAGTCGGGCAGTTTTGTGGTGAGCTTTGAGTTCCACTTTTATAGCATGACGTATGTAGTGTAGCCCTGGGGGCCTAGACAAAATCCCTTTTCTGTAAGCGTTAACGCCAACGGAAAGATCAAATTGTATGGAGTTGACAGCAGCAGTCATGTGACATCTCTAAAGCTAATGTCAACTCCATACAATTTGATCTTTCCGTTGGCGTTAACGCTTACAGAAAAGGGATTTTGTCTATAGCCTCTGCTCCGTGCAAAGCTCGTCGAATCGTCCGAGGACCCACATCATACAAAGCAGCAAAATGACTAGTTGGTGTGAAGCCGCGCTCTTCGTAATGTCGAACCATATCAGTTATTTGCGCGGTGGTTAGTATCGCCCGTCGTCCTGAATTGCTTTTATGATCTGTTATTTGCCCTTCTTCGCCATGACGCCGAATCCAAAATCTCACGGTGAATCGAGATATATTGAGCTCTCGTGATATCGCACTAATATTCAAGTCATCTTCGTGGAGAAATAATATTTCAGCCCTTTGTTGCAGGGTTATACTAGCCATTTTATTTCTATCAATCTATAATTACTAAAATTCAAACCTATTTTCTTTATTAAATGTCATATGGTAATATGTCAACAGGAGTCAACTTTAAAATTAAGAAATAAAAGTCATACGAAAGAGGTATAGCATTTTATGTCATTATGGTAATGTGTCAACTTTAAAATTAAGAAGTAAAAGTAATAAGAAGCAGATATAGCATTTTAGACTTTACTGCACACAGTGTGGTAAAGAAGCTAATTTGAAAACTGATAAACATTTTTAGACCGCGATAGTATATAATGATTTTGCCTACTTGACAAGTGCTCGAAGTATGGAAAAGCACACAATATTATTTTCTTACAATTAGTCTTCAAGATTTCAGTGACACTGTCAGTGATGTCAGAAGTCTTCCCTTCTAGATTTATATATCATCTATGTAGGAAAGGGTTCAAAATGAAAATATCGTTTCTTCATTTAAACTTCTTTTTAATTATTAGTTTTCACCTTTTTCTTCTTACAATAAATCTGTATCCGCCATCTTCGAATACCCTTCTTGCAATCCCAAATCCAATCATTCACCTTTCACTCACTCATTCTCAACTTCCCCTTTCACTCAACCCTTCGTTCATAAACACAAACGTTCAGAAACTTTTACAAGCTTTATATAATCCTACAACTCGGCCGTCCTGCCAATCAGTCTGGCCTCAGACTGAATCCACTTTAAATCACTTCTAAGCAAAAATTAGTCTTAGTAGTTACAAATCAACAAACTCTTAACTTTTAATCTAAAGTACTCAATACTTAGTACTACTTTATACTTAAATGATACTGGTACAGTATAAGACACACAGTCGGCAATAATCTTAAGAAAACTATCTAAAACATACTGAAAGAAAATCTTATATCTTATTGGTAACTACCCAAATAAAATACAGCTTTGAGCCTACTGTGGTCTGACTTAAAAGAACATAAAAAAAGTTGTACACATCAGTAAGTTAGACACAATCAAGTTATTATATTCCTTGTATAGTTATGAAACACCCTGCATACCATCTTATAATATTACACAAATACAAAGGTACAGTTGAGCTAAGGCCATCTTTTCATGTGGTCCACACGTGATGTAGTCCTTATAGGCCCCTCCTTACCTCTGTCTACTTTCTCTACCTCATATCTGTCCTTTCCCAACTCTTTTGTGACTGTTGTATATTATGTAACTATGGGTGTAGCGATGCGCGTCAACAAGGCCTGCCTGCGCAGACGACGCCGCGCAGCGCCCCGCACCCCGCACCCCCGCCGCGGGCCCGCGCACGCGTTTCTTTGAAATAAAGCGTCAGTGCGTTCACAGCTCGCCCGAGTTTTACTTGTGTCCTGTTCCCGTACTTCCCGTATCTAACAGTGGCGACGAGAGCGACCCACGCTTTAACACAATGGCTCAGTTTAGCTTCGGTTTATTAAATAATTTCGACCATACAGTGCATCAATGGCAGGTGTACAAAAGTCGCCTGCGGCAATGGTTCGTGGCAAACGATATTTCCGAGAAAAACGACGCAACGGGTTCAAGACGGCGAGCAATCCTACTGAGCGCACTCGCGGATGGTACCTACCAGCTCGCAGCCGACTTGGCTTTGCCAAAACAGCTGGAGGAGGTGCCAGTAGAAGACATCTATGAGCTTCTTGACACTCATTTTTCCCCGACAAAGTGTGGATTCGGGGAGCGGTACGCATTTTACGCGGCTACGCAGCAAACGGGTGAGACACATGCACAGTGGGCGGCAAGACTGCGTGGTCTCACGAAACATTGCAAGTTCGCTAACGTAGAGGAGGCATTGCGAGACCGTTTCGTGATGGGCATGTTGGCGGGTCCCGAGAGGGACAAACTGTTCACAAAGGACACAGATACCTTAACCCTGGCTAAGGCAGTGGAGTTGGCGCAGAGCGTCCGGTGCGCGCGAGCAGGTGCCGCCGCCGGCGCTTCCACGACGGCGTCGATCACACAGCAAGAACATTCAGTGTTCAAGGTGCAGGGCAAGAGTGCGGTTTCTGATAAGGAACCGGTATTGGAGAAGTGTTCCGTGTGCGGTCGAAAGAACCATGCATCGTCTCAGTGTCGATTCGCGAACTTTACGTGTAGGAAGTGTAATACAAAGGGTCACTTACGTAGAATGTGCAAAGTAAAGTGTGTGGTGACGGTGACGTGAGTGAGGAGGAGGACGACGACGATGGTGAGTTTTTATGTGGTAACATCACTTCAGAGCGGGGAGAACCCATGACAGAAATCGTGTCCATAAATGGCTCACAAATAAAATTTGAGATTGATAGTGGATCTGCAGTAACGGTCATTTCCGAGAATTTATACAACAAATGTTTTAGCAGTTTGCCCTTGTTACCACCTAAGAAAAAGCTATTTACCTACACGGGCAGTAGCATTGTGTGTCGCGGTATTATTCGCCTACCGGTCACATATAGGCTGAGCACACACACACTAGATGCTTACGTGGTACACAGCGAAGGCCCGCCATTGCTCGGAAGAGATTTTTTATCTCTATTTAAGTTACAACTAGCACCCTGTAATTTCATAAACAATGAAGCAAAAACAATCGATGACTTGGAGAATAGATTCAGAGACGTATTTTCAGATAAATTAGGTAAATTCAATAAATTCGAGGTCAAATTACGTTTAAAAGATGATACCGTCCCAATATTTTTCAAAGCGCGTCCCATCGCTTTTGCATTGCGAGACAAGGTAGATAAAGAGATAGTTCGCCTTGTAAACCTAGGGATACTTAAACAGGTTGATCACTCGGAGTATGCATCACCCATAGTGCCAGTATTAAAACGCAATGGTAGTGTTAGGTTGTGTGCAGACTATTCTGTAACCATAAATAAACAATTGGTTGTAGAACAATACCCGTTGCCTACAGTCCACGAGCTGTTTTCAAAATTACACGGAGGTCAACAGTTCTCAAAGTTAGACCTTTCCATGGCCTATAATCAATTTGTTTTAGACGAAGACTCGCAAAAGATTACATGCATAAATACTCATCGCGGGTTGTTTCAGTACACACGTATGGTTTTTGGGTTAACCAGCGCACCGTCTATTTTTCAGCGCGCAATGGAAAACTTATTGTCTGGTATGGACGGTGTGTTATGTCTGTTAGACGACGTCCTTATCACAGCTGATGGACCGGGGTTACATTTACAACGCCTAACGGCAGTGTTACAGAGGCTGCAAGATGCAGGTCTAACCTTGCAAAAAGAAAAGTGCGAATTTTTTAAGAATGAAATCAATTACTTAGGTTATGTTATTAACAAAGACGGGTTAAAAAAATCATCGGATAAAGTAATAGCAATTGAGAAATCCCCAGTGCCCACAGATATAGGCAAACTTCAATCATTTTTAGGATTAGTAAATTATTACCGTAATTTCGTACCTAAGGCATCCGAAATCTTAAGTCCCTTGTACGATCTTTTAAGGAAAGATGTTAAATGGCATTGGGCCGGCGAACATCAAAGAGCGTTCGTGGAAATAAAAAAACATTTAATGTCGGATCAGGTGTTAACGCATTTCGACCCAAATGCAACGTTAATCCTCACGGTGGACGCTTCAACTAACGGGTTAGGTGCAATATTATCTCAAAGCGATAAGGATGGATGCGAGCGTCCTATTTCGTTTGCGTCCCGCACTCTAAACACAGCTGAAAAGCGTTATTCTCAAATTCAGAAAGAGGCAACGGCTATTATTTTTGGCGTTCGAAGATTCCATCAGTACTTGTATGGTAAGTCGGACCCATTCATTCTTCGCACCGATCACAAGCCTTTAATATCAATTTTTGGGCCGCATAAGGGTATTCCGGAGGTTTCAGCAAACCGATTACAAAGATACGCGTTATTCCTCAGCGCATATAATTATAAAATCGAATACGTTCGTAGCGAGAATAACAGCGCGGATTATTTGTCCCGCGCAAGTCTTCCTGACGACGATAAGCGATCGCAGTCAATGAACGCGGGGATAGCGCTCAGCACGCTGCCGCCGCGGCCGCCCCGATTGACCGCGCGTCGTATGTTCACTTCGTAATAGACGGAAACATGCCAGTGACGCGGGACGAATTACGCAAGGAAACTAGCCGAGATGTTAATTTAACGAAGGTGATTGATTTTATTTTTAAAGGGTGGCCTAGAAGCGTGGGTGATGTGAATTTAAAACCGTTCCACGCATGCAGGAATCAATTATCTTATGAAGACGGCTGTGTTATGAGAGGGCATAAATTGATTTTATCAGAAAGTTTAAAAATTAAAATACTTAACGAACTTCATTCTTCCCACCTGGGAATTGTAAAAACCAAGGCCGAAGCTCGTTCCCGTTTCTGGTTTCCGGGTATTGATAACGAAATAGAAACAATGATAAACTCGTGTAGTGTTTGCATACATTTAAGACCAACCCCTCCGCGCGCCCCGCTTGCCCCCTGGAAATACCCACCCCAACCATTTTACAGGTTACACATAGATTTCTTGGGTCCGTTAGATAATAGATATTATTTAATTGTAGTAGATGCATATACAAAATGGGTGGAACTGTACGAGATGTGTGGTTCAACGACCTCATCTGCTACAATAGAAAAATTATACGAGTTTGTTTCAAGGTTCGGGTTACCAAAAACAATTGTAAGCGATAACGGCACGGCTTTCACGTCACAGGATTTTAAACGGTTTTGTTTGATTAACGGGATTGAACACGTGACGTCACCGGCTTACAATCCTGCGAGCAATGGCCAGGCCGAAAGTTACGTAAAGATCGCAAAAAAGGGTATAAAATCGTGTATTTTATCTAGCAACAACCAAAAAGATACTAGGGTCAAACTGTTAAAATATCTTTTTGATTATCGGAATTCGGTACATTCAGTGACAGGGTTCTCTCCGGCTCAATTAGTTTTTGGACACAAGCTAAGATCAAGGTTGGATCTATTGTCGCCAAAACCGCCGTCGTCACCCTCAAACGCGTCGCTGGACAGCACAGTAAAATCAAAACAGTGTTTGCAGTGTAAATTCTATGGCGGCAAAAATATACGAATTTTTAAAAACGGGGACGATGTTTTCTACAAAAAATTTCACAATAAAGACAAGTTTACATGGTGCAGAGGGACGATATTGAATAGGATTGGTAAAGTTGTGTATTTAATCAACGATCATTTAACAGGAAATGTTATAAAAAAACATAAAAACCAGATTATATTATATAAAGGCAATGTACAACAAAGTTGGGCTGGCGAAATTGATGATGATGGTGACGAGGATACATCCTCAGCGATACCACCAAGCCCCCAACCCGCGTCTCAAGCTGACGCCGCGGGGGAGGGGGGGGAAGGTGCAAGCACACCGCCTGCGTCTGTGCCGCCCGCCCGTTCCAGTAGGGTGTTGCGCCAGCTCCCAAGGGTTGATTATAGAAGCCTTGCGCTAGGCACTACGTTTAAGTAATTTCGTATTATTATGTACCTTTTTGTTATTAAGCTACTTTCGTATTATTATGTTATTGTATCTTTCGAAATAAGGTGGGGAGATGTTGTATATTATGTAACTATGGGTGTAGCGATGCGCGTCAACAAGGCCTGCCTGCGCAGACGACGCCGCGCAGCGCCCCGCACCCCGCACCCCCGCCGCGGGCCCGCGCACGCGTTTCTTTGAAATAAAGCGTCAGTGCGTTCACAGCTCGCCCGAGTTTTACTTGTGTCCTGTTCCCGTACTTCCCGTATCTAACAGTGACTTTATAGGGTCCATGGAACTTCGGTCTTAATTTCAAGGCATTCCCAAATTGCGTTCTTTGTATCGCAACTAGATCACCTTTCTTGTACTTCTCTCCTTCTTTACGTTTCTTGTTGAATGTTTTTCGGTTCTCTTCCTGTATTCTTAATATTTGTGCCTTAGCTTCTCTTCGTGATTCATCTCTTTTATGCATGAAATCCATCCTGTTTTCTTCTTCTAAAAATTCTAATATCTTCATATCTTCTTAGTTTAACACCAGATTCACATGGTGTTGTATTAATTGATCGTTGGTATGTACTGTTTATGACTCTTTGAAGCATACTAACATACTTGTACCAATGGCCAGGCTCTTCTATGCACATCTTGGTTAAAGTTGAAATGATAATTCGGTTCATCCTTTCTACTTGGCCATTCCTTCTGGGTATTCCAGTTGAGATAGTGATATGTTCAATTTTTTCAACTTGACAATATTCTCGAAATTCGCCTGAGGTGAATGCTGTTCCCCTGTCTGTGATTATTCTCCGTGGGTTTCCATAGTCTTTCTGATGCAACTTCAATTTCTCAACAGTTTCTTTGGATGTTACTGTCTTGACAGGATAGATCCACACAAACTTATTATACCCGTCAATTACTGCTAGAATGTAGTTATACATTTTTTTTGTAGCGTCTAATGGTCCTAGGTGGTCACAGTGTAGAGTATCTAAAGGTAGCTCTCCTTTATCTATTGGATTTAAGAATCCCTCCTTCTTTCCAGATTTCCTGCTGGCCAATAAACACGGTACACACATAGAAATGACCTTATCAATTTTACTGTCTAATTTTGTGATATAATATCTAATCCTTTCCTAGAATATCCTTAGTTTTCTTCTTTCCAAAATGTCCTATTCCATGAGCTCTTTTAATCATTTCCAAATCCATCATTTCAGGTATTACTAACTTCTTCTGTACACCTTTATAAATAACGCCATTGTCTAAAAAATAATCTTCATATTCACTTTTTTCGAGAACTTCTCTCATAATCTTTAATCCATCATCCACTTCTTGAGCTTTCTTTATCCTGGCATGTAGTTCAACATTTACAAAGCATATATTCCTACTTAGGGCATCAACGTGTTGCATATTATCCCCTGTTCTATGCTCTATGGAATAATCAAAATCCTGCAGGTATAGTATCCATCTGGCCACCTTTGCAGGGACGTCTTTCTTATTCTTATCGAATTAGAAAACAACAACAACACTTTTCCAAAAATATTCCACTAAGAAAAGAACGTGTTGATTTACTTAATAAACTAAATAATTATCAAATCAAATTAGAAGACAGCAAAAAAATCTATGAAATTGATACGCAGCGCTTACAGTCTGACATACAGTTACTTGAGGGAAGACTTAGTTCCCTTTACATTAAATATTTGGGCTCTCAGAACCAAATTAAAGAATATATTCTTGCCGCAAATGAGTTAGTTATGTGTCAGTGTACTTGTCAGAATGTTTTAAACCCTGAAGCTGTCCAGTCTCAGGCAACGGAGGACCCGTCCCAGACTGAGAGTTTATCTGGTATAATACAAGATCTATCTCAAGTGGTACAGCCTGAGATTGGTAATTGTCCATCATTCAGTAGTCATGATTGCTATCATTCAATTATGTTCTCAGATAGTATAGGAAGAGGTTTAGGTAAATTAATTAGTAATAACCTGAGATGTTCTACTCAAAATTATTGTATGCCAGGGTCTACCTACAAACAAATAATGGCATCAGTAACAGGAAATGTGTTCAATCCTAAAACCAATATTACTGTATTTGTAGGTAATAGTTCTAAGGTCAAAATAGAAGAAATAACTGATTGTGTAACTGGGTTGTTAAAGCTAAATTGTAGTAAAATAATATTGTGTGCATTCCCATATTTTGAAAAATTGACAAAAAGACAAAACAATTATATTCATATGCTTAATAAGCATATGCAATTTTTAGTTAGCCATTATAGTGACAAGCTTGTATTTCTTGACACCAACACTTTTGTGGAAACTTTAAAGTCGACTAGGGGTACTGTGTATCTGCCTGTTAGTTTTAGACACATAATAGCAAGGCTATTAGCTTTTTATATAAACTCAGACATAAATAGTATGTCGAAGTCTTGTATTATTAACACCACAATGATTAGTAATAATACTAATAATAAGGTGGTGAAACTGAATGAATGTAGCTCAAATGCTATAAATAGTTTTACAAATTGTACGAAGGAGTATCCATGTCCCTCACTGACTATGAGCTCACTGCCTGGTGATGACATTGAAGTCTTGGGTTTAACTCCGGATAGTCATTTAAACTAGTTTATAAGACAACAGAAGGTACCAGTAAGAATATTCTTATAACTAACAACAACAAGGTGTCTTCTTGCTCTAATATAAGTAATTATCAAAAAGGAGATCAGCAGAATGCCTTGAAATTATTTCATCAAAATATTCAAGGTGTTTCTTCCAAATTATTAGAAATTGAAATGTTTTTAGAAAAAACACAGTTTGAGATTGTTTGTTTTACTGAACATTGGCTAAAGGATTACCAAATCTATGCTACGTGGAGGTTCTCTGATCTTGATAAAAAATTGTTTAAAATCTAAGCAACGTAATGACATAGTTGGTTTATCAGTTGAACATTGCATCGAACTGTCCTGTGTTGAGCTGGATACGCATGTCGTAGTGTGCGTGTACAGACCCCCTAATTATCAGATCTTTTCCTTATTTGAGTCAATAATGGAAGATGTCCTAGCGAAAGTTGCATCCAGTAACAAACCCGCAATTATTTGTGGTGATTTTAATACTAATATTCTGGAAAATAATTCAAATAGCTGTAGAATGTTAAGCCTTTTTAAATCGTTCAATTTATCGAATGTTTTTACAGAACCGACTAGAGTAACTCCAACTTCTGCTACTTGTATCGATAATGTCTTCTGCGATTGTGATTATTTAGATAAAGCCATCGTAAACTATTTGCCGTCTGATCATAGTGGACAAACGGTAACTTTTAAGTTTAAAACACCAATGCAAAAAATGCAAATACAATTTAGACCGATTACAACAGGCAAATTAAATAGATTCAATAGTACCCTAAATAATAAGTTAATTGCCCTGGGCCAGAATATGGACGATGCAAACAAATTGTATGAGGATTTCTTTACAGTAGTGCACACTGAATTCAATAAAACTTTTGAAAAGAAAACAAAAAATATTTGCCCTAATTTTATTTTTAGTGACTGGGCAACTAGAGGTATTAGGATAAGTAGGGAAAGACTGTTCGAGCTGTATGGCCTTAAGCCTTACATTAACACTGGAACTTTCAATAAGTATGTTGCTACATATTCCAAAATTTTTCGAAATACCTGCAAGATAGCTAAAGCCCTGTTTATTAGCAACAAGATCAAATCAGCAGAAAATAAAATAAAATCAGTTTGGAAAGTTATAAATAGTGAAACTAATAAGAATAAAATACGAAACACTGATTACACATTGGAGACTTCACGTGGTGCCATAAGCTCTAATTTAGAAGTAGCTCAAGAATTTGTACACTTCTTTACTAACATACCAGCTAAAACGACGGAAGTTTTAAATTCCTCACCCGACGTCTCAATTGATTTATTAAGAGCGAACGTTCCAGGCTGCCCGGTTGAATTTCAATTTAAGCATATAAACCCAATGATAGTTATAAAAGCTTTTCGACCAATCAAAATAAAATTAACCGAAGATCTATGGGGATTATCTATCAAAGTGTGTACATCCATAATCGAGACTATAGCACCATACTTGGCTTTAATATTAAATTTATGTGTGGATCAAGGAGTCTTTCCGGATTTAATGAAATACAGTAAGGTAATACCACTTTTTAAATCTGGAGACAGTAAAGACACCAACAATTATAGACCAGTATCTGTTCTGCCGGTGTTCAGCAAGGTCTTCGAAAAGGTAATGCTCAATCAAATGCTTAATCATTTTAACACCAACCAAATCTTACACGATCAGCAGTATGGTTTCACCAAAGGACGTTGTACGACTGACGCCGGTGTCACCTTATTAAAACACATTTTTACTGCGTGAGAGGAGGCCCAAGATGCCATAGGAATCTTTTGTGACCTCTCCAAGGCATTTGACTGCGTAAATCACAAAACCTTACTCTTAAAACTTGAGCATTACGGACTAGGTAAACTTGCGCTCAGTTTAGTAAAATCTTATTTAAATGATAGACAACAGCAAGTTCAAATAAATGGTGTCAATTCACTCGGTTTAAATGTAAAAATGGGTGTTCCACAAGGCTCGATATTGGGTCCTTTCCTCTTTTAGTATATATTAATGATCTACCCCATTTATTAAAAAACCAACCACAAATGGTGTTATTTGCTGACGATACTTCATTAATTTTTAAAATAAATAGACGTGCATCAAATCTTGACGACGTAAATAACGGCCTACTGCAGGTCCAAAATTGGTTCACTGCTAATAATTTAGTATTAAATGGGAAAAAAACTAAATGCATGAGATTTGCTTTACCGAATGTTAAAAGTAGTGATTGTGACATAATATTGAATAGGGAGAAACTAGAATTCGTCGATAAGACTGTTTTCCTGGGGATCACACTCGACTCAAGGCTGCAATGGGGTCCTCATTTAACATCTCTTGCAGGACGGTTAAGTTCAGCAGCATATGCTGTGAGGAAAATCCGTCAATTCACTGATGTAGATACCGCGAGGCTAGTCTATTTCAGTTACTTTCATAGTATCATGTCTTACGGTATTTTACTATGGGGACGGGCTGCCGATATCGAGTCTATTTTTATTCTGCAGAAAAGAGCTATCAGAGCAATATATGGCCTCTGTATGCGCGATTCTCTAAGGAAACTGTTTAAAGATATTAACATCATGACGGTACCTTGTCAATATATCTACGAAAACATCATGTACGCAAGGAAAAATCTAAGTCTTTTTAGTAAAAGAGGTGAAAAACACAATTATAGGACTAGGAATAGGCACCAATTAGTTCAACCGGGCTTCAGACTGGCTAAAGTAGACTCATCCTTCATGGGGTACTGTTTAAAATGTTACAATAAAATACCTCCCCACATACTCCAACTGAATGAAACAAAATTTAAATCTTGTATAAAACGCACACTATGCCGCCAAGCATATTATAAATTGGGGGATTACATCACTGACAAAAATGCTTGGCTCAGCGCTGGTCCAGCTCCACAGGGCGCACCAAGTAATTGATTAGCATACGAAAATATTGTTGGAGCTGTTGAAGATTGTAAAAACTATCTTTACATTGTATAAATTCAATCTCCTAGTATTGTATAACTGCATAGCACATGTGTGTGAGCACTATGTACTTACCTAAGTACTTTAAAGCTACTATTTACTAGGTACGTATTTCATTGACTTGAATGTGCCCTGGCGGCTGAAAGCATGTCATGCTCACTTTAATGTCTCGCTGGTGGTGGCGTGTGTGTTGGATCATTAAGTTCCCTTCAAAATGGTTGAGCTGAATGGTGCTGATCCATGCGTCATGTTCGTGAACGGGCGCCATCAGTAGGGACTGGTCATCTCTTAGCTGCCACGGCTTATTTTGATTTATTTTAATTTTTGAATTGTTTTGTATCGTTTTATCTTTTATTTACGGTCTCTTTTAACCTGCACGTTTTTCTACATTGTACTCACATGTATGATTCCAACATGAATGATGTAAACAACATATTGTAACAATATTCTGATTTAAAAGAGTGTCCGTGGAGTTTCTTGACCGTTCTTCTCCATAGAATGGGCAACTAGCTTTATATTTTCTGACTGACCGACCCTTTGACAATTCAAAAGTGCCTGTAATTGGTTTATTTGAAATAAATGCTTTGAGTTGAGTTGAGTTGATTAAAGGTTTTCTGTAATGCTTCACAATCTGTCACTATTTTAAAATGTTTTCCCATGAGATTTCTTCGGAATTTATTCACTCCTTCAATAACTGCTAAAGCTTCAAGTTCGTAACTGCTACACTTTTGTTGTGTATCTGTGGTTTTTCTGCTCATGTAGTGGACTGGATGCAAATTACCATCCTTCGGATCTTTCTGCATTAAAATCGCTGCATAGCCATATTTGGAAGCATCTGTGTGTAATTCAGTTACCATTTGTACATCAAATATCTTGAGAACTGGTTCACAACATAATTTGGATTTTAATTCTTCAAAAGCTTGTATGTGTACACCTTCAAAACTAAACTCATTTTTCTTTAATAAGTCTGTCAACGGTTTTGCAATTAATGCATAATTCTGAATGAACTTTCTGAAGTATGAAGTCAGTCCTACAAAACTGTGTACTTCTTCTAAACTTTTCGGCATTGGAAACGTCATTACCGCCTTTGTTTTCTCAGTGGAGGGTTTCACTGTTCCATCAGAAATAATATACCCCAAGTATTCAACGGACCTTTGAAGTATCTGTGACTTTTTCCAATTTATTTGAAGGCCATATTCTGCTGCTATCTTTAACACATCTTTAAGTTTTAATATTCCATCTTCTTCATCTTCCGACAATATTATTAAATCGTCGATGAATATCAACACAACTCCATTTCTAATTAAGTCAGCAAATATGATGTTAATGTATCGTGTAAAATACTTCGGACAGATGGAAAGGCCAAAGGGTGCCCTTAAAAATTCATATTGGCCTTCAGGGTTACTTGTCACAAATGCTGTATATTTTACAGACTCTTCTTCTATCGGCAAGTGAAAAAAACCATTTTTCAGGTCGAGAGTACTAAACATCTTCACCTTACACAGTTTGTCGATATGATCCTCAATCACAGGCAATGGATATTCATCTTTTACCATTTTTTGATTAATCTTCCTATAATCGACGCACACTCGGGTACTCCCATCTTTTTTCTTGACTAAAACCAGAGGACTTGCATACTCGGAATAGCTTGGACGAATAATACCCTTAGATAACCACTCTTCAATTTGATTTCTTACCACTTCTTCTTCCGATAGTGCCAATCTTCTGGGTCGCTGTGTAACCGGTATGTCATCCTTCAATATAATCTTTAATTTAATGGGCGCATCTTTAGTCTTCGTGGGTTTATAGTTATCTATAATTTCTTGCACCGTTGAATTTTGCTCATCATAGCTAGAAAACATGCAAATAACATTTTGATACGAAATATCGTAGAACTGAGGCCTTATCTCAACTGAACCCTTATTAATAACTGTGATAGTGTTTACCAAAAACGGCTGGCCTAAATTACGTCGTATGGTATCTCGTTAGCAGGTACTATGTAGAAACTAATATTGTAATTATGGTTTTTAATAACTAAATCTGTGTCGACCTTACCAATTGAAAGCACCTTACAGGATCCCAACCCAGTTAGTAACATCTTCTCGGGTTTGTATACACTATCTAACTTCGAAAACAACTCGAGCGTAATTAAATTTAAATCACTACCGGTGTCAATCAAACAATTCACCGTATATCCACGTATTTTAACACTTTTTATACTTTTATTTATTATCGGAACCGGATCACCTTTGTTTACATTCAGTATGTTTTGACGTTGATGACAGATGTCACTGTCACTTCCGGAGTGAACGAATTGTGACTCGCACTGACCGACCGAACCGAAGTTTGTTATCGGCTCACTCACTAGCTCTTCCGAACCGTCGTCATCATCCGCATTCGCAGCGCCCCCTGACGTTTGATATTGAACGAACATCGACCGCCGATCCGATTTCGCTGCGCCGCCGCCATGATTGTTTGATGATTTTTTATTAGGTTCTTTCTCGTTTGAAGTACCCGCCGCCTTGCATTCCGGACCAATATGCCCAAACTCATTACATTTGAAGCATTTAACACCTTTGGAACAGGAACTCGCCACATGCCCTTTATCACCACACTTGTAACAACGCTGAGCTATAGATGATTTAGCTTCGGGCTCCTCTTGCGGCTTCGCTTTCGCCGGTTTATCACGCTGCTTCGTAGATTCAGCTTTCTTGGATTTTTGTTTAAAAGCTTCGTACAGAACTAATTTTTCCTTCAACACCGGATAAGATGTCACCCCGTAGAATAGCAGCTTATTTGACTCGTAGTCTGAAATTCCGTCAATTATATACTGAATCGCAACGTAGTCTGGGAACTTCGCGCGCTTGCCTAGTTCTTTCATAACGAGCATGTATTGATAGAACGTCTCGTTTGCTTGTTTCTTCCGCGTGCTCATCATCTCGTGCATCTGTTTGCTGTTCACCGTTTCAGGGAATTCTTTGAGCAGCGCCGCCTTGAGGTCATCGTATGTTTTGAACACCTTTTCAGTTTTCATCCATAGTTCCGCTGTGCCGCCTAAACTACGTCGTGCGATTATTAGTTTTTGTTGCGGACTCCACCCGAATATCTCGGAATTATCGTCTAAATCTTGAGTCCACCTCGTTGAGGAATACGTCATATCATCTCCTGTGAACTTGGGTACACAGTCGAATGCCCTGAATGGGCCTTCATCGTTCTTCTTTCCATCGTCATACATCGTCTTGCACCTTAGTTTTGCAACGTAAACTCGTAATAAACTTCGTGTTCGCCGTTTGAAGTTATGCACGTTGGTACCGGCTTGCACCCACGCGGTAACTTTTTCAAAAACGTAGAAAAGCTTCTTAATCACTTGAACCCTTTATCCCGGACGAGAATTTGTAGGAAAGGGTTCCAAATGAATATATCGTTTCTTCATTTAAACTTCTTTTTAATTATTAGTTTTCACCTTTTTCTTCTTACAATAAATCTGTATCCGCCATCTTCGAATACCCTTCTTGCAATCCCAAATCCAATCATTCACCTGTCACTCACTCATTCTCAACTTCCCCTTTCACTCAACCCTAAACACAAACGTTCATAAACACAAACGTTCAGAAACTTTTACAAGCTTTATATAATCCTACATCTATGTGGTGGTGGCTAGGCTACACTTGTTATTCTATGTACTTTGATATCGCACGCAATATATATTATAATAAAATTTAAGTAAAAATCTTTTTAAAAACAAGCTTTTAATGAACTAAAAAGTACCAAATAAAACTTACGTAAACAATAGAACTTTTATATTTTGGTATTTTTTTTTATATTTTAAAGCTTGAGGCTTATCTTCAAGTTTAGTGTAAGCAGGACATTTTACGCCTCAAGCTTTTAAGAAAATATTAAAGTTCTATTGTTTACGTAAGTTTTATTAAGTACTTTTTAGTTAATTAAAAGCTTGTTTTTTAAAAGATTTTTACTTAAAATTTTATTTTCTACATTTTCGCATTAGGATTTTTTTAAATATGTGTTCTATCATCCTCACAAATTCAATGAATTAGGGCTTCCGGCTCTATCATCAGGCCCTGAACACCACGTAGTGTCAAAGCTCTTGTTAATACATAATCAATGAGTCCAAACACGATTGTGCTGTCTTGATTGATTGAGCAGTTCCCTTGGCCATCTTCCAGCTCCATTATCAGACCCTGAACACCACCTAGTGTCAAAGCACTTGTTAATACATGACCAATGAGTCCAAACACGATGGTGCTATCTTGTTTGATTGAGGAGTTCCCATGGCCACCTGGCTCCATCATCAGACCCTGAACACCACCTAGTGTCAAAGCACTTGATAATACATCACCAATGAGTCCAAACACGATGGTGTTATCTTCTTTGATTGAGGAGTTCCCATGGCCACCTTCTGGCTCCATCATCAGACCCTGAACACCACCTAGTGTCAAAGCACTTGTTAATACATGACCAATGAGTCCAAACACGATGGTGCTATCTTGTTTGATTGAGGTTTTCCCATGGCCACCTTCCGGCTCCATCATCAGACCATGAACACTACCTAGTGTCAAAGCACTTGTTAATACATAACCAACGAGTCTAAACACGATGGTGCTATCTTGTTTGATTGAGGAGTTCCTATGGTCAACTTCCGGCTCCATCATCAGACCAGCAACATGGTATCATTTTTTCAAAATGTATCGGTAGATGTATAAGTATGCCAAGTTACGGTACAATCAGATGCCAGGAAGTGCTTGAAAAATTGATGACAATTGGAGTAACTAGAAACACATATGGCCAGCTTCCGGCTCCATCATCAGACCTTGAACACCACCCAGTATCAAAGTACTTGTTAATACGTAAACAATGAGTCCAAACATGATGGTGCTATCTTGTTTGATTGAAGAGTTCCTATGCCCAACTTCCGGCTCCATCATCAAACCAGCTCCATGGTATCATTTTTTCAAAATGGCTCGTTAGTTGTTTACGTATGCCAAGTTTCAGCTCAATCAGATGCCAGGAAGTGCTTGAAAAATTGATGACAAAAGGAGTAACCGGAAACACATACGAACAGAGCAAGCTAATATAAAGCTTGTAATAAAAACCCAATTCCACTGCGTTTACTTTAATAATTTATTTGGCCGCTAAACACGCCAGTTAGGGATTTTCATAGTAACTTTGCTGACCGCATCGGCTCTCGTTTTTGACCAGTACAGCAATTTCGATTTATCTCAAAGAAGGTTGTCAAAATAATGCTTGAATTTCCAAGCATGTTTGAGATAAGTTAATATTGGGTCATTTTACTTATGAAATCAGCGTTTTGTATGGGGACTTTTAAAGAAGTTTCATTTTTCATACTAACATTTTCTTAATTTATATTATATAATGCTCTATAACTCATTATGAATAAGACCTAGTTTTTTTAACTTTTATGCACTGATGCTTTAAAACTAAGATAACGTATGCCACTTAGATTAAGCGACAAAAATGGCTTATTCCACTTTTCCACCCTGAGGTTTGTATGTATGTATGTCTATTCCTTTGGCACGCTCTGTAGCCTAAACGGCTTGATAGATTTTAACATACGAGGTGTCGTTAGGTTCGTCTTAATTGTCGGAGTGACATAGGCTATGTTTTTTATATATTTCATCTGAAAATACAAAAAAACGGAGGGGAAGGTTTTTTTTTGAATAAATTACAACAGTATTGGTATCAAATAATGCCAAATAATAAAACCAATAGCCTGAAATATCGTGTAACTTTTGTTTTTCCCCGCCTGCAATACCTTACAAAAAACAAAGTTCAATGCTTGTTTTTCTCTTTTAGGTTATAGGTCTTTGCAGTTGAGTTTTTTGTTTTTTTTTTTTTAAGGTATTTTTTATGTTTAGAAAACTATAAGTACTAAGGATTTTTAGGATTCCGTATCCAAAGGGTAAAATGGGACCCTATTACTAAGGCTCCGCTGTCTGTGTCTGTACGGCTGTCACCAGGTTGTATTTCATGAACCGTGATAGCTAGACAGTTTAAATTTTCACAGATGATGTTTAACTGTTGCCGCTATAACAACAAATACTAAAAAACAGAATAAAATAAATATTTAAGGGGGCTCCCATTCAACAAACGTGATTTTTTGCTCGTTTTTGCTCGATATTGAAAACGACAACAGGTAGACGCTTGAAATATTCACAGAATATTTAGTTACATATTCACTTAAAATTAATAATTAAATTAAAATAAAACAAATATTTAAGGGAAAGTTTTTTTTTGCCGTTTTTATAGATAATGGTACGGAACCCTTCGTGCGCGAGTCCGACTCGCACTTGGCCGGTTTTTTTACTATTGGTAGCTGTCTATGATGGTCATTATTCGATATAATACCAAGCATTATTGATGAATATTTTAAATCATAGAAGTAACGAGGTTCTCTATTTGTGAGAGCAAAACGCCAATTTCATAGGTAATGACCCAACAACAACTTTGTATTAACATCCAGTCACCTAGTGGCACAAAAACAAATATGAATGCCCCATTACGTAATGGACCATTAACACCAATGATTTCATTAATATCATAAAATAATCATTAGGGAATACGACGAATTACAGTTAATTTTGTAAATCATCAAAATAGAAACTGAGCGCTGCAATGAGCCTGGTAGCTATGACACTATAGCAGGCGGCGTGTGTTGGGGATTTCTTTAGCGTTTTACTGGATTATTATGTATTTCCTTTTCTCAAAAATGCTTGGAAATTCGAGCATTATTTTGACGTCACGTTCGTTCGTCGGTCGTTTTTTTTTTACGTCACTACTCTAATCTTTGTCATGAGGCCCTTCGTGGTATTGATTTTCCTAGTCAGTTTATGAAATGTAGTGATAAATTATGTAATAATGAAGAACACAGATTACTAATTAACAGTATGTATAATCAAATTATATCTGTCTTACAGATGGCTGCAATTTCGAGCCATAATACATTTGTTAAGAATAAGAATAGATTTGTAGCAGGGTGGAATAAACATGTGAAAGACGACCACGCGCGGGCTCGACTTGGGTTTCAAAGGTGGATCTTACATGGAAAACCTGCGTCGGGAGATGTATATCAGGAAATGAAAATGTCGAGACATAGATTTAAAACTAAATTGAAGTGGTGTCAGAACAATGAAAACCAGATAAAAATGGATATCATTGCAACCTTTCACGAAGAAAAAAAATTTAGTTCTTTTTGGAAGCAAACCAACTCTTTGAGTCCTCAGCCGAGCCTGCCATCGAATGTTGACGGCTTATCACATAATAGTGATATAGCCAACATGTTCATGAACCACTTCAAAGTCGCTCCGCATATAAAAAATGCATCTAGGCGAAGCATTCGGACCCCGTGTGAAGGTGATCCTCACGTAAGATTCAATGTGAAAGATGTAAAAGATGCGTTAAAAAGTATGAAACGAGGCAGGTCACCAGGGCACGATGGTTTGAGTGTAGAGCATTTAAGGTCCGCTGGTGTACATTTGCCTAGGGTACTCGTCATGTTATTTAATTTTTGTGTGAGTCACTCTTACCTGCCTGACGATCTCGTAAAAACCGTCGTAGTTCCCATAATTAAAAATAAGACAGGTGATTCATCCGACAAAAACAATTATAGGCTTATTTCACTTGGTACAGTCATTGGCAAAGTGCTGGACAGCCTGCTTGAGAGACAGTTGAAGATGCATATCAAACTCAACGACGCGCAGTTTGGTTTTAGAACCGGTTTGTCGACGGAAAGTGCAATCTTGTGTCTCAAGCAGACTGTGCAGTACTACACAGACAGGAAGACACCTGTGTATGGTTGTTTTCTAGACCTGTCGAAGGCTTTCGACCTGGTGAATTATGACATTCTGTGGCAAAAAATGTCGGATGAAACAGACCTTCCACCTGAGGTTATAAAAATATTTAAATTTTGGTATGAAAGTCAGATAAACTGTGTTAGATGGTCAGATGCTCAATCAATACAGTATGGTTTAGATTGTGGCGTGAGGCAGGGGGGGTTGACTTCACCCTCTCTATTCAACCTGTACATAGACCGTCTGGTTGGTGAGCTGAGTAGCACTATGGTTGGTTGTTCTGTGGATGGAAGAATGATTAACAACATTAGTTATGCTGATGACATGGTGCTGCTCAGCCCATCAATCTGTGGACTGAGGAAGTTGTTGGCCATATGTGAGAGTTACGCGGAGGCTCATGGGCTGAGGTATAATGCTACTAAAAGCGAGGTGGTGGTTTTTAAAGTACGTAATAATACACCCACGAATATACCACCGGTGACGTTACAAGGAACACCATTAAAACTCGTCACTCAATTTAAATACCTCGGTCACGTGGTCACGGGTTCTCTCACAGATGACCAGGATATAGATAGGGAGCGCAGGGCGTTGGCAGCCAGATGCAATATGCTTGCCCGCAGGTTTGCGCGGTGCACTGACGAGGTAAAACTGACGCTCTTCAGAGCCTACTGCCAGTCGTTTTACTCGTGCAGCTTGTGGGTTAGGTATACGCAGAAGGCTTACAACGCTCTGCGCGTACAGTATAATAATGCGCTGAGGATATTGTCGGGGCTGCCTCGGTTTTGCAGTGCATCAGGCATGTTTGCGGAAGCACGAATAGACGACTTTCATGCCATCATGCGCAAACGATGTGCATCGATGTTGCGGCGATTCAGGGGTAGCCCTAACAGTATTTTAGCTACACTGGCGGACAAGGTTGATGGACCATTTATCAGGCTTTGGGCTGGCAGACATGTGCGTGCACATGTTCATGTAGCCAATTAATGTTTAGTATTGTAGGTATTGATATTGGAATTTACTAACATAGGCTAAGTTCATACTAACACTATATGGATCCCATGCTTGGTCTGAAATAAAAATTTTGAATTTGAATTTGACAACCTTCTTCGAGATAAATCGAAATTGCCGTACTGTTCAAAAACAAATGACGATGCGGCCAGCAAAGTAAGTATGAAAATCCTTATCTGTCGTGTTTAGCGGCCAAATAAATTACTATGAAAACTCATATCTGTTGTGTTATTTAAATGTGGAACGAACTTTTTACTTCAGCGCATCAAAGATTTTATTTAAATTTCGATTTGGCTTGCAATAAGAGCTGTTTAAATTATAGCAAAAACAAAATGACCATTATTGGCGCGTGAAAAATTATCTCTTAATTATTGTTCGTTTTAAAATTATGTTAAAATGATCTCTTAATTATCTATTAATTATTGTTCTTCATTGATTCTGGAAATTATAATTAATTTAGGTACTTAGTTTGAATTTCCGCGCATTGTTTGAGAAAAGTACTATACAAACCTTGGCCGCAACCAGCTGATCGTCCATCAATAGCCCAGTTGCAGGCCGCGACAGTAATTTACTATTTTTGACACACATAGAGAAGAGAAAAACTAAAGATAGTGTTGCATTGTTTTTTTTTTTTTTTTAACTAAAACTAATCAACTAATCGATTAAACAGCGTGTGTTGTGTGCAGGTGTACTGGGTGGGCCCGCTCAGCGGCTCCGTGCTGTTCACCAGCACCTACATGTGCGTCTGGCGCCCGCATGTGCGGCCCGTCGCGGCGCGCTGCGACGGCACGCCGCGCGGCAACCAGCGTGACGTCAGCGACGCGCCGCCCCTGTCCGGCAAAACGCTGGCCGAGCCCTAGAGAGTTGCACCACTATGACGCCACGCTGTGTCGCGACTTGCCCCACTATGACGTCACACCGCACCGCTCGTTGCGCCACGTGGGCTATGACCATAAAAATATATACTTCTTTCTTATATCTATGGGTGTGACTGTGACTGTGGCGGCGCGGTGGCGGCGAGCACTTAATGGCAAGGGCTACCGCTCGTCGCTGCTGTTTTGCAGCCTTAAGACCTTTTTGTGTTGTTTCATTAAAAGCTTGTTTTTAAAAAGATTTTTACTTAGATTTAATTTTGTACTTTTTAGCATTAGAATTTGTTTATATACCTGTTCTATCAACTTCACAAATCCAACCCAACACTACGGGGCTATCTTGTAAGGTCAAGGAGTCTCTATGGCTGCCTCCTGGCTTCATTATCAGACCTTGGATACTACCTTGGGCTATAGTCCTTGTCAAGACAACGCAAACGAGTCCAAACACGATAATGCTATCTTATTTGGTTGAGAAGTGCCCGTGACTACCTTCCGGATCCATCATCAGTCCCTGATCTCCAGCTAGTTTAACAGCACTTGTCAATACATATCCAATGAGTCCAAACACGATGATGCTATCTTATTTGGTTGAGGAGTGCTCGTGATTACCTTCCGGATTCATCATTAGACCCTGAACACCACCTAGTTCCAAAACACTTTTCAATACTTAACCAACGAGTCCAAGCACGATGGTGCTATCTTGTTTGATGAGGTTTTCCCATGGCCACCTTCCGGCTCTATCATCAGAGCCTGAACACAACCTAGTGTCAAAGCACTTGTTAAAACGTGACCAATGAGTCCAAACACGATGGTGCTGTCTTTTTTGATTGAGGAGTTCCTATGGCCACCTTTCGGCTCCATCATCAGACCCTGAATACCACCCAGTGTCAAAGTACTTGTCAATACATAAGTAATGAGTCCATCCAAACACGTTGGTGCTATCTTATTTGATTAAGGTTTTCCCATGGCCACCTTTCGGCTCCATCATCAGGCCCTGAACACCACCTAGTGTCAAAACACTTGTTAATTCATGACCAATGAGTCCAAACACGATGGTGCTGTCTTGTTTGATTGAGGAGTTCCCATGGCCACCTTCTGGCTCCATCATCAGACCCTGAACACCACCTAGTGTCAAAGCACTTGTTAATACATCACCAATGAGTCCAAACACGATGGTGTTATCTTCTTTGATTGAGGAGTTCCCATGGCCACCTTCTGGCTCCATCATCAGACCCTGAACACCACCTAGTGTCAAAGCACTTGTTAACACATGACCAATGAGTCCAAACACGATGGTACTATCTTGTTTGAATTTGGTTTTCCCATGGCGACCTGCCGGCTCCATCATCAGACCCTGAACACCACCTAGTGTCAAAGCACTTGTTATTACATGACCAATGAGTCCAAACACGATGGTGCTATCTTGTTTGATTGAGGAGTTCCTATGGCCAACTTCCGGCTCCATCATCAGACCAGCTCAATGATATCAAATTTTCAAAATTTCTCGGTATGCCAAGTTTCAGCTCAATCGGATTCCAGGAAGTGCTTGAAAAATGGAGTACAATATTAGTAACCGGAAAGACAGTCATACGAACAGAGCAAGCTAATACACGTTTAAAGCTTGTAATAAAAAGTGCAGATACAATTCAGACCAGTAACAGCTGTTAATTTAAGGAAATTTAATAGCACTTTAGTTTGTAAATTAAGTAATCAGGATTCAGGACCTTTCAATAAACAATGACAATTTTTTGTATATAGATTTCTTTTCGGTAGTCCAAACCGAGTTCAATATTACTTTTAAGAAGAACACTAAAACTATCAGCCCTAAATTTTTATTTAGTGATGACTGGGCAACTAAAGGACTCAGAAAAATTATGGAAAGACTTTTCGAGCTGTATGTCCTTAAGCCTTGTATTAACACGGAAACTTTTAATAAGTATTGTGATATACTATTAAATGTAGCACATAACTCAAAGGTAGCGCCTCAAGAGTGCCCCGCAGAGTCCCGCTCCATCCCCGGTGCCGACGAGACGTTCCCTTTGAGTTGTTGTGTACTTACTGATAATTTGGTGGTTTTACTCTAAACCCAAGGCCGCTAACAAGTGATTCATGTGAACACCACATTGGCGACGAGTAAAAGCGCAGTAAGTAAAATTATTGCTCAAATGATGTACCTGACACACACATACATCGACACACACACATACACATACAAACACCCACACTCACACCCCCATGCTCCTTAAACTCTTTTGCCTTTCTTTATTTTAATTATAATTATAAACGAAACAAACTAACCTCATTTTAAACCACTAGGTAGATCGACACAACTCACAAGTTGTATAAATCTTATCTCAATCAATCATTTAGCTGAACACTGTCTCTTAAGATACAGGTAACCCTAGTTTAAGAGGCAGGGCTCACGAATTATATTGTCTACAGATTTCTGCAGCATGGTTTATTATTTGCTCTGTACTTCTTTCCTACCACTAGCTGTTAATAATACCCTTTTGTTAACCAAGTTATTTAAGTCTGTAACCTGTTTTTGGAAATAAATAAATAATCAATTAATCAATTAACCTGCTTACGGAAATTGGTCAGCAACAAAATGTTAATTTTATCACACAAAGTGTTTTGAAAGAAAAAAATATAATTACTAAGTGACTGTGATCTAAGCAAAATTCATTAATCGTGTTTTATATCATTTCGATTTATACATACCTATTTATGTGATTCGTTACTCACCTACCTATCTATGCACAATCTGTGTCGGCGATCAACTGAGACAGAAGGATGTGTTGCATAAATCGATGAAATTAGTTATTATGTCACTAAATACATCAACTCCATAACAAAACCGTGTGTTGGAATATGACAAGAATAAAAAAAAAAAATTAAAAAAAAAACCTAGTACTATATTTAGAAGTACTACCACACACATCAAATAAGTATTGTTGACCAAATCCGTTTGCAAATAATATGAATCGAAAAGTTATTATTCGATCAAATCATGAAATGTACCAACGAACATAATCGTTAATTTACCTGTTTTAACAAAGTTCCACTTCGGAAATTTCGAAGTAATGTTTTAATTAATAACTTACCTACTGTTAAAACTGAAAAAATGTCACGAAAGACATGAAATGTACCAACGAACATAATCGTTAATTTACCAGTTTTAATAAAGTTTCACTTCGGAAACGAAGTAGTAGGTAATTAATAACTTACCTACTGTTAAAACTGAAAAAATGTCATGAAATTTGACATGAAATGTACCAACGAACATATCGTTAATTTACCAGTTTTAATAAAGTTTCACTTCGGAAACGAAGTAATGTAGGTAATTAATAACTTACCTACTATTAAAACTGAACCAACAAAAGAATTCATAGAAATCATCACATCTATAAGGGCCCCATTGTGCCTCGATGTGTTTTAATTTCAAGTGACTGGGTTGCTTTGTGGCACTTAGCACGGTCTTATTATGCGACTTTTGTGCGACTTGCTTGAGCGAGTTTGTTTATTTCAAAGGTAAACACTTAAGCACAGAGCTCTTGTTATTAGCCGGGTACGATCAATTGGTTAAAAATAAACAACAATGTAGAGTACCTACGGGGTTTGACTCAACATCAAAATATCTTTAATAAACTTATGTTAATTATTAAATAATTTGAAAAAAAAGTAATTTGAAGGTCAAGTAAATTAATTCATCGAGTCGATCTGAAAAACATCTTAGTTAGATTGAGACGCCAAGGCTCAAAATGCAATTTGCTAAAGAGGACGAACACTTATCGACCAAATATCAGAAAAGTGTAGCTCGACTCAATTGATTGATTGCACTTCAGGATGATTTACGTCGTCTGGAGGCTTATTGTCGTGGGAGTAAGCTTGATCTTAACCCCGCTAAATGTTCGGTTCTAACATATTCTCGAAAGCGATCAATTATACCTTCATCGTATATCTTGGGTGATCTAGTACTACCTAGAACGAATTGCATCCGAGATCTGGGAGTATATCACGACTCTAAGCTTACGTTTGAATCTCATGTCAATGCCATAGTTGCTAAAGCATCTAAAGCACTAGGTTTCATCATGCGGCTGTCCAAGTGCTTCACTCAAGCCAAAACTTTAAAAATTCTCTACTGTACTTTTGTAAGAAGCCACTTGGAATACGCGTCTGAAATCTGGAATCCATGTTATCACAAGTACATTGATCGTATAGAGAGCATCCAGAAAAGGTTCATCAAGTATTTATGTTATCATCAGAAAGTGCCCTACCGGTCTGAAGAATATCTCAACATCTGTAAGAAGTATCATATATTACCCCTAATAAATCGGCGAGCAATCTCTGACTGCATTTCATTATTTAAAATTTTCAATAATTCAATTAATAACTCCGATATTCTATCCAAATTTTATTTCAACGTTCCCGGGAGGTCGAAGCGATGGAACGCACCGTTGCGTGTTCCATTTACCTCTACGAATTACAGAAAAAATTCATTTATAGTGCGTGCAAGTAGCAACTTTAATATCATGTGTAAACAGCATGATTTTGATCCATTCATAACAGGTGTGTCCTCGGCCAGAAAGTGCCTGAGCCTTGACTTTTTTAAATAAGATTTTATGTGTTCAGTTTTTATTCTTTTAGTGAATATAAAATGTGAATTTAGTTTAAGCTCCAATGTTATTCTGTTATTTTTTTCTTTTTTCTGGTAGCTGTGTTGTGTAGTTCACACTCTTTCTTTTCGTTCTGTTTCTAGAAGTGATGACTTTTAATTGGCTGTCAGTCTCACATACAGTTTTATTTTTCTGTTAATTTTAGCTGTAAGTCATCCATAGTAAATAAATAAATAAATAAATAAATAAATAAAGAAAGAATATTTTGATACTTGATGAACAAGCAGTCGAACAAGTTCCACGATAGCCAGAGCACAAATGCAACAACTACCAGCCTTAATAAATTTGACACTAAAACAACGAAACGTTTTACTAAAAAAGAGGTTGATTTCTGTTGTCGATGTGGCAATAAAAATCACAAAGGTGATAATAGTTCCTGCCCTGCAACCAATGCAAATTGCATCAAATGTGGCTTCAAAAGTCATTAACAAGGCCAGCAACTGCCAAGGCCAGACAAATAACATAAAATGTGGCCTCAAAAGTCATTAACAAGGCCAGCAACTGCCAAGGCCAGACAAATAACATAAAATGTGGCTTCAAAGGTCATTAACAAGGCCAGCAACTGCCATGGCCAGAAACACTGCACAAAAAGGGCCAATAAAAAAAAAACTTCTAACCTCTCGTCAAATGACAATAATAAAGCTAAAACGCTCAAACTAGAAAACATCAAAAATAAAGAGCCTATATCTTTAGACTATATTTTCCACATCGACGACGATGCAAAATAGCCTGTCAGGAAGGTGAGGTTAACATTATAATACTCATTGATTCAGTTTGAATCTAATATTTAAATGATAAAACTTAGGAGCACATGAAACAATCTAAATTTATAGTCTCCAACCAGCAAACGTCTCCAGACAAAACGTTAATGGCTTGTAGTGCCAAACATCCACAAAAGTACTAGGATCGTTTGATGCAACAATAAAAGTTGCACCCTAATTGCGTAATACTAATACACGATCAATCACAATCTGAATAAATTTGAAACAAATTACTAAAAATTGCATCAAAAGATAAATAAAAAAATAAAAAAAACAAAGTAAATAACGCAATGAATGTTGTTGAACTATCAAAATGAAACAGATTGGTAGTAATTGGTTACGAAAATAAATTACGCAATTAGATAGCTGGTTCTAAATCAGTACTAACATAATTTTATGTCATAGAACATGGTTCAAGGAATCTATTGAGCCATAAAATAATTTAAAAAAACAAACTGCTGTTCAAAGATGTTTAGTTAGACATCACTATTAATAAAACAGTTCCTCCAGTTTTCAGCGTTATAACAGAGTTCCAAATCCTTTGGAAAAAATAAATAAATAAAAAATTAGACGAACTGGTAAAAATGGACATTATTGAATCTGTAAACAAACCATCTTCCTGGGTTTCTCCGACGGTACCGGTTCTAAAGCCTGATGATGATATTCGTATTTGTTAGGATATGCGTGCTGCCAACAAAGTCAGTATTAAAGAAAATTATCCCTTGCCCACCATGGAGCAACTCATTCCCAAATTTGGAAAAGGAATATCTTTCTCAAAAATAGAATTAAAAAAAAAAATAGCTTTTCATCACGTTCAACTCTGAAGAAAATATAATAGTAAGAAATCACAACTTTCATAACAAACAAACCGGTATGAAAGGTTAATGTCATGCGAAGGAGTTGTATATTTATTGATGACATAGTTGTCTTTGGATGTGATGAAAAAGAACATGATACCAAGCTTAAACATATAATAAGAGGGCTCAAAGAAAATAATGTTTTACTGAACAAAAATAAATGTGTTTTCAACTAAAAAACTATTCAGTTTCTGGGCTACTGACTTTCATCATCAGGCAATAAGCCACTTGAAAAATACATCAAAAAAATAAGAGTCATTAGACCACCGGAAACCGTCGAAGAAATTCAAAGTTTCCTGGGATTAGTCAACTTTGTTGGAAAGTCGACCCCCAATTTGTCAATCTCAAAAAGTGCATAAAATGCCAATAACACGACACTCTGGCACAAAGCACAAACAATCGCTTCTGATAAATAAATAAAAAATTATAAAAAATAAAATGTCTCTCTCAGATTCTCACCCTTGGCTACTATGACCCAAGGTATTGTCAGACCAGAAAAGAGGCATGAGCTTTGGCAATCGAACATTTTCACATGTACAAAAAATAAATTGAACTGGTTACAGACCATAAGCCTCTGGAGGTTATTATATTTGGCACGAAATCGAAACCACGAATTGCGAACGAATTGAACGATTGGGTCCTTCGTTTACAATCATGCAATTATAAAGTCGTATATAAACCTGGAAAATCAAATAAGTATAGCAGATCCATTATCAGGTCAGAGTACGAGTGCCATCATAGAAAAAAATCCTCTTGAAAACGAATATCATAATTACCCAGATTGTTCAATACGCGCGACCCGTAGCATTATCCCTTTTAAAACGATTATTGAAAAATCGATTAATAATAATTAATTTCAATTAATCGAAGACGCTAATTATATAATGCTTGGGATGCTAAAATAAACAACTACAATTTATTTGAACATTGGTTACATAAGAGGAAACAAATGGTGATACCTACTAATTTAAGAAAACAAGTATTGGAAGCAGCTCATGAAGGCCACACAGGCATTTTCAACATGTCGAGGTTACATACGAAGCTTCAGACCCAAATCCACCAGTACCGATGAAAAGGCGTGGACACTGCAACTGTTCATTTTTGGGTCCACTACTGCTGCTGATTTTGGGTCCACTACCAGGTGGGGATTATCTTTTCATGATTATCAATTATTACAGTAGATACAAAGAGATCGAAATTATGAAATCCATATCTACACAGGACACAATAAAAGTGTTAAAAATGATCTTTTCGCGAACCGGGAATCCCGCAAGCATAACATCTGACAATGGCAGACAAGTATCTAGTCAAGAATACAGAACGTTCTGTACTGAACACGCTTTTCAATACGATCCCCTACTGGCATCAGCAAAACGGCGAAGTCGAGAGGCAAAATAAGGATATCCTAAAACGGTGGAGAATCAATCAATGTGAAAAATTAGACTGGAAAGATGAGTTGTTAAAATATTTAATGATGTATAACAGAACACCTCATTTCCCTACCAGGAAAGTCCTCATCCGAATTGGAAAAAAAATATGTAAAGAACCTGATAAAAGAAAACAAATTGATTGCAGAATTATAAATTACTTATGAAGTTTCTCTTCAGAGAGAGAGAGACAGAGAGTATTCTATCTATCTATCTAATGACGAAACTGGTCAATAGTATAGGAGGAACAAAAAACTATCGTACACCTAAAGAAGGTAGAAGGCAAATGGAAAGTTATCGATGACGAAGCTTCAGATAAAGGAGTTTAGTTTATGTTAAATACTGTTATTGTAAGTTTAATACTAAAGACTGTATTGTACTTAAAAACGTTATGATTCTACTAAATACTGTATTGTACTTAAAACGTTATAATTCTTTAAATGTTTAAAACTGATAGTACTTTATAATTAATGAACGTCTTAAATGCTACATAAATTATACTAAACTTAATGAATGACTAAATGATTAAAAATGTTATTGGTCTAAAATTAATTGACGTAAAGGTAAATATTTGTATTGTAATTGTACTTAATGACTAAATGCTTAAAAATATTACTGGTCCAAAATTAATTGACATCTAAATTGTAAATATTGTACTTAAAACTTAATTAATATATAAAAAGGAAGAGATGTGATATACTATTAAATGTAGCACATAACTCAAAGGTAGCGCCTCAAGAGTGCCCCGCAGAGTCCCGCTCCATCCCCGGTGCCGACGAGACGTTCCCTTTGAGTTGTTGTGTACTTACTGATAATTTGGTGGTTTTACTCTAAACCCAAGGCCGCTAACAAGTGATTCATGTGAACACCACATTGGCGACGAGTAAAAGCGCAGTAAGTAAAATTATTGCTCAAATGATGTACCTGACACACACATACATCGACACACACACATACACATACAAACACCCACACTCACACCCCCATGCTCCTTAAACTCTTTTGCCTTTCTTTATTTTAATTATAATTATAAACGAAACAAACTAACCTCATTTTAAATCACTAGGTAGATCGACACAACTCACAAGTTGTATAAATCTTATCTCAATCAATCATTTAGCTGAACACTGTCTCTTAAGATACAGGTAACCCTAGTTTAAGAGGCAGGGCTCACGAATTATATTGTCTACAGATTTCTGCAGCATGGTTTATTATTTGCTCTGTACTTCTTTCCTACCACTAGCTGTTAATAATACCCTTTTGTTAACCAAGTTATTTAAGTCTGTAACCTGTTTTTGGAAATAAATAAATAATCAATTAATCAATTAACCTGCTTACGGAAATTGGTCAGCAACAAAATGTTAATTTTATCACACAAAGTGTTTTGAAAGAAAAAATATAATTACTAAGTGACTGTGATCTAAGCAAAATTCATTAATCGTGTTTTATATCATTTCGATTTATACATACCTATTTATGTGATTCGTTACTCACCTACCTATCTATGCACAATCTGTGTCGGCGATCAACTGAGACAGAAGGATGTGTTGCATAAATCGATGAAATTAGTTATTATGTCACTAAATACATCAACTCCATAACAAAACCGTGTGTTGGAATATGACAAGAATAAAAAAAAAAAAATTTAAAAAAAAACCTAGTACTATATTTAGAAGTACTACCACACACATCAAATAAGTATTGTTGACCAAATCCGTTTGCAAATAATATGAATCGAAAAGTTATTATTCGATCAAATCATGAAATGTACCAACGAACATAATCGTTAATTTACCTGTTTTAACAAAGTTCCACTTCGGAAATTTCGAAGTAATGTTTTAATTAATAACTTACCTACTGTTAAAACTGAAAAAATGTCACGAAAGACATTAAATGTACCAACGAACATAATCGTTAATTACTTATGAAGTTTCTCTTCAGAGAGAGAGAGACAGAGAGTATTCTATCTATCTATCTAATGACGAAACTGGTCAATAGTATAGGAGGAACAAAAAACTATCGTACACCTAAAGAAGGTAGAAGGCAAATGGAAAGTTATCGATGACGAAGCTTCAGATAAAGGAGTTTAGTTTATGTTAAATACTGTTATTGTAAGTTTAATACTAAAGACTGTATTGTACTTAAAAACGTTATGATTCTACTAAATACTGTATTGTACTTAAAACGTTATAATTCTTTAAATGTTTAAAACTGATAGTACTTTATAATTAATGAACGTCTTAAATGCTACATAAATTATACTAAACTTAATGAATGACTAAATGATTAAAAATGGTATTGGTCTAAAATTAATTGACGTAAAGGTAAATATTTGTATTGTAATTGTACTTAATGACTAAATGCTTAAAAATATTACTGGTCCAAAATTAATTGACATCTAAATTGTAAATATTGTAATTGTACTTAAAACTTAATTAATATATAAAAAGGAAGAGATGTGATATACTATTAAATGTAGCACATAACTCAAAGGTAGCGCCTCAAGAGTGCCCCGCAGAGTCCCGCTCCATCCCCGGTGCCGACTAGACGTTCCCTTTGAGTTGTTGTGTACTTACTGATAATTTGGTGGTTTTACTCTAAACCCAAGGCCGCTAACAAGTGATTCATGTGAACACCACAAGTATGTTGCAACTTATTCTAGAACTTTTAAGAACACTTGTAAGGCAGCCAGCCTAAGCCTTATACATTAGCAACAAGGTTAAATCAGCAGACAATAAAATACAGACGGTTTGGAAAATTATCAATAATGAAACAAATAGGAACAAAAAGTATAATTCCGATTACACACTGGACGCGTCAGGTGGTGGTCTCATTTGCGATAGCAAAGTGGCTCAAGAATTTGTACATTTCTTTACCAGAATCCCACTTAAAACTACTGAAACCTTAAACTCCTCGCCATCGCTCTCTTTTGATTTAATAAGGGCGAACGTTTCAGTCTGCCCGATTGAATGCCGAATTTAACTTTAAGCATATTAACCCAGTAACAGTAATTAAAAAAAAAAATCGTTGAGAGAACTGACAGTAGGTCTGCAGTCGATACGACGTCGGTACGTCATTCAAAATAAGTTAACTAACTTTTAATAAAAGCTTTTAAGCAAATCAATATCAATTTGACCGAGGATCTTTTGGAATGTCCATTAAACTCAATTATGGAGGTACAGCTCCATAATTGAGTCCCGTTTAGTACCGTAATACGGTCACTTTAAAAAGCCTACTCCTCATTAACGGCTGGTTAAAAGACCTGAAAAAAAAATATGTTTGACATAGATTCATGTACAACATTTTGTATTGAGCAATTTTTTCGTATGACTAATACTTTTGCCTTAAAAATATTTAACAAAATGCAATTTTTGGCTAATATTTCCCTACTACTTCTAAACGGCTTTGATGTTTGGAAATATTTTTATACTGAAAAATTAATGATTAGAAGTACTACAGATTGTATTGAGCAGAAATATAAATTAATCAATTTTTTTTTTTAATTACCCCTCTTAGAGATAGAGGTTCAGAGGTGCTCTGCGCGGGCGCGCGCGGCTGTCGCGCGTTAGCATTGAGACGGGACGGCTGTGTCGCTCGCTGCTCCGCCCCGGCTATTGACCGACTACTTACGTTTGTGTATGTTAGTGCAAATAATCACGAACAAATTACAATAGTGTGCGTGTCTAGACTAGCTCGCTGCAGAGAGTCTTGTTCGCGTGGACGCTTTATTAGTGCTGCGGTTTCTACGTATACTGTTTTTGTTTATATTGTTTTTATGTAGGTCATCATCTGCCTAGCCTTTTCCTAACTATGGTATGGTCCTTATTTGGTAGGTAGGGTAGGTAGGTAGGGTAGGTAGGCAGGGTAGGTAGGTAGGGTAGGTAGGTGGGTAGGTAGGTAGGGTAGGTAGGTAGGGTAGGTAGGTAGGGTAGGTAGGTAGGGTAGGTAGGTAGGGTAGGTAGGTAGGGTAGGTAGGGTAGGGAGGGTAGGTAGGGTAGGTAGGGTAGGTAGGTAGGGTAGGTAGGTAGGGCAGGTAGGTAGGGTAGGTAGGGTAGGTAGGGTAGGTAGGTAGGGTAGGTAAGTAGGGTAGGTAGGTAGGTAGGGTAGGTAGGTAGGGTAGGTAGGTAGGGTAGATAGGTAGGGTAGGTAGGTAGGGTAGATAGGTAGGGTATGTAGGTAGGGTAGGTAGGTAGGGTAGGTAGGATAGGTAGGTAAGTAGGGTGGGTAGGTAGGAAGCGTAGGAAGGTAGGTAGGGTAGGTAGGGTAAGTAGGTAGGTAGGATAGGTAGGTAAGTAGGGTGGGTAGGTAGGGAGCGTAGGTAGGAAGGTAGGTACGGTAGGTAGGTACGGTAGGTAGGTAGGGTAGGTAGGTAGGTAGGAAGGTAAGGTGGGTAGGTAGGTAGGTAGGTTAGGTAGGTAAGGTGGGTAGGTAGGTAGGTAGTGTAGGTAGGTAAGGTGGGTAGGTAGGTAGGTAGGTAGGGTAGGCGACCGACGAACCAACCGACCGACCGATGGACCGACAGACCGACCGAACGACCGACCGACAGACCGACCGACCGACCGACCGACAGACCGACCGATAGACAGCGAAGCCTTAGTAATAGGGTCCCGTTTTATCCTTTGGGTACGGAACCCTAAAAATAGTGCATTAATGATAAGATAAAATTACTACGCAGTTGAAAGAAAAACCTTAAATTATTTCTTATATTATTTAAAATCGAGTAGGTACCAGGGCCAAGCCACCTTAAGACACCAGCGCCAAAAACCAGGGCTCGAAATACTTTCAAGTGTTTTCTTTCTGCATTGAAAATAGATCCGTAAAGTCATACAAATAAGGAGTACAATCGCGTATGCAAAAAAGGATACGTCTAAGTTCCAACCAAAACTTGGTAGAAGAAAAATACTTGCATAGAACATTGATCCTTTAATCTATAGAAATAAAGATTACAATAGCGTTTACAAAAAAAAAAATCTAAACCTAAACGTAAAAAAATACTTTCATAGGAAATTGTTCCGTGCGACCTCACCAAGGATAAGGATCATGATCGCATTTGTGAATACGTGAGTCCCATTGATTAAAAAATAAAAATCTTTGATGCGTTGCGCGTTGAAGTAAAAAGTTCGTTCCATTTTCAAATAACACAACACAACAGATAATTCCCCTAAGACGACACACTGACCGCATCGTCACTTGTTTTTGACCAGTACAGCAATTTTGATTTATCTCGAGGAAGTTTATCAAAATAATGCTAGAACTTCCAAGCATGTTTGAGAAAAGATTTTCTTTAAATTTCGATTTGGTTTGCAAATAGAGCTGTTTATGGAGCAGTTTGAGGATTGATAACGAGTAATCGGTGGAGTACTTTGAGAATAATTCCAGATACCTATGGAGCAGAATGGGAATAAAATAATAAGTACTTTTTAATGATACAAATTTCTTGGACATTGTAACTTGGGAAGTAATGTATGAGATTTTTATCTTTTTAGATCAAAAGAATGGAGTATTTTGGAAAAACCCGTTTAAAATAAAGAAGAAACAAATGAAAATATTGGCGCGTGAAACATTATCCTTGTTCGTCATTAATTCTGGAAATGATAATTAATTTACGTAGTTTGAATTTCCGCGCATTGTGAGATTGAGAAAATTTTCTATATAAGACTTGGCCGCAACCAGGCATTGATGGACTCACGTATGTGTGCCTCGGTTTTGCCTCGGCCCACATTTTCACGATCGTCCATCAATAGCCCAGTTGCAGGCCGCGACAGTAATGTACGGAAGAAAGAATACTTGCATAGAACATTGATTCGTAACGTAATATAAATAAGGAGCAGAACTGAATCTACAAAAAAAAAACTTCCAAACCTTTAAAGTAAAAATACTTGCACCGAACATTGATCCGTACCTTCATATAAATAAGGAGCAGAATCGCGTCGCGAGTCGACGGAGCAAAATACTTTGAAGTCTTGCGAGTATTTCGGGTCGGCACTTGGTCGGCGTAAGTACCTACTTACAAGTAATAACCTGGTGTAAAAAACCTGGTCGCGTAAATACGCACCTTCCCTAAAAGAAAAAACAAGTGAACATATTGGCGCGTGAAAAATTATCGTGGTCCGACATTGATTCTGGAATTTATAATTTACTCTGTTTGAATTTTTGCGCATATTTGAGAAAAGTACTATTTAAGTCTTGGCCGCAACCAAGCATTGATGAACTGTGCCTCGGTCCACATTTTCACGATCGTCCATCAATAAAGGTTCCTTCTTGACTACGGAACCCTAAAAAGTAAAAAGCACCATTGCGAAAAAGTGGCACTTTCCGCACAATTTGGCTGCCTGGAAAACGCTCTTTTCGAGCACATGCATTGTAAATATATTTTTAACCGACTTCTTCAAAAAGGAGGAAGTTCTCAATTCGACTGTACGTTTTTTTTTTTTTGGTTTGTATATTACGCGATTACTCCGTCAATTGTGAAAATACACCAGCAAAGACACCGACTTCCGAAATTAAAGTTATTTTTCACCTTTTTATTGTTTTTTTGTGAAGTCAGTTGTTTTTTTTTTTGAAAAAAGTTTTCTTCCACTTACATGCTAAAAAATAATGTCCTGTTTAAAACATAAAATATACGTATACGCACAAACATAAGTATCTATCTATACAAATATCAGCCTTGCATCTACCATTAATGAGGCACAAGAATCGTAGGCAAAAATGGCGACCTACGTGCGCCTGTCTGCGCCCCTGCATATTCTTTGATCAACATTTTAGTGTAGCGCGCCACCGCGCGTGTCTAGAGTAGGGACTTATGCTCCGCCCACATGCGCAAGGTCAGTGAGGAAACTATGGCCCTTAATATTAAATTTAGGTCAGTGAGGAAACTATGGCCCTTAATATTAAATTTGTGTGTGATTTAATGAAATACAGTAAGGTAATACCACTTTTCAACGACGGGGACAGTAAAGACACCAATAATTATAGATCCGTATCTGTGCTGCCAGTTTTCAGCAAGGTGTTTTTAAAAGGTAATGCTGAATCAAATGCTCAACCTTTTTAACTCAAATAAAATCCTTCACGACCAACAGTATGGTTTTACCAAAGGACGTTGTAGGACCGAGGCCCGGTGAAACCCTATAGACACATTTTTAACGCGTGGGAAGAGGCCCAAGACGCCATAGGATTTTTTTGTGACCTCTCCAAGGCATTTGATTGCGTCGATCACGAAATCTTACTCTTGCAACTTGAGCATTACGGACTTGGAAAACTTGCGCTCAGTTAAGTAAAATCTTATTTAAATGATAGACAACAGCAAGTTCAAATAAACGGTATTAACTCACTAGGTTCAAAAGTAATAAAATAAAAGTAAAAATCTTTTTGAAAAAAAAACTTGCTTTTAATTAACTAAAAAGAACTAAATAAAACTTACGTAAATATAGAACTATAACATTTTCTTAAAGCTTGAGGCGTAAATGTCCTTCGTACACTTAAAGACAAGCCTCAAGCTTTTAAGAAAATATATATACTTTTTAGTAATTTAAAAGCTTGTTTTTAAAAACTTTTATTTTATTTTGTAGTTTTTAGCATTATAATTTGTTTAAATATCTGTTCTATCACCTTCACAAATCGAATCCAACACTACGGGGCTATCTTGCAAGGTCAAAGGAGTCTCTATGGCCGCCTTCTAGCTTCAGCATCGGACCCTGGATACTATCTTGGGTTAAAGTCCTCGTCAATACAATGAAAACAAGTCCAAACACGATCATGCTATCTTATTTGGTTGAGGAATGCTAGTGACTCTTCCGGATTCATCATTAGACCCTGAACACCACCTATTGTCAAAGCACTTGTCAGTACATAGCCAACGAATCCAAACACGATGGTGCTATCTTGTTTGATTGAGGAGTTCCTATGGCCAACTTCCGGCTCCATCATCAGACCAGCTCAATTATATCAAAATGTCTCGGCAGTTGTATAAGTATGCCAAGTTTCAGCTCAATCGGATTCCAGGAAGTGCTTGAAAAATGGAGTACAATATTAGTAACCGGAAAGACATACGAACAGAGTAAGCTAATACCGGATGACATTTTTTACCGTCTCGAGCATAATAAGGTGTGTTGTGTAAGTGGAACAGAAGCCATAGCCGAGAATATTTGCTTAGTGTCATTGAGATTGTACAGGTTTGGAATTTCCTTCAAAAATCATGAAAACTATTCATCCTACGGCCCGTGCGTAATAATAGCCAAAATAGGAGATAGTAAACGACTTATGCTGCGATCGCGCATGAATGAAAGTTGTACGTGTGTGCGAGCGAAACGCACGCACATTTCTTTTGCGTAAAAACCTAGTAAGCGGCCGCCCCTCGCATGGTACAGTCGTGTTTAAAACGTTTCCAAAATCAAATTAAAAATCAACGCAATAACATTTATACTCCACTTACTAATAAACTAAGACAAACCTGATCTACAAATAAAATGAACACAATACCCAAAAATTCACAAACATACAATACAAATACCCAATTGACTAAATAAGCCTCAAACCAAAAGAATAAGTAGTAAATAGGTAATAACTTAACACAAGTAAAAAAACTTACTCTCTTCTCCTGGTCACTGACCTTCTTGAAAAAGTTTTTCGTCTGTATTTCTTGAATAAAGCAAATGTCAGGCTCTTGTAAAATACAAATTAATTGTTGGTTTGAAATACATACAGTGTAAAAATTGCAAGTCCCCAACGTCACGGGAACCAGAATAAATAATTATTTTTTTATTAAACGTTTTTTTTTATTTATAAAATTAGCTATTTACGGGTCGCGTTTTTTTTTTGTTTGCATAATATACTTATGTATAGTACCTTCAACCTGAGAAAATTCTAAATATGTATCTAGCGAGATCTCGGAGTTATTGCGTTTCTAAGTTTTTTTAAAATTTCTATGGGAATAGGGTTGTCACAAAGTAGTAAATACTTAAGTTGATTATTTCAATCCATTAAATCAATTATGCTAGCCAAAACGCTTATGACATATCCTCGTCATCGGATTGAATTACCATTTCGTCAGTTGTCAGCGTGATATCATTTGCTTCAAGCACTTCGGATCCTGATTGGTTGTAGTGAACATTGTCTGTTGTTACGCATAAGAGTTGAAGCACTGATTTCGGTAAGGGCAAAGATTTTTTATGTTTATGATGTTAACGAGGATATATAAGGATCGGATGATTCTAATGCACTTCCCCTTCCCAATCCCACATAATATCCTTCATCGAAGATGGATCATAAACAAAAGTAGTGATCGAATTCAACCGTAAATATCATTTTAATTTAGACTAACTTTCTGGACTATTTTTCCATATTATCTTAAACTATGTAATGTAAACTATGTACTTCGCAATTTAAACCGGCATTTGCTAATACCTGAGTCAAAAATAGTTAATCACAATGAGTAATGTTTGCATGAAGTAAGTATTGTATGTTGCACACAGGTTTGAGTGACAACCCTAACCCACAATTTTAAAATTCAATATTTCTGAGATCCTGCGTTTGTTGCGTCTGTTTTATTTTGTGGCGATAGTTATTATAGTGCTTAACATGTAGGCTTAATAAGTAAGGCGCGACCATGAAAAGAATCGCCGGAAAAAAAATATTTTCAAAATCATAGAAAAAAAAAATCTCACCTTTGTGAGCAAAATTTTTAAAGTTTTCAAGAAAAATATGGTTCCTATAGTGAATTCCGATCACACCTTATAACATTTGGTGTAAAAACCAAATCCAAAAACGAGATATTGTGTTTCTATGGTTTTTAAGGATTTTTCTCGACTTATTTTTTTTCTCCTAAACTATAATAGTTAGAGCCGGCGGAGTTTTAATAAGAGTTTTGTTTGATTGTTAGCTTTCCAAAAAACACATAAAATGAGCATGTCCGCAACTAAGGCAAAATAACACACTGTGCGTTGCTAAGTAACGTCGGCCTGCCTATTTTATCGCTCTGCGCACACACACGTACATGGAAACTTGATGTGTGCGTGAGAGTTCACTTACCGGGGTTAACGTACGAGAGCCGGGCAGCTGAGCGGTACTTGCGCGCGGGCGACACGACCGACCGACGAGTACGCGCATTGCGCGCAATAAAATTAATGGATTTGTAAAAGGCAGTGCAATTACCCATCACTTTGCCATTACTAATTAAGCCGTCCAAGGTCGAGATGACCCGTTTGTTACCCGACTACGGCGAAGCAAAAAGGAGGGTTATTTAAATGATTACCTAGTTTGTGATTCCGAAAATTACACAAAATTATTATTATTTACAAAAAATGAACATAGGTCTGTACCTACCTTTTTAGCGATATCGCAGTAGGTAATTATTGTTCAAAATGTTTCGTTCTAAACATAAACTAGCACGTCTTTGCATATTGTTTGATAAACTTCGAGGCGTGTCTCTATCACTTTTTAAAACATTAAAAGCGTCTATTATTCGCTGTTTTAAATCACTAACACTTTGAGCTTCTTCGGTAACGGTATACACTAAACGTAAGACAAAACGTTTTAGTTCGGCGCACAAATAAAAGTCAAGGGGTGTTAGGTCTGGTGACCTCGGCCGCCAGTTCACAGGTCCACCGTGACCTATCCACTTATCACCGAATTGACCATCGAGATACGCGCGCACAGATTGTTTGTAGTGAGCTGGACATCCGTCGTGCTGGAAGTACATGTCTTGCAGATATAACGTCTTGCAACATGGTGTCAATGACGGAACTTTTGTAGATACGTTATTCCCATCAATCGATCTTCGATCCAAACTGGACCAATTTGAGGAGAAGTACCTTCGCAGCGACTGAAGATGTTCTTCTTCTGCGTACAGTCACGAGCAAAAATATGTATACACTCAGCAAAATTCAATAACGATTTTCTCGTGGAATTAAAATTGTAACTTTGAGATGATAATTTTTTCATAATAATAGGGGTTCCAAAATACTATATTCGTAATATCATAAAGTTACAATCAATACAGTAGGAGAAAATCACTTTTAAAAGTTGCTAAGTGTATACATATTAGTGCTCGTGACTGTACATTCGCCTCGCACTGGCTATTTTCACAAAACAAGATATAAAATCGCACCATTGCCATTTCGAGGTAGATACTCTACGTTAGAATATTCGTACTTGTTTAGATACGATAACTATGACCGGGTGGACGATGCATACGCGGAAACAAACCGCGCGACATCACGACACCGTGACTAATCGCAGGTGACTACCTATCGGCCGCAAAGGAACGTATCTACGAATTCATTGATAAATTGCGCGCATTTAGTAGGGTGCGTATGATTTGAATTTCGATATTTTTTCATCGATTTATTCATTTATTTTAAAAAAATCTGTTTTTATTGTTTTTTTATTAAAAGTTTACTTCAAAGGGGTAGTATTTTTAGATAGATCAATTTGTTTAAAGGGTATAAAAAATATACAAAAATTAAATTGACTATGCCATTGGCTTCTACTCCGTTCACCTACTATACCCTATGTTTGTCGAGACGGTAAAAAAAATTATCCGGTATAAAGCTTGTAAAAATGGGTATTTCACAAGCCTCGATTTTGGGTCCTTTCCTCTTTTTAGTATATACAGGGTGTAAGGCTGTCCCTTCGCAAATTAACAGGGAACCATTCAGCTCCTTATTTTGAATCATATTCTACTGGAAATTTTCTCAGGAAGGTGTATTTCATTTTTTTTATCGTTTTTTCAGTTAATGTAAAATTACATTCTCTGTACGCAGCACTCCATTTATGTAAATTAAACAGCTAAAATCAAAAAAGCAGCAATGGATGTTAAAATACTCGAGCGCGCCCCCCCATCACGGGGAGTGCGGCTACGCGGGTTTTGCCACGGTAACGATACATTGCGCCTGAGGTAATAATACAAATCATTAATAAACGGTAATAATACGGTTTATTGGATTTCCATAACGTTCCTGAAATAATTTCATGTAGGTACCAACCGATAGTCTTAGTATGATATGCTGAATTCATCCCGTCAGCGTCAGTCTGCGGAGGGCTGTCCCTTACACCATGTATTTATCTACTCCATTCATTAAAAAATACACATGGTGTTATTTGCTGACGATAATTAATATTAATTATTATTTAATTTCTTCTATCATTCTAGCTCAACCACAAGGGGCCACCTTACGCGCGCGCGCGTGAAGTTCTAGCGGCACCATATGGTGCCACCCGCAGGCGACACGGGGATTTATTAATTTTGCATACTAACAATCGACTAAATTGATTCCGATTTTTTTCCTACACTGGCAATAATATTGGGGACCCATAGACGATCAATCTGCTAAAAAACCTCGTGTCCAAAACTGTCAAAAAAAAATTGAACGCAGCTTTTTTTAGTTTGACAATCTGCGGTTCAGTGCCGGTGTTGTGATGTTCAGAAGAGTGAAATTGTGATCGATTTTCCAACTAAAACATGTTTATAATATTAAAGTACTATTACAAGTGTTGTTGATATTATAATGTGTGGCCTCATTATTCAAGAGCCCGAAACTGTTTACAGAATGTAAATACATCAAATAGAATCGTAGATAAAGCGTTTTTTGTGAGCGGGGTCAGCCCGGGTCAAATTACATCGCGCGCCGCGGGCCGCTAAGGATTTCGCGCGCTACGCTCGCTGAATTTAACAGGTTAAGGTAGATAGACGTGCTACAAAGGAGGATGCTACAAAAACACCCAGAGTCGATTAAAATAATTCATGCACGGTGAAGTAGGGTAGGGAAATCGAAGTATGCCACATATATGCTATTTGTTTTCGCTAATACCGGCGCCAGACATAGCAACAATATTTCATCACATGTTTGATCACATGTTTGAACACATGTGTGACAGGGTGTTTGGGTATTTCATCAAAGTTTGATCACATATTTCAACTTTGCCATTTGGTGTGCACATGGTGTGCACACATAAATTCCGGCGCCATACATAGCGACAATATTTGAACACATGTTTGACACATGTGTGGCAGGGGTGTTTGGGTATTTCATCAAAGTTTGATCATTTATATCAACTTTTCACTTCGGAGTCGGTTTTTCGAGCGCACATCAAATCGTTTAAAGTTCAAATGTGTGCGTAGTGCGTTCGAATTTCAAATGTGTGCGTAGCCTGCAAGCCCAGTGCCTCGTAAATAACTGACCGGAACGGTCGCTTTGCTCAATCGCAAGACGGAATGGAGCAACGAGTGCCCTAGAATTTATTGAGTTGCTTGAAGGAGAACCATGTATTTATGGAACCCTAAAAGTAAAAAACAACATAAAAATAGGAATTTGGTAAATGACGCCGGGATCTAAACCTACCTTTTGGAAAACTACCTTTTGGAAGGGGCAACTAGAATAAGTTCTATTTCTATGTATTTGACGTGCAAAAGTGCCTTTAATGTGCCTACTTGAAATAAATTATTTGACTTTGACTTTAATATAGAACCTGACACTGACCTGCAAATTGCAAAAAACGTAAGAAAACGTTTACCACCCACTTTAGGTAAACGACGAAAAAGTGTGATATTTTACTGATAATTTTACTGTACAAAGTGCGTTTGTATGGAAAAGCGCTATTCGCGGTGGCTCTTTAGTTCTTGTTTCAAACAAGTTGAAATGTAAACAACGTTTAGATTTAGTTAATCTCTCAATCGAGCGCACTATTGAGTTGTCTTGTGTTGAACTCGAGCGATACATTATAATTTGTGTTTATAGACCAGTAATGGAGGATTCACTCAATAGGTTAAAAGCAAGTAATAAAAGTATTATTTTATGTGGAGATTTTAATATTAATATTTTAGATGTTACTCCATTAAGTATTAGACTTCTTAATCTGTTTAGGTCTTATAATTAAATTAACTTGTTTTTTGAACCTACTAGGATCACGGCATCTTCGTCAACTTGTCTTGATAATATGTTTAGTGATTGTGATGCCAAAAATAAATTAGTGTTAAGTGACTTAACGTCTGACCACTGTGGTTTATTAGCTAGCTTCCCCATGCCATTAAATAAAGAGCCGCAAAAAATAGAATGCAGGCCTTATACAGCTAGTCGTTGCAATAAGTTTAAAAATAATATAGCTCATAAAATTACACCGTCCATAGTAGAACACGAGAATCCCAATGTAATATATGGAGCCCTTTCTGATGTTGTGCAAAAAGAGTACCTATCAACTTTCAAGACCAAAACTATTAACATTCATGGCAACTCCGTTGGCTTTAACCAATGGGCCACTCCAGGTATTTATAAAAGTAGAGCGAGACTATACGAGTTATATGGTTTGAAAAAATACAGGTTTGATACTCCTTTCCTAGAGTATGTCAAAAACTATTCAAATTTATTTAAAAAGGTTTTTGCTAAATCTAAATTTTTAAGCGATACAATTAAAAATTCCAGTAATAAAGTAAAAACCACTTGGAAAATTATTAACAATGAAACGTGTAAATCGGTTAAACAATATAAACAACTTGAGATTATGGTTGACCACAGATTAGTTAATAAAGCAGCTGACGTAGCTGAGGCATTTAATGAGTTTTTTGCCAACATACCTATAACTACGACTCGCTCCTTAAATTCATCCCCGTCTTAAGCTGAAAACCTATTGCACGGTAGTGTGTCTAAAAGTAGTCGCTTATTTAGCTTCGAACATGTAACGCCTCGTGATGTAGTTAATGTTTTTAACACACTTAAGTCTAAAAACACTGGTGATTACTGGGGCAGCTCCATTAAACTTTTAAGTAATATAATAGACATCGTAGCCCCCTATCTAGCTGTTACTTTTAATAAATGTGTTGATCTAGGAACTTTTGCTGACCTCATGAAGAGTAGTAAAGTCATACCATTATCAGGTAATAAAAATGACGTTGGTAATTTCAGACCAATTTCTATCTTACCTGCATTTAGCAAAATATTTGAAAAATTAATCCTCAAGCAGTTGCTAAGACATTTTAATTTAAATAGCCTCCTTCATAATGAACAATATGGCTTTACAAAAGGTCGTTCGACTACTGATGCGGGTGTTGCTCTGCTGAAACACATATTTAACGCATGGGAGAACTCGCAAAATGCTATTGGGGTTTTCTGTGATCTCTCCAAAGCCTTTGATTGCGTGAACCAAGACACGCTTTTGCGTAAACTACGTCATTACGGTGTGCAAAACGAAGCTCTCAACGTTATAAATTCTTATTTACAGAATAGGTTCCAATGTGTAGATATTAATGGTGTTAAATCTTCCGGGCTACCAGTTCAGTTAGGTGTACCTCAAGGCTCTATATTGGGTCCATCCTTGTTCTTAGTTTATATCAATGACTTACCATTCTATTTAAAGGGTGTCTGTGAAGTTGTACTGTTTGCAGATGATACCTCTCTTATTTTTAAAGTAGACAGGAATAGGCAAGATTTTGACGATGTAAACAGTGCACTCTCAATGGTAACGGATTGGTTTACGTCAAATAACTTAGTTCTCAATGCCAAGAAAACGAAATGTGTAAAGTTTGCCTTACCGAATGTTAGAAATCTAGGACCCAACATCGTCTTAGATAAAGAGGTGATTGAAACTGTAAACTCGGCAGTTTTTCTGGGGATAACAGTAGATGCCAAACTTCAGTGGGGTCTACATATATCGAGCCTAGCGGGGAGACTTAGTTCGGCCGCTTACGCCGTCAGGAAAGTAAGATAATACACTGACGTTGATACTGCTCGGTTAGTTTATTTTAGTTATTTTCATAGTGTTATGTCCTACGGTATTCTGCTGTGGGGCAAAGCTGCTGACATTCAAAATATATTTGTCCTTCAAAAACGAGCTGTTCGAGCAGTTTACCAGCTAGGTGCCAGAGTTTCTCTGAGAGATTTTTTTAAAGATATTGGTATTCTCACGGTGGCATCACAATTCATCTTCGCCAACATCTTATATATTAGGCAAAATATACACTTATACACTAAAAACAGTGATATCCACAATGTTAACACTAGGAATAAGGACAAACTACGAGTTCCCTTTCACCGGCTTCATAAGGTTCATAACTCATTTGTTGGGCTTGGTATAACATTTTATAACAAGCTACCCTCTTCTTTGCTAGATTTGCCTTATAATGCGTTTAAAGCTAAAGTAAAATGCGACCTTTGTTCAAAGGCGTATTACTCTATTAACGACTACTTAAATGATAAGAATAGTTGGTCGCTGTGATTAACTCAAGACAATGTTTATGTTCTTTCTCCAGCATTAGCTTACCCACTGACAGGTTATATGAGTTCATATAGGTATTTTTTTTTTTATTTGACTTTTTAATCAATTTATTTTTAATGTTTTTTCTAATTTAATTTATTATTGACATAATCTACTCATTAGAATGTTTACTATATGAGTTGTATTGCAATATGTGGTTAGCTAGCGAACTCGAAAATTGATACATATTATTTATTTTACTTCAATGGTCCTATTTTATCATTTATAACTTCAGTTACATCTAAAAATAGCTATATGTAGGCGGGCACGCCTTTTGTGCCTGGAGGCTTTTATTTAGTTAATTTATGTTTACATTTACTTTTATTTCTGCTTGAGTACATATAGTTCTCGTTTTTTTTTATTGGTATATTAGCGTGTGCTAGCTGACATATGGCTAATAATTAGATTTATGTTTTGTGTTGCATAATGTAAATGATTTTGCATACTTTTGTATAGAATCATTTTTTTTTCTAACTGAACAGACAGCTGTGCTGCTGGGGAGTTTGTTGCACCAGTTCTTCTTCCCAGCTAAAGCACTAGGAAGTGGTGAAGGGTGGGCGTTTTTGGGGGACTGTCTTATGTAATTTTGACGTTCGAAAAGTGCTGATTCTCAGCCTAGTTTGAATAAATGACTTTTGATTTTGTGCTAAACAGGAACTCTGCAATTTTTTTTTCTGCTTATAAAATTATAAATTGCCACCTACGTCTTTTTCCGTTCATCGGGTACCATTTTGTGACTTTTGGTCCATTTTTCGGTTTTTGCTCTCATCATATGGCCTGTCCATTTCCATTTAAGGGTTCTTGTTTTTACTTTAACGTATGCCACTTTAGTTCCTAATTTCCGTAGCTTTCCACTTGTCTTGCAGTCTTAAATTCACCATACTCCTCTCCATTCCTCTTTGATATACACACATCTTGTGCTCAATTTTTCGTGATAATGGCCAAGTCTGGCAGCCGTACGTGAGACATGGGAGAATGCAGGTGTTGTATAACTTCCTTTTCTCTGAAATGGGTACAGTTTTATTTTCATAATTTCTTTGAGAGACCAGTATCTTTGCCAGGTGTTGTTTATTCTTCTGTTCACTTCTTTAGTCGATAGATCCCTTACCGTGCTGTTTGCATATATTTGTTGGATTATGCTTATATATTTATTTTCCACTCCCTGGTTTTATAGTGACTTCCAAATGTAGCTATGCCTTAAAGAATCAAACGCCTTATTATAGTCCACGAACGCCAAATAGTACGGGCGGTTGTATTCGTTGCATTTTGAATTATTTGCTTGACGACGTGAATGTGATCAATTGTCGAATAATCTGAGCGAAATCCCGCTTGTTCTTTAGGCTGGTTACAGTCTAGCCTTTTAGTCAGCCTTTCCAATATTATCTTTATGAATACTTTGTACATATTTGCCATAAGACTAATGGGTCTATAGTTGTTCATGTTGTTTCTGTCTCCCTTTTTGTGCAGTAGTATTATTGTGGATGTTGTCCATTGAGTTGGAATTTGTTCTGTAGCCAAGATCTCATTGCATATGCTTGTAAATGGTTCTATTATCTAGTTTATGGTACTTTTGAGTAATTCGTTAGTTATTTTATCATCCCCAGATGCTTTCCCTGCTTTCTGTGTTTCGATAGCTCTTTTTAGCGCAATAATTCGATAATTATTTTTGTCTGTTTTAGATCTTTTTTTGTGCATTAGTAAACCCGCCGAGTTTGGGCTCATATGATTCGTTTTGACGAGTCCAATATATTGCACTTGGTGTCGAGGGTCTGATAATGGTGCCAGGAGGTGGATAGTGGAATGTTTAAATGGCTACTAGAAAACCGCTCGAGTTCGGGCTCATATTATGATTCGTTTTAATGAGTCCAATATAATATAATTATTATTTTTCTGTTTTGTGTTGCCGTGTACCTCTGACACACATGACGCAGCGACTACACTTGTTTGGCATGGAAAGCTCACTCTTCATGTGTGAGCTCACTCTTCTCAGTATAGACACTTTTTCTTGTGACGGAGTACGGTGAGGGCAAATCTAACGATTTAAATCTTTGGGGGGCGGTGCTTGCTTTACGTTGTTAACAACGCTCTCTTGGAAAATACACCAACGTACTTTCATACTGGTTTACTAGTCGCCACTGAAGAGTTCTACTATTCACCTCCTGGCTTCATCATCTGACCCTCGACACCAACTGTAATCTATTGGACTCATTAAAACGAATCATATGAGCCTAAACTCGAGGGGTTACTAGTAGCCACTGAAGAGTTCCACTATCCAACTCCTGGCTCCATCACCAGCCCCTTGTTATAAGCCCAATCTATTGGACTCATTAAAACAAATCATTTGAGCCCAAACGCGAGGGGTTTACTAGTAGCCACTGAAGAGTTCCACTATCCACCTCCTGGCTCCATGATCAGATCAGCTCCAAGATTCCAAATTATAGTATTGTTATCCAAACTACATATAAATGCATAGTTTTATTTCGATACGACAGTTAGAAGTTGATGAAAAAGATTGCGTTACGTAAATGTGAATGTGATTCTGAAACCCCGAGATATGTCACTTGGGGATGGTTTTAGCGAAAAACAAAAGCATCTAGGTGACGAACTATGATTGCCCTACCTCACCGTGTATGAATTATTTTAATCGACTATGAATTTTTGGTCTATACATTCTGTAGCATTGTCCTTTTGACGAAGTTAATAACACCCTACTGCAGGTTCAAAATTGGTTCACTCTATTATTTATTGATTTATTTACAATTTTCTAAATTACCCTCCTGGAGCAACCTGTACTTAAAGACTGTAGCAAAGACGTTATTTGCCGGGGTCACGGATCATATGTAGGCGAATAGAAGGAAAGCCGCGCCATATCTTACGAAATTATGCCGACAAAGGAACTTAATGATAGAACGTAAGTAAGCTGGCGGGTAGTGATCTCAATTTTCCTTATGTTTTTATTATTTAGTTTGTTTGAAAATTTAAATTTTTCAATTTACGAATTATTTTATTTTATTATAATTGACCGAGCGAGCGTAGCGGCAAGTTTGCCAGTTCTACTTCCTCCAAAATGGGGCAAAAAGGGGGCTGGATAACTCCGCCTTATGAGATCCGATTACGATGGTTTTTTTATTTATTTGAAAGGTGGTAAATTTAAGTATGTCTCATAAAGAAAATTGGTGAAGATCTGACACCGACTTTCGTTATTTAAGTTATTTTTCACTTAGTAGTGTTTTTTTGGAAGTCGGTTGTACCTAGGTACTTAAGTATTTTTTGTAAAAAAGTTTTGATAACACAACAAGAAGGTAAGGCTGTATTATGGTGGGTTTCAGGATGACCCCGCATACGGCGACTAGGTACGCATTTGCGTTCAGTAGGAATCAATAGGTATCAAAGTATACCTACCGGTAGCTACCTACCTACATGACCACGAACGGTGGACACACTTTGATTCATTAGGTACAACTAATATTATAACTATTAATATTATAACTTAATTAATTACTAAACGATTTGAATTGGTTCGCAATAAATATGTTGTTCCAACATTAACAAAGATAACCCCGAGAGATATAATTTGAAGTTATCAAAGTATAATGATCACGAGCTTGCGGTAATATGTACCAAAAATGCTGCCGCGTTGTTAAATAAAGTAACTATATATGTACTACCTATTTAATCTTGGCGAGATTTTTATAGAAATGACTTCAGATTAACAACAATACTTGTCGTCGTAGAGTTGTGTTGTGCAAGGTTGTGGCGGTCGTGGTGGAGTGGGTGGCGACGCGGCACACCTCCGGCGGCGCAAGGTGAACCGGTGCGGGGCGCCGCCGCCGCGTCTGCAGGAACTGCAAGCACGCTGCGTGACAGAACGTCACAGAGTCTACATGGAGCTCAGACCAACAAAAAAAGGTCATGTCATGGAGTACAGCGGACAGGCAAAGCGGGTTCGTTATCGCTCGTTGTTAGGACTATGTTTATACTGCTGCGTCGCTCTGATTGTGTGGCTCGATGTCCTGTTTGTGTGTAATTCGACAAAGTGTGATGGCGAGGTTATCGCATATTCGATAGCGACGCTAATATGAAATTGACGCAGATGGGGCTGCGCTGCGCCGGCCGAGGTCAGCTGATTTATATTTATCAATTTACATAAGATTACCTACTTAATAGTGGCTTTATAAAATAGAGGTCACATTTTTCAAAAAATCTTCCTTAAAAAACGTTGCCGTCTCGATTTATTAATTGGTATAATACTCGTAATAGCTTTTATTTCAATGCAAATACGAATCCTCCAAAACTAAAACAAAACAGCACATAAAACCTTTACAATTTTTTTTCTCTCTGAAATAAAATCAGGTGGGTTGTTTGAGGTTTTGCGCATTTAACGTTACACGTTGTTTATGTAGAAGCCATTCTCTATAGCTTCCATTTCTGCCCGATCAAATTAGGAGACCCTACCGCTGATGTGGAAATAACTAGGCAAGTACCTACCTACCTCCTGAGAATTGTTGGTACCTATTTGTTAAGATGAACAAAAATATACATTAAACATTAAACCGAACTCAAAGCATTTATTTCAATTAAACCATTTACAGTCACTTTTGAATTGTCAAGGAGTCGGTCAGTCAGAAATATGAAGCTAGTTGCCCATTCCAAAGCGTAGTAGGTACATGGAGAAGAACGGGCGAGATGTTCCACGGACAAACAAAAAATTTATATAATAATTGGTTACATCATTCATGTTGAAATTATACATGTGAGAACAATGTAGAAAGCAATTTAAAAGAACAAGTCAGAGATATATTACTTATCGGTAAATAGTAGCTCTATAGCAGGGATGTTGCGGATGCAGATTTTTTCAAATCCGCGGATGCGGATGCGGCTATTTGAAGGCTCACATCCGCGGATGCGGATGTTTAGATATTTTATAAGTTTTTTTTTTAGACATAAGAAAAATATAGTAATTTTTAAACGTTATTTAGTAAATAAAGTTAAAAATTGGAGCATTATATTCAATAAAAAGTAATATTGCCGCCTTTTCGGGGTCAAGTCTGTTACGCAGAGGTCCATGTATTAAAACCCGCGCTACTGAAAAAAAATTCGCTAGGAACACTGGCTGGTGATGGTTTACTAATGTTTGCCATAATTTCATATGCCATAATTTTATATACCATAATTTCATATGCCATAATTTCGTTAGAAATAACGCTTCGGTTGCCATAATCGTCAAATGACATAAAATCATTTTCTCTAATTTCATTGGTTATAATCGATCAAGTCTCATGATATTTATTTGCTATATTTTTCATTTTCAATGATGTCGTTTTGCATACCATTTATTCATCGTAATATTAATTTGCCCATATTAGCACAACAATTCTAGTTCAGTACAAGCGCCTGCAATTTTGATGTTATGTTAAACTGAATAATTTTGTTATTAACATATTCATAGAAAAATGGTTTATTATTATTATTTATTTATTTTTTCGAACACATACAGATTCATAATTTTGTTAGTAACACCTATAAACTACGTTAGTAACAGAAATAAAATTACAAATACACACAAAACTAATTTAAAAAGCGGAACATAAATAATTATGTCCGGATCCTGCAGCTGTGCATACGGGTCCAGTGCTCCAGGAATGGGCAATCAGGCTTGTCCGCAATCACCTTTAAAATGCTGTTGGTGCTCCCCCGCATCCTTCTCATCAGGGATGCTGCTCTCTTTCGCATAATTGCCTGAAAGCAATCCGTACCTGCTTCGGCAAACATGCCCGATGCGCTACAGAACCGCGGGAGCCCCAACAGCACCCTAAACGTGTTATTATATTGCACGCGAAGAGCGTTGTAGGCCCTCTGCGTACGCCTAACCCACAGGCTGCACGTATAGAATGACTGGCAAAATGCCTTGAAAAGAGTTTCACTTCTTTAGTACATCGTGCAAACCTACGGCTCAACATATTACATCGGATCGACAACGCTCTTCGCTCCCTCTCAATGTCACTGTCATCACTCAAATCCTCATTCACTATGTGGCCAAGGTACCTAAAACGCGACACTCTATTTAATGGTACACCATAAAGGCATACCGGAGGGACAGTCCCAGGCTTCCTAGTACCTACCCTAAACACCACCAGCTCACTCTTTCGTAAATTGTACAACCATGCGATGTGGCGTACCCCTCACATATAGCAAGCATCCGTCTGAGTCCATCAATCGAGGGACTCAGCAGCACCATATCATCAGCATAGCTTATACTATTAATTGTTTTACCATCAATCTCATTTGGAAGACCTTGCTGACGCAATTTCGACCATAGGATCTTATAATCAACCAGGTCAAATGCCTTGGAAAGGTCCAGGAAAGCAGCATAAACAGGTGTGTTTCTGTCAGTATAGTACCTGACAATGTGCTTGAGCGCCAGAATAGCAGTTTCCGTGGATAGCCCAGCCCTAAAACCGAACTGTGCATCATGAAGATTGAGCTGACCAGTCACTCTCCGCTCAAGCACACCGTCAAGAACCTTTGCTGTTACAGTAGCTAGAGATATTGGTCTATAATTATCTATGTCCGAGACATCGCCGGTCTTATTCTTGACGATGGGCACCACTATTGTCCTCAACATATCGTTTGGTAGATACGAGTGCCTCACACACAGATTAAACAGCATAGAAAGGACTCTTGGGAGATGCGGAACAGCATATAGAAAATGTTCTATGCTGAGGCCATCGTGACCCGGAGATTTGCCCCTGGTCATGGACTGTATGATGTTCCGTATCTCCTTTGATGAAATAGTAACCGAAACACCAGACAGTCCACTCTCAGCGACATAACCCCGTTCCACCGACTGAAGCCGCGAAGTTACTCCAAAATGCCTTCTGAACATGTCCGCAATCTCCCCAGGCTCAGTCATGCCATTAACGCTCACCGGAACCGCAGGTTTTGGGCTCAACCTTTGTATGGATTTCCAAAATTTTTGAAAATGCTTGCTCTTATGCTCTGTTGCCAAAATATTCATTTTAATTTGTTCCTCATTATCCTGACATAACTTTAGCTTTTGTTTAAACACTTTTCTCGTCTCCCTCATTTCCACAAAAAGCTGCCCCGCTTATGTTGCACGAACAAAAGGCACTAAAAAAAACATGCAGCAGGCATGGTTTCTGTCCCGGCTCCGGCGCTGCGGGGTTCCGGCGGTCCCACGCGAGCTTATCGTCGCAGATGGTTTAACGGCCACCACCGCAGCTTCGTGTTGCTTCAGTCTCAGCTGCAGCGGCGAGCGTTACAACCACCTGCTCCTCAACTCGCGGGCTCGCCCCTCCTACGCCCCTCCTACTACGCGATTTTAAATTACACTCTAGGGGTAGGGCATACAAGACTGCTTGGAGTCGGATTTACAGTGATGCGTTTCTGTCACTAAAACCTAATTTATAGCAAATTTTCTAGGACTAACAATCTCAATCATAGCTTGGGCTATACAAAAAATAAGCCCCGCCTATTACCTTTCTTGTCGCGACCTGTGCTACATCTGGATCCGCATAAATATCCGCATTAATTATTGCGGATTCGGATGCGGATGTCCGCAACATCCTATAGTACATAGTACTCACACCTGTGCTATGCCATTGTAGTGGTATGTAATCACACATGCGGACGAACTTGTGAACTCAAGTACCTATGACGTCACACGACTCAGGTCCCTTATTTCGAACTCAGGGTTCAATAGTCGCTCACTAGCCGTCAACATAGTAGGACACTAACCACCAATCGCATCACTTGTGCGTCAAATTATAATCATCATAATCTTACTTATTGTACCGTGTTTAGTTATAGTAGTACCTTTATTAAACTAATTGTGAAATAACCAATGAACATTTAATTTAATCACACTATAGAACCTGTAATCACATCCCAACAAAAGTTATATATATATAACTTTTGTTGGGATGTGATTATGCAAAGATGGTCTTACAATCTTCAGCAGCTCCAACAGTATTTTCAAATGTTAATTAGTTAGTTGTGGTTGTGGAGCAGGACCAGCATTAAGCCAAGCATTTTTATCAGCGATGTAATCCTACAACTTATAATATGCCTGCCTGCATAGTGTGCGTTTTATACAAGTTTTGAATTTCGTCTCATTCAGTTGAAGTATGTGGGTAGCAATTTTATTATAACATTTTAAACAGTACCCCATGAAAGATGAGTCTACTTTAGCCAGTCTGAAACCAGACCATAAAATGTTGTCACGTGATCACTGACCGGTTTTAGTCACGTGATCACTGACTCGCCTGTTATTTGACATGTTCACGGTACATAAAAAAAAGTTAAAAAACTAAAACCCGACTACTTAAAAACCACGTTCTAATAAAAAGTATGAAACAAGAAAATATTTCAGACAGAAATCAAGACAGTCACAATGGTCAAGGACAAGCCGTGGTCGCATGCCTGTACAAGTACAAAACTATAATGGCATGCGACGACGTACTTTCGTTCGTACGTTCTTGTTTCATACTTTTTATTAGAACGTGGTTTTTAAGTAGTCGGGTTTTAGTTTTTTAACTTTTTTTTATTTAAATTATTTTGGGGATTTATTACAGCAAACAATCTTTAGATAATAAACGTGTGGTCAAATGATTTGTTAGGTTAGGTTAGGTGAAAACTGTGACCTACTACGCGCGAGCCGAGCGAGCGAAGCGAGCGGTGCCGCGGCAGCGGCCGGCGAGTGCCAGAAACGACTAGATTATATAGAAAAAAAACAGGCTACCCGAAACTGACGACACTAAACATTTGGCAAATTTTATTTTGCGCCAACTGAAATATTTGACTACATAAAAATTGGTAAAAGTACTATTTGTTATACAAGTTATTGTTTAAACGTTCACTTGCCAAACATTAGGTTTGCGTTACAATTATTTGTGAAGAGATTTTTTGCTAAGTAATATTTTGGCAAATGAAATTATGCGGAAAATTGTTTGGGAAGTGATAATTTGGCAATGTATTTTCGATGAAACAAGGGAGACCCAAAATTTCGTGATAGAGTATAATTGCAGACCCGGTTTACATTATTTTGTTTAGGTTTTATTGTTTCTCATGTACTTAGGTAATACCGAGCTTACTTATAGTTCTCTCTTATAGTTTTTTCGTCCACAAAACAACCCCTCTAATCTAATCTTAGTTGTTTCTTATAAACGTCTTTAACGAGAACCTCAATTAAGCAAAATCGACATGTTGTTCTAATGAGTTTGTGATGTGGTGAAAAGACCTTTTGAACAACATCCTAGATTATGGGAAAGCACTGGACACTGTCAAGTAATTGTATACACAGAGAGTATTTAAATTACAATGTCAGTCAAAACGCTTTGCAACATTTACTACGAAGAGCATCAAAACATTTGCGTAAAACATAATGCACTAAACTAGTGCATGATGAGAGCAATGATAGGCTTGAGGCCTCTAGAGCTAAAACAGAACACCCTTATCTTCGGAACATATACCTAACGATCCCAACCGAACTGGAGGTATAATACGTATAAGTAGTATCGATATCGGTATTGGCTCCCGTGTCATGCTACGCAGGAATTTAAACATTAATCGAGGTTAGTGAGTGGTGCGATGGGACTGGTGAGAAACCTGGTATGGCCTGCTCTTCGTCGGGATCAACTGGAGCACGGAGAACAGCCAAGCGCAGTTCTCATACAATTTGATGATTCCACTATAAATGCAGATGAAGATGGGCTTGTTAGAATCGAACCTTGTCTGACTGAATTTGACGGATTAAGAGGATCGGGAAAAATTCAACGCAAAATGTTACCATGAATCCTTACTTGGGTAGTTACTGTGCACAAGTTACAAGGGTGCACTCTAGACAAAGCAGTAGTTGACTTAGGAAAGTCACTATTCGCTAAGGGACAGGCCTATGTCGCCCTCAGCAGACTCAGGTCTCTAGATGGAATATTTATTTGTTCCTTGGATCATAATAAATTGCTAAAAAATCCTCTCACGTTCTCTTGAGGAATTGGAAAGGTTAAGAAGTCTTTCTTCTTAAGTCATGCGTCTTTGGGCATTTTTTACCCAGTGCCTCGAAGTACGCGTCGATGATTGAAATGTGGTTTGTTTTGAACGTTTAAGGCTAACATAAGGGGATTACTTGCATTGAAATAAAAAATTAAAATCCGGAGTTACACGTGTTAGGGCGGCATAAATCGAACAGATTACGTGTGACTCCGGATTTTTAATTTGTCTGTCTGCGGTGGCTGTCATCTTTGACAGTCGTTACGGGTTGTCAGAAGTCCTTAAAGTCCTAAGGAGTTATGTCCTGTTCTTGAATATACATACAATAGGCAGATTAATTATGTAAAACGGGATGGGGCTTTCTTGGACTGTACTGTAGGATGCGGGATGAGACACTATTAGTTATTTTTTGACATACACAACGTCAAAAAATAACTGATGGCAAATTATATAATTTTAAACATTATTACAAATTAAAGTCGCTTTTCGTCTTTACCTGTATGTCCGCGTTGTTCTTCTAAACCACGCAACAGACTTTGATAAGGTTTTCACCATCTTTCTAACACACAGGATGTTTCGTTTAAAAAAAGAAAAATATAATATTGCGTTGCATTGTTTGTTTTTTAATGCGTTCCTCTATGATAGTTATAGGTCCGTGCAAAGCTTATATGACATGACAAATGCATGAGAATGACTGGTTGTGACAATAACTATGAAAGATAAAGAAGGTGCTGCCATTACATACTTTTATCTATTGATTTAAAAATTAAATTGATACATTAATCAAGTATTAAATATCATGTTCATTATAGTCTAGTTAATTGACAATACTTTTTCAATACAATTTTAATATTGTATATTCTAAAAATACTAGTGTAATCATATCAATTCTTACACTATGCATATCCCAATTACCATAACATTTCCAAAACTGGCAACATAATTATCTCCCCGAATACTTGAATCAAAATAATAATCTTTTAAATATAAATATTTTATCCCATATTTTCCCAAGTAACGCAAGCTGTGGTGCAATTTCAAATAATATCAGTTATTTTTAAATATAATATCTCTTTGTCCATGTATGGACAAAGATCTGGGCCAGAAAAAATCCATGTCCTTTAGACTCATTTTTGTTTTTTTTCATTTTTTTCTCGGCCCCTATTGTTTTGCGCACTTTGCGGTTTTCAACACTAAAAAGTTTTACCTCTATCCAAAAAAAAATAACTACTATAAAAAACTGTTCCTCGTGTTCCTATAAATAAGTGGTTCCTCAATTCTTAATGAGTAAACTCCAATAATAATTTTTATATTAATATGCAAATGTAAAAAAAAAAATCCGTAGCAACAAGTAACAATTATCGATATCCATATCTCAGCGCGATTGACAAATTGCAGAATAAACTTTAATAGTAATATAAATTCATACGACAATCGACATTATTGCCGATAGCCTACGTTAGAAGGTCTTACGAGCACATCACTAACGTGTCGCAAGCGGCGCCCTGTACTAAGCGAGCTAACGCTTACGTAAAGTATCGTTTTGTGAGTTTTACATTGCTGGTCCAGTCCCTTAAGCCGGCTTCAGACATAGTCACATATTTAATCAAACATATTCGATAGACTTTGCACACACATATGAATACTTGTTTGCAGAGACCGGCCAGACATAGTCATATATTTGATCAAACACTTCGATAGACTTTGCTCACACATTTCACCACAGGCTAGGGGTGAGGCGTATATATATCGTAAGACGTACCAGATAAAAATTACAGATATTAAAAAATAACAACTATCAATTTGTTCCTAACAATATAAAATACCCGTTACTAATTAATTAATAACAGACTCTCAAGACTGTTACTGTTAAACATTATAACAATCCCCACACAAACTGTTACCACGGCTGTTACATACACACTGACACAAAGGAAGGAATATAGCAAGGTTATCAATTTCTCTCTCTTTCTCATTAAAAGAATGGAAGATATTCAACTGAGATTTAAATACGTATTTATCGTCCGTACAAAAATAACAGGCTGTTATTTAATAACAGATATTTGGAACTATTTTTTTTTGTAACAGTTACAGTGATACTGATAACAGATATCGTGTTTAACCTGTTACAAAGAGTATTAAACCACTTGAGAGCTGATAGACCGATTTCGTCTAGGCACACGCTTCACCACTGCGGGCCGGGGGACGAAGACATTACAGTAGGAGTGAGGCGTATTTATCGTCACAGATAGAAATCACAGATATGAAAAAATAGCAGATAGCAGTTGCTCCTAACGATAAAAAATATCTGTTACTTAAAATCACAGATCCTCAAGACTGTAACTGTTAAAACTTCGGTTACGACTTGTTATGAAATAACAATATCGAGTTAGAACCAAATGTTGGCTTAATTCAACTTAAATAAAGAGACATAAGAATGACAACTCAAACACTATAAATGCTGTCTATGCTTTATCCTAATGAGTCTGCCAGTCTCACCACATTCTCCCCCGCTTGCTTATTCTAGCTTGAGGCGTCCTGCAGATAGGCCGGTGGTCTTCTATTCCTGGTAGTCTGTGGAATTGAAGGAGTATCTGGTGCAGCACTCTCTGTAGAGTCAAAAGAGGAGTCGCTTTCTGTTTCTACAGTTTCAGTACGTTCGCCTTCTTCCCCGCTCTCTGACCCTGTTGGGGCTGCTGAAACTGCTGAAAATAATGCGCAAACATTCAACAATCCGACTATTGGCGAATCTCTAGTCATGGCATTGCCAAAGACGACAGCGGAAGACAAAAATAAACTACTAACAACAGAATACCATTTGAGACGATGCTTTTTCTGCAGAAATAAAGTTCACCGGCGTCAGAACTGCCCAGCACTAAATGCCAATTGCCAAAATTGACAAAAAAGAGGACATTTTGCAAATGTTTGTAGGAGCTCTAAGACAAATATTAACGCTGCTACTGCTACTAATGCGGGATCTCCTGAAAATATATTCGATGATGTTACGGCAGTTGCTGCTCCGGCTAGTTTAAAGAAATCAGTTGTCACCATTGAAGTTAACGGCAAAAAAGCAAACGCCTTAATTGACTCTGGAAGCTCAAAAAGTTTTATCAATTATGATTTTTATTTGAATTCTTCTTTTATAAAAGCACAATGTACTGAATCTGTAACAATGGCCCAACCAACTCACAAAATCAATAGTGAAGGGCTACTTCAAGCAAAGATTATTCTTAACGGCAATGTTTACGAAAAAGCTTCGCTTCTCATCGTTAAATACCTTTGCGCTGATGTTATCATAGGACATAATATACTGAAAGAAACTTCTCGAAACTTGAAATTACTTTTGGTGAACCTAGAAAACCATTACAAATATGTAGTGTGCTGGCTTCATCTGTTCCACCAGTTCCTTTATTTTCGAATTTACATTCTAACTGCTTACCAATTGCTGTTAAGTCTAGAAAATACAATAACGATGACCTGAAATTCATAGAAAATGAAATAAGTCAACTCTTAGTAGACGGAGTTATTGAAGAGAGCAGATCACCTTGGCGAGCGCAAGTTCTAATCACCAAATATGAAAATCACCGCAAACGATTAGTCATAGACTATTCTCAGTCCATTAATAAATATACAGATTTAGATGCCTACCCTTTACCAAATATAGAAAAAATGGTGAACGACATTTCAAAATACGACTTCTTTTCTAAAATTGATTTAAAAAGAGCTTACTATCAGGTATGTATAATGGAAGCAGAAAAAGAATATACAGCATTTGAGGCGTGCGGGAAACTGTATCAATTTTGTCGTATCCCGTTTGGCGTAACAAATGGAGTAAGTTGATTTCAAAGAGTCATGGACTGGATAATAAAAAGAGAGTACTTGACAGATACATATACCTATTTAGATGACGTCACTGTATGCGGAAAAGACAAGGCAGAACATGATAAGAATTAAAAAAAAGTCATGGATGCATTTCAGAAGTACAGTTTAACTGTTAACAAAGAGAAATCTACGTTTTCAATAAACACAATTAACCTACTCGGATACAATATTTCGAAAAAGTCTATTAAACCTGATCCAGACAGACTCCAACCACTTATTAGCATGCAAATACCGACTGACAATACTTCACTTAAACGAGCTCTCGGTATGTCCCATTATTCAAGGTGGATACAAAAATTTTCAGAATTCCCATTAAATGGTGAAGCTATATCTGCTTTTGATGATATTTTTTTAAATTGCATTGCAAAGTCTACAATATTTGCTATCGATGGAAACAAAATGTTAACAGTCGAAACAGATGCCTCTGATAATGCTATTGCGGCTACATTGACTCAAGAAGGACGCCCGGTAGCTTTTTTTTCGCGCACACTATCCACAACAGAAAAACGACATTCAGCCATAGAAAAGGACGCGTATGCTATTGTCGAGGCTCTCCGTAAGTGGCGACACTACTTGATTGGGAGATCTTTTCGACTAATCACAGACCAACGATCAGTTTCCTTTATGTTCAATCGCACACATACAAGTAAGAAGTTTTTAATCCCGATTAAAAATGTGTGGAATAAAATTAGATGTCATGAACTAAAATTCAAACCAGCACCTCGACTTCAGTTGCAAATGAGTAGGTACTGTATCTTATTTTATTTTCTTTTGCTTATATCTCGAAAATGGTGTGTCCTATCGCAAAAATAATGAAAATTTGGAACCCCTTTGCAACATGTAAATCCCTAATGCTCTACATGTTGGTATTTTTTTTATTTTTTTTTCGTCCAAAAAATTAAAAATTCCATACAAAATACGTCGAGATGGCCAGATTGCGCGCATCTCCGGCTCAAAAAAATCACAGGGTAGGGCAAACAAGTAGGTACCAAGTGGAGTCGCGATTGTCAAATTCGATTTTAGTTGAGTCAAAATAATTTTTAAATTTAGAGATTTTTTTTGGCAGAATAGCTCTATGATTTTTATAGTAAAAAGAAAGGAATTTTAGTTCGGTGTACAAGAGAATCGGCACCAATGTCGGACGGTAATCACTAATCATAAACAGTAACAGTACCCATGTGGTTGTGCATGGCATCGAATGCAAACCAACCTGTCCTTGTAGACTGCTTTATTATTTTTTATACATTCCCTTTAATTAATGGGTCAATAAAATGTTTCTCTTCTTTTTTAATTCCTCGATAGTGCAATGTACTGAGAATTTATCATTTATCCTGATCCAGGCGTCATTTACCAAATTCCTATTTTTATGTTGTTTTTTACTTTCAGGGTTCCATAAATACATGGTTCTCCTTCAAGCAACTCAATAAATTCTAGGGCACTCGTTGCTCCATTCCATCTTGCGAATGAGCAAAGCGACCGTTCCGGTCAGTTATTTACGAGGCACTGGGCTTGCAGGCTACGCACACATTTGAAATTCGAACGCGCTACGCACACATTTGAACTTTAAACGCTTTGATGTGCGCTTGAAAAACCGACTCCGAATGGAAAAGTTGATATAAATGATCAAACTTTGATGAAATACCCAAACACCCCTGCCACACATGTGTCAAACATGTGATCAAATATTGTTGCTATGTCTGGCGCCGGCATTAGCGAAACACTTAGATAGGTAGTAGTTAAGAAGCAATGTATTTACTGCAAAAATAGTACAGTCGCTGTGATATTTGAAAACGAAAATAATGTAGGTAGTAAAGTACGTGTATTCCCGAAATCGCATGTAAGGGCATTTTCATTTTAAATGGCGCAGGTTATAATAAACAGCCTTTAAAAAAATATTATTGTTTTAGGACTCTGAAGTTTGAATTGTTGTAAAAAAAAAAATGAAATTATTTAGAAATCATTTCCGCTGTTTTAGCGTGAAAGTGTACCTAACAAATAAACAAACAAACTCACTTTCGCATTTATAGTATTACCCAGTTAGTATTACCTAGTTAGGATAAATAAGTGTACAATTGAACAACAACCAGACTTAAATTATTCAGTGGGACCAATGGGGATTAAAAATAAAATTACTAAATCATTCAATACACGGTAAAGTATCGTTTTGTGATTGTTACATTGCGTGTCCAGTCACTTAGTTACACACTTAGGTAGTAGTTAAGAAGCAATGTATATGTTACAGTTAAAACCAGTTTTTAGGAAGAACGCGTTTTCCCTAGTTAGAACTAGTTTTTACTAAATGCCTTTGTTAAAACTAGAATTTACTTATGCTCAAAATTGAATATCAGTTAAAACTAGTTCTTACTAGACAAAACGCGTTTTTCCGAAGCGAGTCAGTTACAACTGTTCCGACTGTTTCTTGGACAAACAGCTGAACTGGAGTTAAGCACACACGCATAAAGGATGATGCGGTCAAACGACAGCCAATGATGGCATCACCCTGTGACAAAGCCCCGAAGACACACCACTTTCAAAGACACTACGGTATAGTACTCACAGAACAGAATGACTACTCAGGACCGAAAGAGATGAGAGTATACACCGACGGATCGAAGACCCTCTCCGGTACAATAGTCGGAGTCAACACCCTCTATCAGGCGGAGTGTGTGGGCATCATACAAGCGGCCTATACTATAGAAGCCAGGAGAGTTACGGCCACCCAAATACGTATACTCTCCGACAGTGCCTCAGTTCACCAATCCTTACAGAAAAATTACATTACCTCGAAGCTTACACTAGAATGTCACAATGCACTAGAACGAGTAACGGTATCCGGTTGCAATAAAGTGACCCTACAATGGATTAAAGGACACAGTGCAATGACGCAGCAGACGAGCTTGCTAGAAGAGCATCCAGCACTTCGGTCTGTGGGCCTGAGCCCATCGTACCCATCCCCTTCAACCAAATACGCAGGTGGCTCCAGGAATTCCCATACCCAAGCGGAGAACTGGTGGTACTCGGCACCGGGCTGCAGGCAGTCCAAGGAAGCTATGCCATCCCTGGATGGCAGGCTAACCAGGCGTTTATTACGCCTGGACAGGAATGGCCTGCGTCTGGTGGCGGGAACCATCACAGGGCATTCGTTAAACAAACACTTCCACACTATAGGCATAGCGGACAGTCCTCTATGCAGAGCGTGCATGGAGGCTGAGGAAACCGTCGCGCACGTGCTCTTTGAATGCACGGGCGTCGCCCAGATTAAAACTGAAACCCTCAGGTCACCCAGATCTTACATGGAAGTTCTGTACAAACCAGGAGACTTAGTAAACTTCTGGAGGGAGGTGGGCTGGATGGAATAACCCCCAACGGCCGCCATGGCCCACGTACAATGGTCCACCTTAGGGACTAAGTGCGGAAACTAAACCCGTAACATAGAACATAGAACTGTTCCGACCGAGATTAAAGTTCTTCGTACCTTATTCTGATTCTGATGTCGATGTTCCCTAAAATGTCCCTTTAGTGTATTATATATATAGATTATTATTTTTATTAGGTACAGTCACGGACTTTAATTGATGAGCCACCTTCAAACTTTTGAATTTTGCAGTTTTATACATTCACGAGATTACACGATTAAACACGAACTCAAATCGCATGCTCGTAAACAAGATGACAAATAAATTACTTTTAATCGGAAATAGTCTTATCCATAGAGGTTGACTAATAAGTTCTCAATGATAAAAATAAATACAATGTTGCATTAAGTTTATCCAATCTATTTGATACCGACCTCCTTTGAATCATAGCTCATTAACTCGATAATTCTGAAAACTTAACTGAAGACAGTGACAGTTGAAATATCGATGTCAGAGACGTTACTTTCGAACTTGTCGAAATGACTAATAATATTTCTCCGTACGCCAACATTACTATCGCAACAGTAACCTAGCAACGATTGTTTATCGTTGCTAGGTTACTGTTGCTAGACCTGCAATTGGTTGACTTTGTGTACCTAGTCACTTTGCTGTCAAGTTTGTAGTTTTGGCTCTCAGGTTAGCCAACCGGTAAAGATATGAAATATAATTTTCTTTTTCTAATACGAAGACATAATATATGACTTTGCGTGTTGGGAACCGAATAAACCCGATTTGCATTACACGGCTAAAATACGAACAGTGCCAGGTGGTTTATCAATTAAAGTCCGTGACTGTACATGACGTGTCCTAGATCTTTTAAATAAATATTTTTAAAACTATATCTTGTTTTCAATCCCAAATTAGTTTCTCCAAGCTAGTTTTAACTAAACCTCAGAGTGACAACTAGTTTTATCTGAAAATCAAATATATCAGTGGTAAAATCAGTGGTAAGTTTGGACTAGGTATTTCTAGTTTTAACAAAGGTATTTAGTAAAAACTAGTTTTAACTAGGGAAAACGAGTTCTAACGAAAAACGGGTTTTAACTGTAACATATATACTGCATAAATGTTATAGTCGCTGTGATATTTGAAATAAAAAATAACATAGTAAAGGCAAGAACTGAATCCAAAAATGGTTTTCACATACTCCCGTTATTTTTAAACGACGTTTCCAACGGCACCCCACACAATGGGATTGGCGAGAAAAAAAAACCACAACCACTTTACGTGTAGGGGAGGTACCCTAAAAAAATATATTTTTTTGGATTTTATTTAACCACTTTGGCGGCGTGATTTATATTTATGCCCATACCAAATTACAATTTACAGTTTTCTAGTACCAACAGTCTCTGAGCTAAGCCGCGGACAGACGGACAGACAGACGGACATGGCGAAACTATAAGGGTTCCTTGTTGACTACGGAACCCTAAAAACCTTACCCACACAAGGCCGTGTGCAAAAATTCTATATTCTTCTAACTCTCTAACTTTGCATATAATAATGATTAATTCTTTATTAAGAGTAATGAATGACTCTAGTGTAAGTAACAATAAAATAAACTTTCAATAACTAACACTATGAACAAACAGTAACAACAATTACACAAAACATACACAACGTACCAGTCAACATAACAATCACTGCTTCAGTAATCGAGCTGAAATACCGGAGCAGCGACTACAACACAGCAGTCCAGCCTGTCAGCAATCATTCCCAGGATGCTGTTGGAACTGGCTCGCACCCTGCGCACCAACGACGCATATCTTTTACGCATGAATGCATAAAAGCAGTCAACACGCAATTCCGCAAACATCCCTGATGCGCTACAGAAGCGAGGCAGCCCCATCAACACCCTGAAAGCATTATTGTACTGAACGCGGAGGGCGCTGTACGACCTCTGCGTAAAATGTACCCACAGGCCACAGCGCACAGGTATAAAATGAGGAACAGAAGGCTCTAAAAAGTGTTTTTTTAACCTCCGTAGAAGCACGCTTAAGGGGCCACCGAATGATGCTCTCAACTACAATTTGGAGTTCGTGCAAACTTCGTTCGGTGCGCCGCCGTGTATGTGTGCGTGGTGAGATAAAAGATAAGTAGATATTATTATTTGCCATTCATTCTTATCGAGTCGTTCAATCGGCTTTTATATTTATTATTAATAATTAGGTATGTTCATTATTTGCTATATTTTTGTTGACTAATTTGGGGAATCGTTATTGAATGTATAGACTAGTAATGCGTTTTTTGGAAATTTCTTTACCATGTCAATATCTCAAGATATTAGATTACTATCTGCGCCCTTCGATTTCACCCGCGTAAGTCTCGATTCCGTAAGAATATCGTGATAAAAAGTATCCTATGTCCTATTCCAAGTAATGGTCTACCCATGTGCTAAATTTCATCTAAATCGAAAAAAATAACAAACAAATAAATAAACAAACAAACTCACTTTCGAATAGTTTAGAATTTATAATATTACTAGCTGCCCGCTCCGGCTTCGCACGGGTAGCACTAAGTACCTGCCTACCCTACCTACCACTTAGGGGTATGAAAAATAGATTACGACCGATTCTTAGACCCACCGAATATACATATAAAATTTCATAACAATCGGTCAAGCCGTTTCGGAGGAGTGTGGCAACTAATATTGTGACACGAGTTTTTATATATCTACTAGCTGCGCCCCGCGGTTTCACCCGCGTAAGTTTCGATCCCGTGGGAATATCGGGATAAAAACTATCCTACGTGTTAATCCAGATTATAAACTATCTGCTTGCCTTTCATCCATTCAGCCGTTTTTGCGTGATTGAGTAACAAACACACAAACTTTCACATTTATAATATTAGTTGAGTAGAATAGAGTTGATTTCGAATTTATATTAGTATAACCTCCGCCCGCGTGGTATGTCGATAAAAAGTAACCTATATCCTTCCCCGGGCGGCCATCTATCTCCTTGCCAAATTTTATCGTAATCCGTTCAGTGGTTTGGGCGCGAAAAGGTAACATACAGACAGACAGACAGAGTTACTTTCGAGTTTATAATATTATAGTATGGATATAAAGCTAGGATCTCGAGATCTACGCCTCGTAGAGAAAATCTAGTAAGTAGATAGGTACTTACTTCATTCAAATAAGGTACCTACCTACTACCTATGCATCGTTATCGAGAGTGACCTTGGAAATCGACACACGAACGGGCGGCGCTAAAGTTGACCACCCACGGCGCGTAATTATAAACTAATAGGATTAGGATATATTTATTATTATTGTCTTTATTTAAAGCCTGTACAAGTTTATTTATTTTCTTTAGGGTGGGTGGCCTCAACTTTAAAAAACGAAGGCTTTTCTTTGTTATTTCAGTAAGTAGGTAGTTACTTATTTCTTTTACCTACTAAACTTTAAATATTGTGATTAGGAAATACTGAATACAAGTCAAATAATAAAAGTGTACATTAGCAAAGTATTAGTAAAAGACAAAACTTTTGTTTAGGTTCTTACTTCAGAGATAATGATAATTCATAATTTAAAAAATATAAGTCGAATCGTGATGAAGTCGTGTAGGGTTAATTATCGACTGAACGAATTATTTACAAAAAATACAATTATCAGAATACATAATGTAGTCTCGAAAGATCCACACAAAACACGCAGATTTATAGGATTTGGCTTGTTACCTTATGTTATCTGCAGTACCTAAGATGTAGTAACCTAAGATGATAATCCACCGTAATCAAACGGCAAGAAGTTTTATTATACCTACGTGTGTGCGTAGAGACACAGGTGCACTCCTATTCCCTTACTTTCGACATCATTTTATGCGTAAACAAACATGCAAAAAAGTCCAACAGTTAAATAATGACTTGTTTTACAACAATTAGAATGACTTATTTCACAACAACTCTCACAAATCTATAACAGCCGGTCAGTCAAGTCCATCGGCGCATTGCCTATAACTATTGATACATACGACGCGACGCGGGAGGAGTGTTGTGGTCACGCGAACGAATTATCGTTCTACCTGCGAGCCGGGTGCATAGCACTAAAAATGTATAAACCTCAACGACTTTGAACTTTTCATTTTAGTTTTATCAATGTAATGTATGTATACTATGTAATAGGAATTTCACAAAAAAGTTCGATCGAAAACCGTACCGAGGCCGAGGCCATAAAGCCGCACTTGTCCAAACAAATCACCCTACCCCGGGTACGCTGGACAAACATCACTGTCAAGTATTGGGTAGTGTTCTTGATATAATTATGCCGCGCGGCGGTGGCGCACCGCCGCCGCACCGTCGCCGCGCCGCTGCCGGTAGCTTGCACTTTTGCAAGCAGCCGGCGATCAAGTGGAATGGCGCGGCGGCGCGGCGGGCGGCGCGTTCGCGGCGTGGCTGTGGTGCCGTGTGAACAGTTTAGAGGCGCGGCGGCGGCGGCGCGGTCGCGGCGTCGTGTGGACGGGTACTGGCGGTGACGATGACGCGAGTTCCATGATTTTTGTTCACCCAAAAAGTGCTCAACGCGCCTAAAGAAGTTTTCACTTCAAAAATGTCTTTATTTTCTTAGGCTGAGTTTATAAGTAAACAATTAGTAGCTAAAGAGGTACCTATACCGTTATAATAGGTACCTATATCATTGGGTAATACTTACTGTGAGATAAGTAAGTACATCCTAAATCCCAACGTTCGGAGTCCATGTCTTCAACCAAATCAAAATCGTAAGAAATATTCCAAGTCCGTAAACAAAACAAAACTTCACCGATAAGATAACAAACACCCCGAAAGAATCCCACACAAACCCCGCGTGTAGTAGAGGCACGTTACGCTAATGTGCCTGTCGGAGCGATACAGACAGCTACCTAATGATTTTGGTATTACGTTTGTATGGAGAATTCATCTGTCACCGTGTTCTTAAACCTGCGGGCAATCATATTCGCTCTGACCGACAGCGCCGCTCTCTCTCAATAACTCTCTCTCTTATGTCGACAAAGCAACTCCTATTTCCGTAAGAATGTTCAATAAAACCTAACCGGGAATTCCGGGACGAGGTGCAAAAAATAATCCTGCCGGTTGCGAGGTCCATGGTGTTAATAATTTACGCACGTTAAACTTTTTTTGTTGTCATTATTTTTAATAACTACATAAGAAGACCGGGCGCCCCGGGCCTAAGCCGGCCGAGGCCCGGGACGGCAAAACAAAATGAGGCCCCTATTGATTTGAGCCTGTCCTGACTGGACCCCGACTATGTGACCCCCCCCGACTCGAAGCCTGGATCCGCCCTTGGCCCTTGCACACACGTGAGGCGCGTGTGTGCAAGGGCCAAGGGCGGATCCAGGCTGAAGTAGTGTAGGTACCTACCTGGTTTTATGGAGCTTTGTCTCTGTTCTTCCGTCTCTTTACTTATGTGTCACGACTGTACAGGCCACCCGAGTAAATAATTGATAACGATAAGGCACACATTGAATTTAAAATTCCTAAAATCAATATTTGTGTTTTATATCATGGTCGCGGTCGTCAGTTTGTCCGCCGATTGACAGCTATTTTGTTGGCTGTATGTTTTTGTCCGACTGCGTCCTATAGCGTAAATTTAAATATTTTAAAATTACTTAATCTGTACCTACTACTAACACTAGAATATAAGTTTTTTTGTAATACTAACACAATATGGATCATTGTTGTCCGAAATAAATGAATTTGAATTGTTATTTAAGAAAAGAATATAATATAATAGAATAGAATGCATTTTATCTGTCAGAATATTATTGTACAAAGTTGTTATGTGCATTTTAATGCGCATCATAATGATCTGCGTTTCATTCGTGGTTTGTAAAATTATGGGTCATCATTACATTAAAATTAAATTATTAATCATTAGAATGAGAATATTACAAATAATTTAAACAAATTGAACAATAGTTGTAAAAAATATTAAAAATAAGTCAAACAATAAGGTTTTAGGAGTATGAGGTATCATCCACCATAGAGAAGGGAGGATCCTCCGACCAGACGGTTGTTGTGTCTGGAGTCTGGAGGGCAACTTCCCAATGTATTACTATACTCTATGTGTATTACTATACTCTATGAGGGCAACTGCCCAACGATTGATGTCGGGTTCTTGTATATAATTATGTCTATGCACGGTAAACTTTAATTGCTCGATGCAGGTTTATGTGCCCTCAGGATTTTTGGGTGAAGTCAGGTCTTTGATGCTTAGTTCGCATGTGGCGATGTAGACCGCCACAAGTAGATAAAATATGATTTATAGGAATTAATATCAAATATAAGGTACATTTTTCATTCATAAAATCTTCAGTCGAGTACCTAATAACATATTGCTTAAAAGAAAGTTTAGTTATTTGTGCAACAAGAGAGCAAATTGGTTTTTGCTGCGAGTGTTGATTTTGAATCGCGAGTAAGCAAAGGATTCTATAATTGAATCACTCGCGCCCCCGATTGGACCCGAACACACAAACCTCCGCCAGCTCGGTAGCTGGTCCCATTGGACCCCAGAATCGTCATTCTGTATTTTCCGTAATTCGTATGTCGTATAGTGCGTTAATTAAGAGAGTTTGATAAAAACGCATGTTAACGCCATTAAATCTTTCTTAATTAGCGTGGAAGTTAATTAATTTACCTTATAATAATTCAAGACTGTCAATACGATAATCGCCATTTTGATGACAGTGGTGGTCGAGGCTAAAAAACGTAAAAATTTAACATTTCGAACAACCAAAATCCACCACAGGGGCAGTGAATAATACATCATTAAATTATTTAACGAATTCATCCATTGTTCAATTAAATAAAAAGTGGTAGGTAATGAAGTTTTGTGATAACCAAAGTCGAAGTTTCGCGCCAATCGTGCGTGTTATCATTTTTACTTTTCACAAATATCACTCATATCATGTAGATACGATTGAAAATGTGACAAATATTATTCAAAATATGATAAACAACTAGACAATGCCCACATCTAACATAATATACGAACACAGGTCCAATAACACGTATTATTCATTACCACAACTCAATTTGTGTTCAAAATCGCCGACCAATTTTTTTTTAATGGTTGTGAAGTCCGAAAGCGATTATACCAAACGAATTTTTTTTTCAATTTCGTTCTTCTCGATTTATCGGAAATCGATATAAATTAAAATACAATATGCACTGTCTATAATAATGAATTATACTTTTCTCATGTAATTTTAATCGTTTTTCAGGCATTTTATTGTAACCTTTATAATTATTCTATTGACGCGACGGAGTTTTTTGTGAGCGGGACGGAGCGTCTACCGGACAATATTATGTGTGAAAACGAGAAACCAGTCTGTGCAGCGAGCGGAGTTAACGGTTCGTCGCCAGCTGATGTATGTAAACAAAGCGCGGAGATCGGCAATACGGCGCCTGATAGTGCACTTTTAGTGCGAAAGCTATCTTTTGCGGAGACTGTCAGGAATGGTGACGAATGGAAAAAGCCGAAAGAGGATGAAAACTGGATAGAATCGCAGAGAAAGCGATTAAGAAATAGGTTTATAGGGAACAAAGGAAAGGCCGACTCAAGCTGCAGTTTTAAGGCGGCTGATACAAAAATACCACTTTTTGTATCAAATGTGCACAAAGATGTGATTGACTCAGACATCGTGAGTTATATTTATGACAAAACAAAGGAGAAGGTATCGTTATTGAAAATTAAAATGAAGAAACTAAGAGATTATAATTCATACAAGATTTACGTAACGAAAAGCAGTATTGACATGTTTCTAGATGACAATCTATGGCCTTCTGGCATTACGTTTAGACGTTTTGTCAATATGAGGGAAAATACTCTTGTAAAAGGCGAGAATAATCAACGGGTTTATTAGAACGACTAAATGGATCATACACGAATGCGTAGTACATTAGTTAGCTTTAATTGCAAATCGATGAAAAGATCAATGGAGGGGATACGGAGCCTGTGTAAGAATGCTGATGTACTAGCACTACAGGAAACGTGGTTGTTACCACATGATTTGCCATTGCTTAGCACAATAGACGAAGAATTCGGGTGTACGGGCACGTCTGCGGTGGACACGTCGTTAGGTCTCCTAAGTGGCAGGCCATATGGCGGCGTGGCAATTCTGTGGCGGAAAAATGCGTTTGAGTCAGTCTCAGTAATAGATTGTAATAGTGCGCGTATATGTGCGATAAAAGTGATGACACGAAATGGGTCGGTTATAATTTTTTGCGTGTACATGCCAGTTAACGGTATTGAAAATTTACCTATGTTTACAGACTGCCTGAGTGTAATAAAGTCTGTGATAGAAGTTAACACTGATAGTGAAGTGGTTTATATTTTAGGGGATTTTAATGCTCATCCAAACGAACTATTTTGTGATGAACTGTTGAGTTTCTGTGTAGAACAAGACTGGTGCTGCGTTGACATGGAGAGACTAGGTATTCAGTCGGGTACATACACATTTACGAGTGAGGCGCATGGATGTAGGAGGTGGTTAGACCACTGCATTGTCACTAAAGCTGCTCAAGAGACTGTTCATAATGTGTGGGTGCGGCACGACGTGTATTGGTCTGACCACTCTCCACTTTATATGGAATGTGATATAAATAAGATTGCTGTTAAGTGTACTATTGATAGTAAGCTAGTATGCGACGGTGTGATCTGGGGCAGAAGAGAGGTTAAACAGATTGATTTATACCATAGCCTATGCCACGAGGAGCTCAGGGGGGTGGATTTCCCAATGGAATTCAGTTCGTGCGCGGATAAATTCTGTTCTGACCCGGATCATATGGCTTTGTTAGATGAGATGTACACTAGAATTACGAATATTTTAACGCATGCGTCTGTAAGATCCTACAGTCGTAAATGTCTCAGAAAGGGTGGGTACATCACCGGGTGGAACAGGCATGTCGCTGGCGCTCACGGAGAAGCTAGGCTGGGGTTTCAGCTGTGGGTGTTAGCGGGTAGACCGTCAAATGGTCTTGTTTATGAACAAATGTGTGCCAGTCGGAGGGTTTTTAAGTCTAAGCTGAAATGGTGTCAGAGCAAGCAAGAGCAAATAAAGATGGATATTCTTGCCTCAAATCTTTCAGCGGGGAATTTTTCAGCCTTTTGGAAGAATACTAACAAGATGAACCCTAAGCCAAGTGTACCTGTGAGCGTGGGCGGAATCAGTGATCCTAAAGGTATTGCAAATAGTTTTAGAGATCACTTTATGGTAAGATCTCCCCTAGGGCCAGCGATGACCGTTGTTGACGGTGCTGGGGCCGGCGTGCCCGGGGGAAAAACACTCTTCTCAGCAAAAGAAGTTGTCACGGCAATTCAAGGGATGAAGAGGGGTAAGTCTCCAGGGTACGATGGTCTCAGTATCGAGCATTTCAGGCATGCAGGCGTACATCTGCCGCGTGTATTAGCTATGTTTTTTACGCTGTGTGTCGGTCACTCATACTTGCCGGATTCACTGATGAAAACCTTGGTTGTACCCATTCTTAAAAACAGGACAGGGGATGTATCGGATAGGGCAAATTATCGGCCCATCTCGCTTGCTACAACAGCAGCTAAGATACTTGACAGTTTGCTAAATCAGAGTCTCAGTGGGTACTTACATTTACATGACGCACAATTCGGTTTCAGGGCGGGACTATCCACGGAGAGTGCTATTTTGTGCCTTAAGCATACTGTCAGGTATTACACCGAGAAAAAGACACCGGTATATGCCTGTTTCCTCGATTTGTCAAAAGCTTTTGACACAGTAGCCTATGACATACTATGGCGAAAGCTAGAGGAAACAGGTATGCCCGCGGAACTTAACAGTGTTCTTAAATTCTGGTATAAAAACCAAAGTAACCAGGTGAGATGGGGGGATACACTATCTGATGAATATAAATTGGAATGCGGGGTAAGACAGGGTGGCCTCACATCTACCGGCCTCTTCAGCCTATATGTAAACCAGTTGATCGAGGAGCTCAGCAGGACACATGTCGGATGCTACATTGACGGAACATGTGTCAACAACATAAGCTATGCTGATGATATGGTTCTGCTGGCCCCCTCGGTTAATGCCCTGAGGACATTAGTTAAAATTTGTGAGCGCTACGCATCCGAGCATGGTCTCAGGTACAACTCACAGAAAAGTGAGGTACTGATTTTTAGGGCAGGAAAACAGAGACCTAGTACAGTGCCTCCGATCATGGTCGGTGGAACGCCCTTGAAGATTGTGCAGAAGTTTAAATATCTGGGTCATCTGGTCACAGAGGACTTAAAAGATGACCTTGATATAGAAAGAGAACGCAGGGCGTTGGCGGTAAGGAGCAATATGCTGGCCCGTAGGTTCGCTCGATGTACTAAAGAAGTAAAAATAACACTTTTTAGGGCATATTGCCAATCTTTCTACTCGAGCGGCCTGTGGGTTCGGTATACGCAACGAGCCTACAACGTCCTGCGTATACAGTATAATAATGCTTTCAGAATGCTGTTGGGGCTGCCGCGGTATTGTAGTGCGTCGCAAATGTTCGCAAATGCGCGCGTTGACGGCTTCCACGCCATAGCGCGTAAGAAAGTGGCGTCGTTATTTCAAAGACTGCGGGGTAGCACCAACAGCATTTTGAAAATGATCGCATCTCGACCCGACTGTCCCATACAGGCACATTGGGTGGGAATAGTTACGGGGAAGATAAAATGATGGTTTTTCTTTTTTTTTCCATGAATAAATGATGTACCTACTAACATAGATCTTAAGAAAATTGTTACTAACACTTTATGGATACTGTCCGAAATAAATAAATTATTATAATATATATTATATATCAACAGACAAGACATAAATAACCGGGATATCTATGTAGGTATTATTGAATTTCGCGCCGAAATGTTTCTCTATTTGAATTTAAATTCGGAATGCGCTCGCTGTTCAAAATTAATTGGATTATAAAAATTGGATTTTATTTTGGATACTCTCTGATAGTTTGCTACAGAATGCCCTGTCATTAGTAAATTGGCACTATTTTAAATATTGTACGTTGTACGAACAAAAAGTTTAGTTTTACTTAATAAATCGATTGAAAATGTATTCAAGTCATGAAGATGTGTTAGCACCTGAGTTTATGAAAGAGAGGGCGGCCGAAATAGTAGAGTAGAGCTTGCTACCCAACAAATCACGGCTGGTTTACATCAAAGCCTACGATGAGTTTGAGTGTCAGTTTGTTTGTTTGAGTAAATGGAAAAATGAAAATCAAGCTGAGCACATTTCCAGAGTCTGTCTTCCTAACTTATTTTAATGAGTTGTCGAAGAAAAAGAAGTCATCGACCTTATGGAGTATGTATTCTATGCTTCGGTGTAGTTACTATAAAAACAAGGCATAAAATTGACATAACAACATACTCGAAGTTGCATGTTCTTTTTCTCGTAGTCATGGTATAAATAGTATGCAACTCTTGAATAAAACGGATTTATATCGAGGGCCATGAATCGCTCGCGTCGTTCAGGATTCTAACACTTGAATCACTCCCTTTTTTTTTTTGAGGGTGGGAAATCATTCAATGACTTCTCCCGCTCTGGGTGGAGCGGAAGGGCGTGTCAGACTTTTACTGACTAAAACCCACCCGTGTTCCTTCAGTTGCCTGTTGCCAAGGTCCCGGTATCCCTTTCGGACTAACCCGCAACCCTGGCAGGCATCGGTCCTAGCGGACCCCGCCAATTGTGCTGACATCTCTTTGAGGCGGGCGTGGAACACGACGCGCCATCGACCCGGGCCTGGTCCTAATCGGACGGCGAGCTAGAATAGAGCGAGTTAGAATCCTTCACTTGCTCGTGATTCACCTATGGCCCTCGCTTTAAATCCGTCCTTTATTCAGTAATTGCATAATATACTATTGTCTCACGGTCGCAGCAAAATCGAATTTTGCTCACTGTCTGTAGACAGCAAAACCTGCTTGTTTGAGGTGCTGAGGTGAAAAAATAATTTTCAACACACTTGCTCGTAAAGTGGCTCTTATTGAACCGCTTTTAGGTTTATAATGCAGTGTATTATGGAAGCGTGCTTTTTACTGCGCCACAGATAACTATTTTCTAGTCGGAGTAATGACATGGCAGTATGGAATTAGTAAGTACAATCATGGCAGCATGGAATTTGTATCCAATAGAAATTGGTTTTGGTTACGTAGTATTATAATATCTGTGGTTTTGGTGAAGCTTTTTACCAAGGATAAGCGCTCAAAAGCAAGTTTTTATTAAAAAAAAAGAACCATAAGCAAACCAGTGGCGTTTAGTTATGGTAAAAAAAATCCCATGCATACCCATGGGATTTTTTTTAACATAACTAAACGTCAGTGGGATACTTACTATATATTAATTAGTATGAACTATCCTACTAATAAATGAGCATTCTCTATTTACACCACACACACACTTAGCGGACTATAGCGCGTAGCATAAATGATAATCTTCCGCCAGGAGCCCGTACTACTCAGCCCCTCCAACCGAGTCGTCGCTCTGCCCGCCTCAGCGCTCGAGTCGGTGCCGCGCGATCCCCGCGCGCCACCTATAGTTAGTTAGTATCACGCGCGCTAGCAACCGATCAACACGTACGCGCCTACGCGCGCTGGCCGAACGCCGACCCGGTCGTCACCTAGTTTTCTACATTAAGGCGATGTTACCCTAAAAACCGTCGATTTCTATTGTGATTTATTCGTAGATAGCTCGGATTTAAATTTTGAAAAAAACATATTACATAATTCATACTTCGATCTTTAGATTCCGGCTATGCGATATACGATTACTTGCACTTTACTGCATCCAATTAAATCGCAAAGACAAGTCTAATTTCGGTCTAATTTCTTATTTTATTTGAGTTTTATTAGGCTTTGAATAATAAAACTTATACCATAATAAAGGTCGTAAAAAATGTGTTAAATATGCGCTGACATAATGTGAAATATTAAAATATTTATACCACTAATTTCAAAACTAAGTGGTTTCATCTATTCATGCGCGCGTCACGCGTCCTTTAGTCCCGAGCGGAACGTGTTGGAGGTTGGACGTGTGCCAATTTTTGCGAGCCCGCCACCCCCGCCGGTTGAGTTCTTGCCTCTATTACGTTAATTTTCATTTCAAATATCACAGCGACTGTACTATTTATGCAGTATATACATTGCTTCTTAACTACTACCTAAGTGTGTCACTAAGTGACTGGACAAGCAATGTAACAATCACAAAACGATACTTTACTACATTATTTTTGTTTTCAAATATCATAGCGACCGTACTATGTTTGTAGTAAATACATTGCTTCTTAACTACTACCTAAGTGTTATGATAAGGGACTGGAAAAGCAATGTAAAACTCACAAAACGATACTTTACGTAAGCGTTAGCTCGCTTAGTACGCCGGGCGGCGCGCGACAAGTTAGTGATGTGGTGAGACATTCTAACGTAGGCTATCGACAATAATGTCGATTGTCGTATGAATTTATATTACTATGAAAGTTTATTCTGCAATTTGTTAACCGCGCTGAGATATGGATATCGATAACTGTTACTCGTTGTTACGGTGTTTTTTTTTTTACATTTGCTTATTTATATTAAATAATATTATTGGAGTTTACTCATTAAGAATCGATTTTCCTAAAAGGCCCCTGGTATGGAAATTTTATGTGGAGTGAAATTTATAGAAGTGTAACACTTGTTTTATTGATAAATAACACGGATATGTTTTTTTTTTTAAACATAGTAGGTACATATTTCACACTTCGTTCTAGTTATTTCAGCCGTTAGTATATAATAGTTACCTATAGATCTATTTTTTTTAGAGTTTATATGCATTTTATTTCAGTTTTATTAATAAATGACTTTTGAATTATATTTTACTTAATTTGGTTTTAATGATGTCAAAATACGCCCCAAAAATACTTCTCTTTTTTGCAGTCGGTTTTCATCATAGATAATAATATCCAGTTTTCATCGATATTTTTATCGATCAAATATTTATAAATATCAACCCCTCTTCCCTAGAGTTACACACATGCTCAAAAGGGGCGGGAATTAGAAGGTAAAGAACCCCGACTGAACACACACAAGTGTTCAGTCGCTGTACCTATACTTTTTAATGCCCGCCCCTTTTGAGCATGTGTGCATTACGTAGCATCAAATGTTTTTGTGAGCGCGGAAAATGCATCTAGTGTGCCGTATCTATGTTTAAGTGTGAGTATGTACGGCGCATGGTAAATGCACGCTGTTTTGATGGGATAAGGTTTATTATTGATTGTATGGTACGTTCTGATTTATGAGTACGTTGTGTGTGTTGTGCAGTGTTTTCGTCATTTGTTACGATGGCTTGTCGATTGCGGGGGCTGAGGTACTGCTTTGATACCTAAGAAGCTTGAAAAAAGCCGGCCTTAAGTGTTCTGCTATTATCTCGACCTACCTACTATTGTTCACCCTTGCTGTATTCCCTCTGATTACAATAATACAATCGTGAAACTAATCCTGGTTTAATTGCTCTCTCAAATCGAACCCTATAACTGGCAGCCTAACGTGGAGCTGAACCGTGAGTGAATCAGTGAACTAGGTACATTTTGAAGTGCAGAACTTTCACGTTTTGGATACTAATACCTATCATTGTTTGTGTCGTGTAGTGTTATCATTATCACATCTTTACTTACCGTACATTATGGGTATAAGTACATACTCTTTCTATAGAAAAGCGCGCGAACGCCGAACGGTGACCGACGCGCGACGTAATGTTCTAGTCTTCCTAGAATCGCCTTAGGTTCGTGAAGTATATTTGTGGCGGACCGCGTGTCCCGGTTTGGTTACCGCCCACTTCGCGTGTTTTGCAAATTTCATACATCGGACGTAGGCGCAAGGTCGTAATTTGTGCGCTATGTTTCGTCACAGGTATTGTGGAATAATATACCTGAACCTAGATTACGGACCTAAAAACTGTGCCGGTATGAACTGTGAACTTGTGATTTGCGTTGTAAAAACTAGTGAAGGTGACTGTTAACTGAGTGTTTGATCGCGTAACTATGAGAAGTTGTAGTCCCTAAATAATATCTAAAACCTAAGTGCGTTAAAGTGTGTTTATAAATTATCGCGAGTCTCAGACCAATAAAAAAGGCGAGTTCGCGTCGCGATCTCTGAACTGTTGCAAGAGTGTTGTGGAACTACGAACAGTCTTAGTGCTCAGGTAGAACGTAGACTATCTAAACTTTAGATAGTCTACGTTCTACCTGAGCACTAAGACTGTTCGTAGTTCCACAACAGTATAACAGATAGTTCACTGTTCGTAACTAAAATGAATTTACGCACACGATGTTGTGAAACAGTCCACAAACGAACGCAATATTAACTTAAGTACTTTAGATTCTAAAGTACTTCGTACGTAAACGTACATCGTGTGCGTAAATTCATTTTAGTTACGAACAGTGAACTATCTGTTATACTGTTGTGAGACTACGGACGGTCTTAGTGCTCAGGTAGAACGTAGACTACCTAAAGTACCTAAGTTAGTGTGTAGTTCGTTTGTGGACCGTTTCACAACAGCGTGTGTGCGTAAATTCCTTTTATTTTACGAACTGTGATTTAGTAACCGTTATACTGTTGTGGGACTGCGAACAGTCTTAGTGCTTAGGCAGAACCTAGACTACCTATAGTACCTAAGTTGGTGTTTCGTTCGTTTTGTGGACTATTTCGCAATGGTGTTAACGAGATCACGCGCTGCTAGTCCGTCTTCGGCTGGCGCCGTTTCCGAGGACATGGTGCCGCCCGTGTCTGTAGCGCCCGCGCCGGAGGTGGCTCCGCGCGGCGCTGCCGCCGACACCGCTGCCGCGCAGGTGGCCGCGGTGGATCCGCAGCTGGCTGCTGCCGCTGCAGCGGCTCCGGTCACATTGTCGACCGAGCAACTTCTGTTGCTGATAAACAGGCTAAGTCGCAGCGAACCTGTAAGTACATCAGTTTATTCTGGCCATAGTGGTCACTTCGCCAAGTGTACGGCGCGTTTCGACGGCGAGAAGTCCAGCAATGTTTTGGCGTTCATTTATGCTGGGAGGAGCAATGGCAACACTGCCCAAGTGACATGTCAAAATTTTGTTCCGTATTTTAAAATTAGTTTTATTTAATTTTTAAGTGTAATTAAGGTGTAACATTATAACTAAATGCAAAGTAACTGTATAAAAACTCAGGATTATTGTTTTCCTGCAAATTTACGAAGAAAAACATAGTTTTTGGTTACCCACCGTTACCGGTAACCTATCAAGAACAGCTGATGTTCGACCTGCGGATTTAAAAGGGGAGTATTGTTTACTTTTAATCAATAACTAGCATAAAATCGTCCCTTAGACCCTGTAAAATATTAGTTGAGTCCTATTAACACATTTACTGGTTGATTTGGCACCCTGCACTGGGTCTAAGTCACTTTGTTTAAAGCTAACGAAACTTAGTACCTATTGCGAAATATCAAAATACTGTACTTAATTCTATTATAATTGTTATATTGTACACATCAACAACAACATTAACTATGTACATTTTAATTGTAATCTTTATGCAATACTAGATTTTTTTTTTTTTTTTCTTTTCTTATCTGTGCATCCTACCCACATATGCAAAAGTTAAATTATAAGACAATAGAATCAATGTAATATTGTACTTGATCAAATTATTTTAGTTGCTTTTCAATTAGATTCAACAGCCTACCTCATTTCTCTATAAAGCAACACTGATTTCTCCCATTTTCTTTTTTCTTTTCATTTTCTAGCTTTCCTTTTTTTGTTTTTTTTTTTTTTTTTTGTTTGTCTGTCTTAATTAGTTCTCACCGTTCCTTTAATTCTACTTTCAGTACTAATTCCTGAAACCATGCCTGTAATGACCCGTAAGGCTGCTGCTCAGGAGTTAGAGCTTAAGTTGAGAACGACCATTCAAGATCTTAAGGCTTCAAACAGTAAATGTGAACAGCTGTTACAAGAAATAGATGATAGTGAGAAGGAAGTCGAGAAGGTCGTTTACAAAAATACAAGCTTAAAGCAGGAGCTAGTAAACCTACACCAACAATACCTGGATGTTAGTGATGAACGGGACAAACTGCGGCTGGTCACGGATGGTTTTAGTAACTGCAGTAACTTATATGAGGAGGCTTTGTGTAAGGTTAGGGACCTAGAAGAAGAACTAATTCATGCAAATGTACAAATTTCTAAGTTACAAAAACAAAAAGATTGTACTCGGGCTAAGGAAACTAATCACTTATATGGTGAATTATTTAACACTAATTGCAACCCTCATTCTTTAGTAACAATAGACCTTACTGATGATTCTTTATTGAAACATAATAATAGTTGTTATAAAGTAAGTCAAAATAAAATAAAAAAATATGCAAAACTAAATAAAATCATAAATAAATGCAATAAATTCAGGAAACAACAAAGACACAATTCCAACAATATTAAACTAAGGAAAGAGCGTGTTTTTCTAATAAATAAATTAAAAAACTATCAGATTAAATTAGAAGACAGTAAAAACATTTATCAAATTGATACCCAACAATTACAGTGTGAAATTGAGGTCCTTGAAGAGTCACTACATTCACTTTATATTAAGTATGTGAGCTCTCAAAAACAAATAAAGGAACACATCCTTGCTGCAAACGAGTTAGTAGAAATGTGTAATGATGAGGCAGACAGAGTGGTCCCTATGACTCTCAGCACCACTCAATGTTCTTGTGAAAGGGAATCCAGCCTTGAGGCTCTTCAACCAGAGCTAACGGAGGACCCGTCCCAGTCTGAGGGATCTCGGGACTGTATCCTCGATCAAGATACACCACATGTGGTGCAAGCTTCATCTCAAGTAGCACAGACAGAGGCTTGTTCTAGTAAAGTTTGTTATTGTTCTGTTATGTTTTCAGATAGTTTAGGGAGAGGGTTAGGTAAATTATTAAGTAACAACTTGAGTCAATCTGCTGTTAATTATTGTATGCCTGGAAAATCTTACGAAGAGATAATGTCATCAATAACTGGGAATAAATATGATCCGAAAGCCATCATCTCTATATTTGTGGGCAATAGTACTAATGTAAAAATAGATGACATCACTGACAGTGTCACTGAAATTTTGAAGATTATATTAACACTTAAAGCCTTATATTAACACGGAAACTTTTAATAAATATGTTGCTACTTACTCTAAAACTTTTAAAATAGTGTGCAAAGTAGCTAAAGCTTTTTTCATTAGCAACAAGGTTAAGTCAGCAGACAATAAAATAAAGACAGTTTGGAAAATTATTAACAATGAAACTAATAAGAGCAAAAGGCATAATACCGATTACACACTGGACACTTCCCGCGGTCTCATTAGCGCTAACATCGATGTTGCTCAGGAATTTGCAACTTTTTTTACCAATATTCCAATTAAAACTACGGAAACTTTAAATTCCTCGCCCTCACTTGCTATTGATTTATTAAGAGCGAATGTTTCAGCCTGTCCTGTGGAATTTAAATTTAAACATATAAACCCTGTGGTCGTTGTAAAAGCTTTTAAGCAACTCAAGATCAAAATTACCGAAGATCTGTGGGGCATGTCTACTAAAGTTTGTCAATCCATTATTGAGACAATTGCACCCTACTTAGCTTTAATATTTAATTTGTGTGTGGATCAAGGGGTATTCCCAGATTTAATGAAGTACAGTAAAGTTATTCCACTTTTTAAATCCGGGGACAGCAAAGACACTAATAATTATAGACCCGTATCAGTTTTGCCGGTTTTCAGCAAGGTGTTTGAAAAAGTAATGTTAAATCAAATGCTCAATCATTTTAATCGTAATAACATCCTACACGATCAACAGTATGGTTTCACCAAAGGACGTTGCACAACTGACGCCGGTGTCACCTTGTTGAAACACATCTTTAAGGCATGGGAAGAGGCACAAGATGCAATAGGCATCTTTTGCGACCTATCTAAGGCTTTTGATTGCGTGAATCACGAAACGCTGCTCTTGAAACTTGAGCATTACGGACTGGGTAAACTTGCGCTTAGCTTAGTAAAATCATATTTGAATGATAGAATGCAGGAAGTTCAAATAAACGGTGTGAACTCATTGGGTTTAAAAGTTAGAATGGGTGTACCACAGGGCTCGATATTGGGTCCATTCCTCTTCTTAGTATATATAAATGATTTACCTCAACTACTGAAAAATCGACCACAAATGGTGTTATTTGCTGATGACACATCACTGATTTTTAAAGTAAATAGACATGCACGGGAGCTTGACGACGTAAATAACGCTATGTTCAAGGTCCATAATTGGTTTACTATAAATAATTTGGTATTAAATGAGAAGAAAACTAAATGCATAAGATTCACATTACCGAATGTAAGAAGTAGTGAATGTCATGTTGTACTGAACGAGGAGATACTAGAATTCGTCGAAAAGACAGTTTTCCTGGGGATCACGCTTGATTCAAAACTACAGTGGGGTCCTCACATAACATCACTTGCAGGGCGACTAAGTTCAGCCGCTTACGCTGTTTGGAAAATCCGCCAACTAACAGACGTGGATACCGCGAGACTGGTCTATTTTAGTTACTTTCATAGCATCATGTCTTACGGTATTTTGCTGTGGGGACGGGCTGCAGATATTGATTCTATCTTTATTTTGCAAAAGAGGGCTGTCCGAGCCATATACAACCTCCACAAACGCGAATCTCTAAGGGAACTGTTTAAAAAAATTAACATCATGACGGTTCCTTGTCAGTACATATATGAAAACATTATGTATGTTCGGAAAAATCTACATCTTTTTAGTAAGATAAGTGACAGGCATAACTTTAACACTAGAAATAGGAACAAATTAGATCAACCACGTTTCAGATTGTCTAAAGTACATACTTCTTTTATGGGGTACTGTGTAAAATGTTATAATAAAATACCACTCATTATTCTTCAACTAAATGAGAAGAAATTTAAAACATGCATTAAACGCACACTATGTAGACAGGCATATTATAAGTTGGATGATTATATCGTAGATAAAAATGCTTGGCTTAATGCTGGTCCTGCTCCACAGGCACTAGGGCTCACTAGTTAAAAATTTTAACATTTGGAAGAGTTGCTTCCCCCTTTTTTTTTTCTGACTTTACAAACTTAAGTTTATTTTTTTCTTTAAATTCTATTATTTTAATCTTTCATGTACATTGCAAATTATAGTTTTGTATAAATTAGAAGCATTTTTTCAATTTTGTAAATGTGAGTACCATGAAGCCGTTTAATATGGTATCATGTTTTATATTGACTTGAAAGAGCATGGCTGATGAGAGTATGTCATACTCACTTAAATGTCTCGCTGATGGTGGCGCGTGTGTTGGATCATTCGGTTCCCTACAAAATGGTTGAGCTGGATGGTGCTGATCCACGTGTCATGTTCGTGAACGGGCGCTGTCAGTTGAGACTGGTCATCTCTCATCTGCCAGGGCTTATTTTTAATCTTATATCTTGAATTGTTTTTGATTATTTTTCATTTGACATTGTTCTCACATATAGAAGCACCAAGAATACTGTACCCAGGATTTTGTAATATCTATATCCAATTTTAAAAGAGTGTCCTTGGAGTTTCTTGCCCGTTCTTCTCCATAGAGATCTACGATTTGGAATGGGCAACTAGTTTCAACTTTTTGACTAACTGACCGATTCTTTGACAATTCAAAAGTGCCTGTAAATGGTTTAATTGAAATAAATGCTTTGAGTTTGAGTTTGAGTTTTGAGCTGTAGAGACGTATAAAGAGTGTGTGGGCGTCGACGACCACAACGCTCTTCGTGGTTTACCCATGTTGTTGACGGGGCTTGCCGCTACGTGGTGGCAGGGCGTAAAAGATACCACTGTCTCCTGGCAGGTTGCTGTAGATTCATTAAAGCAAACATTTGGACCACGATTGCCGCCGCATAAATTATATAGAAAAATATTTGAACGGGAACAACGAGTAGATGAAGCTACGGATTTGTTTGTGTGCCATATTCGGGCGTTGATCGCTCAGCTACCACCATTCCTGCTTCCGGAGGTGGTTCAGTTGGACATGGCATATGGGTTGCTCAACCACCGCATTCGAGAAAAGCTTACGCGCACCGATTTTAGTACTTTTGCGGAAATGTTGACGCAGGCGCGCCGCGTCGAAGATATTCTTGATGAATCCCGCCCGCGCGTCCCGGCGGATAAGAAACCTCCAACGTCCTCGTCGCCGCCGACTCCGCAGCCAACGGCTGTGCCTTCAACTAGTAAGACAAGGCCCCATTGCAATTACTGTAAACAGTACGGCCATGTTAAAGAGTCTTGTCAGCGGCTGGCAAAGCAAAAGAAAGCCAAAGACCGTACTGTAGAGGGAGAGTCGCCTGTGCCAGCGCCTTCGGTTACATGTTTCGGGTGTGGAGCACCCGGCGTCATTCGTTCGAACTGCTCGAAGTGTAAAGAGAAGAAACCTAGTGCGTCTTCTGTTCCGTTTCAATCAGTGTCCGCGTGTGGTGTTGAATCATTAAATCCGCGTAGTAGGCCAAAGTTAAACATTACAATTTACGGTGAAAGTGGTGTCTTTTAGACACCGGTGCTAAACTATCGATAGCTAGTGTTAGCTTAAAAAATGTTTTAGTTAAAAATTGTCAAAAATTTGTAAAAACCTATTCTGAAATTAAGCTTGCTGATGGTTCTATCAATTGTTTATATGTAGAGAGTGCGATGGTTGATGTTCATTTTTGTAATAGAGTTGTACCCACCCATTTTATTGTGTTACCTGGGGCTGTGGAGTCGTTGCTCGGCATAGATTTTATTAGGGATGCTGGCATGGTACTTGACTTCCATAAGAATTCTTGGTCTTTGAATGGCTCACAAGTAATATATCCCATGTTGTATGAGTGTGGGCGTTCTGAAACCACGTGTGCCGCGTTTTGTCTCCGCGATGACGAGGGTACTCTCCTGCAACCATCGGACCGCAGTAAATTGGCCAACCTGCTGGAGTCCAATATGGATATCTTTGAACCAGGGGGAGGACCAACTACTTTTGCTTTGCATCGGATAGACACTGGGAATAGTGCTCCAATTTCAGTGCCGCCTTACAGGGTGACACCGGCAAAGAAAGAGATTATAAGAAAAGAGATTGATAGAATGCTAGAAGAGGAAGTTATAGAGGAAGCAGAATCGCCGTGGGCATCCCCAGTAGTGCTGGTACCTAAGAAAAACGGAGAAATACGATTTTGCGTAGACTTAGGGCTTTGAACAAGGTAACCAAAACGGATAAGTATCCCTTACCTGTTATCGATGAGGTTCTGCAGTCCACCAAAGCTAACAGTGTGATGTCTACCATAGATCTGAAGGCTGGTTATTGGCAAATTGAAGTAGCTCCTGAAGACAGGGACAAAACGACTTTTATTTCACCCTTTGGAATGTTTCGTTTCCGACGTATGCCGTTCGGCTTGAAGAATTCCCCGTCGACATTCCAACGCCTTATTGACAGATTTCGAGCTGGTTTGAATAACATCACTGTGGTAGCTTACTTGGATGATATCCTGGTGATTTCCGAGGATCTGGAAGTCCATGGAAGGGATCTACAGCAGGTCTTCGAGCGCCTTCGCCTGTTCAACCTGAAAGCAAACAGGAGTAAGTGTGTTTTCGCTAGGGATAGAGTTACTTACCTTGGACACGTCATTTCGGCACAGGGCATCGAGCCTGACCCCACGAAAGTGAAAGTGGTGGTGAACATGAAGCCACCGACGAACCTTAAAGAGCTGAAGACGTTCCTGCAAACCGGTTCTTGGTTCCGTAAATTTATCCCGCAGTTTTCAGAGGTAGCGCGTCCTTTAACGGACCTTACGAAGAAAGATCGACGTTGGCAATGGGGGGAGAAGGAGCAAAGAGCTTTTGAAGAGCTTAAGGTACGGCTCTCAACTAGCCCCATTCTACGCCAACCAAGCTTCGAGAAACCCTTTGTATTGCGCACAGACGCAAGTGCTTATGCGTTTGGAGCAGTTTTAATGCAAGGGGAGAGTCCTACCGAAGAAAGACCTACAAGATTGAGTACGCGAGTAGGTTGCTGACACCCGCCGAGCGTAACTACCACACAACAGAGCGCGAAGCTCTAGCGGTTGTCTGGGCTCTGGATAAATTCAGAGGATATATTGAAGGAGCGCAGATTCGTGTGGCCACCGATCATCAGCCATTGAAATGGCTCTTGTCCTTAAAGACACCTAGTGGTCGTTTGGCCCGTTGGGCAATGAAGATTCAGAGTTACAACCTGGATATCGAGTATATACCTGGAAGAGTCAACTTAGTCGCTGATACTCTCAGTCGACCAGTCGCCGATGTTGAAGAGCCGAGCTCTACAAGCTCTTGCAGCATTTGTCCGGTGATCATTGACTTACCTCAGAGAAAACCAGATGATATTCGTGATGCCCAACTTAAGGATCCCGAGGTAAACAAAATCATAGCAGATTTTGAAGGTTCGAATAACCCAGATTCAGCCATGCGCTGGACTGATAGAGGTTATTATCTTTCACAAGGCGTGTTGTACCGCTGTGACACGGATGCAGAATCCGAAGAACCTCAACTAGTTGTCCCAGAGTCATTACGGGCCGAGCTCATGAAGGAGCTTCACGATGCGCCCACTGCTGGACACTTGGGTTTGGAGCGGACCTTGAGGAAAATCAAGGAGAAATACTTTTTTAGGAACATGAGAACTTATGTGGCACAGTACTTAAAGTCCTGCGATCTGTGTCAGAAATATAAAGCCACAAATCTGAAACCTGCCGGTCTACTCCAGACCCCAGTGCCTCAGCAGCGTTTCGAAGTTCTTGCAATTGACCTATTTGGTCCACTTCCCGAAGGTAATAAGGGAGAGAAGTGGATTTTTCTGGTGGAGGACACCGCTAGCCGATGGGTGGAACTGTTCGCGTTGTGCGATGCGACTGCTGAGACGTGTGCAAAAGCTCTTATCGAAGAAGTTTTCATGCGATATGGTTTTCCCCGTCGAGTAATCTCAGATAATGGGACCCAATTCGTGTCATCCGTCATGCAAAAAGCAATGCACGTTCTCGGTGTTCATCAAAATTTGACCCCCGTCTATCATCCCGAGGCTAATCCAGCTGAAAGGAAAAATCGCGAGATGAAGCAGGTGCTGTCGATCCTGATAGATTCAGAACATCGTCGTTGGCCGGAGGTGTTACCTGCTGTGCGATTCGCTTTAAATTCGGCCCCTAACCAAGGTACGGGACACTCTGCCGCCTTTTTAACATTTGCACGTGAATTCCGGTCCCCGGTGGACGTAGCTCACGACTTGCGAGCGGTCGTAGATCAAGAAAACTACGTACCTCAAATCACGCCATATTTACGGGACTTTGTACACCGCCTGCAAGAGGCGAAGTGGCATGTCGAGCGCCAGCAGGATATTCGTAAAGATGCCACGGACAAAATCCGTCGACCTGGACCGAAGTTTCAGGAGGGTGACCTCGTATTCGTGGAGAGCCATCGACTTAGTCAAGCCGCGAAAGGCTTCACCAGTAAGTTTGCCCCGAGACGAGAGGGCCCATATCGCATTAGTAAAATTGTTTCCGCAACCACTTACGAGATTGTAGATAAAGAGAGCCAACCTCGCGGGAAGTATCATGCCAGTCTCCTCACACCCTATGTAGGTGATTCGGACGCTGTCGTCCATGGTAGGAAGAAGGGTAGACCCCTTAAGGTAACAGTCGCCAAGCCAGCTCCAAAGCCTTCTGCTGACTTGGAGGGGGAGGATATAGCGCGTAGCATAAATGATAATCTTCCGCCACGAGCCCGTACTACTCAGCCCCTCCAACCGAGTCGTCGCTCTGCCCGCCTCAGCGCTCGAGTCGGTGCCGCGCGATCCCCGCGCGCCAACTATAGTTAGTATCACGCGCGCTAGCAACCGATCAACACGTACGCGCCTACGCGCGCTGGCCGAACGCCGACCCGGTCGTCACCTAGTTTTCTACATAAGTGTTCTGCTATTATCTCGACCTACCTACTATTGTTCACCCTTGCTGTATTCCCTCTGATTACAATAATACAATCGTGAAACTAATCCTGGTTTAATTGCTCTCTCAAATCGAACCCTATAACACTCGTATTACAATGTACTATTACATGGCTGAGAGTTTTGAAGCCATCAGGAAATTTGTTGTACCTAAACAGTAATGGACATGCAGTATACATTACTGTTTAGGTACAACAAATTTCCTGATGGCTCTCAACTATGTATACTCCATTTACAATAGCATTAGACAGAAGTTAAAAAAGGTTCTTTTTAATGTACACTTTGTAAAAAAAGTACAATAAACTTGTTCCAGTTACAATTGACGCCAAATTAATTCAAATCTCTTTGTATACCAGCTGTCACACTTCATTGTAATCATTTTAACTATTTATCTTATGAAATTAAGAGGCTTTCATTTAAATATATTATTTCATTCCAATTTAAAATTAAAGTGTCAATGCTAAAAACCTAAAAGAAACAGGAGTGAACAATACCGGGGACGTTTTACGTTTCACTATAATTCTACCAAATCTAAAAGGTCACATAATCCCTTCATAAGCTGTGACAGCCGGGTCTTTTTAATTTTACCGGTTTATGTCGTCTGTGAAATTGACGTAAATGTTCTGTGATTGTCATGTCATTAATGTCATTCGCTTGTGAATGTGAGCCTTGGGTTTTGTTATTGTCGAATTTTCGGGATTAAGAACACGGTGACAGATGAATTCTCCATACAAACGTAATACCAAAATCATTTGCAATTTGAGCATATTTCCACCATATTGTGTTGTTATTTGGATTGAGACAGTATTTATCTAGGCTTCTAAATCCTTTTTTTTTTCAAAAAACCTACCCAAAGTAAAGTTATAGCGAATTGAATTTCGAACATTTTTACAGCGTAAATGACATGTTTTCATACTGTTTTTTCTGTATTATAAACAACAATATTTGTAATATTGTTTCAGCAGAAGCACAGCCTATATTATCAAGTTACAAATTATCGAAAAAGAATCGGAAAAAAATTAAGTTTTCATTAATCATTTTTGGTATTACGGAACACATCCAAATTTCTCATAAAAATTCAATAGAATTCTATTCGCTTCACGCGTGTCAATGTGTGCGTGGTCGTGGTAGCTGTCTGTATCGCTCCGACAGGCACATTAGCGTAACGTGCCTCTACTACACGCGGGGTTTGTGTGGGATTCTTTCGGGGTGTTTGTTATCTTATCAGTGAAGTTTCGTTTTGTTTACGGACTTGGAATATTTCTTACGATTTTGATTTGGTTGAAGACATGGACTCCGAACGTTGGGATTTGGGATGTACTTACTTATCTCACAGTAAGTATTACCCAATGATATAGGTACCTATTATAACGGTATAGGTACCTCTTTAGCTACTAATTGTTTACTTATAAACTCAGCCTAAGAAAATAAAGACATTTTTGAAGTGAAAACTTCTTTAGGCGCGTTGAGCACTTTTTGGGTGAACAAAAATCATGGAACTCGCGTCATCGTCACCGCCAGTACCCGTCCACACGACGCCGCGACCGCGCCGCCGCCGCCGCGCCTCTAAACTGTTCACACGGCACCACAGCCACGCCGCGAACGCGCCGCCCGCCGCCGCGCCATTCCACTTGATCGCCGGCTGCTTGCAAAAGTGCAAGCTACCGGCAGCGGCGCGGCGACGGTGCGGCGGCGGTGCGCCACCGCCGCGCGGCATAATTATATCAAGAACACTACCCAATACTTGACAGTGATGTTTGTCCAGCGTACCCGGGGTAGGGTGATTTGTTTGGACAAGTGCGGCTTTATGGCCTCGGCCTCGGTACGGTTTTCGATCAAACTTTTTTGTGAAATTCCTATTACATAGTATACATACATTACATTACATTGATAAAACTAAAATGAAAAGTTCAAATTCGTTGAAGTTTATACACTTTTAGTGCCAAGCACCCGGCTCGCAGGTAGAACGATAATTCGTTCGCGTGACCACAACACTCCTCCCGCGTCGCGTCGTATGTATCAATAGTTATAGGCAGTGCGCCGATGGACTTGACTGACCGGCTGTTATAGCTTTGTGAGAGTTGTTGTGAAATAAGTCAGTCTAATTGTTGTAAAACAAGTCATTATTTAACTGTTGGACTTTTTTGCATGTTTATTTACGCATAAAATGATGTCGAAAGTAAGGGAATAGGAGTGCACCTGTGTCTCTACGCACACACGTAGGTATAATAAAACTTCTTGCCATTTGATTACGGTGGATTATCATCTTATGTAATAGTACTGCAGATAACATAAGGTAACAAGCCAAATCATATAAATCTGCGTGTTTTGTGTGGATCTTTGAGACTACATTATGTATTCTGATAATTGTATTTTTTGTAAATAATTTGTTCAGTCGATAATTAACCCTACACGACTTCATCACGATTCGACTTATATTTTTTAAATTATGAATTATCATTATTTCTGAAGTAAGAACCTAAACAAAAGTTTTGTCTTTTACTAATACTTTGCTAATGTACACTTTTATTATTTGACTTGTATTCAGTATTTCCTAATCACAATATTTAAAGTTAAGTAGGTAAAAAGAAATAAGTAAGTACCTACTTACTGAAATAACAAAGAAAAGCCTTAGTTTTTTAAAGTTGAGGCCACCCACCCTAAAGAAAATAAATAAACTTGTACAGGCTTTATATAAAGACAATAATAATAAATATATCCTAATCCTATTAGTTTATAATTACGCGCCGTGGGTGGTCAACTTTAGCGCCGCCCGTTCGTGTGTCGATTTCCAAGGCCACTCTCGATAACGATGCATAGGTATGCATTCAAATAAGGTACCTACCTAGTAAGGTAGGTACCTTATTTGAATGAAGTAAGTACCTATCTACTTACTAGATTTCCTCTACGAGGCGTAGATCTCGAGATCCTAACTTTATATCCATACTATAATATTATAAACTCGAAAGTAACTCTGTCTGTCTGTCTGTATGTTACCTTTTCGCGCCCAAACCACTGAACGGATTACGATAAAATTTGGCAAGGAGATAGATGGCCGCCCGGGGAAGGATATAGGTTACTTTTTATCGACATACCACGCGGGCGGAGGTTATACTAATATAAATTCGAAAGCAACTCTGTCTGCCTATCTATATCTAAAGATAAGGAGATAGATGGCATCCTGAGGAAGGACATAGGCTACTTTTTATCACGCGGGTGACACGGCGGGCGGATGCTAGTATATACATTTATAATATTAGTAGGATTAGTGATATGTATGTACCTATATACATAATATCACTAATCCTACTAATATTATAAATGTGAAAGTTTGTGTGTTTGTTACTCAATCACGCAAAAACGGCTGAATGGATTTGGATGAAAGGTAAACAGATAGTTTATAACCTGGATTAACACATAGGATAGTTTTTATCCTGATATTCCCACGGGATCGAGACTTACGCGGGTGAAACCGCGGGGCGCAGCTAGTAGATATATAAAAACTCGTGTCACAGTGTTAGTTGCCATACTCCTCCGAAACGGCTTGACCGATAGTTATGAAATTTTATATGTATATTCGGTGGGTCTAAGAATCGGTCGTAATCTATTTTTCATACCCCTAAGTGGTAGGTAGGCTAGGTAGGTAGTTAGGGTAGGTAGGTAGGGTAGGCAGGGACTTAGTGCTACCCGTGCGAAGCCGGAGCGGGCAGCTAATAATATTATAAATTCTAAACTATTCGAAAGTGAGTTTGTTTGTTTATTTATTTGTTTTTTACTCTTTTCGATTTAGATGAAATTTAGCACATGGGTAGACCATTACTTGGAATAGGACATAGGATACTTTTTATCACGATATTCTTACGCAATCGAGACTTACGCGGGTGAAATCGAAGGGCGCAGATAGTAATCTAATATCTTGAGATATTGACATGGTAAAGAAATTTCCAAAAAACGCATTACTAGTCTATACATTCAATAACGATTCCCCAAATTAGTCAACAAAAATATAGCAAATAATGAACATACCTAATTATTAATAATAAATATAAAAGTCGATTGAACGACTCGATAAGAATGAATGGCAAATAATAATATCTACTTATCTTTTATCTCACCACGCACACATACACGGCGGCGCACCGAACGAAGTTTGCACGAACTCCAAATTGTAGTTGAGAGCATCATTCGGTGGCCCCTTAAGATGTTATTTGTTAGGTACTGTTATTCCTATGTTCGATCTTAATGTCTCCCAAGAAAAAGAGAATGAAGCAAACTCCACTGCGTGCTGTAGAAAAGCAAACTGTCATCAATATTTTTAAGTAATATAAGGTGTCCTGGCCTGCAGGAACTCCTTGTTAAAGACTGAGATGATAAAGAAAACCGCAGAAGTTGCCGGTAAGGATGATTACTAAAATTATTACTATAAAAATGTTCGAAAGTAACGTGTATTGTGATAAAACATATAGATAATAATATTTTCTTATTTATAGGCGAATCTCGGGCTACTGTGTACAATATACTCAAAGCGTACAACAATAAAGGTCGCCTGCAACCTCCCCCCGCCAACGGAAGCTCATGAAACATAATGATTTTGACGATATGACATTTATTGGAATACGTAGGAAAATTCATAGTTGCCCTTACCTTGGATAAGATTTTGGAAGAACTTAATAGTGATGTGATGAGTCTCTGCCTGATTTCAAAAGAAGCAGTTTGTAAAGAAACATTAAAGTTTACTTATAACAAATGGAGCAGAAAAAGTGTACTCATAGACAAGCACAAGATCGTCCTATGGAGACTAAAATATCTTCATTAAATAAAAAGGCTAAAGAATTAAAGAAAAATATATTATTCAGATGAGACTTTAAATGAAGGCACAGCACTTCTAATATTTCTTAACAATTTTTTATGCACCAAGCAGTGAATGCCCCTCGTGCATTCAGTAGTATTATGATTTAGTACGGTTAAATAAAAAAGTACAACATAATTTCATTAATTTGTTTTATTAATATTGTATTTAAATTAATAACCTTTAATCATACTTACAGGTCACACAAAAAGTTTAATATGGCATGACACCACTACTAAGTCCTCAAAAGAAGCACATCGGGCAGGTCTATCCACTGGTTTAAAGAATACAACGGGAAAGGGAAGGCCGCTTATCATTGTTCATATTGGTATGTACTTGATTTACTTGCTTTTGCTTTTAATACATTTTGTTGACTGTCCTCACCATTAACAAATGAACACCCATTGTCATTGACTATTAATTTTATTAAGTAATATTATTGTATTAGGAAGTAACACATGCAAAGCGAACTAAAAGTTATAAATGTTGTCGCTACTCTATTATAGTATATATAAGATCTATTCTCTGGCAGTGAAATTATATGGGTACGGAAAAATTGACTTGTAATTATTGTATTTCACAGGATCAACTGAAGGGTTTTTAACGGATGCTGCATTAATATTTGATGCAAAGAAAGGTGATGTAGATTACCAACCACTCCGAAATGGACGCATTTATTTCCTTAAACTTAAATAACCATGTGATCGGTTGTTACATTTATTCGTTTTGTTGTAATGTATGAAGATGCAATAAAGCATAATTTAAAATAAAATGACTTTGATTTTGTTTATCTAATTATTTAGTAGACTGTCTTAGATTTATCTAAGAAAGTTATAAATTAACTTTGAAATAAAAGGTTTTGCATTCCTGCTTCTACAAGCCTCTTTTTTCTAATGCTATTTTTTTATAAATGGAGTATAATAGTACATTGTAATACGACTGTGCTCTTTAGGATACTACAGTCGAGGCGGTATTTTCGCGTGAGCCGCAGGCGAACGCGATAACGTAGAAATTTTTAAATAGTAGAACACAACTGTCCAGTGGGTTCGCTCCACAAATTGAGCGTACGCATTTTTTCTGAGCTCGAACCACTCTTTTAAGTTCAACGGAATTACTCCATATTATAATGCCATAGCGCAAAATTGAGACATTCCAATGATATGCACATAATGCCGCATTTACACAGTCACACGTGTTAGTCTATTTAAGACGAATAAAAAATGTATCTATCTTCTTACATAAATCATATTGATTATGAGATTTCCAGTTACAGTTTTTGGCAATTATTATCCCCAAGAATTTTGCGTAATCAACCTCTTCTATCGTCTCATTTCCGTATTGTATTTTAAGCCGGACGCGTACTGATGTCTGGAATTGTATCATTTTGTTTTTTTTTTAATATTGATATATTATTATGAAGATTATTATGTTCAAGCCATGTAGGTAATAATTTTATTTTTATTACATTTTGGTAGGTACTCAACAACGTCGTCATTCGTATCATCAGCGTAGGTATACAGTTGTGGGAAGTTAAACTAGCAGGAAGTTTTTTCGCTACATCAAAGGGTTTTAGCACGTTGAATAACGTATCGGGGCACACACGTAACGGGGTGTAAGGGGGCACACTTACCATCTCAGTGCCCCAAGTCAACCTCACCTGCTCGTGGTGCACCCTGCTGAATAACAAACGAGGCTCTGACAACCGACAAATGGCGGTATAACCATTTCTATAAAACTTCGCAACTAAATGGAGGAGACTAGTGACGGGCAGCAGCGTCACTAGCGCGAGAAGTTGCGATCTGCGATCGCCAACCCGCATGCCCAGCGTGGCGATTATGGGCAAAACCTCCAATGGCAAGCCAAAATCAACCACGGCCCCCAGTTCCCGGCCGCCTTGCTATTCCTGATTTTGGCGGCGGTCACGGTAACGGCAAGGTAGGGGGTGCGAAGAATCCCCGGGTTACGAATGGCCGCCAAACCCAACTGACCTTGGCGACGTATAATGGACGCACGTTAAGGCTTGACGAACACCTAGTGCAGCTAAAAGAAGAGCTCGGAAAAATAAGGTGGCACATTCTTGGGTTGAGTGAAGTCCGAAGACAGGGCGAGGACACAATAACCCTTGAATCGGGCCACCTTCTGTATTTTCGAGAGGGAGACCAGCTATCCCAAGGCGGAGTCGGGTTCCTGGTAAACAAATCCCTTTGTGACAACGTTGTAGAAGTCTCCAGTGTCTCGAACAGGGTAGCGTACCTTGTAGTGAAGTTAACCGAGAGATATAGCCTCAAGGTTGTTCAAGCTTACGCACCGACCTCGGCACACTCGGATGACGAAGTGGAGGAAATGTTTGAGGACATTTCCAAGGCCTTGCATTCCACCACTAAGGCCCACTACAACGTTCTCATGGGGGATTTTAACGCTAAAGTGGGAGTACATAATTGCAGCGAATCGGTAGTAGGATCCTACGGGTTTGGCAGTAGGAATCATAGGGGGCAAATGCTTGTCAACTTCCTTGAGAGGGAGGGGCTTTTCTTGATGAATTCCTTCTTTAAGAAACAGCCTCAAAGGAAGTGGACGTGGCGAAGTCCCAACACTATGACGAAAAATGAGATTGACTTCATCATAACGGATAAAAAGCATATATTCAGGGATGTCTCGGTGATCAACAGGTTCAATACCGGCAGTGATCACAGACTTGTTCGAGGCTCTCTGAACATCAACTTCAAGCCCGAGCGAACTCGTTTGATGAAGTCTAGGCTCCGTCCAAATATGCTCCAAACTATGTTGGGATCTGAAGCGTTTCAGTCAGACCTGGAGAACCGATTCGCTGCCGTGGAATCCACAAATGACGTCGACCAGGCGCTCGACCAAATGGTGGAAATTCTCAGGGAGGAAGGTACCGAATTTTGCAAAATGCGGCGTAAGGGCAGGAAGTCGAAACTTTCGGAAGAGACTCTGAAGCTAATGACGGAACGACGTGAAAACCCACCTATCACTTCGTCAGAACAACGGGCACTCAACAAAAATATTAGAAAATTGGTACGACGTGACCTCCGACGCTGCAATACACGCTCTATAGAAAAAGCGATTGAGCAAAATCGGGGGTCGAAAGTGTTCGTCCAATCACTCGGGAGGAGCCACCTGACGAAGCTGACCACACCTAGTGGGGATACCGTCGTTTCGAAGCCGGAGATCCTTTCGGAGGTCGAAAACTTCTACGGCCAATTGTACGCATCGCATGCATCTCGACCTGATCCCGAAAATGAGGATTCCAGAGTCACCTTAACCCGCCATTTCACGGAAGATCTGCCAGAAGTCAGCCAAGATGAAATCGAGGCGGCTCTTAAACAGCTTAAAAATGGAAAAGCCCCTGGTGAAGACGGAATTACGACTGAGCTCCTGAAAGCGGGAGGAAGTCCTGTACTGAAGGAGCTTCGGGAGCTTTTCAACTCTGTCTTGTTCTCTGGGAGAACTCCAGAAGCGTGGCGAAGGAGCGTGGTCGTTCTCTTCTTTAAAAAGGATGATAAGACCCGTTTAAAGAATTACAGACCCATTTCGCTCCTAAGCCATGTATATAAGCTGTTTTCAAGAGTCGTCACGAATCGTCTAGCGCGAAGACTCGACGAGTTTCAGCCGCCGGAGCAGGCCGGGTTTCGAGGAGGATACAGCACCATAGACCACATTCACACAGTGCGGCAAATTATACAGAAGTCCGAAGAGTATAACCGGCCCCTATGTCTTGCTTTTGTGGACTATGAGAAGGCTTTTGACTCTATCGAGACCTGGTCTGTTTTGGAGTCTCTGTAGCGATGCCAAGTTGACTGGCGATACATCCAAGTGCTGAGATGTCTTTATGAAAACGCGATAATGACCGTCCAAACTCAGAACCAGCAAACTAAACATATCCCTCTGAGTCGGGGTGTAAGGCAAGGGGACGTAATTTCCCCAAAATTGTTCTCTAACGCATTGGAGGATGTGTTTAACACGCTGAACTGGGAAGGACGCGGCATTAACATCAACGGCGAGTACATCTCACACTTGAGATTTGCAGATGACATCGTCATAATGGCTGAGTCGCTGCATGACTTGCAACAGATGCTGGACGGCCTAGTTGATTCTTCTGTACGCATTGGTCTCCGGATGAACTTGGACAAAACCCAAGTTATGTTCAACGACCACGTTAGTCCGGGACCGATTGCTGTCAATGGCGGTACTCTCGAAGTTGTTCGTGAATACGTTTACCTCGGGCAAACTCTGCACTTTGGTAAAAACAACTTTGAGAAGGAGGCTAACAGAAGAATTCAGCTGGGCTGGGCAGCTTTTGGGAAGCTCCGTCGAGTCTTCTCGTCGCGTATTCCGCAGAGCCTAAAGACTAAAGTCTTCAATCAGTGCGTCCTGCCTGTCATGACTTACGGAGCCAAAACGTGGACACTCACGGTACGGCTGGTCCATAAATTCAAGGTCGCTCAGCGAACTATGAAACGAGCTATGCTTGGAGTATCTCTGAGAGATAAAATCCGGAATAAGGTAATGCGGCAGAGAACCAAAGTTATTGACATAGCTCACAGAATAAGCAAGCTGAAGTGGCAATGGGCTGGCCATATTAGCCGTAGAACCGATGACCGTTGGGGTAGACGTGTTCTTGAGTGGAGACCGCGAATTGGCAAACGTAAGGTCGTAGCTCCACCTAGTCTGAGGGCGTCCTAGCCCTCAGACTAGGTGGAGCTACGATCTTCGCAGGGTAGCTGGTAGCAGCTGGATGAGAGCTGCCGAGAATCGAGCTGTATGGCGTGCAATTGGAGAGGCCTATGTCCAGCAGTAGACTGCTATAGGCTGATGATGATGATGATGAATAACGTATCAAACCGCGTTGGCATCGCAAACGTAGGTAGGTACGTAACTGTTGAATGCGTAGCTAGAAATGCGACAGTAGATGTTCGATGTCCCTTACAACATAGTTCGGTACATTAAACTTACTTAGGTAAATATATCAGAATTACTACCAGTCGTCCAGCCCATCGTTTGTTGTTTCCGTTTTGTATCTAATCTCTGCTATCCGTACCTACAACGTGTTTAAGTGGCTGCGATTACGATGATTTGGTGATATTGCAGAGATACATTTGATAAACAACACGGTCTTTTGAAATTAATTGGCAAAACTTTACAGATTTGCTGCATATCGGTATGGGACGGAGTTTCGCTAAACATAAGTTCTGAAGTTATGTGAGTAGTACGTTCTAGGAATTGCGAGTGTGTTCGCGACTTCATATTCTATTGGTTTTACTGCATTAAATGTGTAATGCTAAGTTATGTAATTTTAATCTGATTTCACTGTATGTGTATTTTTTATATTTTGTTATTATTGTTATTTTAATGTAATTTAATTGCCATGGACTGTTTTATATTTACAACGTTTTTGATGTATTTTAATGAATTTTGATCCGTATTAATTGTTATTTTTAATTTAATTTCATTGCAATTTGTTATTTTTATATTATTTTCAACACAATGTTTCCATATTGTTATGAAATAAATGACTTATGACTTATGACTTATGTAGTTGTGGGCCACAACTCGAGTAGGTACTAAGCTACAACTTGTAGTTTAGTACCTACTCGAGTTCGTGAACTCATGAACGGTACGCTTGGCGCTCGCGTCTCCCGCGCGTCTTAAGGCTCTTACATACTGGGGCAATTCCGGCCTCCGGGCATTTCCGGACTGGGGCCGCCGCATTGTTCGCCGTGAAGTTTTCTCATAAGTTGTTTTGTTAAAATTCGCGTCGCGCGACGAATCGCGCCAGTATGTAAGAGCCTTTAATTTGTTACGTATGGGGGCTGGGGTAAGCTTTGAATACCAACGGAGCTTGGACAAACCCGGCCTTAAGGCCGCTCGAGTTTCTCGTTTTTCAAATATTGCCTTTGACCTTTGACCTCATTTACGTATCATATACGGACTTACGGGCAGGGCGGACGGCTGAAATTCAATTATGAAATCTAAGTAAAATATAATTAGGTACTTACTATTTTCAACTGGTTCGCGTCATGTTCTGTGCTACCTGAATCAGTTCAATTGAACTACTGCGGGTTTGCTGCGGTATGGTGTCGCGGCGGAGCTGTCCTACTCGCCTTACCCCCTGGCCACAGCCAAGAGCAGCGCGGACTGTGGGCGGGACGGGCTGCGCGGTGTGCGAGTGAAACAAAATATTAGCGAGTAAAACGGGTGATAGACGTACGAGCAAGTCCGCGTACTTATGGCTCTGCGAGGTTACTCCCCCGTGTGTCATGCTAAGTACGCGGACTTAAAAACCGCCGAGTAAGTTCGTCGGCGATCCAACAGGTTTGAAATTTTGCTCGTAGCCCGCCTTGGCTCGTCGTCTGTCACCGCCGCGAGCCGCGAGCCGCGTTGACAATGAAATTCTGTGAAAGCTTCACGTGTGTCACCGACCGCGACGCCGACGGCGGCGAGCCGAGTAAGGTCGCGAACTTAAAGACCGCGTACTTTATAAGTACGCACGTCTGTCACCAACGGCGAGCCGAGTAAGGTCGCGAAATAAAAGACCGCGTACTTTAAGTAGGTACGCACGTCTAACACTCACTTTAGGCTAGCGCAGATTAGGGCTGGCCGCACCGCAACACTATTATACGCATTCCAAAAATTCTTCATCACTTTCGTCCATATTGTTCGTAGCGCTCCGTCTTGGTTTTTATTTGGTCGGAGACTTACAGGTACACATGCTCTAGAAATCAAAACTGTCGGTAAGCGGTGGTCGGTGGTACCCATACAGGGTACCACCAACCATACGGGGTTATTTATAAATAAATAATTAGTAAAAAAACAGTAACAAGTACAAAGTGAAAAATAACTCTAATTTCGGAAGTCAGTGGCAAAAAACGAAAAGTCAAATCCAAAGACACCCACTTCCGAAATTAAAGTTATTTTTATTATAGTTGTTTTTTTTGCTTAGTGACTTACTAAAATTTTAAAATAATCAACTCTGTTTATCGTGTAGGTACTCTGACGATGTTCTAATTTCCACGGATATCGGGGGATATGGCTTGGAGGCGTGGCGCATGTCGCCTGCATTTGGTCAAACTGACTAGGTATACATTGCGCCTGACGACGGGTGCGCACCGTTTAGTTTATGTTTGCATCGAAATGTGTCACTGTCATTTCATATTTTTTACAAAATGCTGAATTGTTCCGTGTTTATTTGTAAAAATAGGACAATTACAACAAACCTTAAGACAAGTGGCATGTTCTACCCCCGATAAGTAAAAAATCACAGCATTCATTTTATCTAATATTTAAAAAATTTACTAATATTTAATTGTAAAATAGTTTTGACTATCAAAACGATGCATTAGTGGTGTGCAGCGCTGAGATATGGATATCGATAATTGTTTGTTGTTCTTACGGATTTATTTAAATATTTATTACTAACATTTGCTTATTAATATAAAATAATATTATTGTCATAATATATTTGTATCGGATCATAAAAAAGTGCGCGTCTCTTGGCGTCTCGCGGCGTTACGCGAAGCGACGCTGCGCGCACTTTTTAAGATAGTCATACAAAATATGACTTTATTTACAACACAAAAAGATACACATTTAATTGAGATAATTCGAAAATGCCTCGCTGCGTCGCGCTACGGCGCGCTGCGCCGCTACGCATCGCGAAGCCGCATGGCGCAGCGGGAAGTCGAGTGACGTGTCGCGACGCCGCGAGGCTCAGCCTGAAGCCGCTGTGGCGACTTTTCTCTACTCAGTGATGCTAACTTAGGGTAATTTACCCTAGATTTAGAGTAAAACTATTACAGCAGGGTAAGTTTTGAGCTATTCATTTTTTTAGGGTATTTTTAGCGTAAAGTCTGTTTCGAATATTACTGGGTCGTTCCAGGTTTTTCGTAAAACAAAACGAACCCATTTTTCAGAAACGAGAAACGTTCTAGGTAACTGTTTATCAATGCATTGATTCGACTGACCCCCGCCCGACCCGTCTAATCTAAACTCAACGGAGCAAAGCGCCGTTTTTCTTGGTTGGTTCTTATTTGATCAACCAAATTTGAATTATGTGCGACTTAGTTCCAATGTTGTCTTTAGCCACGGTAATAGCACAATATTTAACATGGTAAACTAAAATTGGACCTATTACATTAATTACGAGTTTACCCTAAAAAAGGGAGAAATCCCTAAAAGTGGAAACACTGGCAGACACGCTCCACTGCACCGCGCGGCGTCCCGCTGCTCACACTTCGATCTAGTTAATTCAGCCGTTTTTTTTTTATCTGTGGGTGCTTTTAATGTTATGCATTTTATTTCAGTTTTCCGAAAGACCCAGAAATCCTTACTCCTTACTTAAAATTATAAATGCGAAAGTAACTCTGTCTGTCGGTCTGTCTGTCTTTCTGTCTGTCTGTCGCGCTTTAACGACAAAACTACTGAACCGATTTAAATTAAATTTGGTAGTCAAGAGCCTGAGAAAGGACATAGGCTACTTTTTATCGACATACCAAGGGAGTGAAGCTGCGGGTGGAAGGTTATTAAAAAATAAATGGATAGATGCAACAGGCAGGGAAAATAATTTTTAGGAAAATCTTTTTTGCAGCCGGTTTTCATCGATATTTTTATCGATCAAATATTTATATCAACCCCTCTTCCCTAGTTGAAGCTAGAGTGGCATGTTGTGTGCGTTTAGTGGCTGTCTTTATACTTTCTAGTGCCAATTATTTTCTTGTGTGCGCGCGAAAAAAGCATCATGGTGTACCGTATCTATTTCTTTTCCTTTTGTGTGAGTTTCGGAAGTGGGGAAAACTTGAACAAATATAGAGTGAAGGCATATCTCCGGATATCTATGGGCCCTACCCACCTCAAATTGCTTAGCATGATCCTCTGTTATGCCGAAAATACTGCAGCATTAGTTTTGAAATAAATATATGTTAAAGTTGAGGATTGATGCTAGGTCCTATGTTTGGCGAAAACACGATTACATAAAATTTTCTCAATAGAAAAAAAATCCAAAGTAATCTCTAAACCGAACTTTAAACCGCTGGTATTAAAAAAATACTTCATATTAGATTGTTAAACTTTGCATAATAATAACTGAACTAACTATAAAGCAAGTCTTATGTTTTTATTTTTTGTTTACGATAGAAACGTCGTATACACATGAGCGTTTTAGCATTCGATAGAGCTTTAAAATGTAGAATCGGCTGGCGTAAAAAAAGTGATTTTGCCAAAGATTTTTTTCTTTTTGGATTTCCTATCACAAGACTGCGTGTGTGGTGTAGTGTTTTTCCGAACTGATCTGATATGTATGAGGCTGAGTACATAATATATTAATTTGTATGTAGCAAAGGACGATCGATATACTTATACTAAGCTATGTACGCCACGCTCATAGCACCGCACTTAAGTTAACAATTGCATTCATTTGTTTTAATTAATTAGTTGGAATATTTTATTGTCGTTTGGCGCGCTGTCAGGTCAGCGCACACAAAACATCAGCTCGGCACATGCATCGCCTGAACGCGAGCCGTTCAGCATTTTTTCTATGCAACTCCATACTGCCGCGCACTCTAATCAGCATCCAGGGTTGGGTAATATTTGAATTACTTGTAATTAAAATACGTACCTAAGTAAGTAAATTGAAATACAAATTGTACATACATATTTCTAATTCAATTAATTCTCAAAAAATAATTTGTAATTGGTAAGTATTTCAAATACCTGACGCGGCTGACGCTGGAGTATTTTGGAGTTGGTCAGTATTTTAAATACCTACTTATGGCTTCAAAATACATTTGAACATTTTAAATACATTTAGCGACGACGTGCGTTCTGCAGAAAATAGTGAATTGGCGACCGCTAAATATGTCAATCTTTAAAGTTGGCAACACTGGGCTGGATTTGTTCTATTCTATACCTAACACCTGACTGTATTTTGTATTTTAAATAAAAATATAAAATACTTACTGTATTTTTTATTTTACATAATATTTATTAAATTCCCGTTCGTCGCACCAGTGGGACGACGGCAGTGGAACGAACGGGAATACACGTTTCCAACGACTCCCCACACCTTGTTTTTACAATATTAAACAGTGACTAGTGAAAATATAAATCGTAATTATTTTTCGCTTTTTTGTTCTTTGTAATGATACGTTTAGCCCCACGAAAAGAAGAAGTGGGGTTATTTAGACTAACATAAAGTCATAATTTTTGTATGGTATTGCGAAACACTGGTGATGTGTTGATGTTCCGTTATATCGATACTCTTCATCCAATGTTATAGACAGTTGTGATGATTGCTAATATAGCCTCTCTTAAAAATAAACAATTATCAAAGTGATTCATATTTTAGCATCAGTTGCTTAAATAAATAATAAATTATTTTTATGAAGGTTTTTTTTACAATCCTATCCAAGGATACTGAAAAATATTAGCTAGCGTCTTTGAATAAAAAAAACTAAAAATATTTATAAGAATCATAAAATAAACAATTTGCAATTCTATTTCAATTAGTCTAAAATAATGTTTAAACGTAATGTTTTTAAAGATTAAAGTCAAATTGCCCCTCCAAGATGTTTATTTAATTACGTTACTGAACCATGTTATGGGACAACAAGCCATATATTGGTATGAATTACGCCATAAATATACTCTGGCTCTCAATTTCCAAACGATAACGGCTTTAGTACCTACGATAAATATGTAGCATAGTCTCAGACCAACAAAAAATTGTTGGTCTGAGAGCATAGTTGAAATAGCCCGACTGTGGTGGGGTAATTAGTAAAGTAAAGTAAGTAAAGTAAATTTATTGTTCAACTAGGACTAGGTTACATGACAAAAATACATAAAGCACAAGCATAAAGGCATAATCTAGTTAGTGGGTGCCGTACTACTCTCCTAGATAGGTTACAAAATAACCTGTGTTTAGGAGTAATTTGTACTTAATTGTAACTATTTCTTCTCAATTTGAAAAACATCGTTTCTTTGAACATTAGGTATAAGATGAGTAGGTAAGTAGGTATTCTGTTTTAAGACCTACGTAAGAAAGAGCTCCTTTAAAGCTTTTTTATTGACAAAATAGCCCAGAACCGAACTAATCCAAAAAAATATTTTTTTCTTGATTTTATTTTACCACTTTGTCGGCGTGATTATGTAGGTATACCCATGTCAAATTACAGGTTTCTAGTACTAACAGTCTCTGAGCTAAGCCGCGGACAGACAGACAGACATACAGACGGACATGGCGAAATTATAAGGGTTCCTTGTTAACTACAGAACCCTATAAATCTAAATGGCGGATTATTGGAGAAAACCAATAATGTGTTAAAAAAAAACTGCCTAACGTATCGAGAGCGGTATCAAAATTAAGGGTTTTAAAAGGTGATTACTGATTACAAAAATATACTTAAACCAATTATTTGTTTAAATGTAATTTGGAATGTGAAATGATAAATGGTTTAAATAGGTTTTTATTTTTATATGAATTCTAATTTTATTATCATTAGTCTTTTAGATAGATTATTTTCTATTTTGTGAATGTGAGAACATTGTAGGCTTAATTGGACTGTAGATTTATTGAACATCTTCTATTTTTGTTAAGTACCTGGTACTTACTTGTTGAAAGGCCTACATTGTCCCCCCATGCCTACCAAATGTAATTTGAAAGTATTGTAAAAGCCAATTATTTTTAAAAGAGTAACCATGGAGTTTCTTGCCGGCTCTTCTCCATAGGAAACGACCAATTGGAACCGTGCACCTAGCTTCTGACGTTTCATAAGTGCCCATGTAGGTTTATGTGAAATAAAATATTTTGATTTTGATTTGATAAAAACTAAAAATAAAAAAAAATCGACTTAATTAAAAACCTAAAACCCTACTGCAAAAACACAGGTAAGACGCGATACCAAAATTCTATAAAATGCTTGTTTCTCTCTTTTCAGTAAGTAAGTACTTATGTGTTTTTGCAGTCGGATTTTTTATTTAATATACTTCTGAACTTGAGTTAATGTAGATAGGTTCTTATTTAGGTAGGTATGTAAGTTGGTACACAAATTGTACCGAATCCAACTTATTCGTGAACATCTAATTTATGAGATGTTCACCAATAAGTTGGATTCGATGAGGGGCTGCGCGGCCACAGCGCTCTTGGAGTGTTGAGTGCTAGGCCGTATGGCGGCGGGCGAGCCGGGCGCACCGGGCTCAGCACTCGGCCGCGCTGCGCCAGCGCCGCAGTCCGTCCGCGACGCCGATTCGCGCTGCACGTTTACCCGGCGACACACAGCTAGCGACCCACGCCTCATGCCGACAGACGGTCAGTAACCGCGGTGACGAGCCGCAAATTTCATGTATTATGGATTTAAAAATATCTCCCGAGAGACGCCTCACGCCGCGCGTCTCGCGGTCATGTGGCGGCGACCGGCCTCTCGTGACGGCGACGTCGACCGTCGCACGCTCTTGTTTGTCATCGCTCATCGCTGATGCCAGTCCTCACTTGAGCAGGCGCTGCTGTAACGGCTGTACTCGTGCAACGGTGTGCTGTAGCGCACGCATGCAACTCCTGCTGGCGCACACAGACGCACACCGGCACACCCAGCCTGTGCGCTGTCCCTGCACACGCTCGTCGCGACGTCAACTATCGATAATAGGAAGGAGGATAATATTGTTGACAAATATTACGTTTAATTAACGAATTCTTTTTTGTCGCACTTAGTTTTGTATGTACTTAACTAGGTACTAACATTTTGTGCCCAGTGCCAATACCTACATCCCACACCGACACACTGCTGCACTGCAACAATGAGGATCGTACGTATTAATTCGTCGCTTGGAATTGGTACGGATAAAAGTAACGAGTATCTAACATACACGTAGATACGGAGCGCCGTGATAACGATTTGCGTTGAAGTCTCTTGTACATACATATCTACTGCCCGCCCAGCCCACCGCGCTCCTTCTTTTGTTGTCCGTCTGATCTTATATAGAACTAGCTGCAGATAAAAAGTAACCTATGTCCTATTCCGGGTCATGGTCTTCCCTATGCTTTTAGCGTGAAAGCGTAACAAACAACCAAACTCACTTTCGCATTTATAATATTACTAGCTTCCGCCCGCGGCTTCGCCCGCGTGCAATGTCTATAAAAATAATGCCCTTCCCCAGGGTGCCATCTATCTCCTTGCCAAATTTTGTCGAAATCCGTTCAGTGGTTTAGGCGTGAAAAGGTAACACAGACAGACAGAGTTTAATTTATAATATTAATATGGAAGTATGGATAAGTACCTATGGATAGTTTACTTACTTTATAAAGGATTCAAATCCGATCACCGAAATACACACCATTCTGTAAAACAATAAATCCGTAAATAGGTGTCAAATAATTAACATCGTAATAAGTAGGTATTGATTATTGAGTTGGTGAACGCTACAGGGCGGCTACGATGCCGCGGCGGACTCAAAGTCCGACCACCACTATGACTGGAGTGTTTCAACAAGAGGTACACGTAGTTTACTCACTTCCATCGTTTGGATGCATTCAATAACGTGATTTCGTAGTTGCACTTTCCCATACATTCTTTAGTCTCCTAAAGAATGTAGTGATTGAATGTAATGAAGTGCGACTACAGTTTAAACAATTTTTGCAAAATGAAAGCAACAATTATTGACGCATAACGTTATCGTAGTAAGTATTTCTAAACATAGATGCTTAGTAATATTTTTTTGTATAATGTTCTTAAGGTTGATGCGCTAGGGCGTGTATTCCCGTTCGTCCCACTGGCGTCGTCCCACTGGTGGGACGAACGGGAATTTAATAAATTATATTGAATTTATTCCCGGTCGTCGAATGATTTAGTAATTTTATTTTTATTCCCATTGGGAAACGTTAAAACGGCAGAACGGATTTGGATGATAGACCATGACCTGGAATAAGACATAGGATACTTTCTAGCCCGGAAGTACGTTCCCGTGGGATAATTTCCGACCTTCACGCGGGCGAAGCCGCGGGCAAAAGCTAGTTAAGATACATGCGAGATCTATGACGTGACGCGTGACGCGACCGGCCATTTACACGATGCGAGTCCACCATGTGCATGTGATGTGAACCGCGCAGTGTAATCATGGCAGTGGTGTCAACTTTATTTATGTAAATCAAAGGAATAAGATTGTCATCATAATTATTATCCTAAGTTTTCACCCCCTAATTTTCGTGAAATCTTTTATCCACCTTTCAACGTATTTTGTACATACGGTCTCATGGGAAAACTACAAACGATTGCGATCTGCTCATGGCGAGCATTGCACAGTGTGCACAGTGGTTGGTGAGGTCAGAACCGAACCGAGGTGTCCGAAGATTCGAATTACGATCTCGACGCCTCGCGGCCCCAGACCCGCGCAGCCGCGCGCCTCGCGGGCGTTTGCGGCTGTCGGCATTGCTCTACCACATTAGCATGCGGCAACTGCTACGTAGGTAGGTACATAATTATACATAAATATAATATATCGTTTCCGTGTGAATATTATTACTGGTTAAACGTCTTATTCAATTATCTATTTATATTCAGAAACTAGTTTGAAGGTGAAACCACAACAGTGTTTTAACACTTTTAAATTAAATGGACTTACACAGCAAGTTTGTATTTCATTGTTTTTTTTAACTATAAAAAACAAAGTATTAATTATTTTTTCCTACTCTGCAAAGGAAAGTAAGTACATTGACACAGAAGTCAGGCAGGCGCGGTCCGAGGCCCCCTCGGACCTGGATGTCATGACCCCCCCCCCCCCCCCCCCCCAAATAATTCAAGCTGTCGAGAGACTGAATGATTTACGTACTTATCAATTAACAATTTCCCTAAAAATATTTATTTAAACTTTTCGCACTAAAAAAAAGGTACAAAGGCGGACTTAATGCCTGAGGCATTCTCTACCAGTCAACCAAGGGTGGTGAAGAGATTAGATGGCAGGTGCTCTAATTGAGAGGAACAAAGAGAAAAAATATATAATATATCGTATTGCATTATAGATAAAACAGAAAATATTCCTCGGCACCAATGGTGACCAACAACCCCAAAATCTTGGGCTGCGAACGCGCCTGGAGTCAGGAGTCTCAGGACTGTACACACGGCTACACATCAAGCTATACATTTCCAATATAAGCTGACCTCGCATTGTAAGGAAATCCTATACAATGCAAGATCAGCAACTGGAAATGTATTGCTTCATGTGTAGCCGTGTGTACATTTATGTTTAAGTATTTCATTAAAAAAATATTTCTTACGTTTTACAACGAAACTACTTTACCTACTTTACGTTTTACTACGTTTTTTAAAACTACTGAACTGAAACCTTAATGTATCAGGAAATATTCCTTCCTGAAGGCTTTTGTTAATGCATTTTGTTGTTTCCAAAAGTAAATCTTTAATAAGTACATTGAATTATTTTAGTTGGTTAGTATTTAATTCGTCAATAATTTTTGAAACCTCACCCACGAGTAAACTGTCTAAATGAAATCCATTGAGATCTATTATCATTTTATGTGTGTGACGCAATTACCCCGCAGGTCATCATTCAACTGAGTTAGTGAGTTGTCATGATTAAAGTCAAGATTTGTAACCGATACCCTGCTCGGAAGACTAGAGCTAAACAACAATTTTGAACTTTAAAAAAAAAGCTAATGTTTGTAGTGCTGTATCTCGGAATTATTGGACCTACAGAGCTACTACGGCTAAGCTGAAATTGTAGACCCTAAAAATGTATTGGTGACTTTTTCCGTAGAGTGCACTTTTTAGAAATTAAAGTCAAAAACTGAAAGAAGTCCGATTTCGAGGTATTTTGAGCACCACGCAGTTAGATTCAGACATGTGTAAGTTGGTCGATCATTACTCGGTAACTTGTAGAACTGTGACAGTTTTCCTTTTAATTTCGTTGTATATGCTTCCAGTCTAAACGGATGCGAGCTGACGGCAGGTCAGCTCGCATCCGTTTAGACTGGAAGCCGACCCCAACAGAGTTGAGAAAAGGCTAGGCAGATTGATTGAGTACTGCCATGAATTTTTTCACATATCCAACCAAAACTAACCATTTCGCTGGAACTGCGGGCCCCATCCAGCGAAATGGTTACTCTAACAAAAATGAGCACTTTAACTTCTTAATATTTCGCAAACGGATCCCTGAATCCAAAAATGGTTTTCACAAACTCACAATAATTTTATACGACCTTACCCACATCATGGGATTGACGAGAAAAAAAAATCACGTCACGTGTAGGACAGGTTACCTAATAAAAACCAGATTTTTATTAACTAGCAAAAACTTCCTTGATCCCTAGACACTTTTGATGTGTGTTTATTTGATGGTTTGTGTACCTATACTGCCTAGGTACCAGTTAGTTATATGGCTAGATGCTTACGTTTGAGTAGTAATTGTAGATATGTTCATAAATTGGTGCTTACATTCCAGAGACAGTAGAAGGCGCGGGCGCAGCCGCGTGGCTGCGAGGCTGGTGGCGTGCGTTGCTGGCCGAGCTGCTGGCCACGGCGCTGCTGGTGTGGCTGGGCGTGGCCGCCATGATGCCGGTGCGCGGGCCGGGCTCCGTCATGCTGGCGCACCCCGCCATGGCGTTCGGCTTCGTGGTGATCGGCAACGCGTGCGCGTTTGGGCCAGCGTCTGGGGCGCACATGAACCCGGCCGTGACGCTGGCGGCGGTGCTGTACGGGCGCCTAGGCGCGCTGCCGGCGCTGGGCTACCTGCTGGCTCAGCTGCTGGGCGCGCTGCTCGGCTTTGGCGCGCTCCTGGGCACGACGCCGGCCGAGATCGCACTGGCGCCGGCGGGCTGCACGCTGCCGGCGCCGCACGTATCGGGGCTGAGCGCGGCGCTGCTGGAGGCGGCGCTGACGGCGGTGCTGGTGCTGGCATGCTGCGGTCTTTGGAGTGCGCACGACGCCGCGCGGCCAGACCCCGCGGCGCCCATCAAGCTGGGGCTGGTGGTCGCCGGGCTCGTCTATGCGGGGGTAACCCACCGACTATCTAAATCTTAATATTACTTAACACATTCTCCCCGAAAGGTTAGGCGGCGCAGTGGCAGTGCGGTGTACACAGTTTAAAGGCGCGGCAGCGGCGCGGTGACGGCGTCGTGTCGCCGAGAACTTAAGCTGCTATGCACGTTTCGCCAATTATGTCCATCGACATGATACGGTACTGCACATGATCATCAACAGTCCACTGCTGGACATAGGCCTCCAATTGCACACGATTCAGCTCAATTCTGGGCAACCCTCATCCAGCCGCTTTCAGCTACCCTGCAAAGATCGTCGCTCCACCTAGGCTGAGGGCGTCCTGCCTGAGGTACGTTTGCCGATTCGCGGTCTCTCTCAAGAACACGTCTACCCCAACGGTGCGGTCATTGGATCTACGGATACTTTGGCCGGCCCATTGCTACTTCAGCTTGCTTATTTTGTGAGCTATTTCGAGAATTTCGGTGCCGAATCACCTCGTTCCGGATTCGATCCGCCAGAGAGACTCCAAGCTTAGTTCGTTCCATAGATCGCTGAGCGACCTTGAATTTATGGACCAGCCGATCCAGATAACAATGCTAACGGAAGAATGAACTAGATCGTCCAGCATTTGCTACAAGTCATGCAGTGATCCAGCCAGTATGTCGATGGCATCCGCAAATCTCAAGTATAAGATGTACTCACCGTTAATGCCAGGTCCTTCCCAGTTCAGCGTTTTAAACACATCTTCCAATGCGATGTAGAACAATTTCGGGGATATTACGTCCCCGTGTTTCACCCTTCAACGCAGGGTGACATCTTCAGTTCGGTGATCCTGAGTTTCGACGGTCATTATACCTAGAGACATTTCGATGTATCTCCACAAAGAAATAGGGGCCGATTATACTCTTCGGACTACTGTATAATTTGTCGCACTGTGTGGATGTGGTCTATTTTGCTGATTGGTGCTGTATCTTCCTCGATCCCGGGCTGCTCCGGTGGCTGAAACTCGTTGAGTCTTCGCACTAGACGATTCGTAAAGACTCTTGAAAACAACTGATATAAGTACCTACGTTGTTATGGAGCGAAATGGGGCTGTAATTCTTTAAAAGGCTCTTATCAACCTCACCGTTTTTTTTCCATTTTTAAGCTGTGTAAGCCCCGTCGATTTCATCTTGTCTGACTTCTGGCAGGTCTCCGGCTTCGAAACGAGGATATCCCCACTGGATTTGGTCAACATCGTCATCGTCGTGGCTCCTCCCAAGTGACTGGACGAACACTTACAACACCGATTTAGCTCAATCGCTTTCGCTATAGAGCGAGCATTAGTGCGTCGGAGGCGGGAGGTCGTTTCGTACCAGTGCACAGTGGTCCCGACTCCTAAGAAGGACGGTCACATGTCGGATTAAAAATGAAAGAATAACTTTTAACCTGATTGTTTTAAGGTTCTAAGGGTAATAACAAGTAAAAAAATATATTTTTTTAAACAAAATATAATCTCTAAAAAAAGCATTCATCCATACTAAAAATAGGTAGGTAACTAGGTAACAATAAAATTCGAATTACTCTTTTTTTTTTAGAACTTTTAAAGAGGTACAATTCCATCATACATGATATTTGCATAACTTAAACCGTTTACGCAGCACACGCAAGGGAAGCTCTGAAAGAGGAATATTTTTTCCAGATTTTGCAACATTTTTCATGTATGCTCTGCTCCTTTTGGTCATAGCGTGATTTTATATAGCCTATAACCTTCCTCGATAAATGGACTATCCAACACAAAAATAATTTTTCATTGCCAACCAGTAGTTCCTGAGATTAGCGCCTTCAAACAAACAAACTCTTCAGCTTTATAATATTAGTATAGATTATAATTATAATACTGCCCCCGATAGAAAAAAAGACGCATCTAACCGTTTTTCCAGATTTGAGTTATATACATTGCCGGAATCAGAAAAAAAAGGCGCATCTGCCTGTATTTTTAAAAAATTTCTAACTACCTCCAGTGCGGTTTTAGCACAACAAAATAGGGCGCTTCTGTTCATTTTTTACACCCGATTGAAGATGAAAAGACGTATTTATCTGAAACTTAATTAAAAGTCGCATAGATAATATCCTTATGCTTTATAGTTCTTTTTTAGTTCAGTAATATAAAAGGCGCATATTTGTCCCTATTTCTAAGAGGAAGTTAATAAGACGCAAATAAGCATTTGCGTCTAACACTCTAATAAAAAACTGCTTTGACATTAAGAAAAAAAGACCACATTTGACCACTTGCGGTTATCTACATAATATCTAATTCTTAAGAAAAATGGCGCAAATATATGCGTAATATGCGTCCATTTCTGTTAAAATCATATACTAGATAGATAAACTAAATACTTAGAAGAAAAGTACAACCAAAAGCGTTTTAAATTTAAAGGACGCATCTGGCTAGATGCGTCCTTGCGAAATGAAGAAAAATTACATACTTGATTGAATGGCTTATTCCGATCGGATCCCACAATCGACTACGAATACGACTTTTCTGTCACTGGTGTGACTCTTATTTTATTAAAATTAGTGTTAGTCTGACAATCGACGAAACATATTTTTTACCGGCAACATAACGTGAAGGTTGCAATCTCTACTTCCTTGTGAAGCCACACGATCCCACAATGTGGGATCCGATCGGAACAAAATGTTAATTTTTTCCACGTTCCTAACGGATCCCACAATATGGTACCTATCCGATTGTGGGATCCGATCGGAATAAGCCGATTGAATAGACGTAAATGGTTATTTACGTCTATTTAATTAAGTATGCAATATTTTCCTAATTTTTTATGCTAATTTGGAAAGGTTTTTTCATTATTTTTATTAAAATAATTAATAAATTCATATTATTTATTAAAACAAGTTAAAGCCTACCATAGTGGGCATTATTTTCAAATAGTATTAATTTACGTATGTTTTAATTTACTCGAAGACAACAAACGATGTCCCGTTTATTTTTTTCTCCGTTTTTACTTTTTGTTAGATGTGTCTTTCTTTCTATCGGGGGCAGAATATTAGTCTATATAAATATTAGTATAAATAAATATTAGTATAGATAAATATTAGTATAGATAAATATTAGTATAGATAAAATCCGGTAAAGAGTCTGCTAGCATTCCAAACACTTCACGAGATCTATCTGCCTCATTTTCTTTATTTGTCGCAGATAAGGTTTTTAGAACAACCGTCCGAGGATAAGAACACTTGACGGTTACCCCTGCCATGGGGTCTCAACTCGAACAAGTTATAATTAGTCTTAAAAAAAAATCATAGATGGCAGCATAAGTAACAATTTATGAAATTAACAATCACTACAAAGCGTTATACGGCAAATTTTGACTGAGTTAATATTAGTAAAAATCAAAACATCTTTGTTTAATGCTGATTTATGTATTGAACCCTTAGAATGATAAAGTAGCGATGTTAATCATTTTGTCGAGAGCTCTCTGCAATCGATGGCGTTTTACTCAAGTGATGACAGGGTCACTTTAAACTTGCGTTTGAGTCGTTTCATTAAGGAAAATCAAACAACTTTTTTTTTTAAATCTAGTAGTTTACGTAGAAATATGAAAATTTGAACAACTAAGAAGAAAAAACGTAAAAAAGGAAGAAAAACATCTAGGAGTCTTGCGTAGTATCTAGGAAAGACTCCTAGGTGGCGTTGTAAAACTACAGTCTCTGGCAATTAGTGAGTCGCTGATGCTGCCATCTGTTAAAAAAATGGAGGAAGAAAAATAGCCAGCTCAATTGCCAGACTTAGGGTGGTGACATTTCTTTGTATGGGATTGGGTATCTGTACGTAGTTACCTACATACGACCTAGGCCTTTCAATGACCTATAGCAATCCTCGGCGCACCTTGGCACACCCCGACGTAATAGTTTTTGAAACTAGAAAAACAAGAGATTATTTTATTTCATTTTTGGCGATTCGTTCCTTCCTAACGATAAGTCTAATTGAATATGGGAAAATTGGGAAAGCGGCAAAAAACAAAGAAATCGGAAGTCTCTCTTTTACGGTGCTGGTTACCGATAATGATAGATATAATCCATGATTTTTGTGCCATGGATTATAAATAAATACATATATAAGCCATTGCACAAAAATATCACAAAAAAACAATTTTCGAGAAAAACAACACTTTGAAAACAATAGAAATTTCAGCGAAAAGATATCGTTACTGAGCATTACTGAAATGTTATGTGTACCTATCCTGCCTTTGACGATAAATGACATCATAATTTCACCATCGACATTTCAGCCCTATGCAGTGTTCTGATATTTTTGTTGAGTGCCCGTTGGTTCGACGAAGTGATAGGTGGGTTTTTACGGCGTTCCGTAATATTTATGTTCCAACCTCTCTTCCGAAAAGACCTCTTTCCCCTACGCCGCATTTTACAGAATCACGTGCCTTCCCTGAGGATTTCCGCCATTTGGTTGAGCGCCCGGTCAACGTCATTTGTGGTTTCCACGGCAGAAAATCGGTTCTCCAGGTCTGACTGGAAGTTTGGAAAGCTAAGTAGCTAAAGGATCTGATTCTTACATCGCTTGGAGCATGTTTGGACGGAGCCTAGACGTCATCAAACGAGTTCGCTCGAGCTTGAAGTTGATATTCAGAGAGCATCGGACAAGTTTGTGATCACTGCCGGTGTTGAACCTGTTGATCACGGAGACTTCCCGAATATTGATCCGATGTGAATAGAATGTACATATAGTTCCTAAGGCGGCCCGATTCAAGGGTTATCGTGTCCTCCCCCTTTCTTCGGAGGTCACTCAACCAAAGAATGTGTCATCTTATTTTTGCGAGCTCTTCCTCTAGCTGCAATAGGTTAGGTTTTGTCGAGGCGTAAGGTGCGTCCGTTATACGTCTCAAGGTCAGTTGGGTTTGGCGGCCATTAATAACCTGGGGATTCTTCGCATCCCCCACGTTGCCGTTACCGTGATCGCCGCCAAAATTAGGAATAGCAAGACGGCCGGAAACTGGGGGCCGTGGTTGAATTTGGCTTGCCATTTGGAGGGTTTGCCCATAATCGCCACGCTGGGAATGAGGGTTGGCTATCGATACGAAAACTACCTTTTGGAAGAGGCGACTAGAATTAATTCTATATTTTTTGTAAATTTTTACGTTCAAAAGTGCCTTTTATGTGCCTAATTGAAATAAATGACATGACTTTGACGTGCGTCTAACTGAGCGGCGTGTGGTTGCAGGGGCACGCGACTGGCGCTAGCATCAACCCGGCGCGCAGCTTCGCGCCCGCGCTGCTACACGGATACTGGGACTATCAGTGGGTGAGTCAAATACGACAGTAATAAACATAATAAAAACTTTAAAACACTTTAACAACTTCTTACAAAAAAGAAACAGCCGACTTCACAAAACACAAATATTAACTTTTTTGTAAAAAGTTTTTATTTTTCACTTTTTAGTGAGCCAGCCTTTTGGGCACTTTTCCTGTTGACAGCGATGCAGACGAATTTTTTGATGCCCTTTGATAATTTTCCCTTGTACATAATTACTATTATTAAGTAAATAATAAAAGTCTGTAATAAAAAATAGTTATTTTTAGTTGTGGTACCTACCCCACACAAATTCGAATACCACTACCTGTTATGTAAATAACAGTGAAGGAGTAAATTAAAACATCATCTAGATAAAGCACGTGGGACAAACACATAATCGGTTCGAACACAATTTGACCGGAAAACATTTCAGTAACTTTCAAGTAGTATTTGTGTTCGCACATTACGTAATCATTTGTGTAGACTTATTTTTACCCTCTTATTCATAAACGTTTCTTAAAGTTAAAGAGTCGTATAAACGTCGGAAATGTATGGTTAAACAGTTGCTAATACATAACTTAACTTTAAGCAGCGTTTATGAATAAGGCGGTAAGTTTCCATTCATCATTTTTGGTATTACGGAACACATTTCTGTCTGTTCATCACGGTTAATGTTTTTCCATTTTTTTTTCGAAAATTTATGCTATGTTTCTGCTGAAACAATAACACAAGTATTGTTGTTAATAATACAGACAAAACAATATGAAAACATGTCATTTACGCTGTAAAAATATGCGAAATTCAATTCGCTACAACTTCATTTTAGTTAGGTTTTTTGAAAAAAAAAAAGATGTAGGAACCTAAATAAATATTGTCTCAATCCGAATAACAACACATTATGGTGGAAATATGATCAAATTGCAAATGTTTTAGGTATTACTTTTGTATGGAGAATTCATTCGTCGCCGCGTTTGTTCTGAAAGTGGGCTACGTCGCAAATAGATGTCAAATATTTGGCTGTTTTGATTAATTTGGCAATAAAGTGTGTAAGGGTAAACATAACAGTGTTTACCCTAACACCCTTTGAACCCAGTGGTTTGGTGTCACTTATACGAAATTATAATTTTTTATTTTATTACCTTTTACCACAAAATATTAATTTCACCCTTTCACGCGGGCCGGGACCTGGGGGCTTACTCTTCAAACTAATTTTAATTCCAATCTAAAGCCAATACGATTCCAATGTTTATTTTGCAGTCACGTGATTCGGTACTCTTGAAAACAATATTGTCAACATTGGATTGAAATTGGGATTGCCCCGCGATTATTTTGTTACACGTGAAGTTAGCTATGTTACGGCCCGCAATAGTGGTGTTCAACTCATTACGATAAACCGCTAATAGGGCCTTAAAATGCTTTATCCTTTAAATAAGAATGCTAATAAATAAATATGATATAAACAGTTGTTTAATTGATTGATTGTAACATATTAAATTCATTTGGACGTAAGAATATGATTAAAATCATGAAATTTACCAAGACTTTGGCTGCATGCGGTAAGGTCGTTGCCTATAACTACTACAAAAAAAATTAGGCGGCGTGCGAGTTCTCCAATTTCAAAAACAAAGTCAAGTCAAGTGGTTTTAGAAAAAGTGAATTCGAAATGCAAGTTTGTTTAGCTAGTTCATTAACGTAAAAATATCGATCGCGTGTGGTTCTTTTTTAGTAACAATTATTTATTTTCCGTTCTTCTTCGTCCTTCCCTCAATGCTGAGGATCGCGACCACATGTGACGCGTCTCCAAGCTATGCGGTCTTCTGCAGTATGGACCGCTTGATAGATGCTGCCTCCAGCAACCTTTTTGATCGCGTCTGACCATCTTGCTGGTGCTCTGCCTTGAGCGCGTTTTCCTTCCACCCGGCCCAGTATCAAAAGCCTTTCCAGACTATGCTTAGGTGAACGCATAATATGTCCGAAAAAGCTAAGGGCACGCTCCTGACATACAGTAGATAGCCGCTTGGTGATGTTGAGTTCCTCCAGTATGGATTCATTCGTTCTCATGGCGGTCCATGGTATACGAAGTAGCCTCCGCCAACACCACATTTCGAAAGCATCGATTTTACTGCCTTCGCGGCTTTTAATGCACCACGTTTCAGCGCCATATAAAAAAATGGAAAAAACTAGAGCACGGGTCAGTCGCATTTTGGTATTTCGACGGATGCCACGGTTCTTCAAAATTTTCCCTAGACTGGTCATCGCACTTTTGGCCATACCAGTACGACGGCGGATTTCCTCCAAGCAGCTACCCTCATTCGTGATCAGAGACCCAAGATACACGAACGCACTGACTTACTCATACCCGTCGAGTAGATTTGAGCTCGGAAGAAGATGAGCACGGTCTACCACCATTACCTTTGTCTTGGAATGGTTGATCTTGAGTCCAAGCTTAGCGCTCTCTGCTTCTATACGCTTCAGCAGGTCCGCCATTTCTTCCTCGCTTGACGCAACTATAGTGGTATCGTCCGCATATCTCAGGTTCGTGAGTCTTTCACCGCCAACAACGATTCCGCCGTGCCAACCATCCAGCGCTCTCCTCATAATGTGCTCCCCGTAGAGGTTGAACAATTTCGGAGACAAAATACAGCCCTGACGCACGCCCCGTTCCGTATGGAAAGTCTTCGATGTTTTGTTTTCCAGTTTCACAAAGCTAGTGCCGTCAAGGTACAAATTCTGAATCAGAAAAGTGAGATGTGGGGGGACGCCCATTTCAATAAGAACATCAAACATTGTCTGCCACTGTACGCAGTCAAACGCCTTAGCGTAATCTAGGAAGCACAAGACCAGTGGCTTGTGATGTTTTATTTTCCGTTAAGTTACTAATATTAAAGTTTTATACAAGTGGTACCTAAGTAAATAAACAATATGTTAACATAGCAACCATATGTTCCTCCAATTAGATTTTGGTAACTCGCACTCGCATAAAAAGACAGTGCCACTAAAACCTGCAAGAATTATACAAGTATTAATTAAGTTATAAGATCTTCCAAACAAAAGTCATGATAATAATATCATTGATAAATGATATTATTATCATTATATTTTTAAATGTTTTATATAATTTTTTTATTCTAATATTTAAAAATATAATTTATAAGTATGGAAAATGAAATAAAGGAGTCATTGATAAAACCACGGGATAAAACTAATATATCAAAGACAACATACGTAAGTACCTTATGGTGATATATCACTTCTTCTCTTAATGTTTTCATAAATTTTCTCCAAAAAATCCTTGCTCACTCTATAATTTGCTTTAAATTCGTCTTCATTCATAGAAAACGCTTCGTCTTTAAAACGCATCATCCGACGCTCATCTCATCTTTGTTTTAATTGTTTTTATGGGAATTACGTAAAACACTGTATATTAATGCCAACCCTGCCATGTTATATATAATACTTATTACTTGCTGAAAACCACATAAAACGCAAAACAATTTCTAAAAAGTTACTCTTTTGTTATTGGAAAAATCCCAATCAACAAACAATCCCAACGCAATACTGGCACAATAGACGGCTGTCAAAGTAAGTCAAGAGTTCCCAAAAATGGACACGCAATTCAAATACAATTTGGCGCTAGCGTCGAACTCAAGAGTACGAAACGTGAAAATTCCAATGTCGATAGATCGGAATTAAAATCAAGAGTAAGCGCCCTGACCCGGTCGCGAGCGGGACCCCTCCCTCAATCAGTCAGCTATTCGCTAGCGAGCACGGTGTCGGATAGATTTTTTTTTTAACCTTTTAATGAAAAAAACTTTTTGCTGTTGTTAGGTACCTAGGTACTTTTATATTTAAGTACCCACTACCCATGGTTTGAGTGACAACGGTGTTTACCCTAATGACACCCTGTATTACTGTATGGAAATATGGGCTAGACAACTGTCTCAAATATTGATTATGAAATGCAATAAATAATATCGTAACACCGAATATTAAGTTTTAAGTAGTTGTAAAAAATGGATTTGGAAACTTTCCAAATACCTTTTTTACACTTTAACCTGTTAAATTCTGCGAGGAATGTTACCAGTTACAACTTAAAATTTTATTGCAATTCATAATCAATATTTTAGACAGTTGTCTGGCCATATTTCATATTTCCAATTCCATACAGTAATAATGGTGCCGATTCTGTTGTACCTACACCGAACTAAACTATCACTAAAATTCCTTACTTTTTTTTGGCTATGAGAATCTTAACGCAATTCTGACAAAAAAAAACTATTTTGAAAATTATTTTGACACAACTCAAATCGAATTTGACAATCGCGCCTCCATAAATGTTAACCGAAATCCAATCCTTGTTATCCGATATTCGGTGCCTTTCCCCTGATGGTTGTTTTGAGTGAGACCCAACCGTGGTGTTGGCACAATACTAAGTATGTGTGTGTGTGCAGGTATACTGGGCGGGCCCGCTGGGCGGCGCGGCGCTGGGCGCGCTGCTGCACCGCTACGTGCTAACGCCGCGCCCCACAAAGCGCGCGGCCAGGGATGTAGACATACCGCTCAACGACAAACACGAACAAGCCTAGGTTACCTATACCCACCTCACATGACGATCTAATTACATTTTAAATAAAACATTCTAATTATAATTTTTTTTTTTACTCGTGCCTAATTTTTATTGTGTCGTTTCTGGAATCTATAATAGTGAGGACAACCGCACATCAGTCGTAACACTCGCACTAAATAATATTTTCGCATAGTACTTTTTAGATTATCCTTCTGAGTTCCTACGACACCATATGGGGCCAACGTGAAGTTCCAGTGGCACCATTTAGCGCCACCGCACGCTCATAAGCGCCACTGGGATTTAATCATTTTGCATACCTACTAAAAATCGACTAAATTGATTCCGAATTTTTTCCTACACTGGCAATAATATCAGTGACCCGTAAACGATCAAACATACCTACTAAATAAAAAACCTTGTGTCCAACACTGTAAAAAAATAATATGAAAGCAGCATTTTTTACCCGACTGCCCCAGAAGGAGGGTAATGTTTTTCAAGAGTAAGTATGTATATGTATGTTTATATGTATGTATGTTTGTATGCATGTATGTCTATTTCGTTGGCACGCTCTGTAGCCTAAACGGCTTGATGGATTTTAACATTTGAGATGTCGTTAGATTCGTCTTAATTGTGGGAGTGACATAGGCTGTAATTTTTTTATATATTTCATCTGCAAACAAAAAAAAGGGAGCGGAAGGTTTTTTTTTTAAATAAATTACAATATTGGTATCAAATAAAAGCTAGTAGTTAAGTAATTCCAAAAATATAATTTAATAAACAAAATTATCGATCGTGGGCAAGAATCTATGGGCGGCACACCCACGTCCGCCACGGATGAAACCACTGTAGTTTTGAAAACATCACTTCTCCCTTTACTCAGTCCAAGGCGCATCAAAATCTGTCCCGGGGTTATTTAGTTACGACAATTTTAGGTATGTATTGGCGGCACACATGGGCGTACCCAGCTTCTGGCCTAGGGGGGGGCAAGTCATATTTTTTAGGTCGGATCGTCCGCGGCTACATGAAACATTAGGTATAATGGTGGAATCCGACGATCGGCAATATTGCAGACGGACACGCACGGCAGACGACCACAGTCCGCCACGCACCGCGCACCGAGGAACTTCCCATGTCTGCGATACCCCGCACGTACACCTTCCCACGGTCCGTCGTGCGGGCTCGTTGGTGTCCGTCCGCAACATTGCGGATCGTGGGATTTCGGTATAATATGTAGAGTAGTGTGTGGGGCAAACAGCCGTAACATATCAAATAAAATAAATGCTAGTCGCTCGCAACCTCAGCTTGCAACTCCCTACCGAAGATTACCGCCGCGCGAACGCTGGGCTAGATTCGGTAATCTTCGTGCGCCACCGTCGCGCGCGGTTTTTTGGCAATTGCTCCGTGCATTTTGCCAGTGTCTAGTGCGCTGTTTACTTAAAAGTTAGAGCATAAGGCCCCGTTTACACTTTGATTAGTAATTAGGCGAGTTCGTACGTGTTCTGCGAGATTTCCAGGGGGGGCAGCTGCCCCCTCGTGCCCCCCCCCCTCGGTACGCCCATGCGGCACACCTCGTTCCACCACAGATAAAACCTCTGTAGTTTTTAAGACATTACTTCACCCTTTACTCAGGCCAAGGCGCATCAAAATCTGTCTCAGGGTTATTAAGTTCTGACAATGTTAGGTTAGGTTAGATTGTATATTACACAGATAAAACCACTGTGGTTTTTAAGACATTACTTCTCCCTTTACTCAGGCAAAGGCGCATCAAAATCTGTCCCAGGGTTATTCAGTTCCGACAATCTTAGGTTAGGTTGTGACGAAGTCCTTCTCATCCATACTCATCCTATCATTTATTACTGGCAATTCTTTATGGCTGGCCACATCATCATTCCATTTTCAATTTGAATTCAGAACGCCACAAACTCCCGTGCAGTCTTTTTCCAGTCTGCTGGACACTTCATCTTTGGACTTGACCGAAGCGTGTTACTGTCTGCAATTTTTATAACCATCATTCTTCTAAGTACTGATAATATTGATAATTTTATTGTGTCGTATTTAATAAGTAACAAGTAATAAACCGTTCCTCCTATCTACGTCTACTTTGTTTACCTCATTTATCAACGTTGTCCGGGGAGACCCTCATTAAGCAAGCTAGCGGAGGGCAGAGGGGGCTCCCGGGACAAGGTTAAGCTGAAAACGGCAGACGGCGGCGGAAGAGGCTCGTGAAGCTGAGACCGATGCAGCTCCATGTGTCGCTGCATCGGTCGCTCGCCCCGCGCCCTCGCCTCCTCGCGCCCTCGCCTCCTCGCGCCACCGCTACGATGACGCGAGTACTTTCGCCTCGAGGTCCCAGGGCAGGGGATCCAGCCAGTGCACAAACCACCTCGTAGGAGATCGTGCGATACCTCCTGATGACTCTAACGGCCATCGCTCTCTGCAGCTTGCGCAGTACTGCGCTGCTACCAGCTGTCAGGTAAGCCGCCCAGATCGGGTCCCCGTAAAGGGCCATCGACCTCGTAGAGCCACCTACAAGCAGTGCTCGGGCCCCCTGATTGGGAAGCAGCGTTGACAGCGACCCAGCTGCGCAAAAAATTGAGTTTTATTGGAGCAGACTCTGCACTACTGAGTAATAACTAAATAAACACAACAAAAACAATGGTTAGCAAAACTTGTGAGATATAAAACCTTTTTTTTTTTTTTATAGCGGTGATAAATGCCTAACGCATACCACACCGTCCGGGGAGACGGTTTGGCTTGCACCCACTAAAAACACCGCCGTGAGCCTACTGTCGCCTTGGTGGATGAGCCGCGAGAACTGCTATGCATGACATTCGCGACCATCCGGGCACCAAACTCCTTTGGCGAGGTGCGGGCTCACCTGGGACACCGCCACCACTCATGAGGGCCGTGCAATGCGACGACGATAGACTCCCCAATCTATCGCCCGCTGGCACCTCCTAGGGCGGCATCAGATCGCCATGGCGCATCCTCCGCCGCCCTGTTCTCCTGCGACGAATCGCGTCAGCGAGGGAATCTTCCTCCCTGACGCGCTCCGCCGCCTGCGAGGACGTCATCTCGCAGAAGGACGCTACAGCCTCCCATGCCGCCCTACTGTCGGCCATGGCTTTGGCCACGGCCGGCAAGGAGAGGTCTGCCCCGATTGTTGCTGCGAGAGCACGGCGCTGCACCACCCAGGCAGGACAATGCTCGAGGGTGTGAAGCGCCGTGTCCTCGCTGCAGCCGCACTGGTGACACACGGGAGTCGCCTCCCGTCTAGCCACCTTGTGCAGGTAACCTATCCAAACCTAACATAACCTAACCAAACCTAACATAACCTAACATTAACCTAACTGTATCGGAACTGAATAACCCCGGGACAGATTTTGATGTGCCTTGGCCTGAGTAAAGGGAGAAGTAATGTCTTCAAAAGGCGGAGCTGGGTGTCTTTTGCCCACCATCCTTTAAAAAAAAAAGCTTAAAATAAAACAAAAATAATCTTGACAGAAATAATTATGCTAACGTTATTAAGGTGTTATTGTTATTAGTTCATTAGGTGATACTGCCAGCAAATGTAACGCACATTTGCTTAATAGTTATTGTCAGTTATCAGTAATTCGTTAAAAAATAAGATAATCAGATATCTGTTTTACCCAGCTCACGTAAACGATTATTTAAAGTATAACTACGTAAAAAAACGAAAATCGCCAAAATGTCAGTTAGGAGTTCATGTCACTTCATCGTCGTCGACGATGAAGTGACATGAACCTCTATCTACCAAAACATAATTTTACAGGAAACGAAAAAAACGTTTCATTTTTTTTAAACACAAGGTATGAGTAAATCTATTATTGATTATATATTATATAAGAAGCGTGTATCGGGGGATGTGTGAGACTTATAGATATCCAATCAACTTCTTGATTTAGGCGTAGATAGGTGATATTGGCAACCTAGGCTTTAAAAATAATAGGTCTTTACCTATGAAATTGCCGTTCTGCAGTACTGGCCATTTTAAATCAAAATAATTTTTGTTTGGCTAAGAATTCTAATTTCAAAGAATTCTTTTTTCAAAAGAAGTCATTTGTTTAATGATTAGTGTTACATTTTCATCGCATTTCAATCTTTTTCGTCATCATGGATACGTTAAAAATTCGAGTAATTATGGAATATGAGTACCGTCGTGGCAGCAACGCGGCACAAGCGGCACGCAACATCAACGACGTTTACGGAGCTAACGCTACAAACCAACGCACCACCTGTTATTGGTTTGCTCGCTTCCGTTCTGGAAATTTCGACCTGAAAAATGAACCTCGCGGTCGTCCGAAGACTTTGGTCGACAATGACGAATTAAAGGCGATTGTGGAAGCTGATGATACACAATCTACGGCTGAATTAGCAGCAGCTTTCGACGTTAGCGTCAAAACAATATTGGTCCATTTGCGTCAAATTGGCAAGGTAAAAAAGCTTGACAAATGGGTGCCCCACGAACTCAATGATCGCCAGCGCCAAGTACGCGTCGAGGCGTGCCTTGCACTGCTCAACAGACACACAAATGAAGGAATTTTGAACCGCATTGTTACCTGCGATGAAAAATGGATTCTGTTTGATAACCGCAAGCGCTCAGCAAGTTGGTTGGATCCTGGTTCAGTACCTAAACAATGCTCTAAACGAAAACTTACCCCTAGAAAAGTGATGGTCACTGTTTGGTGGTCTAGCGCCGGTGTGATTCATCACAGCTTCTTACCAAACGGGGTGAGCATTACTGCAGATGTGTACTGTGAAGAACTGAACACAATGATGGAGAAGCTGGCACATCTCCAACCAGCATTGGTCAATCGCTCGTCTCCGCTGCTCCTGCACGACAACGCGCGACCTCATACTGCACAGCAGACGGTCTCCAAGTTGCAAGAACTGGGGTTGGAAGCTCTCCGTCATCCGCCCTACTCACCAGACCTTGCGCCTACAGACTACTACTTTTTCCAGAATTTGGATAACTTCTTGGCGGGAAAAAAATTCAATACCCGAGAGGCAGTACAAAATGCCTTTGAAGAATTTGTTGCCTCCCGTCCAGCTGATTTCTTTAAGAAAGGCATCAATAAACTGCCACTGCTTTGGCAAAGATGCATTGATTGCATGGGTGATTACTTCGATTAATACAAATAAAAAATATATGAAAAAAAATCGTTTAAATTTTTTTTCATACAAAACGGCAATTTCATAGGTAAAGACCTAATATAATAGTTTACGTGAATAATATCATAAAAAATATTTACGAGCCAAAAAATCTTTACGTAATTTCAATGTAAAAAATCTTACGTAATATTACTCGCCGTATTTATCTGATTGTTGACTGTTTTTTAATTAATTTGTGTCTATGAACGGTGATTATATAATATGTGAATACTCATTCTAATTAATTATTTCATGCATTCGAGGCATATTCATTAATTTTTCAAAGATTTAACTACGTGTTTCTACGTGTAGGTAAAATGTCAAAATCACAGCACCGCGCAGTATGAAGTTTGAGTTGGAAATTATGTGTAATCTTATTAGAAAAAAATCGGATTAGATTACTTTGTCTATTCATAATATTATTACCAAAATTTTGTGTAAATTGATCCATTAATTTGCCAGAAATCAACATAATACAGCAACAAGTCGGCTTTCGCCCTGTTCTCTGTCTTCAATAGAATGTTTTTAATACTAAAGTCAATGATATAATATAATATCATTGACTAAAGTACTATTTTAAGTGTTGTTGATATTATTATGTGTGGCCTCATTATTCAAGAGCCCGAAACTGTTTACTGAATGTAAATACATCAAATAGAATCGTAGATAAAGCGTTTTTTGTGAGCGGGGTCAGCCGAGTCAAACTACATCGCGTTACGCCGTGCGGCGCAGTACCTTAGGGGGCGCCGCTTATAAGCGGCGGCCAGGACTAAATAGGTTAAAAGCTTGTTTTAAAAAAGATTTTTACTCATATTTTGTTTGGTACTTTTAGCATTAGAATTTGTTTAAATATCTGTTCTACCACCTTCACAAATCCAACGAACCCGACACTACGGGGCTACCTTGTAAGTTCGAGGAGTTCTTATGGCCACCTTCTGGCTTCATCATCAGACTTTGGATACTACCTTGGGCTATAGTCCTTGTCAAGACAACGCCAACGAGTCCAAACACGATGGAGCTATCTTGTTTTCTTGAGAAGTTCCTATGGCCACCTTCCGGCTTCATCATCGGATCCTGAACACCACATAGTGTAAGAGCATTTGTCAAGACCAATCTAGAGAAACTAAAAACGACGGGGCTATCTGGATTACTTGAGAAGTACCCGTGAATACATTCCGGCTCCATCATCAGACCTAGGGGTCTGGGTCTACACCACCTAGCGTCAAAGCACTTGTTAATGCATGTAACCAATGAGTCCAAACACGATTGGTGCTATCTTTATTGATTGAGGAGTTCCTATGGTCAAATTCCAGCTCCATCATCAGACTCTGGACACCACCTAGTGAAATAGCACTTGTGAATGGGAAAAACCAATGGGTCCAAACACGATGGATCTTGTTTGATTGAGGTTTTCCCATGGCCACCTTTCGGCTCCATCATCAGACCCTGAACACCACCTAGTGTCAAAGCACTTGTTAATACGTAGCCAATAAGTCCAAACACGATGGTGCTAGGTATCTTGTTTGATTGAGGAGTTCCTATGGCCAACTTCCGGCTCCAGCATCAGACCAGCAACCTACATTGTATGTTTTTTTTCAAAATGTCTCAGTAGTTAAACAGCGTATTAAAAAAAACCTGTCCGATCCGTGTTGTTAAGAATCATACTGAGATTCTATTTACTTACGTGGTTTTTTGTTGGAAAAAAGAAAAACCACGTAAGTCGAAAACAAATGCGGCGAATATTTTCGCCGCATTTGTTTTCGACTGTCGTCTTTCGGTTGTTTAGAAGTCATAACATAATATATGACCTTCGCAGAAAATTTGCTTATTTATAATGAAATTGGGGTAATTTCGGTAAGTACTAAAAATGTGAATTTCAAATTGCAATAACTTTTTTTATTTTAGTACTATATGTCCCTTACGGATCGTCCAGGGTTTTTGTTACACGCTGTATATGTATTCCAAGTTTCAGCTAAATCGGATGGCAGGAAGTGCTTGAAAAATTGATGACAATAATTAGAGTAACCGGAAGCACATACGAACATAAAAATGGTTGATATCGCATAATTAGTTTTGGCTACAATTTAAATGCTTACCAAAATAATTTTTAGACCAACCAGACCAATTTTAGACTAAGTACCAAGTAAAATATGTTAACTTCATATAAAATAAACCCACTCGAATACCGAGGGTATTGAGTGGGTTAACTTTATTTGAAATTGCCTAAAGAACAACGTTTTAAGTTCCAAAATAATTATACACTCATCAGACTAATTGTACGTGTTGTATTTATATTCTTTTTGCCTACCTACCAAAGTGGATAAATGCTCACCAAATCTTTTCCCTGAAATAGTAACATTCATACACACACACACTCATACTAAATGACAGTTCTAAATGAACTGTCATAGTGTGTGTGACACTATGACAGTTCATTTAGAACTGACATTTTGGGTACGATTTCAGCTTCAGTGTAATCAAATTAAACCTGAATCCAAAATATATTATTGTCGAACTAAAATTACAGTCGTTTCGTTTCCCTTTATTTGGAATGCGCCATATTGTTTGTGAATCTATTTTTGGTTAGGTTCATTTGGGTTAGGTTAAAACAGTGACCATTAAACGCGTGAACGCGAGCGAGTGAAGCGAGCATGCCGCGGTAGCGGCCGCCGAGCGCCAGATCCCCTCCATTGATGGTGAATCATTTGGGTTAGGCATTATCACTAATAAAGAACTAGAATACACAATACCATGCAAAATTTTTCTTAAAACTGTCACCAATTGTGTCTATGTTATTCAAGTTGAAATAAATATAAATTAATGTAAATTCAACCTTAAATGCAAAGTTTAAAGTTGTTTTCACAAAGATAGTGTAGGTACAGAAAGCAATATTTTTTACGACCGATACTCGTTTGTACATACAACATACTTCAAAACAAATTCAACGTTACGCGCATGTCATAAAGTCAGAATTACAAACTAACAAAAAAAGAAATTAAGGTTTTACGACCGAGGTTTACTGCTAGGATAAAGGAATGGATCACTGGATCTCGAGGAAAGCTAAAAAACAAAAATAAAATCTCACATTTTAAATTTTATTACATGTGTTTTATATTTAAATAAAATATCAGTAATTATTAATAAACTTTAATAATACTGTACCAGTTATAGAATACCGGAGATCTCCATGAGAGGGGCTGTAGCACAGACAATCCTAGACCTCAGCATAGATAATCTCTAATAGGTACCACAGATAATCTTACTTACTATTCTAGAACACCTCCCCCTTAAGCAATTTGTGAACATTAAACCCAATCAACAATAAACAATATTAAACATAACTCAGTCTAATCAACACTGGTTATTACAAATCCAAAATCTGTCTAGGCTTAATAATTCTGCCAGACCTAGTCTGATGCAAACTTGAACTAACATTATTGGAACTATTATTATTTGTCACATCAGGTACATCAGACAGACTTTGTGAACCGCTAGGTAAACTTAATTGACAACCATTATCGCTTACATCTACATATAAACATCTCTCTAGGACCATAACTTACATTAGTTTGAGACTTTCTCATGTGATATGTATTTCGTCTTACCGGTTTGGAATCACCGCATACTATATAAGATCTAGGTTCTTCAGCTTTATTTAGTACTATTCCCTTTTTCCAAATATTATCTTATCAGTTTTATATACTATTTCTTCCCCTATCTCAAAACTTTGTTCCTTCCTTCTAGCTTTCCTATCATGAAACTCTTTAGTTACAGACTTTCTCATATTCAACAAAATATCTACATTTTTCTCTATCTTTGGTTCTAAAGTTATACTGCTAGTAGGTAAATTCGTCCTTAGGCGTCTACTATGTAAAATTTGTGATGGTGAAATCTGTAAGCCAGCTAAAGGCGTATTATTATAATGTAAAATGGAATCTCTATAGTCAATGTTTTCATCATTAGATTTCTTTAACAAAGTCTTAGCAATATGTACAGACTTCTCTGCTAACCCATTACTTCTATGGTAATGTGGACTACTAGTTGCAATTTGTATATCTTTAGACCTATAATACTGTTTACACTCATATGACAAAAACAGATTATTATCAGCAACTACAGTCTCCGGATACCCGAATCTGGTAAATACTTCTTGCATTGCATTAATTATGGATTTAGAACTCTTATCACACAAAGGAATTATTTCAAGCCAATGCGAAAGGTAATCCACTATAACTAAATATGATTTACCAGCAAATTCTAATACATCTGTCCCTACTTTACTAAATCTCTGCTTAGGTATCTTATGGCATAACATAGGCTCATAGTAATTCTTAGGGCTAAATTTTTCACATGTTCTACATTTAACAATGAGATTTTTAACATTCTCAGACATACCTACATTTAAATTGTAACACATAATAATAATTGTATATACAACTTATTAAGTGACTTAATTTGTAAACTGTTTTAGACTTTGTTAGTTCATGACATTTACTATTTAGATATCATATTTTGACATTCATTCATTCATTCATTGCATATAATAATTAATATTTGTACACCAGTCGTGGTAAAACATGTTGATACAATCGATAAGTAATGTACCATCTATAGTAAACATCCATTTTTGCATGTATTATTATGACCTACACATGTTTTGACAAATAAAATGATCTTTATCTACATATATCTACGAAAACATCATGTACGTAAGGAAAAATCTAAGTCTTTTTAGTAAAAGAGGTGAAAAACACAATTATAGGACTAGGAATAGGGACCAATTAGTTCAACCGGGCTTCAGACTGGCTAAAGTAGACTCATCCTTCATGGGGTACTGTTTAAAATGTTACAATAAAATACCTCCCCACATACTCCAACTGAATGAAACAAAATTTAAATCTTGTATAAAACGCACACTATGCCGCAAAGCATATTATAAATTGGGGGATTACATCACTGACAAAAATGCTTGGCTCAGCGCTGGTCCAGCTCCACAGGGCGCAACAACTAATTGATTAGCATACGAAAATATTGTTGGAGCTGCTGAAGATTGTAAAAACTATCTTTACATTGTATAAATTCAATCTCCTAGTATTGTATAACTGCATAGCACATGTGTGTGAGCACTATGTACTTACCTAAGTACTTTAAAGCTACCATTTACTAGGTACGTCTTTCATTGACTTGAATGTGCCCTGGCGGCTGAAAGCATGTCATGCTCACTTTAATGTCTCGCTGGTGGTGGCGTGTGTGTTGGATCATTAAGTTCCCTTCAAAATGGTTGAGCTGAATGGTGCTGATCCATGCGTCATGTTCGTGAACGGGCGCCATCAGTAGGGACTGGTCATCTCTTAGCTGCCACGGCTTATTTTGATTTATTTTAATTTTTGAATTGTTTTGTATCGTTTTATCTTTTATTTACGGACTCTTTTAACCTGCACGTTTTTCTACATTGTACTCACATGTATGATTCCAACATGAATGATGTAAACAACATATTGTAACAATATTCTGATTTAAAAGAGTGTCCGTGGAGTTTCTTGCCCGTTCTTCTCCATAGGAACCTACTACGCTTCGGAATGGGCATCTAGCTTCATATTTTCTGACTGACCGACCCTTTGACAATTCAAAAGTGCCTGTAATTGGTTTATTTGAAATAAATGCTTTGAGTTTGAGTTTGAGTTTATCTTTATCTTTATCTATACCTGTCCAATAAAATAGCTGTCTAGCTCTATTAATACTTTTATTTACCCCAGGGTGTCCTTGATGAATTAAATTTAGCACATAAGATCTCAAACATTGTGGTACAATTATTTTAGAACCAACAAACACTAACCCTGCCTCCACATAAATCTCATCCTTAAGTTTATAATATGGTTTACATTCCGTGGAAACCTTAGATTCATCAGGCCATCCACTTAAATAATACTTAGTAATCTCTGTCAAAATTCTGTCTTTACTAGTAGCTAATCGAAATTGAAATTTCCTTTCTGAGCTCATAGGTAAATGTACTGAAACTGAATGTACCATTTCCAACATCTCAACATCTTTCTCAATAACATTTCTACTATTCCTTGATAGCATATCAGCAAAATGTATATATTTCCCAGGAACATATACAAGATTTAAACTGTATTTTAATAATTTTAACCTTAAACGTCTTAATCTGGGTGAACCAATCTTACTGATCTGTTTTGACATAATTGGTAACAAAGGCTTATGGTCAGTTTGGACACTTACAGACGTACAACCATACACATACTTATGAAATTTTTGTGTACCATAATAAATGGCTAATAGCTCTTTCTCAGTTTGACTATAATTAATTTCAGCACTATTCATAGTTCTAGAAACACAGGCAACTAATCTTAAAACATTTTTATCATCTTTTTGAAACATGCAGCACCCAATACCATTTTTAGAAGCATCACACTGTAAAATTATCTCTTTATCAGTACAAAATGGGCTCAAAGCTGCTGTCTGAGAAATTTTACACTTTAAATTACCTAACATTTTCTCATGATGTGGCAACCACTGAAACTCAATATCTTTTTTCAAAAGTTTACATAAAGGTGACATTAATTCTGCCATCTCAGGAACATATCTTCTTACATAATTAAAGGAACCAATTAATCTTTGTAATTCTTCCTTAGAACTAGGTGACTTCCACTGTAATAAGGACTCTACTCTATCACCGTCAACTCTCATACCTTCCTTGCTAAATATTTGACCAATATACTTAACTTCTCTTTGCTTGTATTGTAATTTATCTTTGTTAAAAACTGCTCCTATCTCTTTTGCTCTTTTTAACAAATCAGCAACACATTTATCATGTTCAATCTCATTTTTCCCCATGACTACAATATCATCAAACCAACATAACACATTAGGTATAGAACCAAAGTAAAATTCCATCTGATCTTGGAAAACTTCAGGTGCATTGGTTACACCATAGGGAAGAACTAAATATCTATACACTCCAAACGGTGTAGCAAAGCAACATTTCCATGAAGCCTCCTCTGTAAGTGGACAATGATGGAATCCTTCAGACAGATCAAAAACCGAAAATACTTCCATATCTTTTAACCTAGAAGCCACTTCATCTACAGTAGACAGGTTTTCTTATAATATACTTATTTAAATCTATAGGGTCTAAACACAATCTTAACTTCTTATTTTGCTTTTCAATAATCACAATTCTATTAATACAAGCTTCAGAATCTATTTCTTCAACTTTCTTTATAGCACCTCGCTTAACTAACCAGTCTAATTCACACTTTAAGGGTTCAGACAAAGCTAAGGGAACTTTAACAGGTGGATTACAGATAGGTTCATGAGGAATTGTAGGAATATTACATTTATTGGGAAAACTACCTTAACCATTAAAAACTTCAAAATTTTCAGATACAAACTTAGACTTCTTTTCATCAACATTACTTACTACTGACACTTTTTGTACTCTCTTTAACAAATTCAATTTTATACAACCGGGTAAACCTAATAACATATTTTGACTTTCAACTATCATAAAGTTTTCACAACATTCAATATTTTTATACTTACACCTTAGATTAACCATACCTATTGGTTTAATTTTAGTCCCTTGGAATCCTTCTAATTCAGTTTGAACCGGAGTTACCTGCAATTTAGTATTAAGACTTTTAAAAACTTTCCATGGCATAACACTAACATCCGCCCCGGTATCAAGACGACACTTCACATTAGCATTTTCAATTATTATATTCTCTGTCCACTGACCATTATTGACCATTCCGCAGGATAATGATGACTCTGGTGAAGAATCTTCAGAATGCTCCTGAATATTATGCACTCTTCTGACTCTGCATGACACTGCAAAATGATTTAATATTCCGCATTTACTACACTTTTTCCCATACGCTGGACATTGTCTCGGACCATGTGTTGTTTGACACCGACTGCAATTAAACTTCTTCTCTTCTTTGTCACTTGCATTTTTATTACAACTTTTTGTTTTTACTCTGTCAATTTCATAACTATTGACTGAATTCATTATTTTCACTTGTTCTTTACATTGTTCTGCACTTCTGCATAAATCTGCAGCTTTGTTCAGACTTAAACTTTCTTGTCTGAGTAAATGTTCCTGCAAGTTTTTGTCAGATATACCGTGAGTTATTTTGTCCCGTAAAAGTTGATCCTCAATAGTTTCACCTGAGTTATTGTAATTGCAAGTACTAATCAGTCTTTTACAATCTGTCAGAAAATTATCTAATTTTTCGTCCTGCAGCTGTTTCCTCTCGTTAAACTTAAAACGTTCAAAAACTTCGTTTACACGAGGTCGGACATACTTGTTAATGGCGTCTATAAAATTTTCAAATTTGACTTCCTTCGTACTAGACACCGGAAAAGTAGTCATAATTCTGGCGGACTCCAGCCCCATCATAATTAACGTGGTCTGAAGCTTCCTCCAATTCCAATTATATAGTGGTCAAAACATTGCTTCCATAACGGCCACTCATCCCCAGCGTTACTTGACCGTAAGTCAAAGTTTGGTAACATTTTCACACTGTAATTCTCCATATTTATAAATTCAAATACCTCGCAATATGTTTTACGGCTGCGCCATGTTTTATATTTAAATAAAATATCAGTAATTATTAATAAACTTTAATAATACTGTACCAGCTGTGTGTACCAGTTAGTGTACGGCCTGAGTGAAGAAGCGTCTAGCGGAGCGTTCAGCGTTGCGTGCATGCGGCGAAAGAGCGTTCGCCGAATGGCCTTAGTGCACGCTTAGCGTTCGTGTGAGCCGGTCACATTTTTCATCATGGCGTCTGCGTCGTACGATATTATTGATATGTATTTAGAAGAAAATTTGTGGCTAAAATTTAATTATGAGTCAAGACAAGGTAGTAATATTGTGAAGCAAAGAAAACAATTTGGAGAGTTTTCTACGTTATTTGAAACATTAAGGGTGAATGAAGATAAATATTATATAAAGAATGCGAAGATAACCATATTTCAGGTTTATTTTGTATTTCTGAAATTATTTCTTCAAACGACATCGTTCAAGAACGCACGTATCACCGCTGCAAAACACAAACTGGTTTGAACTTGCACGCGACGCCCCGCTCGACGCAAACAAGCCCGCTGCTGCCCACGCTCCGCTCGGCCGGCACTCAGGACGGCCACTACGGGTAGCATGTGTTTAACATGAACGCTGCACGCCCCTGCCCGCCCGACGCTCGAATAGAGCGTGCACTCAGGCCGTACACTTATAGAATACCGGAGATCTCAGAGATAGGTAGATATCCGGAGATAGGTACCACAGATAATCTTACTTACTATTCTAGAACAACATGCACCCTATTCCGTCCCGGCCGTTGCTTATAAGCGGTGTGCCCCCTGAAGTACCGCGCCGCGCGCCGTCGTAACGCGATGTAGTTTGACTCGGGCTGACCCCGCTCACAAAAAACGCTTTATCTACCATTCTATTTGATCTATTTACATTCTGTTAACAGTTTCGGGCTCTTGAATAACGAGGCCATACATAATAATATCAACAACACTTAAAATAGTACTTTAGAATTATAAACATTCTATTGAAAACAGAGAACGTGGCGAAACCCGACTTATTGCTGTATTATGTTGATTTCTGGCAAAATAATGGATCAAATTACACAAAATTTTGGTAATAATATCATGAATAGACAAAGTAATCTAATTAGATTTTTTCTAATAAGATTACATGTAATTTCCAACTCAAAGTTCTTATTGCGCGGTGCTAGTTTGACATTCTTCTGTGGTTCAGTGCCATTCAGTTCCATTAAGATAGTAACTTTACTCTTTGGTGCCCGTGTTGTGTTTATTGTGATGGATTTTCCAATTAAAATCGTGGTAAGTGAATACTTACATAATATATAATTACTTACGTAATTTCAATGTATAATATCAAATATTTGAATGTATATAATTAATTAGAATTAGTATTCGCATATATAACCACCATATAAAAACACAAATTAATTGAAAAACAGTCAACAATCAGATAAATACGGCGAGGCGTATTTGGAATCTATACCTTCACACAACGCTCTATAGTGTTGAGTTCAGGTATACAATAAAAATATATACGCCCGTGTTAGGGATTTGAAAATATACCCGCCCGCAACATTTTTCTGGGGTATACTTTCATGTAGGACGCTCCATTTTGCTATCCTGTAATTTATACCCGTTTCACTGTCTCTCCACTTTTAATTACGCTAATACAGAGACAGACAAAGGGACGTTTAATTTTGTATGTTAGGATTGAGATAAAGTGTACAAGAAGAAATGAGGATAAAACAACGTTTATTAGAAAGGGAAATGTTTTTACTATAAAAATACAATTGGCATGAATTAGTCAAATTAAAGATAAGAATGTTTCGCGCGTTATGGACATTCATTTTAATATTCTGTCCTAAATCAAATCAAATTATTTATTTACTGGAATGTAGGTATACAAATAAGGTAGTGAAGAAATAAAGTTGAGCCATACATTCTGCCCAAGATTCGACATGCAAAATTTAAATGCGTGAGTACGATCGATGCTATAACAAAAAATAAGATCACTAAACACAATTATCAGATAACAATTAACAGTTCAACACAATTAAAATGAATTCATTCAAAATGCAATGAATAAATAAACCGAAATAAGATCACCTAGACTTAGAATACCGAACAAGTGCTTCGTTGCGGTCGGGTATATTTTAAAATACCTACGCGCAAAATCCTAAATCCGAAAGTATACCCAATGTCAACTCGGCCAGTGACGTCACAAATGTTCGGTAAAGGTACGCTTTAATGAATTAATTGTCGATTTCTGGATTTGAAAACATACCCGACGACAACACGGTCTCTGACGTCATGAGCATTGTGTGAAGGTATAGATTCCATATACGCTACGGCGAGTTTACATTGAAATTACGTAAAAATTTATTGGCTCGTAAATCATTTGTATGGTATTGTTTTACGCAAATAATTATTTAATTGCCTGGCCTATTATGTAAGTATTCACTTACCACGATTTTAATTGGAAAATCCATCACAATAAACACAACACCGGTACCAAAGAGTAAAGTAACTATCTTAAGGGGGATGCGCTAAGGTAGCCCGCGAAATTCAAATTTTCTTACGTTTTTTGCAATTTGCAGGTCAGTATCAGGTTGTATGTTGATCTAAATATTATTACCGCTAGTAAAAAATATGGATTTATAGAATTATTTAAAATCAGCAATACAACTCTCTAAGCTCATGAAAGTGTATTGAAGAATGACTATTTCATGAAATCATGACATTTGGCACTTTCATGAACTTAGAGAGTTAAATTACTGATTCTAATGTTTATAATTCTGTAAATTCATATTTGTTACGAGCGCTAATAATATTTAGATCAACATACAACCTGATACTGACCTGCAAATTGCAAAAAACGTAAGAAAATTTGAAGTTCGCGGGCTACCCTAGCGCATCAACCCTATTGGAACCGGCACTGAACCACAGAAGAATGTCAAACTAAAAAATGCTGCGTTCATATTATTTTTTTACAATGTTGGACACGAGGTTTTTGAGTATTTTTGATCGTCTATGGGTCACCTATATTATTGCCAGTGTAGGAAAAAAATCTGAACCGATTTAGTCGATCTTTAGTATGCAAAATGGATAATTCCCCGTAGCGCCTGCGGGTGTCGGCGGGTGGCGCTTCCAGGCGACGTCGCCGGTACTCCAAGATTTCCGCGGAAAACGTCGCTTATAAGCGACCATGGGACTAAATATTCAGACCAAATATTTTATTTATATTATCACTAAATAGATGTTAGGTACCATTATTTTATTTCACGACTTTCAATTTAGTCAGTTTTACTGAGGCAAAAAAGCAAACGGTCGATCGTACAATTTTTTTGATTTAACATTTTATAGATTTAATTTCGCCGTCCTTTCATTTGATACCCAACATGGTTTTTTTAGTTCCTGACTTTATAAATGTCGTCTAGAAGGCGCCATTTTGAATGTGACGTCACATAGCCTATAACCAGCGGACGATCAAGACGCTTCCAATCTGAGATTCCAACGGTACCTCATTTGTCACGTTGTACCTTGTTTGGAACAGATGAAAACACTTACATACCGGTCAAAATCATAACCCTCCTTTTTTCTTCGCCGTAGTCGGGTAAAAAGGAAAATAGGTTAATTTCTACAATACTTTATGAAACACAATTTGGTGAGCATTTATCCATTCTGGCAGGTATTTCGAATATTTTGGTTGTAAAATAGGTTCTTAATTTCTTGTAGGCGTTTAAACACAAGCCTTTAGTTTTTATTCGGTCGCGAATTTCTCAAGAAAAATTATGCCTGGGTTCCTTGTTGGAACGGAACCCTAAAAAACCGGCCAAGTGCGTGTTGGACTAGACACATTGGCACAATGAACGGTTTCGTAGTTGGGATGAATTTATCCAAAGAACCAACTTAACATTGTAGTTGAAAAACGTGGTCTCCTATACATTCCAACTGCAAATGTAATGTAACTACCTACGCATAAAATTGAGGTGTGTCAAAACATTGAGCAGCAACAGGCGGCGTTTGCAGGACACATTTTCGCTTTCGCTTTCACTTCGCTGTATTAAGTAAAAATGTTTGTGCGCGGCAGGTAGACAGAAGCGTTCGCGCGCGGCAGTCGTCCAATTACAGGGGCCCTACCATCAACTTTTAAAATACTTGCCAAGTACATGACAGGTCAACTTAGCAGGCTAACCTGACAGGTTTTCTATTTGTACCATGAACATTTCCGTCTGACCTGCAATGTATCAACTTCAGACCTGCTACGTAACCGTTGACCGGTACGCCATATTATAAACAAACGTTCGGAAATACTTTTTCGCAATGTTACCGGTTTTACGGTTTTAAAGAATTAGATTAAATTAATTTAATAACAGTTTATAATGATCAAGAGAATTCTAAAAAAAACTATTTTTCTTAACAAAATATCTTATTTAACACGATTATGACACTGGAGACCCTTTTAGATACTTATGAAAATAATCTTGAAAGTTACCAAAGTTATTGCTATTTTCGAACGACTATCCTAGCCATTAAGTATAAAAAAATATAGTTTTTGTTCTTGTCAGTTTCACTCTAGTGATGTTACTCAGTCACTAACCGTCAGGCACTCGATTGTTCCGATTATCTAATTCAAGTTGAATCTAAGGTAGGTACTAGAGGGAGGTTTCCAACAGCTTCGCACGTTTGAAACGCACACAAAAAAAAAACAGAGAAAAGAATCATAGCTCGCTCCAAAATACAGCAACCGTTCCATATTGGTACATTGGGGTTTAAGTCAGTGACATTCGGGTAAGATCGGCTTTGTTCGACTTTGTAAAAAGCGCTTTCTCCACATTCCACTTTCAATCTGATAATCAATGATGATACAATGATGATTTTAATGACAAATTACAAGTTATCAACAGAAATCATTAACCCACAGTACATATATATATTTTCACTCTTATTGAAATTCTTTGACTCTACACCACATAGTATTTTGGTACCTTGAGAGAAAATGAAATCGAGTTTTTATTTTATACACTGCAGTAACGAGTTAAACAAAATTTAGCCGCATCACTATCTGATACTGTCAGAAAGACAAGTCAAGTCAAGGGACAACAACACTTCAATAATTTATTTTTTCAGTTTCTTTCGAATTGCATCAATTTCATATATTTCTTTTTTTCCTATGTGTTATTGAAGGAATATAATTAATATGGAATCTACAAGATGGTACAGCATTTACTCCAGATGGATGTTGTGTTATTTGTTCTTTGAGATTCCAACGCAATGTGCGAAGACATAGTCCGAAGCTATAGATGTGCGGTGAACGCTTTTGTATCAAATGTACGTCGTATAAAGATGAGAGGTGGAGCCTGGTGGAGCAACCTGCATCTTTTTAGATGAAATATTATCTACTTCTAAGTCGTCTGACATTGAAATTGATACTTACAGTAATAAAAATGCTTTGTTTACTTATTGTGATTTTTGCTTTCAATAACCATTTAAAACACCCTACGTTCCTACTATACATCCCTACGTTCATACATTCCCACGTTCCTAGGTTCCTACTATACATTACGGGACAGTGCACTATTTTACTATACTACGATGAAGTGTAGGTTGGCCTACTCACTAAACAATTTTTTTAAAGTTATGATCGTATTTCTCAGTAACCTCGTTAGACAAAGTATAATTATTACTACCACTGTAATCTAGATATCATTATCAGAGTACATATTCACAAATGAACATGTACTTACGTATTTTATTTTAAATGAAAGAAAACAGTTCACTAAAAGTAAGTTTTACACGCCTGCTTAATATGACTGCTGGGCAGTTCAGTAGTCGAGTGTTTACATGTCAAAAAGGACTTGATGGTACAGCTTAACGCAGGTCAGACCAGTGAAATGTTGTCACGTGACCACTGACCGGCTTTAGTCACGTGATCGCTGACTTGCCTGTTATTTGACATGTTCACGGTACAAAATAGCCCGACAGTTCACTTTCCGTCGAAAATTGACCTTCGGCAGCCGCCCACGATTGCCGCTTTATGTTTGGACTGTAGTTGTAAATAAACCGTTTTAAACCAAAATCAGTCGTTTAAAAACCGTTTTAAACAAATTATAAACGGTTTTTAAACCACGCATTTGGCACACATTTATAGGTTTTCCTGTAATCTATAAGTGGGTTGCGTACAAGATAAGTCTACGCTGGCGTGCTTAATTCTATATTTTAATATTTAAAATGCAATTCGGAAGTGCCTTAGCCGCCATCACCGTGTACCGATTGACTGGATCTGGAAAAAAGCGGACAATGGGAAATGACTACTCCATATGCCAAAGTTTATTTATAACTAGTTAGTAATTTAATTTAGTGTTGTTAGTGGTATTGTCTTGTTTGCCAGAATGTCATATGCCATAATAATGTTTTCCATAATCGTCCTCAGTCATAATATTTACTTGCCCTATTATCATTTATACTAATAACGTTTGTCATATCAACTTATTAGTCATAACTTTTATTTGCCATAAAATTAGTTGCCATAATAACATGTGTCATAATCATTACTTTGTATAAGTAACACATTACATCATCGATACTTCACATAAGCAACATTTAATATAATTTAGAAGCGTTTATTGTTTTGTACAAAAAATTGGTAGGGAGTACCTATTTTTTGTATAGCCCTAGTATGTGTATGTATGTGTTAGTCCTAAAAAAATTGCAAAAAATTTGGTTTTACTGACAGAAACGCATCGCTGTAAATCCGACTCCACGCAGTCTTGTATGCCCTACCCCTATGTAAGTGAGTGTAATTTAAAATCGCGTAGGCGCGGAGCGGCGAGGCGGCCCGTGAGTTGAGGAGCAGGTGGTTGTAACGCTCGCCGTTGCAGCTGAGGCTGGCCAGCTTAAGCCGGCCAGCAAGACGAAGCTGCGGTGGTGAGCGTTAAACCATCTGCGACGATAAGCTCGCGTGGGACAGCTGGAGCCCCTCAGCGCTGGAGCCGTGACAGAAACCATGCCCGCTGAGTTCATTTTTTAATTTTTTTTTGTTTGCCTTTTGTTCGTGCATAAACCATTTTTCTATGAATATTTTCATAGCAAAATTATTCATTTTAACATAACATCAAAATTGCAGGCGCTTGTACTGAAATAGCATTGTTGTGCTAATATGGGCAAATTAATGTTACGATGAATAATACTTTAATATTTTCTTAAAAACTTGAGGCTTATCTTCAGGTTTAGTGTAAGAAGAACATTTACGCCTCAAGCTTTTAAGAAAATATTAAAGTTCTATGTTTACGTAAGTAAGTTTTTGTTTAGTACTTTTTAATTCATTAAAAGCTTGTTTTAAAAAATATTTTTACTTATATTTTATTTTATACTTTTTAGCATTAGGATTTGTTTAAATATCTGTTCTATCACAAATCCAACGAATTAGGTTTTCCCATGGCCACCTTCCGGCTCCATCAACAGACCCTGACCAGCACCTAGTGTCAAAGCACTTGTCAATACATAACCAACGAGTCCAAACACGATGGTGCTATCTTGTTTTATTGAGGAATTCCCTTGGCCACTTTCCGGCTCCGTCATCAGACCCTGAACACCACCTAGTGTCAAAGCACTTGTTAATACATGACCAGTGAGTCCAAACACGATGGTGCTAACTTGTTTGATTGAGGTTTTCCCATGGCCACCTTCCGGCTCCATCATCAGACCCTGAACACCACCTAATGTCAAAGCACTTTTTAATACATGACCAATGAGTCCAAACACGATGGTGCTGTCTGAGTTCCCATGGCCACCTTCCGGCTCCATCATCAGACCGTGAACACCACCGAGTGTCAAAGCACTTGTTAATACATAACCAATGAGTCCAAACACGATGGTGCTCTCTTGTTTCATTGAGGAGTTCCTATGCCTAACTTCCGGCTCCATCATCAGACCAGCTCCATGGTATCATTTTTTCAAAATGTCTCGGTAGTTGTATGAGTATGCCAAGTTTCAGCTCAATCGAATGCCAGGAAGTGCTTGAAAAATTGATGACAAAAGGAGTAACCGGAAACACATACGAACAGAGCAAGCTAATACGAGTATAAGGCTTGTAAAAACGAACGCATCCTAAGTCAAAATAGGATACGTAGTTTGTTTCTGAAATTCTAGTCAAAAAGTAAAACAATGGCCTAGATGGCTTTATAATACTTGAAATACAATGTAATGTGACACTTTGGTTCGTAGTAAACTTGAGGCAGGTGCCTGTATCTGGCATCCCTACACTGCGACTCTTATATTAGCGCTGGAAAAGGTACAGAAAACTTTACTTAGATTTCTGTATAAAAAAACCTTTCACTTCTTTCCTTTCATGTACCCTACCAACTACCTCCTGGGAGTTTTGGGCCTCAACTCGTTGGAGGTTAGACGAGGCCTTCTACAGCTCACAGTAGCCTGCAAAACTCTAAGAGGACGCATCGACAGTCCTGAACTCCACGATCTTTTCTGTCGGCTATTTGTTCCCGACAATTACATCGGACATCGCCAATGCCGTCGACGCAATCTGTTTGCGCCGCCGTTATGTAAAACTGTCGCCAGAGCTGAGTCCCCTGTAGGATGCTTAACGCCCTCCTGACCACCAATCCTGAGTGTGATCTGTTTGCGGATGAATGGAGCAGAATTATGCGTGTATGTCTGATGTTTTGCGAGAGTAAGTATGCTAGGTTGTCCTCTATTATAAGTTAGTATTTGAGATATTTCTGTTAACTACTGCTTAAATTCTATGTTAATTAATGTAATTGGTGTTACCGTTTTAATTAACAATAAACAATAAACAAAACGATAAACAAAACGGTAATCTAGACTTATATTAGGATATTGTGTTACTCGTATTACATATATATTAGGATATTGTGTTATTACATATATCATATTAGGAGCTCGTGGCTAAGTAATAACAGCCGCACGGATAGATTCGTCAGGTTAAGCTACGCTTGCCGGGGTTGGTCCTTGGATGGGTGACCATCTTTACATATCGAGAATCCTCCGTGTCTCGGACAGCACGTTAAGCCGTTGGTCCCGGCTGTCATTTGTGGATCTTTGACAGTCGTTACGGGTCGTCAGAAGCCCGAAAGTCTGACAACCAGTCTTACCAAGGGGTATCGTATTAACCAGTTACTGGGTTGTGGAGGTCCGATAGGCAGGCGCTCCATGTAAAATACTGGTATTCAGCTGCATCCGGTTAGACTGGAAGCCGACCCCATAGTTGGGAAAAGGCTAGGCAGATGATGAGATGATTGTGTTATTACATATAAATAATGAAAATTCATCTTTTATGTATATATAGAACTTTTGTTGTGATGTGATTACGGGTTCTATAGTGTAATTAAATTAAATGTTCATTGGTTAGTTCACAATGAGTTTAATAAATGTACTATAACTAAACACGGTACAATAAGTAAGATTATGATGATTATAATTTGACGCACAAGTGATGCGATTCGTGGTTAGTGAACGTGTCCTACTTTGTTGACAGCTAGTGACTGAATACTGAACCCTGAGTTCGATCTAAGGGACGTGTGAGTCGTGTGACGTCATAGGTACTTGAGTTCACAAGTTCGTCTGCATGTGTGGGTTACATACCACTACATGTCCTCCCCCCTTTGATAAAACAATAATAATGACTATCAAAATAACAATGAGTAAGGTTCGAAAATAATTGTAAAGACATTGCAAATACTTACTTAATATAAACATGCGGTGTAAAAGTGTTTAACTATACTTAACTTTTAAATTATACAATAAGACCTTACGCTAACAAGAGGCATTTAAAATGTATATAAAAACAAAACCACACTTATGAATGCTTAAACTAAAGACACATTTTGGTAAAAAAATTAAAATACATTCGTCGTAAATTTGGTTACAAAAAGTTTTAAACTTATGAGTTAACTTAAACATTTCTACAAGTGGTATAAGTATGAATAAATACGTTATAAGTTGACATATTAGTGTGAGAACGCTCCATAATTGCTTGTTAAGTTGGTCTATTATAAAACACACAACACTTCACTGCACTTTAAATTTCACATTGATTTATTTATAACTTTGGGACTGGCGATAAAAAAATGTTTTAAATGTTAAATCTCACAGTCTTTTTTACGACGCGACCCGATCTTGTTGTGACAAATGGCTCAGTTTTGTCAAATGGGGTCGTTTGGGTCCCAACCGGTGTTATGGTTGTGGTTTCAGGCGAAACAAAAGTTGTAACATAAGCAGGTTTGAGACGATCGAGAGAAATAGTGACTTTTCGAGAACCTACTTGAACGACATAATACTTATTGCTTCGTTTGACGATTTTATAGGGACCTTCGTACGGCGGTGTTAACGAGCGTTTTACTTCGTTTTTAACGAAAACGTAGTCCGATCTTGTTAAATCTTTATGTACGAAAATGTTTCTGTTATCAGCTTGATTCCTTGTGGTCGGTTGAAGGTTCGCTAGTGTTTCCATGAGTTTGCAGGTATAATCGGTGTTGTTGATGTTTGCTTCGGTGGGAACAAAAAAATCTCCCGGTAGACGCATAGATTTACCGTAGGTCATTTGAGCGGGGCTGTATCCTGAGTCTTCTTTAATTGTATTGCGCATTCCTAACAACACGATAGGTAATTGTTGTGCCCATTGACTGTTACCATCGCAACGTGCCATGATGGAAGCTTTTAGCGTTCGGTGCATCCTTTCGACGTGTCCATTCGCTTTTGGATTGTACGCTGTTGTCCTAATCTTTTCTATTCCAAGTAGTTTGGTCAGCTGTGTGAAAAGGTTGGATTCAAATTGACGACCTTGATCCGAAGTTATTCTTGCAGGGCAACCAAAACGTGCTATCCAATGCTCGAGCAGAGCTTTCGCGACGGTTTCAGCGCTTATATCCTTTACAGGAACGACTTCGGGCCATTTTGTATGACGATCAATCATTGTGACACAGTATGTATATCCATCGGAAGGTGGTAATGGTCCAATAATATCTATATGAACATGCTCGAAACGGTCTGACCTTTCGAACTCTCCTAGAGGTGTAATTGTATGTCTTTGCACTTTACATTTCTGGCATTGTATGCAACTTCTTACAAAGTTTGCTACGTCAGTATTCATGTTAGGCCAAAAATAGCGCTGCGCGATAAGGCGACGCGTAGCGGCTACCCCAGGGTGGTTAAGATGGACACTTGAAATCGCTTTTTCTCGAAATTCCGACGGTAAATAAAGTCGCGCTGTTGAAGTTGATGTTTCGAATGTAAGCTCATGATTTGAATATGGCATGCGGAACAATTTAAATTCCAGATTAGGTTTTTGTTTTAACATGGTTAATTGCGTATCTTCGACTTGGCTTTTATATAATTGTTCATAATCGAAAATATCATGTACATAAATCTCTTCTATTCTTGAAAGAGCGTCTGCGGCGTTATTGAGCTCGCCTTGAACGTACTCAATTTTGTTGCAAAACTGAGAAATAAAATCCAATTGACGAAGACGTCTTGGTGGATCTGATTTAGATTCTTTCTTCGATAATGCGAATATAAACGGTTTGTGATCGGTTAACACCGTGAGATCACGCCCTTCAATCATATAGCGAAAGTGTTTTATTGCCATGTAAATAGCCAATAATTCCCTGTCGTAGGTACTGTATTTTGTTTGGGCGCTACTTAGTTTTTTTGAATAAAATCCTAGTGGTTCTAACCTTTTGTTGACTAGTTGATGGAGTGCTGCGCCGACGCAGGTATTCGCTGCGTCGGTCATTAAGATTAGTTTCGATGACGGGTCTGGATGCACGAGGGTAACGGCATCACTTACATGATGTTTGCACTGATTAAATGCGATGATTGCTTCTTCGGTCCAAGCGATTTTTGTTTTGTCTTTTTTCTTAGCATTGTGCAAATATTTGTCTAAAATAGTTTGAGTGTTGGCTGCTTTAGGAATGCTCATTCGGTAAAAATTTATAAGACCGAGGAAGCGCCTCAGTTCTTCGATGGTTTCGGGTTGCGGATAGTTTATGATTGACTTGACCTTTTCTTCGTCCGGCCGTATGCCATCACAGCTAACGCGGTAACCGAGAAATGTAAGTTCGGATTTTCCGAATTCGCATTTAGACGTATTGATTGTGACGCCAAATTCATTAAGTCGCTTGAACACCTCTTTGAGATCGTGAATGTGACACTCTTCTGATTCTGATGCGATAAGTATATCATCTAGGTAACAGAATGTATTGCGAGTATTTTTCAAAACTTCATTGATAAATCTTTGAAACGTTTGCGCAGCGTTTCTCAGACCGAAGCTCATTTTTGTAAACTCGAACAGACCAAATGGAGTTATTATTGCGGTTTTCGGTATGTCCTCAGGTGCAACACTTATGTAAGCACGTCGAATATCAATTTTAGATAGTACCTTTTTATTTTTGAGGATGTATGTGAAATCCGTTAAACGAGGAATCGGGTAGCGATCGGGCTCGGTGATTGCGTTTAAACGACGATAATCTCCGCACGGGCGTAATTCACCGTTTTTCTTTTGAGCGACGTGTAAAGCATTTGCCCATGGGCTGGCTGACGGCCTGCATATTCCTAGTTCTACCATGCGTTGGAATTCATCCTTCACCGCTTTGTATTTTGCAGCATTAAGTGGACGTGCTTTTTCGTAAACGGGTGGGCCACGGGTACAAATATGATGCATGACATTGTGTTTGGGTGGATCCTTGTAACACTCGCTCATAGTGATGTCTGGAAACTCTGTTAAAATGCGGTGATATTTATTATCCGAGTCGATGACCTTAATAGTAGGAATATTTGAGGCATCTTCTACGTTAGCGTTCCTAGAGAGCAGAGTGACTTTGTCGATTAACTTTTTTGAGTGAAGATCCACAAGCAATGTATTTATTGTGTAAAACAATTTTATTTCATTTTCCAAGTATCGATTTCTTGATCTATTTTATCTTTAATAATAATTATGTACAAGTTGAATTCATTATTAACAAAAAAAAAAAAAAAACTAATTCTAAAAGGACTTACTAATAGATATAAAAACAAAGGGGCGTCAAGCGTCGAAGTATTCGTCCGCATCGCTGTCATCCGGAAACGTGCCCAGAAGACTGGCAGCATTGCCACGTTGAATGGCAATGCTAATTCTTTGGCCAAAGAACAAGCCAGCCCTCTGGTCACGTGAAGTATCGACCAGTCGGTGAGAAATTTCCTTAAAAAGGAGACGCGCACTCGGGCCCCATGACCCGAGCGTTTCGACCCCAAACGGCTCAAAACTGTAGTTGCCCACAAGGTTACAGTATTTGCGCCGCTTGAGGGTCTCAGCAGCCGCAGCAGCGGCGCCAGCACAGCCCGCCGTGCTAGGAACATGGGATGGCGCAAGGGTGTCGACACACGTTGCGTCCCACACCAGAGGCCTACCTACCTTCCAAGGCAGCAACGTCATGCCATCTGGTCTCTTCCTATCGTCACGTACCAAGCCGTTTGGTTCTAATACCGCTGGTACGCCGGCGGTGACAAGGGCTCGACAAGCAATTGATGTTTGGCTAGGAAATCTGCCCCTATAATAGACCGCTGTACATCGGCCAGGACAAATTCCCAGGTAAAAGCTCGACGTAAGCCAAGATCTAAAGTCATTTTCTGAGACCCATATGTTTTGACTGTTGTACCATTGGCAGCAAATAACGTAAAATCAGCTGGTTGACGATTCGAGTTTTTGTAGGCAATAAATGAAATATCAGTGCCGGTGTCTATGAGAAAATGCGTACCACTTTTCCAGTCGGTGACGCTCAAGCGATGAGTTCCTTCGACACCTACGCTCGCCACAGCAGGTGTCGGTTTTAGTTTAACGCTTTTTTGACGCATTGTTGGTCGCCGCATTTCTTGGCGTTATCTCCATAAATATAGTGGTAGAAACACTTGAAATCTTTGTCTCCCGGTTGCGCTGTTTGACGCCTGTATTTATTTTGATTATCAAAATACCGAGAGCGTGATCGTGACCGCGATCGCGTCTGATAATTGCCACGACTCCTATTATTACTTTGACGCGTGATTTGCAAATCATTAATTTTAGTGTTTAACGCGGCAATTTCTTGATGCAATTTAATAAATTGTTGGTCCATTGGTTGTTTGGAGATAGCGACAGGATTTAGTGTACAGACTTCGGATAGCCGTGAAGTTTCCATTATTTTATCAGGTATAGCTGCGACATTGTCTAATGTAACATCGCAGACAGTGACTACTGCGCGGACTGTTTCAGGCAGGCGATCTAACCACAAAATTTTGATAGTGTCCTCGGGAATTTTGTTCCTTCCGAGCTCGCGCATATTACGTAAGAGTTGAGTGGGTCGTTGATCCCCTAACTCGACTTTCGTAAGCAACGTGTGTAGCTGTTTGGACTCACTCTTCATATGCCGAAATTAACCTGACTTTTACAGTTTCATATTTATTGTGCTCAGGCGGGTTCTCGAGAATGTCGCTAATTTGACCCAATTCGTCTCGACCTAACTTAGCTATAACTAATTGGTATTTTTGTAAGTCACCTGCTTTTTGTGCACCGATTATGGCCTCAAACTGGTGGAACCATAATCGCGGGCGCGCTGACCAGAAGTCGGCGATGCGGGAGTTGATGGTGATTGCCCCCGTCTCTGGCGGCTGGTGCTGGTCTACGATGTAACTCGGAGCAGCTTGCTGAGGTGCGTAGACGTTGTCAGGTGCGGCGCCAGCCGTGGCGGCAGCAGCAGTGTTAGGGTTGGTCATCTCGGAATTTCGTAAAATACTTCACAGTAAACACTAAAGAGAGTCTAAGTCTGTATTAACGCAATTGCACTCGCGCGTTATAGTACAGTATGGAACCGTATTTTTTAAATCACGTCGGGTATCAAATCACGTCGGGGTCACCAATATAGAACTTTTGTTGTGATGTGGTTACGGGTTCTATAGTGTAATTAAATTAAATGTTCATTGGTTAGTTCACAATGAGTTTAATAAATGTACTATAACTAAACACGGTACAATAAGTAAGATTATGATGGTTATAATTTGACGCACAAGTGATGCGATTCGTGATTAGTGAACGTGTCCTACTTTGTTGACAGCTAGTGACTGAATACTGAACCCTGAGTTCGATCTAAGGGACGTGTGAGTCGTGTGACGTCATAGGTACTTGAGTTCACAAGTTCGTCTGCATGTGTGGGTTACATATAAAACAAAAAACGGACTTGGGATATGCTACCTATCCCAAGTCCATTATTTTATTAATTAATAAAAATTTATTAATATCTTTTTGTAATAAAAAACTACCTATCAACCTACTTTTAAACTAAAAATAAAATTTTACTTAGAATTTCACACAATCTGTAGTCAAGTGACATACGTGACTAGTGTTCAAATCGAGACTTAAAACGTGTACTGAATAATTAGCTGAATGTGACTTAGGGCGAATTTCACCAAACTTTTATACCGAGTATAAGTCTTATCCTGCGACAAAATTTTGAATTTTTGACAGTTTTTCCATACAAAAACTGTCAGCCATTTTTATTCCACGGATAAAAGATATCCGACTTTGGTAAAATCAGCCCTTAGGATAGTTTACCTTCGGTATACAGGGTGATGAGTGAAGAAAGCAAGAGGTACCGAACGAACATGTAAATCCATGATGCCTCTCTGGGAAACAGATCTGACTGCAGGCGCGATCCGAGGGGGGGGGGGGTCCTGGGGGTCATGACCCCCCCCCAAAAAAACATTCAAGCCGTTGAGAGACTGAATGATTTACGTGCTTTACTAACTAAAAACTGTAGGTACTTGAGGCACAGTGACCCCGATGGGCATATACAAAAATAGTTTTTAGAGTACATATCAATTAGGTAACCATTTTCCTAAAAATATTCCTGGTACGTGGTACCTAATACCTGATAACAAACACATTTCTGAAGTGTTGAATATTGTGTATGTGTATGGTTTTATTTTATTGTTAGGTAGTTGCACTTAGTTTTTTACGTTTTTACTAAGTACACGTATAAGAATAAGAATCGGTCCACTAGGTCAAAAGTTATTACTAGGTACTTGGCTTGGAACGGCTTATTCCGAACGGTTAGGAACGTAGAAAAAATGTGAATCTTTTTTGTGCACGTAACAGAACTAGACCACAATTTCTGTGTATAATTTTTACTTCTTTATATGAGGACCCTGATGGATTTTGATCAGACATATCTATACCGTAGAATGATCTAAAATAATAAAAATTATCAAGCAAACCAGAAGAAATACTATAGTTCGAAATACCAGCAATCATCAAATAGAATCTATCCATCCAACACGAAATCGTTACATGTGTCGCGGCCAATGACCTGTGCATTGTGTAATGCTGACCATGGGTTATGGATGTGTGCCCAAATGTCGGATGAGCAAAAATTAAAAACTGTCAACCATCTAAACTGTTGCACGAATTGCCTATACAACCATTTTAATAAACTTTGTTTATCGAATAAAACTTGTCGCAAATGCAACGGTAAGCACAACTCAATTTTGCATGACGCAATTTCAACCAAAAACAGGCCAAACACATCAGCAAAACCAAACCATAAGGCTGCGCACACACTTGCGACATCATGCGTGACCAATGATGAACAAGCAGCAGCTTCAACACATGTTTCTTGGGATGACGTATCTGAGACACTCCTAGCTACGGCCTTAGTGGAAGTTCCAGGATACAATGGCACATACCATACCATGAGGGCTTTGATTGACCAGGGTTCTCAAATTTCTTTGATAAGCGAAAAGGCAGCACAAGTTTTAAAGCTTCAAAGACACCCTTGCAAAGGAACCATATTCGGCGTTGGTGAAAAAGAAAACAGCTGCAAGGGAGTAATAACCATCCGAATTAAATCAGTTTACAGTGAGTTTGCCTTAGAAGGAGAGGTGAATAACCTCATAATGAATAACCTCATCAAAAGTTTACCAAACAAATCATTTATAAAACCATCTTGGCCTCACATACAAAATATTAATTTGGCAGACCCACAATTTAATACCAGTCGACCAGTAGACCTACTACTTGGAGCAGACGTGTACTGCAAGATAGCTTTAGGTGGCCTTTTGAGAGGTGATAGCGACGACCAACCAATAGCCCAACAAACGCAATTAGGATGGTTGCTTTGTGGGACAATGACACCACGATACAGGTGTAACGTCGTTCTTCACAATACGGACGAATTACGCAGATTCTGGGAAAACGAAGATATCAACCAGCAGATTGAAATGTCCACCGAAGATCATGAATGTTTGCAATATTTTATGTCAACAACAGAGAGATTGGAAAACGGGAGATATCAAGTCCGACTGCCGTTCAAACCAGAAACCAAGGAGCAGCTAGGGTCCACTAAACCATTAGCACTGGCACAATTTCGTAACTTAGAGAGAAAGTTACAGAAAGATCCAGAATTGAAAACAGAATACACAAAGTTCATAAATGAGTATTTTAGTTTGAACCATATGATGCCGTCAGCAACAAGTTCGAAACCGGAGTGCTACCTACCACACCACTGCGTCACTCGTGCTGAGTCAACCACTACTAAGTTACGTGTTGTGTTCAACGCGTCTGCTAGATCATTATCAGGACTTAGCTTGAATGACGTCATGTACCGAGGTCCCAACCTACAACAAGATCTGCAGGAACTGATTTTAAAATGGAGACAGTATCAGTTCGTTTACACTGCTGATATCGAAAAAATGTACCGACAGATCATGGTACATCCGGAAGATTAGTCATACCAGAAGATATTATGGAGGGACTCACCATACCAACCTATTCAGGCATACCAACTTACAACCATAACTTACGGCACAAAGCCTGCACCATTTTTGGCTATAAATAAAATAAAAATAAAATAAAAATAAAAAAGCCTTTAATTTCTTACAGAAAATGCTAGTTAATAAGTTAGTTAGTTTTGTTAGTATTAATTAGAAAGGTGTTTTTTTTTTTTTTTTATTATTTTTTTTTTTTTTTTTTTTTTTTTTAATGTTTAGTGGTTTTTATATAAATAGTTTTGGATATTTATTTTTGAATAAAATTATTCTGTAAGAACCCCTCTGCAGGTAAAGGCCTCCTCCAAATTGAGCCAGTTTTCTCTGGATTGTGCTGTTTGTGTCCAGTTTGGACCCGCTATGCGTTTGATTTCGTCCTCCCATCTGCTGGAAGGTCTCCCCTTCTTTCTTTTGCCTATTGGCCCCCTCCATTCTGTCACTCTTATTGTCCACCTTTGGTCTTGCAGGCGTGCTATGTGTCCGGCCCACTTCCATTTTAATGCAAGAGCTTGTGCTAAGCCGTCTGTTGCTTTCGTGATGTTGCGTATTTTTGTATGCCTTATTTTATCTATTCTTTTTATGTTTAGCATACTCCGCTCCATTCCTCGCTGGCACGTTGTAATTTTATTCTTGATTATTTTTGGCTATGATGTGCTTAAAACAATTAGCTGCCGAGGAAAAACATAATTTCCCCGATGCAGCAAAAGCATTAGAAGAGTGTTTCTATATGGATGACTACTGTGGCGGAGCAAATTCAATGGAACAAGCAAAACAGCTAAAATCAGACCTAATAAAACTACTCAGCACGGGTGGGTTTAATTTACGAAAATGGGCCACAAATGAACCAAAACTACTTGCTGACTTAGAAAAAGATTTGTGGAACCAGCAAATCTACGAGTTTAAACAGTCAGACTCAACGAAAACACTGGGACTTGGATGGAATCCGCAACAAGATAAATTCATCTTTGACTCAAAACTGGAAGTATCAGTATCAAAACCAACCAAAAGGTCGCTGCTCTCCGACGTATAAAAAATATTCGACCCATTAGGCTGGCTCACACCATTAACTATCGCCATGAAAATGCTACCTATTCCAAAGTGTCTGGTCATCAAGTCTTAACTGGGATGACGCGCTACCAGACGATATCAAGATCAAGTGGCTAAACTTAAGGGGAGAAATAAAAGACATACACACCATAGAAGTGGAACGATGGCTAGGAATAAAGAAAAACAATAACTTGCAACTACACGGATTCTGTGATGCATCGAACAAGGCGTATGCCGCTGTTGTATATTGCAAGGTCAGCAACCACAATAATTCTAACGAGGTAACTCTGGTCGCAGCAAAAGCAAGATTAGTGCCCGTTAGTAAAGCTATATCAATACCCAGGTTGGAGCTAATGGGTGCCCTACTATTATCACAGCTGATGCAAAAAGTACAGACTTGCTTGGATTCTTATAATCAGGAAATATACTGCTGGAGTGATTCAACAGCAGTGTTAGGATGGATTCAGGGAGATCCAGCGAGATGGAAACCATTCGTTTCAAACCGCGTGAAAGCGATCACCAAAATAGTACCAAAAGAAAAATGGAGTTATGTCAAAACCATTGAAAATCCAGCTGACTGTGCCAGCCGTGGATTAAGAACCAAACAATTAAGAAATCACGATCTATGGTGGCAGGGACCATCATGGATTCAGTCATTCCAAAACCATGACATACCACAAACCACCTATCAAACCAGCTTAGAGATAAGACAGTCTAATGCAGTAGTTGTGGAAAGACACCAAAACGCAACCATGACCATAACAAACATTATACACCATTTATTACACAAATTGAATTCTTTCGCAAAAATCGTACGAGTTTTTGCATGGATACTACGACTACCTACTGCAAAAGCAGGCCGTCAACCTTATCTCACATTACATGAACTTCGCCGCGCAAAACTGCTGATTATTAAAGGTGTGCAACATACGGAGTTTGCCGGTGAAGTCAGTTCCTTACTCAAGAATGGAAACGTGCATTCGAAAAGTAAACTTTTACCATTACACCCTATCCTAGATCAAGATGGTATCCTACGCGTAGGGGGCAGATTAAGAAATGCACAAATAAGTTCTGAAATGAAGCACCCAATCATACTACCACACAACCATCGAATTACCACGCTAATCATTAAGTACGCTCATGAGCTAACCTACCACGGTGGAGCGCGCCTTACTTTATCAAACATTCGACAAAATTATTGGATAATCAGCGGATATTCAGCCACAAAGAAAGTCATACGACAGTGTGTTACATGCAAGAGGCAAGAGCCCATCCAACAATATCAGCTCATGGGTGATCTACCGTCATCCAGAGTGAACCCTGAAAGTGCCTTCTATCATTGTGGTGTCGACTACACAGGCTTTGTGGAAGTGAAAGCAAACAAAGGACGCGGGATAAAAACGACCAAAGGCAACATAGCGCTCTTCGTATGTATGGTGACGAAAGCTGTGCATCTAGAACTTGTCTCAGATTTAACCAGCTCAGCTTTCTTAGCCGCAATAACCAGAATGGCAGCACGCCGTGGAGCTCCACGGCACATGTACAGCGACAATGGAACCAATTTCGTTGGAGCCAACAGAATGCTGCAAGAAGAATACGAACATCTTCAAAATATTTTCAGTGAATCATTCTTTAAAGAAATAACAGAATTACAAATAGAATGGCATTTCAACGCACCTTCTTGGCCTCATGCGGGAGGACTTTGGGAAAGAGCCGTGCGAAGTCTGAAACACCACCTCAAACGCGTGATTGGACAACAAAAATTTACGTTTGAAGAATACACCACACTGTTATCAAAACTAGAAGCTTGCCTGAATTCACGACCACTTTGTGCGCTATCAGAAGACCCGGAGGATTTCAATTTCCTCACACCAGCCCACTTCCTAGCAGCAAGACCTGGTTTAACCGTAATTGACACAGCAGAAGATGCCAGAACCAGGTGGCATCTAGTGTCGAAATTATTTGAAGACTTGTGGAAGAGATGGAAAACAGAGTACTTAACTCAACTATCAACCAGAAACAAATGGATGAAATACCAGAAGAACGTCAACGTGGGTGATTTAGTGATGATACATGACGACAACTTACCAGCAGGGAAATGGCCAATGGGTCGCGTGATGGAGGTCCATCCAGGAAAAGATGAACTTGTCAGAGTAGTGACTTTAAAAACCAAAAACGGCTACATGAAGCGCCCGATTGTTAAATTATCGATTTTACCTATAGACCAACCGGAACCATACCAGACCAACCATACCAGAAAACAAAAAGGCGAACAACTACAAAATCAAAGTACGGGAGCCGAAAAGGAACCAAGCATTCGAGCGCAACCAAACACCAGAACGTACCGTACCTACCCCAAGATAGTAAACATTGCACTGGCATTATTACTGTTCTTAGGTATAATATTACCAACAACAGCTTCATACAATATTACGCAATTCAAAAACAATAAAACTTTGTATTTTGACACTGTGGGGAAAGTGCAACTGATAAGAGATAAGTGGAAACTAGTCACATACTTTAACATGTCTCCATATTGGCAAGGAGACAAAGCCATCCATGACTTTACAAGCTATCTCGACAAGACATGTGAAACAATTATGGAATCAAGTCACTGTCATATGATCCTGCTACAAATACGTCACGATTACAATGAACTGCAATACTACAACCAGCTGTTGCTTAGTCAGCACTATGGCGAGTACATACGAACACGACGCGGACTTATCAATGCTGTCGGCTCAATTGCAAACTCATTGTTCGGAGTATTAGACGAAAGTTTCGCAGAAAAATACAGGAAGGACATTGAACTTGTGCACCGTAACCAAAAACACCAAGGTCAGCTATGGAAGAACCTGACATCGATCGTCGAAGCAGAGCACAACGTACTACAAAGAACCGAAGACATAATAGCAAAGCAACACAAAACCATAAATAAACATTTAAATGCTTTGGACAAGGTAAACAGTAAACTACAACAAGAAATCGATGTGATGACAACACAACAGGACTTCACATTAGTCTCTATAGCTACCATTAACATGATGCAAAACTTGAAACAGATACAAGATACTTTAATCGATACAATATCAGAAATTTACCACGGCCAAATCAGTCTGCATCTACTGACACCAGCACAGCTCAAACGAGAGCTACAAATTATCTATGGCCAAATGCCTCAAGATTTAGGCCTACCAATTGAAAACATAAAGACAGACCTTCAGCACATCTACAAGCTACTGAGAACAAAAGCTCGGGTTACTGAAAAATATATAATATTTGAAATTACATTCCCGCTCATAGCAAGAGAAAGTTATCAATTATATAGGATAATACCAGTACCGCAACAAACCAATTACAGCATGACCAGCATAATACCAATATCAGAATACGTCGCAGTGAATTTGAAAAAGGATGCTTACTTTTTACCAACCATACATGAACTTGACACATGCTTGTATCACGGGGAATCATTCGTGTGTGAGCTCTTCAAACCCATCCTAAATTTGGAAAACGACGAAAACATTTGCGAAAAGAGTCCAGTAAACCAAAGGTGCAAAACAGAAAGAACCGCGTGCAAAAACAAATGGGTAGAATTACACTCAACGTCACAATACCTATATTTTTGCTGTGACACATATTCCATCAAAATCATATGCGACGATCAAGTTACTGTTCGTCAGCTGACTCGAGCATTAGCATGACTCAGAAATGCTTTATGAAAAGTAAAGATTTCACACTGTATTCTTTACAACAGCAATCGAACCAACTAAACTATTCACCAGATATGCTCGTACCAGAGCTACACCAGATAAACCATATTGTGAACGTTGAAATACCAACGGAAACAGCATTACCAGAGGACATGAGTTTGAACAGATCTCTATCCATTCTTGGAGAACAGATCAAAACACTGAAATCCACCAAAGCAGAGATCGATGACATATCAGTTCATGACATTCACCAGTACACCGTCGTATACATATTGCTGGGAGCTGTCTTATGCGTGGCAGCAGCCTGGATCTGGAGAAGAGTGAGATGCTGTTCGCTTTCTACGGCCAGCAGGGCGGAGCCTCACCACAGACAGGAGTCTGTGGCAACAACATCGGAGCCAACCAGAGTGCATAGTGTAGTGCAACCGCGAAACCAAAGTGCTGCTGACCGTCAGCAAAGTGAGAGTGAAGCGACAGGTTTAAGTGCATATTTCGCCAGACGGTGGCCCAGTGCTATGCGTAGTGCTGGTAAAAAGGAAAGGGCTACTTTGCCTAAAGTGCGAAAAGAACGTGTACTTACAGTTGAAGACTCATTAGTGTAGAGAACTTAGGTTTTTAAGAATAACCGTAATTTATACTTTACCACTATTTACCATTTTAAAATACTTTTACTTTGTTTACCATTTTATAAGACTTTTTTTACTTTTGTTTACCATTTGGCTTGTATTATTAATTTAACTAAGGTGATTTGATGACTACTTTATTATTTTCTTACGAGTATCTCATCTTGTGCTCGGGAATATGTTCGGTACAATATTTGCAACCGAACAGCTCAGCATTTTTGCCTGCTTGCATTTCCATAAATGCATGTAACGCAGCTAGTACGTTTTAGTACGTGTTCGACTACCAATCGCGTAACTCAAACCAAACCAGATCAAACCATCTTAGTTCTAATTTAGCTTAGATTTACCATTTAATAATTATAACTAGTGCTCAATATATCTTTTAAACCATTCGATTTTCGTATCATTAAACCATTGGTCGTAAACCAACAACCAAACCGTAATCCGTCTAAACACCAGATATCAACCAACTCAGAAGTTAGTGCTAAACCAAGCAAGCGCTAATCTCTACAGGTACCTAATACGACTTTTCTTGTCACAGGTGTGACTCCTATTTTATTAAAATTAGTGTTAGTCTGACAATCGACGAAACATATTTTTTACCGGCCACATAACGTGAAGGTTGCAATCTCTACTTCCTAGTGAAGCCACACGATCCCACAACGTGGGATCCGATCGGAACAAAATGTTAAGGCGAGCTTTTTTCACGCTCCGTAGGTATCAAAGCAGTACCTCAGTCCCCGACAAATGCATAACCATCGTAACATATTACGAAAACGCTGGCCATGTGCGCGTCTAGCACACGCGCACCGCTCCTGAGTCAGATCGCAACACATAAATCAGAACGTACTACACAATCAATAATAAACCTAATCCCATCAAACACAGCGTGCATTTACCATGCGCCGTACATACTCACACTTAAACATAGATACGGCACACTAGATGCATTTTCAGCGCCCACAAAAACATTTGATGCTACGTAATGCACACATGCTCAAAAGGGGCGGGCATTAGAAAGTATAGGTACAGCGACTGAACACTTGTGTGTGTTCAGTCACTGTATCTATACTTTCTAATGCCCGCCCGTTTTGAGCATGTGTGTAACTCTAGGGAAGAGGGGTTGATATATTTATAAATATTTGATCGATAAAAATATCGATGAAAACTGGATACCTATGATGAAAACCGACTGCAAAAAAGTGAAATATTTTTGGGGCGTATTTTGCCATCATTAAAACCAAATTTAAGTAAAATATAATTCAAAAGTCATTTATTAATAAAACTGAAATAAAATGCATAAGTATAAACTCTAAAAAAACTAGATCTATAACTATTATAATAGTAACGGCTGAAATAACTAGATAGAAGTGTACGTACCTACTATGTTTTTTCAAAAAAATTATCCGGTATATTTAGAAGTGTTACTCTTCTATAAATTTCACTCCACATAAAATTTCCATACCGGGGGCCATATGAAAATCGATTCTTGAGTAAACTAAACTCCAATAATATTATTTTATATTAATCAAATGTAAAAAAAAACCGTAATAACAAGTAACGATTACCTACCGATATCCATATCTCAGCGCGGTGGACAAATTGCAGAATAAACTTTCATAGTCATATAATTTCTTACGACAATCGACATTATTATCGATAGCCTACGTTAGAAGGTCTCACCAGGACATCACTACCTTACCCCAAGCAGCGCGCCGCACAGTGGTCTGAAAATCAAGCTCAAAAAACTACTACAAAAAAGTATTTAATCAATATCGTTTTTAATTATTCTCATCTAAATAGTAATTAGCAGGCTATAAACTAACGATAGTATAAGTAAATCGATCGGCAACTTCATTTAATCACATCAAAGATTTGAAAAATCACATACAGAAAATTCAAAATTTCAAAAATTTGCTACGCGCAAATCGGCAACTGACTGCGCATGAATTGGCTGTCATCCTGATCGCCGTGTACGGTGCAATAGCTCGTGTGAGTACCAGCTCTTCAGTTCCATTCTATTCTATTCAAAAAATCTACTTTAAGTGTTTTCTCCCATACAAAAAAACACAAAACTTTTTTTCTCACGCGTGAATCTACTAATACCATCCATATTTTAATATCACGCAAAGTACCCCCCTTTACATGATATTAAAATATGGATGGTACCAGAGACATTACAATTTTTTTTTTAATTTCGTGGCTTAAAGTTTCTATGAGTACGGAGCTCCATTTTCAGACCACTGTGCGCTGCCGCAGGGCGTCCTGTACTATGCGAGCTCACGCTTACGTAAAGTATCGTTTTGTGAGTTTTACATTGCTGGTTCAGTCCCTTAGTGACACACTTAGGTAGTAGTTAAGAAGCAATGTATATACTGCATAAATAGTACAGTCGCTGTGATATTTGAAATAAAAAAATAACGTAGTAAAGGCAAGAACTCAACCGGCGGGGGTGGCGGGCTCGCAAAAATTGGCACACGTCCGACCTCCAACACGTTCCGCTCGGGACTAAAGGACGCATGACGCGCGCATGAAATGATGAAATCACTTTGTTTTGAAATTAGTGGTATAAATATTTTAATATTTCATATTATGTCGGCACACTTTTATCACATTTTTTACGACCTTTATTATGGTATAAGTTTTATTATTCAAAGCCTTATAAAACTCAAATAAAATAATAAATTAGACCGCAATTTAGACTTGTCTTTGCGATTTAATTGGATGCAGTAAAGTGCAAGTAATCGTGTATCGCATAGCCGAGATCTAAAGATCGAAGTATGAATTATGTAATATGTTTTTTTTCAAAATTTAAATCCGTGCTATCTACGAATAAATCACAATAGAAAACGACGTTTTTCACGGTAACATCGCCTTAATTTTTTCTACGTTCCTAACGGATCCCACAATGTGGGATCCGATCGGAATAAGCCCTTGGAACGGAGCGTTTGAGTTTACCAGTGAGTAGTCGATAGATGGCGTTGTGCAATAGACGCGATTTTCTGAATCGTGGTGTTAAGATTCCATCGTCCAGACAGTATGCCATAGGTAGTTTTTTCATTAATCTTTCCGACATTTTCATACTGCTGTCCATAATATCTACACTATCACCACTATATAAATATGGTCTATCACTAATTATATATTATACATACGGAAGTTACTGGCTGTCTCATGTCTGTTACTTTTACGCCGTAACGCCTAGACAGACCGCGTGGGTTATGGGACATAGGAGAAGTAATTTTTATCCCGGTAGTACATACGTCCCCGTGGGATGATTTCTGACCTCCACGCGGGCGAAGCCGTGGGCAAAAGCTAGTAATATAATATGTTGTAATGTTGTTGGGGTCGAGGCCATATTGTCGGTTTGGCAAGCGGGCGCTGAAGCGGCTAGCGGTTCTGCTTCGACACGGTTTAGAAATAAAACAACTCTGTGTTGGAACTATTATATTAATTAATTAGTCTAGTCTACAGCAATACAAATATCATAATTATTACAACTATACCTACTTAATTATTTAAAGACGGCCCATAAGTAATTATATCGCGGCGGGTGTCGTAACTATGTTCTTGGGTAGCGCAAAATAGTTTAAGAACAAAATATTACCTTTATTTACAATTTCTATTAGTCACCGAACATCGGAGAACTTAACTAGATGACATTACCAGAAAATCAATTCAAACGGAGTCAGCCTCGGGCCCAGACGAGACCGGCGCGGGGCGGCGCCGATCATAACCGCTTCAAAACGCGCCGCGCCGCCTTGCCGGGCGCGCCTCCGGGGCCCGCGCGCCGCTCGCGCTTGGCCTGGGGCCCGCTGTCGCCCGGCTCCGCGGCCGCGCTGCCGGGCTCGGGGCCGCCTTCCTGCAGACAGACCGACAGTTAGTGTGCGCCGCGGACACAGTGTGTGCGGCGACTGTGGCGCGACTCACCCGACGCCGGTGCGGCGCAGGCGCGGCCGCCGGCGCGCGTGCGTGGATGTCGGTGAGTAGCTTGGCGCGCGCGAAGTAGTCGTCGTAGCGGTCCCGCAGCAGCGCGGCCGCCTCCGCATTGAGCGCGGACTCGGCGTTGGGCGCGATGAGCAGGCACTTGACGGCCAGCAACGCGTGCTCCAGGCCCAGCTCTGGCCGCCAGTCGCGCTTCAGCGTGTTGACGCACACCTCGCCCGAGTCTACCGCCACGTTGGGGTGGAACAGCTTGGTGAGGAAGAATGCACGCGGCGGCGCGGCCGGGAACTCGCGGCCCAGCACCAGCCGCACGCGGAACGTGCCGCCGAAGTACGGCGTGCCCGCTGCGGGACAGGCACATAATCACATTACTACTCAGTACTCATGTGTTCAGCTACACCAGCCCTCACAATGTAAAACATCATTCTGCCTCTGGCATCAAACAATTGACAGAAACAGAATTATGTTCTAAAAGCCCTGGAAACCATAAACTTATTCATTTAAAACTATTTTAAAGTACAACTTTAATGATTAAATCATTATTTTTTTCGACTTTCCCTTTTTTTTTTCAAAAGTTTATGAATTGTGAACACATTGCTTTGTAATGCAGATGCTAGACAATATTAATGACTTTCGAATAAGACTATTTTTATCTCAGTATGACTAAAACTTTAGATGATATGATGTTTTTTGTACTCGCATAGAGAATATTTCAACAAAAAAACAAAATGGATGCCACATCAGCGGGGAAGTGTATTGGACCCAAGCTTAGAGTGTTTGTACTTTAGAATAGCTTATAATTTAAGTATTTAGAATATCGCTAGTCTATGTTCGGACACACTGTAAAGAAAAAACTTTTTACAAAAGAAAAACAACCGACTTCAAAAAACAAACACAAAAAAAGTGAAAAATAACTTTAATTTCGGAAGTCGGTGTCTGCTTTTCAATTTTCGTTTTTTGCCACCGAATTCCGAAATTAAAGTTAATTTTTACTTTTTTTGTGTTTGTTTTTTGAAGTCGGTTGTTTTTTTTTTCGTAAAAGGTTTTTATTTTTCACTTTTTAGTTGTGGTACCTCACACAAATTCGTATACCGTTATCTGCTATGTAAATAACAGTGACGGAGTGAAATAATTATATCGTCTACATACGCAAAGTGGGAAAAATACGTAATTATTGAAGCTAACTCAAAAAATACGCAAGCAAAATTAATAAAATTTATATGGCACCACCTCTGAAGCATGACCTACCAAACAAAAAAAGAATCATCAATATCGATTCATAATTGACGGAATAATCGCGTAACATACAAACATACAGACGAATTGAGAACCTCCTCCTTTTTGAAGAAGTCGGTTAAAAATGTACTTCTACTACCAACACTGCACCAAAATGGTAAAATAAAATAAATAAGTAAAAAATTAAAAAACACGACTGCGCCCTGCTAAAAAACGAACTGAAAAGTAAAAAACCAGGCAAGTCCCTAAAATTATGTATTTAAAAAACATATTTTCATTTTTCCACTACTGTAGCCACATAGCAATGATTTTTTGGCACATATTACCTAGACATAACAATATAAAAAATGCTTTTAATAGAAGACGTAAATCTATTTTTTTGTATTTTAGCTTATTTATTTTTTATTTACTTAATCTTAGCGAATATGGATTTTATATAGGTCTTCATAGGTCTTTACCTATGAAGTTGCCGTTTTGTATGAAAAAAATTATACGAATTTTTTTCATGTATTTTTTATTTGTATTAATCGAAGTAATCACCCATGCAATCAATGCATCTTTGCCAACGCAGTGGCAGTTTATTGATGCCCTTCTTAAAGAAATCAGCTGGACGGGAGGCAACAAATTCTTCAAAGGCATTTTGTACTGCCTCTCGGGTATTGATTTTTTTTCCCGCCAAGAAGTTATCCAAATTCTGGAAAAAGTAGTAGTCTGTAGGCGCAAGGTCTGGTGAGTAGGGCGGATGACAGAGAGCTTCCAACTCCAGTTCTTGCAACTTGGAGACCGTCTGCTGTGCAGTATGAGGTCGCGCGTTGTCGTGCAGGAGCAGCGGAGACGAGCGATTGACCAATGCTGGTTGGAGACAGTGGCGTGCCTAGGGTTCAAAACCAGGGCAAGCCGACAGATTTTTAACGATTTAAAAAAACAGACAAGTGAGCGATTTACGGATGAAGAAGAGTTCTACATATTATTTCAGGCTTCAGTACGGAATTGTCGTAAGCGCCATCTATTAACGAATGCGCGTAACCACACCGCTTCGCAGGACCTTTTCACCATAATAAGTTTGTCAACGCTTGTCACATAAAAATTATTCTATCAAAAGCCGCTAGATGGCCCCAAATTATCGATTTGTTGTTTTAACTAAATTTAAGTTTTAAGTCGATTGAAAATGTTAAATAAGATATTACATTGGGTATATAACATTTTTTATTTAACCATAATGACAATAGCCAACTCTAATCTTTATTTCAAAACGCCTTTATTTCAAAGAATATCTTCGATACGAAAATTATTGTGTTTTGTGATCTTGATGAGATGTATTCTAATAAGTGGTTTGTTTTTTAGTGGTTTACCAAAACTACAATTGCCATACAAACAACACTATACAAATTTTGATGTCTTTCATGGCACCAGCTAGGCTACCTAAGTTTGGTCATACTCTTAACTTTATACATACTAAACAATCGAATGCCAATTTCAATATATTCTTCGACTGACAAAAATACCTACCTAATTGTTTATATTTCCGAGTTATAGAAATTTGGGGTTGATTACGGTGAAGCAAAGAGTTACTTACTGTCAGAAAACTCAATGTATTTACATACCTTTTCGAACACAGTTTCCAAATTCACATTTTGATGATAAAAACACTACTAAGCCTAAGGAATGACATAGCCGCAATAACTATCACATCAGTTTAAATAATAAAACTAGGTAATTCATTACCTCAATTGAAAAATAAAATACTGATCTCAAAATATTATTTCAAAACAATAACAAATTGAGTCGCTTCGCGGACTTGTAACTCACTTTACGCGGGTCAACATCGCGGCTAGTGCATTTGCGCGAACTTCAAACACACGATTCGTTCCATTCATGAAAACTCAAAAGCCGGGCTTAAATATTAGAACATTTTGCAAAATAAGTACATTCTAATAGTATCGACAACGTACGCATTTTCAATAAAAAAATGAGAGGTCTAGAAGCTGGCTTCTGCACCGTTGCCGCAAGCGTGTGTGAGCGAGAAAGATGCAATGTACTACAGAATTGACGTCTTCATTCATGGATGCGATTTCGCCTAAAGCTATAGTGTTAGAGCGAGATCGCTGAAGGATTGACGAGACATGAAGGATTGACTTGGAAGTATAGAGTAGTTTTTTTTTTTTTTAATTGATTGGCTAAATTTTGAAGGCAAGCCGGGCTTTTCAGCTTGTATGGCAGTACCGCCGCTGGTTGGAGATGTGCCAGCTTCTCCATCATTATGTTCAGTTCTTCACAGTACACATCTGCAGTAATGCTCACCCCGTTTGGTAAGAAGCTGTGATGAATCACACCGGCGCTAGACCACCAAACAGTGACCATCACTTTTCTAGGGGTAAGTTTTCGTTTAGAGCATTGTTTAGGTACTGAACCAGGATCCAACCAACTTGCTGAGCGCTTGCGGTTATCAAACAGAATCCATTTTTCATCGCAGGTTCCTTCATTTGTGTGTCTGTTGAGCAGTGCAAGGCACGCCTCGACGCGTTCTTCGCGCTGGCGATCATTGAGTTCGTGGGGCACCCATTTGTCAAGCTTTTTTACCTTGCCAATTTGACGCAAATGGACCAATATTGTTTTGACGCTAACGTCGAAAGCTGCTGCTAATTCAGCCGTAGATTGTGTATCATCAGCTTCCACAATCGTCTTTAATTCGTCATTGTCGACCAAAGTCTTCAGACGACCGCGAGGTTCATTTTTCAGGTCGAAATTTCCAGAACGGAAGCGAGCAAATAACAGGTGGTGCGTTGGTTTGTAGTGTTAGCTCCGTAAACGTCGTTGATGTTGCGTGCCGCTTGTGCCGCGTTGCTGCCACGACGGTACTCATATTCCATAATTACTTAAATTTTTAACGTATCCATGATGACGAAAAAGATTGAAATGCAATGAAAATGTAACACTAATCATTAAACAAATGACTTCTTATGAAAAAAGAATTCCATGATTTTAAAATAAAATTAATTTGAAATTAGAATTCTTAGCCAAACAAAAATTATTTTGATTTGAAATGGCCAGCTGCAGAACGGCAATTTCATAGGTAAAGACCTATTATTAATATGACATATTCTACAGAACTGTATGTATTATTTTAAAAATCTCGAATCTGTATCTTACAAGATTTTGCAGTAAAATGCTTCTAAAGTTTCATATTTATTTCTATGGTTTTAGGGTTGTCAACTGCTCAGTACCAAATATTTTTATTACATTTATTTTAAAATAATCCGAGAGCTTGAAAATTTGTATCGTTCTTCCAGGACTTCACGATCGAAAGGGTGCGGTGTGGGAAAGTATTAAATTAATTTACATGATATTAAAAGAGTGTTAGATATAACGACATAATACACATTGGATTGACCAAATTTTTACTGTTTTATAATTAAGTTATGCTGAGTTTATTGTACACAAATTCTATTTACATGACCGCTTTTAAGGTCATTTTTCACACTGTGGCGGCATCGGAAATACATCATCTGTGAAAATTTCAACTGTCTAACTATCACGGTTCATGAGGTAGGTCTGGTGACAGACGGACAGACCTACCTATACCTGGTATATATTTTTTATTTAAAATGGTACAGCACCACTATTACTATAAATAAATAAATTACTCATAAACGCACACATAAAAAAAGTATGCAACATGTACAGTAATACGGTTATGAACTTTTGAAAGATTTTTACTACCTATTGTAAAAATCTAATAATTAATAATAATAATTTTTTTTGAAGCGAAATATTCATTTTTGTAGGAGGGTAATGAGGGTAGGGTTTTTCGAGAGGTATGTATGTATCTCTATTTATTTAGCATGCTCTGTAGCCTAAACGTGGATTTTAATTAACATACAAGGTGTCGTAAGGTTCCTCTTAATTATGGGAGTGACATAGGCTATATTTTTTTTACATATATTGCAGCTGCAAATACAAGAAAAATGGAGGGGAAGGTTTTAGATAAATTACAAAAATATTGGTATCAAATAAAAGCTAGCAATGAGTTCATTCCAAATATATATGTATAGGTATTAATAAAACTAAAAAGCTTGAAATAAAACTATTTATTTAAAAAACATAAAACCCGACTGCAAAAACCTTAAACCGAAAAGAGAAAAACAAGCATTGAACTTGGTTTTTTTTAAGGTATTGCAGGCGGGACAAACCAATAACCTGAAATATGATGCCTGAAATTCTTTACAAAAAACAAAGTTCAATGCTTGTTTTTCTCTTTTTCAGTTATGGGTATTTGCAGTCGGGTTTTATGTTTTTTAAATAATTTGTTACTTCAATCAGAACTGTATTACCTTCATAATCACTTCACTTAAATATTGAATTTGGTCTAGTAATCAAGCATGCTTATAGTTCAGGCATGAATGTTGTATTGTCATAAAATTAAAGAGAGAATTACCAGTGGTGTGCTAGCAAGTGTGATTTGTGCAACTACAACTATTCAAACAAATATTTATTGCTGCCAGTTTGGTGTGAATTGACCTTTACTGTTTAAAGATACGTACTGCCTTTGAACAGTTATACAATTAACTAAAGCTACAAGATGATCATAACGGCGAACAGAGTAACTTCACATTGTTGTATTTGGACAAATAAGACGAATACGCAACACAAAGCGATGTGAAGTGCTACCATAGACTGTGTGGTCATTTACTGGGCAAAGAAGTAAAAATTGGAGACTATTTGGCGGTTACCTGCCATAAAACAGACTGTATGTAACTTAGTATCCACAAAATACCAATGTTTCTTATCAGGCTCACTGAAGTAAGTCAAACATTGACTGCTTTCATAAACGGCATGATGCAACGTTGTGATCAAGGTGAGAGTTACAAAGGACAGGGGTGGTGTGTGGTGCGTACCAGGGCCCTCCATGGTCGCCACTACGTCAGTCAGGTCGTCGTCGCGCAGCAGCAGCTTGATGCCAGCGGGCGGACTCGCTGCCAGGCGACGCAACTCGCGCGCCACGCCGCGCAGCGTCTGCGGGCACACGTTCTCCACGTTGGACATGCCGCCGCCGCCTCCGCTGCCCAGACCGTCTGCCGCACCCGCGCCAAACGCTCCGCGAGCCTATAGCTGAGCCGAGGTGCTCTGAACGCTCAAGCCGAGATCTTACAGTACTTCCCGGACACCATAGCTCCAAACGTAAACGCTCTATTGGTGGCTTCTATTCTGAACAAAGTATACCAGACGATAAACACTATATTTTTTGTAAAAATAAATTAATTATCGAGGAAACCCAGTAATAATAATATTATTGATGCCCAGCGTAAAAATCACTATTATTCACAATAAAAACTTTTAACGAATTTCAATTCCATCAAAATCAAATCAATTCTGTCCACAGACTAATTATTACCTTTATCTACATTCTCATTCATTCAATGTTAAAACCACAGAGAATGTAATTTTAGTTCAAACCATCAGCACCACCAACAAGAATTTGAGATTCGGAAAAAAAAGTGCTCTACTCTATCGTCACTGTCAAAATCAAGAAAATATTTCTTTTAACTTAAACCGGACTGCCTCTTCTCCAAGGAACTAACGTTGTTCAAACCTCTCTATTATATGACCAAACACATTCTATTAATGTCCAAACGCCAAGCGTCTCGTCTGTCTGGGTCTGGCTCATTGTAGTCATTGGTCTGGCTGGCTTGAACTAAAAACTTGACGAATTTCCCGCCCTATCGAACGCGTGATGGTGAAGTTGCTCTATTCGCCTATAATTGCCTCTTTTTCAAGCCCGTTCTACACTCGCGCGCGAATTCACGGCGCGAACCGCGGCGTGAACTCCACGTAAAAACGTATCTCTCCACACTCGCAAAGTTTCGCAGTTTCGTTCGCGATTTCAGTAAAGTATAATGTACTCTGTGGTTCGCGATCTCTTATAAAATGGACGCCGATATGTCTGTTGCTGCTGCTGTGATGCTATGTGCTGTAGCATACATATAAAATAAAAACAAACTAAAATGAGATGGAAAAGAAAAAGTTGGTGGATGACAAAAATCTATCGCAGTAGAACCAGGTAAATTAATAATTTATTAAACTAACTAACCTAACCGCGTTTCTAGCGCCACTGCGAAGAGCTGCGAGTGTATGCATTCGCGTTCGCGCGTCGCGAACCAAGCGCGATCCCTTTGACGGTGGACAAAACTAGCCTTTTAAATCTATGTTAGGGCCAGCTTCCAGTTTAACAGGATGACTAAAAAAAAAACAAACGTAATTCTATAATTTCACATTACCCCGTTATTTCTAGACAAAACGTCGAATACGATTATCGAAAAAGAAACAAAAAAGATATTCAATTGAGATATGAGATACGTAATACGTATTTATCGTTGGTACAAAAATCACAGGCTGTGATTTAATAACAGATATTTGTCACTGTGATTTTTGTGTCACAGTCACAGTGATAACAGATATCGTGATTTAGCTGTGACAACCCATCTCTTCGGACAGTATTGGTGTTGCCACTTAATCTAGCATAGATTATATATACTTAATAGATTATGCCGAAAACTCGACTTTAGATATCCAATAGGTAAGGAAATTCAACCACTAGCACGATTAACATATTTTCGGGAAATAAGTCGAACGTTTACGTTATAAGTGTATATTTTTTTTTGTGTAGGCAACACTCAGAACTAAGGTGGTTGTTTTCGGGGATCCCCCGAAAATAGTTTGTCAATTTTTTGAATAATTTTGATTTTAATATACTTTATTTGTATGATAACCACTTTATTTGTATAATATGATAGTTTGATTTTAATTTTACTTTGTAAAGTATTATATTATTTTTAATTATTGTGAATGTGAAGATTATGTGGATCTTTCTTTTCTTTTTTATTATTTATTTTTTCTTAATTTTAATTAATCATAGTCTGGCAGTTTGAGTAATTTATGCGGCCTAACCAAATGTCCTTTCTTTGGTATTGTTCGTCAAATCGTTGAGCTCCTTAAATTCGGAGTTGAGCTGCACGATTACTGACAAATGCGTTCACTGACTGGACAGGTCCACTCAATCTGTGTGGTTCTTTCCTCAAAAGACCATTTCAGACACCAATCTACATGGTCTTCTCATAATCTGACCAAGATTATGTCTGGACTTTAAAAGAGACTGTGACCTCTGAGTTTGTTTCGGCCTTTCTTCTCAGAGTAGTCAGATAGGAAACGCCGACCTCATCTCGTTTTAAAAATGTGATTGACGTGTAAAAGTGTTTGTACAAACCTACTTACAGAAATAAATCATTTATCATTTATCAATTAAAAATGTTTGTTTTCTATGCATGCACAAAAATATAAATACAACGGACAGTACAGTACAGTTCGGAGTTCGCGTTGGATGTTTTACTTGTTTTGGTTTATTTTTTATTTATTTATTTATTCTTCAGAAAGCTTACAGTCTTTAAAGTAACTAAGTATCTTTAAAGTAGGTTATGTACAAAAGCGCATACAATTGCCATTTACAAGCTTCCACAAATTAAAAACTATGTACTTAAAATTTTAAAAAGAAAAGAAACATACTTAAGAGATTTTTAAGATAAAAACTAAAAACAAAATCATACTTAATAACTTAACAAATTCTTCTTGAAAAAAAACAAAATAAATTCTTATTTGAAATATTGTAATAAAAACAGTAAAAAGAAACTATCCAATAAGTTACATGTTCTAAATGAGTAATGCTACTCATTGCGGTCTATTACAAAGTATTCTTTATTTATGGTAGGTACGTCTTAATGTACTAGGGCTGGTTCTAAAAAGATCAACATCTAAATGAGAGGGCAGATTATTAAAGCTTGCTGCGCTACGTAAGAAAAAGGCATTCCGTCGGTAGTTGGTAGATGCGAATGGAATGTGAAGAAGTGGTCGCTGCCTGAAGCCTACGTGATGGGTTCTGAGTGATATTTTGGAGAGAAGTTGGGAACAATCGATGGAACTATTGGCAATATTTAACAGAAAAGTGATATCATTAGCATGGCGTCTGTTTTCTAAAGGTAGAAAATGGTATCTTTTACAACGATGGGTGTAATCCGTTGAGCCTTGCTTTGTCTTATAATCTAAATATCTTAGAAACTTTTTCTGGATGCTTTCTATTCTTGACTTATACACGTCAAATTTTGGGTTCCACACTTGAGATGCATATTCAAGGTGGCTACGTACGTATGAACAGTATAGTACTTTAAGTGGTTTTAGAGAGCTGAAACAAGTAGAAGACCTTATTATGAAACCTAACGACTTGGACGCTTTCTTTACGATTTCATCAATGTGCATGTCGAATATAAGTTTACTGTCCTGGATAACACCCAAGTCCCTAATACTGTTCACTTTAGTAATTGACTGATTATCCAATGCATACCCTGAACCAATTGACTTCTTTTGCCGTGTATAAGTCATATGGAAGCATTTGGATACATTTAGTTGCAGTTTGTTTAGTCTACAGTAATCTACAAACCTATTAAGATCCTGCTGGAGCAGTGATGTGTCGAATAAACAACGTACTGTTTTAAGTTTTTTCATGTCATCGGCGTATAACAGAATGTAAGAGTTAATAAAACATTTCTTAATATCCGCTATAAATAGATTAAATAGGAGAGTTCCTTGAATGGATCCCTGAGGAACTCCAGATGGTATCAGATTCCAACTGGAGGTGAAACCCTGCAGTACTACTGCTTGTGATCCGTTTTCAATGTAGGAGAAAAACAACGATATAGGTCGCCATGAATTCCAGCTGAGAAAAGTTTACGTAAAAGTACCCTGTGGTCAATACGGTCAAAACATTTACTGTAATCTGTATAAATTACATCAACTTGTGCACGTTGCTCCATACCTTCAGAGATAAATTCATTAGAAAGAATAAGGTTAGTGGTAGTAGATCGCTTACGAAGAAAACCATGCTGCTCATCACCAAAGTCACATTTGAAGGCTGAATAAACTGCCGAGTAAACAACACGCTCTAGCACTTTGGAGAACAGGCATAGCTTCGAAATAGGGCGATAGTTATCTAAAAGGTACTTATCACCTTTTTTGAAAACCGGCGTTACGAATGAAGATTTCCAGATTTTAGGAACAGTGCCTTCTGTTAAAGACCGCTTGAATATAATACAAATAGGTTTGGCTAGACTTTTCGCACAGTTGACTATGAATATAGGCGGTATTAAGTCCGGGCCACTTGATTTAGAGAGATCGAGCATTTGGAGTAACTAATAATTACTTTAAAACGAATAATTATGTCTAAACCCTCAGACCATTATTTGGTCTGAGGCCTAAACCACAGTACACCCAAAAGAAATCATAGAACGGTATAAGAAGCCGATTCTTCCGAAGATTTTTTTTTGTACTTATCAAAAATAAACTAGAATTTTATAATAATATTTAGGTATTATCTGTCTGGCATAATATGTTAGTGGTTTTTGGTGGTTTGAGGGATCGCCAAATTTAGTGGTTTTCTGGTGGGTTACTACCAACAATTAGTGGTTTCGTTAAAATAAAGTTGGCAACATCAAATCAAAATCAAAACTGCTGCGAGGCTGCGACTGCGACTCACTGCGACTGCCAAGCCAGGAAATAAGTTTATTTTTTAATTGTAGTTGTACTTCGTAAGAGTAAACTGAGGCTTAAGTGAAGTGTTGTGATAATCAAGCATCTAAGATGAAGAACTAAAGAAGAAGGAGAAGACTTATTAGAAAGGGAAATCAAGCTTTTATAATCATCTGAAGTTTATGTTAATAAAGGTAAATAAAACAACAGCAACATGAGTAATTACCTACTTAAAGTACCTACCTACGATTTTTTTTCTACTTTCTTTCTATTGAAAATATTTCAAGTTCTGTGGCTACTCTTAGCCATTGACCAGCAGCAGTCTCTTAGCTAGAACTACGAACTAAAAATAAACGTTTTTTTTTTGTAAACATCCAGATTTCCACAGGAATGCAAGATTTGAAATGGTAATCAGGTATAATATTTATATAATAAAATTGAGTCTCCTAGTTTATTGTACCCGATTGGAGAGGCCCATGTCATGATCAAATAATGTATTGTTGGATATGTAATGCTGTCTGTATGTAGGTTAGGTTCCTTCTTGATTGTGACTCCTCAACTTGTCCAGATCCTCAGTTTTTTGTTGGTCTGAGTCCAGATCCAAATGTTTAGTCTTGTTTATTTGAATGGACTTGTTTGCTCATACTAGCACAATTCACCTAAACTTACTTAATTATTATTATAAACCTTTAGTATTCAATATCAATCAACTGAGGTTTGATTACTAGAAAAATTACCACAAAACTGATACAAGGGTTCCAAATTTTCTGTTTCTAAAGTACATTGCCCATCTTATCTAAATGTTAGCACAGGTAATGTTTAGGACAATTTTAGGAGTCTATTAGTTCAGGGTAAGATGTTGGATATGTTAACAGACCCAGTGGGAATACCTACAAAAAACAAGCATTAAAGTGATAAAAACATACAGACAAAAAATGATCTAGAAAGGTTCCTTTTTCTGCAGCAAATGCATATTTTTTTAATGTGATACTTATACACTTTTTTATTATAGTCTTTCAAATCTATGATGACATAGATTCACATAGCTTAGTATGCATACTTACATTATTATATTTGTATTTATAGGGTGTCCCACGGATATGCCACATGGAGGGAAAGTACCTTGAATATTGTACATGGAAAATTTTACTGAAAGAACACATAATTTGAATTTAAAATACAATTTGAACTGCATACATAGATATTTAAATAATTACATGGTTGAACAGGGAATCAAACCCGTTACATGAAAAAAATAATCACCTGTAACTTTATCATTCCGATCGCAAGGCTTCATCATAAGGATTATTTTTTGCTAAATGACATAGTGTCACAAATAAAAGGAAGACCATGAATTTTAACATTTTTATTACAAAATTAATCAATTTATCAAATGCTTAAAATGAGTCCCTTCCTGTTGAATACAAAGTCGCACTCTTATGATTATTTCGCTTCTTGTCGATTTTTTTATCTTGTTGTGGTGGATATTTAGAATAATACGTCTAAGTTCTACTTGTAGCTCATGGACACTTTCATACTGGTTCTTGTAAACTAAATAACGGCAATGTCAGCTTTTCATTTTTCTGAACAAAATTTCACATCAAATGTTAATATTCATGGTCTTCCTTTTATTTGTGTCACTATGTCCAGCTCCAATGTCGTTCTGAATATGATAGCAAAAAAATCAAGTAATAACAAAATCATAACCCTCCTTTTTTCTTCGCCGTAGTCGGGTAAAAACTAAAACCCAACTACGACTTAAAAGGTATAAACAAGACACCACAGACAGACAAATTAAAAATCCGGAGTCACACGTGTTAGGGCATAAATCGAACATATTACGTGTGACTCCGGATTTTTAATTTGTCTGTCAGTGGTGTCTTGTTTATACCTTTTAAGTCGTAGTTGGGTTTTAGTTTTTATTACTTGATTTTTTTTAAAATTCTTTTGGGGTTATAATATATATATATTTGGAATGTGCTCATTAAGCCCTTTCATTTGATACCCAACATGGTACGATTAAACCATTTTTTTTTTAGGTTCCTCACTTTATGTCCTCTAGAGGGCGCCATTTTTAATTTAATGTGACTTCACATAGCCTATAACCAGCGGACAATCACGACGCTTCTAACGGTACCTCATTTGTCAAATTGTGATAAGTGGTTTGGAAGATAGGAGGGAACAGATGAACATACGTACATACATACCGGTCAAAATCATAACCCTCCTTTTTTCTTCGCCGTAGTCGGGTAATTAGGTTGGACTGTCCTTATTTGCGACACTGCGGTGGCAGGCTAGTTATATATAGTATCGCACATAAGAGACTATTGTAATTGTAATGAAATTATTGTTTTAAGTATAATGAATTTGAATTTGATTATTAAGTATGTATTTGATTATTTTGATTACATTTTTGGTTGTATGACATTTTCTAATACGGGTTTTACCTGAAATAAATAATTTTATTATTTTATTTATAAAGCTAAAAGCTAAAGCTAAAAAATGGAAATAAAGATAAACAACCTTTCCAACGACACCCCACGCTACAGGATAGACAAGAAAAAAAAATCATGAACACTATACGTGTAGGTGACCCTAAAAAAACATTTTTTACGATTTTTTTTACCACTTTGTCGGCGCGATTAATATGTATGCTCATACCAAATACAGCTTTCTAGTACCAACCGTCTCTGAGCTAAGCCGCGGACAGACAGACAGACAGACGGACATGGCGAAACCATAATGGTCGCTGCACACAACGGGCGCGGCGCGGCGTGACCGGACGGCGACGCGACGCTGAGCAGTTGTAATGTACTAGTTACTATTGGACGACGCCACACAGAGCCGCCGCGCTGGGCGCGACGGCACGGCGGGGCGCGACGCGACGGGACGTTTTTGATTTATTTCATGCCCCCATTTCCGTTTACGTTGTTTTTCTTAGCTAGCGCAAATAAGAGCAAGAGCGTTTCCACGTCTGAATCGCTCAACATCTTTTTAATGAATGAATCGCGTCGCTAAACGGTCGTCGCGAATGGGCGCGGCGAGACGTGATCGCGCCCGCAGTGTGAACGCTCCCGTCGCGCCAGGGCCGCGTCGGCGCCCGGTCACGCCGCGCCCCGCCACGCCACGCCCGCTGTGTGCAGAGACCTTAAGGGTTCCTTGTTGACTACAGGGGCCGTATTATGAAGTATTTAATGCCATCATTATTCCACTGCGAAAAAAGGATGGTGCTATCGGCCTTGTATAGCTCCGTCTCTCACTCACACTGGAAAAATGGTGGCATTAACACGTCATCGTCATAATAAGGCCCCAGAACCCTAAAAAACATATTTTTTTATAGGAAGCTGTTTGTTTAATTTAGAAAACCATACAGTTTGACCCAACCAATTGGGCTCTGTAAAGACCCCATGCAAGCATCAAAGAAGGAAGGAAACCATATAACTGCCTACCTATTTGATTTCCTTCGTGCAAGTAACAAGGGTTAATCATGCCATAGTGTGAGTGAACAAATCTATTCAAATAAGTAAGACACTGAACTGGACAATTTCAGTAGTCAAACACGGTGGGGGCCTTATCTATACTAATTATAAAGCTGAAGAGTTTGTTTGTTTGAACGCGCTAATCTCAGGAACTACTGGTAAGAATTGGAAAATTATTTTTGTTGGATAGTGCATTTATCGAGGAAGGTTATAGGCTATATAACATCACGAATAGGAGCGGAGCATAAATGAAAAATGTTGCAATATCGGGTAAAATTATACCTTTTTGAGAGCTTCCGTTGCGTGCGCTGCGTAAACGATTTAAATTACGCAAATATCATGTATGATGGAATTATTGTTCCTCTTTAAAAGTTCTAAAAAAAAGTCCGCAACAGCATAATTATGTCTATCTTTTAAAATTGACTCACTATAACCTTTTTTTATGGTAATCTTTGTTCGAAATTAATACATTATTTGCGAAGGAGTTTTATCAACATAATTAATTCTTAGTCAAATAAATAGTTTTAACATCAAGGGTACTTACGTAGCAGTAAAATACTTTTTAATTCATTCGAATCGGACATGCAATTTCGAAGTTATCACGAGTATAAAAATGCAATACGCAAACCGTTCGACGCCGGCGCCGCGCTGCCGCGACTTTCCCTACTCTAGAGAGGAGAGGATGGGCACACGGGGCGACCATTACCTGGAATTGGACATAGGATAAGTTTTATCCCTATATTACCACGGGATCGAGACCTACGCGGGTGAAACCGCGGGGCACAGCTAGTCCATCCACACTAATACTATAAATTCGAAAGTAACTCTGTATGATATCTTTTCACGCCTAAACAGCACTGAACGGATTTCGAGAAAAGGCAAGGAGATAGATGGCACCCCGGGGATGGACATAGGCTACTTTTTACCCGACTGCCACAGAAGGAGGGTAATATTTTTCGAGAGTATGTTTGTATGTATGTCTATTTCTTTGGCACGCTATGTAGCCTACACGGCTTGATGGATTTTAACATACGAGGTGTCGTTAGGTTCGTCTTAATTGTGGGAGTGACATAGGCTATTTTTTTTTTTATATATGTCGGAGATACGTCAGGATTTATTCCATTAGAATCATCAGAAAACATCATGTGGGCAGAAGGTGGGTTTCGTGCAATGAAAACACACTGGGCGCGATACACGGCGTTTATTAGAATTACAATTTGACACTATAACCTCAAATTACAATTAATCACAATAACTTAAAACCAAACGAAACGTAGGACAGTTCCTAGACTAGACTGGAGGTTCTGTTCTCCAGGACGGTCAGCAGGCAAGAGAGCTCGCCCTGGCGCCCCTCCAACAGCTAGGCTCCGTCGTAGCACGAAGTTAGCCGCGTGTCAGTGTTGCCACCACTCGCGTCACGTGCCGCGCTTCGTTTAGCGACCGTACTGATGACCGTCTCCGACATATATTTCATCTGCAAACAAAAATAAAGGGAGGGGAAGGTTTTTTTTTAAATAAATTACAATATGGGTATCATATAAAAGGTAGTAATGAGTTAATTCCAAATATTTAAATGAATAAATTAATAAAACTAAAAAGCTTGAAATAAATTGAATGTTCATCTGTTCCCTCCTATCTTCTAAACCACTCATCACAATTTAACAAATGAGGTATCGTTGGAAGCATCTTGATCGTCCGCTGGTTAAAGGCGCCATTTTCATGTGACGTCACATGAAAATGGCGCCCTCTAGAGGACAAAGACAGGAACTAAAAAAAATATTGTTAAATCGTACCATATTGGGTATCAAATGAAAGGGCTTAATGAGCACATTTCAAATATATATATGTCGGCGTCAGCGATGGCTGAGCGATAGTTGCCGTCATCATCTCGATTCGGTGGTACGGACTCCATAGTGCAGGTTTACAATAAAACACTATGATACAGCAAATCAGTTAGTATTTCACTTTCAGAACAATACATTACTAATAATGTTCACGCACTACTTTACGCGTTCGGGCAAACCGACAGTTTCGCTTAGGAGAAGTGGAGGTCTGCATCCGTTCGTTGCCCTCACAAGACTGACTCGTCGCTTCGCCACTTCCCTTACCACGACTCTGTCCACGTGACGCCCCACTCTAGCGAGCGCGTCACGGCGTTTACCCTCTCCTTAGTACTACAATAATCAATTGAGAGACTATTATCGCTCAACTTTCACAATCACCGACATACATATTATAACCTCAAAACAATAAAAAAAAAATTAAAGTGATAAAAACTAAAACCCAACTACGACTAAAAAGGTATAAAAAAGACACCACAGCCACAGACAGACAAATTAAAAATCCGGAGTCATGAAATCTGTTCGATTTACGCCCTAACACGTGTGACTCCGGATTTTTAATTTGTCTGTCTGTGGTGTCTTGTTTATACCTTTTTAGTCGTAGTTTTTATTACTTTAATTTTTTTTTATCCTGGATTGCAGACGAAATCGCAGGCAACAGCTAGTCATTAATAAAATCCTTTGCTTTGCAGAAAACTCATTGGACTCCGATTTATGAAGAAAGAAGGGTACAGGTTTTTTTTCCAGTTTTTCCATAATGGTGAAATATAAAGAGTCTGAGTCCGAATCGGAAGGCGCGTCGCACGCGCCCGAGCCGTGCTTCCGCGTGCGCGTGTGCATGGAGCAGTTCTTCAGCGCCGGTGACGTGCGCGCGCGTGCCTACGTGTGCGTGTCGCCGCGCCGCCGCGTAGGATGGCTCGCGCGCCGCCTGCGCCGCCTGTTCGCTTTGCCGAACCTGTGCCTGCTCAGCCGCGGACACCTGCTGCCGCCACAGGAGTCGCTCGCGCTGCTACAGCCCGACGACCCCGTGGAATGCGTGCCGAATGTGGGGCCCCCGCAGCGCTGCGGCACAGAGCCCGAGGACACTGAGGACGCTCGAGACGTCGTGGATTCCATAGACGAGGTGCAGGTGGCTACCGTGGAGGAGCCCCAGCGCTCGCCGTCGCCCATCTCTCCGGATGATCTCACAGAAACCAAGCGACAGGCGCTTATGATGCTGGAGCATTTTTGCGCCGAGCCCGCGGCTGAGCGTGCGGCGGACAGTACGGCGGAGAGAGCGACGCGGCCCCGTCGCCGGCGCGTGCGTCGCAGGCGCCGCGTGCCGCCGGTCGCCGCACGCGAGCTATCGGACACGGACGCGGACGACGAGCCGGCACCGGCGCCGGGCAGCCCGGGGGCCGTGATTTGCGAGCCGGAAGCGTTGGCGATGGTACTACGTAACGACCTGCAGCCTCGCGCTCCCCGTGTCGTGCGCCCGCTAACTGAGCGAGTGACCGCGAGACTCCTCGTACCACCGCCCACCGAGATCGTAATGGGATAATGCAATAAAACGTGTAATGCCTTTAATAAAATGGTTTCCATTATAATTATTTATATTTTTACGGCCGCATAATTCGAACCTGTATTCCCTATGTCTCCGTGCACACTAGAAACGTCATAAAATTTCCTTAGGGTCAGTTCAGATATCAGTTTTCGGTTACTCCAATGTCATCCGTTTTTCAAGCACTTGCTGGTATCTGATAGAGCTGAAACTTAGCATACTTATAAAATAAACGAGAAATTTTGAAAAAATGATACCATGGTGCTGGTCTCATGATGGAGCAGGAAGTTGGCCATAGGAACTGCTCAATCAAACAAGATGGTGATGTTTGGGCTCATTCAAATTCAAATTCAAATAGCCTTTATTTCTGACCGATTACGATGCATCCTACGAAATTGATGACACCACACCGAACAAACTCTCAAAAAGTGTAGACGGGACTACGACTATTATATCTTCAGTGTCTGAGATGCAAGACACAATAGCCCAGGTGACTATAAAACTAGAAAGCACGGAGAATGAGTTAGAAAACACAATATTAGAAAACAATGATTTGAAAAAGCAAGTGAACAAGCTGACTCAAGAAATAAATGTTCTAAAGTCGTTGTGTCATTCTTCTACAAGCAAAGAAAGCAGCCCAATAAGTATTGACAAAAAGAAAATATACTCTCGTCTAAGTCAAATCGTCTCTTCTACTCCGTCTTCGCCGCGACTTACTTCAAATGCGGAACGTAATAACAACTTTATATACTTACATCTGCAACAAAATATCTCAGCCTTACAAAAGGAACTACAAAGCGCAGAAAATGAGATAAAAAACTTGAATACACAAATACAGGATCTGAACATTCTCTTAGAACTACACCAGAGCAGACATGCTCAGGTAATACGAGTACCAGCACATCAAACCCAATTACGTTACATCATCTAAAAAAAACCCACATATTTGGGAAAACAATAAGGATTTTGGGTGCGCAACAATGCGTCGGCCTGGCTGCAACCCTCATACATTCAAGAAAGACGACACAGTATGAAAAATATGGAGTCCTCGCACATACAAAGCCCAATGCACAGAGCGACACAATAACAAAAAGCTGTACCAACATAAACCTTCGACCCAAAATTGTAATATCTTTAGGTGAAAATGACTACAATATAGGACATGTATTATCTCAACTAAAAATTATATTAAAGACATTTTATAATAATACAATAATAATTTTAAAGGTTATGAAAAATAAGTATCTAGATGTTGATAAATTGTATAATCGTATGGAAAATATTTGTAAGCACTATAAGAATTGTCACTTCATAAATTCTGTACACTACAACTTATCTGGCATTTGTAAAACAATAAATTGGTTGTACGTTGTTTTATAGACAACATTTTCATAGAATTTCGTTTCACATAAAATGTTTCTTATATTTTCATTTCATAGAATAATCAATACGCAGAATGTTTACTTTGAATAAATTTAAATCAATGATTTTTGTTACAAAGAAAATTTAATATTTATCTAGTCATTTCATAGAATGACAAATCAAATATTCTTTATCCTCATATTGTTTAGTTTATATAAAACATATTACCAAGAAAAACATAACATCGAGTGTCACTTTCTATTTTATCATTGGTAACACTATATACCGTAGTATAGTTTTAGGTAAGCGGTTCATAACTGTCGGAGTGCCCTAATTTTGTTACCGCCACCAATTTCGACGTAGCGCTCGCCGGCTGCTGCCGCGGCATCGGCACCGCTCTATTCGCTCGCTCGGCTCGCGCTTAGTAGTTCAAACCTAACCTAACCTAATTGGTCGAAGTGCCCTAATAGTTATATTACTAGATTATTATAAAATTATGATAATTATTATTAAATTAAAAACAGTTGATTGTGAACATGTGGTTTTGTTTTCCTGTAAGAAGCATGCAAAAAAGCATACACCATGCATGTAGCAAGAATGCAGCATGCAAGCGAGCATGCAAGCAAGCATGCAGCATTCAAGCGAGCATGCAGCATGCAAGCAAGCATGCAGCATTCAAGCGAGCATGCAAGCAAGCATGCAGCATACAAGCGAGCATGCAACAGGCAGCAGGCATGGTTTCTGTCACGGCTCCGGCTCTGCGGGGCTCCGGCGGTCCCACGCGAGGTTATCGTCGCAAATGGTTTAACGCTCACCACCGCAGCTTCGTCATGCTGGCCGGCTTAGCCGGCCAGCCTCAGCCGCGGCGGCGAGCATTACAACCACCTGCTCCTCAACTCGCGGGCCGCCTCGCCCCTCCGCGCCTACGCGATTTTAAATTACATTCCCCTAGAGTGTAATTAAGTAGGGCATACAAGACTGCGTGGAGTCGGATTTACAGCGATTCGTTTGTGTCACTAAAACCTAATTTTAGCAAATGTATTAGAACTAACAATTTTATTATAAATGAACATTCGGAATAATACGCCTTATATAATAAAATACTTAGGACATATGACTTCTGTTCATTCAAAATTAGGAGATTAAATTATTTTATTACTCAATATTATGACAGAATAATTTTAGAAGTAAAGATAATTATGTAAAACTAAATTCCGAATTTTTGAACATTATGGTTACTGAGGTTTATACCAAACGTGTTATGGATAATGATTTTCGGACAAACAATATTCGTTAAAAAATAATTCTACGGTTTAAAAAATTTGTTAAATAAAAAAATGTGATTATAAAATTCATTGAATTGTGTTTCTGTGAAGTATGTTTCATTCAAGTAAATAGTCGATAAAACAATAATATTCGAAATAAAAATACAAGGACCAAATATTATAGGAAACATTTTCTGCGAAACGAAATTCTATGAAATTTTTGTCTGCGAAACAAGGGAACACCCAATAAATTACATATTGGATTGTGAATATTACGACCAAACATATTTAAATCCAGCCGAGCTCAGGAAACATCTTGTGAGTGGCAAATCAAGCTCTTTGCATAAAGCGGGGACAAATGTACCTAAAAAAGGAACCATTCCCTTTTATTTCAAAAGGTACAACACTACAGGCACAGAAAAAATAAGCTCTCATGTTCCTTCTGAAGATCACAGAAAAATACTATACCAATTATTTTCCCACACTTAAAAAAACGATACATTTTTTCGTACCTAAAAGCACAACACCTACACCACATAACTTTCGAATACTCCACCAAAACATTGCGAGTGCTTTATCTAAACAGGAATTACTGGAGTTAACATTACTGGAAATGCGTGACCTACACAATGACCCACATGTGATGTGCCTCTCCGAAACATTTATTAAAAAAGGTCATGAGAGTTATTTTAAGTTATCCGATTATGAAATGGCTACAAATTTTTGCAGAGAGAAACACAGAGGTGGTACTTGCATTCTTGCTAAGAAGGGTCTACGCTACAAAGAATTATCATTTATAAAAACACATGCATCGGTTGATACATTCGAGGCATGTGGCATAGAGCTAGAAAATCAGAAGTTAGTGATTATTTACTTATACCGAACACCTCAATCCGACCCTAACCAATTTTTAAGTAAGTTAGATAGTGTCTTACATGATATACACAAGAAATATAAAACTAGAACACGCATAGTCTTAACAGGTGACTTTAATATTAATACCTTGAAACGAACCAAAATAACTCGGCTATTTCAAGACATAGCACACAATCACAATGTTAAAATTCATATAGAGGTAGCTATTCTATTCTATTCTAGCTACTCGAAAAAACTCATATATAGACCATATATTAAGTAATATACCCGACGCCATTGCAACAGTGCTGCCACTCCATCTCTCTGACCACGACACACACACACGACACAATAAAATAAAGCGAACGTGGATAAGCAAGGGCCTTAAACAAAGTTCAAAAACAAAGCGTTTCTTACGATATAAATATTATAAAAATAAAAATATACTAAACAAGAATAAATACACCACTTATTCAAAGCTATTACAAAAATGTATCCACAATGCGAAACGAAATGCTAACATAAAATTTTTGAATAATTATGACAACAAATGTAAAGCCGCATGGACAGTTATAAAAAGCGAAATACACAATACGGACCTAAAAAATAACATTGAACACATCAACACACATGACAACACCATACTTACCGAACCAGCAGAAATAGCCTCTGCCTTCAACAAGCATTTTACAAATTTATCCCTACTCAGAATTGTACAAACAGTTGCCGTAATGATACACTAACTGCTAACTCGATGTTCCTCATACCTATATCCGAAAATGAGGTTAGGAAACAATTATTATCTCTGAATAATACCTACTAACTCTGAAGGCTATGATGAACTTAACACCCGAATTATTAAGACGTGTATCAATGAAATAAGTGGGGTATTGACTTATCTAATTAACTTGTCCTTTTGACAAGGAGTCTTTCCGAGCGCATTAAGAATGGGATCCGGGGATCCGTGGGGGCGCCCTTATCGCGCGGTCCGAGGGAAACTTCGAGCCGCGGCACCCCCACTTACGGAGAGTCTCCAACCCGAGCTGCTGGAAGAGGTGGTTGCAGCCCTCTTCCCGGCAAGAGCGGAGCATACTCCGCCGCCGATGGCTTTGCCCACAGCCGCAGAGTCTACAGAGGTGGAGAACGCCATCAGCGTCCCAGAGGTGACACAGGCAGAGCTGAGGGCAGCCGTGATGCGGCTCCGGGCCAAGAATGTGGCTGCGGGGCCCGACGGGATCCACGGCTGCGTGTTAGCCCTCGCTCTGAAGGAGCTTGAGCCCCAACTGAGAGGACTCTACACAGCGTGCCTTGAGCAGGGCCAGTTTCCCACGTTGTGGAAATCTGGTCGTCTGGTCCTGCTCAGGAAGGCGGGGCGCCCTGCGGACTCGCCGTCCGCGTACCGGCCCATAGTGCTGCTAGACGAGGTGGGCAAGCTGTTCGAGCGGATAATCGCAGCCCGCCTCGTCGGCCACTTGTGCAGAGAGGGGCCGGACCTGGACGACAGGCAGTTCGGGTTTCGGTATGGGCGCTCCACAATCCACGCTGTGTCGCGGGTTAGAGTCCTGGCGGAGGAAGCGGTGTCCCGGGGCGGGGTGATGTTGGCGGTGTCTTTGGACATCTCCAACGCCTTCAACACCCTGCCCTGGAGTTGTATTCGGGAGGCACTGCGGTACCATGGGGTGCCTCCCTACCTCCGCCACATCGTTGGGGCTTATTTGTCGGAGAGGTGTGTCACCTACATGGGACGTGATGGCGGAAACCAGCGCCGCATGTCGTGCGGTGTTCCACAGGGCTCGTTTGTAGGCCCGCTCCTGTGGAACATCGTCGGGGGTTGCGGAAGATTTTTACGTTCCCGCGACCCCCGGCGTTGGTGTGAGTCGGAACACCGGGGTGGTTTTTAGTCAGTAAGAGTCAGAGAAAAAAAAAAAAAAAAAAAGGTTAGGTTAGGTTAGGTTAGGTTCCCCACCGAGGGTGTCTCCACGTTGTCGTCGTGGTGGGGCTTGCGCGTCTCAATGATCTTGGGGCTCTGCCGGTAGAGTTACTCATGCCGGAAAGGCCCAAGTGAGAGACCAGACTAAGAGAGATACCGGGACGGGGTCGCTCCTGATTGATCGACGATAGTCGATCGACAGTTGACGTGACCATGCCGCTGCGGTGCAGGCGCACCAAGGCGGCGCGTGTTTCTCTCGTTGAGGAGTTGTCTTCAACGAGAGAACTTTCGGCGGGTTCGTTGAGTCGGGTTGGCCGGACAGCGAACGGAGGCATGTCTAATGCCGCCGCCGGGGGCTTGGCTTAATTGCCTGGCCCAGAGGAAGGCTACCTCTAAGATAAAAAACCATCTAATCCTAAGTTTTGAAGCGCGGCGAGAGGATGAGTGGCTGGTGGGGGACCAGTCGCTAGCGCTTCCCCTGTAGATACCTGCCGCACTCTACAGTATATAGGCTTACCGGGTATCTAGGCTCTGCCCGGTGGACATTTGTGACCTATATCTACTCGTGGGAATAGTTATGGAAAAAGTAAACGAAAAAAAAACAAACAAACAAGCGGAAAAGGTGCCGATCGTGTTGGTCGAGCAGATTGGTGTGGGTGTGGTGTCAGATTCTGACACCACATCTGATAGGATGAGTGTGGCGAGCGTAGCGAGCGTAGGCTCAAAGCGCTCGCGGACGAAAGGGGAGGGGGCTGAGCGTGCGTCCAAGTTCTGGAAGAGGCACGCTCGCAAGGATGATGAAGAGCACGCGGGGTTCTCATCCAGCGAAGAGAACGTACCCGCTAAGGTGTTGAAGGGCAGGAGAGGACGGGGTCGCGCTGCTGGTGGAGCGGGGTCGCGCGACTCTCTGGGGCGCTTTCTTAAGCGCCCCGACACGCCAGTGCCCAGCGCAGGAAATGACTCGGGGTCCAAACAAGTGGCCCTCGAGCCCACGGTGGCGGACCTTGGCGGGGGCTCTACTGTGTCCCTGCTGGAAGCCAATAGAGCGGAGGCCAATGCTGCAAAGAGGTCGCAGCAAAAGACTGTCGCGGCTGACGAAGTCAGTGAGTTGGCCCGACAGGCCCGAGAGCGGCGCTCTGCTCGCATGGCTGACGGCGGGAGCGTATCGGCGGTGGCGCTTAGCCGCCAAGTGTTGGACGGCGTGGATGTTGTCTTGAGGGTTGCCACCAAGTCGGGCAATCTGAAGGGCACATTCACGCGTGCTCTTAAAGAGGCGGCAGACGGCATAAGGGAGGCGGTTGAGGTCCTCCTTAACCGCACTAGCACGGAGGAGACGGCGAAGCTATGGGAGGAGAATGGCCGTCTCCGATCCGAGTTGGAGGACCTCAAGCGGCAGTTTGCCAACCAGAGGGCAGCTCCCGCGGCCGCCTCCTCGACTGTGGTGCCACTGTCGTCGAGACCATCGCCGGTACCATCTTCGATGCCTGCACTTGCGGATGCAGACATCGAAAAAATCGCGCGCATCTGCATGATGCAGTGTGGAGAGATGGTGGGTGCCCGACTGGAGGCGATAGAGGCGAGGCTCCTCCCGGCTCGAAACCTCCGCCCGCCGCTCGCTGCGGACAAGCGGAGGAACCTCCTTCCTGAGCAGCCAGCGGCGGGCGCGGCGGCCGTGCCGAGCCGGTCCGGGAGGGGGGCCAACAAGCCCGCGGAGGGTACTTCCGTGTCCGCCACCCAGGCGGCTGCGCCACCAGCAGCGCCACCGGCTGCACCGCCGGCGGCCGCGCCCGGGCCTACCACCACAGGGGCCTGGGCGACGGTCGTCAAAAGAGGCCGCCGTCATGGGAAGAAGACCGCGCCTCCGACGCCCGCTAGAGCACCGGCACCGAAGAAGGTAAAGGGACCGCCTAAGGTCAGAGCCCCACGCTCCGCGGCTGTGGTTATAACGCTGCAGCCCGGAGCCGTCGAAAGGGGCGTCACTTACAAGGCGGTCCTCACAACGGCGAAAGCGAATATCTAACTAAGGTTAGGTTAGGTTAGGTTAGGTTGCGGTCCGGCCGGTGCTCGAGCGCTGGCTCGGGAGGAGGCACGGCTCCCTGTCGTTTCGGGTGACGCAGGTGCTCTCGGGGCATGGTTGTTTCGGGAAGTATCTGTGTCGCATAAACAGGGAGCCGGACGCTCGGTGTCACCACTGCGTCGACTGCCGGGAGGACACGGCGCGGCATACGCTGGCAGAGTGTGCCGCTTGGGAGGAGCCGCGCCGTGCCCTCATCTCAGAAGTAGGCAGTGACCTCTCGCTGCCGGCCGTCGTTGAGTCGATGGTCGACAGCGAGGAGTCCTGGGACGCGGTGGTTTCCTACTGCGAGACGGTCGTCTCGCAGAAGGAGGCTGCGGAAAGGGAGAGGGAGATCTCGTCCACTCACCCGGCCCGCAGCAGGCGCACCGGGCGTCGGCGGAGGGCGGATAACGCCCTCTTCCAGCCCCCCTAAATGGGTCCAGGGGTGACGGACTCGGGGACGTCCGTCGCCCCCCAAACATCAGGACCCGAGGTGGCGGCGCGTAGTGTTCCACGCGCGCCCCTCTTAGACGTCACGGGGGGAGTCAAACACCTCACTCCCCCCCCTGACCCGAGGAGGCCCGCAGCGGCGGGCCGGCACCAGTCGGGGGTTGCGGAAGATTTTCACGTTCCCGCGACCCCCGGCGTAGGTGTGAGTCGGAACACCGGGGTGGTTTTTAGTCAGTAAGAGTCTGACAGACCCCTCCGCCCGCCCCAGGGCGGAGGACATCCATGAGGATTTTCCACCACGGAAAAAAAAAAAAAAAAAAAAAAAAAAAAAGGTTAGGTTAGGTTAGGTTCCCCACCGAGGGTGTCTCCACGTTGTCGTCGTGGTGGGGCTTGCGCGTCTCAATGATCTTGGGGCTCTGCCGGTAGAGTTACTCATGCCGGAAAGGCCCAAGTGAGAGACCAGACTAAGAGAGATACCGGGACGGGGTCGCTCCTGATCGATCGACGATAGTCGATCGACAGTTGACGTGACCATGCCGCTGCGGTGCAGGCGCACCAAGGCGGCGCGTGTTTCTCTCGTTGAGGAGTTGTCTTCAACGAGAGAACTTTCGGCGGGTTCGCTGAGTCGGGTTGGCCGGACAGCGAACGGAGGCATGTCTAATGCCGCCGCCGGGGGCTTGGCTTAATTGCCTGGCCCAGAGGAAGGCTACCTCTAAGATAAAAACCACCTAATCCTAAGCTTTGAAGCGCGGCGAGAGGATGAGTGGCTGGTGGGGGACCAGTCGCTAGCGCTTCCCCTGTAGAGCACCTGCCGCACTCTGCAGTATGTAGGCTTACCTGGTATCTAGGCTCTGCCAGGCGGACATTCTGACCTATATCTACTCGTGGGATTCATATGGATACAATTAAAAATAAAAAACAAACAGAGAAGGTGCCGATCGTTTTGGTCGAGCAGATGGGTGTGGGTGTGGTGTCAGATTCTGACACCACATCTGATAGGATGAGTGTGGCGAGCGTGGCGAGCGTAAGCTCAAAGCGCTCGCGGACGAAATGGGAGGGGGCTGAGCGTGCGTCCAAGTTCTGGAAGAGGCACGCTCGCAAGGATGATGATGAAGAGCACGCGGGGTTCTCTTCCAGCGAAGAGAACGTACCCGCTAAGGTGTTGAAGGGCAGGAGAGGACGGGGTCGCGCTGCTGGTGGAGCGGGGTCGCGCGACTCTCTGGGGCGCTTTCTTAAGCGCCCCGACACGCCAGTGCCCAGCGCAGAGAATGACTCGGGGTCCAAGCAAGTGGCCCTCGAGCCCACGGTGCCGGACCTTGGCGGGGGCTCTACTGTGTCCCTGCTGGAAGCCAATAGAGCGGAGGCCAATGCTGCAAAGAGGTCGCAGCAAAAGACTGTCGCGGCTGACGAAGTCAGCGAGTTGGCCCGACAGGCCCGAGAGCGGCGCTCTGCTCGCATGGCTGACGGCGGGAGCGTATCGGCGGTGGCGCTTAGCCGCCAAGTGTTGGACGGCGTGGATGTTGTCTTAAGGGTTGCCACCAAGTCGGGCAATCTGAAGGGCACATTCACGCGTGCTCTTAAAGAGGCGGCAGAAGGCATAAGGGAGGCGGTTGAGGTCCTCCTTAACCGCACTAGCACGGAGGAGACGGCGAAGCTATGGGAGGAGAATGGCCGTCTCCGATCCGAGTTGGAGGACCTCAAGCGGCAGTTTGCCAACCAGAGGGCAGCTCCCGCGGCCGCCTCCTCGACTGAGGTGCCACTGTCGTCGAGACCATCGCCGGTACCATCTTCGATGCCTGCACTTGCGGATGCAGACATCGAAAAAATCGCGCGCATCTGCATGATGCAGTGTGGAGAGATGGTGGGTGCCCGACTGGAGGCGATAGAGGCGAGGCTCCTCCCGGCTCGAAACCTCCGCCCGCCGCTCGCTGCGGACAAGCGGAGGAACCTCCTTCCTCAGCAGCCAGCGGCGGGCGCGGCGGCCGTGCCGAGCCGGTCCGGGAGGGGGGCCAACAAGCCCGCGGAGGGTACGTCCGTGTCCGCCACCCGGGCGGCTGCGCCACCAGCAGCGCCACCGGCTGCACCGCCGGCGGCCGCGCCCGGGCCTACCACAGAGGCCTGGGCGACGGTCGTCAAAAGAGGCCGCCGTCATGGGAAGAAGACGGCGCCTCCGACGCCCGCTAGAGCACCGGCACCGAAGAAAGTAAAGGGACCGCCTAAGGTCAGAGCCCCACGCTCCGCGGCTGTGGTTATAACGCTGCAGCCCGGAGCCGTCGAAAGGGGCATCACTTACAAGGCGGTCCTCACAACGGCGAAAGCGAATGTCGCGTTCCCCGACCTCGGCACACCGTCTGGCTTCAAAATGAGGCCAGCGATTACGGGAGCGCGGCTACTCGAGGTGTCGGGTGCCTCTAGCGGCGAAAAGGCGGACATCCTGGCCGCCAAGCTGAGGGAGGTCCTCAACCCGGAGGACGTCCGGGTGTCCAGGCCAATGAAGACCGTGGAGTTGCGTGTCGATGGCCTGGACGACTCGACGACCCCGGCTGAGGTCGTGGCGGCCATCGCCAAAGTTGGAGGATGTCCGCCCGAAGACATCCGGACGGGCGAGATACGCGCCGACGCTTCCGGGCTCGGCACGATTTGGGTGCGGTGCCCGGTGGCGGCGGCGAATAAAGTCGCTGACAGTGGGCGTTTGTTGGTGGGTTGGGTTGCAGCGAGGATCAAGCTGCTGCAGCCCAGGGCCATGCGGTGCTACCGGTGCCTGGACATTGGGCATGTCAGGGCACGGTGCACCGCTGAAATTGACCGCAGCGAGCAGTGCTATCGCTGCGGCCAGGCCGGCCACAAGGCGGCCCAGTGCTCCGCGGCGCCAAACTGCAGCCTCTGTACAGCTGCAGGGAGGCCCGCCGGGCACAGAGCGGGTGGAAAGGCCTGTGGCGCGCCCGCCACCAGCAAGAAAAGAAAAAAGAGAGGGGCTGCCAAGGCTGCGGGGGGCTCTTTACCCCCTCCGCAGCCTGGCTGCCTTTCGGCCGACTCCCGGCCTAGGAATGGTGCGGAGGGAATGGATTGCGCATAACGGCGCTCTACCATTTCCTCCAGGGCAATATCAACCACTCTGCTAGAGCTCAGGATCTCTTGCTCCAGAGCATGGCAGAGTGGTCGATTCACGTGGCTGTGGTCGCCGAACCGTATTTAGTCCCCCCCAGGGATAACTGGGTGGGAGACTTGGACGGTTTGGTGGCCATCATTGGCGGGGCTCTAGTCAACCCGTCCCGAGGTCACGGCTGGGTAGCCGCCCTCGCGGACGGCATTGGCACGGTTGGGGCGTATTTTTCGCCCAACAAGAGTCTCGCCGACTTCGAGAGGTTCCTTGTCGAGTTGGGTGCCGTCGTGGGCCGACTCCACCCTCGCCCGGTGCTGTTGCTGGGGGATCTCAACGCCAAGTCTGCGGCGTGGGGATCCCCTGTGACCGATGCTAAGGGCGAGGCGCTGGAGGAGTGGGCGGTCACGACTGGCTTGACCGTCCTAAATCGGGGCTCGGTCCACACGTGCGTTCGGCAGCGGGGCGGTTCTATTGTGGACGTCTCGTTCGCTAGCCCCGCTGTCGCGAGCAGAGTCCGTGACTGGCGTGTCGCTGTGGAGGTGGAGACGTTGTCGGATCACAGGTACATCCGCTTCGACGTCTCCGCCCAGACCGCCGGCGGCCGCGGTCCACCGGCCCCGCGAACGGACGGTCCACGCTGGGCGCGTAAGCACATCGACAGGGAGCTTCTCGAGGAGGCCGCTATTGTCCAGGCCTGGAGCCGGGAGTCGGCAACGAACGGACCCGTCGACGTCGACCAGGAGGCGCTGTGGTTCCGCGGGGCGATGACGCAAATTTGCGACGCGTCCATGCCCCGGGTCCACGCACAGTCCGCAAGGCGCCAGGTGTATTGGTGGACAGCCGAAATCGCACAGCTGCGCGTCGCGTGCGTGGCGGTTAGGCGCCAGTACACCCGATACCGGAGGAGACGTCGTCGGGTCCCTGACGAAGAAGCCGCGCTGTATGAGGTGTACCGCGCGGCTAAGGAGACTCTGTGGCTGGCCATCGGCGCGTCGAGGACGCGAGCCAGGGAGGAGATGTTGGAGACTCTAGACGGGGATCCGTGGGGGCGCCCTTATCGCGCGGTCCGAGGGAAACTTCGCCCACAGCCGCAGAGTCTACAGAGGTGGAGAACGCCATCAGCGTCCCAGAGGTGACACAGGCAGAGCTGAGGGCAGCCGTGATGCGGCTCCGGGCCAAGAATGTGGCTCCGGGGCCCGACGGGATCCACGGCTGCGTGTTAGCCCTCGCTCTGAAGGAGCTTGAGCCCCAACTGAGAGGACTCTACACAGCGTGCCTTGAGCAGGGCCAGTTTCCCACGTTGTGGAAATCTGGTCGTCTGGTCCTGCTCAGGAAGGCGGGGCGCCCTGCGGACTCGCCGTCCGCGTACCGGCCCATAGTGCTGCTAGACGAGGTGGGCAAGCTGTTCGAGCGGATAATCGCAGCCCGCCTCGTCGGCCACTTGTGCAGAGAGGGGCCGGACCTGGACGACAGCCAGTTCGGGTTTCGGCATGGGCGCTCCACAATCCACGCTGTGTCGCGGGTTAGAGTCCTGGCGGAGGAAGCGGTGTCCCGGGGCGGGGTGATGTTGGCGGTGTCTTTGGACATCTCCAACGCCTTCAACACCCTGCCCTGGAGTTGTATTCGGGAGGCACTGCGGTACCATGGGGTGCCTCCCTACCTCCGCCACATCGTTGGGGCTTATTTGTCGGAGAGGTGTGTCACCTACATGGGACGTGATGGCGGAAACCAGCGCCGCATGTCGTGCGGTGTTCCACAGGGCTCGGTTGTAGGCCCGCTCCTGTGGAACATCGGGTACGACTGGGTGCTGAGGGGCGAGCTCAGTCCGGGGGTCGACGTGACGTGTTATGCGGATGACACGCTGGTCACTGCCCGGGGGAGCTCGCACAGGGAGGCAGCGTTGTTGGCGACGGCTGCGGTCTCACAGGTGGTGAGCCGCATACGTCGCCTAGGCCTGGAGGTGGCCCTCAGCAAGTCGGAGGCCATGGTGTTTCATGGCCCCCGGCGGGCGCCGCCACCCGGCTCACACATCGTGGTCGGGGGGGCTCGGATCGCTGTCGAGTCCACCATGAAGTATCTGGGATTGGTGCTCGACAGCCGGTGGGACTTCGGGCCCCATTTCCGACGGCTGGCGCCCAAGTTGCTGGGCGCTGCTGGGGCGCTGTCAACGCTGCTTCCCAATCTGGGGGGCCCGAGCGCCGCTTGTAGGCGGCTCTACGTGGGGATCGTGCGATCGATGGCCCTTTACGGGGCCCCGATCTGGGCGGCTGACCTGACGGCCGGTAGTATCGCAGTCTTGCGCAAGCCGCAGAGAGCGATGGCCGTCAGAGTCATCAGGGGGTATCGCACGATCTCCTACGAGGCGGCTTGTGCACTGGCCGGATCCCCGCCCTGGGACCTCGAGGCGAAAGTACTCGCGTCATCGTATCGGTGGCGCGAGGAAGCGAGGGCGCGGGGTGAGCAACCGATGCAGCGACACATAGAGCTGCATCGGTCTCAGCTTCGCGAGGTCCTGGTGGCGGAATGGCGGGACAGGCTTTCACGCCCTATCGCCGGCCTCGACATCATCGAGGCGGTCCGGCCGGTGCTCGAGCGCTGGCTCGGGAGGAGGCACGGCTCCCTGTCGTTTCGGGTGACGCAGGTGCTCTCGGGGCATGGTTGCTTCGGGAAGTATCTGTGTCGCATAAACAGGGAGCCGGACGCTCGGTGTCACCACTGCGTCGACTGCCGGGAGGATACGGCGCGGCATACGCTGGCAGAGTGTGCCGCTTGGGAGGAGCCGCGCCGTGCCCTCATCTCAGAAGTAGGCAGTGACCTCTCGCTGCCGGCCGTCGTTGAGTCGATGGTCGACAGCGAGGAGTCCTGGGACGCGGTGGTTTCCTACTGCGAGACGGTCGTCTCGCAGAAGGAGGCTGCGGAAAGGGAGAGGGAGATCTCGTCCACTCACCCGGCCCGCAGCAGGCGCACCGGGCGTCGGCGGAGGGCGGATAACGCCCTCTTCCAGCCCCCCTAAATGGGTCCAGGACGGACGTCCCCGAGTCCGTCGCCCCCCAAACATCAGGACCCGAGGTGGCGGCGCGTAGTGTTCCACGCGCGCCCCTCTTAGACGTCACGGGGGGAGTCAAACACCTCACTCCCCCCCCTGACCCGAGGAGGCCCGCGATGGCGGGCCGGCACCAGTCGGGGGTTGCGGAAGAATTTTACGTTCCCGCGACCCCCGGCGTAGGTGTGAGTCGGAACACCGGGGTGGTTTTTAGTCAGTAAGAGTCTGACAGACCCCTCCGCCCGCCCCAGGGCGGAGGACATCCATGAGGATTTTCCAACCCGGAAAAAAAAAAAAAAAAAAAAAAGGTTAGGTTAGGTTAGGTTAGGTTAGGTTAGGTTAGGTTTTTTTTTTTTTTTTTTTTTTTTTTTGGCAGGAGTGGGAAATCCTCATGGACGCCCAGGCTGCTTCACAGACGAACCAGTCTGGGCAGTGCCGGACTCTTACCGGCTAAAACCACACTCCTGCCTTACAAATAAATCCACAGACATGGAGGTCCGTGCTTTGGGTTACATAATAGTTTTGTTTAACAGTTTTTCGTTCTTTTTGTTACTGTGCTCCTACATCGGACACTTAATGCTATCTTAAAAACTACGTGAGTCCATTAGTTTTTTTTTTTTTTTTTTTTTTTTTTTTTTTTTTTTTTTTTTTTTCCATGCTTTTTCGTTTAATATTACAGGTATGATGGTATTATATTAAAAGTTAGGATATAAGTAACTAAAAGGCAGTGCCAGTTGACCAGCCCTAACCGACAGCATCCGTTCACGGACTTGACGTACACATCCGCGCCGTGCAGCTCAACCATATTTTAGGGAACCGAACGACCGAACGTACAGCGCCACCATCGGCAGGGCATTTACGTGAGTATGACAGACTGGCTCTGCCACTTAGTTTTAGTTTTTTTTTTTTTTTTTTTTTTTTTTTTTTTTTTTTTTTTTTTTTTTTTTTTATGGGTTACATTGGGGTTTCATTTGGATTGGAGTTTGGATAGGGACTTGTTAGGTGGTGTTAATAGGGGGTCTGCAGACCAGGGACTTCGCTAGCCTGAGCAGGTTTTCCATAACGACTGTGTCTCGATGCTGCATGGCCATCTTCAGGTTGTATTCGACGACCGTTTTAGTCGGCGCATCCATCGCCCTTTTTGCAAAGCGGCCCGTGGCATCGTCGGCGTCGTCGGAGTAATAGACGCAACTGACTGTATGTCTCGACACCGCCACTACCGCATGGGAGATGCTGTCGTGGATTTGGAGCCTCCTGGACTTGGTGTTGATGATAATTACGCTGTCGTAGGTCAAACCCTGAGCCTCGTGTATGGTTAACGTGCGCGACCCTTCGCCGGACCCATATCCCTGGCTCACTAGAGAGGCTTTCTCCTCTTGCGTATGAACCAGGAATAGGGTATTCTGGGCAGTCCTCGGTATTTGCGCTCCTGTGTAACCTTTCACCCTCAGGGAGTGGACCCGCGACGGCGACGACTTGGAGGAGTATATACCGGAGTATATCTCGTTCAGTGCAAACGCTACATCCATCGGATTGCGGTGTGTGCAAAGAAGCTCCTGGGTGATGCCAGCCACCAAGTTCGGACGGGTATACCTTAACTCGAATAGGTTCTCTCTGTCCAAAAATGGAAGCTGGTTTACGTCTCCGATGAGGACAATTTCGCTTGCTCCAGACAACCTTACTGCCATGACTATGGCCCCAAAGTGGTTCATAAGAGCCTCGTCTACCGTGAGACGGTAGCATTTCTCTTGCTTCTTGAACCCGTTTGCTAAAATTGAGGCCATAGTGCGCACCTTTGTCTTTACTCGGTCTCCTAAGCGGTGCGCAAGCTTCTCCCTAAGATCTTTGGCAGCTTCGGTCGTCGTGGTGGCTACGACGTCCTTCTCCCCATCGAAGTGCTTCACCACCCAGGTTGTCTTGCCGCAACCCGGGACTCCATTGACCCACCTGATGTTGGGTACCGCCCAACTTTCCTGCGATGCTGGGGTGTCTGAAGTCGTCAAGACGGACTGTGCCATTTCGAGGATCTTATCGTCCAGCATGATTTTGGTACATTTGGCGGTAACCACTATCGGGTCGTCATTCGGTGTTTGGAATTTAATTTTGCCTGAGCGCTCCGTTTCCTCCTCGTTCAGGGCCACAAAACCGCTCTTCGCGCTGTAGGCTGCCATGTACGACCCCGTCATTTCTCCTTTGATGACTTGAGATCTGACGTTGTCGTACACTGCTGCCTCTGCTTCTTCGAGTAGTACCCTTAGCAGTCCTTCTGTGTCTCTTTGGAAGGTCTGCAGGATCTTCCTGCATTTCATGAGATTGACTTCTCTGGTCGCTCTCACGATTGCTACGTACTCGAGGAAAGCGCTCTTCACGTGGTCCGTAGTGCCCGCATTCACTGCGAGTGTCGGCGGGCTGACTTGCCCTTTGTCGGCTCTTGTTGGCGTGGGCCTCTGCATTGCTGGTTCTTTGGGCTTCTTTTTGAAGAACCTTTCCACTGCTGTTTCTTGATTGTGGGATGGTGATGCGTGACTGGTGCTTGGGAGCAGTGCGCTGAGGAAAGTGCCGAAAGCTTTCAGGCGACTCCTCGACCGGGCCCGGTCCTCGGGGCTAGTGGTCTTGCTCTGCTCCTTTGCAGCTCTTTCGGCGGCTGCCTTCTGCTGGGCCCTCTCTGAACCGCTTTGAGTGGTCGGGCTTGTTGCGGGGCTCGTCGTGCTGGCTGTTGGTTGTCTGGGGTCTTTGAGGAAACTCAGAGTTTCCCCTCTGTCCTCATAAACAACTACCTCGTGATGTTCTGAGGCTTTTATACAACCGAAGCGGTCTGCGACGTCTCCTCTCTCCCCATCGATCATCATCGCGTCAACACTGATGGTGCGTGCTGTGAATGCCGTGTTTTCTCCTGCCTCCCTGATCTTTTGGAGCAGTGAGCTTACCTGAGCGAATGGAGTCTCCTCTCCCCACTCGAATAGTGCGATCGTCTTCCCTTTGTGTCGCAATAGACGGCATCGGTGAGTGGCTACTTCCACTTGAGGCAATGCACGATACTTGCTGCCTTTTATGCTCGCTTTGGTGGTGCTTCCGTTGATCAAGGCGGCAAGGCCTGGCGATATCGGTATACGGGCCGCAGGTCGGCTCCAGCCTATGCAGAAGCTCACGCCCAACTTCTCTCCTTCCCTGTTCATGAAGAGAGCAACGCCTCGCAGCCTGATGCCTGGAACTCCGTCTCCTCCGCATGCCAGGAATTGGGTGATGGGCATGGTGCTAGGGGCTGGTTGTAGGCTGGCCTCTGGCACTGCTGCTGCTACTACCGCTGGTGGTGCCACTGGTACTGGCCGTTGGTTGGTGTTTGTGTGTGTGAATTGTGTTATGATGAGTGATGTGCGTGTTGTGCTTTGTGTTGATGTTGTTGTCCGTGCGGTGACTGTTGTGGTTGTTGGTGTTGTCGTAGGTGGTAGTCGGTTTCGGTGTTGACTTCGCAAGGTTGCGTCCGTTTTGTTGGCTTCTGCTGCGATGATGGCAACTTTGCTCGCGAATGCCAGGAATGGTTTTCTGATGGCCGGTCTCCCCATGATAGTGTGGAGTGTGGACTGACTTAGCTGGGTTTCGATCTTTACTTCCAGCTCCATTCTGTCGTGACTGAACCTTGGGCACTCGAAGAGCAGGTGCCAGACTGTTTCTTCGCAACTCGGGTCACAGACGCACGAGGGGCTATCTTTCAGATGGAAACGGTGGAGATACGCTGAGAATCCTCCGTGTCCCGTTAGGACTTGTACATGGACCGGTGTGAGAACTGCATCTCTGAGTGTCCTTTTCGCCGCTAGGACGTCTGGGAAGAACACTTTTGTGACCGCTCCTGTACTTGAGGACTCGTATCGCGCTTGCCACTTCTTTATAGTCCCCTCCCGTATCTTCCTCCTCACGAACGATACGGGGACCTTGCTAAAGTCTGCTGTCTCTTTTGTAAGAGCTGCCTCCTTGGCCAGCTCGTCCGCTCTCTCATTCCCGGCGGTTCCCACGTGGGCCTTGAGCCAGAACAGCCTCACTTCTCTGCCCTCCTCTCTGATCTCTCGAACACATCTTTTGATTTGGAGTGCCAGGTGGTGAGTGACAGACGGTCTTCTCAGCAAGTCAAGTGACGATCTTGAGTCACTTAAGATGCTTACGGAGGTCGACCTGGATTCTCTTGCCATCCTGACAGCTCTAAAGAGCGCGTACATTTCAGATTGGAAGACTGTGTTGTGAGGCTCCAAGCCAAAGGTGCTGGACTTGGACTCCTTTCCATTTTCCCACCATGTTAAGGCAGCTCCGACAAAGGGCTAGGTTTGTACCGTCGGTTCCATTCATCAATCGACCCCTTTCGGATCTGTCGTTTGATGAATGAAACCGGACACAGGTCATAATCCGGCTTGGTTTTCTTATTTAATGCTGCGTCCTTCGCCAGCTCATCCGCTCTTTCGTTTCCCGCAAGGCCCGCATGTGCCTTGATCCAAAACAAGGACACAGTTTTGTTCTGGTTTTCAATGGCGCTTAGGTTCTCGCGCGTTTTAACTGCCAGTGGATGCGTTGTGCTGGGGTTTGCTATCGTCTCCAGGGCTGATCTGGAGTCACTGTAAATGCCGTAGCTCCTCTCACTTCTTCGCTGCACTTCCTCAGTGGCTTTGCACACTGCGAGGAGTTCCGCCTGGTATACCGTGCAGTATGGAGCCAGCTTGAGCTTCAGTGTTTTTACTTCTGCAGCACTGTCCCATAGAGTCAGCGCTGTCCCAACCTTGCCCTCAATCCGGCTGCCATCGGTAAATATGCGAATAGTCTGGTTGTTGTGCCTATCCAATTGCTCCTGGTCCACCAGGCTTACGAACTCTATCGCAGTATGCCTCCCCGGATGAGGTGTACAGGAGTATTTGACTCTTTGTTCGACCTCTCTGTCTACCAGCTCTGGCCGAGATACCCCTCTCCTCGTCTTGTACAGGGCGGCTGCCTCCTGTATGCGGAGATCAAGTGGCAGTATTCCAGCCAGTACCAGCGCCGAATGAAGAGAGGCCGTGCGATACGCCCCGCACATCTTTTGAGCAAAACCCCTCTGGACTGCATTTAGGTGGCGTTGGATTCCTAACTTTTTTGATGCTGAGGACCAGGCACCAGCCGCGTATGTGATGATAGGCTCTACCGTAGCGGTGTATATTATGCGGACTATTTCCGGGTGGAGCCCCCAGCTGACTTTCGCTGCTCTTGACAGCTGTTTGTATACGCCAAGTGCCTTTTTACAGACGTTAGCCGTATGGCTATTAAAGGTCAGCTTGGCGTCCACTGTCAGTCCCAAGATCTTGATCTCGGAAGACATTCCAATGTCGATCCCTCCCATGGTCAGGTGTGGCGTGTCATATTTAAGCTTGTTGGTGACTACCATGGCACAAGTTTTATGCGGTGCGAACCTGAGCTTATTCATGACACCCCACCTCCGAACATGTTCGAGAGCGGCATTGGCTTGTAGTTGGATTTCAAGGGCTGTCTCCCCCGAAAACACGAGCACCACGTCATCAGCGAAGGCCTGGCAGTAGTCGCCTCGCTGTGTGAGACTTTCCAGTAATGGGTTCAACAGAAGGTTCCATAAGATGGGACCGCCTATTGATCCTTGGACACACCCCTTGTTCGTAGTTTTGGCGAACTCATGGCCAGCATACCTTACCCGGACCTTGCGGTCGCTTAGGTAGCTGGCTATCATTCTCCTGAGGTTCGCTGGACATTCTTCCTCCGCCAGTCTGACCTTAATGGCCGGCCACCATGCACTGTCAAAGGCTCCCTCTATATCCAAAGAGACCATCGCGATGAGCTTCTTCTCTCTGAGTTTCTCTCTCACGTGGGCAATCAGGTCATAGAGGGAGTCTTCCGTGCTCCGTTGTGGCATGAAACCGTACTGGCGGGGACTTATCCGGGGCGCCAAGTACCAAACCAGCCTTCTAACCATCATCTTTTCCAATATCTTGCCCATCACCGGAAGAAGTCCAATCGGCCTGTAGGACTTGGGACTGGTATAATCGTCTTTCCCTGATTTCCTCAGCACCACCACGGTGGCCTCTTTCCACGCTGTGGGGAAGTGCGTTAATTGCCAGCACTTGTTAAATATTGCCAGGTGCAATTCCACGTCCTGAGATATTACCCGCTGGCAGATGTCGGCTGTGAAGCCGTCTACTCCGGGTGCTTTCTTCGGATTGAAGCTCTCCGTCGCGAACCTGAGCTCCTCCGTCGTAAACTCCGGGTCATGGGTCTCATGATGACTCCAGTCGTTTGCTCGGTCAGCAAGAATTCTGATTCGACGATGGTCTGAGCTATCCTCCTCCTCCTGGTCCTCCGGGTAAAATGTCTCTGCCAGTACTCTTGCGGAACCTTTCTGTCCTGCTTCCTTGCCATTGTATACCAGCGACAGATCTTCTTGCCTTTTTGCTGTAATTTTAATCACCCTATATATTCCCTCCCAGACCCCTTCCCTGCTCTGCTTCTGGCAAAATTCCTTCCAGCTCTCTGTGGAGCGTTTCTTGACCTCTGACTCATACTTCTCTTTTTGTTCTAGGTACAGCGCGACCACACCCTCTCTACGTGATGGCGCAGCGCACCGGATTCTTCTCTTCCTAGTAGCGACGTCATGCTTCATCACTTCGAGATCTTCGGACCACCACGGAATACTGAGTTTTTGGTTTTCCTGTTTCTTTGGCATAGCCGCGTCACATGCTTCGGTCATTACTGCAGTGTACCTGTCAACTATGCCATCTATTTCTTCTTTGTTATTTATCTGTTTTATTTTTTCTTTATTAATTCTATTATCTATTTTTAATTGGTACATTTTTTCATCAAAAAGTTCCCAATTGGCTTTTTTGGTGTTGTATTTTCTAGTTGTTCTTTGAATCTGAATGCCTTTTCCTTTTCGTAATTTAATTTTCATTAGTATTCCGTTGTGGTCCGAGCTCGTTAGGTCTTCGGCTACCGTCCATTCCTCTACCAGGCCGAGCAAGTCTTCTGTGCACAGGGTTACATCGACGTGACTTGTGATCCTTCGTCCCCCTCTAATGGTATCGAAGGTGGGTCTATCCCCGCAATTGAGCACCTGAAGATTGAGCTCTCCAGTCATTCCTGCCAGTTCCTCACCTCTGACATCAGTAGTACTGCTACCCCACCACACACTTTTGGCATTAGCATCCCCTCCAATGATTGCTTTACTGGGCATAAGCTCCTTCATCGCAGCTGTTAAGTGGTCCAGGTATGGCCCAATGGGTTGGTCAGGCTCAAAGTAGTACGAGATGGCAAGAATCTCCCATGCGCTCGTTCGCAACTTTACCATCATGATGTTGTTGGTGGTGAATTTGGGGCACTGTATGACGTCGATGTCATGGTTGAACACGACTATCGCCGCCTTTACAGTACCCTCGCCGCGATTTGAGTTTTGGTAGACTCTGGCCCCCCCGTACGACTTCATTGCCTTTATTCCTCCCACATATGGCTCCTGAATCAATGCAATGGCTATTTTGCGCTTTTAAGCCTCGAGCATCAGTTCGTTAGTTGCCAGTTGCTTACGTTGGAGGTTAGCTTGCGCCATGATGTACGTATGGGCAGTTGTCGTCGGTGCAACACCCGGGGCCACTTTAGCAATACGCTATTGCGGCCCGCGCTAAAGCAGCCCACTTCCTACGTACCGGGCATTCCAGACTATAGACTGTGTGGCCTGTGTCGTCATGCTTGTCTCTGGCGCAGTTCTTACACGTCGGTTTGTCACCCATTGCCAGTCTTGTACATTCAGCTTTAAGATGTGGACCCCCGCAATAGTTGCATAGGTCCAACGACTCCGTACACAATTTTCGGCCATGCCCATACGCCAAGCACTTTGTGCACTGTACAAGGGGCGTTTGGTCTTGGACTCTAACGCACTGCAAGTCAATGAAGACCCTACCAGCCGCAGTGAGTTTCTGCCACAACTTGGGTGTCACCTCTAGGACGACATGGCTCTCTAGCGAGTTCCGTGCCCTCCTCCGGTATTTCACTGTCGCGGTCCCCTCCTCAGCCGTCAGGTCCTCAAACAGGCGGGCGTTTTGGATCTTCAAAGCGGTTAAAATGTCCTCATCGCTATTGTAGGACAAGAGGTCCTTGATTATCACTAGTGGGTTCCTGTTTTTTGCCTCTTCCACTTTCAGATGTTTGTCTTTCTTGAGTTGGGCTGTTGTTCTTGCCATCTCTTCTTTGTTATTAAAACTCAAGATAACCTTCTTGTCTCTGACTTTTCGGACCCTCTCAATCTGCATGCCGCTCTTCTTCGCGTCCAATGCCTCTTTAACCCTTCCCACCACCTCTGTACTAGTATCCATTGTGACGTTTGACGACACAATGACGGAGTGCTTTGGTTTTTGGCCCCGGGTGTTTTGGGGTGCAGTCAGGGCCTCTGCGTAGGTAGGGATTCTCTCTTTCATTTCGGAAATCATTTTTCCCATCTCTTTGGTGGTGTCTTCGAGCGCCCTAATTTCTTTCAAAACATCTCCGTCACTGTGCCTCTCTCTGTCACGCGTCTCCTGTGCCTCTCTTTGTTTCTGCATTGCGATCTGCAGCTGTTTAATCATCTGGTTGCCCTCCTTCACTATATGAGTTTGCTCCTCTAGTGCGGAGCGCAACCAAATGATGCTTCCCTGGTCATCCCCTTTCTCCTCAATCTTCTGACATTCAGTGTTAATATGAGAATTTTGTCCATTGCCTGTTTTATCCGCCTCTTTTACCAGCTGGTAAAGTCGGTCTATTGAAGCTGTAACCTCCTTTTTAATCTCCGCCTTTAAATTTCGCGAGTTGTTGAGGTGAAGCTTTGCCTTATTCAGGCAGGCTCTCGCCTCCGCCGTGATGTTGGGGTAAATAGGCTCGGATTTCTTGGGTAGTATTGCGGTGCTGGCCGGAATGCCGCGCGTTTCCAAAGTGCTGGTTGTTGGCTGAGAGGTCCCTGGTGTAGCGTCGCGTTTTGTGGTGGTCGGGGATTTGGCCTGAGACTCAGCTTTCCCGGCCTCCCATTCTCCAATGCTTCGCCTCACACAGGGCAGTGCTGGTCCAGCTTTCTCAGTCGAGCGCGGCGAACTCCTGGAGCCAGGCGAGCTAGCGTGTTGCTTTGCCGGTGTGCGGAACATTTTGGTGTTTTGAGTGAAGGTGAGGTTCATAGGTATGTCAGTCAGGGGCGCCGGTGATATTTCTGTATCCCTGTAAAGGGGGGATAGACACAGAAAGTATCCTAGAAGCTTTTAAGTCAAGACCAAGTATAAAAATGGTTGGGTTACGTCAGGAATCGTGTTTTCCGTTCGTGTTGGAATCTCAACCACCAAATAAGACTCGAGCTCGCAGTGTACACAAAGTACAGGTGAGTATCTATATAACTTTCACCCACTAGATTCACCTGAAGATGTTTGTGATAAAAACGACCGAGTGGGCCAGTAAGAAAGAAATTAATGAATATGATTGCGTCAAAGTTATTCAGTCTCAGATAAGAGATCTGATTATACCTAATACTATTTATACTCACTCAATAGATCTAAATATAATTTACAAACTGGGTACCAGACCCTTTGTCCAAATAACTAACCTATTATTAATGTGTCAAGTTGTTTTCTATATTTAATAGAAGTCCAATTTGAAGGAGTTATTTCAATGTCAGTCAATTCAATGTGAACGTTTAAATACTAATAAAAATAAAATAATTAAACTCTATCTAGAGTCGACTCTCAGCTACATTTAATAGCTACAAGAGTACTAGAGTTAGTCCGGGTCTACCGAGAAAAACCAGATCAAATAACTGATCTTCCCTGTCAATCCTCCTAGAGACTCTACCTAGAGACACTCCCTATTTGTGGGAGATAGCCCAGGATTTGCTCTACCCCAAGTTGAAAACCCCAAGTGATTCTGACCACGGGTCCAGAAGTTATGGCTAGAAATAAACGATGAGGCAATTTCATCCCCAGAGACTAAGTCGAAGTGTAAAATTTGGGGTAGGGGGATGAAACTTGGTCCAAATGATCGGAGGGGTCTCAAAGGGTTTGTCTTCTGTACAAACCGTGGGGGGGGTTGTTAGGGGGGGGACCCCGGAAAAAATGGTCAGAATTCGTCTAGGACGCTTGGTTTTCCTGTAAACTGAAAACACAGTTATCGTGCGGTTTTCAGGAAAGCCAGCGTTCCAGTTAAAAAATCACTGCTCGATAACGATTGGGTAAAAAATTTTGAAAAAAATAATAAGGGAAGTTAATGAATTATTCTGTTGAACTATGTTAAAATCTATATACTATTCTTAGATAGTTCCCCTTCCAATCTACCCGGCGAGTGAACGTGTATAAAAAGGCATAGCGCGCTGTGAACGGATTCCCAAAACCGATTCCTTAGAAAAGCCACGGGAGCCCCCTGGTATGTTCGTAACGAGATCTTACATCTCGATCTAAAGGTGCCCACTATCCGTCAATTTCTTAAACGCCTTACAAAGCGTTATTTCGACTCTGCAGTCAAGCATCGTAACCCTCTGGTTGTCGAAGCTTCCACCTATGTCCCCTCTAATATTAGTATCATTCGCCGTCCCAGGCATGTCCTATCCGAACCTGATGACCCCACCACCCTCCTCCAGGAGAGCAGTAGGGAGACCAGCACAATACAGAGACACAAACACAGACGCCTACCGTCATTCCGACCTCGCCGTCGAGGTCCAGCACGACCAACGCGATCCCGATTAAATTCGTCCCCCCGTCCTTTGTCCGATGATATGCCAGCCCGCGCCGCAGCTGAGCATGTAGCTTTAAATTCCCCGATTAATAATAATGATGATCCGATATTGATCCAGCCTGTCCCATCTTGCTGTCCTCCCGTCAGTGACGCCCTAAGCCGAGGTTCGTACCCCACAGGGGGTGCCCTTAGCGAGCGATCACTTAGCTTTAATTTAGAATAGTTTATATGCCCCTGGCTGGAGGCCCTGAGTGTAGTAGCTTAAGGCAGCCACAGGAAAGTCCGGTTAAGCAGTACGATCTTCTCTAAGATCAACTGCGAGATGCCCTAGACAAAAAAAAAAAAAAAAAAAAAAAAAAAAAATGTGAACGGATTCATTATCGGCTTGTTTGTCGGACGCAACGGACGTATTCTAAGGACGTTATAGTGTTGAATAGGGTCGTGCTTTATATAATTCTTATGTGCTTACTTATTAGTTACCTATGTGCGTATTGTTAATTAAAAACAGTTTGCGAGAAATATAACTTTTAGATTATTCAGTGATTTGTTTTCTTTTTAATAAATACCGCTTCTGGTCCCTAAGATCAGAAGTGGGATCGCCACGCGTTCTAAACCGTTTTGCTATCTGTTTGAATACTCAGTGTCGGTGTTAAAGTGAAGTGTTGTGATTATTGTGTGCAAACTTCTCAACTGTAAGTACCTAAGTTATATTTCTTACAAAATGTCAGGGCGTTCGTCTCGGTCTAGAGGACGTAGACACTCTCGTGAGCGACAATCTAGTGGCGGTACTCGCAAAAATCGTCGCGATGATTCGAATGATCGTGATACGCCGCCTATTGTCGCACACCGCCGTCGAAACAGTCCATTAGACCGTAGAGATAGGCCATCGAGACGTCGTAGTGTCTTGCATAGCCCAGATAGTCGCTCTCGTTGTCGTAGATATCGCGAAGACTCGTATGATCGCCGCGACAACTCGCGAGATGTAGCCCTTGATCGAATTCTTACGAGGTTAGAAGTAATTGAGCGTAGATTACCAACAGCATCTAGCAATGATAGTCCGTTGCATCCAACTAGCGAAAGCCGGTTATTGTCCTCCTTTCCGGCTGAACCAATCCCTGCTAGTAAGCGAGATTCGGGCATAACCGAGACAATAACTAACGAGGTTACCGCAGAAAATAATTCGCGTGCAACAGATATTCATAGCGAGGATAGAGACGTTTTGAATAGTATTGTTGGTGCCTTAAGCGCGTTATTAAAAACAAAGTCTCATAACTTCTACATATCACCATTTGATCCAAGTGTCCAAGATTTCGATGTCTGGTGCGCTGAGGTTGACCGTGGCCGACTAATAAATAATTGGGATGATCGCGAATGCCTGGGACGGATTGGTTCTTGTTTGCGTGGTGATGCGCGATCGTGGTTAAAGGACTGGGTGACAAGTGACAGATCCTGGAGCAACTTCAAGGTTGAATTTAGATCTCTTTGTCCCCGTAACATCGATTGTGCATCCATACTTTATGAGGTTATGTGTACAAACTCAAACAAGTACCCAACTTATGCAGAGTACGCACATAAATCCTTGCTGCGTCTCAATATAGTTCAAGGTTTATCCGATGAGTTAAAATCGGCCATTGTAGTTCGAGGTATCAGCGATCCCCAAGTCAAGGCAGCGGCAACCAACGCTAAGTTAGCATGTAAAGATCTCGTACAATTTTTATCAGTTTATGTCAAACCCAAACATGACAATACTGCTCGTGATCGTGCCTCCTCTAATAAGTCATCGAACCAACGTAAACGTGAGGCACCTAAGTCAGACAATAGCAATGTCACTTGTTACATTTGCGGCAAAACGGGTCATAAGAAATGGTATTGTCCCAAAAAGTCTAAAAATTCAGTTCAGGCTCCCAGTACTTCTAAGTCAGATCCACTGACATCAAGCGATAAACCCAATAAACCCGTTCAACGATGTACTTTTTGCAAACGAAGTGGGCATACTATCGATTCGTGTTTCCAAAAACAGCGTTCTGAGAGTAATGATAAGAAAACGAATGAGGTAAATTTTTGCTCCGAATCGACCCCAGACAAAATAACGTAATTTCAGCTGTTGTACAGAAGGTGCCTGTTGATGTTTTAATTGACAGCGGCTCTGATATTTCTTTAATTTCGGAAAAAGTGCTAAATCATTTTAATTTTAATCGTATGCCAGCTTATCGCTTGATGCGCGGGATAGGAAGTCAGGTAATTGAATCAACCTCTGTTATCACGACAGTCGTAGAGTTCCCAGAAGTATCATTGGAAATTGATTTATATGTTGTCCCTGCTGAATGCATCAATGCGCCTATTCTAATTGGAACTGATGTCCTGAATCGAAAAGGGTTGATTTACACTCGTACCAGTACTGAGCAGCGGCTTAGCAGGTCAGACATTCAGTTAACTGTGCAGCTTGTGAACACTGTTGATGATGAGTGTATCAAAACTCCTTTAGTGGGTGCCGATAGAGATCGGTTACTAGAAATGATTAAAGAGTTCTCTGATTTGTTTATTTCCGGTACGGCAACCTCCACTGTGAACACAGGTAGTATGGAGATCAAACTATCATCTAACACTCCGATATTTCACCGTCCGTATAAGCTTTCAGTGGATGAAAAAAATAGGGTTCGCAATATTGTCGGCGATCTGCTCAGCAAGGGAATAATTCGTGAATCACAGTCTGATTACGCGAGTCCTATCTATCATCCTCGTCAAAAAGAAGGACGGGAGTGATAGGATGTGCATCGACAATCGAGCACTTAATGCTATTACCATCAAAGAGAGATTTCCCTTGCCACTGATCGATGACCATATCGATAGACTTGGTAGCTTCAAAATCTTCACTAGTATTGATATGGCTACCGGTTTCCACCAGGTGCCTATGAAGGATGATGATCCCATAAGCAAAACTGCCTTCGTAACGCCTGAAGGCCAGTATGAGTATTTAAAAATGCCATATGGCCTGGCCAATGCTCCGATCGTCTATCAGAGGATAATATCTAAAACATTAAAACCTCTCATTGACACTGGTAGGGTCCTAACCTACATCGATGACGTACTGATCTTGTCCAACTCGGTAGATGAGGGTCTTAAGACGTTAAGGGAAGTTTTACAGATACTTAAAGCCGCGGGATTTTCCATAAACTTAAAAAAATGTACCTTTCTAGACGTACAGATTGAGTACCTAGGGCGACTGATTGGACATGGTCAGGTACGGCCGAGTCCAGGTAAAGTAGATGCACTTGTACGTTCTCGAAAACCCACAAATGTGAGAGAGGTTCGCCAGTTTGCTGGCTATGCCTCTAAGAAGGCAAGCATAGCAAAGCTGCTGAGGAAGGGTATACCTTTTTCGTGGGGTTCTGAGCAGGACGCTGCTCGCGACTATATTATAAATTGCCTAACTAATGAACCGGTTTTAGCGATATTTGACCCCCAGTTGCTTACGGAACTTCACACAGACGCTAGTGCTGTTGGATTTGGAGCTATTTTACTCCAAGAGCATAGCGATGGGAGAAAGAGGGTTGTTGGGTATTTTAGTAAGTCCACTCAGGGCGCGGAATCGCGGTACCATAGTTACGAATTGGAAACGTTGGCAGTTGTACGTGCGCTCCAGCATTTTCGCCACTATCTAATTGGTATTCACTTTAGGATAGTGACGGATTGCAATTCTTTAAAGTTAACGGAGCGAAAGAAAGACTTGTTGCCCCGGGTCGCGCGCTGGTGGGTTTACTTGCAGGATTTTACATTCACTCTCGATTATAGGAAGGGTTCATTAATGGAACACGCGGATTTTTTAAGCCGTAACCCTCCTCCTCTTACCGATAATGTCTCTCATATCCGAAATCCTAACAACTGGGCGAAGATTGCTCAAACCGCTGACGCGGAGACTCAGGAATTGATGTCTAAATTGAGGGAAGGACAATTAGACCAAACGAGGTACATAATCAAAAATGATTTATTGTACTACAAATTTATACCTACTGGGGAAGAACCGCGACTTTTGTGCTTCATCCCGAAGGGTCATAGGCTCAGTCTGTTAAGGGTTTTTCACGACGATCATGATCATATTGGTACAGGCAGAGCTACTGACCTGATTTTACGACATTTTTGGTTTCCGAGCCTACGGCAATTCGTGAGGAAGTATATAAGTCATTGCCTTATATGTCTGGCACATAAAAGGGTTCCTAGGGCTCCCTCTCAGCCAATCCAGTCGTGGTCTAAGCCAGAAATTCCTTTTGCTGTTGTACATACCGATGTTCTTGGACCACTTCCAGAATCAAATAGTTTTAAATACGTTTTAATTTTAATAGATGCCTTTTCTAAGTGTTGTTTACTTTACTCGTTATATAGGCAAGACGCTGATGAGTTAAAGCGTGTATTTTCTAACGCAGTATCGCTGTTTGGTACCCCATCTATGATAGTATGTGACCGTGGTAGGATGTTCGACAGTAGAGCTTTTCAAAACTGGGTCACTGACTTGGGATCTTCGATACACTTCATTACGCCGGGTATGCATCGCGAAAACGGCCAAGTGGAAAGATACTGCCGAACAGTTCTTAACATGCTGCGGATCGAGGTCGGCAGTAAAGGCTCGCAATGGTCCGATGTGCTGTGGAAGGTGCAGCTCACCCTCAACATCTGCCGACAAGCCACTACCCAGACTTCACCACTACAGCTGCTGGTGGGCATAGACGCGGCTACCCCCGTCATCAGATCATTGGTGCGAGATGTTGCACTCGAAAACTCGCATCCCAATAGAGAAGCCTTGTTAACTCTAAGACGACAACGAGCTTCTGAACTTCTCACGGCCAATCAGCATTATCAGGATGCTTATGTAAATGAAGATCGAAGGCAGCCACGAACGTTTACTGTTGGTAACTTCGTGTTTGTAAGCAAAGTTGCTCAAACCACTGGAAAACTAGACTCCGGCATGCGCGGCCCATATAAGGTTGTCCGAGTGCTGCCACACCACCGTTATGAGCTAGAGTTACTAGCTGGGTCTTATGGCAAAAAGACTCAAGCAGCTGCCGAACATATGATGTTATGGCATGGCGAGTGGACGCCGGAGACGTGCTCAGCTTTCTTTGAAAGTGGCGAGTTATTTGTTATGAGTATGCTAACGTTTGGGCCTCTGCTCTGTTCCGCGGTCATAGTGGAGATATGCAGAACTTTTGGGCCTCTGTCTCAATGACGCGATGTGTCACTAATTCATAGTAAGCATAACCATTGGGCCTCTACTATGTATTCGTGAAAACGACAAGCGAACATTTGGGCCTCTGTCGATAACAGTGTATGGCGAGTGATGGAAATCCGGATTCTATCATTAGCGATGCATTGAATCTCTTGGGTTTGAATCTGTTTCAACTTTAAGAGTGACTATTGGTGGTCTTTGTTGCTGGCGCTTGAGTGCACGCTTGTGCCTGGAACACTGGTCAAATTCGTGAACTCTAAGTTACTTCTGGTTGAATAAGCTTCAAACCATAGTGGTCATGTTATTTAAATACTCGTGTTCTCTTATGTATTTTCAGATAATGATGATGATCAAATTAATGACGATGGCCAAGTTGTAAGAGATGGATTTGATGCGAATGATGGGAATAATGCTGCGGCCGAGGACGTCACGCTATCAGGAACGGCCGTCTTAGATAGTTCCCCTTCCAATCTACCCGGCGAGTGAACGTGTATAAAAAGGCATAGCGCGCTGTGAACGGATTCATTATCGGCTTGTTTGTCGGACGCAACGGACGTATTCTAAGGACGTTATAGTGTTGAATAGGGTCGTGCTTTATATAATTCTTATGTGCTTACTTATTAGTTACCTATGTGCGTATTGTTAATTAAAAACAGTTTGCGAGAAATATAACTTTTAGATTATTCAGTGATTTGTTTTCTTTTTAATAAATACCGCTTCTGGTCCCTAAGACTATTATATATAAAAATCTGGTCGTCTGGTCCTGCTCAGGAAGGCGGGGCGCCCTGCGGACTCGCCGTCCGCGTACCGGCCCATAGTGCTGCTAGACGAGGTGGGCAAGCTGTTCGAGCGGATAATCGCAGCCCGCCTCGTCGGCCACTTGTGCAGAGAGGGGCCGGACCTGGACGACAGCCAGTTCGGGTTTCGGCATGGGCGCTCCACAATCCACGCTGTGTCGCGGGTTAGAGTCCTGGCGGAGGAAGCGGTGTCCCGGGGCGGGGTGATGTTGGCGGTGTCTTTGGACATCTCCAACGCCTTCAACACCCTGCCCTGGAGTTGTATTCGGGAGGCACTGCGGTACCATGGGGTGCCTCCCTACCTCCGCCACATCGTTGGGGCTTATTTGTCGGAGAGGTGTGTCACCTACATGGGACGTGATGGCGGAAACCAGCGCCGCATGTCGTGCGGTGTTCCACAGGGCTCGGTTGTAGGCCCGCTCCTGTGGAACATCGGGTACGACTGGGTGCTGAGGGGCGAGCTCAGTCCGGGGGTCGACGTGACGTGTTATGCGGATGACACGCTGGTCACTGCCCGGGGGAGCTCGCACAGGGAGGCAGCGTTGTTGGCGACGGCTGCGGTCTCACAGGTGGTGAGCCGCATACGTCGCCTAGGCCTGGAGGTGGCCCTCAGCAAGTCGGAGGCCATGGTGTTTCATGGCCCCCGGCGGGCGCCGCCACCCGGCTCACACATCGTGGTCGGGGGGGCTCGGATCGCTGTCGAGTCCACCATGAAGTATCTGGGATTGGTGCTCGACAGCCGGTGGGACTTCGGGCCCCATTTCCGACGGCTGGCGCCCAAGTTGCTGGGCGCTGCTGGGGCGCTGTCAACGCTGCTTCCCAATCTGGGGGGCCCGAGCGCCGCTTGTAGGCGGCTCTACGTGGGGATCGTGCGATCGATGGCCCTTTACGGGGCCCCGATCTGGGCGGCTGACCTGACGGCCGGTAGTATCGCAGTCTTGCGCAAGCCGCAGAGAGCGATGGCCGTCAGAGTCATCAGGGGGTATCGCACGATCTCCTACGAGGCGGCTTGTGCACTGGCCGGATCCCCGCCCTGGGACCTCGAGGCGAAAGTACTCGCGTCATCGTATCGGTGGCGCGAGGAAGCGAGGGCGCGGGGTGAGCAACCGATGCAGCGACACATAGAGCTGCATCGGTCTCAGCTTCGCGAGGTCCTGGTGGCGGAATGGCGGGACAGGCTTTCACGCCCTATCGCCGGCCTCGACATCATCGAGGCGGTCCGGCCGGTGCTCGAGCGCTGGCTCGGGAGGAGGCACGGCTCCCTGTCGTTTCGGGTGACGCAGGTGCTCTCGGGGCATGGTTGCTTCGGGAAGTATCTGTGTCGCATAAACAGGGAGCCGGACGCTCGGTGTCACCACTGCGTCGACTGCCGGGAGGATACGGCGCGGCATACGCTGGCAGAGTGTGCCGCTTGGGAGGAGCCGCGCCGTGCCCTCATCTCAGAAGTAGGCAGTGACCTCTCGCTGCCGGCCGTCGTTGAGTCGATGGTCGACAGCGAGGAGTCCTGGGACGCGGTGGTTTCCTACTGCGAGACGGTCGTCTCGCAGAAGGAGGCTGCGGAAAGGGAGAGGGAGATCTCGTCCACTCACCCGGCCCGCAGCAGGCGCACCGGGCGTCGGCGGAGGGCGGATAACGCCCTCTTCCAGCCCCCCTAAATGGGTCCAGGGGCGACGGACTCGGGGACGTCCGTCGCCCCCCAAACATCAGGACCCGAGGTGGCGGCGCGTAGTGTTCCACGCGCGCCCCTCTTAGACGTCACGGGGGGAGTCAAACACCTCACTCCCCCCCCTGACCCGAGGAGGCCCGCGATGGCGGGCCGGCACCAGTCGGGGGTTGCGGAAGATTTTTACGTTCCCGCGACCCCCGGCGTAGGTGTGAGTCGGAACACCGGGGTGGTTTTTAGTCAGTAAGAGTCTGACAGACCCCTCCGCCCGCCCCAGGGCGGAGGACATCCATGAGGATTTTCCACCCCGGAAAAAAAAAAAAAAAAAAAAAAAAAAAAAAAAGGTTAGGTTAGGTTAGGTTAGGTTTTTTTTTTTTTTTTTTTTTTTTTTTGTTTTATTCTTGTCCCTGTGACTTTATCAGATTTCACAGACCTTAGCTATCTAATTTAAAACTACTCTTTATACACTTCTAGTAATCTACCCTTTAGGGTCCTACACTTTTTATTTCCGACTTTACTGTCTCTACATTTTTACATTTTCTTTACAGGCAGTTCTTTTTATTAGCATTCTAGAACCGCTTGTGCCTATACGCTCTTCTGTTTCGACATTTTCTTTACAAGTTGTACTTTTAACAATTCGTACAGTCCTTGTGCCTATCTCTGTATGCTTATAATTTTCCATTTTCTTTACAACATTGGTTGTCCTACTTTCGCATTCTATGTTGGTTCTTAATCTACTTATCCTTACTTATTTTCTATCTTTTATTAATAGTTCTTACGTAACACTTCTTATTTCTGAAACTCTATACATACATACTGATCCTTAAACTCTATGGACTATTTTCTACTACAATATCTTATCTTTACTACATTTATATATTTTTATAATACATACTGTAGTAAATACTTATTACACCTTATTTCTATTAATTACAGTGCTTATTATTTTAATGCAGAATTCTACAAAAGTTTGGCGAGTACATTTGTCACTAAGTAGAGTCTCTAGGTTTTCCTTTTTTATTTGAATGTCATTTCTCTGCTGAAAGTCGTACCTGTCCCTACTGTGTATCGGGCATTCCAGTAATAAATGAAAAATCGTTTCTATAGTATCAGGGTCACAAGCACATGCAGGACTCTCCTTACACTTGAACCGATGCAAGTATTGGGAGAGCCCCCCATGTCCCGTGAGTACCTGCGTCAGCAAGCCCGCTGGTCTCATGGTTCTAATTAATCTGTAGGCGTCCACGGCATCCGGGAGGAACACTTTCGTTACGGAGGCTGTGTCGCCCGACTTGTACCTCCCGTTCCACTCGTCAAGGGAGTCCTTTCGGATTATTCTCTTGACGAATGAGACAGGAACCTGGTCATAGTCGGGACTCCTCCGGCTCGAGAGTGCAGCCTCTTTTGCGAGCTGATCAGCGCGTTCATTTCCTGTGAGACCCGCATGCGCTTTCACCCAGTAGAAATTCACAGCTTTCCCCTGATTGAAAGCCTTCTTCAGGTTTTCACGTGTCTCTACCGCTAATGGATGCAAGGCATTGTAGTTGGTGACGGTCTCCAGGGCCGACCTTGAATCGCTATATATGCAGTATTCCTTCTCTGTGCGCTTCAGGGTCTCTTTCGTTGCTCTGCATATAGCGAGGATCTCCGCTTGGTAGACGGTACAGTACTCGGCTAGACTAAGCTTGATGGCCTTTGTCTCTATCTCACTCTTCCATATGGATAGCGCAGCTCCAACCTTACCCTCAAGCTTGCTCCCGTCAGTGTAGATTTTAAGCGCCTGCTCGTTGCTGTTGTCGACCTGTTCTTGAGTGGTCAAGCTGCCGAAGGTCAACTCTACGTGCAGAGCCGGATGTGGAATCTCCGCAAATCCCACCACACGTTCAGTCTCCCTATCTCCCAGTACGAGACGGGACGATCCTCTCCTTGCGTTGTACAGGGCGGCTGCCTCCTGTATTCGAAGGTCCAGAGGCAGTATCCCGGCCAGTAACAGAGCCGAGTTCAGAGATACCGTGCGGTAGGACTTGCACAGTTTCTGTGCAAATCCCCTCTGCACTGCATTCAGAGCTTTCTGCGTTCCGATTTTCTTGGCCGCTGGTGCCCATGCGCTTGCGGCGTATAAGATGACCGGTTCCACTACAGCCGTGTAAATTGTCCTGATGACGTCAGGGTGCAGTCCCCAACTTACTTTTGCGGCTCTAGAGAGCTGTTTATACAGGTCTGCTGCCTTTTTACAAACTCTTGCAACGTGGGTGTTAAAAGTCATCTTGTCGTCTAGAGTAAGTCCCAGAATCTTTATCTCCCTCGACATTCCAATGTCGGTCCCTCCCATCCTCAGGAGCGGGGTGTCGTACTTGAGTTTACGCGTCAGCACCATTGCACAGGTTTTGTGCGGTGCAAACTTCAGCTTGTTCCGGACTCCCCACTCCCGAACATAGGCGAGAGCGGCATTGGCCTGCCTCGAAACCTCCAGACCTGTATTCCCGCTGAAGACCATCACCACGTCATCCGCGTATGCCTGACAGTATACTCCCTCTTTTTCCAGACCGTGTAACAGGGGGTCTAGGAGTACATTCCAGAGTATCGGGCCGCCAATGGATCCCTGGACGCAACCTTTCTGGGTGTTCCTAGTGTGTTCCTCCCCGGCATACCTCAACCTGATTTTTCTGCAGTCGAGATAACTATCTAGTAGCCTCCTTATATTGACCGGACACTTTTCCTCAGCCAGTCTGACCTTGATAGCCGGCCACCAGGCGCTATCGAAGGCCCCCTCTATATCCAGTGAAACTAGGGTTACGAGCTTTTTCTGCTCTATGTTTCCCTTGATATGGTTCACTAGGTTATAGAGGGCGTCTTCGGTGCTCCTTTGTGGCATAAAACCATACTGGCGAGTACTAATCCGCGGTACTAGGTGCCACCTGATCCTTGCTACTACCATCTTCTCCAGAATCTTGCCCAAGACTGGTAGCAGGCCGATAGGTCTATAGGCCTTGGGATTCTGATAGTCGTCCTTGCCCGGTTTTCTCAATACCACCACTGTGGCCTCCTTCCATATGTCCGGGAAGTGACCTATCTCTAAGCACTTATTATACAGGGCAAGGAATACTTCCAGCCTCCCGAGGATTGCTCGACTGCATATGTCCGCCGTGAAGCCATCCGCTCCAGGTGCCTTCTTTGGATTAAAACTCATACTCGCGGTCTTTAGTTCTTCTTCCGTAAACGGTGGATCATGCTGTTCATTATGACACGGGGCGTTTACTTGCTTCGCGAGCTCTCTAATTTGGCGATGATGTGAGTTATCACTCTCTTCGGAATCCTCAGGGTAGAAGGTTTCGGCTAATAGGGTTGCCGATTCTCGTGGGCTTAAGAACATGTCATCCTTTTTAAGGGTCAGCTCCTCTTGACGTTTGGCGGTCTTACCGATTACTCTGTATATGCCTTCCCATACTCCCTCCTTATCTTGCTTCTGGCAAAAGGTCTTCCAGCTTGCTATTTGGGCTTTCTTGGCTTGGCATTCGTAAGTCTCTTTTGCTTGCAGGTACTCTTTGAAGACTTTTTCCTTGCGGTCCTTCGCTGCGTTGCGGATCCTCCGCTTTTTAGTGATGACCTCATTTTTTAAGAGTGAGAGCTCCTCTGTCATCCATGGCAAAGAGAATTTGGTGTGCTGCGACTTAAGTGGCATGCTGTCTTTACAGGCTAGAGTTATGCCGTTTGTTATCGTCTCTACCATGTCTCTCAGCTGATGCCTGAGCTCGACTCTACCTATTGCAATTGCGTTGATTTTATGTTCCGCTAGAAATTGTTCCATTTTCTCAAAGAAGATGTCCCAATTTGCCTTCTTGGTATTGTAGAGTCGAGTGGTCCTTTGGATGTTGATCCCTTTTTCTCTCTGTAAGCGCAGCTGAAACCGGATCGTGTTGTGATCCGAGCTCGTCACTTCTTGGTCAACTCTCCAGTCTTCCACGAGACTCAGCATGTCTGTCGAGCAGGCTGTAACATCGACGAAACTGCTGTATCTCGTGTTGCCCCTTACTGTGTCAAATGTGGGGATATCCCCTCTATTGAGTACCTGCATTTCCGACTCTTCCAGAATCCCGTACATTTCTATGCCCCTGGTGTCATTTACGATGCTACCCCACCAGGTATTCTTAGCGTTGGCATCGCCTCCAATGAGCAGTTTTCTTGGCCCGGCTTTCTCTATCGTCCTTCGTATTTGGTCCACGTATGGTTCTATGGGCTGATCCGGTTCAAAGTAAAAAGAGACTACAGCAATTTCCCAGGCTTTGGATCGGATCTTCACCACTGCGATGTTGTTTGTAGTGAGTTCTGGGCACTGGATGACGTCTAAGTCATGATCAAAAACGATCACGGCCGCTTTAACAGTCCCTCTTCCATCGTCCTCGCACTGGTACACCCGCACGCCTCGATAGCTCTTCATCCTTCGGATCGCGCCGACATACGGCTCCTGGACCATGACGAAGGCGATTTTCTTGTCTGTGGCTTCTGCCATGAGCTCGTTTGTTGCCAACTCCTTTCTTTGGAGGTTGGCCTGGGCCACTGCGTATCCTCCGGTGGAGTTGCCTGCCCTATTTAGAATGTGGGTGCCCTCCGCGTTAGCAGTAAGCTACCCTCGCCCTCGCCATTGCCTCACATCTTCTGCGCACAGTGCATTCATTACTGAACGCACTGTGTTCCGTACTGGCGTGTTTTGCTTGCAAGCAATTCACGCATGATGGAGCTGCTCCGGCGAGCCAGTCAGGGCACTGCGTTCTGATGTGAGGGCCACCGCAGTGACTGCATTTGTCTACAGTTTCAGTACAGAAACGCTTGCTGTGGCCATACGCTAAGCAGCATGTGCATTGGACCAGTGGAGACTGGTCTTCCACTTTAATGCGCTGGATGTCGATGTGTATGGCCCCTTTGTGCAGTGTTCTGTTCCATAGCTGAGGCGACACCCTCATAATTACGTGATTTGTGTGGGGGTTTCTGTTCTTCCTCCTGAAGGCTATTTCCACCCTGTTGTCCTCACTCTTCAGATCTTTGAAGAGGTCTGTGTTCTGGTTTTTAAAAGCTTCCAGGACGTCCTCATCGGTGTTGTAATTGAAAACATTCTTCAGAGCTATCAACGGGTCTTTATTTTTCACCTCCTCCACTAGGAGATCCCCTCCCACACGCAGCCTTTCCTTCACTTTTTGCCTATCTTCCCTTGTTCTGCACCCCACTATAACCTTACGGTCTTTGGCCTTTCTCACCCTGTCCACTGTTATAAATCCGTCTTTTGCGTTCACAGCTTTCCGGATCTTTTCGATAACCTCGTCTCCAGTTTCTAACTTGTCGGTCGAGGCTACCACTATTGAGTGGAGAGCTGTGTGCTCTGGCGCTATGTTCCTAGGGGCAGTGGCTACAATGTTTGCGTACGTGGCTCTTTTTTCGACAGTTTGTCTGCTAGTCTCTAGTTCTTTCTTTAATTCCTCCATTTTGATGTTGCTTTCTTGTATGAGTTTAGCGTGCTCCTCTATTATCTGGGAAAGATGGCCTTTATTTATTTCACCGTTGTTTTCTTGTACTTCGTGTTCTGTCTGTGTCCTTTCTACTTCTTTGCTGTAGTCAGCAGTTTTTGCAGACAAATTCGCAGCTTCGGACTCCTTCACTAGCTGGAATAGTCGCTCCACCGCCTGTGTGACATCACTTTTGATGTCAGCTCGTAAATTCCGGGATTCTCCCAGAGCCGTTTTTGCTTTCCTGATGCAGATGCTTGCTTCAGAAACTCTGTCAGGGTATACCCTCTTTTGTTTCGGGGAGCTGATTGGCGGATCTGCGGACATTCAGCGTCCTTGTGGTTTATCCTCGGTTGCAATCACTTTCATCTTTGGCTTAGTTGGTGCTAGCGGCATTATTTTTCGCGGTGAGTTTGGAGATTTCGGCGCGGTTTTTGAAGCCTCCCATTCTCCTATGCTCTTCCTCACGTTTGAGGATTGCGTCGTTTCTGTCGAGGGTCCAGCCCTTTCGTCATCACTTGGAGATCCGCTAGTGATCATTGTCTTTTTAGCCGGAGTTCTAATTCCGAACATTTTGTTTGGCCACAGGGATGCGTCAGTAAGTCCGTAAATATTTTTTGTCAAGTGACAAACGTGTAAATTAAAATAAAATAAGATGAAATAAATTAAATTAAAACTAAAATTAAATTAAATTAACAATAATATGCTCTGCATAGAGTGCGTTAAACCGATGTTATAAGTAGCAATTATTTGTCAAATTTCAATATGAAAATTAATAAAAACAAAAATAAACTCTACCTAGAGTCGACTCTCAGCTACTACGGATAGCTTCCAGAGACAGTCCGGCTTTGCAGATAAAACCAGGCCAAAATTGCAGTTATTTTACTCTTACAACCCTCCTTGAGACTCTACCTAGAGACGCTCCCTTTTTGTAGAGAGCCTAGGGTCTGCTCTACCCCAAACTGAAAACCCGAAGTGTTTCGGACCAGGGGTCTAGGAGATATGGCTTGAAATATACAGTGAGGTAATTTCAACCCCAGAGACTAAGTCAATGTGCAAAAATTGGGGTAGGGGGATGAAACTTAGTCCAAATGATCGGAGGGGTCTCAAAGGGTTTGTCTTCTGTACAAACCGTGGGGGGGGTTGTTAGGGGGGGGGACCCCGATAAAATTGTCAGAATTGGTCTAGGACGCTTGGTTTTCCTGTAAACTGAAAACACAGTTATCGTGCGGTTTTCAGGACAGCCCACATTAAGGATAAAAAATCACAACTTGGTAACGACTAGCCAGAAAATTTTGGAAAAAATTACTAATGATGATAAAGAACCGTACTTTTGACATATGCTAAAAATGTTGCGTGGTATATACAAATATTTTGGGTAATACCTATTTGAAAACCCAACTATCAAAACCAACAACCGCAAAAAGACGGTTTTTCTGAAAGTTGTGACTGAAAAAATAAAAATATGGGATTAAAAAATTTAATTAAGAATAAAGGACTAATAATGAGTTTAAAGGCGCTTGCCCCCCTTTTGGAAAATTAATACTTAAAATTTAAATAAAAGTTAGGTATTTCAGTAGGTATTTTTGAATTTAAATAACTTTACAAATCTATGCGAGAAAAATCTGAAAATTTATACATAGATTGTCTACAAAATATATAGTCTAAATATAAATTAAAAAGTAGGGGTAAAAGATCGTTCCTTCAAGTTAGGGCTGTCACAAAATTGGTGTGACTTGAAAAATCTTCAAAAAATTTTTTCTTCGCTCCCAAGGCACCTATCGACCTGCAAGAAACTGCAGTATGCTGCTTACAAGGTCCTCTCCCAGATGTGATGGTGACTGTGATCTTGAGAACTCTGGTTCCGAAGTCACGCTGCACGTGGATTTTCGTTTTTTCCTTGTAGCTCAGAGGGGCGAGACGGGAAAAATCCAAAACTTTGCCAAGGTGTGGGGCAAAGTGCTCCCCTCAAAACAGCAGTATAAAATATGGGGGGTACCGCGATGAATCAGGCGCCGCACGCAGAAAACTGTTTTCAACTCGCAATTTTTTGCGAGTTAACCTCCAAAAATATGGTTTTCGGGATTTCCAGGGAAAATTGATACGATTTTCGCCGGGGCACTAGACTATTTTTATGAGACACACTGAAACACTCACTCTGGTACTAATTTTGGGTTAAAATTCGCACTTTTACTTATTTTAAGGATTTTTCGACCGCGGAGCGACTTAAAAATGATCTGCTCGCGGCGAGGGGTGCCGCGTGACTGGGTTAGGTTAGGTTAGGTTAGGTTAGGTTAGGTTAGGTTAGGTTAGGTTAGGTTAGGTTAGGTTTTTTTTTTTTTTTTTTTTTTTTTTTTTTTTTTTTTTTTTTTGGTTTGGCAGGAGTGGGAAATCCTCATGGACGCCCAGACTGACTCACTTATGACCCAGTCTGGGCAGTGCCGGACTCTTACCGGCTAAAACCACACTCCTGCCCTTGCTCATTGTCCCTCTGACGTTATCAGAGCCCTTGTTTGGCAAAATTTTTAATCGTCATTCTTCCGTTTGTCCGTAATCTTTAACGTAACACCTTACTTAATTAATAGCTTATTTCTCTAATCGTATTATTATTTTTGTGTTTTTTTTTTTTTTTTTTTTTTTTTTTTTTCTTTGTTTTTTGATTTTATGGCTATCTTTGCTAATTCCTATATTAGTTATACTAAATCTTTTAAATCTATGCATTTAACAGTATGGCTATCCTAATATATATACAATATATTGTATAGACATATTTCTTATTCTACTTTTTATATTTAATATCTATGTTATACATGTTTCTTACAAGCTTATTTAATACCACAATTGCCGCCGTCTCGTACTCATAATTATTTTTGTAATCGAGATGCTGATCGACGGCCTGTGCACTCCGAAAAAGTCCAGCGCCCCAAATGCTGCTTTTAAGAGTGTTGACGTCGTGTTTCGCATCAATGAATTTATTTGACCACAACGGTATAATATTTTTTGTGTGCGGTGTTTTGAGTATTTTAACTGAGTTGTTTTTAACGTGTATACTGATTTCTAAATTTATTTTATGTTTATTAGTGTCTGTGTGTAATGAAGTTAATTTTGAATCCGTTTTTAATTGGGTCAATTTCTCATGAAGTTGACTCCAATTCGCGTGGTTTGTGTTCAGATTTTTTAAAGTTTTTATAATTAATGTAATTTTTGCTTTATGTAATCTAATTTTGAACAAAGTACCGTTGTGGTCCGAACGACTGTTATTTCTGGGAGAAACTGGCTGCACCTTAGCAATACGCCACCGACAGCCGCGCCAAGGCATCCCATTTTAGGCGCATTGGGCACTCGCTGTCGAAGGCGTTGTGATCAGTTTTATCTGCTTTGGCCAGGAAGCAGTTATGGCACTTTGGCGCCTCCGCCGCTAGCCGTGACGGGCAGTCCGCTCGCATGTGGGGCTCACTACAGTGGGTGCAGAGGTCGGCAGGCTGCGTGCACAGTTTACGGCTGTGGCCATAGCGCAGACAGCGAGTGCACTGCACCAGTGGGGACTGATCCTGCACTCGCACTCGCTGTAGGTCGATGTGCACACGACCCGCCATCGTCAGCCTCTGCCATACTGAAGGGGACACCTGCAGGATGACGTGGCACATGTGGGGGTTCCTCGTCTTTCGACGGTACTTCACCCCCATCCTTACGTCTTCTACAGGTATGTCCCCGATCAGGTGGGTGTTTTGCCGCTGCAGGGCCTGGGTAAGCTCCACATCGGTGTGGCAGGAGAGGACATCCTTTATGATGACAAGTGGGTCCTTGTTTTTAACTTCCTCCACCACTAGATTGCCCGTCTTCCTTATGCGTTCAGTTACCTTCGCCATCTCTTCTCGGCTCCTGAAACCAACCACCACTTTCTGGTCCCTCACCTTGCGCAGCCGTTCAATTCGGGTCCCCTCGTTCCTGGCATCCACCGCCGTCCTGAGCTTCTCAACAACCTCTTCACCGGTGTCCTGATCATTCACAGATGATACGACCACCGAGTGAAGAGGCTGTTGGATGTTCTGCTTCGGTACGACGGCGGCCATTTCCGCGAAGGTTGGACCTTGGCCTGCGACATAACGAGGGGCCTGCTGGAGATGCTCCGACAGAGCCTGGGTGTGGTGTTGGCACTCCTGCAATGCCAGTTTGTGCTGTCTGAGGCCTTCCACAAGGCTCTGCATCAGCTCTGTCGGCTCATCCGTGGTCTGCTTCTGTGGTGCAGCTATCGGTGTAGCTGCAGCTATGACCGCAGGTGCTGGTGCGACTTGGACTCTGTTCCGCTCTGAATCTTTAACCAGCTCATAGAGCCTGTTGATCGCCTTTAGTACTTCCTCCTTTATCTCGGTTTTAAGGTTGCGAGAGTTGCCCAAGTGAAGCTTTGCTTTACTTAGGCAAGCTCTCGCCTCCGCTGTGAGGTTGGGGTATACTGACTCAGGTCTCTTTGGCGGTCTTGCGGTGTCTGGCACTTCTCTGCGGGTCTCCGGATTGCTAGGAGACAGTGGCTTGGCGTCACGCTTTGTGTGGGCTGGGGGCTTGGCCTGAGGCTCGGCTTTCCCGGCCTCCCACTCCCCGATGCTACGCCTTACACAGGGCAGCGTGGGTCCAGCTTTCTCAGTCGATCGTGGCGAGCCCCTGGCGCCCGGTGAGCTCACGTTTGTTTTGGCCGGTGTGCGGAACATAGTGGCGGTATGTGTGAAGGTGATATTCATGAAACAAAATAAACGTCAGAGGACACTGGCGGTACTTCTGTGTCCCTGTAAATGGGGAAAAACACAGAAGTAGCTAAAAATTTAAAATTAAGTAAATAGTCAACGGCCGAAGGACCGTCGAGTCAATATCCTAAAAATATTGGTCAATCAGTTGATTCTGAGGACTATGGGATAATTAAGGGGGATAAAAATTGAAAAATATTTTTTGCCGAATTTGAAAAGTCTACCTGGCTAGACACAAAAGGGTGGGTGGGAGGGGTATTCGCAGGGGGGGACGCACGTGCGAGGTGTCAAAAGACGCGTCTCGGCGCGGGCTAGCGATCTATGGGGTTATTGGAATTAATTTGGAATAAAAATTTTGTGTTTTTGCCGAAAAACGTGTTTTTCGACTGAAAAACCTGAAATTACGACTACCAGACAGGACTCGAGTTCGCGGAACACGCACAGGAATACAGGTAAGGCAGGTAAGTAACTATTGCAACTAGTAGAAAAAAACGATTTAGAAGAAAAATTTGGAGATAAAAATTAATTAAGGGTTGAAATTTAGAAGATTTTTTCAAAGTCCCAAAACGAAAAATTTTTCGCGTTTTTTGTCAAAAATATTTGTCAAATAGTAGGGCGGAGCCTAATAAAAATCAAAATAGCTGAAAACAGCTTCAAAATGCGTCACCGGGATGCAAAGTTATAAGGGTTTAATGATTTTGGGTTAGGTTAGGTTAGGTTAGGTTTTTTTTTTTTTTTTTTTTTTTTTTTTTTTTTTTGTTTGGCAGGAGTGGGAAATCCTCATGGACGCCCAGACTGACTCACTTATGACCCAGTCTGGGCAGTGCCGGACTTTTACCGGCTAAAACCACACTCCTGCCCTTGCTCAGTGTCCCTCTGACATTATCAGAGCCGTTTTTTTGTCTGTATAAATTAGTTTTTCTTAAAAATTCATTTAACCTTTCTTAAATAAAAACGACTAAGTCCATCATTAAAGCGGAGTTTAATAAAAACAGAGAGTCTATTTCTCTAGACATCCAAGTTCCCCTAATTTTTTGTTCCAAATTTTTATATATTTTATTTATTTTAATTTATGTTATATTACGTTATTTTTTATGCTATATTTACTACCTGTATTTTAACTATTGTACTCTTCTACTTTTAATAATTTGTGCTTTATACTCTTTTACTAATATTATGATACATTAATTATATGCCTACGATATACTAAGTATCATATTTTCTTTTACTATTTATTCCTATTTACTACTATATTTGCTATTTCGCAACAATAGTCCAAAAACTCTTTCCTCTTCTTTCCTTCGATCAGGTCGGGCAGATTGTATGCAACCAATGCGGTGTCGAGTTGCTGCTCTGCTTCGTAGCGCATCTTAGCGGTGATGGGGCACTCCAACAATATGTGCAGAACGGTCTCTTCCACTCCAGGTTCACAGGCGCACGAAGGATTCTCTTTACACTTGAAGCGTTTCAGGTATGCAGAGAATCCCCCGTGCCCCGTCAGTATTTGTGTGGTCAAGCTAGTTGGAGCCATTTTGCGCACCACGCCATACGCCATCACCGCGTCAGGGAAGAAATGCTTGGTGCCCGACGCTGTGTCACCTGACCTATATCTCCCGTTCCACTCGTCAAGCGTTTCCGACCGGATTCTTCGCTTGACGAATGACACGGGACACAAGTCGTAGTCCGGCTTCTTCTTCGATCCCAGGGCGGCTTCCTTCGCGAGCTGGTCGGCTCTCTCGTTTCCCTCCAAACCTGCGTGGGCCTTGATCCAGAACAAGGAGACACTCTTGTTCTGGAGCTTGCAGCGTCGAATAGTGTCCCTTGTTCCCACGGCCAAAGGGTGGGGGGAACTTACATTGATCACCGACTGAAGAGCCGCCATGGAGTCGCTGAAGATGCCGAACGTGGCTTCACTGCGCTGGAGCACTTCCCTCGCTGCTCTTTGTAGAGCCAGGAGTTCGGCCTGGTAGACGGTACAGTAGGACGGCAAGGCAAGCTTGAGGGCCTTAGTTTCGGTGGTGCTATTCCACAAGGATAGCGCCGCTCCGACTTTGCCCTCAATCTTGCTGCCGTCGGTGAAAATCCGCACAGCAAAATTGCTGTGGTTATGGTATTGTTCCTCGTCTACCAGGCTACCATACTCCAAGCTCACTTGCTCTGCGGGGTGCGGGGCTTCTATCGCTGGAGCCATACGCTCAACCTCCCTGTCTCCCAGTACGGGCTGAGGCACTCCCCTCTTGGCTCCGTACAGTGCAGCTGCTTCCCGAATACGGAGGTCGAGTGGGAGTATCCCAGCCAGCACCAGTGCCGAGTTCAGGGAGACCGTGCGGTAGGCTCTGCACAGCTTTTGTGCAAACCCCCTTTGGACGACATTTAGCTGCTTCTTGACCCCCAACTTATTGGCTGCCGGTGCCCATGCACTTGCGGCGTACAGCACAGTCGGCTCCACTGCTGCAGTGTATATTGCCCTTATCACCTCCGAGTGCAAACCCCAACTGACCCGGGCTGCCCTGGCCAGCTGCTTGTACATAGCTATCGCCTTCTTACAGACGACAGCTATGTGTTTGTTGAAGGTGAGTTTGGCGTCAATGACTAGCCCTAATATTTTAACATCTTGGGACATTCCAATGTCGATCCCCCCCATGCTCAAGCGCGGTGTGTCATACTTCAGCCTCCGCGTTAGCACCATCGCACAGGTTTTGTGCGGCGCGAATTTCAGCCGATTTCTGACACCCCACGCTCGAACATGTTCGAGAGCGGCATTGGCTTGTCCCTCGATTTCTTGCGCTGTATCGCCGCAGAACACCAACACCACATCATCGGCAAATGCCTGGCAGTAGTCGCCCCTGCTCTCCAGCTGTTTCAGAAGTGGGTCAAGAAGCAGATTCCAAAATATGGGTCCCCCTATGGATCCCTGGACGCATCCCTGGCTGGTCTGTCTCCTGCTCTCCTCCCCGGCGTACCTCACGGTGACCACCCTGTCACTGAGGTAGCTGCTGACTACCCGTCTCAAATTTACCGGACACTTTTCCTCAGCCAATCGTACCTTAATGGCAGGCCACCAAGCGCTGTCAAAAGCTCCCTCAATATCCAGCGACACAAGCGTAACTATCTTTTTCTGTGCCAACTGTGTGCGGATGTACTGCACGAGAGTATAGAGGGAGTCTTCTGTGCTTTTTTGGGGCATAAAGCCGTATTGGCGAGTACTGATCCTGGGCAGCAAGTAGAATTTGAGACGAGCAACCAACATCTTCTCGTACACTTTCCCAAGGACAGGCAATAGCCCAATCGGCCTGTACGACTTTGGTACGGTGTACGAGTCTTTGCCCGGCTTTCTGAGCACAACCACCGTAGCTTCCTTCCAGATCTTCGGGAAGTGGTGGTGCGCCAGGCATTTGTTTAGCAGTGCCAGGAAGAAGTGAGGGTTGCAATTTATGGCCTGAGTGCAGATATCGGCCGTGAAGCCGTCGGCTCCCGGGGCCTTTTTAGGATTGAACGACACCATGGATCTGCCAAGCTCGCTTTGGGTAAACGGTGGGTCATGTCGTTCAGTATGGCTCCATGCGTTTACCGTCTCTGCCAGTTGTCGGGCTTGGCGATGATCCATGCTGTCGTCCGCTTCCCGGTCCTCGGGATAGAAAGTCTCGGCCAACAGCTCCACCGAGCCTTTGGCGTCCAGTGTCTTCCCTTCCTTTTGCAGCGGCAGATCCTCCTCTCTCTTTGCGATTCTTCCCATCACCCTATAAATCCCCTCCCAGACCCCTTCTCTGTCCTGCTTCCCACAAAACTTCTTCCAGCTCTCTGCTTGGGCTTTTATCACTGCTAACTCATACTCTTCTTTTGCTTTCAGGTACAAGCTGACCACCAACGCTCTTCGGACTGGCGCTGCGTTCCTGACTCTCACTTTTTTAGTGGCGACCAGCCTCTTCATCTCCTCGAGTTCTTCGGACCACCACGGCATGGTAAGTGTTTCTGTTTTCTTTTTGTGTGGAATTGTGTCTCTGCATGTGTCTGTTATGGCTTGTGTGTATGTGTGTGTGATAAATTCCAACTGATCTACTGTGTGTGTGTTTGACAAATCCACTAGGGTTAACTTTCTGTCCAGCATAATCTGCGACAGTTTCTCATGAAACTGCCGCCAGTTAGCTTTTCTGGTGTTGTATACCCTAGTGGTTCGTTCGATTGATATGCCTTTGGATTTAATTAAATGAATACTAAAGGTTATGCCGTTGTGGTCGGAACTCGTGAGACCCTCATCGATCCGCCAGCCATCTACTACGTCGAGCATGTCTGCCGAACAGGCCGTCACGTCCACGTGGCTGCTGTACCTCACCCCGCCTCTAAAGGTATCAAAGGTTGGGATGTCCCCCAGGTTGAGGATCTGAAGGCCCAGTTCCCCCAGTGTTCCACACATTTGCTCCCCTCTCGAGTCCTCGCTGCAGCTACCCCACCAAGTACTCTTCGCGTTTGCGTCTCCTCCAATGACCAACCTATTTGAGCCCATCTCTCGCTCTATTCGTTTAAGATGCTCCAGGTATGGCTCCATGGGCTTGTCCGGCTCGAAGTAGAAGGACACCAGCGTGATCGTCCAGGCTCTGGTTCGGACTCCCACCACGACGATATTATTTGTGGTGAGTTGCGGGTGCTGTACGATGTCTAAGCCTTTATCGAAGACGGCTATTGCCGCCTTTACAGTCCCTTCTCCTCCCTCAGAGCTCTGGAAGACCCTTACGCCCCGGTAGCCCTTCATCCTTCTCACTCCACCCACGTATGGCTCCTGGAGCATAGCAACGGCGACCTTGCGCTTGTCAGCTTCGAGCAAGAGCTCGTTTGTTGCTAGCTGACTCCGTTGCAGGTTGGCCTGGATCATCATGTACTCGGTGATGGCCGCAGGGACCACTTTAGCAATACGCTACTGACAGGCGCGCCAACGAGTCCCATTTAACGCGTATCGGGCACTCGCTGTCGAAGGCGTTGTGGTCGGTCTTTTCCACTTTAGCCAAGGCACAATTGTGGCACTTCGGCGCCTCCGCTGCTAGCCGTGATGGGCAGTCAGCACGCATGTGCGGGTCACCACAGTGGATGCAGAGGTCGGCGGGCTGCGTACACAGTTTACGGCTATGGCCGAAGCGCAGACAGCGAGTGCACTGCACCAGTGGTGACTGATCCTGCACTCGCACTCGCTGCAGGTCGATGTGCACGCGACCCGCCATCGTCAGCCTCTGCCATACAGGCGGGGACACCTGCAGGATAACATTACACATGTGGGGGTTCCTCGTCCTGCGACGGTACTTCACCCCCATCCTCCGGTCCTTCGCAGGTATGTCCCCGACCAAGTGGGAGTTTTGCCGCTGTAGGGACTGGGTTATCTCCTCATCTGTGTGGCAGGAAAGGACGTCTCTGATGATGACCAGCGGATCCTTATTTTTCATCTCCTCTACCACCAGATTACCCGTCTTCCTGATCCTTTCAGTGACTTTGGTCATCTCCTCCTTGGTTTTGAAACCAACCACCACTTTCTGGTCCCTCGCCTTTCGCAGCCGCTCCACCCTAGTGCCCTCGTTTCGGGCATTGACCGCCACCCTTAGCTTCTCAATAACCTCTTCACCGGTATCCTGATCGTTTACAGATGATACGACCACCGAGTGAAGAGGCTCTTGGATATGTTGCTTCGAGCCAGCAGCCATCTCCGCGAAAGTCGGACCCTGGCCTGCAACATAGTGAGGGGCCAGCTTCAGTTGCTCCGACAGAGCGCGGGTGTGTAGTTTGCATTCCTCCAAAGCATGCTTGTGCTCCTGGAGGTCTGCCACAAGGCTCTTCATCAGCTCTGTCGGTTCTTCCGTGGCCAGCCTCAGTGGCGCGGCTATCGGTGTGGCTTCAGCTATAGCTACAGGTGCTGGCGTGACTGGAACTTTGTTGCGCTCCGATTCTTTTACCAACTCAAAGAGCCTATTGATTGCGTTGATCACTTCTTCTTTTATTTCCGTCTTAAGGTTGCGAGAGTTGCCCAAATGAAGCTTCGCTTTATTTAGGCAAGCTCTCGCCTCCGCAATAAGATTGGGGTGACCAGACTCAGTCTTCTTTGTTGGTTTTGTGATATCCGTGGTCACTCGGCGCGTCTTCAAGGTGCTCGGAGCGGGTGGCGTGGCATCGCGTTTTGTGTGGGCCGGTGACTTGGCCTGAGGCTCAACTTTCCCGGCCTCCCATTCCCCAATGCTACGCCTCACACAGGGCAGCGAGGGTCCAGCCTTCTCGGTCGAACGTGGCGAGCCCCTGGTGACTGGTGAGCTCGCGTTTGTTTTGGCCGGTGTGCGGAACATATTGGCGGTCTGTGTGAAAGTTAAATTCATAAAAAAGGGGGACACGTCAGAAAATTAACGACACTTCTGCTTCCCTGTAAATGGGGGATAGCACAGAAGTAGCTTAATTTATAGTATAAAAATAAAATTAAAAAAAAAATAGTTTACGGCCGAAAGACCGTCAGGTCAATACCCTAAAATAAAAAAGGGGTCAAAAGGTTAATTTTGGGACTAAGAAGTAACTTGAGAAGCTAAAAATCAAAAGATAATTTTATACCAAATTCAAAAAGTTTACCTGGCTAGACGATAAAGGGTGGGTGGGAGGGCAATTTTTTGAAGTTCTATGTTCGCTAGACGCACGTGCGAGGTGTCAAAAGACGCGTCTCGGCGCGGGCTAGCGATCTACGAGGTTATTGGAATTTATCTGGAATAAAAATTTTGTGTTTTTGCCGAAAAACGTGTTTTTCGACTGAAAAACCTGAAATTACACCACCAGACAGGACTCGGGTTCGCGGAACGCGCACAGGAATACAGGTAAGGCAGGTAAGTAACTATTGTAACTACTAGAAAAATGATTTTTGGAAGGAATTTCGAGATAAAAATTAATTAAGGGTTGAAAATTTGGAAGATTTTTCTAAGTCCCAGAACGGAAAATGATTCCCGTTTTTGTCAAAAATTATTAGTCAAATAGTAGGGCGGAGCCTATTAAAAATCAAAATAGCTGAAAACAGCTTCAAATTGCGTCACCGGGATGCAAAGTTATAAGGGTTTGATGATTTGACTATGAAACTACGTTCCTCCTAAGGTGGATTTCGTAGGTATTTAAAATAACAGATGTGGAAATTTTTTGAAGTTCTATGTTCGCTAGACGCACGTGCGAGGTGTCAAAAGACGCGTCTCGGCGCGGGCTAGCGATCTACGAGGTTATTGGAATTTATCTGGAATAAAAATTTTGTGTTTTTGCCGAAAAACGTGTTTTTCGACTGAAAAACCTGAAATTACACCACCAGACAGGACTCGGGTTCGCGGAACGCGCACAGGAATACAGGTAAGGCAGGTAAGTAACTATTGTAACTACTAGAAAAATGATTTTTGGAAGGAATTTCGAGATAAAAATTAATTAAGGGTTGAAAATTTGGAAGATTTTTCTAAGTCCCAGAACGGAAAATGATTCCCGTTTTTGTCAAAAATTATTAGTCAAATAGTAGGGCGGAGCCTATTAAAAATCAAAATAGCTGAAAACAGCTTCAAATTGCGTCACCGGGATGCAAAGTTATAAGGGTTTGATGATTTGACTATGAAACTACGTTCCTCCTAAGGTGGATTTCGTAGGTATTTAAAATAACAGATGTGGAAATTTTTTGAAGTTCTATGTTCGCTAGACGCACGTGCGAGGTGTCAAAAGACGCGTCTCGGCGCGGGCTAGCGATCTACGAGGTTATTGGAATTTATCTGGAATAAAAATTTTGTGTTTTTGCCGAAAAACGTGTTTTTCGACTGAAAAACCTGAAATTACACCACCAGACAGGACTCGGGTTCGCGGAACGCGCACAGGAATACAGGTAAGGCAGGTAAGTAACTATTGTAACTACTAGAAAAATGATTTTTGGAAGGAATTTCGAGATAAAAATTAATTAAGGGTTGAAAATTTGGAAGATTTTTCTAAGTCCCAGAACGGAAAATGATTCCCGTTTTTGTCAAAAATTATTAGTCAAATAGTAGGGCGGAGCCTATTAAAAATCAAAATAGCTGAAAACAGCTTCAAATTGCGTCACCGGGATGCAAAGTTATAAGGGTTTGATGATTTGACTATGAAACTACGTTCCTCCTAAGGTGGATTTCGTAGGTATTTAAAATAACAGATGTGGAAATTTTTTGAAGTTCTATGTTCGCTAGACGCACGTGCGAGGTGTCAAAAGACGCGTCTCGGCGCGGGCTAGCGATCTACGAGGTTATTGGAATTTATCTGGAATAAAAATTTTGTGTTTTTGCCGAAAAACGTGTTTTTCGACTGAAAAACCTGAAATTACACCACCAGACAGGACTCGGGTTCGCGGAACGCGCACAGGAATACAGGTAAGGCAGGTAAGTAACTATTGTAACTACTAGAAAAATGATTTTTGGAAGGAATTTCGAGATAAAAATTAATTAAGGGTTGAAAATTTGGAAGATTTTTCTAAGTCCCAGAACGGAAAATGATTCCCGTTTTTGTCAAAAATTATTAGTCAAATAGTAGGGCGGAGCCTATTAAAAATCAAAATAGCTGAAAACAGCTTCAAATTGCGTCACCGGGATGCAAAGTTATAAGGGTTTGATGATTTGACTATGAAACTACGTTCCTCCTAAGGTGGATTTCGTAGGTATTTAAAATAACAGATGTGGAAATTTTTTGAAGTTCTATGTTCGCTAGACGCACGTGCGAGGTGTCAAAAGACGCGTCTCGGCGCGGGCTAGCGATCTACGAGGTTATTGGAATTTATCTGGAATAAAAATTTTGTGTTTTTGCCGAAAAACGTGTTTTTCGACTGAAAAACCTGAAATTACACCACCAGACAGGACTCGGGTTCGCGGAACGCGCACAGGAATACAGGTAAGGCAGGTAAGTAACTATTGTAACTACTAGAAAAATGATTTTTGGAAGGAATTTCGAGATAAAAATTAATTAAGGGTTGAAAATTTGGAAGATTTTTCTAAGTCCCAGAACGGAAAATGATTCCCGTTTTTGTCAAAAATTATTAGTCAAATAGTAGGGCGGAGCCTATTAAAAATCAAAATAGCTGAAAACAGCTTCAAATTGCGTCACCGGGATGCAAAGTTATAAGGGTTTGATGATTTGACTATGAAACTACGTTCCTCCTAAGGTGGATTTCGTAGGTATTTAAAATAACAGATGTGGAAATTTTTTGAAGTTCTATGTTCGCTAGACGCACGTGCGAGGTGTCAAAAGACGCGTCTCGGCGCGGGCTAGCGATCTACGAGGTTATTGGAATTTATCTGGAATAAAAATTTTGTGTTTTTGCCGAAAAACGTGTTTTTCGACTGAAAAACCTGAAATTACACCACCAGACAGGACTCGGGTTCGCGGAACGCGCACAGGAATACAGGTAAGGCAGGTAAGTAACTATTGTAACTACTAGAAAAATGATTTTTGGAAGGAATTTCGAGATAAAAATTAATTAAGGGTTGAAAATTTGGAAGATTTTTCTAAGTCCCAGAACGGAAAATGATTCCCGTTTTTGTCAAAAATTATTAGTCAAATAGTAGGGCGGAGCCTATTAAAAATCAAAATAGCTGAAAACAGCTTCAAATTGCGTCACCGGGATGCAAAGTTATAAGGGTTTGATGATTTGACTATGAAACTACGTTCCTCCTAAGGTGGATTTCGTAGGTATTTAAAATAACAGATGTGGAAATTTTTTGAAGTTCTATGTTCGCTAGACGCACGTGCGAGGTGTCAAAAGACGCGTCTCGGCGCGGGCTAGCGATCTACGAGGTTATTGGAATTTATATGGAATAAAAATTTTGTGTTTTTGCCGAAAAACGTGTTTTTCGACTGAAAAACCTGAAATTACACCACCAGACAGGACTCGGGTTCGCGGAACGCGCACAGGAATACAGGTAAGGCAGGTAAGTAACTATTGTAACTACTAGAAAAATGATTTTTGGAAGGAATTTCGAGATAAAAATTAATTAAGGGTTGAAAATTTGGAAGATTTTTCTAAGTCCCAGAACGGAAAATGATTCCCGTTTTTGTCAAAAATTATTAGTCAAATAGTAGGGCGGAGCCTATTAAAAATCAAAATAGCTGAAAACAGCTTCAAATTGCGTCACCGGGATGCAAAGTTATAAGGGTTTGATGATTTGACTATGAAACTACGTTCCTCCTAAGGTGGATTTCGTAGGTATTTAAAATAACAGATGTGGAAATTTTTTGAAGTTCTATGTTCGCTAGACGCACGTGCGAGGTGTCAAAAGACGCGTCTCGGCGCGGGCTAGCGATCTACGAGGTTATTGGAATTTATCTGGAATAAAAATTTTGTGTTTTTGCCGAAAAACGTGTTTTTCGACTGAAAAACCTGAAATTACACCACCAGACAGGACTCGGGTTCGCGGAACGCGCACAGGAATACAGGTAAGGCAGGTAAGTAACTATTGTAACTACTAGAAAAATGATTTTTGGAAGGAATTTCGAGATAAAAATTAATTAAGGGTTGAAAATTTGGAAGATTTTTCTAAGTCCCAGAACGGAAAATGATTCCCGTTTTTGTCAAAAATTATTAGTCAAATAGTAGGGCGGAGCCTATTAAAAATCAAAATAGCTGAAAACAGCTTCAAATTGCGTCACCGGGATGCAAAGTTATAAGGGTTTGATGATTTGACTATGAAACTACGTTCCTCCTAAGGTGGATTTCGTAGGTATTTAAAATAACAGATGTGGAAATTTTTTGAAGTTCTATGTTCGCTAGACGCACGTGCGAGGTGTCAAAAGACGCGTCTCGGCGCGGGCTAGCGATCTACGAGGTTATTGGAATTTATCTGGAATAAAAATTTTGTGTTTTTGCCGAAAAACGTGTTTTTCGACTGAAAAACCTGAAATTACACCACCAGACAGGACTCGGGTTCGCGGAACGCGCACAGGAATACAGGTAAGGCAGGTAAGTAACTATTGTAACTACTAGAAAAATGATTTTTGGAAGGAATTTCGAGATAAAAATTAATTAAGGGTTGAAAATTTGGAAGATTTTTCTAAGTCCCAGAACGGAAAATGATTCCCGTTTTTGTCAAAAATTATTAGTCAAATAGTAGGGCGGAGCCTATTAAAAATCAAAATAGCTGAAAACAGCTTCAAATTGCGTCACCGGGATGCAAAGTTATAAGGGTTTGATGATTTGACTATGAAACTACGTTCCTCCTAAGGTGGATTTCGTAGGTATTTAAAATAACAGATGTGGAAATTTTTTGAAGTTCTATGTTCGCTAGACGCACGTGCGAGGTGTCAAAAGACGCGTCTCGGCGCGGGCTAGCGATCTACGAGGTTATTGGAATTTATCTGGAATAAAAATTTTGTGTTTTTGCCGAAAAACGTGTTTTTCGACTGAAAAACCTGAAATTACACCACCAGACAGGACTCGGGTTCGCGGAACGCGCACAGGAATACAGGTAAGGCAGGTAAGTAACTATTGTAACTACTAGAAAAATGATTTTTGGAAGGAATTTCGAGATAAAAATTAATTAAGGGTTGAAAATTTGGAAGATTTTTCTAAGTCCCAGAACGGAAAATGATTCCCGTTTTTGTCAAAAATTATTAGTCAAATAGTAGGGCGGAGCCTATTAAAAATCAAAATAGCTGAAAACAGCTTCAAATTGCGTCACCGGGATGCAAAGTTATAAGGGTTTGATGATTTGACTATGAAACTACGTTCCTCCTAAGGTGGATTTCGTAGGTATTTAAAATAACAGATGTGGAAATTTTTTGAAGTTCTATGTTCGCTAGACGCACGTGCGAGGTGTCAAAAGACGCGTCTCGGCGCGGGCTAGCGATCTACGAGGTTATTGGAATTTATCTGGAATAAAAATTTTGTGTTTTTGCCGAAAAACGTGTTTTTCGACTGAAAAACCTGAAATTACACCACCAGACAGGACTCGGGTTCGCGGAACGCGCACAGGAATACAGGTAAGGCAGGTAAGTAACTATTGTAACTACTAGAAAAATGATTTTTGGAAGGAATTTCGAGATAAAAATTAATTAAGGGTTGAAAATTTGGAAGATTTTTCTAAGTCCCAGAACGGAAAATGATTCCCGTTTTTGTCAAAAATTATTAGTCAAATAGTAGGGCGGAGCCTATTAAAAATCAAAATAGCTGAAAACAGCTTCAAATTGCGTCACCGGGATGCAAAGTTATAAGGGTTTGATGATTTGACTATGAAACTACGTTCCTCCTAAGGTGGATTTCGTAGGTATTTAAAATAACAGATGTGGAAATTTTTTGAAGTTCTATGTTCGCTAGACGCACGTGCGAGGTGTCAAAAGACGCGTCTCGGCGCGGGCTAGCGATCTACGAGGTTATTGGAATTTATCTGGAATAAAAATTTTGTGTTTTTGCCGAAAAACGTGTTTTTCGACTGAAAAACCTGAAATTACACCACCAGACAGGACTCGGGTTCGCGGAACGCGCACAGGAATACAGGTAAGGCAGGTAAGTAACTATTGTAACTACTAGAAAAATGATTTTTGGAAGGAATTTCGAGATAAAAATTAATTAAGGGTTGAAAATTTGGAAGATTTTTCTAAGTCCCAGAACGGAAAATGATTCCCGTTTTTGTCAAAAATTATTAGTCAAATAGTAGGGCGGAGCCTATTAAAAATCAAAATAGCTGAAAACAGCTTCAAATTGCGTCACCGGGATGCAAAGTTATAAGGGTTTGATGATTTGACTATGAAACTACGTTCCTCCTAAGGTGGATTTCGTAGGTATTTAAAATAACAGATGTGGAAATTTTTTGAAGTTCTATGTTCGCTAGACGCACGTGCGAGGTGTCAAAAGACGCGTCTCGGCGCGGGCTAGCGATCTACGAGGTTATTGGAATTTATCTGGAATAAAAATTTTGTGTTTTTGCCGAAAAACGTGTTTTTCGACTGAAAAACCTGAAATTACACCACCAGACAGGACTCGGGTTCGCGGAACGCGCACAGGAATACAGGTAAGGCAGGTAAGTAACTATTGTAACTACTAGAAAAATGATTTTTGGAAGGAATTTCGAGATAAAAATTAATTAAGGGTTGAAAATTTGGAAGATTTTTCTAAGTCCCAGAACGGAAAATGATTCCCGTTTTTGTCAAAAATTATTAGTCAAATAGTAGGGCGGAGCCTATTAAAAATCAAAATAGCTGAAAACAGCTTCAAATTGCGTCACCGGGATGCAAAGTTATAAGGGTTTGATGATTTGACTATGAAACTACGTTCCTCCTAAGGTGGATTTCGTAGGTATTTAAAATAACAGATGTGGAAATTTTTTGAAGTTCTATGTTCGCTAGACGCACGTGCGAGGTGTCAAAAGACGCGTCTCGGCGCGGGCTAGCGATCTACGAGGTTATTGGAATTTATATGGAATAAAAATTTTGTGTTTTTGCCGAAAAACGTGTTTTTCGACTGAAAAACCTGAAATTACACCACCAGACAGGACTCGGGTTCGCGGAACGCGCACAGGAATACAGGTAAGGCAGGTAAGTAACTATTGTAACTACTAGAAAAATGATTTTTGGAAGGAATTTCGAGATAAAAATTAATTAAGGGTTGAAAATTTGGAAGATTTTTCTAAGTCCCAGAACGGAAAATGATTCCCGTTTTTGTCAAAAATTATTAGTCAAATAGTAGGGCGGAGCCTATTAAAAATCAAAATAGCTGAAAACAGCTTCAAATTGCGTCACCGGGATGCAAAGTTATAAGGGTTTGATGATTTGACTATGAAACTACGTTCCTCCTAAGGTGGATTTCGTAGGTATTTAAAATAACAGATGTGGAAATTTTTTGAAGTTCTATGTTCGCTAGACGCACGTGCGAGGTGTCAAAAGACGCGTCTCGGCGCGGGCTAGCGATCTACGAGGTTATTGGAATTTATCTGGAATAAAAATTTTGTGTTTTTGCCGAAAAACGTGTTTTTCGACTGAAAAACCTGAAATTACACCACCAGACAGGACTCGGGTTCGCGGAACGCGCACAGGAATACAGGTAAGGCAGGTAAGTAACTATTGTAACTACTAGAAAAATGATTTTTGGAAGGAATTTCGAGATAAAAATTAATTAAGGGTTGAAAATTTGGAAGATTTTTCTAAGTCCCAGAACGGAAAATGATTCCCGTTTTTGTCAAAAATTATTAGTCAAATAGTAGGGCGGAGCCTATTAAAAATCAAAATAGCTGAAAACAGCTTCAAATTGCGTCACCGGGATGCAAAGTTATAAGGGTTTGATGATTTGACTATGAAACTACGTTCCTCCTAAGGTGGATTTCGTAGGTATTTAAAATAACAGATGTGGAAATTTTTTGAAGTTCTATGTTCGCTAGACGCACGTGCGAGGTGTCAAAAGACGCGTCTCGGCGCGGGCTAGCGATCTACGAGGTTATTGGAATTTATCTGGAATAAAAATTTTGTGTTTTTGCCGAAAAACGTGTTTTTCGACTGAAAAACCTGAAATTACACCACCAGACAGGACTCGGGTTCGCGGAACGCGCACAGGAATACAGGTAAGGCAGGTAAGTAACTATTGTAACTACTAGAAAAATGATTTTTGGAAGGAATTTCGAGATAAAAATTAATTAAGGGTTGAAAATTTGGAAGATTTTTCTAAGTCCCAGAACGGAAAATGATTCCCGTTTTTGTCAAAAATTATTAGTCAAATAGTAGGGCGGAGCCTATTAAAAATCAAAATAGCTGAAAACAGCTTCAAATTGCGTCACCGGGATGCAAAGTTATAAGGGTTTGATGATTTGACTATGAAACTACGTTCCTCCTAAGGTGGATTTCGTAGGTATTTAAAATAACAGATGTGGAAATTTTTTGAAGTTCTATGTTCGCTAGACGCACGTGCGAGGTGTCAAAAGACGCGTCTCGGCGCGGGCTAGCGATCTACGAGGTTATTGGAATTTATATGGAATAAAAATTTTGTGTTTTTGCCGAAAAACGTGTTTTTCGACTGAAAAACCTGAAATTACACCACCAGACAGGACTCGGGTTCGCGGAACGCGCACAGGAATACAGGTAAGGCAGGTAAGTAACTATTGTAACTACTAGAAAAATGATTTTTGGAAGGAATTTCGAGATAAAAATTAATTAAGGGTTGAAAATTTGGAAGATTTTTCTAAGTCCCAGAACGGAAAATGATTCCCGTTTTTGTCAAAAATTATTAGTCAAATAGTAGGGCGGAGCCTATTAAAAATCAAAATAGCTGAAAACAGCTTCAAATTGCGTCACCGGGATGCAAAGTTATAAGGGTTTGATGATTTGACTATGAAACTACGTTCCTCCTAAGGTGGATTTCGTAGGTATTTAAAATAACAGATGTGGAAATTTTTTGAAGTTCTATGTTCGCTAGACGCACGTGCGAGGTGTCAAAAGACGCGTCTCGGCGCGGGCTAGCGATCTACGAGGTTATTGGAATTTATCTGGAATAAAAATTTTGTGTTTTTGCCGAAAAACGTGTTTTTCGACTGAAAAACCTGAAATTACACCACCAGACAGGACTCGGGTTCGCGGAACGCGCACAGGAATACAGGTAAGGCAGGTAAGTAACTATTGTAACTACTAGAAAAATGATTTTTGGAAGGAATTTCGAGATAAAAATTAATTAAGGGTTGAAAATTTGGAAGATTTTTCTAAGTCCCAGAACGGAAAATGATTCCCGTTTTTGTCAAAAATTATTAGTCAAATAGTAGGGCGGAGCCTATTAAAAATCAAAATAGCTGAAAACAGCTTCAAATTGCGTCACCGGGATGCAAAGTTATAAGGGTTTGATGATTTGACTATGAAACTACGTTCCTCCTAAGGTGGATTTCGTAGGTATTTAAAATAACAGATGTGGAAATTTTTTGAAGTTCTATGTTCGCTAGACGCACGTGCGAGGTGTCAAAAGACGCGTCTCGGCGCGGGCTAGCGATCTACGAGGTTATTGGAATTTATCTGGAATAAAAATTTTGTGTTTTTGCCGAAAAACGTGTTTTTCGACTGAAAAACCTGAAATTACACCACCAGACAGGACTCGGGTTCGCGGAACGCGCACAGGAATACAGGTAAGGCAGGTAAGTAACTATTGTAACTACTAGAAAAATGATTTTTGGAAGGAATTTCGAGATAAAAATTAATTAAGGGTTGAAAATTTGGAAGATTTTTCTAAGTCCCAGAACGGAAAATGATTCCCGTTTTTGTCAAAAATTATTAGTCAAATAGTAGGGCGGAGCCTATTAAAAATCAAAATAGCTGAAAACAGCTTCAAATTGCGTCACCGGGATGCAAAGTTATAAGGGTTTGATGATTTGACTATGAAACTACGTTCCTCCTAAGGTGGATTTCGTAGGTATTTAAAATAACAGATGTGGAAATTTTTTGAAGTTCTATGTTCGCTAGACGCACGTGCGAGGTGTCAAAAGACGCGTCTCGGCGCGGGCTAGCGATCTACGAGGTTATTGGAATTTATCTGGAATAAAAATTTTGTGTTTTTGCCGAAAAACGTGTTTTTCGACTGAAAAACCTGAAATTACACCACCAGACAGGACTCGGGTTCGCGGAACGCGCACAGGAATACAGGTAAGGCAGGTAAGTAACTATTGTAACTACTAGAAAAATGATTTTTGGAAGGAATTTCGAGATAAAAATTAATTAAGGGTTGAAAATTTGGAAGATTTTTCTAAGTCCCAGAACGGAAAATGATTCCCGTTTTTGTCAAAAATTATTAGTCAAATAGTAGGGCGGAGCCTATTAAAAATCAAAATAGCTGAAAACAGCTTCAAATTGCGTCACCGGGATGCAAAGTTATAAGGGTTTGATGATTTGACTATGAAACTACGTTCCTCCTAAGGTGGATTTCGTAGGTATTTAAAATAACAGATGTGGAAATTTTTTGAAGTTCTATGTTCGCTAGACGCACGTGCGAGGTGTCAAAAGACGCGTCTCGGCGCGGGCTAGCGATCTACGAGGTTATTGGAATTTATCTGGAATAAAAATTTTGTGTTTTTGCCGAAAAACGTGTTTTTCGACTGAAAAACCTGAAATTACACCACCAGACAGGACTCGGGTTCGCGGAACGCGCACAGGAATACAGGTAAGGCAGGTAAGTAACTATTGTAACTACTAGAAAAATGATTTTTGGAAGGAATTTCGAGATAAAAATTAATTAAGGGTTGAAAATTTGGAAGATTTTTCTAAGTCCCAGAACGGAAAATGATTCCCGTTTTTGTCAAAAATTATTAGTCAAATAGTAGGGCGGAGCCTATTAAAAATCAAAATAGCTGAAAACAGCTTCAAATTGCGTCACCGGGATGCAAAGTTATAAGGGTTTGATGATTTGACTATGAAACTACGTTCCTCCTAAGGTGGATTTCGTAGGTATTTAAAATAACAGATGTGGAAATTTTTTGAAGTTCTATGTTCGCTAGACGCACGTGCGAGGTGTCAAAAGACGCGTCTCGGCGCGGGCTAGCGATCTACGAGGTTATTGGAATTTATCTGGAATAAAAATTTTGTGTTTTTGCCGAAAAACGTGTTTTTCGACTGAAAAACCTGAAATTACACCACCAGACAGGACTCGGGTTCGCGGAACGCGCACAGGAATACAGGTAAGGCAGGTAAGTAACTATTGTAACTACTAGAAAAATGATTTTTGGAAGGAATTTCGAGATAAAAATTAATTAAGGGTTGAAAATTTGGAAGATTTTTCTAAGTCCCAGAACGGAAAATGATTCCCGTTTTTGTCAAAAATTATTAGTCAAATAGTAGGGCGGAGCCTATTAAAAATCAAAATAGCTGAAAACAGCTTCAAATTGCGTCACCGGGATGCAAAGTTATAAGGGTTTGATGATTTGACTATGAAACTACGTTCCTCCTAAGGTGGATTTCGTAGGTATTTAAAATAACAGATGTGGAAATTTTTTGAAGTTCTATGTTCGCTAGACGCACGTGCGAGGTGTCAAAAGACGCGTCTCGGCGCGGGCTAGCGATCTACGAGGTTATTGGAATTTATATGGAATAAAAATTTTGTGTTTTTGCCGAAAAACGTGTTTTTCGACTGAAAAACCTGAAATTACACCACCAGACAGGACTCGGGTTCGCGGAACGCGCACAGGAATACAGGTAAGGCAGGTAAGTAACTATTGTAACTACTAGAAAAATGATTTTTGGAAGGAATTTCGAGATAAAAATTAATTAAGGGTTGAAAATTTGGAAGATTTTTCTAAGTCCCAGAACGGAAAATGATTCCCGTTTTTGTCAAAAATTATTAGTCAAATAGTAGGGCGGAGCCTATTAAAAATCAAAATAGCTGAAAACAGCTTCAAATTGCGTCACCGGGATGCAAAGTTATAAGGGTTTGATGATTTGACTATGAAACTACGTTCCTCCTAAGGTGGATTTCGTAGGTATTTAAAATAACAGATGTGGAAATTTTTTGAAGTTCTATGTTCGCTAGACGCACGTGCGAGGTGTCAAAAGACGCGTCTCGGCGCGGGCTAGCGATCTACGAGGTTATTGGAATTTATCTGGAATAAAAATTTTGTGTTTTTGCCGAAAAACGTGTTTTTCGACTGAAAAACCTGAAATTACACCACCAGACAGGACTCGGGTTCGCGGAACGCGCACAGGAATACAGGTAAGGCAGGTAAGTAACTATTGTAACTACTAGAAAAATGATTTTTGGAAGGAATTTCGAGATAAAAATTAATTAAGGGTTGAAAATTTGGAAGATTTTTCTAAGTCCCAGAACGGAAAATGATTCCCGTTTTTGTCAAAAATTATTAGTCAAATAGTAGGGCGGAGCCTATTAAAAATCAAAATAGCTGAAAACAGCTTCAAATTGCGTCACCGGGATGCAAAGTTATAAGGGTTTGATGATTTGACTATGAAACTACGTTCCTCCTAAGGTGGATTTCGTAGGTATTTAAAATAACAGATGTGGAAATTTTTTGAAGTTCTATGTTCGCTAGACGCACGTGCGAGGTGTCAAAAGACGCGTCTCGGCGCGGGCTAGCGATCTACGAGGTTATTGGAATTTATCTGGAATAAAAATTTTGTGTTTTTGCCGAAAAACGTGTTTTTCGACTGAAAAACCTGAAATTACACCACCAGACAGGACTCGGGTTCGCGGAACGCGCACAGGAATACAGGTAAGGCAGGTAAGTAACTATTGTAACTACTAGAAAAATGATTTTTGGAAGGAATTTCGAGATAAAAATTAATTAAGGGTTGAAAATTTGGAAGATTTTTCTAAGTCCCAGAACGGAAAATGATTCCCGTTTTTGTCAAAAATTATTAGTCAAATAGTAGGGCGGAGCCTATTAAAAATCAAAATAGCTGAAAACAGCTTCAAATTGCGTCACCGGGATGCAAAGTTATAAGGGTTTGATGATTTGACTATGAAACTACGTTCCTCCTAAGGTGGATTTCGTAGGTATTTAAAATAACAGATGTGGAAATTTTTTGAAGTTCTATGTTCGCTAGACGCACGTGCGAGGTGTCAAAAGACGCGTCTCGGCGCGGGCTAGCGATCTACGAGGTTATTGGAATTTATATGGAATAAAAATTTTGTGTTTTTGCCGAAAAACGTGTTTTTCGACTGAAAAACCTGAAATTACACCACCAGACAGGACTCGGGTTCGCGGAACGCGCACAGGAATACAGGTAAGGCAGGTAAGTAACTATTGTAACTACTAGAAAAATGATTTTTGGAAGGAATTTCGAGATAAAAATTAATTAAGGGTTGAAAATTTGGAAGATTTTTCTAAGTCCCAGAACGGAAAATGATTCCCGTTTTTGTCAAAAATTATTAGTCAAATAGTAGGGCGGAGCCTATTAAAAATCAAAATAGCTGAAAACAGCTTCAAATTGCGTCACCGGGATGCAAAGTTATAAGGGTTTGATGATTTGACTATGAAACTACGTTCCTCCTAAGGTGGATTTCGTAGGTATTTAAAATAACAGATGTGGAAATTTTTTGAAGTTCTATGTTCGCTAGACGCACGTGCGAGGTGTCAAAAGACGCGTCTCGGCGCGGGCTAGCGATCTACGAGGTTATTGGAATTTATCTGGAATAAAAATTTTGTGTTTTTGCCGAAAAACGTGTTTTTCGACTGAAAAACCTGAAATTACACCACCAGACAGGACTCGGGTTCGCGGAACGCGCACAGGAATACAGGTAAGGCAGGTAAGTAACTATTGTAACTACTAGAAAAATGATTTTTGGAAGGAATTTCGAGATAAAAATTAATTAAGGGTTGAAAATTTGGAAGATTTTTCTAAGTCCCAGAACGGAAAATGATTCCCGTTTTTGTCAAAAATTATTAGTCAAATAGTAGGGCGGAGCCTATTAAAAATCAAAATAGCTGAAAACAGCTTCAAATTGCGTCACCGGGATGCAAAGTTATAAGGGTTTGATGATTTGACTATGAAACTACGTTCCTCCTAAGGTGGATTTCGTAGGTATTTAAAATAACAGATGTGGAAATTTTTTGAAGTTCTATGTTCGCTAGACGCACGTGCGAGGTGTCAAAAGACGCGTCTCGGCGCGGGCTAGCGATCTACGAGGTTATTGGAATTTATATGGAATAAAAATTTTGTGTTTTTGCCGAAAAACGTGTTTTTCGACTGAAAAACCTGAAATTACACCACCAGACAGGACTCGGGTTCGCGGAACGCGCACAGGAATACAGGTAAGGCAGGTAAGTAACTATTGTAACTACTAGAAAAATGATTTTTGGAAGGAATTTCGAGATAAAAATTAATTAAGGGTTGAAAATTTGGAAGATTTTTCTAAGTCCCAGAACGGAAAATGATTCCCGTTTTTGTCAAAAATTATTAGTCAAATAGTAGGGCGGAGCCTATTAAAAATCAAAATAGCTGAAAACAGCTTCAAATTGCGTCACCGGGATGCAAAGTTATAAGGGTTTGATGATTTGACTATGAAACTACGTTCCTCCTAAGGTGGATTTCGTAGGTATTTAAAATAACAGATGTGGAAATTTTTTGAAGTTCTATGTTCGCTAGACGCACGTGCGAGGTGTCAAAAGACGCGTCTCGGCGCGGGCTAGCGATCTACGAGGTTATTGGAATTTATCTGGAATAAAAATTTTGTGTTTTTGCCGAAAAACGTGTTTTTCGACTGAAAAACCTGAAATTACACCACCAGACAGGACTCGGGTTCGCGGAACGCGCACAGGAATACAGGTAAGGCAGGTAAGTAACTATTGTAACTACTAGAAAAATGATTTTTGGAAGGAATTTCGAGATAAAAATTAATTAAGGGTTGAAAATTTGGAAGATTTTTCTAAGTCCCAGAACGGAAAATGATTCCCGTTTTTGTCAAAAATTATTAGTCAAATAGTAGGGCGGAGCCTATTAAAAATCAAAATAGCTGAAAACAGCTTCAAATTGCGTCACCGGGATGCAAAGTTATAAGGGTTTGATGATTTGACTATGAAACTACGTTCCTCCTAAGGTGGATTTCGTAGGTATTTAAAATAACAGATGTGGAAATTTTTTGAAGTTCTATGTTCGCTAGACGCACGTGCGAGGTGTCAAAAGACGCGTCTCGGCGCGGGCTAGCGATCTACGAGGTTATTGGAATTTATCTGGAATAAAAATTTTGTGTTTTTGCCGAAAAACGTGTTTTTCGACTGAAAAACCTGAAATTACACCACCAGACAGGACTCGGGTTCGCGGAACGCGCACAGGAATACAGGTAAGGCAGGTAAGTAACTATTGTAACTACTAGAAAAATGATTTTTGGAAGGAATTTCGAGATAAAAATTAATTAAGGGTTGAAAATTTGGAAGATTTTTCTAAGTCCCAGAACGGAAAATGATTCCCGTTTTTGTCAAAAATTATTAGTCAAATAGTAGGGCGGAGCCTATTAAAAATCAAAATAGCTGAAAACAGCTTCAAATTGCGTCACCGGGATGCAAAGTTATAAGGGTTTGATGATTTGACTATGAAACTACGTTCCTCCTAAGGTGGATTTCGTAGGTATTTAAAATAACAGATGTGGAAATTTTTTGAAGTTCTATGTTCGCTAGACGCACGTGCGAGGTGTCAAAAGACGCGTCTCGGCGCGGGCTAGCGATCTACGAGGTTATTGGAATTTATCTGGAATAAAAATTTTGTGTTTTTGCCGAAAAACGTGTTTTTCGACTGAAAAACCTGAAATTACACCACCAGACAGGACTCGGGTTCGCGGAACGCGCACAGGAATACAGGTAAGGCAGGTAAGTAACTATTGTAACTACTAGAAAAATGATTTTTGGAAGGAATTTCGAGATAAAAATTAATTAAGGGTTGAAAATTTGGAAGATTTTTCTAAGTCCCAGAACGGAAAATGATTCCCGTTTTTGTCAAAAATTATTAGTCAAATAGTAGGGCGGAGCCTATTAAAAATCAAAATAGCTGAAAACAGCTTCAAATTGCGTCACCGGGATGCAAAGTTATAAGGGTTTGATGATTTGACTATGAAACTACGTTCCTCCTAAGGTGGATTTCGTAGGTATTTAAAATAACAGATGTGGAAATTTTTTGAAGTTCTATGTTCGCTAGACGCACGTGCGAGGTGTCAAAAGACGCGTCTCGGCGCGGGCTAGCGATCTACGAGGTTATTGGAATTTATATGGAATAAAAATTTTGTGTTTTTGCCGAAAAACGTGTTTTTCGACTGAAAAACCTGAAATTACACCACCAGACAGGACTCGGGTTCGCGGAACGCGCACAGGAATACAGGTAAGGCAGGTAAGTAACTATTGTAACTACTAGAAAAATGATTTTTGGAAGGAATTTCGAGATAAAAATTAATTAAGGGTTGAAAATTTGGAAGATTTTTCTAAGTCCCAGAACGGAAAATGATTCCCGTTTTTGTCAAAAATTATTAGTCAAATAGTAGGGCGGAGCCTATTAAAAATCAAAATAGCTGAAAACAGCTTCAAATTGCGTCACCGGGATGCAAAGTTATAAGGGTTTGATGATTTGACTATGAAACTACGTTCCTCCTAAGGTGGATTTCGTAGGTATTTAAAATAACAGATGTGGAAATTTTTTGAAGTTCTATGTTCGCTAGACGCACGTGCGAGGTGTCAAAAGACGCGTCTCGGCGCGGGCTAGCGATCTACGAGGTTATTGGAATTTATCTGGAATAAAAATTTTGTGTTTTTGCCGAAAAACGTGTTTTTCGACTGAAAAACCTGAAATTACACCACCAGACAGGACTCGGGTTCGCGGAACGCGCACAGGAATACAGGTAAGGCAGGTAAGTAACTATTGTAACTACTAGAAAAATGATTTTTGGAAGGAATTTCGAGATAAAAATTAATTAAGGGTTGAAAATTTGGAAGATTTTTCTAAGTCCCAGAACGGAAAATGATTCCCGTTTTTGTCAAAAATTATTAGTCAAATAGTAGGGCGGAGCCTATTAAAAATCAAAATAGCTGAAAACAGCTTCAAATTGCGTCACCGGGATGCAAAGTTATAAGGGTTTGATGATTTGACTATGAAACTACGTTCCTCCTAAGGTGGATTTCGTAGGTATTTAAAATAACAGATGTGGAAATTTTTTGAAGTTCTATGTTCGCTAGACGCACGTGCGAGGTGTCAAAAGACGCGTCTCGGCGCGGGCTAGCGATCTACGAGGTTATTGGAATTTATATGGAATAAAAATTTTGTGTTTTTGCCGAAAAACGTGTTTTTCGACTGAAAAACCTGAAATTACACCACCAGACAGGACTCGGGTTCGCGGAACGCGCACAGGAATACAGGTAAGGCAGGTAAGTAACTATTGTAACTACTAGAAAAATGATTTTTGGAAGGAATTTCGAGATAAAAATTAATTAAGGGTTGAAAATTTGGAAGATTTTTCTAAGTCCCAGAACGGAAAATGATTCCCGTTTTTGTCAAAAATTATTAGTCAAATAGTAGGGCGGAGCCTATTAAAAATCAAAATAGCTGAAAACAGCTTCAAATTGCGTCACCGGGATGCAAAGTTATAAGGGTTTGATGATTTGACTATGAAACTACGTTCCTCCTTTTTTTTTTTTTTTTTTTTTTTTTTTTTTTTTGAGGGTGGGAAATCATCCAATGACTTCTCCCGCTCTGGGTGGAGCGGAAGGACGTGTCAGACTTTTACTGACTAAAACCCACCCGTGTTCCTTCAGTTGCCTGTTGCCAAGGTCCCGGTATCCCTTTCGGACTAACCCGCAACCCTGGCAGGCATCGGTCCTAGCGGACCCCGCCAATTGTGCTGACATCTCTTTGAGGCGCGCGTGGAACACGACGCGCCATCGACCCGGGCCTGGTCCTGATCGGACGGCGAGCTACCCATTGCTCGCCGTCCGCAAGCCCGCGCCTATGGTGGCCGGGAATCCGCCTGGGATTCCCGACGCCCAGGGCGTCTCCAGCGGCGGCGGCGGTTAGGGGCGTGAGGGCGCAAACTTTGCCTCTCCCTCACGCGTTCCGCCTCCTCCTTCGCGAGCATTACTGCTTCGCAGAAGGAGGTGACTGCTTCCCATGCCCTCTCGCTCCGTACCATGGCCTGGACCAGAGCCGGACGCGAGAGGTCACCGCCGCCAATCGCCTCCAAGAGGACACGGCGGGGCTCCGCCCAAGCGGGGCAGACCTCCACCGTATGCTCCACCGTGTCCTCCGGGCGATCCACACAGTGGTGACACCCGGGCGTTTCCTCCCGCCTTATACGAAACAGGAACCTCCCGAAGCAACCGTGTCCGGTGAGGACCTGTGTCAGGCGGAAGGTGAGGACGCCGTGGCGCCTCTCTAGCCACTCCTCAAAGAGGGGACTTATCGCCGCAATTGTGGCGTGCCCAGCACTGGGTTGCGACAATCGCACTCTCCATGCCGCCATGAGATCCTGCCGGAGCTCTGTCCGCTGAGCCGCGATTTCTTGCGGCAGCGGAGTTACGCCCCGGCGCTTCATCTCCTCGCGCCACTCCCATATGTGCGCGAGGACCTTCGCCTCCAGATCCCATGGCGGTAATCCGGCCAGGAGGCTCGCCGCCTCGCGGGAGACCGTGCGGTATCCCCGGGCCAGCCGAATGGCCATGACCCTTTGGGACGCGTTCAACCGGCGGGCTGGCCGCAGCCTAAGGGAACGCGCCCACACCGGTGCCCCGTAAAGGGCCATGGACCGCACGACCCCCGCGTAGAGCCTCCGGCAGGAGGCGTTTGGACCCCCCAGATTGGGCAGGAGACGCCCCAAGGCAGCTCCAGCCCGGTCCAGCCTGGGAGCCAAACGTCGGAAATGCTCAACGAAGTTCCACCGGCTGTCGAGGACGAGTCCTAGGTACTTCATCGTCGACTCGACGCCGATGTGAACCCCTCCTACCGTAATTTGGGAACCCGACGGTGGCGCGTTCCGAGGGCCATGAAAACACATGACCTCGGACTTGTGCAAGGCCACCTCGAGTCCCAGCTGCCGGATTCTATCGACGATTGTCGCAACCCCGCGTGTCGCTATTTCGGCCGCCGCCTGGTGCGACCTCCCCTGTGCCAGGACCAGCGTGTCGTCAGCGTAGCAAACTACACTGACGCCACTGGGGAGGTCGGCGCGCAGCACCCAGTCGTAACCGATGTCCCACAGATGCGGCCCCAGGACCGATCCCTGTGGGACACCGCACGACATCTCTCGCCGGTTCCACACTCCCTGGTGACCGGGGTAGATGACGGCCCTGTCCGTCAGATAGGCCTCGACCACACGACAGAGGTAGGTCGGCATCCGGTGGTACCGGAGTGCCTCCCTTATGCAACTCCAGGGCAGGGTGTTGAAGGCGTTGGCGATGTCGAGAGACACCGCCAAGACGACCCCACCCCGGGCCACAGCATCCCCCGTCGTGAGGGCCCGTACGCGCATGATGGCGTCCACCGTAGAGCGCCCTCTGCGGAAACCAAACTGGCTCTCCGCCAAGTCCGGCCCCACCCGCACCAGCCGCCCGACGAGGCGGTTTGCAATTACTCTTTCAAAGAGCTTGCCCACCTCGTCGAGCAGCACGATGGGCCGATAAGCTGACGGAGAGTCCGCAGGGCGCCCCGGCTTCTTTATGAGGACCAGTTTCCCCGTCTTCCAACGAAGTGGAAACTGGCCCCTCTCCATGCATGCGCTTAGGAGACCCCGTAGTCGAGGCCCGAGAGCCTCCATGGCCAGGACCCAGGCCTTCCCAGGTAGGCCGTCAGGTCCTGGGGCGGTGTTTTTGGCATTCAGCCTTCGCACCGCCACTCTCATTTCTACCTCGGTCACCTCCGGAGCATCGTCGTCTTCGTCGGTGTTGTGGTCCGCCTCAAGCACCGCAGTAGGCGGAGCCATGAGCGGGGAGGTATGTTCCCCTCTCGAGGGGAACAGAGCGCTCACCACGTCCTCCACAAGCTGAGGCCGGAGACTCTGCGTCAGCGGGGGAGCCCATGGGCGGAGTTTCTCCCGCACCATCTTGTATGGGCGTCCCCACGGATCTCTGTTCAGAGTCTCCAGCATCTCCTCGCGGTCCACTGCCCTGGCCCGCAGGATCTCCGCCTGGAGGGCGGTCTTCGCCGCTCTGTACCCCTCATACAGCTCCGCCTCAATGGCTTCCGTATCCGGAGGGCGGATACGGAGCCTGCGGTGCCTGGTGTACTGGTGTCGCGCAGCAACACACGCATGGCGCAAAGCCGTCAGCTGCTGCGACCACCAGCTCACCTGGCGCGAAGCACGTCCGGGCTGGGCCCGGGGCATTGCCA